>JAPDNY010000004.1:66256825-67506825 GCA_029375565.1 Gekko gecko | reverse complement strand
TGCTATGTGACTTGATTCCCTTGCTGACTCTTGTGATGGCCGGCACTGGCCTCCTGCTGAGCAATTTGCTTGCAGAGGAAAAGGCTAGAGTGTGTGGACAGTGGAGGGTGATCCCTGATGTTTCTCCAGGTGCACCATGGCCACAAGGCCATATACTCACAGAACAGGACCTTGATGCTGCAGCCACCCATCATGACATGTGGGAACACTGTGTGCAGCATGGCCTTGACACCGAAAGAACCACATTGCCAATTTGAAATTGAATGGATAGCTGTTACATTTGGATGATGCATTTTTGAACTGTTACGTGTATTTACTGAAGGTTTTGGTTCCATACAAGTGGTCCTGATCATCAAAGGGATGATTCTACTTCTGGGGGTGGCCTCCCCTTACCCAGGAGGAGGCAGGTACACTAATTTCGTGGATGGGTGGGTACATTTGTGTATGTGTTAGTGGTCCACTAGATGGGTTGCCTTGGGCTCTGTTCGGGCTGGACTCAGCAGTGGGTAGATCTTGGAAGTGGTGCCTCCAGGGAGCTGTGGTTGGTGACAGCCCACCAGTGGCCAAATGCTGTGCCATTCCCTGCCCAGGGCCATGTGCTGTGGCTTCCCATGTGCAGTCATGTCTGAACTCAGCTTGCTTTGTGCAGGGACATCCATGCCATTACTTCTGGGCCAGAGGTTCTGTTTTCAGTTGGTGTGCTGCTGCCATGGATCCTCAGTTGGGATGCCTGCAGGACAGAACTGGGGTGAGCCCTTGCAGGGGCACAGGAGCACCCTCTGGGGGAAGCTGCCCCCCACACCTATCTGCCCAGTCTCCCCTGCCATGGTGAACCTAAGTGTATGTGCCAGCAGCCACTGAAATGCAAGATGCTAAGTACTGCTATCACGTGACTGACTGACATAGCCCTTTCCTGCACAAATCAGCATATGGCCTGTCCCTATATGGAAAAGGGTTTATATTGCATGCTGGAGGCTGTCATTGCTTGTGCTGTGGTGGGGCGGGGCTGGCTAGGGTCCATAAGAACATAAAGAGAGCTCTGCTGGTCCATCTAGTCCAGCATCCTGTCTCACACAGTGGCCAACCAGTTTCCCTGGAGACCAACAACAGGGCATAGAGGCCCATACCTTCCCCTGATGTTTCCAGTTTAGTGTAGTGGTTAAGTGCACAGACTCTAATCTGGGAGAACCGGGTTTGATTCCCCACTCCTCCACTTGCACCTGGCTGGATGACCTTGGGCAAGTCGTAGTTCTGATAAGAGCTGTTCTTGAAAAAGAGCAGTTTCTGTCAAGAGGTCTCTCAGCCCCACCCACCTCACAGGGTGTCTGTTGTGGGGAGGGGAAGGGAAAGGAGTTTGTAAGCCTCTCTGAGACACCTTTGGGTAATGAAGGGCAGGGTATAAATCCAATCTCCTCCTCCTCCTCCTCCTCCTCCTCCTCCTCCTCCTCCTCCTCTTCTTCTTCTTCCTCCTCCTCCTCCTCCTCACTCTGGGATTCAGAAGATTGGTGCCTCTGAATATGGAGGTTCCCCTCAGTCACAATGGCTAACAGCCACTGAAGCCATTGTACAGGTTTTGGCTTCTCTACCTCAGTCCAGGGATAAGAGGTACAACTCCTGAATTCTGCCAGCATGTACAGGATTTTACTCCTCCCTCATCCCAGTCCAGGAATGGAAGATAATCTCATATGCTTCAGGAACACTTAAACAAGCCCAAGAGTATGTCTGCACACACTCCTGGCTTACCAGTAGTCACTGCCACCAAGATCTCTTACATCAAGGCCCTCACCAAGGCTCAGGAGCAGAGATCTAAACTCCTGCCTGGTCTAGAGGACTTAGCAACTTATCCAGAGCTGCAGATAACTAATTAACACAAAGTGGTAGCCTTTTAGGCGAACGGCTTAAGCACAGAATCTAGGCTTAGAGTCAGGTTGCAACATCGAAAGCAAACTCAGATAATATTGGTCGGATATTATCTTTAATCAGTGCAGAAGCATGCATATATCATAAGACTTGCAGAGGTAGGAAAATGAAGAATATCTATAGCTTATTCAGCTCTAACTACACATAGAGGTATTCATAGTTACCAGTCATTCAGAGATACCAGATAATTCAAAGTCCATTGTGGAACCAGGGAATCTTGAGGGTGAACCACATGATTGCTGTGGGCAGTTAAGTCCAGCTTTGCTGCCCACTAGTAAAATTCTTTGTTGCAGGTATACAATCCAAAGAGGAACTCTCTCTCGGAAAGGAGCTCTCTTTCCAAGAAAATTCTCCCCCTCTTCCTATAGGATGATCACAATTCCCTCCCTTTCCCATCATAATTGAATATGGCCATTTATCCAATCAGAGGGGATGAAGGGATGTGCCCAAATCTTTGGGTCGACGTGACAGAAGCCATGTCAGAGGAACTTTGATGTGTTAACGTCTTGGGACAGCTGTGTCGAAGACGCCTGCATGTCTGCTCTTCCCAGCAAAGGTGTCAAAGTGTCTTGTATATGGATATCAGGCTTGGCATCTGGCATGCCATCTGTTGCAGGTGACAAAAGTCACATAGACATGTTAGCAGCTAGGCCATTTGGCCCTAGCAGGAATAGTTCAGGAAAGTCTTATCTAATACAGCCATATCCTCCATTACCCTTTTAAAGCTGTTTATTCCTGTGGCCAATCTTCTGGTACCAAATTCTCCATTTTAATCACTCTCTATGTAAAGAAATATTTCCCTTTGTCCATCCTGAATCTACTACACATCAGCTTCACTGGATGCCCTGGAGTTATAGTATTTTGGGAGAGGAAGAACAATTTCCTTGCTAACTTTCTTCACCCCATGCATAATTTTATAAACCTCTATCATCCCATCTCTTTTCTAAATTGAAAAGTCCTAGACTCTTCAGCCTTTCCTCATAGGTAAGGTACTCCAACTCACTAATTATCTTGGTCACCTTCCTCCATACTGTTTTCACCTCTGGGATGTCTTTTTTGAGATATGGTGACATTATTCCAAACGAGGTCGCACCATAGATCTATACAGGAACATTATTTATTTCACTGGGCTTCTAGCCTCCCCTCCTGAAAAGTACTGAGACTGACGCATAGTGTAGCGATTTCAGCTCATACTTTATTCAAAGATAGGAAAAACTAGACATGGGATGCCAGGCCGGAGGCCCACTTAAATGCCAGTCCAAACCACACCCAACACCCACACCCATGATATGTCTATTTACAGTGTAACCCCAACCATAGCTTTGGTCGCTCGCATGATGGTCCCTATTAGTACATAACACCTCCCCTGCACAGCAGGCTCAGAGCATGCTACAACATGCTTAAAACATACAAAATTTAAAAATAAAATCTAGCCATAAAACAGATACAAAACAGTATTACTATTTAAAACTCCAGAGTGCAAGCAGGACAATTTGCTGAACTGGATGAAGTTCCTATTGCTATATAGCTGCAGACCTAAACAGTGCAGGGGAAGCAGGTGGGTGAGTAGAGCAGCTACGATGGATCAAAATGCTGCTAGGCAGAGCTGAGCAGAGTAGAGCAGGGGAGGCCATTGTAGTTGGATTGTTGTTGCCCTGACCATAGGCCTGGTGGAACATTTCTGTTTTACAAGCCTTATGGAACTGCATTAGATCCCATAGGGCCCGGATCTCACTAGGGAGAGTATTCCACCAGGCCAGTGCCAGGGATAACCAGTAGGTGTTGAGTGGAAGAAGAAGAGAAGTAACCAAAGGAGTCTCAGAGCAGTTTACAATCCCTTCCCCTCCCCACAACAGACACCCTGTGAGGTAGGTGGGGTTGAGAGGGCTCTTTTTGAGAACTGCTCTTTCCAGAACAGCTCTGAGAGAACCATGACTAATCCAAGGTCACACCAGCAGCTGCATGTGGAGGAGAGCACAAGGCCTTTTGGGGACAATATACAGAGAGACAGTCCTATAGATATGTTGATCCCAGTCCACATAGGGCTTTGAAGGTAAGAACCAAGAGCTTGAACTTGATCTGGAATTCAGCTGGGAGCCAATGCAGCTGGTTGTATATGTGCTCTCAGAGGTGTCTCTGTGAGGACATGTGCTGCCACATTTTGTACCAGCTGTAGTTTCCAGATCAGTCTCAAGGGTAGCCCAGCATACAGCAAGTTACAGTCATCCAACCTGGAGGTGACTGTTGCATGGATCACCGTAGCTAGTTTGCAGGGGGGAAAGTAGGGGATCAGTTGCCTGACCTGCTGCAGATGGAAAAATGCAGATCTTGCAACTGCTGTGACTTGGACCTCCATAGAAAGTGAGCCATTGTAATATCATCCATTTTATTTTCAATCCCTTTTCTGATAATCCCTAACAAAGACTTTGTTTTTTTCACTGTTGCAGCACTCTGGTTTGACACTTCCATTGAGCTATCCACTATGACCCAAGATCTTTTCCCCTTTCAGAAAGTTCAGACCCCATTAGCCTACAGTTGAAGCTGGGATATTTTCTTTTGTCCCAATATGCATCAGTTTACCCTTCCCAACACTGAACTTCATTTGCCATATTGTCAACCACTCACCCAGTTTGCAAAAATCATCTTGGGAGTCTGACTTGGTTTTCATGATCCTGAATAATTTTGTGTCATCTGCAAACTTGACCATAACACTACTCACCCCTAGTTCCAGATCATTTATGCTGGGCACAGTGCTCATCAGAATCCTGTGATTCCCAGGACACCAAGGTTGTGGCAGCAATGTGTGGTGGTGCTGGATTTTCTGGACTCCATGGGTGATTATGGGCTACATTATGGGTTTTATTGGTGTAATTTTCCACTGGTTCTAGAGGGCAGTCCTAGGCTGCAGTGGACTCAGGGAGCTGACTTAACTTCTACTGTGCCCCTGGGCCTCTGCCCTCCCAGCAGAAGGAGTTGTACCAGAGATACTCTGGGGAAGGGGAACGTGGTGATGCTGTGCCAGTGCTTGGCTCCAGCACAGTGGCACCAGGATATGCCTGTATATCAGTTGGCACCCTGAGCATTTTTGCCTTCCCCCCCACAAATACTGCACTGTGAAGCTGAAACACATAAAAAAAGCTTGCCTAAGTCTACTTAAAGAGTTTCTGGCTGCATTAAAATTCAAATACGGAGTTTCTAATTTGTAGTTCATTTTCTTGGGGTTAAGACATTAGATGTATGATCAGATCCCCCTAGTAAAACTGGCATAGGTGTTGGGGTGGCAGATTCTGATCTTGGCCACAGTGCTGGGAAAGAGTATTTTAACTATCTCACCTATGCTGTTTTTCTAGTCTGATGGATCCAGTCTGTGCACCTTATTCTGAAGATAAAATTCGACTTCTCTGGGTCCTTAAAAAACTTGGAACATAGCAAACAGGAAACAATCCTAACATTAAGGAATTGGATGATGGCCACCAGGCTCAAGGAGCTTGTTGAATGCACACCTGAAATCTGTGCAATCATATGTATACATCATACTATACAAATGTAAACAAAGTTGCCTTGTCTAGACTACTGTTTTTGTATCAATTTTTGGAGGCATTCAATGACAATGTTATATACTTTGTGGGTGGTAGTAGATTAAAGGTCAACAATCAGTGTTCTAGATGTTTCAGACCAATCTAAATTTGTTGATATTTCATACTTTTTTTACTTGTGTCATGCATTTTTGTGAAGCTGCATCGTATGTCCTCGTTCTGATCTTCATTGTTCAGTTTTATAAATGTTGTGTGCTTGTACTTAGGGTGTAAACATCTTTTCTGCCCATTTTGTTATTGCTTGCAATGAAGACTTTTTTCCCAGTTTTGCAAAATTATAGAGGGAGTTGTTAACAGAGGCATCAGTTCAGAATGAGAAATATCAGACAAAAGATATAAATGTAATTTATCCAAGCAGATTTTGTAGGACTACAGTTTAAAGATGGATGGTACATATTACATTGGTGAAAACAGCAAAAAGTGATCCAACCTTGACTCAACAGGATTATACATATTTTTCCTGCTAGCATCAAAGGCAATCCAGAACTGATATGGCAAGATTATTAATGAATATATATATATTATTTATTTTATTTTTATTTATACCCCGCCCTCCCTGCAAGAGCAGGCTCAGGGTGGTTTACACAGTTTATTACATAAATAACGATTAAAATCCACAAAATCATCTAAAAACAGTTCAGTTATAAACAAGCCTATATAATCTATAGGATACAATGATCTATCGGATACAATTTTGAGGTTTCTCCTACTGGACAAAACAGTGTTAGATTTTTTTTTTAAAAAAAGACATCAGGTTGTTCCTTGAAGTTAATGGGAAGTATTTTAATGCAGTGACAACAGCTAAGAACAGAACAAAGAAAATAAATAGTTTAAGGATCTAGAAACAACATTAAAAATAAAACAAGAAGCACTCAGATAGTGAAAGATATTTAAATAACCATTCTTAAATGTGCAGGTGATGGGAAAAGCATTATTGTTTATAAAACTTTCCCCCAAATATAGAAATATATGGGAATTATTGCTGCACTGAACAAGAGTACAGTCCCCCACTTTGCCCAGCAAATAGCCAGTTTGGTGTAGTGGTTAAGTGTGCAGACTCTAATCTGGGAGAACTGGGTTTGATTCCCCACTCCTCCACTTGCAGCTGCTGGATGACCTTGGGCAAGCCATAGTTCTGTCAGAGCTCTCTCAGCCCCACCTACCTCACAGGGAGGGTGTCTGTTGTAGAGAGGGGAAGGAAAATGAGTTTGTAAGCCGCTCTGAGACTCCAAGTGAAGGGCGGGGTATAAATCCAATCTCTTCTTCTTCTAGATGTTTTAAGACGATTCAGTTGTTACAACATCATTGCAACTATTTCATAGCATATGCTGTTGCTGTGTATAGTCAGTCTATGCCAGTACCTCTGGAAGAAGCAGAACTGCATCACTTCTGACAACCACCATCACCAGATGCAGTATAGAGGTATGACACAATGGTATTAGATCGAGAAGGGGCAGAACAGGAAAAGAGAAATTCCTTTTACTTTAATATGAAGCCCACCCCATTTCAAGGCTTCGGATGTGTAACAAAATGAATGAAGCAGATATAGTGTACGCGGTACACCATGGGTGTTTCAGCCAACCAGGAGTCAGCAGTACTGGACTCCTCTATGTGTCTGAATCATGAGGGCAATGTAGTGTTTTCATGGGATTATAAGTCACGTGCAAAAGGATACGACTTGCTTCAGCACTCCACTTCATCATGTGTAGTCACGGCTACACAGACCTTCACTTGTAAAGATCTTTGGAAACATGTAAAACAAGGGTGGCTAAGAAGTTGGGATATCTGTCTCACAAACTCCTCTGAAGCTGCAAAATTACAACATGAGAAGCATTCCTCCAAATGCGTGCCATCTGGCTAACTAAATGCCCGTAACAGACTTTACAGATATGACTTTGCTATATGAAAAAGAGCAAGCCACTGAAACCTACTTATCAGACGACCTCTAATTTTCAAGGTAATTATGTCATTGTATGTACTAGTAACTAGATATTCTTTATTGTTGTCTCTTGAGTTTAGCACCTAGAAGTGTATTTATTGTTGTCTTGAGTTTAGCACCTAGAAGTGTATTGTTAACAAGATGTGAAGAATAAACAAAACTTGCTACCTACGATTCTATTTTTAAAGCAACAACAATTACTTTCAGGAAAATTGGACTACATTTCATGATTTTTGGCATGTGGCTATGTATGTCAGTGTGCATTACTGAGATGTGAATATGATGGAAATTATAACTAATAAATAATACTACAAAAGATTGATACAGCTATTATAGCATGAAAGATAGCTATTTCAGAGTGAATGTTGATCTCCTAATAATAGTTTCTGCTATGAAAATGGCACACAATTTCTCTCTATGTTTGTTTAAAAATATTTAGAAGCAATGAGGATGGCAGGAACAAACTTGATGCCCCTTTCTAAAATTTCCAAAAAAGCATCTTGTGTCTTTCAGTTTATGTTCTGTAGCTCTTTCAAAATATTACTTTTACATTCATTGGTTGTATTCACTGCATTGACAGAACTCTATTGTGCCACAATTCTGAATAGTTGTTGAGCACTTGTAGCCATCATATCTCATGATGTAATGAATACTCTGTGCACTGCAATGTTTCATTGACTATACTGTGACTGACCTATATGGCTGCTATATGTTATATGTATGTATAGACTCCTGTTACCTTATGTCACTGCAAAAGACAGTTTCCGAATCAATAGCAGTTCAGCAGTTCCAGAAGCGGTGGCGTGATGTGATTATGCTTTTATGTCATCCACATTCTACTATCATCCCAACAGCTGGGAAAACGGGGTATCAAATATGATTTTAAGAATCCGCACCTCTCACTGAGCAAACTCGTCTACCCCGCAGTGCAGAAAACAACCCTGTTAAACGTGGCACAACTCCAGGAGTGAAAGTAATTTGTTACAGGCTACTAAAATTTCTTTTTAACGTGGTAACTCCCACCTTCTGCTTTTCCCCTTCTCCATTTTATCATCACAATAAGCTGCGAGAAAGTCACCCGAGAAGCCTGATAACTGAGGGGGAATCTGAACCCCTTTTCCCAGTCCGACACGACACTAGCGGACCCACGCCTGACAGCAGCGGTCCCACCTTTCTCCCCAGGGAAGCCTCAGCACACCCCTGCGCCGGAATGCCAAATCCCCGCGTTTTCCTCTCCCTCGCCCAATAAACACCCTTGTCACGTGAGCCGTCCCATTCACGTGTGCAGTCCGCCCAGGAGCCGCGCGCCCGCCCTGGCCTTCGAACTCTGCCCACGGATGAGAGACGTAGCAGGGCCGAGGCCACAGCGGTGACGGCGGCCGCCCACAGCCAGGCGCCCAGAGCTGGCCTCCAACCCGGGGCTGCTGCTCCTCCTCGCTCCGTCCTGTCGGCACCAACTTCAGCCTCTCCCGAGCGCAGGAGAGGCGGGACTCTTCTGCCGAAGCTGCTTCCTGCTCAGCCGAGAAGCAGGAAGGAGCCCACTGGTGAGAGCCGACTCGACGCAGAAAGGCGCCGCCATGGCCTCGCTCTTTAAGAAGAAAACGGTGGACGGTGAGTGTGTGTGTGTGGCGAGCTCCTTAGTGGATATGGGGATGGTGGTCTGTTCACAGTCCCCATGGGAGACGGAGTCCTCCTCTTCCATTGATCGGCAGGTGCAACTACAACGATGCCGCCTCGCCAAAGAGCAGCCTCTTGGCTCTGTCATCTTCCTTCTCAGTGTTTAGGAAGGTCTAGCGCTAACTTATATCTGTCTGAAGAAATAAAAGTCTGTTGGGCTGAAAGGTGCCCCTGGACTCAAACTTTGTTCTTGTGTCTACTCTGAGCTGACCTGGGGCTAGAGGCGGCTATCTCAGATTAAACGGTTTGGACGAATGGCTTCCATTCCATTGGTTTCCCATTGCCACCTTTCAGCATCCTCCACAGAAAGTTTCTTTCTGTTTCTCACCGTTTCCCGACACTTAAGTCAACGGGCAGTCTCTCGGTTTTCCGTGGACGGCGTTCCCTGCATCCTCCTTCAGTGGGCCATAAATCAGGGACGTGTGTGTGTTTCGGTTTGAATTCTTTATGGGTTAAGGTGGCTGTTTGTGCAAGAGAGGAAGAGAAGAAAATCAGCATGACTCATCGTGTGTTTTGTCACACACAGAAGTAATATACTAGTATACTTGGTGTTTAAAACTGGAGGTAGTTCACTCTTTTAAAAGTATGTCAGATTTCTTAAGAACTGTTTTTTTCCAGCTGATTCCAGCTGAAACGACTAGGAATGCTTTAAAAAGTTTTAGGTTTAAAAATACACACCATGGGAACATGATGCATTGTTCACTAAAGCATGAACTTTCTTTCCTGTTTGGAACAGCTGATCTGCTTAGCATTGGCACTGAGGTCTGGTTCCTAGAGTTAACAGAAGCTCTTAGTGTTCTGTTCTAAATGATGTTCTTTATTACTTTTACTGCATAGTTACTGGCATATAAAATGTTTATTGTTTTCTTTAGGGAATGGGTGGGGGGCTTGCATTCCAGTTTATAACAGATTTTTAAAGCAGCAGTCACAAGATAAAAAATAAGAAATTTTGTATTGTGATTCACTTGAATCGCTGTTTGGAGGGATTTGTTTAGTTGTATTCCTTTGAGGTGCAGTGAACTAAATCACACTTAATGATACTGCTTTCTGGTAATCTTGTTTGAGAGAAACATTTCCTTTATGAATTGTACAGAATCTATTGTTTATCTCTTGCCTCTTAAAACATATTGTTGGTTATGTGATATTCATAAATCAGTATATGGGCAGTCATTTTATTCAAATAGATCATGGAGGGGAAAAAACATATATTCCATTTACTAATTACATTGCACCACAGGAGCTTAGATACTCCCACCCCCAATTTCTTGGCTGGAAAAAAATTTGAATGCAGAACTGTAGTGGCAGTGCTGAGTTGCTCAGCTTTCTTCTAATATAAATTTGCAGAGTTTACTAACTTGCTGTGTTTCTCCTGTAAAATGAGAACTAGACAACAGGGTGAATACAGACCAGTTTACTGTACAGTATGATTTTCAATCTGGTAGTTGTTCATCTGTCTAAGCACACAACTGTACTCTCCCCCCCCCCAAGATGCATGGTGAATTTGGGGATCTTTACAAAGCAGTAAGTCTTTTCCACATGAATGTATTAGTGAATCACAAGCCAATGCCCAGAAGGAATCAGCTGGCATAGAAATGAATACATTATTGTGAAACTTTTTGCCCAATCCAAGTATTCCTGTCCGCCATACTGTGGGGGTAAAGCAGATCAATTTGCTTCTTCTATCTGTTTTTCTCTCCCTTCCACCATTCTCTGTATTCTGTGACTCTTGAAGCCTCAGTTCTTACCACGATGTTTGGGGAGGAGGGTTGTACTGTACAAATACATGTCTCAGGGTGGTAAGAACCAGGGAGGATTGTGAGGTACTCTAAAGGGATCAGTTGAGGATGAGGTTCAATGTGGCCAAGTGCAAAGTGATGCACATTGGAGCCAAAAATCCTAAATATAAATACACATTGATAGGGTCCGCACTGACAGAAACTGATCAAGAGAGAGATCTTGGAGTTGTAGTAGATGACTCAATGAAAATGTCTAGACAGTGTGCAACTACAATAATAAAGGCCAACACTATGCTGGGGATTATTAGGAAGGGAACTGAAAACAAATCAGCCAGTATCAAAATGCCCCTGTATAAATCAATGGTGTGACATCATTTGGAGTACTGTGTACAGTTCTGGTCACCACACCTCAAAAAGGATATTATAGCATTGGAAAAAGTGCAGAAAAGGGCATCTAGAATGATAAAAAGGGTTGGAACACTTTCCCTATGAAGAAAGGTTAAAACGCTTGGGGCTCTTTAGCTTGGAGAAACAACAGCTGAGGGGTGACATGATTGAGGCTTATAAGATTATGCATGGGATAGAGCAGGTAGAGAAAGAAGTACATTTCTCCCTTTCTCACAATACAAGAACTCATGTGCACTCCATGAAATTGCTGAGCAGTTGGGTTAGAACAGATAAAAGGAAGTACTTCTTCACCCAAAGAGTGATTAACACATGGAATTCATTGCCACGGGAGGTGGTGGCAGCTACAAGCATGGACAGCTTCAAGAGGGAATTAGATAAGCATATGGAGCAGAAGTCCATCAGTGGCTATTAGCCACAAGGTATAGATAGGAACTCTCAGGCTGGGGCAAGTGATGCTCTGTATTCTTGGTGCTGGGGGGGGCAACAGTGGGAGGGCTTCTAGTGTCCTGGCCCCACAGGTGGACCTCCTGATGGCACCTGGTATTTTTGGCCACTATGTGACAGTGTGTTGGACTAGATGGGCCGTTGACTTGATCCAGCATTGGCTTCTCTTATGTTCTTATGTCTGTTTATGGTTCTGGTGTCAGGATTTAAGTATCCACTGATTTGACTTTGTTGAGTATTAGATATACTGGCAAGTGGGAACCTGCAAGGACTTGTGTGAGGCATCTCAATCCCCCCCCCCCACTACTACTATTTTCATTTTCCTGAAAGCCCCCATAGCCTCCCCTCACTTTCCTGCTTCCTTCTTGGGTTGCCAACCTCCAGGTGGGGCCTGGAGATCTCCTGGAATCACAACAGCTCTCCCAGCTACAGAGATCAATTCTCCCTTCGGATTGCCAGCTCTGAGTTGGGAAATTCCTGTAGATGTGGGGGTGGAGCCTTGAGAGAGCAAGGTTTAGGGAATGAATGGTCCTCAGCAGGGTATAATGCCATAGAGTCCACACTCCAATGCAGCCATTTTATCCAGGGGAACTGATATCTGTCATTTGAAGAGCACTTGTAAATCTGGTGATCTCCAGCCCCCAATTGGAGGTTGGCAATCCTAGTACCCATGGAGAAAATGGCTGCTTTGGAGGGAGGACCCTGTGGCATTGTACCCTTCTAGGTCCCTTTTTTCTTCAAACCCCATGCTCCTTAGGCTCCATTCCCCAAATCTCTAGGAATTTCCTAGCCTATCTCTACCTTCTGACTTTCTCCTTCCCACTCAGCAGCCAACCTGCCTTTATCTGCTTCCCCCCCCAACAGCATCTCCCTAGGAAAACTGTGTATCTGTTGTGTGGTGCTGAACACAGGGCTAGATCCACTTGCAAGGTAGGGAATCCTCAAGGACTTGTGAGGGGAACCTCACTTTCATCTCTATCCCCCACCCCACACTATTTCCTCTTTCCCTCTTCCTGGCAACCCCCATATCCTCTCCTGTTTTACTGCCTCATTCTCTCCTTCTACACCATTCATCAGCCTACCTATTATCTGCCTCCCATCTTCAGCTATATTTTTTACTTCATTTACATCTTACCTTTCTCAACAGTGGAGACCAAAGCACCTTACATTGTTCTCCTCTCCTTTTTATCAGTACAACAACCCTGTAAGGTGACTGGTTCATGATCACCCAGTGAGCTTTCACAGTAATTTGGGGATTTGTACCTGGGTCTTCCAGATTCCTGCTCCGAAGCTCTAATTGTTACATAACATTGGCGTTTGTAGAAAGATGTGTCTTGCCCATTCATAGCTCCAGTCACCGGATTTACATAACCTCAGATTTTGCCAACTTTGCTATCTTTAATAATAATTCCCTTATGTATTGCCCATTTCCAGCTCTTCCAGTGCAGCATCAGCCATTGGCCCATCAGCTGCCACTCAAGAGTACTAGCATGCTATTGTCTGGGTGCTGGGTCAACTCCTCTTCCCTGCCCACTGCCACCTCAGCCACTGTTCCCTGTCAGAATAACTGCCAAACAGCTGTCTCTCCTGACAAAGACACTTCTCCTGCTTGGCTCCTGTGGGACTAACATTTCCCTCAGTGGCTGTTGTTAGGCAACCAAGCTTGGTTCTGTCAGTAAAAAGACAAAGGAATGAAGCCCTTTCCAGGCCTTTGTGGAGACCATATATACAGGCAGAGGGGGCCCATTTCTGGAATGAAGCCCTTTCCAGGCCTTTGTGGAACCATATATACAGGCAGAGGGGGGCCCATTTCTGGTACTCCGTTTTTTAAATGTGTACATCCTCTGGGATGAAGGCAAGCTGCCAAAAAGTCTCTTCAAGGCCCAGTATCATTAGGGCCAGTCCTGACTAGGTTGCCAGCTCCAGGTTGGGAAATTCCTGGAGATTTTGTGCTAAAGTCTGCAGAAGCCAAGGTTTGGGGAGGGGAGCAGCCTCACCTGAACAGAAGGCCATAGAACCCCCCCTCCAAAGCAGTTATTTTTTCCAGGAAGAGAGGGAGATCTGTTGTCTGGAGTTCAGTTGTGATACCAGGCGATACCACAGCCCATGTAGCGTAACAGTTAGTGCTTCAGAGCAGGGTCTGCCAGACCCAGGTTCTTGTTGTGGAAGCTGAGTGGGTGATTTTGGACCAGTCACAGACTTTCAGCCTAACCTATCTCACAGGGTTGTTGTACAAGTCAAAAGGGGGAGAGAAGAATTATATAAGTTCCTTTGGTCCCCATTGCAGAGAAAGACTACTTTTCTTCCTGGGGAAACATTGTTGCCAATCTCCAGGTGAGGGCTGGGGATAAGTCAGAATTACAACTGCTCTCCAGAAGGCAGAGATCAGTTCCTCTGCAGAAAATTATGGATTCTGTGTCCTTATGCGCTGCTGAGATGGTCCCTCTATGACAGCCAGTGTGATGTAGCAGTCAGGGCTTCAGAGCAGGGTAGAGGCTGTAGGTGGTGGTGGGGAGATGGAAAGCTGAAGTCAGAGGTAGGTTGATGGTTGGCTGGAAAAGAGATAGGGTTGCCAACTCCAGGTTGGAAAATTCCTGGAGATTTGAGGGGTGGAGCCTGGAGAGGATGAGGTTTGAGGAGATGGGACCTCAAATAAGGTACAGTGCCATAGACTCCACCCTCCAAACCAGCCACTTCCTCCTGGGGAACCATTGCTGCCAATCTCCAGGTGAGGGCTGGAGATCACTCAGAATTACAACTGCTCTCCAGGAGAGAGGAGATAGAAAGCTGAAGTCAGGGAGCAGATAACAGTAGGTTGATGTTTGGCTGAGAATGCAATAGGGTTGCCTGCTCCAAGTTGGGAAATTCCTGGAGATTTGAGGGGTGGAGCCTGGAGAGGGTGGGGTTTGAAGAGGTGTGAGACATCAAACAGGTACAATGCCATAGGCTCCACCCTCCTAACTAGCCATTTCCTCCTGGGGGACCATTGCTGCTAATCTCCAGGTAAGGGCTGGAGATCACTCAGAATTACAGCTGCTCTTCAGATGGCAGAGATCAGTTCCCCTAGAGAAACCAGTAAGCTCTGTGTCATTATACCCTGCTGAGGTTGCCACAGCAAATTGACGTTGAATGCCCAAGGCCAGGGCACCCACCCAGAGCCTCTTTCTAGAGCTCATTGTACTTATCTCCACAATGGGCCTTATTCCTAGTTAGTGAATAAATTGCCTGAAATAACTTATGAAAGTGTGCACAAGCAATATTTTAAAAGTTACAGAAACTAAGAGCCAAACTGCATGTTTTTAAAGAACTGAGTCCAAGTTCCTAAAGCCACACAACAGCTGCAGGGAATGGCTTCTACGGGGCGGGGGGGAGCTAGAATAGGCTCAGAATACTGATGCTGGAGGAGAAGGGCTCCTGCCTCCCCAACCCCAACCCATTTTCCCATGCGGAAAACAGCTCTTGGGGGGGGGGTATTTCAAGGGCTAGACTGGGGTGAATTTGCATAGGCTTGTAATGAAAAGTGTATTGGATCAGGTTACTTGTATTATACAGGAGAACATCTGTCCTTGAAAGTAGGTTCTGATGAATTTAATGCATTAGGAATGTAGTGTCATGTTAAGTGTCTTTCTGCTGATTTCACTGGTTTGTGAATTGCATTGTTGTTCATCTCACAACTTTGCTGCTAATGAATGTTGTGCTAATTTAAGTGGCTGGACAAGGTCATGAAACATTCATGCAGTTTTTCAGAGGTCGGCCAACTGATTTTAAAGGATTTATAGATAATTAGAAGGTTTTTTCCTCTCTCTTATTAAAATATCTCCTGCTTAAGCCTTTCCTTAGCACCCTTATGTCTCTGAAATAATTTTATTCTGGTATTACTTGGAGCTGTCTAGATAGATGAATCTTTGAAGAAAGATTAATATAAGCATTAAAATAAATCTCTGGCAACAGTTCATGTCTTATTCATTTTTGCCAGTCGAGATTGTGAAAAGCAACAGCATCATATTTATTATGGTTAATCTGTTCCTTCAGATTGTGAAGCCAAGATGGAAACTTACTTTTGGAAATGTATCATTTTGAAAAGAAATAGGATTTTTAATAGACTAAGATTTCTTTGTATAGGTTTGGAGGAAAAACTGTCTTCTGAACAACCTAAATAAATTATTTTGTGTGCTGCTTTGAGATGACCCCAAGCATCAGAACACAAACTGTACTTCTTGACTATGAAGGAATAGATAAATCTTGCCAATCTTTGGCTGTCAATCCATAATTTAAAAACTTTATTGCCATTCAGAAGCCGTAGAGTCATCTGTAGTTCAGGAAAATGTTGTTTGTGTCTCTTGGAGTAAAAGATAGTTTTCCATCCTGAAAGATACAGTGTTTCTGATAATTTTTAAAGTATCCTTTCAAGTTATTCATTACAAATATTTTCTTTGGATGAAACATGACTGCCCAATTTAAAATTTATGAAACAAACCTTATCTGAATGACTTTAAAGTTACATCTCCAAATTTGTTTAGAAATGTTTCTGGTGACCACAGATGCGCTCTTACAAGTAGGCCACTGAAAACATCATTATTAAAATGTATAGTAAGTTACCTTTAGCTAATGCAGTTTGCTTTCAGTTGTATTAGATTAGGGGTTCCAACGTTTTTGAGCCTGTGAGGACATTTGGAATTCTGACACAGCATGGTGGACACGGCAACAAAATGGCTGCCGCAGGAGGTGGAACCAGCCACAAAATGATTGCCATAGCTTAACTTCAGTAACTCAGTTTAGATCCTTGTGCTGTGGTGGCATGCCAAAGGAAAAAATAAAAATCTGCACAGCCAATCAGAAGCCTTGCTGGACAATAGCCCTACCCAGCCACACCCACTTCCTAAAACCATTTGACAGGCACTGGAAAAAGTGTTGACAGGTACCATGGCGCTCTTGGGCACCACATTGAGGACTCCTGCATTAGATGCATGTTCTTCCACTCATATTTGGCAGTGGCAAGCTCCTGCTAAAAGTGTTTGGGGCCTGGAGAGGTTGGCAGGAGACCATGCCCCCCCTTTCATGACTGAAAGTTTCTTGGCAGGTCATCAAAATGGGGAGTACATATTAATGTAAAGTGGAACGCTTACTCTAAAGCAGGGGTGTCAAACATGCGGCCTGGTGGCCAGATCAGGCCCCCAGAGGACTTCCATAAAGCCCACAGTAGAACTGGCCATCTCCTGTTTTCAGTTCTTCTGCTGCTGCTGCATCATAGCTTGCTTCGCCACAATCTCTTAATCACTCAGCCATTTCATGTTTTAACCTGGGTCCTAGACTCAGAACTCTGAGCATGAGATTTCTGTGGTGAATGTCAATAAATCAAAAGTAAGTTTGTAGTTTACAGATCTAATGTTGTAAGCATGTTTTTATTTTAAATTAAAAAAACCTCTTTGTGTTTGTATCCTTTATAAAGTTTATATCTCCGCTACCTAGCATTACATTTTATGACACGCGTGGCACGGACCAACAAGGTCTCATTTATGACAGATCCGGCCCTCGTAACAAATGAGTTCTAGTGGTTTAGAGAACAACTTTTCTACAATAAAATTACAGGAAAAATCAGTAAAAGTTTGCAATACTAGCATGTCCGGTTGGAGTGGGGTGCGAGGCAGCAGTGGGCCTTTGCCGCTGTAAAGGAACTCCTGTCCTCAAATCAGTGTTGACTCACTTTGATGAGTCCAAACTTCTTGTATTGGCCGCCGACGTGTCCCCGTATGGGGTGGGCGCTGTGCTAAGCCACGTAATGCCAGACAGAAAGGAAGCGCCCATAGCGTATTATTCGCAGTCCCTGTCAGCCGCGGAAAAGAACTACGTGCAGATTGACAAGGAGGGCCTTGCCCTCGTAGCCAGAATAAAAAAATTCCATGACTTTTTGTATGGGCGGAGGTTCCTCCTTGTAACGGACCATAAGCCACTGTTGGGCCTTTTCGCTCCTGACTGTCAGATGCCCAACATCATGTCACCATGCATGTTGCGTTGGGCAGTGTTCCTGGTGGCTTATGAATATGACTTAGAACACCAGCCTGGAAAGGCCATTGGGCACATTGATGCGCTCAGCTGCTGCCCATCACCATTGACAGATGCTGACCCTGCTTCCACTTGTGACCTTTTAGCCATTGATGAACTGCCACAACCCTGTCATCTCCTCGGACATGGCTGCTGCATCGGCTAAAGACTCTGTAATTGCCCGAGTCCTTAATTGAGCATGGAGGGGGTGGCCAGGTTGAACTTGAATTCAAGACGTACTGCACTCGACAAAATGAATTGTCTGTCAGCAAAGGGTGTTTCCTATGGGGGACTTGAGTGGTGGTGCCACCCAAGCTGCGGGGAAGGGTCTTGGAGGCTTTGCATTCTGGTCACCCTGGTATTGTACAAATGAAAGCCCCTGCTAGGGGCTATGTTTGGTGGCCAAAGATCGATGCGGAAATAGAGGGGTGGGTCAAAGAGTGCATGATCTGCCAACAATCATGGCCAGAGCCTCCTCCGGCTCCTGTGCAACACTGGGAATGTACGCAAAAACATTGGTTGCGCATTCATATTGATTTTGCTGGGCCTTTCCAAGGCCAAGGGTGATTTCCCACTAAAGCTGCCTCGGGGTTGCGCCGCCGTTTGCCCCGAGATTATTAGTCAATTTCACACCCGAAGCCGCGGGGCTGCATTTTGACCCGCGGCTTCGCCTGATTTCCCCGCAGTTTCGTAATCCTGTTTTTTGAGGATTACGAAACTGCGGGGAAATCGGCGAGCCGCGGGTCAAAATGCAGCCCCGCGGCTTCGGGTGTGAAATTGACTAATAGTCTCGGGGCAAACGGCGGCACAACCCCGAGGCAGCTTTAGTGGGAAATCACCCCAAATGTTTTTAATTGTTGTGGATTCATTCTCAAAGTGGTTAAAGGTGGTCCACATGCACTCCACAAGTTCTGCTGCTGTAATTAATGTGTTGCGTCGGCTCATAGCCACCCATGGACTACCAGATGTCCTGGTGTCCAATAACAGCCCACATTTTACCTCAGGGAAGTTCTCTACATTCCTAGAGGACAATGTCATCAGACACAAAGTCGGGGACAAAGTGTTCGCGCACAATTATTCAGAGGGTCATTTATGGCTTCCTGCCATAATCTCAGAAGTTTTGGGCTCCCGAATGTATGTGGCACAGCTTGCTGATGGAAGGAAAGTGTGGCGTCACATAGATCAGCTCAGGGAATGGTGGGCTGGCTCAAGTATGGAGTCAAGCCAAGAACCTGACAGGATCCCCGAAGAGCAGTGAGGGCCTCCAGATGAGGAGGTGAGTGTTGCTGAGCCCAGGGCTGACAAGGAATTTGGGCAGACCCCAACTCTTGAACCCGGTCCCTCTGAATCTGACACCCCAGACTCACTGGACAGTGAGTCTGCCAGGGCCCCTGAACCTTTTGTTGCTCCAGAGCCACAGGAGCAAAGACCTCTGTGCAGGTCTCAAAGAACTAGATGTGCCCCCTCCTATCTATGAGACTATGTGTGCAATAGGAATGTCTCATCTTAGGGGGGAGGAATTGTTATGTCCTGACTTGTGAACAGCCTGTATACTTCTACATGTTAAGCTTGAAGTCAGGACCAGGATTGTAAGCCTCAACAAGCCTATTGGTTGTTTTGATTCTGCACTGTTTGTAACCAATCAGAACTGACTGAAATGTTATGGAGGGAACAGGCCTCATTGGTCCTTATCCCTCAAATGTTATTGGTTTTTAACCAAAGTAGGGGCGTAGTTTTGTTAGCCCAGACTGTTTAAATAGGAGCTGTGTTCCACTGTGTTTTTGTGTGTGTTATCTGATCGTCTGTTCTGAGTTGCTGAATCACTATTAAAGTCATCACTCTCAGAGTTAGGTCTCATACTTAATAGATATCATTTGGGAAAATGACATATATTGCAGCATATCCAATGTACTATTATGGTGGGTTTCTTTTTTCTGTTTTGGGTGCCCAAAATAGCATGCCAGTGTTAAGTTACATTGTGAGTTGATCATAAAATGTGTATTGCTGATGCTTTTTTTGTTACTCTAGAAGTTAAAGTGTGCTGTCTTCCACATAGCAATAATATTCATGTGGGAAGGGAAGCATGTTTTCATCTGAAAAGCTACATGTTTGCAACACACTTCTTAAATAGTGGTGCTAATTGTAAATATGTTGTCTCACAGATATAATTAAAGAACAAAACAGAGAGTTGCGAGGTACACAGAGGGCCATAGTCAGAGATCGAGCAGCTTTGGAAAAACAGGAAAAGCAACTGGTAAGCAGAATATAAACTTTTAGTTCACCTTCCATGGTAGGTGGCCAAACTGGTTATGGTGAACATCTCTCATGTTATCAGAATGCCGTTTGCTGTCTGTCCTCTCTGCCACTAGATTTCTGGAAACATTGGGCTGGATCTAAAGGTTGTCTTCTGTGGCCAGCACAAGCTGCCTTGCATTAGAGGAAGGTTCCACCATTAATCGAATGGAACCTTTTGGATCTACACTCTCCTCACACATGCCACTGGAAAGTAGGCTTGGTTGTTTAACCTTACTTATGTTGTTCCCCCCATTGCTTACTTTTCCTGAAATAAGGAAATTAATAATGCTAAGGGATGAAAAACATATGCATACTAAAAGAAGATTTCTTTTTAATAAATAGGAATTGGAAATAAAGAAAATGGCTAAAACGGGAAACAAAGAAGCCTGTAAGGTTCTGGCCAAACAACTCGTACAGCTGAGAAAACAGAAAACTCGAACTTATGCAGTTAGTTCAAAAGTTACATCCATGTCTACTCAAACAAAACTGATGAACTCCCAGATGAAGATGGCGGGAGCAATGTCAACAACAGCAAAGGTAACCCACAGTATGCCAGCTGCAGGTCATTTTCTTTATTGATGCTGGACCATAACTATCTTGATAACAATTGGTCACTATTTCTTGCAGTTTACAGTGAAGATTTTGTATGCTGGTTTGAGGAGATTAAGCTCAGATTATTTAGCTGTCTGATGCCTTGCTAAGCAAAGACAGAGTAATACGTATGTTTATACAACTTTTGAAGTAAGTGTTTCAGGATTGCTTGTACATTCCTCAAGCTTTTCCCTTTCTGACCTTAATTCCTCACTGTCACTTAGTTCTTTAAGTCAGTGCTATACATGCATATGAACAACTGTTTTCTTTGATGACTCTTTAACAATGGGTGGGAAGGGGCTGTATGTACAAGCAATGACCATGTTGTTATGGGACAGTCTCTTAGCTGCTTCAAGCTTTAAAGGGGCAAGAAGTGGCAGGTGTAAGCAGGCTGGGACTTGGGGGATACCGTTTTGCTACCTGCTCATCTAGGAATAATAGTCCCTTCATCTTGAAACATGGATAACAATGTTGTGAATTCCATGCCTGCATTTATATGACTTACATCTCTATAACTTCAGAACAAAACTTAGAGTTATGTGGGAAAAGAATTACTTGTATCATGACCAACCAAGGCTTTGAAGCCAGATTTCCAGTGTGAAGGCAAAGGTTCTGTACTGCATTGATAATAGGCCTTCTGCCATTGGCCAGGGTTTGTAGCCTTGGATTGTATGATGGACCCCCTGTTACTCTCTCCACTCTGAGGCAGATTTTTCCTGCCAAAATTCCTAGTTCCCTTCAGATACCAAGCTAGCCCCCTAGTAGCATGATAATATTGCCCAGCCCAGGAGCTTGTTAGAAGAAAACAGGAGCCCTCTCTTTAGATCCCTTGAAATGGCTCTGGAGACTGTGTACCGTGAACAATAATAAAGATTTTATTTAATAGGTAGGGATGCTGTGGGGTAGTTGGGAATTGGAAAGGTTGAGGTACACGTTGAGAAAACAGTATATATTTTCCAGTTGACAGACGAAATGTTGTAGCAGCTTATATTTTGTTGCGTGCAGTTAATCATTTTGTTATAATGAGTCTGGCTGCCAGGTGACATTTCAGGAATAAAGAGATGTCAAATCCTTTTTTTAGAAATATTTCTGAACATTTATTTAAGAATGTACACATAAACATTTAACCATATAAACAGCAGATAAAATCCAGATAAACCATGGAGACATAGGAAAAAAAACAATCTTGGTGCTTGGAGAAACCAAATCCATAGTTCAGTAGAATATCTCCCCTACCAATCAGGTGAGATGCACGTACAAAGCTTTCACCTGTTTTCTGAACCAACATGGAATGAACCAATTTATAATAAATGAGCATCTTGTGTAGTTTTGCTAATAGGTCCTGAATGGTTAATTAGCCCATCTGCCCATGCATACCTGTGTATGTCTTTGATGGGAAATCAGGATCTTGAAAAGAAAAACTGAACCATCTCTAGGAGCCCAGGCTGTTTGCATTGGAGGATCCATGAGGATCATAGAGAAGGGGATCCACACCCTGCTGACCTGGGCTTCAATATATCTTGTTCAAGTCATCTTTTTCTTTGTTTCCTTTTACAACATACTTTCTGTTCTGTTCCATCTTGTCTTCTAACTCTCCTGATCTTCCTGTCCCCTCGCAGCCAACTCTCCATCTTCTCATTGAACCTGTTCTCCCAACTGCCATTTTCTCTCTTGGCTCTCCTTTCCTCTATCTCAATGGCCCAATGGCCTTCTTTGTCTCCTTTGGTCTTCCCAAGTCTGCCCCTCTTTCATGCTGGTAGAGGGCACTGGCCACTCTTTTGCGCTGTGGACATGCCATCTGAACATTCGCAGATGCCACTTGGAACTTTTCCACATTTTGTACCTTTTCTCTTAAAAAAAAAAACTCAAGACTTTCTTGCAAATCTCGGATGTGTTCCAGGTTTGCAAAAAAAAGGTACTGTAGTCCTGGGTTGTGTGCAGTTAATGATTTGTACAATGAAGCTGCTCTTGGGGACTTAGGGAGTATTCTTATTGGTTTTTTTTTTTAAAAAAATCAGAATCAGCAAATAATGCTATGTTGTCAGGTAATTCCATGCCAACTATGCTGTCTTCAACACCTTTCCAAGTTCATAATACTGTATTTTGTATTTCTAGACAATGCAGGCTGTTAATAAAAAGATGGATCCACAAAAGACATTGCAAACAATGCAGAATTTCCAGAAGGAAAACATGAAAATGGAAATGACTGAAGAAATGAGTAAGTTAAAGCTTTTCACATTATACCCCAAACCATTCCTTTGTTCATTATTGGATCACTAACAGAACTCAGAATAGTTGTATTTTACTGTTTGGATAACATCTTTTTTAGTTTGAACTGTACCTGCTGTTTGCACCAACATTTTGGAATGCCCTCTATCCCATAGGAATAGCATTGTGGGGTGCATTTGGCGCTGCAGCAGGAAGGCATAGATCAGAAAGGCATGCTCTGCTGACAGAATCCTTTCATTAGCATTAATTTTTGGCAGTATCCAAACCCACCGTTTGTTCTTAGTTTGCATGACAAGTATACGCTCCTGTTCATTGCCAGTTTGGATGCATGCTTTGCCAGACACCAGGATATTACTAATGGTTTCCAGTGTTGGAGAAAGAAAGAGTACATAAATATAGTATTCATTGTTCATATAGCATCAAATCATCATCTTGGTTGTGCCTGAACTCCATTGGTGTGTCTATAAGGCATTGAATACAAGAGGCCATGAAAAGACTGTCTTGTAGGTTCAAAGCTGCAGTTGACCAAGTAGTAACAGAGGCTCTTGCCTCAGAATAGATCCCATCAGTGTCAATATTCAGCATAATTAGTTTAAAACATCACCTTTCTGTACATTCTGATGAAGAAACTGAATTCTTTTTGTTCTGCTTCTTAATCAACACATTAATTGCTTCACGGGTTTAGCAACACTTGTAACTATTAGTTTTATTTATTATGATATAGATCCTTTGGATAAGTTCTGTGCATGCTAGATAGCCTCTGCCACAGAGCACACTTTTCTCTTCATCTAGTGTGCATGGAACTCATTGGGTTAGGCTATCCAGATCAGAGCATGAAAACAAATAATAATATAATAATCTTTATTTAGAAATTAAATAGTATACAGGGATGGATGAGTCTTTGTGGAATGAGTCAGATCCATTTTTGTCTTCTATCTCTTAATACCTGGAAAATGTAACATATTTTCCCAAGTTCTACAGGAGCTTCACAATTCTTGCATCATTCATTTTCATAATGAGTTTGTCATCATTTTACCCATTTTACAGTTTGGATTGGGGAATGTGTGAGTCTTCATGATCATGCAGAAATCAGTTCCTAACTAAAGGACACTGGCTTTCAGTGTTATATAATTATGAGCCCTTCAGAGTTATATTATATTGCTGACATTGCTTTCTTTTGTTTGAAAAGAATGTACTGGCAGACAGGCAAACCAAAATAACTACTGTATGTCGGAAACACCAGTTGCAGAATAGGAATACAGCTTTTACTTCTGTGGTACTAATTCATCTCTTGCTTTCTCTTCCAAGTTAATGATACGCTAGATGACATTTTCAATGATTCTGAGGAAGAAGAAGAAAGTCAGGATATCGTGAACCAAGTCCTTGATGAAATTGGAATTGAAATATCTGGAAAGGTATGAGAAAATGACTTCTCAAGAATATGATGGGCGCAAGAGGTGTGACAAAATCTCCATCTGCTCTGATGATTTTCAACACCTTTTGTGCTGTCCTTTGCCTGCCTTCTATTGTCTCAGTCACCAAGAGTTGCCTTGCTTGCCTAAACAAAACTTCTCTCTCTTTTTTTCTTCTTAATAGATGGCCAAGGCTCCTTCAGCTGCCAGGGGCATGCCATCTGCATCAACATCCCAAAGTACAACAATTTCTGATGAAGAGATTGAGAGGCAGCTCAAAGCACTGGGAGTAGATTAACTTGATGGGGATGTACAGCCTGCCTTTACGCCAGTGCAGGCATGCATATGAACTTCCAACACAGGTTTCAATAAAAACCAAATTCCTCTTATCTATCTTGCCTCAGCTATCACTGGTGATAACAAATTTTAGAGGCACTTGGTGAAACTAGCCAAAATCTTACTAGAAGAGAACAATACAAAATGAAGACTGTGTACAAAAAACATGCATAATGCAGAAGTTATATGCCTAACGAAATAGGGTTCGACTGTAAACAAGAGCATCTGTTATGTTGGGTCTTAATTTGGATCGGTTGCATTTAGCTGTTTCTCCAAATATGCCTTGCATGGCGAACATTAAATTTCCTTCAGATTTGTGAACTTTCTGAAGTTATTGCTATCAGCCCTTCTGGAGATGTTGAAGGTAAATTAAAAGTCTCTTGCAAGTAAATTAAAAGCTCTCTTAATGTAATATATTACTTTTTAAAATGACACTTTGGTTTTTCTTTCAAGTGGGAGGTGTTATTTATTTTCTTCAGGTGAAGGATGTATTTTAACAGTTTAGGGGGCCTTTTTATAAGCGCCTTTCTAACACATTGTTGTTCATTCATGTTTTGGAATGATATGTGCATTTCTAATTTAGCCCAAGATCTGAGTACAATACTGCTATCATTAGTGGATCTTTCCTGGAAACAAGGTTGTGTGCCATCAGTATTTTGGTGTGGCAGATTGTAAGGAAAGTACTAAACAAACTCCACTGTACTGTAACTTAGCTAACTTGAAGAGAATTGTGTGCCTTTGTGTACATAGCCCATATTTTTATTAAGCTTTGAATTGTGAAAAATTAATGTTAAAGCCATTTTCTCAACTTATACAGCACTGAAAGAGTTACAGAAACTCAACAGCAATTGCTGCAAAGTACATAAATGTTATGCTTTTTCTTGAAATAGCATGTGTACATATTGCTGTGCATCATTTTTTTCATCAAAAAAGTGTTACCTTTGACAAAATATTTGATTGTCCGGTGTAGTATATTTGTTTATGTTAAACTTGCACGTTAACAAGAATGATTATAAGTTTGCCTATTTAAAGTTAATGGATTTACTTAGGAGTTTAAAATTACACCTTAAAGTAAAACAATGGATATCTTGACGTGTTATAGGAAACACCGTACACTGAAACTCTATAGCAATATTTACAAGTGGGATGTGGAAAGGAGGTTCCCACCTGGTGCCCACCTTGTGGAAATAACCCAAACCTTGGAAACCATCAAGAATGCAACCACTGATTGTCCTTGAAGAAAAGAACAAGAAAGCAACTACTGTGATTATGACCATATACTGCATCAAAGTAGGGCATCAGCAGCAATATCGAGAACCTAGAACTCCAGTTTAGTATACTTAAGGTTTGGCTGGATAAACAAACGGTCAAAGCTATCTAATAGTACATGTTGAATTGGATTGTGCAGTTTTACAGAATATGTGGCAGCATGGCTACGTGGGTGAATCTTTTTATGGACTTTATAAATATCAACTAAATAAAAGCTTTCCATTCCTCCAGTGCTGATTCCATTTGCAAGATTTCATTTTGTATTTTTCTGAGCAATGTACCCTACAAAAGGTGTCCTCAATGTGGTGTCCATGGGCACCATGGTGTCCTGTGACACCTTTCCTGGTGCCCACCAAGTGTTTAGAAAGAGGGCGGGACCAGGTGGGGTACTTGCCCAGCATGGCTTCTGATAGGCTGGGAAGATTAAAAATAACATTGTTTCAGTGGCAGCTGCCAACACAGTGTTGGTTTTATTCTCACTCACTCCTCTGTCTCAGTGTTTTTATTAAATTAACTCTCTTCTCCCCAGCACTTGGGCTTCCTCTGTGTGTGTATGTGTGTGGCTTGGCCTCCTGTGGCAGATGTTTTATGGTTGCGCTGCTATCCTGTGGCAGAATTCCAAAGGTGCCACAGGCTCAGAAACATTGGGGACCCCTGAGCTTAAACCAACCAACAACTAAAGGCAAGGTTTAAAAAAAACCCTGGCAGTATTTGTGTTCATTCAGACTTTTTTAATGCAAGTCTAGTGACTGAACAAAAATATAAAACCAAGAATATGTCCCTGATGGATTATGTATTGAACTGACTTATAATGAACCAGTTAAATCTAATGGCCAGTGAAGCTGTTTATCCATTGAACAACATTAAACTGACATTTAATTTTGACTCGGCTCCTATCTGTGATGCAGGGGAGGAAACTAAGGTATATGTATAAGTAAGGCAGTGGAATAAGCATGAGAAAGGCAAGCTGATGAACTTGACAGAGCAAGAAATTAGTTAATTTAGACCATCTTTTCTGTTTAGGATTATTTAAAACCCAGTCATATACAAAGATATCAGTCTAAGAGTTAAATGGGGCTTACTTTCAATAAATAAGCATAGGCTTGCAGCTTTATTAGGATAATCATACTGCACTCCTGGTTGAATCTTAGAAAATCACCTTTACTTGTGAAAGATGCTCCCAACTCTTTTTTTTTCTTCCAGACCTGCTGTTCTCTTAATAACTAATACAAGTCGGACATTTTGCAGGTGCAAGGGTTTGCCATGGCCTCATGCCCTTGCGAAGAAAACCATGGCTTGCCAAACAGTCACAGGCTCTCCACTATGAAAATTAACAGCAGAATCATGGCTTTTGTATGTGGTTGCCTTATTTCGTTCTCCTTGAGCTATATATGGTACCACTAACTAGAGCCCAGTCCATATAAACAATTCATTGAATTGTAGTTACAAAGTGTAGCTATGCTAACATTTTGAAACTAAACAAGATAAAAAAATGCATAATAAAATAAGGAGCAATACTTGTGTAATACAACTATTTCCCCTCAAAATATGTATTTTTAAGGTTTCAACACCGTCAAATAACTTACACCAATAAATTAAGTCAGTCTACCATATTTTAAAATGCCTAGTATAGAACAAAAACACATACAGCAAAAAAAATGCACAGCTTTCAGATGATATCCTCTTCTTGTTTTTGTTGATGTTTTTAAAAGTGACCTTATCCACTCAATAGATTTAATTAGCACAACTTTGGTGACAGTGACATTCTACAGGCACATTGGCCAACTGAACAAGTCAGGGTAGCTCTGAGGCTTGTGTGTGGCCACCTAATGAAATATGTCTATTTTGGGGGCAAAGCACAGTTTGCTCTTAAAACTAACAAAACATGGTTTGTTTTTCCCTCAAATCAGGATTATGGGGCATTCTGCTTTGTAAGAAAAATACAAATTGACATTTGCTGGTTTGCATTTAATGGCAAAGAAAGACTCATTGCAAAAGTGAAAATAATATATTGTGTTGGATCTAGCCAGCCTTTTTAAAAAAACAAAAACATATTCCCCTCCCAAGTCCTACATGGTTTTTGTCAGTGCAGATTCCATGATCCAAAGCATAACCTTTTCAGTGGTCAGAGAAGACTGTCCCTTTTTCCTTTTTTCACTGGAGCAATGAGAAGAGGGAGGTATAACTGTGAGCTCCAGGATCCCCCAACTTTGTTCATGGAATGACAAAGCATGTCTTGCTGTTGCACATGGAACCATACTAGTTTGAAAGCCCTATGGCCAATCTTTGTACCTCTTTCCCTTTGCTGCTATGACTACCTCATCAGTGTGAGTCATCTGCCTTCAGGCTCATTATTTTCATTTTATTAAGATGGAGTTGCTGATTTTTTAAAAAGCCCTATGCATACTACGTTTGGATCATCCTTGCGTTTAGGTTGAAGTATCTAAACTAATACATATGACTTCCCTTAAGTAAACTGTTGTAGTGGTAATTGCTCCTTTGATGCTGAGGTATAGCACAAAGTAGGTTAAGCCATATCTCTCACTAGGCCAGGTTCCTTTGGTAACAGCAATCTTTTAATCCTCACAGGGCTTTTCTAAGCAGCATTAAACAGCAAAAGGCAGAGATAGACTGAAGTAGCTTAAACATGAGTTGAAGGGACATAGTTAATGTCTTCCCTATAAGCCTCTCCTATATTAAAGCTGTTGCCAATATTTTAACCAGCAGGGGCACTCACTGTTTCTAAAGTTGGCTCCTCATTAGGCTGCCCCCAATTTAAGCTGCTTTTGCATGGAGGGTCCTGTCAAGTAAGGGTATTCTCATCAACTGACAGATAAGCTCAGTCACAGTGGGAGTTGACTGGTTTTCCATCTTTCCTCTCTGAAATCTCTTAATACTTGTAGTGTGTTCTCTTGACAGTTTTGAAAAGGCTCTGCGCTTAAATTATTTAGTTTGTCGATTTAGTATCCATGCCACTAATAGAGCAGATGGATTTAAAAGGACTACAGCATATAGAAACCAGCAACTTTTCCATAGCATTTGGATGTTACAATATATCACTGCAATCTAAGTGTCTTCAATCTGTCTAAACTTCAGATTGAAAGATTTTATGAATTAAACTGGATTTCACAATCTATGGGTCTTAATTTAAGGAGGCCAGCTTACACTACAGCATCCCTGGATCCTCATAAATGCAAGTTACAAGAAAGACATACATACGCATACACACATCCATCTCTTCTGAGATTGGTGAACAGGAAAACAAGTCTAGCACAAGGGCAAGGTACAGCAGCTTGTGTAGTCATGATACTGGCTTGTGCTGGTCACTGAATGCTACATGGAATGGAATGTGCTTTTTCAATAGGATAACCATGCCTCCTCCCCCTATCCAATAGGGTTACCTACTGTAAGGCAGGTTGGGAATGGTAACCTACTTCAGGGATTGGTTGGGAAGTTCAAATGGCCCTGGAGGCAAGCCAAGCGGGGTGGCCCCTTTGGTGCTATAAACTAGTGCTGCAGGGGTCACCTGAGTGCCAGCAATGGATGTTGACTCACTGCCACCTCCCATGAACTGGCAGCAGTGCAGGAGGAGAAGTCAGTTGGTGACCCGATACCAATCATCATTGGCACAACAGGATCTAAGTCAAGTGGCCTTGAAGCACTAGTAAGAGTTGCTGGAATGTGGCCCCGTTTGCTCCTGGACACCAGTGACTGCTCCACGCCCCCCCGGCCACTGTAAGCTAAATTCTCTTAGCTATGTTTTTTCTCAGAGTGGAGCTGATTACAAAATTGTATGCATTCTGTGCTGCTGGCATTCTGAATATTGGTGGTTTGGTAGGGAATCTTTTAAGGGCCACTGGACCAGTGCCTATGTGCATCTACTGCATCATATAAAGATGCTGGGTTGTGCCTTTTATTTAGAGTAAATGATACTATAAAGTGGCTCAAATCTCAGCAGCTTCTAAATGCTGATGTCTATATCAGAATAAGAAAATATAACTTGCTAGAAGTACAAGTACCAATGAGTGAATGAAATAAAATACAGAGATATGGGCATATGACAGTTTTAAGATGTTTAGAAGCACACTTAATTCCTGCCACCCACTCAGTGACCATTAACCGATTTCACCTTTCCACCCTACCAGAATGTCTGGAGAAAGCTGTTTTGATTACTTTTCTCATTCTGGTATTATATTAATATGCTGAGTGATAAGGCAGGCAGCTCTCAGGCAAAGTCACTATGCCATTTAGAGGAGGAAGTACATCACAAATTATTACCAAAGATGATTGTATGACTGAACTAGATTAACTTTGTTAATCACCATTGCATGCCTTGCTTTTAGTTCTTCAAGCACATTTTCCTTTTATGGAAAAACAAAAATCAAATGTGTCGAAGACATTGGGAAGAGCCTGTAGGAAAAAAATTACTGGCACTCTTGGTGGTCCTTAATAATGGAGTGGAAGGTGTTCTGATGTAAACTTGTCTTCACTCTCTTCTCTCTTTGTCTTCGATTGCAGAACCAAACTCTCACAACTTCCTTCTCCAGATTGAGCCCCTCGGCCATCCGCATAATCTCCTGAGAAGATGGCTTGCTTTGTTCAGCAAAATGACTTTCTAGGGCTTCTTTAGCAGCAATACTGGAAAGAAGAATATAATAGTCCTATTGTAACATTAGCAGTATCTCAGGAAAACACAGGCCTCTTTCAAACATTTTTTTATATGTGGATGGCATGTCCACTTAGGAAACAGATATGGAAAGGTTTGTCAGGTGTTGATTACACTTGGGTATGATACATGTCGGCATGAATAGAAGGGTTATGGAGTACCATCAAGACCTTGCACTTCAAAAAACTTCCACCCATCGTTGTGATTATGTTCAAACGGAGAGTTCTGGAAAAACACTGATTACATTTTCTCTTGACCAAATAAGTTTCTATGGCTACCCCTTCCCATTTTACCAGTCATGAATCTTTAGTCTTTGAATGGAAGGCAGCCTGACTGGAAGCATTCCATTCCATTCTATGGGGCAAATAAATACCTCACTAACTCAGTGTCTGCAAAACAGTGTCAGCTGCTACTTGGCAGTATTCTTTCCCTTGATCCTCTACATTGCATCAGAATGTAGAAAGAGTTAAATTTTGAACTGGAAATCTTTCCATGTAGTGCTGGTATCCTAACATAATATGGCTGGCTTCAAAGAACAAGCAATCCCCATCAGTGGTTTTATTAGAATTACATTGGCTGCAGTCACACACACTAAATAATCCGCTTTCAATGCACTTTTGAATTGGACTTTGCCACTTCACACAGTAAAAATCCAGTTGGAAAGTGCACTGAAAGTGGATTATTTAGTGTGTGTGATCACAGACATTGATAGGGGGTACTTAGATGGTTCTGTGCTGAAGTTATCACTATGCTCAAGGTTCACACATTTCAGTGGGCAGAATCAAAGTAGTTCTGTTAGATACAAAACAGTACCTAACGCCCACAAATTTTGTGAAGTATCACCCATTTATTGCTTCTCTCTGTCGTCATCTGTTTGCATGTTTCTTTCTACCACATTTTTTAGGGCCACCATTGCATGAATGATTGCAACAGACAGCCATTAGATACTATTACAGTATATAGCCAATTAGATGATGTCATTATTGAGTGGCAGTGAAGCCAACTTTGAGAGCAATGTTTCTTGAATCAGTGTTGGTCCAAGTATGAGTAGACTAATGCTTTCTTCCTTTTCCAAGCAACCTCCAAAAACAGATGAAAGAGGGAACACTTCTTGATGGTGCTGAAAATTTGCACAAACAGTGCAGTTTCTTCTTGGTTGATTCCTGGTTACATTGTGGTGTTGCATTATTCAGAGAGAAAAATTTAACATATTTAAAGTTGAAACTGTTTCTAAAATATTTCTGTGCTTTTTTACCCCTTTAAGGTGAAAAAAAACCCCTTCAGATTTGTAGTATGTTCCTTTTAAAAACACATAGGATACACAAACATTGATTTACTCTTTAGAAGTGGATGTTCTGGTAGTGGTAGTTTTTGGTTTGACCTCAAGAGGGCAGTAATATGCTTTATGCTGGACACAGAAGCCACATTGAATATTGAAAAAGCATTCAGCACTGGAAATTCTCCTTTTGATGAAAAAGAATTGAGCAGTCCCAAATGTGTAGCCTCTTTTGAAAAAAAGTTTAAGAGAAGTGGGCTCTGTATGTGAACAGACATACTGAGTTTAACAATCAGTCACACTAGCCAATTATGTTTCACTTTGGATAAAAGTATAAATTAAAAAATTGTTTTTCTTCTGTTACATAAATCATTTTTATGTAAAATTCTCTAGTTGTTCTTCCCAGAGTATGCCTGTTGAAATGAGAAAGACTACTTCACTGAAAGATCACAGTTTTAAAAGTTTTTTGTTGGATACCTAATGGGGGATATTCAGTGTACATAAATAGGATGCTGGTCCAATACATGGAAATATACAGTTTCTGGGGCTGAAAATTACAATTCAGTAGCAATCTTTAATACCTTATGGTGGTTCTGCGCTTTCTTTTCCGTTCATTCACGCCGACCTTTTCATTATATAAAGCTGTATAGAGGGCAATGTTGAGAGAAAGTTACTTCTGATGGCTGATGACGATGTCCCCAGTATCATATTGAAACAATTGCTACCTGCATGTTAATAATTGCAGTATACATTTGCACTTGTATTCTGTGTTTACACTGTATATGCCTCAAAGAATTCAACGACATTTAATGTCTGCAATTAACAGAAACTCCAGAAGGCACTGCAATAAATTAAAGTACAGCAACTGATTGAAAGAGAACACCAGAAGTGGGGGGCCTGTGAGACTCACAAGGGGGGGAATCACATTCCCCCCATCGCAGAGTCTAGTGCATCTCTAGGCCCAATCACGCACCTTTGAGCCTGGATGCAGCAGTGCCAGTGCCTGGGAACTGTTCAGAGCCTAGAGGCTCTCTCATCATCCTTTGCAGTTGCTGTGGTGTCCGGAGTTTTTCCAGCCATCCTCTGCCACATTGGCCTGGACAGGAGCAACTGCCAGCATTCTCTGCCACAGCAGTCAGGCCCAGAGCAGCTCCTGGCATCCTCTGCTGTGGCAGCCAGTCCTGGAGTAGCTCCCAGTGTCCTCCACTGTGGCAGCCAGGCCCAAAGTGGCTCCTGGCACCTGCTGCTGTAGCAACCAGGTCCAGAGTGGTTCCCTGTGGCAGCAACTGGCAGCTCTACAGGTATGTGTGTTGTTGCTGTGTGTGCAGACAACACTGTTTTATTGGGGGGGATTTAAATCCCCCTGTTTTTTATGATTTCATATTTTTCTGCAAACTTCCAAGTTTGCAGGAAAATCTGTTTAATATTGGTATGGCTCTGATCCATGGATTTAGATATCTGCAGATGGGGGGCCACATGCTGCTATTAGATATATTTTGTTGTTGTTCAGTCACACAGTCAAGTCCGACTCTTTGCAACCCCATGGACCAGATTACGCCAGACCCTCCTGTCTTCCACTGTCCGCTGAAGTTTGCTAAATTATTAGATATATAGATATTCATAATAAGATCAGCTGATAGAGCATATTAGAGAGATCTGTTATAAGAAGAGACTCTTGCTTGTAAATGATTCCTCATAGATTAAATAGAAAAAACATGGTTGGAAATGTGGTCAGATCTCAGCAGATCTTTTTTTTACAGATGTAACAGCTCTTCTCATTATCTTCTGAAGGTGGAATAAGTCATTCTAGAAATTAATCTGATGGTAAGTTATACAATACTGATAAAGCCTCAAGTTTTTTCATGGAATTAGTAATGCTTTGTGTTACTCCTCGATATCTTACTATGGTATTATATACTGTAAAAATATGTTTACAGTTGTACTGTAAAAATGGTTACTGTAAAATGCAAAAACAAAACTGATTACATTTAAAAACCTGATCAATAAAACAGAGATAAGGTCTGGTAAATTGCCAAACTTTCAGACTTGTCAGATTAAAAGCTAACAGATAACAAAATACATTTTAGGTTTGTTTGTTTTACATCCAGTTCAAAACAATATAATTTTGGGAAGAGAGAAGGAGGATTAGATACAGATGTATGTATTATAGTCTTTCATTACTTTGTGCAAAATGTAAAACAAACTATTAAAATAATAATCAATTTTTGTAAGATTTATCGAATTAATTCATTTTGTTTTCAGTTTTGTGTAGAGGTTGATATGTTATTTTGTAAATTATCTTTCTTATAATTGTACTTCTTTCCTTTTTTACATTTTGTATTCAAAATTCATTAAAAATTCCAATTAAAAACAGTAATTTGTGAGTACACAAAATAAAAGAATGTTCTTGTATGCATACTACAATGTAGCCTTCCTTGTGTCCACTTGGCATTGAACACTCTAACAACTGCACCATATTATACCATATCATCAATATAGCTGATTCTCAGCATGGCTCCATCTGATGATATTTAAATCCACAGTTTGGGGACATGGAGACAGAAGGAAGATTTTTCAGAAAAGTTTTCAGACCCCCCCAGGCTTGCACAAATATCTGATTTTTTAAAATTAGTGTTTACAACCCCCCCATGACTGCACAGGCTCACACATCAACCTGCCAGCATTGAGGAGGGAAGGAGGAGACAGGTGATCCTGTGTGTCCAGAGGCAGCCCACCCTTGCCTGTCATCTGGAAGCTGGCTGGTGGGTGGGGAGGTGGAGTGGGAGTGGGAGTGATCCCCAGTGAAGTGGTGTTCCTGCAGGCAGGTGGGGAGGAGCAGGAACCGCAGCCATGTCCCCCCCCCACTCCTGGCAGGTGAGCAAGCGAGCCCAGGAGCTGCCAACAGTGCCCCCCCTGAACAAGTAGTGAGGATAAGGAGAGACAGGTGGGCAGATGGACTGGCAAACAGACAGTCTTGTTAGAGGTATACAGGCAGCTAGCAAGGAGAAGGGGGAGCCTCCATTGTGGCCTGCCACCCAAATTGTTGTTGAAGTGGAAGTGCTTGAGGTGGTCAGGTGGGTGAGGAGGAAAAGCTTTCCCTGCTCCCCAGTGTCCCACCCTCACCAAAACCACAGCTGAAGCAACAATGCAATATTGGAGGCAGGCAGGTGAGCAAAGAGGAGAGGAGACTCTGCCACTGGACCAAAGGAGGGGAAGGAGCAGGCAGATTTATTTATTCAGTTTATATCCCACCCTACCTGCCGGAGCAGGCTCAGGGATGGCTAAAATCCCCCCTCACAAAACCCTTGGGGGGTGAGAGGAGGGGAAGAGCCACCTGACAGGTGTATGGGATTTCCTCCTCTGCAAGCCTTGCAGGACTAATTCTCAGCATGGCCACATCTGAGGATGCTTAAATCTGGATACTGGAGCCATGAACGGACACATCTAAATCCTCACTCTGCCATGAAAGCTTGCTGGCTGACGTTAGGCTACTCGCACACTTTTAGCCTGACCTGTTTCACAGGGTTGTTATGAGGATAAAATGCAGGAAAGGAGGAGGAGGAAAGCTGCTTTGGGTCTACAATATGAGGTAAAGGTAAAGGTAAAGGTTCCCTTGCTCGAAAGCCAGTCGAATCCGACTCTAGGGTTGCGGTGCTCATCTCCGTTTCAAAGCCGAAGAGCCAGCACTGTCTGAAGACGTTTCCGTGGTCATGTGGCCGGCATGACTAAACACCAAGGTGCACAGAACGCTGTTACCTTCCCAACAAAGTGGTACCTATTTATCTACTTGCAATTTATTGCTTTCAAACTGCTAGGTTGGCAGGAGCTGGAACTAGAGATGGGAGCTCACTCCGTCATGCGGCGCTCTCGGGTCTCGAACTGCTGAACTACTGACCTTCCACAGCCTGCAGTTCAGTGTCTTAACCACTTGAGCCACCACAGCTCCTTCAATATGAGGTAAGGCCAGGTATAACTGACGTAAATATAGCTTAAGATGGCAAGGTCAGATAAAAAGGAGTTTGCTTGGTGGGTGGGAAGGAGAAAAGGAAGAAGGGAAAGGTGAGTACATGGGGATGCTGGAGGAAGGAAAAACCAAATAGTGTTGGGAGAAGGTCATAGGGAAAACCCCCGCAAATCCTTATGGGTCCCCTGCTTGTTACATGGCCAGCATGGTCCCAGCCGTGGATCCTGAAACATGATCAGGATCAGGGCCATGTGGAGAGGAGATATTGCTATAGACCTGAGGGGCACATCCAGATTTGAAGAAAAATCATTTCAAAAACATTTCAAAAAGGGGTGAATACACAAAAAACCACCCTGACAACATTTTCTGCATAAGCACAGACAACTCTGTCCTGAACACTGCAGCAGGCAGGTGGGGGAGGAGGAGGAGGACAGGGGAGTGGTGCTGCAGGTGGATGGGGAGGGAGAGAAGCAGGAAGCTCAGGATCTGCCCCTGCCCCTCTCTGCCACTGATGCTGCAAGTGCATGAGGGAGAAGGAGTGGGAGACTACTGGGCAGCAAGGTGGAAAATCCAGAGGGAGCAGCAGAGAGCAGGCAGGTGGGCAGAGTAGTGAGGAGGGTAGGCAAAGCAGCAGAGGAAAGGGGGAGGGGGAGGAATCCTGTCACCAGGATTCTCCCTCCCCTGCACATTTATTTCAGGTCCCCGCTTGTAATGTAATAGTATAATAATATGGGCTTTGTAATGGTTAGAGTGCTAGATGAAGATCTAAGCAACTGCCACACAGCTTCCTAGATGAGCTTGGGTGAACCATTACAATACGCACAGCATCTGTAGTGGGACGATGGATTTCACAAATAATCTCTCTACAGGACAGCAGCCAGACGGAACCTGTAGTAATATTTATATGGTCCCAAAGTGCCCCTGTAGAAGCACCACTACATGTGAAATAAGTAAGACATTTTATGTACAGGCAGGTAATGTGATTTTTGTACTGTAGGCATTATGTCTATCAAGAGTTGACATTGCAGGGAGAGATGCTGCATGAAGACATTTCTGATGCTCACATACTTGACACGAGTCTTTACTGCTCCATGGTAATCTATACACATGTCAACTATAAACTTCCTGTAAAAGATTGACTGGGATTTTGCTGTACCTCCTACTTGTTCTGCTTCCTCCAGCCACTTTGTCAGGATTGATTTTAGTTTGCAAGCATTCTTGAAGCTTAGCTGCAAGTTTTCAAAGCGGCAAATAGTTGTTTGGCTGAATTCAGAGCCATGCACAGCAGCCAGAGCTTCTCCAACATTTGTTTGTGTATAACCTGCCGAAAGAAGACAAAACTACAAACTCAAACCAAAGAAGTGATGGCCTTGCTTATGTCTAAGACACATTTCCCTTGGTTTTTGCTTAAACCAAAGATTTTGAAGCTCTTCTGATCACTTTTCATTTCATATTACTAATCTGATTCTGTTTTTAAACCACTGATAGCCAAAGGCACAGGAAAAAAAAAAGATTTATATTCTTACTCCCTTACTCAGTGATCAAACAGATTGTACAATGGAAGTAAAAAACCCTAAAAACGTGAACCACTTTCTAGGGATTTGGTATCATGTCTCCACTAGCATATTTGAAATTAATTTGAAAATATATGTTCCTTGTGACCTAGAAAGCACATGTTCATATTTTGTAAATATGACCATTTTTGTATCACTACACCTAACTTTTACATATGAATAGCTTGACTCATGTGTAGCAAACTACGGTTTGTTGTTCTTTGAACAGGAGCTGCTTCCACACCAGGGTGTTCTTTTATGGTGATCAGGTTGCTAATGTGATCTAATGTTAAATTGCCTTTGCAATGGGGATTCTAGGCATCAGAGGATAATCCATTTACTTTCCATTGTTAGCCATGGTTTAACTTTCAAACCTGATTTGCATTGAAGCCACTATCTCCCCAGCGGTGTCTGCTCATAACCATCAGGATTTCCCCACCACTCTGTTTTATTTTAATTTTTTTAATTTTCAGGAGTATGAGAAACATTACTTAGGAATAATGTAATAACATTTAAAAACTTTTAAAAAATTCTAATGCATTTGCAATCACTGCCAGAGTTCCCTTCCCCTGTCCCTATGTCTAAAAGACAGGTTGGGCAATTCTCATTTGTTATCCAAATTATTGCAACTGGCTAGCTCTTCACAAAGCTCCTGCAAATGAGCTCTTTCCCTTTCAGACCTAAGAAATTGCTTGTGCTGATAGCACCTCGCCTTGGAAAAAGCATTATTAAAAGGTTTAAAATAAAGCAGAGTTTTGTTATTGAAGAAATGAGCTGTTAATGGTCTGTGCATGAACAGAATATGACATCATGTGGAAACATGAAAAAGTCAAGGTGGCTGAAATCTGGAAAATCCTTGGTGCAAAAGTAAGGATGGGAAAAGCTTGGGAAAACTTTGGCCTTCATTTCTTCTGTTCTCTCCTCTTACTCTTCTTCCATGTTTTCCACATTTGTGCCAAACCACAGTATATTGTTACTTCTGAAGCACAAAGTATGGGTTGTTCTTTTACTTGTCAACCAGGATTCTAAACCCCATTTAATCCAGTCCTGGGTTGTAGGGGGAGAGCAAATTGATGTGGTGAATCCAGCAAAGGATCTCTGTAGACAGAAGGAATTTTCACCCACAGAGCATGCTTTTAATTTCCTATTAAATTGCCCCCTGAAATGCTGCTGTTGGAGGCATCCCCAGGAATAACTTGAAGTCTAAGCAGGAGGGCAGAACTAGTAAAAATCTTTCCCTATCTACCTCTAGAAATCTTCCATGGGATGCACACACGTCAATACAATATGACCCATGGTTTATGGTGTGAAAACTGTGATTTGCCATGAAAATGGAAAACTTCAATTAGTTGGTCATGAGCAGGGCTATTTTTGGGCAGGAACGCACAGGAACAGAGTTCCAACTGGCTTCCGAGTTGGCCACACCTACAGCCTCCCCCCCCTTGGGTTCCCCAGGTACCTCACAAACTGCAGGGCACCTGGGGAAGCCAAACTGATCCAGGGAGGGAAGGCAGTTTAAACTGCCTCCCTTCCTCAGGTTCCCCAGGCGCCCTGCAAGCCGCAGGGCACCTGGGGAAGCCAATCCTGGGAGGGAACTGCACTGTCAGGTGTGTGGCCTAATATGTTAATGAGTTTCTGCTGTTGGGTGTGGCCTATTATGCTAATGAGTTCCTGCTGGGCTTTTTCTACAAAAAAGCCCTGGTCATGAGTAAGGGGAACAGGAAAAGGAGGAGGCAGTGTGCAAACCAAAGAGTTCACTGGAGTGACAAATCATGGCTTGGTATTACATCTGAATGCTTTCTATGGCAGGATGTGCTAAACTGCAAGCAATAAAAATAGTACTGCAGAAGTAGCTACAGCATCTATTAAAACATTTGGCTGAAGGATAATCAGGGTCCATGCCTACCACTGAAAGCTAGCAGGGCTTTTTTTGTAGAAAAAGCCCAGCAGGAACTCATTAGTATAATATGCCACATCCAACAGCAGAAACTCATTAGCATACTAGGCCACACCCCATGTCACCAGAAGTGTGGTCATCCAGCCACACCCACCTTTTGCTTTTTATTCTGTTTACCTTGCTTCTTGTCAAAACCCAGGGCTTTGTATGTAGCAGGAACTCCTTTGCGTGCTAGGCCACACACCCCTAATGTAGCCAATCCTAATGAGTTTCTGCTGTTGGGTGTGGCCTATTATGCTAATGAGTTCGTGATGGGCGTGGCCAGCTCAGGATCCAGCTGGAACTCCTGATGGGCTTGGCCAGCTCAGGATCCAGCTGGAAATAGCCCTGAAAGCTAGTATAGTGCAATGAAGCATTAGCTCTAAACCAAAGGCACCTGGCTCAGATCTAATGTTAGCTAAGAGCTTACTTCAGGGGTCTCAGCTCCCAATCTGTAATATGGTATTCTAATAATATAATATCTATGGGAATGTTGGTGTAGGAATTGCTCAGAGAATGTTTATGCAGCACTTAGAGTGACACAAACATATGTACTGTTGTTTCCATTTTTTTTAGCCAATTCCATGAGCAGCCTGGGGACCTATCAGAACATGGACCATATCAATCCAAACAGGAGATTTACTCCTGTTTTAACAATATTCTCTCTAACCATTAAGGTGTCTTTTTCCTGTGGCTAGATCTGTAAAGATCAGAAAGGAAAGTTGCAAATACTTTCCCAGTGTCAGCACTCTAGTGGAGGTGCAGCATTGAAAGGGAAAGTAATCATATGATCCTGACAACCCATTTGCTTGTAGCTATCATTTGCTTGTAGCTTCCATGGAGGAAGGACATGGGAGTGATTTGTTTCTGGGAGTCACTCCTTTCCATGAAGTAGATATGCACATATAATTACATATCAGTATAAGAAGCTGTCTTATTCTAAATCATACCATTAGTCCACCTAGCTCAGTTTTCTTTTTGTGACTGGTGGTGGTCTCAGGTGGGGACCCCCTGATATTACCTGAGGTCCTCTAGCTAATGATGCCAAGGATTGGATCCAGGACTCCCTGAATGCAAAGCATGTATATTGCCAGTGAAGAATGCCTTCTCCCTGCCAACATGGCACTAGAGTAGTAACATCTGAAGATCCTGAATTAAGGAACATTCAGGAATGTAGCCAGAGATTGTCAGACTTCTGTTGTACTCTGAGCCAAAAGGCTTAAGATGGCCCTTTAAAACATATGTTTTTCTTCATAGGGTCCCAGTTCATTTTGTCTTGACTGTATGAATTCTATCATTAAATCATAACAGACATTTTTCTTTAGTTCACTTAGAAGACTGTTAGATTGAGTAATGCTTATTAATATTTTTAACTCTAGTGAGTCAAGTAGAATATGAGGTGTGTATAGTAAAATAAGCACAATAAAGGTTTAAAATATATATATCTCAAGTTGGAAGACAATTAACATACCGAGCTTAATTCTTCTCAGCTTGAACTCATTGGCAAATTTTTCCAGTTCTCTGATTTCAGGAGAGTCCATGTCAATTGGTTCTTCAACTGACTTGTTTTTCTTGCGGAATTCCTGCTTAAAATCAGCAGTGGAAGGGTCCTCTCCAAGGATGGATGGATGCATGGGAGTAAAGCTGTGGCCTAGAGCACATGAACTGGCACTTAGAGTATGGTCAGGGAATTTATAAAGGCAAGGGGTAAGGCCACCTGTGAGAAACCAAAAAAAAAGGGCCATAGATAGTGGACTAGACAAATTATACTTTAGAACTTATGGTTTATAACATGCCATACAGAGACCTACCATTGAGTAGGGCCACGGCTTAGTGACAAAGCACATGCTTTGCATGCAGAAGATCCCAGGTTCAGCCCTTGGTATGTCTGGTTAAAAATGACTGGAGGTCCTGGAGAACTGCTGCCAGTCAGAGCAGACAGTACTGACCTCAAGAAGCCAATGGTCAGAGTAAATGTAAGACCATTTCATGTGTTTAGACTGACCTTCCTCTGTGTTAAATAGGATAGAGTGGAGGTTTTACCACTACTGTAAATTACTCTGCGTAGTACAGATTCTGGAAATTCGTTCTGATCAAAATACATAGTACGGATTTTGAAAATAGTACAGATTCTGGAAATTTGTTCTGACCAAAATGAAACCCAGCATTCCCTTGTTTTTATCAAGATTAGGGTAGCAATTTTTTATACATTGTTTCAATGGAACTTGTGAGTCACAACCTCTCTTGCATGGAAAATCCCAGCTGTGGTAAATTTAGAGCGTAAAAAAAAATGGAAACAAAGTTAAATATTCTAATTATTCAGACTAGTGCTTGTTTCCATATCAGTAAACTTGAATAATTTCTATCAAGCTAGAAATAGGCTGAAATGTTAATTTCAACTCCATGGCAAGTAATTCAGCTGTCATGAAGTCCTCCTAATCTTAAAGATCTGGATAAATACTATTTAGCATGACTTCAGTTAATAGAATTATTTTATCTTACATCATTTATGGTTTCTCCATACATAACACAGGTTGTTGTCTCAATGGTGGTGAGAATGGAACAATGTAAGAAGAGAATAAAAACAGAAAGGGTAAATATTAAGGATCCAACCACCATACTGTAATCTCAGTATGAACTGAAAATAAATTGATTGTCCAGGACTAATAGGCAAATTTTATTGCTGTGTAATACTCAGTGTGCTATTACAGCTTTGCTGTGTTTGATTATTTTTTTCTTTGTGTTCCTCAAGGAGTTGTTTTAAGATGGATTAGTCATTTGAATTTTATTATTGCTGGTCTAAGTTTGTTGTATAAACTTTTACTGCTGCTTGTTACTTTAACAGCTATTTTGATTTTGCAGTTTATTGTCTTTAATATGACTATAAGCTATCTGAGCCTTTTTCTAGAAAGGCAGCAGAAAAAACATCCTAAATAAAACACACACACACACACACACACACAGATATTTAAAAAGCAGCATTGTATGATCTCTGGGAACTATCTAAGCAAGTCCAATTAATTACTTAATTACTTTCAAGACCTTTGTGAAGTTTAAATTGATTATCCAAGACCAATAGGCAATTATCCAAGACCAATAGGCAGATGTTATCACTGTATAATACTCAGTTCACTCTACTGAACTCAAAAGTGTTTAAAACAGCTGGAATTATGCCAAAGATAATCTGTATGTGATTAAGCCAGCTCACTAGCACAAACAACTGTCCATGTGAGTATTCTCCTCGTATGAGCAGCATAACACTAGAAAAGCAAATATATACAAATAACAATCTTCTATGAATAGCAAAAATCACAACTTTCAATTCTCAAAAAGGCAAGGAAAGTTTCACACAAACAGTGGCATACCTAACCTATTTGGCACCTGGGGCAGATAATATTTTAGTACCCCCTCTATTTTTTTCCCATCAAGTCACAACCGACTTATAGCAACCCTGTAGGGTTTTTAAGACAAGAGACGTTCAGAGACGTTCTCTGGTGAGATCAGGCTAGGCTGGGGCTGTCCAGGTCAGGGCCCCTCCTCTATACAACAAAACAATTTTCATTAATAAGCACAAAGTAAAACAAGTAATAATTAATTAGATTACCACTAATAAGATTAGTGGTGATCTAGTTAAGCTCCCTGCTCCTGGTCTTTGCCCCTCCCCTGAAAATTGTCTATCTACAGGGCTACACTAAACCCCAAAGAAGGTGCCCCATCTTCCTTTGTTTTAAAGGATTAAAGTCATACTAGAGAATCTTTGCAGCAGAGACAGAAGGTGGGGGGCATTTTTGCAAGCCCAGCAGAACCAGTGCAATGTACAAGGCTCAGCAAACCCATTGCCACTGTGACAATGCCAGCTAATGTCAAGCACAGAATCAGGGTCCAAGCAAGGGGGGAGGGTTGGACCCCAGCAGAACCAGTGCAATGTACAGTGCCCGGCAAACCCAGTGCCTTCTGTTCACAATATTAAAAAGGCCTGCCACTATACTGCTCTTAAATACATTCTGTCACCAGGCAGGATAGGAATGAGAAGGTCTGTGCACGTGGTCGGGGTTTACACATGGCCATGCAAACAGTTGTAGCTTCGCATCAAAGAACAATGCCAAGCACGGATCCTAGAATGGACCAATAGGATGGCTTGGATTCAGGAAAGGACCTATGGGATTTGGGTGTATAATAATAGACCTATCACTGGGAGTGGGGTGTGGTTTTGTTGGGGGATTTAAGCCGGTCTTCAGACTAGCTATTTTGTCTTTAGTTTGTGCTTTCAAATAAACCTTATGAGCTGATTTCACTACCATGTGTCTCGAACCCAGTACTTTATAGTGTGGAAAAGCGGGAAATAAATTAAGAGATGGAAAGGTTGTTTAATCTTGCTGCAACACCCTAACTACTGCTTTGCAAGATCTGGCTGAGCTGAGTACAAGGAAATGGAGAGAGAAAGGCTAGGCTACTGGAGAAAATGATCTGAAGGCTGGCAATTACTGTAGCAGCTCTCAGGGTGCTGCCTTGGTTGTATATAATCTGTTAAACTAGGGTTACCAGATATCCTCTTTCTAGAAGATATAGCCTCTTATTTTGTGTGTGTGTCCATCCTCTTTTGGGCTTTTAAAAAAACTGATGAAAATATCCTCTTTTGGGATTGGAAGTTTAGAAATATTCCTAGTTAGTAGCAATTATCACAGCTTAAATAGTAGGGGTATTTAAAATGAGATTGTCATAGTGGTCACTTTAAAGTAGTCATTTGGGAAATATGTCCTCTTTTTTGCTTTTCAAAATATGATACCCCTAGTTAAGCAAGTTTGCATCAGTCTTGGATAAAGGGAAGTCTAGCCAATTCTAGAGTACTTTTTGTTATGTTCAGATTTCCCTGTGCCCCTAGTGGCTGCTGACAGAACTGCATTTTTAAAATAAAAGGAAAAACTTTTGGTCAAATGCAGCATGATGCTCATTTCAAGGGCCCTTCTTCAAGGGCCTTCCTCAAGCTGCACCCGGGGTGGAGTGCACCCCCACCCCACCCTTGGTAAACCACTACACACAAGTTTGCTTCTTCTGATATCCCAGTGTTCATGCAAGCAGACTGCTCATGTGAGCATTTATTTACTGGCAACTAGATCCTCAGCTCTACTGAAATCAACATGGATAGCATCATTAATTTCTACAAGACCTTCTCTTGATTGCAGTTCTTGTCCTTTTCTTCCTGACTTTGGTTTACTTAGTAAATCCTCCAGAATACAAGAGAGACAAGCCAAACATATGGCCCAGTGCTATGCACACCTGTTTCATATGTCTAGGTTTAAATTGCCAGCATCTCCAGTTAAAACCATCAGGTAGTGATGTGAAAGATCTCTGTGCCTGAGACTCTGGAGACCCATGACCAGAATAAGAAATATTGACACTTCATGTATGCCTTGGGGAGCCTATTTGGGGGGAAAGGCGGCATAAAATGTTTTTTTAAAAAAATAAATAAATAAAACTTAAATATGTTCACCACCTCCCCTTTCCTTAGTTCGGTTTTACTGGAAACTTTATGTATTTGTAAGGTTTATATTTTGTAGAAGATTTTTTAACAATAGTCACAAACATAAGTATATCAATTTATTGGCACTTCTCTGTGCTGACTTCTCATAAAGAACAGCCTGAGCTCTCTCATCACCTTGCTCTGTTGTGTGGATAGTCAAAGGACCCCAAGCCAGGCCCGTAGACAGGATTTCTTTTGTCAGGGGGCATTTAAATTTCTCAGGGGGGGCCACCTAAATGATTTAATTAAAGTTAGCTAATTAAGTGCCCCGCCACTTTTTGCCCAGCCACACAATGATGGCCTCCTTCTCTTCCCACCCCCCTGCAGAGAGGGCTTCCCCAGGCAGGACCCCTCCCCTCCCCACCCGACTCACTCTCTCTCTGTAGGCAGGGCAGGCAGGTAGGAAGGGAAGCAGGTGGAGGAGCGCACCAGTGCACTTGCTCGCTTGGGGAATCCCCTGGCAGCCACCTGCTGCTTTCCCTTTTACAGGAGCTGGGTGGGGAAGAAAGGTAATCTCCACTCCCCTCCAGCCTCCTCCATTCACTCCACCCCAGCTCAGCTCGTCTTGGCAGGAGAAAGGGAAGGCCTCCTTAATAGCATCCGCTGCCGCTGCTGTTTCCTCCGCCAGCCTCCTCCTCCTCCTCCCACACCCCAAAGGCAGCTTGGGCCATATTCGCTCCCTCAGTGCTCCCTCCATTTCCCGAGGCCTCCTCCCTGCAAATGTAAGACGGGAAGCAGAGGCAAGAGGAAGAGGACTTCCAGGTGGTGGGATGGGGGGGAGAGAAAGAGAGCCAAAAGCCCAGTCCTGGATGAGACCCAGGAGCTAAAGCCACTCCTGATTTTACTGCCAACGCTGTCCTGTGCTGGAGGAGGCCAACAAGGTATATAGAGCTGCTGCTGCTTCTCCTCCTGCAGCAGGGACCACAGTGTGGCAAGGCAAACCACCCGCACACTGGTCCAGCTTGCCGCTGCTGCCTGTGCTTCAAGCCAGGATCGCCTCCCACCTCCTTTTCTCTGGATTCTCTACCAGGTGGAGAGGTCAAAGTAACTTCCCTGGCCTGGCCGCAGCTGAAGAGGCAGCAGTGGTAGCAAGTCCTTCAGGCAGCCTAGAGAGTTGGGGGGCCTAGCAGGAAGTTGGGGGCTGGGCCTAGGGGGGCCCCCATAGCTATGGTCCTGCCCCAAGCTGAATGCAAAACATATGGCACATGTTTAGCACATGAAGTACTTTTAAAAATGTAACATTTCATCAATCCATGCTCAAACAGGAGCAACAAGATTGCACAAAAACGGGTGAACTTGCCTTGTAAGCCGCCAACTCCATTCACGACATTGGGATGGGGCATGGTGCAGGTCTGCAAAATGCGACTTTGAGAGAGACTAGCTGCTAACATGTCAGAAGCTGCAGGCTTGATGCCTATTGACACAAACAAACAAACACCCAAAAAGAGACTGCAAGGTTGCCTTGAGCTCTTTCCAGGAGACAGGTATGACAGTAGGTTTTTAAAACAAATAATTATCAATATGTATATAAATAGATCATATCTATTCTTTGGACAATAAATAGATAAGAGCCACCAACCAGGAATGATTTTCACCTAAATGCTTCTGAAATGGCACTTATTTAAATTTCTCCTTGGAATTTGGCATTCCAAATTATTTTGTTTCCAACCTGTAATTGATGCATTAGGATTTTTTTTTTAAAAAAAACCTAAACTTGTACAGAATACTGAGCACAAGCACTTTGCCACTGCTTCAGTTTGTTCATGCCTAGTCCAATACATTATCTTCATGCATATGTGCACTGATAAAACACTGCAAAAAAGCATTTGCAATGTGATTGTGTGATTACATGTGATTGTGTACAATCCTAGAAGCTCAGAAAAAATATATACCGCAGGTTAGGAAAGGCACAAATAGGTATAGAAAAAAGCCTGCATGGTTAACAAACAAAGTAATGGAAGCTGTAAAAGGTAAGAAGGATTCCTTTAAGTGGTGGAAAGCTAGTCTCAGTGAGGTTGACAAAAGGGAACACAGGCTGTGGCAAATAAAATGCAAGTCTGTGATCAGGTGGGCAAAAAGGGAATATGAGGAGCATATAGCAAAAAATATAAAGACCAACAATAAAACTTTCTTCAAATACATTAGAAGCAGGAAACCAGCCAGGGAGGCAGTGGGGCCCTTGGATGACCAAGGGGTAAAAAGAGTATTGAAGGATGATAGGGAAATGGCTGAGAAGCTGAATGCATTTTTTACCTCTGTCTTCATTGTGGAAGATGAGAAGTGCTTGCCCACTCCAGAACCACTGATTTTGGGAGGGGTGTAGAAAGACTTGACTCAAATTGAGGTGATGAGAGAGGATAGATAACTTAAAAACTGATAAATCACCAGGCCCAGATGGCATAAAGCTTTTGATAAAATTTCTCATCAAAGGTTCCTAAGTAAGTTCAATAGTCATGGGATAAAAGGACAAGTCCTCTTGTGAATCAAAAACTGGCTAATTAATAGGAAAAAGAGAGTGAGTATAGATGGGAAATTTTCTCAGTGGAGGGTGGTAAGCAGTGGGGTACCACAGGGATCAGTACTTAGTCCGATGCTTTTTAACTTGTTTATTAATGACTTGCATTTGGGAGTAAGCAGGGAAGTGGCTAAATTTGCAGATGACATTAAGTTGTTCAGGGTGGTGAAAACCAGGGAGGATTGTGAGGCACTCCAAAGGGATCTGTCGAGGATGGGTGAGTGGGCATCAATGTGGCAAATGGGGTTCAATGTGGCCAAGTGCAAAGCGATGCACATTGGAGCCAAAAATCCTAAATATAAATACACGTTGATGGGGTCTGAACTGGCAGAGACTGACCAAGAGAGAGATCTTGGAGTCATAGTGGATAACTCAATGATAATGTCTAGACAGTGTGTAGCTGCAATAAAGAAGGCCAATGCTATGCTGGGGATTATTAGGAAGGGAATTGAAAACAAATCAGCCAGTATCATAATGCCCCTGTATAAATCATTGGTGCGACCTCATTTGGAATACTGTGTACAGTTCTGATCACCACATCTCAGAAAGGATATTATAGGATTGGAAAAAGTGCAGAGAAGGGCAACTAGAATGATAAAAGGGTTGGAACACTTTCCATATAAAGAAAGATTAAAATGCTTGGGGCTCTTTAGCTTGGAGAAATGACGGCTGAGGGGTGACAGGATTGAGGTTTATAAGATTATGCATGGGATAGAGCAGGTAGAGAAAGAAGTACTTTTCTCCCTTTCTCACAATACAAGAACTCGTGGGCACTCCATGAAATTGCTGAGCAGTCGGGTTAGAACAGATAAAAGGAAGTTCTTCTTCATCCAAAGAGTGATTAATACATGGAATTTACTGCCACAGGAGGTGGCGGCAGCTACAAGCATGGATAACTTCAAGAGGGAATTAGATAAGCATATGGAGCAGAAGTCCATCAGTGGCTATTAGCCACAAGGTATAGGTAGGAAGTCTCAGGCTGGGGCAAATGATGCTCTGTATTATTGGTGCTTGCAGGGGGCAACAGTAGGAGGGCTTCTAGTGTCCGGGCCCTACTGGTGGACCTCCTGATGGCACCTGGTATTTTTGGCCACTGTGTGACAGGGTGTTGGACTAGATGGGCCATTGGCCGGATCCAGCATTGGCTTCTCTTATGTTCTTATGTGTGATAAACAAGATTATCTGGATGCAGTGTTTTACTGATGTGGATATTCATGTGGGTGCAATGTCAAAAATCAAAATAAAACAAATTTGAAATGAGATTATGTATAGTTTATCAGGATGCTTTTTTGTGCAGTACTTTGCCAATATGCATGTTTACATTAGTGAAATATTCTACAATATAATTGGCCCTTTCTTACATGCCCAGGGAAATGCTGATCACCACTTTGGGGTCAGGAAGCAATTTTTCTGCAGGCCAGTTTGGCTGGGGATCCTGGAGGTTTTTTGTTGTCTTCTGGGCAGAGAACAGGGATTGCTGAGGTGGGGAGTGGGGGAGGTATTTGTGAACTTCCTACACTGTGCAGGGGTTTGGACTAGATGACCCTTGGGGTCCCTTCCAACCTGCCACATTTTTTTAGTCTTTAAGGTGCTACTGGACTCTTGCTCGTTTGTTGGCTATATGGCACTCAAATCCAGTTCAGGATAAGAACAATGATTCCTTCCCATGCTTTGAATTTGTAAACATTTTCACTAGTATACAGCCCAAAAATTACCAAGAGTTGTCTTGTCTCATTGGCAGTGATGGCTGATGATGATTGAAAAAAATAAGAGGAGGCTACACCCAGCAATGTGCCAGCAGAAATGAAGGGAAACATTGCCAGGTGATAGAAGACTGATCTATTATCATACAAAATCCCTACACATTTTGTCATGCAGGCTTCATCAGGAGGATCAGAGAATTCACCTAGTGCTGGAGCTGTCCACAGCAATTAATTCTCCTGCACATTGAAACACATAGGGGCTTTGTATGATAAAAATCAGTCACTTATCACTTGGCAGTTTTTCCCTTTTCTTCTGCGGGTTGCAAAAAAAATCCTCTTTCCACTTTAATTCAATATGTTACAAAGCTCTTCTTGAAAATGTTTGTGCTGGGTTCCACTGAAGTCCACTTTATGATGCATGAATGTGCCTTAAGCCAGTATTGAATTTCCAATAAAAGAGGTCCCAAAGATAGAAGCCATGTCTCATATCATGAAAGCTTCCTGCATCCAGAAGGAGATCTCTAAGAGTTGTTAGAAAGTACATGATATAGCAGCCTTACTACAGCTAAGGAGGTGGTCTAACTCTGTATCTGCATTGGAGATACTGAGTTCTAAGGTGGAACTCAAGGTCAGATACAGTTGAAAGAAAAAGATCTGTGAATCAGTAAGCAGAAGTCTGTTCTGGCATACAGAACACCACCCATGCTGGATTGAATGAATGTTGTAGATATTCCTTTAGTCATTGCCAAAAAGTCTCTGTCTGAATATTTTCAAAGCTACTCTAACCTTTAGACACCCTATGGAGGACAAAACTCTCAACTAGGGCACAGGAACTGGAGAGCTATTCATGCAATAAGAAAAATATGGCAATAAGAAAAAAAAATGACAGTCAGGGCTGAGTATATTCTGTGTATGCATGTGTGTGTGTTAGGTGTTGTCAAGTTGCTTCTAACTTCTGGTGATTCAATGAATTAATGACCTCCAAAATGTCCTATCGTTAACAGCCTTGCTCCGGTCTTGCAAACTGAAGGATGTGGCTTCCTCTATAGAGTCAATCCATCTCATGTTGGATCTTCCTCTTTTCCTGCCACCTTCAACTTTTCTTAGCATTATAAGCTTTTCCAGTGACCCTTGTGTTCTTATAATATGACCATAGTATGATAGCCTCAGTTTCTTCTTTTCTCTGCACCTTGTTTTTAAAAGAAATAGCATTACTCTGCGTTTAATATTAGCCTATCATATTGCAATGTAAACTTAAATTACTGCCAACTGTATCTATGTGTGACATAAATTCCAAATCCCATTGCTTGGCTTGAAGGAGAATGGACACATCTAGGCACTCCTCTCTAATTAGCTTAGCTCCAGATGAGGCTCACCCCCCAGAAACCTTGTACTGGATTTTAACATCCTTTTTAAAAACCTTAGTTGACAACTTTGGTTGAAAAGTGGAATGTTACTAAGAAATAAAACCTTGGATTGGTGGAAACCAGCTTCTTGACAGAAAAAATAGGAATCATAAATATGAATTTAAAGTTGGAGTCACTATGCCTGCTCTGCACATATTGGCAATCTTGCAAATATGTGCAGACCCAAAATTCAATGGCTACATATTTTACCCAGAAAACAAAACGCTGTATAACCTGAAAAACTGACAGCATGTAGATGTGTGACATTGTAGAATATATATGACTCTTAGCTAACACTGACTGATCTTCACATATGACATCTAGAGCCTCTTTCTCTAGTCTGAATGTTTAAGGAGGGAATCAGCTGTTTCCTCAGGCAGCCCTGCACCTTGACTTGGAAGTATTTTCTGATAGCTAGTAACATATTCACAGTCATAATAAAGTATCTGTCAAACCATTAGCATTATGTCACATCTACACATAGGCTTGGCCATAGTAATGAAGAGTAATTCCAACTAATATGGAACACAGATGTTCCAAGGAAGTTTGCAATAGCTTCCAGAACTGAGGTCAGCTACAGACGAAGTCAAATATGTGATTGATAGGAAGAGGCCTTTGTTTCCAGATTAAAAGCTTATAGATCCATTTTGTTAAAAAAAAGTTTAAGAAAGAATTTCTTACCTGTCATCACCCCATATGTAGCCTGCTGGTTTCCATAATGACAAGAAGGGACAGAATAATGCAGACCTGATAAAGTGGCTCCCAAAGTTGCCATGGCAAAGCGTATGTGGGAACATTTAGGAGTTGGGATCAAAAACAAAACAGATGAGACTGGTAAGAAAATTCAAGATGCATCCTTTCAGTCAAAAGTTAGGGTATTATCATGACATTTTGGATCCATCTCACTCAAGCCACCAGGAAGCCAATTCTCACAGTCAGGCATATGGTAAAGCAGCAATCCAAATGTATGGCTATACATGCAAGTTTTAAATCAGATAAGATTTACTGGTCAAGACAAAAGAAATCTACTGTTGAGAAGAAGCACAAGAAGTTTGATTTGGATACATAGTGAATATATCAGATAAACACTTCCATAAATTTTGAACCATTCACCCCCCATTCTCATATGTCAAGTCAGATGGTCCCACATGGCTTCCGCAATAAAGCACATAATGTAGATTATAATTATTTTTCACTTTATTATACAGGATATTCTACCAAAGCATTCAATGTTGTGATAGGTCTTTGATTTTCATTAGGAGACAGCAGTCCGATGTTGTGTCAGCCCCATACTCAGGACCATAAATGGTCATATACACAGTGTACACAGACACCTCTTTCAGACATGAGCAGTCATTTTTCCAACTAGATGTGTATAATAGATAATTGTTGAGTGTACTAACAAAAGCATGGAGAGAGAACTGGAATTGTAATCTGCCGTCTCTGCCAATGACATCCATGCATTCAAGATTCCATGTTCAAAGGGGCTAATGCACAGTCACCCAAACATGTGAAGGTTCCAATACACAATCCACCCTCTGAAAAAAGTGGGAAAATGGATCATGCAAACTGTGTTTTTAGGTGAAAGTGTTCATTCTTGTTCAAATGGGATCTTGAATGTATAAATGGTTAGGGTTGCAGTTCTGAATCCCTTCTCTCTCTCATGCTTAATATTTATTATTTATTTAGGAAATTTGTACATGACATCTTCAGACATAGTCTAGGAAGCTAACAACTAAACAAGTCAACAAAGCGAAGTCAATAAAACAAGTCATCAAAACAAATTATGCAATAAAACAAATCAAGCCAGTAGAACACATAAATAAAAAACAATAAAACATGGCAATAAAAACAAATCAAGACAATTTAAAAAGAGGTTAGTTTTAGTTGCATCCCATTTTATTCAGCCAGAGATATCAGCTTTGTTCCATGTATCATGTTTACTTTAACCTAGAGTTATTTAATGCATACGTGCAAATCTTAAGGGAAACATGATCAGATCACAGAACAATCATTGTGTGGGAAATTTCAAAATTCAGAACTACAAAACAATTCTGGGATCCCAGATATGAATACATGTTGAATCCCCAAACAGCTACATTCTCACAGTAGTAGTAAAAGAAATGACACACAGGAGGGGTGGAAAATGATGCAAAGGAACAGCAGCTTGGATCCACCAGAGTGTTTCTGCGGGCAGAAGGATTTCTGCCTGTGGTTCGTAATGTTCTGCTCTTCTCCCCATTGCAGCTCAAAATGCCCCTCACACAGTGCTCCTGGAGGAAAGTGGATCTTCAGGAGTAGCATGGAGTATTTGGGCCTGCATCAGGAGAAGGGAGACAAGAAAGCTGCATATCACAGTTCAAATCCTTCCACCCATGGAAACGATTTGGTAGATCCAAGCCAGCCACTTCAGTTTTTCATTTCTTCAGTCTTGTTTTAAATCATTAAAATAAATACAAATCTTGAAAGTATTCTATTTCACATTTAATTAATAACACAGCACTTGTTGCTTCAATTTTCTGGAGTTCATACATTGGGGTCTACCATACTGCTTAAAGGTCAAGGAAGCATCAAGGTGGGCAGCTAAGCTGGTCTGAAGTAATAGAACAAAGTTAGAGTCCAGTGGCACCTTTAAGACCAACTAAGTTTTATTCAAGGTGTGAGGTTCATGCAGTTCCATTTCATGTAGCTTGAATAATAAAAATCCCGCCTTGAATAAAACTTAGTTGGTCTTAAAGGTGCCACTGGACTCTATCTTTGGTCTTGGAAGCTGTTAGAGTTGAATATAAAATATTATACTTTCCTTGTCATCTACCTTATTACCTGTCCTGATATGTCTCCGAAATTAAAACAACACATTATACTCATGCAAAACTTTACAGAATCTGTAAAAGAGAGTTGCAGTTCTTTGTCACTGACTTTCATGTATCCCTAATGTAATCATCTGAGGAAAATAGAAGGCAGAAGAAACTAACAGGATCCTACAGTCTATTTCTGCTGGTGCAATGACACATCACAAGGAAGAAGGAGGACAGTTTTCACCATCTCTTTCCCACCACAGACTCCAGTATAATGCTCAGGGTTATTATTGGGGGTCTGGAGAGTTCTTAGTATTTTGTGGAAAACAAAGGGCTACAGTGGGAGGGATCAGCTTCACAAGCAGGTCATAGGACCCGACCATAGTAAATTTTCTGTCAGTGAGTGAGATGTTATTGATTTGATTTGATTTATTAAATTTATATCCTGTCCTCCCCGTGGACAGTCTCAGAACAGCTCACAGTTAATGTCACAAAGTGCCAGAGAAGAAAAAAACATTTTAAATTAAGATAAAACAGTCAACCTTAAATACAATTAAATACACCAATGGTGTCCCATCAAAGGTTGGAAGCGGGATCCCCATCCCCAGACCACCCCGACTCAGGCACAGGACCTCCGTCTTCACCGAGTTTAGTTTCAGCTGGCTCAGTCTGAGCCAACCAGCCACAGCTTGCAATGCCCAGTCCAGATCTTCTGGGCTGGAGTCTGACCAGCCACCCAACATCAGATAGAGCTGGGTGTCATCAGCATACTGGTGACACCCCAGCCCATACCTCTGGGCAAGACAGTGCATGTAGATGTTAAACAACATTGGGGAAAGCACCCCCCCTAAGGCACACCACACTCAAGCGGGTGTCTCCTGGACTGCTGCTCCCCTAGCACCACCCTTTGTCCCTGATCCTGGAGAAAAGAAGCAAGCCATTGCAGGGCAAGCCCCTGTATCCTCACATCAGCAAGGTGCTGGGTCAGTAACTGATGGTTGACTGTGTTGAACACAGCCGACAAGTCAAGCAACAACAGTACCACCACACCACCCCGATCCAGGTGTCTCCACAGGTCGTCAGTAAGGGCAACCAGTCTCCATCCCATGTCCCGGGCGGAAGCCAAACTGGAAGGGATCTAAGATGGAAACATCATCCAGAAAGCCCTGTAGCTGTATCACCACTGCCCTCTCAATTAATTTACCCAAATAGGGGAAATTGGAGAATGGCCAATAGTTGGCCAATTCGGCCAGGTCAAGAGTTGGTTTTTTCAGGAGAGGGCAGACCATGCCTTCCTTGAGTGGTCCCAGAGGGACTTGTTGACAATCTCCCTTAGGGCACCTCGAAATCCCTCATGACCCACTTTAATGACCCAGGAAGGGCACGGATCAAGGCTGCATGTGGTTGGGTGCACAGTCATGAGCAATCTGTTGACTTCCTCCAGTCTTAGTGGGCTGAAGCAATCCAAACCTGGGAGCAAAGATGTGCAAGGGGCCTCAAGTTCACTCACTGTTTCAACTGTGGCAGGGAGGTCATGGCGGAGCACCAAGACTTTGTCGGCGAAATAGCTCACAAATGCCTCACAGCCAATATCCAATTCCCTAGTGTTTGGTCTGCCCTGCAGCAGAGTTGTTAAGGACCAAATCATTCTAAACAATTGGGCTGGGCATGAGCTCACAGGCGCAATCATAGCCGCATAGAACTCACTCTTAGCGGCTTTGGCTGCCATCTCATAGGATCTCATAAACGCTCTATAAGATGTTCTTGTAGCTTTGTCTCGAGCATGGCGTCACCATCTCTCTAGCCATCTCAGCTCTTGCTTCATAAGCTGCAACTCCTGGATAAACCAGGGAGCAAGCCTAGTGCGAGAATGGAGACGGTGCCGGGGAGCAATCTCATTGATGGCTGCAGAGAGCCGGCTGTGCCAGTCTTCCATAAGCTCATCTAATGAGCCGCCGGAGGCATCAGATCCCACAGGAACATCTGAAGCCACGCTGGGTCCATTTGGCTCTGCAGGTGAGCTAAAATTTGCTCACCACCTAAATAGGGTCAAGGTGGGGCATTCAAACGGGCCCTCAGAGTGTGGTGGTCCAACCATGGCACTGACAAAGTAGTAATCCGGTCCACTGTCACCCCAGCCACGAAGATCAAATTGAGCATGTGCCCAGCCCAGTGTATGGGAGTCATTACAAGTTGGGAGAGTCCCAGCCCTGCCATGGATGACACTAGGTCTGCTGCCTGGCTGGAAGCTGTGTAATCGGCATGGACAGTGAAATCACCCAAGACCAGTAGCCTAGGGTGTTCCAGCACCCAGCCTGATACGGCTTCCATCAGGAATGGTAGGCTATTGGCCAGTGCATTAGGTGGTCAGTACACCAGCCAAATTGCCAAACTCTCCTCAGCCTTCCACACCAGACCGATACACTCAATGCCCATGATCTCCAGCGGTTGAAGTGCCCTAAAAGAGTAAGCCTCCCAAATGAAAACAGCCACTCCCCCCCCCCCTCGACCATGATTGGTGGAGGACTGAGAGCCCAGGAGGGGCAAGCTGGGAGAGAGCTACCGTCTCCCCATCCCACACCCAGGTCTCGGTCACGCATGCCAGGTCTACCTGCTGTTCCAACAGAAAGTCCCAGAGGACTATAGTCTTATTATTTATAGACCTGGCATTACACAACACCAGTGTTGGAGGGGGGTTATCCCTCCCAGCCCCACTGCTGACAACCTTCAGGATGAGTTGCAGGCTGGGAGGACGCCAAGCCATTCTGTTTCTCTGTGTCCTTCCCTTAACTCTCTGCCTGGACCCACCACTATACTTTCCCCTCCCCAGGAGCACTGGAATCTGTTGCCCAGGCATTGCCACACCAACCAGTCTTTGTGTTAGCCTCAGACCGTTCATGGGCTGATTGCCCTCTATATACGTGCTGGGTCATATTTGGTCATGTCTTTTCATGGATTACTCACAGAGATCCAAATTCTGCAGTGCTTCAATTAAAAACTGCTAAGATGGTGCCCAGCCCAAGTTATTGACATAAGTTTTGCTGTCCCTTGACCTTCATGAAAAGAAACTTTTATTAGTCAACCATCCTGCCTTATTTTGAAAACTTATTCTAAAAAATTCTTGATTCTGTGACAGATGGTGTGCAGTCCTGCAGACATGTGGAAATGTGAGTTGAGCAGACAGTGCTTAACAGGAGTTGATATTTCCCCCTACTACTGAAAGTATCTCCAGAAAGCCTTTGTAGTGTTACATTGTGGCATGATACACTAACACTTTAGGACTCCAAGCATGCAATGAAACATCTGCGTGAGCACCACCAGACCAAATTCATTCAGCTCATATTTTAGTGATCATTGAAAATGGTGTGATTTAATCTTTGGGGGAAAAGGACTGCAAAAACATGGCACCTTTTATCATGGAAGGGTTTTTTTAAAAAAATGGAGCAGCTGAACAAGGAAGAAAGCAGTACAACAAAAACCTCTTTTTGTGTTAGTTAATTGATTCAAAATGAAGGGAGACAAAGGAACTTTATCAGCATTTTTAAAACTCTTGTTAGGATTTGTGACCTTCTGGTCCCTCTTTCCAACATCTCCATACCTGTTGTCATTTTGTACCAATGTACATGAATGTATTGTTGGTGTAGCTGATGATATGGTCTTCTGTTCCTAAATAGTACACCACCATAAATATATCTGACTTTCACTCAAAAGTGTTTGAGATGCAACCTTATTCCATTGGAAAATAATGGATTAGGAGAAAATGAAAGTCTACTTATAATTACAAATGGTCATTCTTATTCTTAGTAATATTTCCACTTTAGCATCCTGATCATAAACTCTTTTGCTTTGAAGTAGATTTCAGTGGAACTCCTTTCTATATATGTGGCACAGAAACACAATCCAAATGTTACAAAGCTATAGTTCACATTTCTTATTGTAGCTATTCAATGCAATATAATAATGTGGACCTGCACATGGACTGCCTCTGGTGTTATCAGGAGAAAATAACGTAAAGGCTACCATTTTTAAAAAGTAAAATACAGACCAATTACATCTTCCAGGAAAAAAAAATCTGTATGTTTACATATTTCTTTCCCAAATTATTGGTTATACATCCTGAAGATTTCAAACATTATGTAATTATTAATACTTCCCATTTTGTTTCAGTCTGAAGTGCCTGATCCAGATTGTTGCTTTAACTTATACTCACAAGAAGTCTGCTACTTAGAGAGTGTCAACAGGAAACCTCTTATGTGCCATGACAGACAGGCCTTTGCTGCTGAAGAGCTTCTGTCTCATGCCCTGAAACTTCCTCTTCTTTTCCTTATCCTTTTCCATTTTGCTTTTTTGTTTGTATTGAACATCTAGATGAAAGCTGGCATGCTATTTTGGGATATTTTGTTTTGTAATGAGAAAAAGGAATCACCCTACTGCTGTTTTTGAAATTTTTAATGGCACAACACAGCTATCTTTGAAACACACTGATAATTTTTTAGTTAGTTTTTTTGTCCCTAATTAACGTCTTCCTCTTTCAAAATTTCAGCACTTGCTTTCAGCCAGTATTTTGTCTTTGACATAATGAACATAAATGAAGATAACATTCTTTTCTATTTGCTGGGGCTTGCATTTGTTTGAATGCAGAGACATTGATGAAGCCATATACTAGTTAACCACAAGGGATATTTCATGGCATTTAGAACAAGTTGATGTTTTTGGTCAACCAAAACTGAAATAAAATAACTAGCCACTGAAATCAAAGGAAATTGATTCATGAGGAAATTTGTTCAGGCTTAGAGTGCTGTGCAGCTTGGCATATGTTTACATTCTTGACATCTCTACTTCATAAAACAGCATAAAATTGCTTCTGCAGCATTTTTTTGCACAAAAAATAAGAAACCAGTTTTATACTGGATTTTAAGTGGACCCATTAGTTGTAATCATTCAAAAATTCAGCATGGAATGTGATTAATCAAGAGTAAAATTTTAACAGAAAGCATATGTGGCAATGAAAAGTCTAAAACATTTACATTGTATAGATAATTACATATGTAGTATTGTCATTTTTAGTTTCTGGTTGAATCTTTTAGTTATATAATTATGATAATCTTGCATTCAAATTGTCTGCAGTATCCTAAAGAGCTCTTTTTAAAGTTTTTTTCCTGCATACCCTTCTTTCTTAAAGCACTTGCTTAGCATGTGAAAAATGCGGAGGTAGTATAATAGAACATAGAAAAGAACAGAATTGTTATTATAATAAAAAAGTACCTGTAGATACCACATTAGTGGCATGATTGGAGACGGGTAAACACTCTGCAGCACTATGGTGCATTATCAGAGGCAGAGTGGGAGACGACTCAGCATTCAAAGGGATGAAAGTGTCAGCGGAAGGAAAGGCTTGACAACTCATTCCCACCAAAAAGGAAAAATAAAGAGATCCTTTGCCGTGCTTTTCTCCCCAGCCTATCCTACACAGTTCAGTGAAGTTCAACTTCTACTGCAACTCTTTCACTTGCATATATACATGACCCAAAGTACGATGTCCAGGGTGGTCGTGTGCAGGTATTTATACCATGTGGAAATCTTTTGATCCATTTTAATGAGCTTTGCTCAGCTGTATGGCTAGATCATTCTGGAACCTCCTTCCTCCCCACCCAAGCACAATAGACACCAAATTAATGAGTGGAAACCAGAGACACAATTTTGCAGATTCTATAAAGCTAGCTTTTGTGTAGTAACAACATTGGATAGGTAGATGGAAGCAGTTCTTTTATCCCAATTTCTGCTCACAAGATTGTTGTAGAAAGCTAGAGTTATTTATCTGTAGTAACACCTGTCCAAAAAAGAAGGGGGCAGAAGGCCTCTACAGGGAATTTTTTTTCAGTCAAGGTAATTGGCTGAAAAACTAACATCTTTAAATAAAAAATATGCAAGAAAAGTAGCACAAAAACTATATGGATGTGATCTGATTTTTTAAATATTAAGGCAAAATGAGATTCAGAAATAAATATTGAGTCTATATACAGATGTCACCAACAAAATAGAGTTTGCTTGTGATAAGCACAAAGCCAATTTATTTGGGGGTATGGACAATTTGCTTCTTCCTTTGCCATTCCTCCTTCCCTTAGGGAGCCTTTGGTCTAATTCTGATTCATTGGGACATCAAAATGTGGGCACTTTAACAAAATGGGGTTTATTTCTTTCCCAGTCACTGGGATTTCAAACCATGGTTTAATGCCATTTAAAATCTTGGTTACCAAAAAAGAAACAATGCCAATTTCTTAAAGTACCCACACTTGGACATCATGATAAACCTAATCCAGGAATCTTCAACACACAATCATAGAAGAGGGGGGGGGAAGAGACAAAAAGAACATTAGATTTCCTCTTCCACTCCAAAAAAGGTTCACGCTAATCACAAATTCCAATTTGTTTCTGATGTCTCAATAGAGTTTCACTGAATAGACAGATAGATATACATACATCAATCAATCAAAGTCCCCTTACTGTAAAATCAATACCCAGGCCAAACCCCTGGACCTAGAAACACAAAATTCAAGGAGAGCACTCCTACCATAGCATAGATGCTCATTAAGAAGGGTTTTTTAGAAATTTGACCCCTAAGGGGTCAAAAGTGGTAAAATATGCCCCTTCCATTGCTTTCTAGGTGGCTGCCAGGCTGCTGCCTCCTTGCACCCCCTGCTCTCTGATTGGTCAGCTGCAGAGCTCAGTGTTCTGAGGTTAAAAAAAAACAGTTACAGGAGATGGCTGAGAGCTAATGACAGTTGAGGAAATCAGGAATGGCCAACCACCTGTGAGATGCAGCAATGCTGCTGGCCCAGCCTCCCAATGGCTTCAAACACACTCCCCCCACCTCCTACACCTGACAGGCAGTTGTCTGTCAGGTGCAGCAGTGGGTGCAGGGTGCTTAAAGCCATCAGGTAGCCCACCCCAGCAGTAATGCCCTAGTGATCCTGCTGACTCAGCCTCCACAATGGCTTGCAATACCCCCTCCTACACTGCTGCCATCAGGGAGACTTAGTCAGCAGGATTGCTTTAGTGCCTCTGTTGGCGCAGCCTCCTTGATACCTTTAAACACACTCCTCCCCAACACCAGACAGGTGGATGTCTGTCAGGTGTAGGAGCAGGGCCAGGGAACCTTAATCCATCAGGGAGACCACCTGAGCAGAAACACCTTAGCAATGCTGCTGGGCCAGCCTCCCCAGTGGCTTTAGACACACTCCCACCAGGGCCGACCCCAGGTGTCTGGGCACCCTAGGCAAGACAGCCTGGGGCGCCCACCCCACCTCAGATGCCAACCTCCCGGTGGGGCCTGGAAACGGTGGGGGGGGTGGAGCACTGGCTTTCCTGGGCCTGCGGCACCTGTGGTGCACCCAGGAAAGCCGGGGAAGGGGCGGCCGTTCGAACGCAGAAGCGGCACACCCAGGAAAGCCGGGGAAGGGCTCGGAGCGCCGACTTCACAGGAGTGGGGGGTGGGGGCCGGTTTGGCGCCCCCATGGCCCCAGCACCCTAGGCAAGCTCCTAGCTCGCCTAGTGGGTGAGCCGGCAGTGACTCCCACACACCCCTCCTCCACGTGACAGGCAGTTGTCTGTCAGGTGCAGGAGCAGGGGCAGAGCATTGAAAGCCATTGGGGAGGCTGCCCAAGCAGCATCGCCTTAGCAGTCCTGCTGGTCCAGCCTCCCTAGTTCCTTCAGACATGCTACTCCTCCAACACCTGACAGATAACTGCCTGTCAAAGATTGGAAGGGGCACAGAGTCTTTAAAAACATCGGGGAGGCTTGTTCAGCAGGACTGCTTTAGGGCTGCTGCTGGCCCAGCTTCCCAAATGCCTTTAAACACAATCCCCCCCCTTACACCGGACAGGCAGGTGTTTGTCAGGTATAGGAGCAGGGCCTGGGTACTTTAATCCATCATGCAGGCCACCCCAGCAGGATCACCTTAATGATGCTGCTGGCCCAGCCTCCCCAATGGTTTTGGCCACACGCCCACTCACTATGGAAATATACCCCAAATTTGTAGAAAAGTGGTTTCCTTTATTAGGTTATTTAACTTCTCACAGTGTGGGTTCTAGAAAATTGGTTCATATGAACTTGCTTAATATCTGATTGCTCAGATGTTGCTTTGAATGCATAGTTATGTCCCACTTCTTAAATGTAACATGAATAAGAAGCATTTTTCTAAAAGGAGGGTATGTCCTGCACCCCCCAAAAAAAGTTCAATGCCCAGGCCAAATCCCTGTACCAAGAAACCCAAAATAAGGGTACTGCATTCCTACCATGATGTCAACCCCCACTATGAAGAGATTTCTGAGAAACACAACCCCTAAGTGGGTAAAAAAGGGGGAAATGTGTCCCCCCAATTGTTTTCCATGTGCCTGGTAGGCTACTGCCTCCTCCCCCTCTCCCAATGGTCAACTGTGTAGCTCAGAGTTCTGAGGTAAAACCTGCCTGCTTGTACCCACCTACTTCTGATTGCTCAGCTGTGGATCTCAATGTTCTGAGGTAAAAACATCCCACAAGCTTCTCCTCAAAGTGGGGGCTCCAGTGATGCTGCTGCAGAATTTCAACCCACCCAAACTCTGCAATGGCATCAGACTGCAAGTGAAGTCCCTGCACAGGAACACCATTGAGGCCATATTACTAACTGGCATTGCTCAGGGAGAGTCAGTGTTCATACCACAAATACCACCAGAAAACCCTTTCAAGTTCAAGGTCTGCTTTGCTATGACTGTCAACAAGTCCCAAGGCCAGACACTGAAGGTGTCAGGAATTGACTTAACAAATGATTGCTTCTCACATGGACTGCTCCAAAGTGAGCTCACCAAGCAGCCTGGTGATCCTAGCACCTGAGGGCAGAACCACCAATGTGGTCTCCAGAGAGGTCCTTCAGTAAAGAGAAAAAAGTACAAATGTCTCACTTCATTTTTTATACTACAATCTTCTCCATTAGAATTCCACAACAAATGTTACATTACAAACTTCACATCATCAATATTATAACTGGATTTATAGAACTTGAATACCATAGTGAAGCATGGGTATCAGGCTAGTGTGTATGTGTATGTATACACACACACACAGAATAAGACCCATTGTGGAAATAAAGACAATGAGCTCTAGAAAGAGGCTCCCCCTTATGATCTGCACAACAAGCCTGTGAGGTAGGTTAGGCTGAAAGTCTGTGACTGTCACCCACTCAGCTTCCACAGCAAGAACCTGGGTCTGGTAGACCAAGCTCTGAAGTGCTAACTGCTACACCACACTGGCTATGGTATCGCCTGATATCACAACTGAACTCCAAATCTCTCTCCCCCTTGAGAAAATAACTGCTTTGGAATATAAGTACATAAGAAATGCCAATACTGAATCAGGCCAATGGCCCATCCAGTCCAACACTCTGTCACACAGGTGCCATCAGGAGATCCACCAGTGGGGCCAGGGCACTAGAAGCCCTCCCACTGTTGCTTCCCAAGCACCAAGAATACAGATGATCACTTGGAGGGTGGACTCTTTGGCATTTTGTTCAGCTGAGGCCTCCCCCCTCCCCAAACTCTGTCTTCTGTAGAATCCACTACAAAATCTCCAGGAATTTCCCAGCCTGGATCTGGCAACCCTACAAAGGCTAATGTAAGCCTGGAAAAGGCCTTGTCCCCCACCATTTTGCTGACAGAACCAAGCTTGGTTGCCTAACAACAGCCACTGAGGGAAAAGTTAGCCCCACAGCAGAAGAAGAGAATGGATTGACGGCCACTGGCCCACCTCAGTAGTAAGTCATCCATGGAGAAGCCAAGCAGTAGAAGTGTCTTTGTCAGGAGAGGCAGCCGTTTTGGCAGTTTATTCTGTCAGGGAAGTGGCCAAGCTGGCAGTGGGTGGGGGAGAGGAGCAGACCCAGAACCCAGCCAATGGCACGCAGGTATTCTTGAGTGGACTTGAATAGACCAGGCCCACAGATTATTTTATTAGAGGAACCTTGTGAGTGTTAAGTGCCTTCAAGTCTCTTCCAATTTATGGTTACCCTATGAATTAATGACCTCCAAAACATCCATTCGTTAACAGCCTTGCTCAGGTCTTGCTAACTGAGGGTCATGACTCCCTTGATTGAGTCAATCCATCTCATGTGTGGTCTTCCTCTTTTCCAGCTGCCTTAAATTTTTCTGTCCTAACAGTAGCCTCTTGGCCAGCGTATAGACTGTGCATCCAAACAATCAGCTGTTGTGGCAAACCCATCTCTTTTAAAACCAACCATATATTTTCATTTTCACACAGTCAAAACCTTTGCTGTAATCTGAGAAACACAAGCTGATTTTCTTCTAAAAGTCTTTCATATGCTCCAGTGATCAACTTAAATTTGCAATATGATCTCTAGTACCTCTTCCTTTTCTGAATCCAGCTTGAACATACGGCATTTCACATTCCATATATGGTAACATTCTTCGTTGTAAAATTTTGAGGGGAGGCTTATTATAGGGATGGGCATGAACTGGCTGATGAACTAAAGTTCATCATGAATTTTGGCTGGTTCATGGTTCGCGAACTGAAGAACTGCCATGAATATCCATGAATTCTGATGCCTTTTGTGGCGGTTTGTGAAGAGCAGAAAGCAGGGGGTTTTGTTCTTCACTTAAAAAAATGGCTCAGAGCCATTTAAACTACTGCTTTTTGTGGGGAGCAGAAAGCAATGTTTAAATGGCTCAAAGCCATTTAAACCAAAAAGCTGAGTGGTTGTCAGCTGTTTGGAAACCCCTGCTTTCTTCCCAAGAAAAGCTGCGGGGAGCAGAAAGCAGAAATTTAAACTTTAAATGGCTCACAAACTGATATGAGCTGGTTCAGTTTGCAAACCAGCATATTGTTTTGTGCCCATTCCTAGCTTACTATCAGGAATTCTTTAAAACATGCATGGGCAAAATTTTTGTAAGCTGCTGAATCTAGGACCATTTTGTAATTTTATGTCTTTCAGTTCTGCAACTCTAAAAAATTCCATAGTTCCATTTAGAGAGGTCTTGTTGAGGATGATGCTTATTGGAATAATAGTCTAGAGAAAGCAGTAATTGGGTAGTCATCTCAAATGTCACAAAGCATTTTTGCTATTGTGCTGAAGTCTGTCCTATTTCAAATTATTATTATCTATGGGAAGTTCCTCTATCTAGAGCCAGTTTGGTGTAGTGGTTAAGTTGGTGGACTCTAAGCTGGGAGAACTGGGTTTGATTCCCCACTCCTCCACTTGCACCTGCTAATGTGACCTTGGGCAAGCCATAATTCTGGTACAGCTGTTCTTGAAAAAGAGCAGTTTCTGTCAGAGCTTTCTCAGCCCAACCTACCTCACAGGGTGTCTGTTGTGGGGAGGGGAAGGAAAAGGAGTTTGTAAGCCGCTCTGAGATGCCTTTGGGCAGTGAAGGGCAGGGTATAAATCCAATCTCCTCCTCCTATCTATATCAGAAGATAGTTTGAATCAATCCAGAATACAAAATATGGATATACAAATGACATATAATGATGCAATTTATGATTGAAGATTTTCTTTTAAACATGGGTACTCTCATTTGAAAACATTTGGTTTTCCTGAACCACAAGAAGATGCAGTTACGATAGTTATGCACATACAAAGGAATATGCATATGATCATGAATAGTTTGCAGAATCCATATGAGAAAATAAGCCATACTTAATATTGGACCAAAGGAACATGTTCAAAGATATTACTAATGCTGTTTACAGTAAGATGTGGTTCTCATAGATGCGTCAAATGGAACACAAAAAAAATTCTTATAAATCTACTTTTGGCTTGCTGTTATTACATTAGATATTCCTGCAACCTTTGGCAAGAAGCAGAACTGCTCAGTGTATATTCAAACCACTCTTACATATGTCTAGTGCTGACTAAGTAGCTTTCAGTATTGGTAGAGGAACTGTAAAACCTACAATTTTACAAGGTTGTTGACTTATAGTATTGAATGAGTGTGCCATGTCTCACAAAGCTACATTAGAAGCTTTAGGCAGAACATGGAAGAATTTGTGAAGAAAACTTAACTATGGAGTAACCGTTGTAGTAACTGGGAACTTCTGGCAAACACTTAGTATTATTTCATGAAGAACAAAAACTGATGAGTTGCAGGCCTGCATCAAATGTTTATACATTTGGAGTAGTGTCCACAAATGCTGCTTGAGAGAAAATATGTTGATATGGTTTTCTGGTTTAAAAAAAAGCATGCCCCTCCATGTGATGAACCATGACAATGTCCTGGACTGAAGCTAGTAGAGGATAATTGTATCAGATTGGACTGGAGAAAATGGTCAAAACTAGGGACACAGATAGGTATGGACTTATTGGTAAACTTATTTTGGGTCACAAAGGTTGAGAGACCTGAAAATATCAGATTTTTCTGAAGAAACTATAGAAGGAGGAGATTGGATTTATACCCCACTCTTCACTCTGAGTCTCAGAGTGGTTTACAGACTCCTTTCCTTTCCCTTCCTCACAACAGACATCCTGTGAGGTAGGTGGGGTTGAGAGAGCTCTGAGAGAACTGCTCTTTCGATGACAGCTCTGACAGAACTATGGCTTGCCCAAGGTCATCCAGCAGCTGCAATTGAAGGAGTGGGGAATCAAACCTGGTTCTCCCAGATTAGAGTCCGCGCAATTAACCACTACACCAAACTGGCTTTCTGATGAGTTGCAGACCTGTATCAAATTTTTATACATTTGGAGTTGTGTCTACAAATGCTGCTTGAGAGGAAATATGTTATGGTTTTCTGGTTTTAAAAAAGGTGAGCATCCTTCAATTATTATATGCATAAAACACTACAATTAATACGTTACATCTCTGAAACAAACAAAATAATTCCCTGAACAGTTTGTATCATAGACAGACACAACCAGCAAAGCAAAGAAAACTGATAAAGAAAAAGGATTAAAGGATTTTAAGGGAAGATACTTTCCCATGGACTAACACAGTGTAGATGCCTTTTAAAAACATATAGAAGGCATATTAGCTCCTGTTGCCAAGCTCTGGTTCACTGGGCTTGGACTAAGAAAAGGTATAATTTCATTATGGTCTACAATAGCCTTAAAGCCCAATTGTGAAAAAATAGGTCTACTTGATATGGATAAAAATTTAAGATAATTTGTTTTCCAGGACACCTGCCCTAGTACCAGATTTCTGAAAAACAATCTCCGAACATATCTCACAGAGCATATTGTGTGATCAGGAAAAGAGGGTTCCCACAGTGCTCAAAACACAGGTGAAGAAGGGATGAGTATAAAAGGTTAGGTTCCTTGTGATTCTGTGAGTCTGAGGAATGTGTGCAGGGAATGTGTCTTCAAGAAACTATTGTCTGTAAAATGTAAAAGATCTGACAAAGTAATTCATTTTTTTTCAAATTCTTTGAAGTATTATCTTCCTGTCACAGAGAGAGAAGGCGGGGGGGCAGCAGTGATATGATTGGATGTGCTCTGCTCTACCACCTAATGCAGTGCCGGTGCAATGGGATCCTCTCCAAATTGCCCTAATGTGCTTATGCGCATGAGCACATATGTGCACATGCGCACATAGCTGAATTACCAGGAAAAAGACGTTTACAGCCGTGCCTCCGGGCCAGCAGTCTGAACGCTCCCTCGTGCCTCTTCCCGGTATGCTCCTGCATCTGTTGGCCCTGTGTGACCGGGAAAACCCAGAACAGTTTGTTCCGGGGCTTTTTTGCCATGACTCGCTCCCACTTCAAACTGCCAGTCTGAACTCAGCCTGGGTGCATTCAAAATGCATCTTTGTGTTAATCCATAGCAGTCAAAGTACATGACCAAGTGTTTTGTGTGGGGTGGCTCTTTTTGTTTGATTGTTTGTAGTAGCTTCCTACTTGCAGTGAACAATCCATCAATTCATTTAGAACAAGAAGGGGATAGGCAAAGAAAACCCAGCATCGTAATGAAGAGAGAACAATTCCTTGATGACACCAAGAAAGTCATCAAAGAATATAAATGCTGTGGTGAAAAATAGATACTCAGTGTTCTTATGGAGATATTCTCAATGCTTCATTAATGGCTGAATGAGTCTGGGAACCGTCTTACCATGAGCAAAATGCAAAATATGGTGGCAAAAAGTAGAACTCTGGTTGCTTCAATCTTCAATGAATATTTGCTCACACTTAACTGAAATTAAGCCTTATTTTGATGGGCCTCATTTTGATTAACATGTTGAATATTATTCATTGCTAATAACATTTTGAAAGTTAGTCACTAATAGAAGTTTTAATTTAGTAGAATAGTCTTTAATTAGAAGAGAACCAAGCTTTTAAAATGTCAGTGATAAGATACTGCTTTCTGTTTCCAATCACAGTATAAAGAAAAGTTCATGATGGTTTGGGGGGGAAATGAAAAGGATCAAGACCTAATGGAGACTATCACATGAGCTCCCCATAATCCTATTTTCATCTATATTCATATTTGAACTTTGGTTACACATTGCATTCATGAATATTAGGGTATAAGGAAGCAAACATCATCTGTTCAGCATGGCTGATAGTTTAGAGTTTCAGTACCAAACAAAACATCACACAACCAAAGTGATTTCATCAGCATATTCAGACCCAAAATCAGCTCAGTCTGAAGGTCATTCAAATACCTTTAAGAACAGAATTGTTTTTGCTTAATCCAGCAATATTTTTGTGTTTTTTTTTCATTCTGAGGAGAAAATACTGTCCTTAAAAAAAGGAATAGCACAGTACATCGAAGTGTGCTGATAATCATATGTTTCTGCAAGTGATGGCAATTTTATTTAGAAATCTTTTTTTCCAGTACAAAAGAATAACAGTGGCTGCGGAAACATACACTGCCAATGTATGAAGTCTTCCATGCAAGAATCTCATCTGGTTCTATATACTCATAAGCTGTAATGGGTTCAGGGGAGGAAACAGATGAATAATATGCATTGGTCACTCAAGACAGTTGTCTTGAATCTTATTTATCTCAAAAAAGACTATTAATCAGAACCATCAACATTGGACCAAATTTCAATTATTCATGTTCATATTTCTTGGATAACTTGATACAAAGCAAGACAGGACACTTGCTGTTTTGCACAGAAAAGGGAATGTCAACTGTGTAGCTTACCATGTAGGGATAAGTACAGTTTTGCCTGCTGCTGAAATGACCTCCACCATGTCTGTTAGAAGTTAAACCAGGACACAAGGAAAAAGTAGTGGTGCCCCTGGAGAGACTCATCTTCGGCAGATCAGGCAACTGGCTCCCTATCTCTCTCCCCTTCTCCTAGTCAGTGATCCATGCAATTGTTGCCTCCAGGCTGGATTACTGTAACTCGCTCTATGCAGGGCTACCCTTGAGACTGATCCAGAAACTTCAGTTGGTCCAGAATGAAACAGGAACGCCATTAAGAGCATACATACAACCTGTGCTTCACCAGCTGCACTGGCTTTCACTTGAATACTGAGCCAAGTTCAAGGTTTTGGTTTTAACCTTTAAAACCCTATGCAGAATGAGATCAATGTATCTTCAGGACCATCTCTCTCAGTATGTCCCTCAAAGAGCATTATGCTTGATGAACCAAGATCGGCTAGTCATCCCTGGCCCTAAAGACATTCACTTAGCCTCAACCTGAGCCAGAGCCTTCTCGGCTCTGGAACCAGCCTGGTGGAACACTCTCCCTATTGAGATCCAGGCTTTGCAGGACTTAATACAGTCCTGTAGGGCCTGCAAAATGGAGATGTTCCACCAGGCCAATGGTTGAAGCAGCGGAGTTCTACTTATATTGGCCTCCCCTGCATTGCTGGCTTGCCTCACATGTGCTGCTTGTCTGTTTATTTTATGTCGCCTGCTTGCTAGCCTCATGTTCCTTGTCTTTGTGGTGTTCACTCTGCACTGTATTTTGTCTGCCTATTCTCACAGTATCAGTTACCATCCACCTGCATGGATATGATGAGGCTACACAAGAGCAAATGGACATGGATTGACCAAATGGTGCCATTGACTGCCTTTGTTGATATACAAATTGTCATTACTGTTAATGGGTTTTAATTAATTGTTATATTATTTTAAGAGTGGATTACATTATTTATTGTATTCTTGTAACCCATCCTGAGCCTGCTTGCAAGGGAGGGTGGGCTAGAATTAAATAAAAAAATAAAGATACAGTAATAGTGGAGCTTGTATACCAACGAAGGGGGGAGGATGGCGGAAAGTGGGAGGAATGACCTCCATGTGGGTGGTGGCCTCTGAGGGATGGGGAAAGGGCAGGGGGAATCCAAGTGGATCTGTATGTTTTTGAATTACTTTTGGCTTTGGAAGCAAAGCAAGGGAAAAACCGGCACAAAAGCACTCTCAGAAAACCTCAGAAAATAGCAATCAGAAAGCAAACTGAGCACTGAAAATCAATACAGGAAAGAAAAAATTGATGGACATGCATGGTGAAAGTGAGGGAAATATAGAACAAAAAAGAAAACCTGACAGACATGCATGGTGAAAGTGAGGGAAAACACCCGTGAATAAAAGAAAGTCCTATTCCATGATAATACCAGAATTCACATTCTTCCCAGGAGCTCATAGACTAGAAGGATTAATATATGCTTCGGAAATTTGACACATTTAAATTTCTCCCAAGATTTTAGAGTTATAAATCACTTTGTTTTTATTCCAAAGTAGAACTGTTATATTAGGAATTCTCAATTTTCCTGTTTTTTTTTAATATCTGAATTCAGAATTCTGTATAGTTTGTTGACAGTTTCAGATCTGGCAGTTTCAGTTTCAAATGCCCACTGTGCCATGAAGCTTGCTGCGTGACCTTGGTTCAGGTATACAGTCAGCCTAACCTGCCTCATAGAGTTGTTGTAAGAATAAAATTAGGAAAGCCCTGTAGATGAATATTAAGATTAAAATGTGCTAGATAACTAGGACAGAACAAATCCATGAAACAATAAAGGGAAATTTATTTCATCCCAAGTGACTGATTTTGTGACTGTTTCATCTCATAGCTACCACTAATATTATGCAGTGACAAATAATTACTAAAACAATGAAGTTTAGAAGTCAGCTTCAGATTTATCTTTCTGTGATGGTAACATCAGTGTTTTAATTATTTCTTTTCTAAGGGAGTAAAACAGCTGTAGTGTGGGGGACTGGATTCTTTCCATAAAGAAGCAAATGGTAGGGATGTATAAAAAGTCAGATTTCTATTATTTTTAATTTTTGATTTTTTAATTTCATAATTAAAGCTAGTTCTGTTGAACTATCAATCCACCAGTTTGCGTAGTTTACTAGATTACAACAGGAAGCACATTTTCAAATGACGCTTTCCATATGCACCAAATCTAGATAAAATGTTTAGAAACTGTTCTTCTTCTTCTTGCTATTATTATTATTATTGTTATTGTTATTGTTATTAATTGGATTTCTGAATTGCCCCATCCCTGAATACACAGTGCTCTGGGCAATTTATAGCAGGTTAAAACATACAAAAATACAGATTAAAATCAACAGTCAGATGAAAATCAACAACCATCCAGCAGACAGAGTAAGTGTTACCACCAATGGAAAAGCACCACCAAGTTATAGAAAATTAAAATTCTTGGTTCCAGAGCAGGCACAGAAAGCACAAATTTCCTCAGGATTCCTTTCCAAGAATTCTCAGTCCATGTTTTTATTTTACAAAAAATAAGCATGTGTGCAATTGGTTATAAAAACTGCCCCCTCCAATATCTCATTTTTTCCAACATTTTTCCCAGCTATTTCCCATACCACAGCCTGGCCAGGAGAAAATATGCTGTAAATAGCAGGGCAGAATGAGAAGAGTAGAGTGCATGCTGTCCAGATTTGTGGCTTGACATGTACATAAACAGACTCACATAAGCTGCAATCAGATGTGCGATTTGATGAGGAGGGGAAGTGAACCTGTTTCCCTCAGTGGAAATTGGCACAGTGTTGCATGAACACACATCCTTTGTAGCTGCAGGCTCAGCCTGTCACTGCATGATCAGATGGCACATGCAGGTGAGTATTGGGGTTTTTTGCTTTTTGTTTCCCATGTGCATAAATGAGGAATTGTACCTCCACATGACAGGTTCCCCATGGAATATGCAGTTATGTGCATACTTCTAAGTGAGGGGAAAAACCAGGCATCGAGTTGGGATGGAATGAACAGACCATTCCAATGGCTTGAGTGCATGCTTGAGCGATCAGACAGGGGAAAGTCTGTCGGGGGCCCATCAGCAAGCATTAGGACCAGACCTTCCCCGGTGTCTTTTAACTCTGCTTCCGTGGCAGGGCACTATAGGGGGCTGATGGCTGTGGAACCTTTCCCAGATGTTGCTGTCTGATTGTGCTCTTTAGATCCATCAGGCATTCACAGCTGAGTCATATCTAAAGGCATGTCTGACAGTGGCCATATATGGCCTATGGCAGTATGATAAAGACATCTGAGAGACCTCTGATCCCAAATCAGTAGTTTTCTCTCACACAGGGATCTCTCCTTATCAGTGTTTCTTATCAATGTTCTTGCTCGCAAGTTTGTGTCTTTACTATTGGGGAAGGGACTTAAAATTCTGCCTCTGCTCATGTCTGGCCTGCTGGTCACTGATTGAGAGGTAATTCTAGGCTTCTGCCTCTGTTCCCCTTGTTTGCCAGCATATGCCTCTTTCCCTTGCTGCTTATAAATGTAGCCTAATAAGGTCTTTTGTCTCTATTAGTTTCTGTGACAGAATGGCATTTCTGTTTGTGGCAGACCTTGCTGCACACTCCTGCTTTGCTCCCTACACTGTTCCTGGGCTCCACTGGGCTCTAGAGGGGTCATAATTGGATGGGGGGAGCCTGTAGCAGGAAGGAGGAGACAAGGAATGTGCCTTTGCACTACTCTAACTATGCTGCTTAAGATCCAGCCCATAGACTACAGAAGCCTTCCTAAAACCAGTGAGAAGGTGAATAGCTGACAGAAGATACTGTGCACAAAAATGGTAACCAGAGTGATCCTGTTTGGTGGGAAGATGAGCAAACTATCCTGGTAGGATGATGTATGGTCAGATAAATAAATGCTAAGTCGTTATTTCCCCACTTTGCCTGGAAGTTAAACAAGAGAGCAAGTTTCCAGATCACATCTGCCGCTTTAAAAAAATCCAAATAAGTGTAGATTGGAGGTAGATTAGGTTAGAAAAGTTAGTATTGAATTTCTTGATTTTAGTTATCTGACCTGGCTAATGAAAACCTGTGATCTTCTTTTCTGTACCCTCAATGAATGTTATCTAGTGTTGAAATAGTTTTTGTATTGCTATTTATTGCTGAACACTGTTGTAACAGTATTAGAAAAATTTAATAAAATATAAATTAAAAAAAAGAAAAAAGAAAAGTGGCGCTGTGGGACTGAGTTCTTGCATACTTCCCAATCAATATGACCCCCCCTTCCAATATCCCCCATAAACAGGAAACACCTAGGACAGGACAAAAGATTGAGAACAAAAGCAGAGTAAAGTGGGGAGCCAGATGAGTTTCATTTCTCCCCAAGCTGTACAACATTATAAATACTGTCTTCTAGCAGTTGGAGAGGGGACAATATAACGACTATTTGAGTCATAGTATAGACTAGTAAACTGATAAGCTTGGGAAAGAAGTGGGAAGTGGAGAGGAAGAACAATAGGCCAGTTGCAAGACTTAGGTTATAATTCTTTAAAACCTGTCACTGCCGCTATTACTGAAAGAAACTTATTCTCAGTAAGAAGCCCAACTGGGAGATGTATTGCCTTCCATTTATCTTCCTAATGAGATCTAGAAATCCCTGCTGTGACACTCTAGAGAAAGTGGCACACTATCAACACTCTAAACTTTGAAAATGTTTCTGCTTCAGAAAAGAAACTAACTGTATAATGTTGCAGAATTTTAATTATGACAGAGTTTCCACTAAATAATAACTGGTGTTTCTCCAACATTTTCTAATGGGATCTCAAAGTACATTAAAATTAATCATATCCACAGCTCTCTTGGAAGCTGGATAATGTTAGATTCCTATGGCTGCTAATTAATAATTTTGATGTTTTAAAATATACCTGTCATATTTTGGAAAATTCAGCTTCAGTTACTGGACCATACAACAGCTATCAATTTGTCTATATAGGTATTTGTGAAAATTCCACATATGAGTGTTTCATCTTCCTTGCTTATGTGGAAGATGGTATGTATATATGTATACAATTCATGTACAGATAATGATAACAATCCATTCTAAAATTTTGAGGATTCCAACATACTATTTTTTCTTCACTAGATTTTTGCTAAATATATTTTTGTGGGTTATCTACTTATAGATATAAATTTAGGATATTCTGAAAATGGCATGCATGAACCTCATATCAGGATACACAATTTTTAAAATTTTGTAAGAGACCACTCAGAGCAGGCAATTCACTACCACTGATAATGAATCTGTCAAATGTTTGACTTTCCACAAATTGGGAGCACATGTTCCATCTTAATTTTTTTTAAAAAAAAACTTAAAACACTGATGTCTTTCTCTACAGAAGAAAAATAAGATACTGATGCCTTTGCATTATGAAACTAGAAAGCAGATAGGTATGCAACAGAGTCCCAAAGGCAATAAGGAAATCCATGCTAGATTTACCACTGTGCTTTTATATGACTAGCCTCATGTGGTTCACAAGTGGCATTATTGTTTGTTATACCATCCTCAGACAGACTGTCAAACAGAGACAAACAATTCTGCTTCATGAATTAAAGTCCCGACTGTGAGATTCTAATAAACAGCTAGTGAATGTTTTATAAGACGATTAAGATCACTGAGCCTCATGTTTGCTACAAGGAACCTAAAGATATCTTACTAAGAATTGTATTACAGGAAAAACCTAGTCCATTGATAATGCCTGTTATACCTCTTGTCCATAACTGACAAAAACAGTACCAGAATGGACGAGAGCTCCAAAGCCAGCACTTAATCTTTGCCTTAATCCACCACTCAATAGTGTTTTCTCCATACCTGCTAAACATCACCATTTGTTCCTCTTCTGTAAAGTTATTGACATCATGCCCTTTGTGTGCTGTGTGCAGTATATTCTGGCTCCAAGTGTACAGCTCTATGCATTTAATGGCTTTTGAGTGGTTAACAAACTTTATATAGAGAATAAATAAATGTATAAAATGAATATTTCATATTTGAAAGGATAACTGATTGATATTACTAAGTGCTTCCACCTGTCAGACATTTTTTTATTAGGGGCCTAGGTTTAAATAGTCATTTGCGACAGGTAATCATTAAGAGACATCAACTGTTTCCACACCTACCTTCACAAAGATGAAAATGGCTATAATTCTTTAGAGAACTAAAAACATGGTTATAAGCTGGATCAGCCCAGATGAGTATCCCATTATTTTCAGCACCATCCTAAAAACAATTTCTTGAAAGTATGCCCTACTGAATAGATGAGTAAGATTCTGTGGACTACAGTATTTGCACCAGGGCTACTGTATGTTTTATTATCAGGATGGCAGGCTGAAATGTAACCACTTTTTCTGGTATCAAGATAGAGTGATGAGAGGAAAATCTTATGATTGCCAAAGGCATCACCAGTTGGATTTCTGTACATTGAGCAACCAGCCAGGGAAAAGTTTATAATATAGCTTTCAATCAAAATTTAAGAGGCTGGATAATAAGTGCTGGATGGTGCTGGTAGATGCGGATTTTCCATCTTTCCCTTTCCTACAGCAGTCTCCTGTGATCCCACCTTCCCAAACCAATATTGTGGGTTTGTGGAGTCAAGTGGACAAAATACCTCCTGGAATAAGAGGCTGTACCGAGGTGGTGGAAGTGGACAAAATTGCCATTTTCTCAGTTGACCAAGCTTTATATCTGAGCAAGAGCAGTAATTTCATTCAGCTTCTCTTAAGCCCCCATGTCCTGTGTGATTTGTCCCTGAGACTGGTTTTTCAGTGGTCACTGGGAAGAGGTCTTTGTGTATCTTGTGCTTATGTTTCATAGGATCCTAATTTCAAGACAAGTGGAATATTTTTTTCATTAAAAAAAAGAAAAAACCAAGAAAGGATCACAGGAATCCATATAGGAAATACAACAAACAATCAAACACCATGATATGAATGAGTAGGACATTTGGTAAAGATCATATCCTGTCCTTTTATATATTTGAATTTTGGTTCCACCAAAAGAACTGGCAGTCAGAAGACACTGGCCAGGGCTGACTGGCTGCTTTGCAAAGTCCCGCCCCCGTCAGCCCCCGTCAGCCCCCGTCAGTGTTTTCAGCTCAGTCTGCTCCAGTCCTCCGATGGGAGAGGACCGTCTGGAGTGTGAGCGCAGGGACAGGCCCTCAAGGCTGAGGCAAGCGAGAGAAACCCTTTTCCGCCCCCACACCCCATCCCCTGGGCCTTCTATGAGGGGACTAGGCCCAGAGAAGCCCTTTTCCGTCCCCCACACCCCATCCCCTGGGCCTTCTATGAGGAGACTAGGCCCAGAGAAGCCCTTTTCCGTCCCCCACACCCCATCCCCTGGGCCTTCTATGAGGGGACTAGGCCTAGAGAAGCCCTTTTCCGTCACCCTCACCCCATCCCCTGGGCCTTCTATGAGGGGACTAGGACCAGAGAAGCCCTTTTCTGTTCCCCACACCCCATCCCCTGGGCCTTCTATGAGGAGACTAGGCCCAGAGAAGCCCTTTTCCATGCCCCACACCCCATCCCCTGGGCCTTATATGAGGGGACTAGGACCAGAGAAGCCCTTTTCCGTCCCCCACACCCCATCCCCTAGCCCTTCTATGGGGCACTAGGCCCAGAGAAGCCTTTTCCGTCCCCCACACCCCATCCCCTGGCCTTCTATGAGGGGACTAGGCCCAGAGAAGCCTTTTCCGTCCCCCACACCCCATCCCCTGGGCCTTCTATGAGGGGACTAAGCCCAGAGGAGCCCTTTTCCGTCCCCCACACATCATCCCCTGGGCCTTCTATGGGGGCAGTGGGCCCAGAGAAGCCATTTTCTGTCCACCACACATCATCCCATGGGCCTTCTATGGGGGCAGTAGGCCCAGAGAAGCCCTTTTCCCCCACACACTGCTGCTGCCCCCATAGAAGGCCCAGGGGATGGTGTATGGGGGACAGAAAAGGCCTTCTCTGGGCCCAGAGAAGACCTTTTCTGCCCCTCTTCCCTTCCTTTCCCCCTTTTTCTTCCTTCCTCTCTCCTTTCTTTCACTCTTTCCCCTATTCCTTCCTTCCTTTCTTCCTTCCTTCCTTTCTCCAACCCTCTCCTCCTTCCACCTCCCTCCCTTCCTTTCTAGGGCCCGTTGTCTTCCACCACAATGGGCTTTGCTCCCTAGTTATATTATAAATAAAACTTTATGATATTACAAGAAAAAGTCCACCATTTTCATTGAGCACCTGGATATAAGCTCATTTCGTTCTAACCTTCCTCAGGAGTACTCCTATTGTATTGAAAGATGTCAGCCTCTTGATACAGCTCAGTGTTATGTTAGGAGCAAAACAATGCTTAACTTCTTTATTTTCTTCAAATTATCCTGGAAAAAACCCATGGTATTTAAAATGAAAACAACATGAAGCTGAATGGAATATTATTTTTTATTTTTTTACATTATTTTTTAATTTTTAAAAATTATTTAATTTTTTAGAACTTACTTCAGGTTCCATTTCAACTGTTTGTATTAGGGGCAAGCCAGTCTTGCCTTCTTTAACTAGGTGCAAAAGCCTTCTATATTATACTGGCTTAAATGCTCTCCATGAACACTGTATTAATATTTATAGTAGTAGCAAACCAGTCCTCTTTTCTACCCAGCTAGAAGTCTTCAATTTTAAATTTGGTTGGCAATTTTTTTCATGGCAAGAGTTCTGTTTCACCAAGGAAAGGTATTACGGAAGGGGAGAGGAATTCTCGAAAAAAAGCAGAGGAAAACCAGTGAGTGACTTCTCAACTATAATGTTTATTGATACACAACACACATTCTTTACAGAGAATCTTGAATAATGAACCTTCATGAAACACAATGAGAAATAAATGTTAAAAGAAAACCTAATTTATCTCTCAATTATTTTTCTTCTAGTTGTTGAACAATAAAATTGCAATAAAAGCAGCTATGATGAGCTCTGCCTGTGGTTTACAGAAGTGGTTGACAGCATTCATTGGGAATTCAATATATTTTATGTCATTTGAGTTCTTTTCCACTTCCCAGAGAAGCATAAAAATGAATTGTGCACTGCAAGAGAACCCAAATATGCAAAGCTAAATTATGGATAGGCAAACACATGCAGGCACTTTACAAGTCTGCTGCATTCACAACAGATAAACCAAGGGATGAATTTTGCTTTGTTTTGCTTCAAATAACACTGATCCATGCACACTTCTTGTTTCAACAACTGGATTCATCTCCATAGAAGATCCACCATTCCAGACTGTCTCCATTCTCATTAGAGAGAGACAAAGCAAGGCAGAGTTTCAGGATTAAATTGAGCTATATGGAAGCAGCATTTGTTTATTTTTTAAAAGAAACCATAAAGACCTGGAGAGATGGAAGAAAAGTATTTTTGTTGAAGGCTTTCACAGCCGGAGTCCATTAGGTGCTATAGATTTTCCGGGTTGTGTGGCCGTGGTCTTGGCATTGTAGAACCTGACGTTTCGCCAGTAGCTGTGACTGGCATCCTCAGAGGTATAACAAAGAAAGATGGAGTACTCTGTGTGTCACCTTGACACAGAGAGTACTCCATATTTCTGTGTTATACCTCTGAGGATGCCAGTCACAGCTACTGGTGAAACGTCAGGTTCTACAGTGCCAAGACCATGGCCACACAACCAGGAAAATCTACAGCAACTAACAAAGGTATTTTTCACTCTTTTTATAAAATGGAAAGGTCCCAAGTAAAGTTCTTTCCAAAAAGGGATCTGAACATGGGACCATGGACATCCAGATAATTATATTGACAGTAAACTGATGGAATATTAAAACATTTGATCATTCACTGCTGTGTAGGAACGTTCACTTGAAGAAAAAAATGGTATTTGGGGGAATTTGTATTCCAAAAATGCTTTCTATAGTGTTATTCCAGATTATTTGGGTCCCCAGTACCATTTTGGGATTCAGACTTGTTTTACAGAATTCTGAAGTGTTTGCGGCCCCCATTATTCCAAATGGTTGTTTTTCAATGATACTAAAATTGTAGTGTAACTAGTCTTGCCTGTTCACTAAATTGGATCAAGGGTTCCAATTGTATGGGCCTTGGAACAAAGTGACCCCGACCATCCTACTTGTTTCCATTGTTTCCTATGAAGAACAAACTCCCATGCTTTTTCCACGGCATAGAAGCCAATAGCTAAAAACACACTAGTTAAAAGTCTTTAAATGCAAACAGAACCAACAATCCCAACAAAACCAACATCAAACTAGATAATCCCACCAGAGCCACAGGCCAGTGTGCCAAGCCCAACACAACCAATGTCAAACCATAGAATCCAAGCCAAATCAACTTCAGCAGCCAGTATCATCATGCCCCTGTATAAATCATTGGTGCGACCTCATTTGGAATACTGTGTACAGTTCTGGTCACCACATCTCAAAAAGGATATTATAGCATTGGAAAAGGTGCAGAGAAGGGCAACTAGAATGATAAAAGGGTTGGAACACCTTCCCTATGAAGAAAGGTTAAAACGATTGGGGATCTTCAGCTTGGAGAAACGACGGCTGAGGGGTGACATGATGGAGGTTTATAAGATTATGAATGGGATTGACCAAGTTGAGAGAGAAGTGCTTTTCTCCCTTTCTCACAATACAGGAACTCGTGGGCACTCCATGAAATTGCTGAGCAGTCGGGTTAGAACAGATAAAAGGAAATACTTCTTCACCCAAAGAGTGATTAACATATGGAATTCACTGCCACAGGAGGTGGTGGCAGCTACAAACACGGACAGTTTCAAGAGGGAATTAGATAAACATATGGAGCAGAGGTCCATCAGCGGCTATTAGCCACAGGGTATAGATGGGAATTCTCAGTCTGGGGCAGGTGATGCACTCTATTCTTGGTGCTGGAGGAGGCAGCAGTGGGAGTGCTGCTAGTGTCCTGGCCCCACTGCTGGACCTCCTGATAGCACATGGTATTTTTGGCCGCTGTGTGACGGAGTGTTGGACTGGATGGGCCATTGGCCTGATTCAACATTGGCTTCTCTTATGTTCTTATGAGGGAGCCTTAGGAGCTGCAACTTCCCTTCATGAGATGCTTTAGGCTGGTCCTGCATTGGGCAGGGGTTGGACTAGATGGCCCCTTCCAACTCTATGATTCTATGATTCCATGATTCTATGACTGGCACTTTTGTTCCCTCTCACCCCTGTAAAGAAGAAACAGCACAAACACAGTGGCTGAGTTCAGACTGGCAATTTGCCCCAGTAGGGACCCGGGCCAGCGACGACTCAATCCCGGAGTAAATGGGGCATTCACACAGGCACATCTGCCCGGCCCGTAGCCAACCTGTGCTGTTGCGCTTCACCGCTGGATTAAAAAGATACCTGATAAAACCCATAGCAAATCCGAAAGCCTGCGTGTGTCGCACGTTTCTCCGCTTCCGGGGAGTCTGAACATGCAGCAGAAAAGCTGGGAGCAACCCACGTTGGGCAGAAGGCAGCAGCGGTGTGATTGGCTGTGCTCAGCTCATGCGCACATACACCCATACACCCACAGCTGAATTAATGGGGAAATGGCAAATATAGCACGTCTCCGGCGCGGCAGTCTGAACGCTCCCACGCGCCTCCGTCCCGTATCTTCCGGCAGCGGCCCCCGCTGTGTGAACGGGAAAACCCGGTATAGTTTATTCCGGGGCTTTTTTGCTACGACTGGCTACCAGAGCAAACTGCCAGTCTGTAGTCAGCCAGTATATGAGCTTCATGTTAGGTGCTTTTGAGGGTTCTGTTTGTTTTAACTGTGATATTCTACTTTCCTAACATTTCTTTTCCCCATTGTATTTGTGGTTTCTTTCTTCTTTGTGAAAATGAGAAGATCAATGTTTTGGCACTGTAACTGGCACAGAATTGTGCTGAGAGGTGCCAAGCCCCACCAACATTCTCCATGCTGCACCGCAACTAGGGCTGAGTTGAGGTTTTTCTTAAAACACAATTTGGAATGTGAATTTTATACAGTGCCAATTAAATTGGATAACTTCCTTGCTGTTCCTTTCTATTTCTGAGTTTTTAGTTTTGGGAATACAGGGTTCTTCTTACTCTGCAGCACAGAGTAATGTCCTTTCCGTATTTGCCTGCCACTCCGGATTTTCTTAGTGTTCCAGTTGAGGCAATTTAAGTCCACAGCAAAACAGCATCCAAATAACCCAGGGCAACAGCAGGCTGAAACTGGGCTGACCACTGAAGGGAGGCAATGTAATGCAGAATGGGGGGAAAAAACAGAATAAAAAGAAGGTTGAACTTGATTTTAGTGCAGAATCAAGGGGGGGAACACCTGGATTAAAAAGGTGTGATTCCATTTTAGTGCAGAATTGCTTGGAAGACACCGTGGTGAACATGGATTAAAAGGAGAGTGCAAAAAGGGCTTAAAAGAATGCAGACACAAGTTTGTGCTCACTTCACTCACTCTCAAAATCAACAGGAGGGTAGTTGAAGAGCAGCAAGTTGATTGTCAGGGAGACCAATTGCTCAACAATCTAGGGGAGAAAATATGAGCAGTGCACAGGCCCCTAGCTAACAACTTTTTTCTCAGGGGGCCCACCACCAATGTTCCCTCTAAGCTGTGGAGTTTCGTGAGCAAAACTACTACTTTGTGAGCTACTGCTATTAAAGTTGTGAGAGAGCAATTTGGCTGCCGCATAAATTAATTTGCTCTGGAGCCATCCTTCCTGAGCTAAGACAAAAATCTGCAAGCTGGAGGTTAAAAAACTGTGAGCTAGCTCACACTAACTCAGCTCAGAGGGAACACTGCCCCCCCCTGGAGAAAGAAAAAGGCTACCGGGAATCGCTCTGCGGCAAAGCCCCTGCCTGGAAGTGGAGGGGGTGTAGTGGGGGGGTGGGAAGGAGAGAAGGGGGCTGGCTGCAAAAAAATCCCCCTCCCACCCGAAGGAGCCAGAGATGGGGGGATTCCCCACGCGCACCCCCCTCCTCCTCCTCGCCCTGCACGTGGCCCCCCAGGCCGGCGAGGCAACTTACGGTGGCGGCAGCTCTAGCGCAACTCCTGCAAGGCATTGCTGGACTGCAGAGGTGGGGAGGCTGCAGGAGAAACTGCGGTTGTTGCCATCTTGGTGCGCTGCCTCCCCTGCCTCCCCCCCGGTGCAGCATGCCCTTCCCTTGCATAATTGATGATTCGCAGCACAACGCTCGCGGGGGGAGGGAGAGGACGCTGTGCACACACACCCACCCACTTTTCAGGTGACGAGGCCGGGCAGACTCGCGAAGGAAGCAAGGCGCAAAGCAAGTTCCCCTCCAAGCCCCTTTGAAGCGCCCGGGGGGGTGAGGGAGAGAGCGCGCAGAGCCCCGGCCTCGACAGGTGGAGCGGAGGGCGAGGCTGAGGGCCGGGAGGAGGGGGCTGGGGGGAGGAGGGGGAGCAGAGGATTGGGGGAGGGGCCCCGCAAAACCCGCAGGGGGGCTGGGCCCCCAGGGCCCCACGCAGCCTATAGGCCTGGCAGTGCAAGCTGACAGTGCTGCCCATGTGGGGGGAGCACATTTGTTCAGCATGCTTGTCAGGAGGGCACAAGAGGTGTCTCTGAGCTACAAGACAGAGGTCCAGCCAGATCATCTCTCCTTGCACAGTATCTCAGCAGATAGGTGGCATGCAACTCATAGGGCTCAGACAGGTAGTCCCTAACCATTTCAGAAGCCTAGATCATGTGGTCCATGTTCCCACTGGTACTAGCTGCCTTGCCAAGGCCTCCATCACCATGGTCATCCTGGGAGTAGCTGTGGGGGGATCCTGCCCAGAAACGGAGGCTGAGAGGAGATGAGCAGAGCTGTATTTCTCCTCCTTCTCCCCTGGAGGCAGCATTCCCCCTTTTTACCAGAAAATGCCAAACCTGCTGTCAGGTTCAAAGGCAAGTAGATCCAAACATTCTTAATCAAAAGAAGGGCTTTATTGGAATACAGTGCTAAAACCCACAGTGGAGGATCATTGTCAGGAATGGGGGGGGGGGGAAGCAGCGCAAGCGAAGTTATAGTGTGATGCAAAGTGCAACTAGCAAATGAACTGTAAGCGCGCACGCGGGAAACTCCTGGCGGGAGAATTACTTAATAGGCGGGAGACGACTCCCTCCTCCCCTCGTCTTCACAGGACTGGAAAATTCTCATAAACTCAAGAATAGCCCAAAGCCCACATTCAAGGCCACCGTGATAAGACCAGGCGGCAGGGAAGAAGCTCCCACATTACTGCCAGCATACCTACGCAAGCGCAAAGCGAGGATGAGATAGGGAACACAGAACAATGGACTCAAAGAAAATCAGCAAACAGACATTTCTGACACTCTGCCCTTCCCAAAATTACCTCCCACCCACCACTCAGGAAGGGGAAAATAAGGGGCCTCCAGGTTTATCCGGGGAGTTGGCTGTGAAAGTCCTTGAGGAGACCAGGTGCATTAATATCCGAGACTTTCACCCATTCTCGGTGCTGGGGTCCAAAGTGAACCCATTCGACTAGATAAAACAATTGTCCCCTTATGAGTTTAGAGTCCAAGATGTCAGCCAGTTCATAATATTCCTCGCCATCAACCATCAGCGGGGGGGGGGTGCCGGATGTTCCGGATGCCACTTAGTCGGGGGAAACACCGGTTTGAGAAGGCTGTAATGGAAAATGGGATGAATTGCTTTAAGTGATTTAGGCAATTCCAACTGGACAGTCACTTTATTAATACAACGGACAACCTTGAATGGGCCAATATATTTCCAGGTCAGCTTCCGAGACGTCTGAGATAGACGTAAGTTTTTAGTAGAAAGGTACAAAGTCCCCAGGCTGAAAGTTCCATCCCTCCGCCCGTTTTTTGTCAGCATGTTTTTTATACTGAGCCTTGGCCTCATTCAAAGTCTCTACAATCACTGGCCAAGAATCACGGAAAGTCTTACACCATTCTGTGGCCTTCCCTCCTATTTCCCCAGGTTTCAGAAAAGGGAGAGGGGGGCTATCATAGCCCATAGCGGCTTTGAAGGGTGACATCCCGGTAGACGCATGCCAAGAGTTGTTGTATGCAAATTATGCCAATGGTAACAAATCCACCCAATTGTCCTGTTGATAGTTGGTGAAACAACGTAAATACTGCTCTAACGTTTGATTCACCCTTTCGGTCTGGCCATCGGTTTCTGGGTGGTATGCACTACTCAAGGCACGTTCAATGCCCATGAGGGCCATTAATTCAGTCCACAGTTTGGAAACAAACTGAACCCCGCGGTTGGATATTATTTTGATAGGCAAAGTGTGGAGTCGAGCAATATGTTGCAAAAAGGCCCTCGCCAGGACCTTGGCCGTTGGTAGGCTGGAGAACGGTATAAAGTGTGCCTGCTTAGAGAACAGGTCGACTACCACCCAAATGACAGTCATCTGCTTGCTGGATGGAAGGTCGGTGATAAAATCCATAGAAATGACTTCCCAGGGGCGACTCGGGGTGGGCAACGGCTGTAAAAGTCCGGGGGGCTTCCCTACTCTGGATTTGCAATAGCTACACATGGAGCAGGATTGAATATAGAGTGACAAATCCCATTTCATTCGGGGCCACCAGAAGTTGTGTTGTAAAAGATGTAGTGATTTTACGTACCCGAAGTGCCCCGCAGGTTTTAAATCGTGGGCAGACTGCAGTACTTGCCTTCGTGTACTTTCAGGCACAAATAATTTATTCCCCTTGTACCAGCAGCCATTGGGTTTGCACACTAAATCACCCCGGGCTCTTAGCTCTTCCCTCTCCTGATCTGTGACTTCTATGGCAAAGTGGCTTTCCCAAGGCACACCCTGGTTCTGAGGAACCGGGTCTAGGTGACTTTGCTTGCGGGTTATGACTGCTCCGACCAATTGGTCTGGGGTGAAAAAAGACTCCCTCACCTCAGTTATCTTGCTATGATGCTGAGAAAGCCATGAAAGAGCATCTGCCAGGTGATTGGACTTGCCCGGGAAGTGGTGCAGGGTGAATTGAAATTTGGAGAAAAACTCAGCCCATCGGAACTGCTTGGCATTTAAGTTCCAAGGTTTTCGAAGTACCTCAAGGTTCTTGTGGTCTGTCCAAATTTCAAAAGGGACACGGGCTCCCTCCAGCCAGTGTCGCCAGGTGAGTAGGGCTAAGCAAATGGAAGCCACTTCCTTGTCCCAAATGGGCCAAAACCGTTCAGTCTCGTTAAATTTTCGGGAGACATAGGCAAGTGGGTGAAGGTGCCCTTGGGTGTCCTCCTGCAAAATCACCCCCCCCCCCATCGCAGTGTCTGAAGCGTCCACTTGGACAATTAATTTTTTTGTTTCATCGGGGTGTGCCAATACAGGCTCGGAGGTGAATAACTGTTTTAGTTGATCAAACGCTTGTTGGCACTGAGATGTCCACTCCAAGCGAGCCCCTGGCTGGGCCGCTTTCACCCCCCTCCCCTTCGTCTTAAGGAGGTCTGTGAGAGGGAGGGCTATCTGAGCAAAGTGGGGCAAAAATTGACGATAAAAATTAGCGAAGCCGAGGAAACTCTGGAGCTGGTGCCTGGTTTTAGGGGGCTCCCAAGCTAAAACATCCTGGACCTTTTTAGGGTCCATTTCCAAGCCATCCGGGGATATGCGGTACCCTAAGAAGTCAATGCGACTTTGGTGAAATTCACACTTAGACAGCTTGACAAACAGCTTGTGTTCTAACAACCTCGCCAGTATCTCCCGAAGCATTTTGGTGTGAGTTTCTAGATCAGGGCTGTACACCAAGATATCATCCAAGTAAACAACAACCCCCTTAAACAAATAGGGGTGCAACACCTCATTTATTAAGTTCATAAAGACCCCAGGAGCCCCTTGCAATCCGAAGGGCATAACTCGGTATTCGAATTGTCCTAGAGGGGTATTAAAGGCAGTCTTGTGTTCATCCCCTTGCCTAATGCGGACTCTGAAGTAGGCATCGCGCAGATCCAATTTGGAAAACACCTTCCCCTTCGCCACCTCTGCTAACAGATCTTTGATGAGGGGCATGGGGTAGGCATTGGTGGCGGAAACTGCGTTCAGGCCCCTGTAATCAGTGCAAAGTCTTAGCCCCCCATCTTTCTTTTTACAAAACAGCACGGGGGCCGCAAAGGGGGATGAAGCCGGCCGGATAAATCCACGGGCCAGGTTCTTGTCAATGAACCTGCGTAGCTCTTCTTTTTCCATGGGACTCATAGCATAAATTTTCCCTTTAGGTAATTTCTGTCCTGGGAGGATCTCTATAGCACAGTCTGAGTTACGGGGGGGGGGGGCAGCTCGTCCGCCTCTTCTTCCTCGAAAACACGAGCCAAGTGCCTGTATTCTTTGGGAATGCGGTTAAGGTCCTCAGTCACTAAGCAGGCTCGTGGGGGATCGTTGTCTGGAGGATTTCCCCACCTAGGGTCCCACTTATGCTCACACATTTTGGGAATATAAATCGCACTATCCCTTCTTCCCAAAGTATATAGGGATCGTGACCATGCAGCCACGGGCTGCCCAGAACCAGCGGAAACTGAGCTTGTGGGGCTATCACAAAAGAACGCAGCTCCCAGTGTTCCCCAGCGCCCACCCGTAATGGTATAGTCTCGAACCGACAGGGCTCCTTCATTGGTGACCCATCCATTTGGGTAAAAGTAATAGGGTCCTTCAGATTGGTAACTGCTGCTTCTAACCCCGTTACCAGTGATGGGTTTATCAAATCCCTCCCGCACCCAGAGTCAATGAGGGCTCGGACCCTGATGTGGGTCATCATCACTGGATTCATTATAACCACAGTCACAAAGAAGAGGGAGGGATAATTGCTCACCGTTTTGGGCGCTTCAGGGGTAGGGTCCTGCTGTGCTGTGCCACTAACAAACAGGACCAGTTCGTTTCCCTGCGGCTCGCCCTCTTCTTCTTCCAGGATCATTGAATCCACAGGGTCTGGATTGGCAAAAAGGGCTCATGGGTTGCACGGCTTGGCTGTTCCCTTCCTCGGGGTTGACATTGGCCGCCTCCGAAGCTCCTCTTGGGTTAGGGCTCAGCCAGGGTCCTCCTTGGGGCAAGATGCTGCAAAATGCCCTTTCTCCCCACATCTGAGGCACAAGCCCTGTCTCATGCGTTGATCTCTCACCTCACTCTGGGTGGAAGTGGGCCGGCTTCTGACCTGGGTGGCAGAGGTACTTGGGCAGTTGTTTCCAAGAGATAAATCCAATTTCATGAGATGCAGTCGGCTTTCAGCTTTCTCGGCTTCTTCCATCCAACCTTGGAGCGTGCGTGGCTCCTTGGAGCTAAGGACATTGTGGCGGACGTCCACCACTAATCCCATTCGATATTGTTGAGCCAGCACTGGATCAATCCAGTCCTGGATCTTGGCTGCATGCCTTTGGAATTCTCTCGAGTACTCCTTCATGGTCAGTTTGCCTTGTTTGAAGGTGCGGAGAAAAGCTTCCGCCTTCTGGGCTGCCGCCGGGTCTTCAAAGCGATTTCTCAAGGCCCACATGAAGTCATCCACATTTCCCAGCTCCACTGCCTCCAGATTGTGTAGGGCCACATACCAGCTGGTAGCAATTCCCCGGAATCGTGAGGCGATAAACTCCACCTGTTGCTCCTCGTCCGGGAATACATGGCCCCACCGCTGCACAAATTTTCCAACCTGTAATATGAAAAATGATACAGTCTCGGGGTCCCCGTCAAAAATAATCTCCAACATGTCTTTGGGACGAATTATTGGTGGGACAGGAACCATGCCTGGAACTGGTGCAGGGAGCGGGAGGGGCGCCGGTGCAGGAGCTGGCGGTGGGAGGATCGGTGGAGGCTGGACTGGGCCTGGTTGTCCTGGTACTGGTGCTCCTGGGACAGGTCCCGCTGAGGGTGGTTGGCCAGGAGCCGGTTGGCCTGGTACTGGCTGCCCCGGGACTGGTTGGCCCGGAGGGGGTTGTCCCGGCAATACTGGTGGTGCTGGGGCCGGGGCTGGTCGTGGTTGAGTCAACGGGTGGGCTCGGATAGCCTGATCCATCATCTGCGGTAGGGACTGCATCAACTTGCCCATGTCCCGCATTAACCGTCGGGTATCATCTTGGATTGTGTCCATGTGGGCATCAGCATCTGGGCTGGACCCTGGTCTCGAGGACCCACGGGGAGTCTGCCCCTGAGGCAGCCCAAAACTTCCTCGGGGATCCAGTAGACTGTCCCGGCTCTGGCTCCCCAGTAGGGACCAGGTCGTCTGGGTCGTATCCAAAAGATTCTTAGTCCAGTCTCGCGGCTTCCGCTGGGTCACCCACTTGTCCCAGGGTATCGGGGCACTATGATAGTAGGTTCGGGGTATCACCCCTCCATGGCTCTGGGTCGGCCCTGCCGGGCTGTAGATCGGGAGAGTGTATGATGCCCCCACGGTACTGATCAACAGAGGGGTGACTGGCCCAGCCTGGCAGTACGGGATCAAAGCTGTCGTTACCGGAGTCATAGTCACAGGTGCGACGGTAGCTGGCACGGTTGTAACTGGAACTGTGGTCACTGGGATTGCCACAGTGGTGACTGGAACCGTGGTGACCGGTGTGGTAGTTGCTGGGACCGTCACCAGTGTTCCCCCAGCACCACTCATCGTTGTGGAAGGCAGTGGCTAGAGGTGGTAGTTTTGGATCCCTGACAATTTCTGTCAGGTTCAAAAGCAAGTAGATCCAAACATTCTTAATCAAAAGAAGGGCTTTATTGGAATACAGTGCTAAAACCCACAGTGGAGGATCATTGTCAGGAATGGGGGGGGGGAAGCAGCGCAAGCGAAGTTATAGTGTGATGCAAAGTGCAACTAGCAAATGAACTGTAAGCGCGCGCGTGGGAAACTCCCGGCGGGAGAATTACTTAATAGGCGGGAGACGACTCCCTCCTCCCCTCATCTTCACAGGACTGGAAAATTCTCATAAACTCAAGAATAGCCCAAAGCCCACATTCAAGGCCACCGTGATAAGACCAGGTGGCAGGGAAGAAGCTCCCACGTTACTGCCAGCATCCCTACGCAAGCGCAAAGCGAGGATGAGATAGGGAACACAGAACAATGGACTCAAAGAAAATCAGCAAACAGACATTTCTGACACCTGCTGAGAGAGCACATCTCTCCAGTGAATGTGCTGACCAGCACTGTTGGTGAGGCTGCTCATGATGTGTGGGTCACACATGGTGACCAACATGTTGACCTTTTGCTAGGTGAGAGGTTTCTGGAATAATATATTCACATCCTACACCTGGAACCAGAAAGGCAGCCATCTTCCCCTGAAGCATTTAGATTAAGGAAATGATAAGACCCAGGTATGCCATGTCAGATGAGAACACCCTGGTGAACTCCTTAAAAGGCTTACAGATCTCCATCATCCGGGAGTCAGCCATTCCTCATTGCAGAGCTCTCTCTCCCTGCACAATGGCAGCCTCCAAGGCCACCTTGCCCAGGGATCTTCTGCTCCACCAGATACTCAAGCATTGTGCAGTGGAGTTCCAGCAACTGCTGACATTGCTGATCAGGTAGGTCTCTGCATCTGGGGGTGCTTCTTCAAATGGTTCCTCAGTTTTCAAGATATGACCCAAGCCTTTCCCTCAGCTGGTACTGTGTGAAATGGGGACCCTCCATCCAGACCATGGAGGAATAGGGGCAGCACCTGTAATGTATTTGGTGAAGTGTAAGCTGCCCATTGAAAGACCATGTTAAGCTTCATGCCTAGACAAGGATCCTAATCCTCAACATCTGATTGGTTGTCTAAGAAGCACCGTCCTATCAGGATGAACCTCAAACTCTTGGGGGGAACGAACCCTATTGGTTCTTATCACTGTAATCACATTGGTTACTTATCTGTAAATACGCATGGCTACATTAGCCGGGAACGTTTAAAAGGAGCCCAGCTCCACTGTTTTTTTGTCATCTGTTGATCTGCAGTTTTTACTGTTCTGGTTAACTTTGAGCTGTTGCTGAATAAAGCTGAGACTGATTTCCCACAAGCAGCTGCGCTGCCCTCACTCTTCCCTTTCCCCCGATTGTATTCGTCAATTTCCCACTACTTGCTGCGTGGCAGCATTTTGACCCGCAGCATCCCCCGATTTCCTTCGCATCTTCTCGATCTCAAAAAACAAGGAAGTAAGCAAGTAGTGGGAAATTGATGCATACAATCGGGGGAAAGGGAAGAGTGAGGGCGGTGCAGCTGCTTGTGGGAAATTGATCTGAATCACTTTGCTGAAATCGAGTTAAGTGTCATACTTAACAGCACCCACACTGACCAGCAGCTGCAGGCACTGCTGGAACCCATCTCTTGTGAAGAGCTGTGTTGGGGAGACAGAAAAAAATGTTCAAAGAAGAAGGGGTCATTTCAACAACTGTACTCCTGTACTCCTCCCTCTCCTGTACTCTTCTGAAGTGAACCTGAGAACTCAAGGACTCTCATCCCCAAGATCAGCTCAAAAGACAGCTCAGGCTGCTGCTCTTCTTCCTGCAGCTGAGTAAGAATAGTGGGAGGAGGGGGAAAAGGATCCCCCCAGGCAAATTTTTTAAAAAACTAAAAAAAAATAATATTTTAAATAACTAGGAATAAGGCCCATTATGGAAATAAATACAGTGAGCTCTAGAAAGAAGTTCTGGGCAGGTGTCCTGAACTTGGGCACTCAGCGTCAATTTGCTGTGGCAATCTCAGCAGGGTATAATAAGACAGGGAAACTGATCTCTGCCATCTGAAGAGCAGTTGTAATTCTGAGTGATCTCCAACCCTTCCCTGGAGATTGGCAACAATGGTTCCCTAGGAGGAAATGACTGGTTTGGAGGGTAGAGTCCATGACACTGTAACTGTCTTGGAGATAGCAACCCTATATCTTTCCCTGCCAACAATCGATATACTATTATCTACCCCTCTGACTTCAGCTTTCCATCCCCCCACCCCAAACCTGGGGCCTCTGTTGCTTAATAATGCCAGTCTCTGTCCATTCTGTGCTGGTGTCACAAGGAGTTTCCCCATATACCCACCTACCTCTCACACTAAATGTACACACTGTGGATAGAGCCAGTGCAAGGATGGAGTTTTTCACTGATTGTCCTCTCTGACACCCTTCAAACTGTTCCTGAGTATCCCCCACCCTCCAAGCAGCATTTCAGAGGGCATTTTGGGCTGTAGGGAGAAGTTGGGGATGGGGAAGTAACACTTCCACAGATGGAAATTGTAGTCAGGATCAAAGCCAAAGTCCTTATGGGTCTTAACAAAACAAATATATTATCCTTTCATATACTGCAAGTAATATATCAAATTCTCATAGTGGCCAATTATATAGATACTTAAATCTGGACACTGGAGCCATGAATAGGCAAGAAAGATTTTTCTACAAGCCTGAAAAAATGCTCTTGGTTTGCAGAAAGATCTGAAATCTTAGAAAATATATACTGGGGTTTTTAAAAGCCTGACTGATAAAAGGAGCACCGTTAGTGTTAAGAAACAGATACCCTCACTGGCTGTTGCTTGGCATCCACAAGACTTTTGTCAGCATTCTAGGCTTGATTTCTGTCCATAAAAGGCAGGAGGAGGGGACAGGGTTATTTGGTCTTTGAGGGACTTGCCGCAACCATTAGGCAACTTGCTACCACCTCACTCACCCAGGCCCAGCTGCTTTGTACAGTTTCAGTTTGGGACGTCAAATCTCCATTCTTCCATGGGAACTCACTCAGTGACCTTCCACCAGTTGCACATTCTCAGCCTAACTTACTTCACAGGGTTGTTACTGCTTTGGGTCCTCATCGTGGAGAAAGGTGGGGTATAAATGAAGTAAATAAATAATATTTCTGAAGATGGGGAGGATAAAGGGTTGGTTAGTTTGGTTAGCTGGTAAGGGGGAAGGAGAGAAAGAAAAAGGGAAAGGAGAGGGTATGGGAATTGCCAAGAGGACAGAGAGAAAAAATAGGGTAGGGAAGGATGGGGAGACAGAAGAAGGGAAAGCTGAAGGCGGGGGCAGGGGGCAGATAAAGCTAGATTGGTTAGTGGGTGGGAAGGAGAAAAGGAAGCAAGAAAAGGAGAAAGTCTGTGGGGGCTGCCAGGGAAGGGGAAAAGGAAATAGTGGGGAGGGGAAAATGAGGTGCCTCCCACAAGTCTTTGCAGGTCCATTGCTTATCAATATAAGCTTCCAGCCAGGCCATGGGATGGAGACAGCACTGGTCACCCTCACAGACGACCTCTGGAGGCATCTGGATCAAGGTGGTATGGCGGGACTGGTGTTGTTGGACCTGTCGGCAGCGTTAGACATGGTCAACCACCAGTTGCTGATCCACTGCCTTGCTGACACTGGGATTCAGGGACTTGTCTTACAATGGCTCGTCTCCTTTCTTCAAGGGTGGAGACAGAGGAACAGATGTCCCAGAGGTATCTGCTGGTTTGTGGGGTTCCTCAAGGAGCGGTGTTATCCCAGATAGGCCAGAGGCACAGGCTTGGGTGTCACCAATATGCTGATGACACCCAGCTATATCTGTTGTTGGGCAGTCAGTCCGACTTTACCACAGACGACATGGTGGGTTGGCTTAGGCTGAGCCGATTGAAATTGAATCCAACAAAGATGGAGGTCCTGTGCCTGAGTTGGAGCAGCTCGGGGGTAGGGACAGGGCCGGCTTGCCCACTAGGTGAGCTAGGCGCTCGCCTAGGGCGTGGCCCTGCAGGGGCGCCAAAATGCCCCCCACCTCTCTCATGAAAAGCCCCCCAGGCCACCCAACACTGGCAGCCCCGGCTTTCCCGGGTGCCTCGTGGCTGCGAGGCACCCGGGAGAGCTGCGCCGCCGCCGCTGGGAGAGAAGGGGGGGTTTCTAAGCCCACCCCTTCCCCAGCTCTCCCGGGTGCCTCGCAGCTGCGGGGCACCCGGTAGAGCCACGCTGCCACCGCTGGGAGGGAAGGGGGAGGCTTCTAAGCCCGCCCCTTCCCTGGCTCTCTCGGGTGCCTCACAGCTGCGAGGCACTGGGGAGAGCTGCACCACCGCTGGGAGGGAAGGGGTGGGCTTAGAAGCCCCCCCTTCCCTCCCAGTGGCAGCAGCACAGCTCTCCCGGGTGCCTCGCAGCCGCGAGGCACCCAGGAAAGCCGGGGCTGCCAGTGTTGGGCGGCCTGGGGGGCTTTTCATGAGGGAGGTGGGGGGCATTTTGGCACCCCTGCAGGGCCACGCCCTAGGCGAGCTTAGAAGCCCGCCCCTTCCTCGGCTCTCCCAGGCACTGGGCCATCTTCAGGCCCCACCAGGAGGTTGGCATCCCCGGTGGGGTGGGCGCCCCAGGCTTCGATGGAGTGCCATTGGTGTCAGCGCCGAGGGTCAGGAGTTTGGAAGTGCTCCTGGATGCTGCCTTAACTATGGAGGCCCAGGTAGCAGCCACTGCCAAGTCAGCCTTTTATCATCTGTGGCTCATTAGGCAGTTGGTTCTCTTCCTCAAATGCAGTGACCTGGCAACAGTGATCCATGCTATGGTCACCTCGAGGTTAGACTACTGCAGTGCTTTCTACATGGCTGCCCTTGTCCCAAATCCAGAAGCTGCAGCTGGTGCAAAATGTGGCAGCCAGGCTGTTGATGGGTCTCTCCATAACAGACCACATCTAGCCTGTGCTGAAGGCATTGCACTGGCTTCCCATAGCATACCAGATTCATTTCAAGGTGCTGGTCTTGACCTTTAAAGCCCTATATGGTCGGGGGCCTACCTACCTGAGGGACCGCCTTTCCCCATATGTGCCCCAGAGAGCACTGAGGTCAGGGTTGCGAATGGCGGCCACCTTTCGGGACGCTCCCGGAGGTGGTTAGCCCACGCGCAGTTTGGGGGGGTCTTTGCATCTATGCAAGACCCTAGTGAGCCTTAGGTAAAGGCTCCGAACCGGGGGCGCTTGGGGAGTAGCCTCTTTGCCGGCAGTTAGCCGGGAAATTGAGGCTTTCTCCCCGCCCCAATCGGCCCCGCTGCGTCGTGCCCGTAATGGGACTTAGCAGCGCTCCCGAATTCCACCAGGAGTGAAGAAAGCGGCATGAGTTAAAATAAAAAGAAGAATTGCATCGAATCGTGAGTTGAAGATCTAATTTGAAGCGAGATAAATCCCCCCCGCAAACGTAGGGAGGAGGGAGGAGTCCCCACCCCCTTTTGAGAAGCGAGATTAATAAAGGGGCGAGGAGGGGGGTAAAGAGAAAAAAAGCGTTGGTGAAGATACCGTTGGGGTTTGGCAGGCGATTGCGACATTGTCAGCCTCTTGGAGGATGCGGCACGAACTTTGAAAAAGTAAACAAAAGGGAAAATGTCGACGCCGAAAATTTTCCTGCACAAACCGGAAGAGAAGGGGGGAGGGACTTCCGGTCCGGGTAACCCCCCCAGAGCTTGCTGTCATTCAACAAGAGGAGCTACTGCGGCCCCTGCTGGAGCAAATGCAGAAAATCAATGAAGCTTTGATTAAAGTGGAAAGTGCTCTTCTCTGTCGGCAAAAGCAAATCTCGGAAACATCAAGAAAGGCTAATCTGATGTTAACCCTTTTAGGCGAGAAAGAAGAAGAGAAAGAAGATCTCAGTTTTATCTTGACAAATGACTTGGCACCCCTAACTGGCAGTGAAGCGAGTGAAATAAAAGAAGAGGTGGACATGGCTCTAAAAGCCTATTCCACTTATATAAAAGAAAATACTCTGCCAGAAGAAGGGGATGTCGAGCTGAGCAGGAAATATATCAGAGATCTAATTTCTTCTGTGATTATGGAGCCCGTAAAAGTTGATGGTCGGAAATATAAGAAAAAAAGAAACGAGAGAAGATGGAATTCATCTTTAAAACAATAAAACCTTTGAAGAGACACGCCAGCAGGATGGAGGCAGCACTCAAAACTGGGATGAATGCAAGCAGCGAAGAAGACAACGACCCAGGGGGAAGAGGTGACGGAGCGGGAGTCATCAAGATGAAAGGGACTCAACTTTTAGTTGAAAAGACTTAAGAGGACACTTTGAGCAGCGGCTGTTCGTGTAACATCTGGAAGGAGCTGTTTAATAACTAACCCCAATGGACTTTACTAACGGTATTAACAGAGTTATTTTGGACTTTGGATTGTTAAAAAGAAGATCTTCTAACCGTGATGGATGCTAAAAATAGTACTAACTAAAACTAACCCTTATTAACAGAATATTTTCACTCCATCTCTTTTTTCTTTCTCCAGCTGTCTACCCTACCCTTTTCCTATAAAAAGAATAAAATTCTCTCCTTTTTAGGAGAGTTTTACCAAAAAAAAAAAAAAAAAAATCACCTGACCCTCCTTGGCCCAAAAGATGCCAGACTGGCCATTATGAGGGCTAGGGCTTTTTCAGTGGCAGCTCCACACTGGTGGAATGAGCTCCCGGAGGACATCAGGACCCTGTGGGACCTTTTACAGTCCACAGGGCCTGTAAAATGGAGCTCATCCACCAGGCCTTCGATTAGGAGCCTCCACTGACAATCTCTGCAAATCGAACATACTACAGCCCTATGCAATATGGCATCTCCCCATAGGACCATGTACAGAAATTCCCGCCATCTGTTTATATTAGCACTCTATGTAATTGTTCTTATTGTAATTTTATTGTATTTATTGTATTTTAACTTGTGTAAACCCACCTTGAGCCAGTTCACACCAGCAAGGTGGGATATAAATTAAAAGTAAAAAATAAAAAAAATAATTCTCAATGTGACTAAATCTGTGGATACTTACATCCAGAGACCTGAGCTATGAACAGATAAGACAGATATTTCTTCAAACCGCAGGTTTATGAAAAATGTGAAATCTTATAAAAATACATTGGGGAGTTAACCTACCAAAACAACAGAAGCAGCCCCTGTAGCATTAAGAAACAGATGCCCTCCACTGCCATTGCTAGGCAACCACAAAGCCTTCAAACCTGGGTTTCTGTCCATAAGAGGCAGAGGGAAGAGGCAGGGCCATTTCCATGGCTGTTTTGTCCTTTGAGGGGGGAGTCATTGGGGTCAGGCCTAGCAGCAACCATGGGGTGACTTGATACATGCATATTGCATGACTCACCCAGGTGCACCTGCTTGCTACTGTTAAAGAGCAGCCACTCCTATAAAGCCATTGTGTTGCACTGCTTAGAGTTTCAGATGAGGATCTAGGAGACCAAGGTTCCAATCACTACTCTCAGACAGTTAGACATTCTCAGCCTAACTTACCTCACAGAGTTGTTTTGAGGATAAAATGGAGGAGAGGAGAATGATGTATGCTGCTTTGGGTCCCCATTGTGGAGAAATGCAGGGTATACATAAAATAAGTATAGCTGATGGGAAGTGTTGTGTATTGGAATATGAATCTATGCTATACATTCCTATGTTAAGCTTGATTTCAAATGTGGCTCTTCAGCTGTTGCATTACTATTGGCTGGTTTCTGAGAAACCTTTGTACAGAACCAATCATCTTGTAAATATATATCAAAGTGGGAACAATTGTGATTGGACCTTATCTCTGTTTAAAAGTTTAAAAGAAGGAGCTGTGCTCCACTGTTTTGTGGTGTGTTTGTTGTGGTGTTCTGAGTTGGAGTTGCTGTTACAAATAAACTGAAATCACTTGCTGAAATCAAAACGTTGTTGAGTTCCATACTTAACAATTGGCGACGAGGATGGGATACTAGAGTGGGTAGGCATACCCCGATGAACCGACGTCATAGCAGCAGACAAGAACACACACCCGGCCAAGCCGGCTGAAGTTCCTTGAGCAGTGTGGATGCTCGAACAGCCGAAATGGCCATCAACCTGGCGTTCGAAGCATTCGACCCAGCAACGGAGGACTGGGACTCTTACCTGGCACAGTTTGAGTTTCACCTCCAGGCAAACCAGATTACTGACAAGGCGAGGAAGAAGGCGACGCTCCTGAGCTCCTGCGGCAAGGCCGTCTTCAACTTCACCTGTTCCCTGGTCGCGCCCACCGAGCTCAGTGCAGCTACATGAGCTGATATCATGGCAAAACTCAAGGGCCATTTCTTGCTGCAGCCGTCAAAGATCACATGCAAGCATGCTTTTTACAAGTGGTGCCAGGGGCCGTCGGAGTCGATAGCCAAATTTGTCACCGCTTTGCGGAAGGTGGCCTGGCCTTGCGGGTTCACAGACCTCGAAGAAGCCCTTCTTGACCACCTTGTATGTGGCCTTCGGGACGAACGCCTTCAGCAGTGTCTCTTCGCCTGCACCTATCTCACCTATGCAGTGGCCTACACCAAGGCTGTCACCGCGGAAGCAGCTGATAAGTCGACTCGAGAGGTTCGACAGCGGCCGGCCCAGGCCAGCAAGGAGCCTGCACTTCACCAGCAGTCCGCCAGTGACTCCAACAGCGATGCCGATGGTGTGTGCAGGACGTGGGAGACACGACCATGGCGGACCAGACCGAAGACTACAGTGAAGTGTTCCTGTGCCGGCTGTGGCAGTAAGCATGAGAGAGACCTCTGTTGGGCAAAAGAGCTGATCTGCCGCTCCTGTGGAAAGCGAGGTCACCTGGCCCAAGTTTGTCGAGCATCCAAGAAATCTCCATCGTCTTCGCGATGTGCAGACCCCAGGGTTCGGCCCCGAGACAGTGACAAGATGGCTGACTGTCATCAGACCAACACCTGCTGCTGCCCATCGATGGTCCTGACTACCGGGAACAAGCCCAGCTATAAGATCCATGTCACACTTTGGCTAGACGGCGTGCCCTGCACAATGGAGGTGGACTCTGGTTCATCCGTCACCATCATCTCCACACAGACGTGGCAGCGTTTGTTCCCAAGACCGCCACCGCCTGTCACCAGTGTTGACCCCCCTGACTGACTTCCAAGGACAGCACATTCCGTTGGCGGGAAAGGTGACCTTCCAAGTCGAGTTCAAGGATCGGAAGGCCGAGCTGTCTCTCCTAGTTGCAGAGGGTGAGCGAGTCAGCCTGCTGGGCCTCAATTGGTTCAAGGCTCTGGGCATTGCTATCACTGGCATTCACCATGTGTGTTCTAATAAAAGCTACTCACTGTACAATGAGTTTCCTGAGGTGTTTGGGGAAGGGCTCGGTAAATACACTGGTCCCCCAGTGTCCTTTGAACTAGATCCTTCAGTCCGGCCGATCCGGCTGAAGTATCGTAAGGTACCACTTGCTCTGAAAGCGAAAATAGAGGCGGAGCTGGACAAGCTGTTCCAGCAAGGTATCTTAGAGCCTGTTCCTTATGGGAAATGGGAAACCCCAATAGTGACACCTGTCAAGACAGAAGGATTGGTACGCATATGTGCTGATTACAAATGCACAGTGAGCCGCTGCAACAGCATTCATACCCGGTGCCGGTCATTAGTCATGCTTTGACTTTGTTTACGGATGACGGTTCTTCCTTGTCATGGGCCACAAACCTCTCTTGGGCATTTTCTCCCCCAACAGGCAAGCACCAAACATCCTTTCGCCCAGGATGTTACAGTGGATGGTGTTTCTGTCGGCATACGACTATGAACTGGAACATTGGCTGGGGAAGGCCATTGGGCACGCGGACGCCCTCAGCCGCTGCCCCACACTGCTCAAAGACTCGGACATTTCTGTGGACTCGGACATTTTAGCTCTGGATGAGCTGCCTGAGGCTCCAGTTACATCTATGGACGTTGCCGCTGCGATGGCACAGGACTCTGTACTCGCCCGAGTGCTCAATTGGGCACTGAGGGGGTGGCCAATGGATAAAGTGGTGCCAGAGTTTAGACCTTTTGTTTCCCGCCAAACTGAATTCTTGGTGGCAAAGGGTTGCCTATTGTGGAGAAGCCGTATAATCATTCCTGCCAAACTGAGAGAGCGGGTATTGGAGGTGCTTCATGCTGGCCACCCGGGAATTGTACATATGAAGGCCCTCGCCAGGGGGTACGTGTGGTGGCCAAATCTGGACCCGGACATTGAGGTGTGGGTCAAGAACTGCATGGCATGTCAGCAGTCGTGCCCAGAACCACCTCAGGCACCCACTCAGCCCTGGGAAAGAGCATGGAGGCCATGGTCCTGCCTCCACGTTGATCTGGCTGGTCCCTACCTGGGACAAATGTTCCTTATTTGTGTTGACTCGTACTCCAAATGGTTGGAGGTTGTTAATTTACATTCGACTGGGTCTGGGGCTGTGATCAATGCCCCCAGAAAGCTCTTTGCAACGCACGGGCTGCCGGACTGTTTGGTCTCTGACAACGGGCCACAGTTCGTGTTGGCCGAATTTGAAGGGTTCTTGCAGGACAACCTCATCCGCCATGTGACTTCTGCGCCGTTCCATCTGGCCTCCAAAGGCCAGGCTGAACAGATGGTCCGAACAGCAAAGGAGTCACTTGGGCTCCTGACTTGCAGGGACTGGGGCCAGAAGATCACCTATTTTCTTCTGTGCCAGCACATCACGCCCTGCTCTGCGACTGGGAGGAGCCCCACAGAGTTGCTTATGGGCTGGAAGCTGGCATCATTACTTGACCTCTTGCATCCTGATCTTGACCAGTCCAAACAGCGGTCAGAGACCCCGACGCAGGGGAGAGTTTTTGTTGTAGGGGACAAGGTATTTGCCCGCAACTATGTGGAGGGTCATCAGTGGCTACCAGCTGTAGTCACCAAGGTTGCAGGATCCAGGCTGTACGTGGCCCGGCTCCCCAGCAGACAGGAGATACACCACCACATAGACCAGCTCAGGGAGCGCTGGGCAGACTCAAGTGCTGAGTTGGTGCCTGAATCTGAGCTGGTCCCCGAGCAGGAGGGGCCTCCTGCCGAGGAGGTGAGTGCTGTGGAATGGGAATTGGAGTCTGGGCAGACCCCAACTTCAGAGCCTGAAACCCCTGTCATTGTTCCCCCTTCTCCTGAGAGAGAAGTGACTAGGGTTCCCGAAGTGTGTGCCGCTCCACCACCACCGGAGCAGAGACCGCTGCGCTGGTCAAGCCGAAATCGTTGTGCCCCCTCCTATCTGAATGACTATCTTTGGAAGGGTAATGCTCCATCTTAGGGGGGAGGAATTGTTGTGTATTGGAATGTGAATCTATGCTATACATTCCTATATTAAGCTTGATTTCAAATGTGGCTCTTCAGCTGTCGCATTACTATTGGCTGGTTTCTGAGAAACCTCTGTACAGAACCAATCATCTTATAAATATGTATCAAAGCGGGAACAATTGTGATTGGACCTTATCTCTGTATTTTCATTGGTCCTTAACTTATGTTGGGAGTGGCTTTGACAGCCCGGGAGAGTTTAAAAGAAGGAGCTGTGCTCCACTGTTTTGTGGTGTGTTTGTTGTGGTGTTCTGAGTTGGAGTTGCTGTTATGAATAAACTGAAATCACTTGCTGAACTCAAAACGTTGAGTTCCATACTTAACAGGAAGGAAATAATGGAAATATGGAATAATGAGGAGATGGGGCATGCCAAGAGGAGGGAAAGAGGAAATAGTGTGTGGAAGGGGAAATGTGGAAAAATGAGGTGCCTCCCACAAGTATTTGAAGGTTCTCCACTGCACAACAGGGCCCAGCCTGACAGCTAGCACTGTACAACTGGGCCATTAGTTTTCCCATGCAGAGGCTGCTGGGGGGGTGGGGGGGAAGGAAGCTGAAGACAGATTAAGTTAGGTTGGCTGGTGGGTGAAGGAGAAGGAAACTGGAAAGCAGGAGAGGCTACAGGGGCTTTTAGGGAACGGAAAGAGGAAATAGTGGGGGGAAATTAGATGTCCCTGTAAGTTCTTGTAGGTCCCTCAGTTGTTTCTTTCAGTAGCACAATGACATTCTCAAGATGAAAGTAGCAAGAATGGACTGCAGGTTGTCAGATAATCCTCTGTCTCTGTTTTAAATAACACAGGGATTAAAGAAATGCTACTTAGAAAATATTGTGACGGTCAAGGGCCATTTACTTCAGTTATAGAATCAAACCTTTATAAGTAGTTAACATATCTTGCTTTAAGATTTAAATTTTGACTCTTGATTAGTCTCTGTCAGAAAATCCTCAATAATGAATAGTAAATAGAAATTTATTATAAAGAGCATTTAAAATGCTATTGGCTGGAGACAAAGAATTTCATAACTTCAGTTTTTAAGAATGCATTTAATCTGGTTTTGTAGGCTGCCTTTTGGTCTGGGATATATACAGTAAGTATGGCTTTTTAATACTATGTGGATCTTTCCCCCGAATAAAGTATCCCCCCCCAAAAAAAAGATCAACTACTTGGTGACTTTTAGGATGCCTATAAGGAACTGTTTCTTATTCCTATGAAGAATAAAATTCTTTTGTCTATCTAAGCATTTATAAAACTCAGATGTTTGAAACACCTTTGATGCTATGCTTCTCATTCCAGTGTCACACAAAGCCATCTTGTGGGTAAATTCTATAGTGCAAGCTATCATGGTACACAGTGTTCTGAAAGGGCTGATAAACAAATTCATTGATGGTCAATCGCACTCTCACACTGATTTTCTTTGCGCGCTGGCTTTGATGTTGTAGTGAATGCCGAATTGGCATGTGCTGACAAGTAAACTTACAGTCCAAGTGCCATGAAAACCTAAAGTGAGAACAACAAGGCTTGATAAATGCTTGTCTGATAGTGACTAACTACTTGCTCTTAAAATTTATTATATATTTAGCAGCTTTAGGTTTTTTTGTGTGTATACAAAGAGAGAGAGAGAGAGAGAAGTTGCAGCTAAATGATGTGAATCCTTGGGGTTTTCAAAGTGAGAGACATTTAGAGGTGGTTTGCCATTGTTCGCCTCTGTGTCATGATCCTGGTATTCCTTGGTGGTCTCCCATTCATATACTAACTAGGGTCAACCCTGCTTAGCTTCTGAGATCTGATGAGATCTGGTTAGCCTGGGTTATTCAGGAAAGGTGATTGCCATATGTAGGGATGTGCATGAACCAGCTCATGAACTAAAGTTCATGATGAATTCATGGTTTGCACAGTGAACTTCATGGCAGGTCAACTGGTAGGAACTTTCCAGAAACTTTCAACCTGTTCATGGAGGTTTGTGCCAGTTTGTGAATGGATACATTTCCAGACAGTGTCTTCACTCAATCTAAATGTTTATAAAACTTCAAAGCATGCGGGGACTTGGAGGGCACATAGAGGAGCATCCAGTGGAGGTCCCCTATGAGTTTGGTGTCTCTAGTTTGCACAGCATCCATTCTATAAACTCCTGAACCTCCTGATCCTGTGCCTGTCAGAGTGACCACCTATCAGGAGGTTCAGGAGTGTTTAGAATGGGTGCTGTGCAAGCTAGAGACACGAAACTCACAGCGAATTTCTGGCTGACTGTCCTCTACCTGCCCTCCACGTTTGGTGAGAATTGGATTTATGGGGTCCGAGTTACAGTCCCCAAAGTAGGTGCTCCCAGGAAAGTGCTTTCTGGGGAAATGATCACCTGTCTCCCATCCAAATACTAGCCAAGGCTGACTTTGTTTAAGTTCCGAGATCTGACAAGATCGGGCTACCTTGGGCCAGCCAGATCAGGGCATAAGCTGCATTACTGATGCTGTATTCTGGTATAAAAATAATGCAGAATTTACCACTGACTTACTGCAATTATAACCGTGAACTACTACAACTCAAATGCAAACTTATTATTACTACTATAATGTTACATTACCAAAATAATATTACTTTTCTGACATTCCATGGGGAAAATGTGCTTAACACATAATCACATAGGTCTGGAGCAGAGAGGGACCACTTCAGTTTTCTTGGACAGAAATAGCTTGACAGAATCTTGCTTCCTTCCCTTTCTCTTCTTTGTGGGTATACAATGTGGAGGTGACTTTGCACACAGCTGTTTGAGAAAGAGTACCATCTGCCCTGGCATTACTCTCTTTTGTGTAGAGTGGCAAATGGAATATGGATAGAGGTAGGAAACCGAAACTGTTCTGCCCATCTTCTTGGCTTTTTGCACTTCTTTGCACCACTCACTCTGTATTACAAAGTAAATTGAACCAGTCACCTATAAGAGCCAAGGTTGTTTTAAAAAAACAAAAAACGTTCACCAAATGGGTTATGTATGTTTGTGTGCTGCTTATTCCACATTGTAATTCTGAGGAGTAATGGCTTCCTCATAACTGGTTGCCTTAAATAGGTTCTTTAACTGCTGACAGTAAGCAGTCACAGTTCAGGTGGATCTAGATTAGATTAGATTAGATTTAGATTCATGCTCTGAAGCACCACTTGGTTGTTAAAGGTAGACATCCTTACAAAGACATAAGCAGTCATACTGGATTAGACCAATAGTTCACCTAATCCAGCATCCTGTTCTACATAGTGACCAACCAGATGCCCTCAGAAGGCCTACAAATAAACAATGCAGGGCAAGGCAACTGTTCTTCAGTTTTAAAAAAAAACCAACATCTTTGACTTTCTTCTACCCAGTTCACTACTTGGATTGATTTTTCTGCAGTTTTCAAGAGCTACAATATCATGTTTTAAGATATGTTAAACAGAACTGTACAGAGAATTCCAAATGCAGCTGGACCATCATTTCAAACAAATTTTATATTAATAATCCCAAGTATAGAATTTTGAGCTATCCACCACAATCCCAAAGTCTGCCTTCTGGTCTTAAATTGTGATTTCTAACTCTATCAGCATATATTTAAAGTCTGATCTTTTTTCCCCTCAGTTTACATCATTTGCACTTACACTGAATTTCATTTGCCCTGCTGTCATCCATTCATCTTCATTTTGGAGAAAGTGCTTCATAACCTTCTGAATAATTTGATGCCATTCAAAAATTAGCTCCTCACACATCCATCCAGTGGTGACCTGGAAGGAATATCCCATAGTCTGGGGTGTTGAGTCAAAGTGCTGACAAAACTCTGAGAAGGAAAGGCTGGGGGGGAGGGGCAGAATTTTACACACACACACACTCAAACACAACTTGTTTGAAGAAGACACTGTTGAGTGCCTTTTTTCCCTGTAAATCAGGAACTCTTGAGATTTCCTCTTGTTCGTGAACTAAATGCACAAAGAAGTGTTGTAATGCTTATTCCAGATAAAAGAAAATGGTTTATTTAGAGACTTCTACATTAGTGAAGTTTTGAATAACCTCAATTTGAACTGGGAAATCATAGGAACCTGGGTGAAATCAAAGACAAAACATAAACGTATCAGGCTAGCTATACTCATTTCATACCCTAAATCTCAATTCTTTGATGCTTTGAGTTTACCCTCTGAGTTTACCCCTGTTTTGTGTGTAAACCTCTCAAAGAACTCTAAAGCTTGGTGAAACAGGACTTCCCTTTACAAAATCTGTGCTCATTTTTTTCTCAGTAGGATTCATGTTTTAAGTGTTTGATCATAATAAGATTTCAGTGTTTTACCTGGAATCCCTGTTAGTCTGTAATTTTCTTACTACCTTTCTTACTACCTTTCATTCTTCTGCAGAGAACACAAAATTATGGCTGCTTGGCACTACTTCTAAGGAAACAGAATTGGAGTATGAAGAGCTTCTAGAAAGTATATATCTTTGTCGGTGATTTCTAATTAAGGCGTGGTTATACCTTCCATAGGAACTGCAGTGGCTCAAGTGGTTAAGATGCTGAACTGCAGGCTGGAATGTCAGTAGTTCAGCAGTTCGAGACCCGAGTGCCGCATGACGGAGTGAGCTCCTGTCTCTGGTCCCAGCTCCTGCCAACCTAGCAGTTTGAAAGCAAGAAATTGCAAGTAGATAAATAGGTACTGCTTTGTTGGGAAGGTAACAGCGTTCTGTGTGCCTTGTTGTTTAGTCATGCCGGCCACATGACCACGGAAAGTCTTCGGACAGCACTGGCTCTTCGGCTTGGAAATGGAGATGAGCACTGCAACCCTAGAGTTGGATTCGACTGGCTTTCAAGCAAGGGAACCTTTACCTTTCTGTACCTTCCATAGGCTTTTTAGTTAGTCTGAGGTACCTAGAAGACAGGAGGGTCTGGCATGATCTGGTCCATGGGGTCGTGAAGAGTCGGACTCGACTGTGCGACTGAACAACAACAACAACAACCTAGAAATATATTAATTCCTTCTTTTGCCTTTTTGTTGTATGAAGACAGAATTTTAAAAAGCTTTAGAACTGCAGTTTTAGTATTAAATTTGTAATACCCATAATTTAAAGTAACACTTATTTAATCTACAGAAAGAAACTATTTTGAAAAGAAATGATGATTTTCTACTTAAGCATGGCAATAAAAGAAAGCTGAATAATATAAATAAACGTATTTTATAATAAATGATGAGGTTCACATTAAGTAAGTTACTTTAAATGTAATTTACAGTTTGGATTAATGAAAAAAAGAAGTGAAACATCTTTTTCACCTGAAGATGGCACCATAGCCCAGTAACACTGATTTTAAAACTAACAAAACAAAAAACATTGTGTTGGAAAGCTATTCAAAGCTGATTTGTAAAACCATGGTGTGTGTGTGTGTGTATATATTATGTGGTGTGTGTATATATATATTATATATATATATAATATATACATAAAAAGCCCAAATCTCATTTGTACTGATGTTTATAATATTGGAATTGAATTCACACCCAAATTATAAATGATTCAGAATGTGTCCAGCCTGAATGCAATCCTTATCTATATGTCCTGTCTCTCCACATGCAGTTGAATGATGAGAATAAATGCAACATGAAACCATTATTTAGTACGTCCAGTTTAAGAGTCAATTTAGGCATTCCAAAGTATTTTGGGATAAAAAGCAGAGCAACTATTTTACTTCACTGTGTAGACTGTTCTTAAAATGTCTGCAGCAGAACCATTTTTGTTTAGTGGTTGGAGTATTAGTCTAGGATCTGGGAGATCCCAGTTCACATCCACATTCTGCCATGGAATCTCACTAGGTGACCATAGCCCAGTTACACACTGTTATCCTAATCTACCTCACAGGGTTGTTGTGAGAATAAAACAGAGGAAAGGAGAACAATGTAAGCCACTTTGGGTGTCCCTTGGGGAGAAAGATGGGATATAGATGAAGTAAATAAATGAATTAATAATGACCTGTGTCTAGGTTCAAGTATGGGTAAGTGAGATAAAAATGCATATAACTTACTGAGCCTCAAAGCTGGCCCTAATTTCATGTCAATGATCATGATTTGATCTATTAGTGTCATTTCAGAAACCAAATACAAAGTTGTCATTTGTGAGAGTTTCTGGACAGGACCTCGACAAGTTCCTCAGCCTCATGCTGGCGGTGAGTGCTTAGTGGATTGTCCAGATGAGGTGAAACATTGAAAACTGACTGAATTCATGAGTGCCCACTGCCGATTATGAAACCTGATGTCCCTGAAGTGGGTCCTGTCATCAAATCCTGTGGTAAATCATCTGAAGGAGGAAGGTTACTGCCCTGTTGAAGTTGTCTTCCTGAAACAGCTGAAATACCACTAATTTCTCTGCCCTGGAAATTCTCTCTACTCAGTTCTGGTGAATGTCCTAAAAGAAGGATCATCCTGACATTCTAGTAAAGATTTAATTTAATTTGCCTTCTATATTTTATGCCCTTTTATGACACCAAGCAAGAAAACTAGTTTTGTGACCACACAACAATTTCTAGTACTGTTTGTGTCAAGAAGACAATCGGTGACTGATATGAGAAACAGCATCCCACACTTCCTTGACTCACTAAAAGCAATTCACAATTTAAAAAATTCTTATTTAAGAGAAGGCAAGAATCCATAATTTTTCCAAAAAAAGTGTAGTTTTCAGCTATGATGTATACATTGTCAAATGGCATCTTTGATAATACATCATTCAGTTCCTTGGCAAGCCTCAAGTAAAGACAGTTGCCAATACCCTGGATCTCCTACCTCTGAAAGATGTTTACATAGATCAATATTTTAGTACTGACAAAATCTCAGAATCCCCAGCACTGTTCTGTTATTATTCCCTTATAAAACATTTCAACAATGCCCACATACCAGTGTCCCAAAGGATTAAGTGCCATTTCCCCTTGATAAGAGGGCAGTTCAGTAGGCCTATCTTTCTGTGAAGCTGCAGGATTATTATTAACCAGCCTTCAATTCCTCCCTAAATTATAAGAATGAACAATGCAATGATAGTAGCATTTTGGTTCCAGTAATGGATAATACATTTCTTCCTATGGGATTTCATGCTGGAGAAGACTTGGGAGTCTCCTGGACTGCAAGGAGATCAAACCAGTCAATCCTAAAAGAAATCAACCCTGACTGTTCCCTGGAAAGCCAGATACTGAAGCTGAAGCTCAGTACTTTGGCCACCAAATGAGAAGGGAGCACTCACTGGAGAAGACCCTGATGCTGGGAAAGATTGAAGGTTAAAGAAGAAGGGGACGGCAAAGGATGAGATGGTTAAACAGTGTTATCGAGGCATCAAACATGAAATTAAACAAACTCCAGTGCATGATGGAACACAGGAGGGCCTGGTGTGATGTGGTCCATGAGGTCGTGAAGAGTCAGACTCGACTGTGTGACTGAACAACAACAACAACAACAACAATGGGATTTCAATTAAAAAGGGAGAGTGAATGAAGATGCAGCCCCTTGCTTCACATGGGCAGTGTGAGAAAGCTGCTTCCCCCGGTTCTGCTACAAGTCCACTAACTATGCATCAGTTTTTCTATCTTTTGCTCTTGCATTGAGGTAGACAGGTTTTGTCTGTGCAAAGCAACAGAAAGCAATCTATGCATTTCACCTTCCCCATGCAATCTTTACTGTAACCTGAATAACAATATAATTAGATACACCAATTTCACAATCAAGTATGCCATTTGTAGCTTCAGAATCCAAAAATCACACTTTACATTTCCAGAGAGGTCTTGAAGGCATAAGACGGATCAATACCTGTTTCTGTTGTAAGATACAAAACATGGAATTAAAATCAGTGACTATGCAAATCTTTGTGTTAGTGGGTTAGGTTCCTGCCTCAAACACTCCCACTTTTGTCTGTGTAATAATTTCAGTGTTTGGGAACAGATGTATTTCTGATCTGAAAGAAAGTTTTCAAAACAGTGTTCAGTAATTTAATTGCATGTTTTCTAGGACCACTGATGCAATTATGTATATAGCTATTACAGTCTCTGTGCTAAAAATGTGCTGTTAGAAAAGAAGGCCCATTAACAGCTTTTGCATTTCTTCTGATGTGATGCAGAGCTTTGATACACTAGCTCTTGCTATTTCTGTTTAGACTGGATAACTGAGCACTAGAATTTATTTGTTGCTTCTCTTCTAGCAGAAGAAGGGTTTTTTAATAATTATTTAGAGGATTCAGTTATATGCACAAGCAAGCTTAGAGGTGCTGATGTATTTTTTAAAGTGCCATTCATTTAAGTGCAAGAAACCTGTAAAAGTAAACTGGAGTGATAGATTATTTTACATTATACCTCTTTAATAACCTCCCAAACATATACAAAGGTCTTAATAGGCCAATATGCCTTTAAGGTGCTAGATTATATAGCTATTGGCTGTCTTATTAACAGTAGGTTTCATTTCTCTGTACTTTTTATTTATTATTTTAAAACTATACCCCAACATCTCAGCTCATGGTTCTAGAAGTAGTGTATAAACCATTCCTTTAATACTAGTTCTGTGATTGATGACGTTTCAGTTTGAACTTGGAAACCTAGTTGGTATGATCACCCGGCCATCTCAGAGGTTCAAAGAGGTGAGGCTACTTCCAGCTTTTGAGACTCCCATGGAAACAAACTAAAATATTAAAAAGAATGAGACATGAAACTTACCAAATGTTTTAAAAAAGAACAAAGAGGAGCTCTTCCAGCTTGAGACCCAGGCCCAATGGGTCCTTCTGCACCCGCGCTCTGAGTGGCCATACACATTACTGCTTAAAACGAATTCCTTCATGCCAGACTTTGATTTGTTGTTTAATTGACTCAGTCACAAACTCAATATGATTGTGGCCCTAGTTAGGCAAGGATAAATTGTGTAAACCGCTCTGAGACCCCTTGGGGGTGGGTCTGAGCGGTATAGAAATCGAATATATATATATAAATAAATAAATTATTGTCAAAGAATATATGCTAGTATTTTCAGTCATGGGTTCCTGCTATTAACTCCATACATCATTGTCCAAGCATATACACATTAAGTCATTTTATCCTCCACCCCACTATCTTCTCTGCATCTGTTCCTGCTCAGTTGATCATAGAAGATAAGAGCCCATAATGGAAGCAATCATATCTATTTCTCATACATATTTTTGGAACAGTTCAGGCTGATGATGGTGATAGTGGAGATTTCCAAGCTGGGTTGTAGCAACCATAGACACTTGTGAAAATACAACAGAAGATGGCATAGAAGAAATGGTAGACGCGAATTCAAAGAAACTGCAGGAAGAAATATATAAGTAGTACATCAAAACAGAACTTGGATAAGTGCTAACTTGCACAGCATAAAAATGCTGCAGCACTAAGAGTGACACCAAATACTGAGGGAAGGGAGTTCGTAAGTAGAAACAAAGGAAACAAAATTAGAAGTCAGATACAGGTTGCAGGCTAAGCAAGCAGAAGAGCCAGAAAGTCCAGGGGAGACCTAAAACCGCACTGCCAGTGGTCTGGATGCAAACTATGAAGACCTTCTGTACTCTATTTGAATAGATCAGTGGATGGTAGGAATTCAGAAGTCTCTCCCATGATAAAATCATGAATGTGGAGGCAGCCACATAGTGACCAACTTAGGTAGTCTTTTCTAAATGAACAGTAAAGCTGGTCCTGGCTTTATGACCACTTTTAAAAGATCTTTTTATATCAAGAGGCTAGATCTTGCATAAGGCGGCTCAGATCACTAGAATGGCTATGAAGGGCCAGTCGTAACTCTTGGTTGATGTCTTCTTGGGGGAATCTTAAAAACACCATCAGAGCAATACCAACAAGGGAAAAGCTATCTTGTAAATTCAAGAGTTTTTTAAAAGCAGTGCCAGGCAATGCCAGGGAGGCAGGGACCACGGGGTTAAAGGATTACTGAAGGACGATAGGGAAATGGCTGAGAAGCTGGATGCATTTTTTGCCTGTCTTCACTGTGGAAGATGAGAAGTGCTTGCCCATTTCAGAACCATTGATTTTGGGAGGGATGTTGAAAGATCTGAGTCAGATTGAGGTGATGAGAGAGGAGGTCCTATGACTGATAGACAACTTAAAAACTGTTGTCAAAGGCTTTCACGGCCGGAGTTCATTAGTTGCTGTAGATTTTCTGGGTTGTGTGGCCATGGTCTTGGCATTGTAGGACCACTACACCAAACTGGCTCTCCATTTGCTTTCTTTCCACCTCTCCTGTTGTGTACTGACCTGACCATGTGCACGATCCGTCTTCAGCTGGTCCACACGTGGTCATGCGAAGAGCAGGAGCTTCACTCCACCAGAACAATAGACAGTCAGATCCTAGTTCCCCTTCCAATTGGGAGACTAGGATCCTAGAGTTAAGCTAATCACTGTAAATAGACCTATCATGAATGTTGGGGTGTGTTTGGGGATGGTTTGGTTTCAGGATATAAGCCGGCCTGTGAGCTGGCTTCTGTATCTTGCTCTTCACCTAATAAAAGTATGAGAGCTGAAATCACTAGTAAGTCTCAGTACTTTTCACTGGCAATTAAGGTGGGATTCAACCTCCCACGAACAATGACCTGGAAGAAGATTCGAGCATTGCATCGAGCGCTGGCACCGAGGCTACAGTACACCACTCAGGATTGGCCCCTGCTTAGCTGGTTCCCACTCACCACACTGCTGACTCTGAGCATGGCAGCAGAAAATGCCCACTTATCTTAGACTATGTTTGCAGGAGGGTTTCAGACCATGGGGGGAGGGGTGTTGTGTACTGACCCGACCATGTGCGCGATCCGGCTTCAGCTGGTCCACACATGGTCATGCGAAGAGCAAGAGCTTTGCTCCACCAGAACAATAGACGGTTGGATCCTAGTCCCCTTCCAATTGGCAGACTAGGATCCTAGAGTTAACCTAATCACTGTAAATAGACCTATCATGAGTGTTGGGGTGTGTTTGGGGGTGGTTTGGTTTCAAGATATAAGCTGGCCTGCGAGCCGGCTTCTGTGTCTTGTTCTTCACCTAATAAAAATATGAGAGCTGAATTCACTAGCAAGTCTCAGTACTTTTCATCTCCTCTCCTGCCCTCCCTTGTTAAAACATCCCTAGTTAGGGTTGCCAGGTTCCCCCGTCCACCTCTGGGGGATGGGGGGGAGGGCAGCTTACAAACTCCTTTCCCTTCCCCTCCCCACAACAGAAACCCTGTGAGGTAGGTGGAGCTGAGAGAGATCTGACAGAAACTGCTCTTTTTCAAGAACAGCTGTGCCAGAGCTTGTGACTGACCCAAGGTCACATTAGCAGGTACAGGTGGAGGAGTGAGGAATCAAACCTGGTTCTCCCAGATTAGCTCTCATAGCTTCCCCTTTTCTGGAGCTAAGGCCTCATCTAAGTGGTTGAGTGTGTCCTCTGAATGCAGAGGGGCCAGCTTCAGTTCTGGCATCTCCCTTGCCTGGGAACCTGGAGAACTGATGACGGAGAGAAGAAAAAGTGAGCTAGAGCCTCTTTGTTCTGCTGCTTCTGACCAGCCCACTGAATATAGCTTTCATGTGGTTATTCACAAAGAGCATTTTGCAGATGGCCCAAAGACACCCCCCCCTTAATATTATTTTTCTTTTAAAAAATCTATTTGGGTTCAGCCCTGCTAGGTTTGCCAGCCTCCAAGTGGCTGAATCAATACAAAAACACTCCATGTATAAATTACAAACAGAAGTTTATGTTTGAAAATTGGTGGGCACACTGGGGGGGGGGGAGAGACAGTAGCCTCGCCTAGTGTGCAAAAAAACTGAAGTCATCCAGGATATTATAGCATTGGAAAAAGTGCAGAAAAGAGCAACTAGAATGATAAAGGGGTAGGAACACTTTCCCTAGAGAGGTTAAAGCATTTGGGGTGACATGATAGGGGGTTTACAAGATTATGCATGGAACAGAGCAGGTAGAGAAAGACATACCTTTCTCCTTTACTCACAATATAAGAACTCGTGGGCACTCAATGAAATTGCTGAGCAGTTGGGTTAGAATGGATAAAAGGAAGTACACCCAAAGAGTGATTAACACATGGGATTCACTGCCACAGGAGGTTGCGGCGGCTACAAGCATGGACAGCTTCAAAATGGAATGGGATAAACATATGGAGCAAATGTCCACCAGTGGCTATTAGCCACAAGGTATAGACAGGAACTCTCAGTCTGGGGCAAGTGATGCTCTGTATTCTTGGTGCTTGGGAGGGCAACAGTGGGAGGGCTTCTAGTGTCCTGGCCCCACTAGTGGACCTCCTGATGGCACCTGGTATTTTTGGCCACTGTGTGACAGAGTGTTGGACTGGATGGGCCATTGGCATTGGTTTGTCTTATGTTCTTAACACTTTTCTAGAACCCAATGATTATAAAACTAGAGAGGTTTGGGGTAGAAGCAGACATTTTGTTTATTTACTTATTTTATACCCCACTTGATTGCCAATAGGGACCCAAAGTGGCTTAAATTGTTTTCCTCTCCTCTATTTTATCCTTACAGCAACCTCATGAGATAGGTTAAGACTGAGATACTGTGACTGGCACATGGTCACCCAGAGAGCTTCCATGGCACAAGTGGGGATGCAAACCTGAGTGTCCCAGATCCTAGTCCAAGTCCAGTGCTCTAACCACTACACTACACATGTTCAAAGGAGACAGACAATGCTGGGAATCATGAGATGTGTAACTTAGCTGCCAAAAGCAGCTTCAGGGGACCCAGTATCGATTGGGACTGTGGGTCTAGAAAAAAGGGGTGTTCTGTTTGCATCATTCTATCAATTGGATATACTGAGTTTCTTTAAGCCTAGGAAATGTTGGAGAAGTGACAGGCTGATAAGAGTCTAATTACTGTAAATATTGCTGAAAGAGTAGTTTAGTACACTTGTACCCTAGGGAGAGCTGTGGAGCAGTCTCTAGTGTTTATGGTTTATTGAATGCTTTTCTCTTGCAGTTCAGCCTACCTCTTGTTGTTTTCTCTCTCTACTGAGTGTTGCATGTGTTAGTACTTGTGTTCTGTAGCCTTCAGTGTTCTATTAATGGCCTGCAGTCAGTTATTGCCTTTCTACAAAATCCTGTTGCAGTAAATCCTATGAAAGCAAACTCCAAAGTGTGGATTGGATCATTTCCTCAACTCTGCCAACAGGAAGAAGAAAAAGACAGGCAATCGATGTTAAAATGGTTGTAAGTTGTGATGTTTTTGCATATTTCTTTACTGATAAAGGGAGATGAAGTTTGCCCTTGCCATTACTTTCATTAATGTTAAACTAGTGAGCAAAGCACGTTGTGGCAGTAGACAACGGGCCCTAGATAGGAAGGAAGAGTGGGTGGAAGGAAGGAAGGGAGGGAGGAACTGAGAAGCGGAGGTACAGAGAGAGAGAGTTAGAGTGGGGGGAGAGAGAGGGAAAGTGGGGGGAGTCAGAGACAGAGGGGGGTGATGATAGTAAGTTTGAAAGAAAGAAAGAAAGGAAGGAAGGAAGGAAGGAAGGAAGGAAGGAAGGAAGGAAGGGAGAAAGAATGAAAGTCAGGAAGGAAGAAAGAAGGGTAGAAAGAGAGAGATGGAAAGAGAGAGAGAGTGGAAGGAAGGAAAGAAAGGAGGAAAGAAGAGGAGAAAAGAAAGAGGGGGGAAATAGAGTGAGAGAGAGAGAGAGAGAGAGAGAGAGAGTGGGGAGGGGAGAGAGAGAGAAAAGAAGAAAAAGGAGGGAGGGGGAGGTGCAGGGTGGGAGAAGGGCCAGGGGTGGGGGCCTGGGGGAGCTTCTCCTGTCTGACCGGATTGGCAGGCAGTGGGAGAAGCAAAGGGGGCAGGTGTGCGGCAGCTCCCTTGCCGCTACCATGGGCTGTTTTCTGGGCAGGTGGGGGGAGGGCCTGAGCCCGGTGCACAGCGGCTACCTAACCACTGTCGGCATCTCTCTCATGGACGGTTTGGAGGGGAGGGCCTGATTCAGGTGCACGGCAGCTCCCTGGTCACCGGCACTGGGTTTCCCTTGGGCGGGTGGGCAGGAGGGACAGTGGCCAGCGGGACAGCTCCCTGGCCACCAGCGGCGGCTTTCTCTTGGACAGGTGGGTGGGAGGGACTGTGGCCAGCGTGGCGGCTCCCTGGCTGCTGCCACCAGCTTTCTCTTGGGTGGGTGGGAAGGGCCTGCATCCGGCATGCAGCAGCTGCCCGGCTGCTGCCGCCAGCTTTCTCTTGGGTGGGTGGGCAGGAGGGCCTGTGGCCGGTGTGCAGTGGCTGCCTGGCCACCGCCAGTGGCTTTCTCCTGGGCAGGTGGGAGGGAGGGCCTGAGGCCAGTGCGGGGAGGCTCCATGGCCACTGCCGCCGACTTTCTGGGACCCTCCTGGGCTTTCCTCGGGAGGCCTGCCTCTTTGGGGGGGGGGAAGAACTCCACATTCACTCTGTTGGTGGTCCTCTCTTGTCAGAGGTCCAGAGCAGAGTGAGCAGAAGACACTGGCTGGGGCTGACATGGGCGGAACTGCACAAAGCAGCCACACAACCCAGCCAGAGTCTTCTGAGTGACAGTTCGTGCCGCCAAACACTGTTGGTGTGCATCGAACATTGTGGAACCAAAATTCAATTATTAAGAGGAGAGATAAAGTAGCCTTCGTTTTACCCAACCTTGGTTGTCTGACTCTTTCGTCTGTCTGGGGGGGGGCAAAGGGAGATGAAGTAGTAGAGGTATCAGAAGCGCTGTCTAGTTAATGTAGTATAGATAGTTTTGGATTGTTCTTTAATAGTGTTGACCATATCCTGGGGTTGTGAAATTAGTCACTTGTGAGGAGAGTGAATGGTTAAAATCATGAGCTGAAGCAAGAAGCTGTAACTGTGTAAGAACAATGGCAGGATTATGGGCCTTGCTGAGAAGCAGAAGCAGAGTAACAAACTTAGAGATAAGATGGAAGGGGTGTGTGTAAAGAATTTGGACGGCAAGGAATAGCCTTGACATACATAAACACTAATCAATCACACATGCCTAATCACCTAATGAATATTACCTAACCTGCCTTGTTTACTTAATGAGCTATTTTAAATGCACATACGATCCATGATGAGGGAGGGGAAGTCATGTCAAGGAGTTGTATGTTATATTGTGTGTGTTGTAGGCGGAACTGAAAGAGTTGTGAGTCCTGGATCCAGTAAAGGAAAAGGGGCAGGGCCTACTGACTGGTGAGAGGTAATAAATGGATGTTGTTTGGAATGAGGAGTTGAGTTTGTCAGCACTCCCTTTATAGCACAATAAAGCAATCAAAAGATATTCCTGACTGACTGTTCTTTTCTGAGTGGTTTGTGTTGTTCCTTGGAGGGGCCAGGAACAAGCCTGTTTTTGTGTTTCTAACACTTGTGGCTTTGAACCTTGTCCTTCTTGGTTCATTAAATCTGATACAGACAAAGTGAGGGTTCTACTGTTCTGCATTATTAATTCTCATTAGTTAGAGGGAACTTTCCAAAGATCTCAAAGGAAATGATAATTCATCCTCCCTTGAGGATGTCCTCTCTTGCCAGTTAGATTGCTTACAATTATTGGACTGTCAAATTTACCATTCTTGGACAAAATGAGATAGTGGTAGCAGAGCAATTTCAGGGTTTCCTGGAAGAAACATCTGCTGGTGTTATGAAACACCCTCCCCGAGAAGGTGCAGAGAATCCTCATGGTATCCACTTTCTGTAGGAAATATTTGTTTATTTATTAAAAACATTTCAGTGTCACCTTTCAGCCCACATTGGGTCTCCAAGACAGTGAACATCAAAACATTAAACAAAAATAGCATTTTAAATAAAGTATATTTAAATAATTCAGTGGGAGGAAGGCAGCATGGTATAGCCTGATCTCATCAGATTTTATAAGCTAAGTGGGTATGGTATTTGGGAGATCTTCAAGGAAGTATAGAAACACACAGCACCAGTATAAGGCCATTCTTCTCAGACACACATTTGGCCACCTAATGAGGACAAGATTTCTAACTATTCTTTTTTACTGTTTTGTTTGTTTTAATTGTTTGTTGCCTGCTGATCATGTTTTCCTGTAAGTCATCTTGAGCCACAGTGGTTAGTAGAAGTCAATGGGTTTAGAAGGATGTAACTCTGTTTAGGATTATATTTTCAGTGACTTTGCATTGTCCTCTGCTTCTCAATTATTCTAGTTTTCTCTTTGCTATATATCATTATTGTTACCCATATGTATAACTGAGCCACCTATGCACAAGTGATTTAAATCAGAGGACCTTTGAACTTCAGACAAAATCCTTAATATTCATTGGTTAAAAAAATCACATTTTTAGTAAGGTATCAAACTTTAGTACTTTCCCCAAAAATATATATGAATTACATCCCAAATGTTATGCTGCAGGGATTCCTTGTTGGTGGAGCCCAGAACTGTGGGTGCCAAGGTCCTGAATTCTTGCAGAAGGTCACTTTAGCGGCTCTGACACTGGAAGAGCTGCTACTGATTATGGTGTGTCAGTACTTAACTGTGGTCAGGGTGTATTATAGAAGAAGAAGAAGAAGAAGAAGAAGAAGAAGAAGAAGAAGAAGAAGAAGAAGAAGAAGAAGAAGAAGAAGAAGAAGAAGAAGAGGAAGAAGAGGAAGAAGAGGAAGAAGAGGAAGAGGAGGAGGAGATTGGATTTATACCCTGCCCTTCACCCAGAGTCTCAGAGCAGCTTACAAAATCCTTTCCCTTCCCCTCCCCACAACAGACACTCTGTGGGGGCTGAGAGCTCTGACAGAAACTGTTCTTTTCAAGAACACCTCTGACAGAACTACGGCTTGCCTAAGGTCATCCAGCAGCTGCGACTGGAGGAGTGGGGAATCAAATTTGGTTCTCCCACATTAGAATCCATGCACTTAACCACTACACCAAACTGGCTCATTCCATAGCTGTGGAATGCTGTCAGGTACATAATTGCACTTGTGGTTCCCTACATTCTACCCTTGGGGCTGAACAAACCCTAGAAGTGGGCTGGGTCCTGTGGTGGTGAACAGATGTGGAATCCTTTTAAATGAAATAAAGCTTTATTGAAATTATTTACACATCCTCAACTAACCTCATTCAAACTCCGCACTCATCCAAATGTTAAGGTTGGCAAGACCTGATGATGTGCACAGGCTGCTCAAGAAGGAGAGCTCCATTAGTGATGGAAAGTAGACCTTTCTCTTGACCTACCTTGGCCCCCTCTTTTTTATGACTGATAATATCATGGTATTTCTGGCCCTTCTCTGCTTTCTTCACCTCTTAATCCTTCCCCCTGAGCCTCCAAATGTGGGTGCGGCCAGTTTTTGCTCAGTACCTTTACTGCGCTTTGCCAGTCGCATTGTCTCTATGCATTTATGATGCTTTCTCCTTATCTTGCTGTGCTGGCTGGGGGACATCACATGTGCCTTACTGAAGTGAAACAAGTTGTTCTAGGGCCAGAGTATTTCATCCTTGATCTTTGACCTACTTTAGCTTTTCACACATTCTTGCAAGCATTCTCTATTTCTACACATGGGTTAGGAAGTTTAGGAAGTTTCAGTCTAAAGTTGCTGAATACATAGGATAGTTGAGGGACAACTGTATTTGTCAATTTAGCTATTTTCTTAGTCCTGCACACTTAGAATCAAACATTTAATGAAGGATTTCATAAAGCATTACCTATTAGCTACCACTGTTGCACCACCAGGCTATATTTTAAAAACTCATCATAATGTTACAAGAAGGGAACAGGACTATTAGATGTTCTCCAATCCTATCAACTGACAAGCAGTTAAAAAAGCCAATGTCAACAATCTTTTATGGCTTTGCAGCAAAAAGGAGGGTTTTCCTGGCAACTATTTGTTGTACGTATTATAGCGGTCATTATGTTAGCCTGATTGCTCTAGATTATTACCAATATTGGGGAATTATGAATTATTATTAATATGCAATCAGCTAAAGGACCTTTCACCTGTATATACAGAGGTGCCACTCTTCCAGAAGTGCCAGTAACAGACAAGGAGACTGAGTTTTAGTTAAAATAGTGTATTTTACTGTAAATCTTCTTCGCACACAAACAATACACAGTCACACACACAAATATTCAGATTCTAGGAAATAAAGAGAGATTTTAAGCACATTTGCATTAGCAGGAGATTCGTTGATTGGGATATACTTTACCTGTCTGAAGAGATGAAGCTTGCCAAATGGAAAAATAAGGGAATTCCAGAAAAATGGGGATTATGTTAGGACATGGGAGTGTGCAGACTGACCAGCAGAAAGCACAAAGCAGGCCTCAGCTGCAGTCTAAGAACCTGGGGTAGGATGGGTAGCAAGGTAGTTACTAGGATAAGAATCAGAAAGTATAGAAGTCGTTGAGGGGTGTAGAGAGAGAGACCATGTGGTTGGCTGTCCCCTTTTATGAGGGGGGCTTGGGGGGTTGGGCCAGGCTGTCCACATGTCCTAGTCACATGACTCTTGGGGGTGGCTTAAGCTGGTCACATGTCTTGGTCCACCTCCTCTGGGGTGTCACAGGGGGAGGGCTTGCTGACACAGCCCCTCTGTGATCAGTTTATGCAGTGAAGGTGAGGGGCTTAAAGGTGGGGCAATACTGAGATCTAATTAAGCTTGTGGCAGAGACACCTGATTACCATGATGAGTCAGCGGCTAGCATTGGTTGCTCCCTTTTGTCTTGAGGTTGCAGGACCGGTTCTCTTCCAGATGGGCAGGCGAGCTAATCCCTTTGTTAAGGAGAAGCTGAAGATAATCCTTTTTGTGTTTGACGAAGTTGTGGGGGAGGAATGTGGCAACGTTCTTGAAACATCTTCAGTTTGAACAGCCATAGCAAATGGCTGCTGGTGTGGTACTTTGTGTGTGTACAGGAACATCTCTGGAACAGGGAAACCTCTTGGAAGCCATAAGCACACTATCTGGTGTGAGTGTGTTGGCATCTCACTCTGGTCACCATACATCACAGTTCCTTGGCACACATTATGCACAGTTCATAGTTCATAACAGAGCAAAAAGCTCCTTGCTGGCTAACAATTATTGCATTGTTTCTTAATTCTGTAATTTTCCTCAGTGAAGTATAAATAAACAAACAAACCACGGTAGTACTTCAAATGAAATAACTCTCCAAGTTTCAGGAGAAAGTCCCCTCCCCTGCCTCCGTTAGAGTTTCTCATACAAACATTGTCATTTTCAAATATTCTCAGCATGAAAAATGTAAAAGTTACTCTTGCAATCTAATTTTCCTGTGGGGAAATAAATACATTCTCCACATCTATAAATTATTTATTTATAGTCAACTTTTTTTCTGGACAGAAATTCCAAGCAGTTTGCAACAAAGATCAACACATCATCATACACTGAACTCTTAAATACCAAGTTCCTCTACTGGCTCACTCTTCACCTCCATTCTTCATGGTTAAGGGTCACAGTGGCTCTGATAATTTACTCTGATAATTTACAGCCTGCTAGTGACTCTCCTTTGCTCAAATCATCATTTGCTCTCAAGTTGTGAGTTGGCATTATAACTGTTGCTTTCTATCAAGTATTCTAATGGAATCACAAATATCTTACAATACTTTAAAATGCCTTGTCAGGTGAAATTTGTGACTCATGTCATATTTCCTCATGATTTGCTGCTGACATGGTAAGATTTATTAATATTCTAAAGACATGTTCACAGGAAACAATTAAATCATATATACGTTCCTCTGTCTACCCTGCCCTTGAGATATATGTGACTATACCTGTAGTCTAGTATGTCCCATGTACACTATCACTAGGTCAATCTTTTTTGTTTTCCAGGTACACCACCACCAAGTTGCCTCCTGTGATGAAGAATGCTGCTAATAGTGTGGACCCAAATGCACCCCATAAGTTTGAAACCCAGTTCATATTTATAATGATGGATATTCTGCCCGTAACCTTGGGGTATACAGGACTTTACCAGCAAGCTAATGAAGTCTAAGCATGTGGCTATCAGCCAACTGCCTAATGTTATAATGAATGATGCAAAAGCACATAAACTTGAGATACAAGTCATTTTAAATTGTGGCTATACCAGCAATTTAAGAGTACAGAGGATCAACTCGAGAGAAGAGAGGCATTACAAGCAGAGATAATTTCAATTTTCAAGTGTGTGTTTTTTTTTTGCAAGGATTGCTACACCATTAGCAATTATTTATGGACGATGACTTCTTAAGTTCCTTTTTATAGATCTTATTTATAGGTGATATATATATATTTGGGGTATGCGCTGCATTTATGAAATGGGTATTTGTTACTGGAAACATCTGATAATTAGTTTAAATTGCTACCTTATTTCTTGCAATAATTCTGTACCTTGAACAACTGCAGATGTTCAAGAATTCAACAAACATGACTTTTCTTGACATAGAAATGCAGTAATCAGAAATTTTTCATCTGGTGATCCCCCCCTGCTTATAATAGAACTATCAAAAACACAGTGGGTTGAACACCAATGGAAAAAGTTTGTGGAATGAATTATGGCTGCTCCCTTCTCACTGCAGCCCCCTGCACTTCTCTTAAAGCCCTTCCTGTTGGTTGGAATCTCTCAGGAACCACAAGCAATGAGGCATAGAGGTGTTACCCCCAAACCCTATAATCCAGAATCCATAGAAGATAGTGGTATAGCAGAACAAATCATTTGAGTTAAGCCAAGGATTCTTGACAAGGAAAATAAAAAATCCACCCAACGCTGTGCTAACAAGAAGAGTACAGGCAACCTCTCTTATTTTAAAGAAGCTAGTTTCAGACAGTAACCATGTTGGTCTGCAGTAAAAGATCTAAGATTTTAGTCCAATGGCTCCTTGAGACCAATAAAGTGGGGTTTTTTTTGGTATAAGCCTTTGAGAGTCAGTAGTCCCTTTATGAGAAGGGAGTGTTGATTCTTGAAAGTTTATACCCCACACATTTTGCAGTTTACATAAGCCTTCCAGTTAGCAAAGACAGATGCCCTGTTCACAAGATACACTTGTTCATGAGTAAAATCCAACACACATTCACTTTATAAATCAGGGACCAGCAGCTAGATAAATGTGGGGTTTAAATCACATGTTCAGCATTACATGCATCGAATGTAATGTGAAAATCACTCAACACATATATGAAGAAAAACAAAAATTGTATGTGCATTCACTATAACTCATGAACAGGGCTAGACTCATCCAGTCATACATTGAGGCAGGGGGACAGATTCCCAAGGAGATAATTCTACACTGTTATTTAGTATCGAATGATCAGAAAGTTCAAAAAATTCTTCTGTCTCTCCCTCTCTCTGCCTGTTGTAACCAACAAAACAATAGTTTTTCTTCTTTTAGCTTCCTCTCACCCTTTCCTCAATGTCACCCTAGTAATGCTTTATGTGTGTGTATTGTTATGATCTTAAATTCAGAGCTGGAGAACACACTTGTGAAGTCATTCTTTCTATGTCACCCTCTTGCTTCTTCAATAACAGAGGATGAAACAAGAAGGGAGAAGATAGCAAATATCTCTTCTATGAACCTGCTCTATACGCAGTTCTATAGTATCTAGCCTAATGCCTCTGTCAGAAAAAATGATGTGTAATTTAGAGTGTTTTGCTGTCACTTGACTGAAGCACCCTGACATGGATTATTAATGTTATTCCATTGGCATCCCATTTGGTCATGCCCAACTCTGGCATTTCATGGCTTTTAATATGGAAATGCTGGAGAGAATGCAGCATTATTGGATTCCAGAATGTTTTAATTGGGGAGGTCAACAGTTTTCCGCCAAGCAGAGAACAGCAAAAGCAATTCAAACAATAATATTGCATGAATTTACACTGATGAATAACTTTGTGAAACAATGGTGGATTCAATTTATTTAAAATTCAATTAAAATTGAGCTTAGCTCCTAATCACCACCCAGTCTTCTTGCAGGTTTTTGAGAGCATGAGTTCTGTAATTAATTTTCAGCTTAGTACTTCTTTTCTCAGTCTTTAGACTGACATTTATTTATTTATTATTTATTTCATTCGATTTATAGTTTGCCCTCCCCATGACATTCAAAATGGCAGAAAGTTTATATTTAAGCCTGGGCTCCACTGTCTGCCTATCTAGTAAATTTTTATCACACCCTCCTTTCAAGGAACTCTGGTCAGTGTACAGTGTTCTTCCCTCCATGTTACAGCCTCAGTATAACCGTATGAGGAAGATGATGACTGGCCCAAAGGTCACCAAAGAAGCTTCATGTAACAGTGAAGATTTGATTTTGGATCTCAGATACTGGTCCAACACTCTGATGACCACTGCACCACAGTGGCTTTCCACCCAAAAAATACTGCTATCAGGATAGACTCATTAAAAGAAATGCATCCGGTTACAACATGTTGGGAAGAACAGAAATTGGGGCTACTTTTGCTTTTTAAATTCACTTGAACAAAGGGGACATTGTAACATTTTGGCTTTGCACATTAGTGTTTAGCAGGGCAAGGCAACCTTTTTTGGCCTGACAACTGGAAAAAACAATAACATCTAAATGTGTAGATGTGCCAGCAAACAAAATTGGTGATGGCGTAGGGAGTCAAGGGTTTAATTCCCCACGTCTCCCATGCAGCCAACTGGGTGACCTTGGATCAGTCACAGACAGTGTTCCCTCTAAGTTGAGTTAGTGTGACCTAGCTCACAGATTTTTAGCCTCTGGCTCACACATTTTTGTCTTTGCTCAGGAAAGATGGCTCCAAAGCAAACTAATTTATGCAGGAGCCAAATTGCTTGCTCACAACTTTAATGCCAGTAGCTCACAAAGTAGAATTTTTGCTTACAAGACTCCCCAGCTTAGAGGGAACACTGGTCGAAGAGCTCTCTCAGTCCCACCTACCTCACAGGGTGTCTGTTGTGGGGAGAGGAAGAGAAGGAGACTGTAAGCCGTTCTGAGACACCGAGGGAAGGGTGGGCTATAAATCCAATTTTCCTCCTCTTGCCACATGTGAAACAAACCAAGACCCAGTAGTTTTTCTGGCAGCTCAAGGATTTGCCTTGAATACAAATCTGGGAGGCAATGATGGGCATATGCTATGCCTTTTTTCCTGCACTGCAGACCACAACAGTGCTGCCAGTGCCTCCAATGCTTGGGCAGAGGTCAAGTCAAGAAGAAGAACAGAGGGTTTTTATACCCCACTTTTCTCTACTTTCGTTTCAAAGCAGCTTGCATTTGCATTCCTTTTTCCTGACCACCACAGGCACCTTGTAAAGTCGGTGGGGCTGAGAGAGTTCTGAGAGAACTGTGATTTGCCCAAGGTCACCCAGCAGGCTTCATGTGGAAGAGTGAGGAATCAAACCTGGTTCTTCCAATTGGAGTCCCCTGCTCTTAACCACTATACCACTCTGGCAAGCAAAATGATCTGCTGGCAAGCAAGTGCCACTGTCAGTTGTTGCCTACCCCTAATTTAAAGTAATATTTTTATGTGAATGTATATTGACATCATATTGGATCCATTTAATACATTTTAAAATGTTCAAATGAAAATCTGTGTCTCACTAGTAATGTTAGAACCTTAGATCACTGTTTCCCAATCAATCTGTGGACCAGGGTCTAAAAATGGGTCATGAGGCAGTGGGTAGCAGGGCAGCCCCCTGCATGGCCTCCCCTGCCATTTCCATTGCTCTCTTTTGTATTTTGGAAACCAAGATCTGACCCTGGAAACAGTATCTTCCATGTCATACATTAGTTGGTTTTTTCTTCTTCACTGCATATACATGTTGATCAAGTAAAATGTGTTCTGATAGTTACTAGAGTGAGTATCTTAGAATCTTGGGGGGATTAGAGGGAGTAATGGAGAAGAAGAGGATGGTCTAGGGCTGAAATGTAGCATCCATATACAAAGGCTGTGCATGTCAGAATGCCACTTGTTTGGGGTTTATAGTGGGGGCAGCTGTGCCCTTTCTGCAATGTTTGTTGGTTTCTCAAAAACATCTGGTTAGCCACCGTAGAAGATGGAATGCTAAACCAGATGGATGTCAAGGTAATAGTCTGCCAATTGTAGAAACTTTAAGATCATTATACCTACTTCTCTTAAATATCTTAGGGGGTAAGTTTTAGTCAGGGAGAGAAGACTCTATTTAATTGGCTGCTTCATTTCCCTTTACTCAGATACTGTTAGTTAATGGTTGTTCAACAGTAAGACATTTCTTACTGTCAGCAGTGATTCTTTGTACAATGGAGGATAATTATTTTTTCTGTTTCTGAAGCTGGCATTACTTGATTTCTCACCCACATATAAATTCAACTAATTCAGCTCACTCATACCAAGATATAAAGAGGAGCTGGAGGATGCCTGCTTACCTCTAAAAGTGTGTTTTTATTTGCAGCAGAAGGTGCTGAGGAGAAAGCACATTCATTAAAGAGTAACCCATCCCCTGTCTACTAACACAGCACCTGGCTATAGCCCAGGCAAAATCTATTCCACACACACCCCATACTATAAATACTAATACAATAAACTTTCACAATCCCTGAATCTTTCTTCTGACACACATCTCACACACTTTCTTAAGCATATGCTCTCTCTTGCTCCAACTCTTCTTGCTATGCCTAGCCCAATTTCCTTCCTTGAAAATACTCAGTTAAGTCCTCTGGAATTTGGCTGCATTAACTTACTTGCCTCATCTCTATTCACTCTGCTTATGGACAGAAGGCCACTCTATTCCTAGTGCAGGCAATGTAGTCTTTGGGCAAACTTTGTTGACACAGCCCTCCTCATCACCCCTCCCATCTCTCTGAATGGCTCATACCAGGAATTCCTGGATGACTCCCATGATCCAGTCAGCTTTCAGCAGGCACTCATGCTGCCTACCTACTTTATAGCACCTTTGCAACTCCTGGATGAGTGGAACAAAAGGTAGAAAATGGAGGAAGCAAGTTCCTGCTTTGCTTTGCTCTCCTGGCCCACCATCCAGATGAGCAGGATACTGGAAATTTTCTCTTCCTAGTCCCCCCTCTCTTAGAAGCCCTGAGCTTGCCACTGTAACAGTTATTTCACCAATACTTTAAATAATTATTACCCCAGAACCTGTAATGATATCAAACAAAACAAATGGGGACAAACACCTGTTTTGATAATTCCTGTGAGGAAAGCCTTTGAAGTATCTCTGAAGCAGGTAGAACATACTTTGGTCCCGGTTACACTAGCAGGAAAAGCCGCAGCGGAAGTGTGGCTTTTTAGAGCCGCAACAAAGAGAAGCGCAGCATCGGGATCAGACCGATCCCCTGAGTCACCGCGCATATGCTTTCCGGCATGATCAGATGCTGAGGGGGAAGCCACGGAAAGAAGAGTGAGGTGAGTCAGCTGTGCATTTGTGCGCATGCGCAGTTCGGCAGGGCCTGGCATGCTGCGGGAGACGGGTGCGTTGGCAATCACACTCCCGCCTGTGCTGCGCATTTCCTGGTAAGTACTACTCTTTTGCTGGTACCTTTTAAAGCCGTGTTTTCAGCTGGAAGGGACGGGTTGGGGGCGGGTGTGTGACACTTGCCAGATGTTGGCGTCTGATCGCGCCGGTTTAATCTGCCCTCAATCTGTCCCTCTAGCATTCCTAATGCTCCGTGTGACTGGGACCTTCAAGATGTTTATGTTGGTAACTGTTTTTAGAAGTTATGAAGGCGCAGTAACAAGATAAAGCTTTCAGAGCTCAAGGGAAGTTGCTCTTTTGGAGCAGAAGGAGAATAAGAGTCAACTTCATATGATACTGTCAGCTTATCCTAGAATTCTCAATGGCCAAGTAACTATATTGACAGGTAGGTCACATAAATTCAGAAATATTGCCTCACCTCTGCCAAATGTCAGGAGGAAGCCATCTGAAACAGCGGCTACAGCTGTCTTTATTTCATGTTTGGCTTTTAGCCAGGCTGGAGCAAGCCAGAGGCCAGATGCTATTGGGAATACATTTTGGGGTCTCTCAAAGTTTCACTCAATTTACATGTGCTTATTTAATTTTGCACAGCAAGGAATTGTTGAACAGTATAGCAATGTATTTTTTGGAGAGAGGGGGAAAACACAGGGTCATGTACAAAACAAACCTGTATAAGTTTTACATATTTTAAATAATATCCCCCCCCCCGCGCAAAGGATTGTTGAGAATGTAGGTTAGTGGGGATGCTGAGCAGAACTACTGGTTTTTCAGGCAGCTGTGGAAGTTGTGCTTGTTTGTCTTCATGCTATAAATGTTTATAATTACATTTATTTCCAAACTGTGAGAAGGTTCATTTACTGCTAACGGTATAATTAAGGAACTTTTAATTAAAATATGATCACCTTAATTAAGCTACTCTGTAATTAAGCAAATATGTAACAGAAGAAAGGCACATACACCTCTGAAGCATAAGAGCAGGCCAATGCCATTTTCTTGCACATTCGTTAATCCTAGCCCTGGGAATTTTCAGTTATAGAGTCCAGTTATTAACAAGCTCATTCAGATGTTATCCATTTCCTAGGTCTGCTTAGTTCAACGGCTAATGACTTGAATGCCTGCTGCACAGGTTTGCATCCAGTTCTTGCAAAACTCGTGTATGCACAAAAAATACTGCTGATCCAAACAGCAGCCCATTAACAGCGCTAAGAACTTCATAGACAAACCATGGACAGTGGGAGGCTTTTTTAAAAAGCAGCATTTATTTATGGTTGGTTTATATGATTTGTGACTAACTGTTTATTTAAACAACTGCCTGCCAAGTGGATCAGTAGAACAGCAAAGGGGGAAAGTACAGCTCCATCAGGCTGGGTGAGAATGTGCATATGCAAGAACCCAATTAGGAAGGAACAAGTGAGTACCCATGAAAAGGAAATTCTTTCACTAGTCCCTACTTTGCCCTCTGGCTTCTGATACTTGCCCCAGCCACTTTTCTCTACATCCCACCACCACCTCATCCTCCCATATTTTCCCTTCCACATCCCACTTCTTCTCCCCCTTGCCTCCAATACTAGTCCCCTTCTCCACCTTGCCCTCCTGCTCCCCCATCTGTCCCCAGTCTGACCTTCTCACCACCTTCTCCCTATTGCTCTATCTGTCCTACCCTCACATACTCATTGCTGTGCCTGCCCATCCATGCCCCTCGTTGCTGTTCTGTTTGATGACTCACCCTTTCCTACCCCTCAGTCAGGGTCCTGGCCACTCACCACTCAGCCAGCCAAGCTGAAGCTCTACCACCTGCTTGCTGCATTAGCTTCCCCTCCCCCATCCATCCACCTACCTCAGTGGTGGGGGGTGGCTCCTCTCCTATCTGCCTGGCTCACAGAGTGGGGGGTGGCTGTGGCTTCTCCTTCCACCCCACTTCTCTTCCCTACTGCTCTGCTTTCCCATTCACCTCCACTTGCCATTCTGCCTACCCACTCTGTTTTCCTACTCATCTTTGGTGCCACTGCTTTTGCCATCAGGCAGTGACTCCAGAAGATGTGAGATTTCTGCATACACAGACAATGTTCTTCTGTTTTGGGGCTTTAACATTTCCTTCTTGTTTTCAGATTTTTCTTCAAAACTGGGGGGAGGGGTCCCCAAGGTTGCTGAAAAGTCTCCTTAGTGTGTACATGGCCCAATCCACAGTTTCTATTATCCATAGATGGGGTCATGTTGACTTAGATATATTGATAGCTGAAGCAACCTGTAAAACAGCACAAATGGGTCAACAAATAGTCAGTCAATTATAACTTTGGCTCTTGTTTGAAACTAGTACACATGATGTGAGCTGAACCAGGGACTCTTCCTAGTTGTAATCCTACATCATGCTTCCTCACAAGATGAGCTCCAGGTTTTGAGGGACCTCTCCTGTGATGTTCACTACTTTCTAATATGCCCAACCTTTCTTCACTCAACACCCATGTAGTTGGTGGGCAAGCAAGCAAGCAGGCATGGCAAAAAAAAGAGTAGCAGCAACTCCAGACTGGTTACTTACCTGCATGCTCCCTCTAGGAAGCAGTGGCAACTGATATTACTGGACCAATTCTCCTTGAATAGAAAGAAGTATTAGCTCTGCTGGTGCTGCTTGCCTTCTCACTCATAACAATGGTGATAAGAAGCAGCAACAGCAACCACTTACTTGTTTGCTGCTCAGTGAGAACCAGAAAAAACCCTTTGTTTTAAAATAGCTGTTTCCCATTTTCCAGCCATATTAACAGTATTCACTAGGGATGGGCACAAACCAGAAAAATATAGCTCGAGTTGGTTTGTAGTTCATGGCTGAACCATGAACCAAACTGATCTGGGAGATTTGTTTGTAAACCTAACTGGTTCATGACCCTGCAAACCCCTAGCCCTAAACCTTTCAATGGGATTTGCAGAAAGCCCGAAAAACAGCTGAGTGGCAGGACACCGTTCCCAGCTGCTCAGTTGTTTCGCCTTTCTTGTGCAGTCTGTTTAAAGGAACTGTACAAGAAAGCCCCCCCCCCAAAAAAAAAACCCAGCTGAGTCATGGGAAGGTGCTACCTGCCACACAACTTTAAAGGGGCTGCACAAGAAAGCGCCCCCCCCCTCAAAAAAAACCAGCTGAGTGGCAGGGAGGCATTCCCACTACTTAGCTGTTTTTGCAGCTTTTGTGGGGGAAAGAAAGCAGGGATTTAAAGTGATTCAGAGTCCTTTTAAGCCCCTGCTTTCTACTCTCTCCACAAATAACTTTAAAAGTTCATAGAAGTTTGTGACGGTAGACCAGTCACATACTTTGGTTCACAAACCACGAACAGGGCAAGATTCATGATGAATTTTGCTTCATGGTTCAGTTTGTGCCCATCCCTAGTATTCACACATGCCTAGAAAATAGCATGCAAAAGGATCAAAGTGATTTCTGTATACATGTGTGAACATAGCACAACACTGATCCTCAGGGCCGGCCCAAGGTTTTTTTGTACCCTAGGCGGGGCTACCTTCTGGCGTCCCCCTGCATGCCCACCAGTTATGGGGTTGCCAACCTCCAGGCTGGGCCTGGAGAGAAGGAAGTCACCCAGGCTCCATCCCCTCAGACCAGCCCACCCTGGGCTGTCCCTCTGAATGCACAGTGTCTCTGTCTGTGTGTGTGTGTGTGTGTGATGTGGCACTAACCTCGATGGACCCTAATGGCAGATTCAGGCACATTGGTCTGAAGTGACAGGGCAAAGTCTGCAACCCAGGGTGCCCTGGAGACCAACCAGCTTTCATTCTTGGGTATAAGCATCCATCTGCATGCACACACATCCACACGGAAGCTTGCACCCCGAGTGAAACTTGGCTGGTCTTCATCAAGGTGCCCATGGTGGACTCAAACATTGCCTGATGGACCACCTGAGGCAGCTCCATGCCTGCCCCCCATCCCAACTTGCCCGCCCGCCCTCCCCAGCTCTTCATGGGGCTCCCTCCTCCTCCTCCTCAGGCTACTCATGGCTCCTGCTGTGGCATGGAGGGTGTCTGCTCCCCCCCCCAGCCCCTCACCATCCCAGAGAGCCTGGCCAGCCCCGCCTGGAAGGAAATGCCCCTCCTCGGGCCCCGCGTAGGGAGAAGCGGCAGCCCCAAGCCTGCCCCGGCTCGGATCATTGTCCCGCTGCAAGCTTTGCCGCAGCACCAGTGCTTTGGCATGAGAGCAGAAACAAAATTCGCCCCACCCAGCCCGACTTTCAATTCTTTCCCAGAGGCCCCTCCCCTGCCCGGACAATGGAAGGGCCCCTGCCCAAGAACTGCGCAAGCTCACATGCCCTGACTCTGAAGGAAGCCCCAGGGCCCCCCACTGCCACTGCTGTCACCATGCCCACTCGGCTGAGGTGCTCAGACTGGCTGCCCACCCGCCCTAGAGCAGCCCTGCCTCAGAAGCCTCATCCTCTGCAGGGGGTGCGCTCCCAGGCAAGGGCACAGAGCTCCCCTGGAACAGGCCAGGCCAGGCAGCTCTTCGGATGGTGCTAGAGCCCCTCGTGGAAGTGGAAGTCTCATGCCTTCTGCTAGGGTCGCCAATTCCAGATGGGGAGATTCTGGGGTGGCAGGTGGCCAGGGGTAGCTGGGCGTCCTGGGCAGGCGGAAGGGGAAGCCATAGGCTTTTGGCGGGGGCTGGGGGGCTTTGGTGGGGGGTGGGTCCAGTTTGGCACCCTAAGGACCAGCCCATGCTCTAGGTAAATGCCTAGTTTGCCTAGTGGGTGAGCCGGCCCTGCTTATCCTTTAAAAACAGTTTCATTGGACAAATATGAAATCGCTTGAATTGAGGTGAAATTACTGACAACTTTGGAAACATTTCTGGGAATTCTGAGTGGAGGGAACATTTCCTATTTAGTGATTTTCCAGCAGTGCTTACAAAAAAATTAAATTGGTTTATTGTGTCTTACTAGCCATCAGTAATATTATCATCTAGCCAAATCTGACTGCATTGTGACTTCACCCCATTGCTTGTGTGATTACAGGTATGATGGAGATTATCCATGAGATTAACCTGGGAAGGAGAAAGTAGTTCCAGTCAAAGGAAACCAAGGCACCAAGCAGGACTGGGGGAAAAGGTTCATATTCACACAATATTCAGTCTTTTATACCCACGGTCCAGCTATATGCTTAGTTTCTGGCACCTGAATATTCAGGCCTCTTAATTTGGAAGTAGGAACAAAATAGTTGGCATGCATAGTTTACAATCGTTTGTCTCTTTGAGTATTTAAAATAGGTGTCTAAATGTTCCTGGCAAGGGCGTAGACTTTCCAATTTCCCGGGGGGGGGCTGGGGCTGGACCAGAGGCACTGCCATGCTAGGTGTTTAAAAGAACTGAGGCCCAGTGACATAGTAGGGAGGAGAAAGTGACATCAAAGGCCATTGTTACTATCTATAGAGGCGGAGCCATGTGGGATTTAGGAAGGGGCTCTCCAGAAATTTAGGGGGTGGTGGGAACCCTTGGGAATCCCCTTGCCATGCTCCTGGGCTGGGCTAAACCCAGGAAAAGATGGGAGTTGGCTAGAGGTTATAATGGTATCTCAGTGATCTCCTGCTGTGTCCTTTATTTAAATTCACTTTTAGAATAGTCACTTTAAGATCTGCAAATATACATACCATGTGCAGAAGACAAACAAATGGTCACAAATTGGAAAGTAAGGAGGGCAACACAGAAAAGCCTGCAGGGGAACATTTTAAATGTTTTCCTGGACATTCATTTACAGGAGTCTTGTTTCTGCCTTAAGGGTGACTTTGTACTGAAATTTACTAAATTATGGCAGCACAGATGCCTTCATTTGGTAAATGCAGGGCTGGAGTCTCTGAGCCAGAATACCAAACAGTTGCTATGCACTCAGTTTCTGAGCAATGTACAGAGTTCAGAGTACCAGAGTAGCAGCAATCTTCTTCTCACAGACAAAAGGAAATACTACTTTACACAGAGTGATTAAAATGTGGAATTTGCTGCCTGAGGATATAGTGATGGCCACAGGAATAAACAGGTTTAAAGGGGGATTAGATAGATTCATGGAGGATAAGTCTATCAGTGGCTACTAGCCATGATGACTGAGGGGAACTTCCATGTTCAGAAGCAGTCAACCACTCACTGAATCCCAGAGCCCGAAGGCAAGGGAAGTCCTTGGCCTCTGTGCCCTGTTGTTGGCCTTCCAGAGGAATTGGTTGGCCACTGTGTGAGACAGGATGCTGGTCTCGATGGATGGACCACTGGTCTTTCATGGGGCAGGATCCAGCCATGAGAACTCATGCCCAGACTAGACTTCTGCAACACTCTCTTTGTGTGGAGACTTTTTGCAAACCTCTGGAAGGTTCTGCAGATCACATTTCCCTCCCCCATTTATTCTTCACAGTCACACTAATATGTTCTGGGTTAGGCTTGCTAACCTCCAGGCCTGGAGCTCTCCTAGTATTACAACGGGTCTCCAGAAGACAGAGATCTGGAGCAAATAGCTGCTTTGGCAGATGGACTCTATGGCATTATATCTGCTGAGCTCCCCCCCCCAAACTCTACAGTCTCCACCTCCCCAAATCTCCAGGTGTTTCCCAACCCAGAGTTGGCAACTCGAGCTCAGTTTGGGACCTCATTCCCCCCCCTTTTTCATCTCTATCTCTCTCTCTACTCACCATCCTGCCTGCCTCCCCCTGCTCACTCCCCATTCCCTCCTTTCATTACTTCATCTTTTCACCCAAGTGCATTTTCACCTAAGTGCATTTGCAACTCACCAGACTGTGGGTGGAGGGGAGGGGCTGCCTTGCTGCTGCTTCTCCTCCTCATGAGGAAACAGCAGGTGACTTTTCCAGGGGGGTGGGGTGGGAAATAAAGCACTTCTAGGACTGCAGACCCTCCCCAGAAAGCCCAAGAAGGGACCCCCCACCCCCTTTCCCCCTCGCCCTGCATGCAAAGGGCAGCACTGGCCATGGACCACAGCTTGCAATTTTTATCTCAATTTTTCATGCATTCACTGTCAACTGATCCCCCTTTTCAAAACTCCTCAGTGCAAAAAATGCAATACTAAACCAGCCCTGGGATGACAATGAAAGCTTACCAGAGTTGGCCAGGAAGCAGGATTTGTCAGAATACTGGGGGGGGGGGAGAGGATACATTCTGGATCCTACAAAGCCCTCCCCCATTAGAGTTAAGTCAGTCGAGCTCTGCTTCCTAGAGTGGAAGGGATGCAGGCAGGAAGGAAGGAGCACCCTCCATTGCTCTCCCCTTTTGTCCGCTATTCCCCACCCCACCCCAATCTTCACAAAATGGGCTTTGCATTTACTTTGGGAGAAAAAGCAGAAGGTTGATCCCTGCTTCTAAATGAGGTGGAGGGAAGCAAGGAGAGCCCTGGCTGCAAGGTTTTCCCACCCTTTAAAGCCAGCAGCCAGCGGAGGGTGGGGTGCCTTTTCAGAGTTCCTTTTTGCCCAGGGGCAGGCTCAGTTCCTCCTGGAAAAATTCGGGGAGCCCTCAAGCCCCCACATAGTCTACGTCTATGGTTTCTGGGACTTTAACCAAGTGAATGGCTGACTCACATCGTATGCAATCACTGGGTTCTTTCTCTAGACTTAATTTGACTCTTCAAAGATGGAGACATTTTCATGCTTCCTCTGATATTTTATATTCTAGAACAGCATAATATATTCCTCCAGGCCACTGTCACCTTCATTGGAAATCTTCATTCTTTTAGAAGTTTAGTCCTTCATTGTATATGCAGGCAGCAAGTGTAAAACAATTGCTGGAGTTAACCCAAGGAACACTGTGGCATAGCTTATATTTTTACTCATGATGTGAACCTTGAGACAGCCAAGATTCTGAATCCCTGGAACTAATTTGGTAAACAAAATATATCCCTGTTTTGGAAGTATTTGTAAACAGCAATAGTTGCCCATCCTACTGGGCAACTAAACCAATTAAACTAAAACTAATTTTCCTGAAACTATACTGTTCTGAGTTTGTTCAGTAACTGGATGGGAGACATCCTTGTAACTTCTGTACACCATCTCAAATTCTATGTTGGGAAAATAAAGAGGCTGGATTCAAATGAGCATTCACAGTATATCGCATTCATAAGTCCCATTGATCTTATGGTATTTTGACCTTATGGTATTTTTATCCTATCCTTCTTGCAAGGAGCTCAGGGCACAAGGAGCCCTTCCCCTTTAGCCTCACTACTGAGAGTAGTCTGACAGCCAAAATACAAAACATGTGTGACACAAATTGGGTCAGCGTTGCCTGACCCTACTTGTATCACACACGAGGCTTCTTTTAAAGAGGCTTCTTTTAAAAAGTGGAAGGTCTGCCCCAATAAATTGAACAGAAGAGACCACAGGATCTGGCAAAAGAAATGTAAATCCATAATTATGTATCAATAATTAGGCATGCAAAAAGAGAATTTGAGGAGCAGGTTGCCAAAAATATCAAGAAAGCAATAAGGATTTCTTTAAATATACCTGGAGCAAGAAAACAGTCAGAGAAGCAGTTGGGCCCTTGGATGACAAAGAGTTGGACCCTTGGAATACAAAGAGATTGCTAAAGGAAGATGGGGAGATGGCAGAGAAGCTCAATGGATTTTTTACTTCTATACTCACTGTGGAAAGTGCATGACACAGCCTCTATTTTCAGGGAGTCTGAAGAACTGAGTCAAATTGAGATGAGGAGACAGAAAGTTCTAAGCCTATTGGGGAAATTAAAAACCAGCAAGTCTCCAAACCCTGATGGCATACACCCAAGAGTTCTTAGGGAACTCGAATGTGAGATAGTTGGTCTGTACATGTAGGTAAAGGTAAAGGTAAAGGTTCCCTTGCTCGAAAGCCAGTCGAATCCGACTCTAGGGTTGCGGTGCTCATCTCCGTTTCAAAGCCGAAGAGCCAGCGCTGTCCGAAGACATTTCCGTGGTCATGTGGCCGGCATGACTAAACACCAAGGCGCACGGAACACTGTTACCTTCCCACCGAAGTGGTACCTATTTATCTACTTGCAATTTCTTGCTTTCGAACTGCTAGGTTGGCAGGAGCTGGAACTAGAGACGGGAGCTCACCCTGTCATGCGGCACTCAAGGGTCTTGAACTGCTGAACTACTGAACTACTGCTGTACATGTAACCTATCACTAAATTCAGCCACTGTACCAGAAGATGGGAGAGCAGCAAATGTTACAACAGAACCAGGACATTACAGGCCTGGCAGCCTAACGTATGTCTCAGGCAATTTAGTGGAACTGTAATCAAAAATAGAACTTTTAGGCATGTAGAGGAACAAAGCCTGTTGAGGGAAAATCAGTATGGCTTCTGCAAGGGGAAGTCCTGCCTCGCCAGGACTTTAGAAGTTCTTCGAAAAAGTGAACAAGCATGTAGACAATGGTGACCCAGTAGACATTATATACTTGGACTTTCAAAAGGCTTTTGACAAAGTATCTCACCAAAGACTCCTGAGTAAACTTAGCAGTCATGGGATAAGAGGATGGGTCCTCTTATGAATTAAAAACTAGTTAAATGACAGGAAGCAAAGAGTAGGAATAAATGGACAGTTATCACAATGGAGGGAAGTTAAGTAGTGGGATCCCACAAGGATTGGTATTGGGGCCAGTACTATTTAATTTATTCATAAATGATCTGAAACTAGGGGTGAGCAGTGTAGTGGCCAAGTTTGCAGATGACACAAAATTATTCAGGATGGTGAAAACCAAGGCTGACTGTGGTGGGGCCTCATTTGGAATACTGTATACAGTTCTGGTCACTGGATCTCAAAAGGAAATAAACTGAAACTGAATCTCAACAAAATGAAGGTGCTACTGTTTGGAGAAAGGAGTTACCCCAGAACTGAGGAATCTCCTGTTCTGCATAGGGTTGCACTCCCATTAAAGAAGCAGGTTCATAGCTTGGGGTGCTGCTGGACCTGGGTCTCCTGTTGAAAAAGGAGCATCTTTCACCAGCTTTGGCTGGTGAGCCAAAGGCAGTCTTATCTGGGCAAAAAAGATCATTCCACAGTTGTGCATGGCCTGGTAAAGAATGAAAAAGAAGAGGAAGAAAAAATTTAACCCAAGAAATATGAATTAAGAACCTAAAAGGTTAAATACATATAAATAGGAGGGCCCAATCTTAAAATCAGTATACAGTTTAGATAATACAAGTTATCAAAAATGCATATATTGATTACAAATGATTTAAAAACAGTTATAGGCCCAAATATAGCCTCAATAAAAATTAAAATCATACAGTATTCGTAAATAGGACCTTAAAGTAATTGTAAGCACTTTGAGACTCCACAAGGTAGAGAAAAGCAGGGTATAAAAACCAACTCTTGTTCTTCTGATTTCCAACTGCAATTATGATTATTGCCAAATACTTTTGTCAACTCTTCCCAAGATTTTTGCTTTGCTAGAACTTTATTAAAGCTGTTAACCAAACTCCTACATAACTGTTATGATATTGCCAGCTTCAACTGCAATAAGAACTTTCTTCAGATTTCCAATCACTGAACATGTATATTAATGGGGTGGCATCATACTTATTGGCCCTGCCTACTCGAATGATTGCATTCAGATGAATATCTTCACTGAGGCAAGTGTATACCGATAGACCTCACAACATGACTAGATACCCAGTATAAATGTGCATTCAAGTGTATTCATTTAAGGGTTCACTGCAAATGTTTAGCTGAATGTGCTGACAGTTTGGAAGGAGTCCAGTAGGCATTTCCCCCTCTACTCAGCGAAAGTGAGGATGAATAAATGAAAAAGAATAAAGTAATGTAGAGAAATATTTCCCTAAATGTTCTGTGCTGGAACTAAAACTTGATTTTATGATTTATACATTAATCAGTCATCTTTATAATGTCATGTCTGAAGAGCCATTTTGTTATTTCTGAAATATCATGCTCCACCAACTAGCAAAATAAATAAATAAAAAACAATGAACCGTTGCAGAACATACTGGGCCAGGACTATGGCCATACTCAGTGATGCCAATACCTTTCCAAATTTCTATAAGAATTTGAAACTGAAATACTTGCCATATTCCCAGCTTTATATTTAAAACATATACACCATTTCTCCTATAGTCCTACATTATGAATGAAAGTGCAAAGGATCCAGTAATTACTGTCTCTACAATATTGCTGTCGTCCTGCCAAATGGTAGCAGATTTCCAGGGGCCTGAAGGGCAGCTTCACAGCTGACAAGATGTCATTGTTGCAGAACCTATGCATAATTGACATTTCATTAGTTTTATTTTAATTACACATGAGTACCAGTCCTCAGGCAGGAGTGGCTCTAAGCCACATTCAGGAATTCCTTCTTTTGGGAATCTCAGCCCATCACCAAAGCTATGCTTGTATGGGGGGCTTCTGCCTGAACCATATTTTTAAAGCATTAAAACACAGCACTCTCTTGAGTTGTTCTTTGACTGCCAGTATAGCAGAAAAATTTCTTGGAAATTCGTACATGGAAAATGTATGAATATCTGTTGTCCTCAGTCAAGGCAGAAGGAAGACAAAAATGGAAGGGTGGAAAGGGACGGGAAGAGACACAGAGCCATAAATCAACAGGTGTCCATTTGGACCTAAGGTGATTGAACAGCCGGGCAGGAAGATGGCAGGCAGCTCATGGAGTAGTACTACGCTGCTCTCCACAACTATGCATTGCTGAAATGGAGGGGAAAGTGGTGCCCTTAACAGAGGGTGTCAGGACTTGCTGACTGAGTAACAGAAGAAGGTTTTTATACCCTACTTTTCTCTATCCTAAGGAGTCACAAAGTGGCTTACAATTGCATTCCATTCACCTCCCCACAACAGGCACCTTTGAGGTAGGTGGGGCTGAGAGAGTTCTGAGAGAACTGTTACTAGTTCAAGGTCACTCAGCAGTCTTCATGTGGAGGAGTGAGGGAACCAAACCCAGTCCTCCAGACTGAAGTCTGCTGTTCTTTACTACTATACCATGCTGGGCCCATGGCTGCAGCAGCTTCCACTAGCCACTGAGTAGCTGCACACCTGCATGAGCCTGTCAGTCCTAACACAATCTATCAGTGCCAAAGTGCAAGAGTCTCACCTTCCCCTCTTCTTTCAATGGTAGCAGCTCAGTGGTAGAAGCTCTGATATTCCCCATACTTCACTCCATGAACTGTCACCAAAGGGGGGCGGGGGATGGTTATTAGTACAAGACCTTGGCATTTTTCTACCATAAGCACATTTTCCATATCAGAAGTTAGCTCTATTGCAACCCTTGTCTGTCATCCTTTGTGGCTAAGGCCTATGATCACCAATACCATACAATTCTAGTGACTTTGCTAATTACCCAGAGTTCAGTTTGGGCAAACAGGAATACACACTAGATCAGCAAACTCACATAATACTCTCTTGACATCAAAAGTTTTTAAAATCAGCAACTAGTTGTAATGCAGCTATCTACCACAATGTCAGCCATAACATTGCTACCTTTGAATAATCACATCAGAGTATTTCACAGTGTTTACTATAGTGTTGATACCCATGTGTCTAGGAAAACAAAGAAGAAGGGCAGCAATTATTTTTATTTATTTATTTAGCAAAATACACAAGTTCAAAAATCTAAGGCATATTTACATTAATTTTAGAACAATGTCCTTGAATACTAGCTGAAATATTCTCTCTAAAGTGTCATTTGCTTAATCTGACGCAGTAAATAAACAGCTTGGAAATTCTCCTGAACTTCTTCCTGTTGCTATAGAACATTATTTCTCTGGTAATAATCTCAGTAATTTCCTACTTTTTCTTTAACATTTTTACAGCAGGCAACCCTACCAATACCAATTTAAACAACTGTCATATCTTATAACACCAGTGTTACTGAACTATATAAATATATATGGTTTTAACAGGAAGCCCAATCAATAACCAACTGCTAATATTTCATTTCACCACATTAGGAACTCATAAAAGGTCTAAACAAAATCCATATAATTACCAACCATCTTAATTAACTGAGTCAAATGCTCTTTAAAATGACACAACATATGTCTAATTAGGTAGTTACACTGTCAAAAAACAATAATCGTTTCAGAGCCACCAAATGGTGGGGGGAAATAGCAGTGCTGATAACTATCAGCCACATTAAATTCCATTAGAATGACACATATGAGACCTTTTATATTTGGAGTTATAAGAGTCACTTGGAAGGCTAGAAGTATATTGTAGAATGCTTAGTTGATTGTTTATTTGCCCTTGGGGAAGTCAGAATATTCAAGAATTGGAAGATGAGCACTGAGATAATAAAGATATTAGAGTTCAGTTTAATTTTAAATTAAGGCTTCTAGAAAATACACCTAATGTCAATTACATACTTATATGCCCTCAAGTCACAACCAATTTATGGCAGCCCCAGCAAGGGGCTTTCAAGGCAAGTGAGAATCAACAGGGTTTACCATGAACTTCCTCTGCAGAGTCCTCTTTGGTGATGTCCCATCCAAGTACTGACCAGGCTATACCATATCATTCCACATCCTCTAAAGTTACTAAGTGAAAAATCATGATTTTAAAATGAATCTTGGGCATGCACATAGTTATTCAATGCATCTCATTTTCTCAAGATTTATGCTAGACCAGATTGCTGGCTAAGCAAGGACATTCTAGGTATCACAGTTTGTACAGTATGTTACCCAAACTGGACCCAGAGAAGGGGAAATTAGCTTTAGAAAGGGTTCCAGAAAGGAATAACATGAGACCAGGGTGGATTTCTGTAGTGGTACCCCACAATAAAATTATGAAAAAAGAGAATGAGAGAGTGATTTTAAACACAAGCAAATAGCTTTATTGTATACAAAATAAAATAAGTAAAAATGTAAAGAAGCTACACTAAGCACCTGAGAATTAATTCCCTAAGTAATCACACATGCACACACATACACCAGTCAGAGGGTGCACAATAAAATGCAAAAGGTAGGAAACTGGAAAGTTTTAGGGAATGGACATGAAACCTGAAATCCTGGCTTGAGGTCTGGAGAGGAACCTGAATTGCAGTTGCAAGGGTGTTCAGGTAGTGGGAAACCTGGCACACTTCCACTGAGTTGGGGTGGTCTTTTTATGGGGAGGAAGTGATGCTCTGGCTTGCGAGCAAACTCTGTGGTTTTGAAGCCAGAAAACCATAGAGTTTTGCCCCAAAACCAGAGCATCATGTGTGATGTCATTGATACAATGACAGCACTTCTGGGTGATGTCATTGTGTCAGGGACATAACATGATGTCCCTCTCACCCCCAGAATGCTCCCCAAATCCCCCATAGCTAGTCATGGGAACCCACTTTTCCAAGAACCTGATTGATCCAAGATGTGAAATTTGAATTTCACTGGGCAGTTTGAAGGTAACTGCTGTCAAACTTTGGCAGGAAAAAATGAGAAAAATACCTTGATTAAGCTATTATGAGCCAAATCAGAATGGGCTCAAAGGGCCTGGGTAAGGCAATATGATTAACATACTTTAATTAGATTGAAGTGAAGCAGACCTACATTAAAACAGAAGTTTTGGTGAGTCAAGTTAGCTCCTGAAACAGAAAGAACATTGAAAGTGTGGCAAAGACAGATAAACCAATTTATATGGAATGGCAAAAAAACAGGAATAAGCTTCAAAATACTACAAGATGAGAAAAAGAGAGGAGGATTAGCAGTCCCATATATAAAATTATATTACCAAGCATCAGGTCTGGTCTGGATTGTGCACTGGATTAAAACCCCAAGACAAAGAATAGTAAAATTAGAATCAGCAGATCTTGATGAAGGCCCACACAATTACTTATGGATTAAGAAATCGACTAAAAAGATAACACAAGAAAGAAGTCATGTAATCAGATATGGACTTTTGAGAATATGGTTTACACAGTGGAATTTATGGAAGTGTCTGCTTATGTTCCCAGAAGAAGCCTACCATGATAAGAACACAGGAAATAAAAATAATTTTTAACATATGGCATAATGATAAATACTTAGGGGAAAACTTAGGGGAAATACTTAGGGGAGAGCCTTCAGGGAGGGCGGGATACAAATCCAAATAAATAAACAAACAAACAAATAAATAAATAAATAAAACAAAGTGTTGGCAAGATATCAAAGATGAAGGTGTAAACATTCAATGGCTGCCATATTATCAGGCTCTCTCACAACTAAAGGAGATCATGAGAACTGAAGGTCTAGTCCTAAGAGATGTGACTGAGTTTGAACAGCTGATTATAAAACAAAAAGAACATTTACTGTGATGGATATATAAGATTTTACTCCAGCTAGAAACAGAAGATGAACAACTGAAAAAATGTATGATTAAGTGGATGCAAATCTTTAAAGAACAGGCATCTATGCAACAATGGGAACGATTATGGGAAAAAGATATCAAATTTACAGCCAGACAGACATTAAGAAAAAATTGGTACAAAATGTTTTTAGACAGTATATAACTCCAAAGGACATTGAGAAAGCAGATAAAAACTACCAAGGAAAATGCTGGAAATGTCAAGACATAGATGGAACCTTCTTTCATATGTGGTGGACTTGTAAGAGAGCAAAAAGATTCTGGAAAGAAATACACCAAAAAATGATGTTTAAATTCCCAAAGGAAGCTAACACCATGCTGTTAGGTGTTCTGCCTAAAAAAATTGTCAACAATTTTAGAAGACATATTCAAATACATAGTGACAACTGAGGAGCTATTTACACAGCAAAATGGAAATTAGATGTCTGTCAACATTTAGAAGAATAGAAAAATAGGAAAATAAACTTGCTGAATATGCAGTAATGACAAAATTAACAACTTCCTTGAGAAATAGCTCTGTTAGAAAATTTGAGGAGAGATGGAGTGTGTATTATGTGTACTATGTTAGCAGAAGACAAACTTAGAATGAGAAGTAGTCTAAATATTATATGCAAATGTATGGTAATGAAAGAGAAGTAGAATTAAAATTTGTTTTAAATGTAACTTCTTGAATACAAACGGGTTCTTGATATAAGATATATAATAGACCTTTCTTCGCACCTTGATATATTTTATCTGTTACATGAATATGTAGAAGTGGTGAAAAGATGTAACATTGAATATGTAGTGTCGATTAAACTAATGACGTAGTCAAAATAGATTAACTATGGAGTTTGAAACTTAAACTTAAAATGCTGAATAAAATCATATTTCAATAGAAGTAAGAACTATTGTATATTATAGTTAATACCTCAAAAATTACAATGAAGGGGATGTAAGGGAAAATATTTTCTGTCTTATACATTTTGTATTGCATGATTATCCTCAACAAATGTAATTATGTTGTATAACCCCTTCTCCCCCTTTTCCATTTTCTTTTCTGTACCCCCACTGTAAATAGATTCTAACAAACAAACAACATAGCTCCTGAAACAAGATGAAACATAAATTAATGAATTAATGACTTTAGTGTCCTTTGTGATTGAGTAAAGAAAGGAAAACGATTAACCAGACATTCATTAATGAAATAGCGACTTCCTTGGGCTGGGCAGACACCTCTGGAGTATACTAGGATGTTCCAGTGCTGAAAAGGCATTTGTGACTGAGAACAAAGTGAAGTCTTAATGTTACTGAGAATCCTGAACTGGGGGTGGGGGATTGCACTGAATCAGTATGTAATGCCAGCACACCCTACCTCTTTCCTGGGCTTTCATGGCTGTGCTCAGGTGCCTTCATGAGACTCTCCAGGTTTTAGGTCTCCTGGAACTTAGGCTCTAAAAGGGGATGCCTATTAAAACAGCTAAGTCCAAAATAAAATGGGGACCCCACCAGTGTTCCCTCTACACTGAGTTAGTGTGAGCTAGCTCACAGATTTTTAGTCTCTGGTTCACACATTTTTGTCTTAGCTCAGGAAGGATAGCTCCAGAGCAAACTAATTTATGTAGTAGCCAAGTAACTCACTCACAACTTTAATGCCAGTAGCTCACAATGTAGAGTTTTTGTTCACAAGACTTCACAGCTTAGGGGGGCATTGGACCCTACTAACCGAGGGGTTTTTGGATGGAGGAAGGGGTGAAGTCCTCACAGGTATATTGCCACATGCACAGACCACTGTCTATCTATTCCAGTGGTGTTTACTCTGACAGGTAGCAGCTCTCCAGGGTTTCAAGCAGGGTGATTGAACTTGCAAAGTACATGCTTTAATGAGCTATGGGGCATGCCTATAGCAGAAGAAACCATGCAGTTAGGGCCAAACTACATGTCCTTTATCAGCCAAGTCCGGGAATACTCCATGTGCTACTTCATAATAGGACAAATAACTCACCCTGAGTCTTTGGGGGCTTGCAAAACAGTGTGTGTAAATGCAGGAGCCCTTCTCCCCTTTATGCTATGGTACCAAGCCAAACTGGGTCCCTGAAGGCTTTAATACAATGTTCTCCACAGCTACTATGTGATTGCAGGGAAAACCCAGATCCAATGTGTCTTTTAAAAATGTATTATTTAGTCCTTAGAATAGTGCTGTGTTCCTAACAGTATTGTTTCCTATTATTCTACTTACATACTGAGACAACCATACTGAGACGACAATACTAGAAGTATGGGTATTTCCACTGAATATGAAACAGGTGCTAAATCCTACCACAGATCCCAGCTGTAAGCAGAGTTAATCAGAGATGAGACTCCAGAAAGCAGGCAGCAGCTTGTGAAGCGCATTAACATAGCACATGAACAGAGCCTCTGTACCACATTAACGGGATACTACATAGTTTCAGGTAAGGACCCTTTCCTACCCTCAACACCTTTTTAAAAACAAAGCAGCTATGAAGTTAGAATGCCAACGGTGGGATGGGGCCCAAATTCTGCAAAGAGTTTGTTCATAAATATTTTGGAATTGGGGCTGAACATTTTAGTAGATCAGGGCTCTCTTTGTAGCGGGAATTCCTTTGCATATTAGGCAATACACCCCTAATGTAGCCAATCCTCCAAGAGCTTACAGAGCTCTTCTTACAGGGACTACTGTAAGCTCTTGGAGGACTGGCTACATTAGGGGTGTATCGCCTAATATGCAAAGGAGTTCCTGCTACAAAAAGAGCCCTGGTAGTAGTCAAATTTGTAGATGATATGAAATGATTCAGGATGGTGAAAACCAAGGCCAACTGTGAAGAACTCCAGGAGGATCTCCGCAGATTGGATGAGTGGGCAACTATGTGGAAAATGAATTCCAGTGTAGGTAAGAGTAAGGTGATGCTCAATGAAATAAAAAAGCTCCTAATTTTGTATGTATAGTGATGGTATCTGAACTGGCTGACAGTGATATTGAAAGAGATCTGCGGTTGCTACAGAAAGCTCAATGAAAATGTCAACCCGGTGTGCAGCAGCAGTGAAAAATGCAAACTCTATGCAATGTGTTATTCAGAAGGGGACTGAAAATAAAACAGCCACTATTGTAATGTGCATGTATAAGGCTAGGGTGTGGACTCATTTGGAATACTGTGTGAAGTTCTGGTAGCTGTACCTCAAAAAAGGACACTGCGGAACTCCAAAAAGTACAATAGAGGGCAACCAAAATGATTAGAGGGTTGGACATGTTTCCTATGATGAAATGTTGGAGGGTCTGGAACATTTCAGTCTGGGGAAAAAGTGGCTAAGAGGGGACAGTATAGAAGTTCATAAAATTATGCATGGGGTGGAGAAAGTGGATAGACCGAGCTTTTTCTTCATCTCCCATAATACTAGAGCTCAGGGGCACCCAGTGAAATTGTTGAGAAATAGGTTCAGAATATAAAAAAGGAAATACATCTTTACTCAACAAGTAATTAAACTGTGGAATTCACTGCCAGGGAAGGCAGTGATGGCCAACAGCATAGAAAGCTTGAACAAGGGGTTAGACAGATTAATGGAGAAGAAGTTCATCAATGGCTACTAGCCATGGCTATTTAAAAAAAAAACGCTTCCATATCCAGGAGCAAACCTCTGAATACTAGTGCTGGGAGGCAGCAGCCTTGAAGAGCTATGGCCTCTGTGCCCTGTTTGCCCTCCAGGGCCAGGATGCTGGACTAGATGGACCACTGTTCTGATCTAGCAGGCTCTTTGTGTTCTCGTGTCTTACTTTAGGATGACATGTACTGAATGACTCATTGACATGGATATAAACTGATAACCTTATAAGAAACAAGACTGATGCATGAAATTGCTGCTGCCCATTTTCCAGTCCAACATTTCAGACTGGGGAATGCATAACTCCTATGGCCACAAGTTGCTCAGAAGTGAATGCCATTCATCTTACTGAAATGATAGCTCAAGCATGTAGGGGACTGCAGAGGTAAAGATAAGATGAATAAAAACAAACTGTGTAGATTTTTCTCATGCTAGGAGGTTTACACTTCCAGTTTTGTTAGTTTCTTTGCTTGGAAGAAGAGGAAAGCTGTTCTTGAAGCTAATGGTTTATATACAAGTTTTTACAAACATTCAGTTTGCCTTATTGGCATCAGGGCTTGACAACTGGTTGGCTGGGTTTTCTGGCATGACTAATGTTTATTCATTTATTTAAATGCCTAGTTTGCTCTGTCCTGAAGTTTTGAGGCAAGTAATGAAGTAGAAAAGTAAAAATAGTGTAAGCTTCCTATGGTATCTGGATGGCCATTGTTAGAGAATGAATGCCTGAGTAGATAAATCTTTGACCAGGGGTCTTCCATTTGACTGAGCCTGTGGGCATTTTTGGAATTCTGAGAATGAGTAGTAAGCACCACCTTAAAATGGCTGCCATTGAGCACTGTGCCCATCTTGAAAACGGCTGCCATGGAGCACTGGGTCCAATCACAAATGTTGGCAAGTTGCAGGTCAAGTACCCTACAACAGAGACAGCTATTTCTGAATGGGTGCTCCCTCCCTGTAAACACAAAGGTTGCGTTCTTCTGTTTTGATGAAGTGGGAAAAAGCCAGGACTAGCTATGTGCTGCATAGGAGAAGTAAATGCAGACAAGAAAACTCATTGGCAAGCACCATGGAACTAGTGGTTGTCACACTGGGAAGCACTACCTTAGTTTGGAAAGCAATTCTTATGTCATATACCAGGCTTTTTCCAGTGAGGAAAAGGAAACCCAGATCAAGGCTCACACAAGGGCTGAGGACAGACTGGAAGTTTGCTCCGGTAGCCAGGCATGGCAAAAAAGCCCCGGAATAAACTGTTCCGGGTTTTCCCATTCACTCAGCCCGGGCTGCTGCCGGAAGATACGGGGCGGAGCTGGGTGGGAGTGTTCAGACTGCTGCCCTGGAGATGTGCTGTATTCGGCATTTCCCCATTAATTCAGCTGTGGGAGTATGGGTGTATGTGCGCATAAGTGCATAAGCGCATTTTGCTGATTGGGGGAGCGCCGGCACCATATTGGGCAGTAGAGTGGAGCATGGCCAATCATACCACTGCTGCCCAACGCGGGTTGCTCCCGGCTTTTCGGCTGTGTGTTCAGACTTCCCAGAAGCAAAGAAACACATGACACACGTGGACTTCTGGATTTGCTACTAGATTTATGAGGTATCATTTTAATTCGGTGGTGAAGCGCAGCAGCATGGGTTGGCTACGGGTGGGGAACACCAGGCAGATGTGCCTGTGTGACCGCTCAATTTACACCGGGATTGAATCGTTGCTGGCCCGGGTCCCTACCAGGGCAAATTGCCAGTCTGAACTCAGCCAAGGAGTGCTTTTTTCACAGCACCAATTCAATTTTTGCCAGAAAAAAACACAGTGGCAAAATTGGATCCAAGGACTTTAAAAAATGCAACTGGAACTGAGTTAGCAATTGTTTGGCATAAGGTAGTACTACATTGGCCGAACCATTGAATTGCTCCACCACAGCTAGTTTCATTGCAGAGCACCAGCCTGCATGTAGGTAAAGCTAATGCTGACTAACTACTTGTTTTAACCACTTTAAAAAGATTTCTACATCGCACAGGTTATTCTCAGTTTGTGTAAGACAGCAAATAGCAGCTGGCATCTTTGTTTCCTTGCTCCTATAGCAGACAATTAAAAAAATAGATACATTGATCAATCCTGCAACATAATAAAGAGAGTTAAGCTTTCAAGCTGGGCTGGCAACACTTTTATAGTTTAGCTTTTCCATTAGGATGATACATAGCTTTGTAACAGTAGGTAGTTCCTCTGCTGCAAATAATTGTTTTGTTTTCTTTCAGTGCTGCAAGTGGGATCGCTAGAACACTTTATGTTGCCTGGAGGATATTAGGTAGCTTTTATGAAAGTGAAACCACTTGCTTGGAATAGATAGATGTCCTATGAAGTAAGCAGCAGGTTTTGTGCTTGTTTCTCTGGCACCAATATGGCCAACAGTAGTAATCTTGAAGCACCAATTACAAAACTTTTCAGTTAATCACATCCCTTTATATATTTGGGACATGGAATTCCCAGTTACTGAAGCCCGATTGGGTTGCAACAGAGAAAAGGAAATGTTATAAATTATACTAACTAATACTGCTAATTGTTGGAAATGTATGGGTTGCAAGGTCCAGATTCCAACCATTATAAGGTTAACTTGTTTACCTTCTGTACCATTGTTTTAGACTGACCTGGAAGGAAACCTGGCAGACAACCAATGCAAGAATACCCCGCGAAAGTAAATGTTATTGATTGGTTAATGTATTCAAGTGATTTCCTTCTAGGGATAAAGAAGAAGGAGGATTCTCCATTATTGTGTGACCATGTGTTTGTAGCTGTAGCATGTAACAATGTAGCTCTAGATAGCTCTTTTGTTTGTAAGTTTCCTGTGTACCTTTTCCCCTTAGAAATAGAGCTTTTTTTTCAAAGAAAGAAATGTCTCCTCTCCAATGAAGCAAAGATCCATTGCAAACTCTGAGTATTTAAGTATTTTTGACTATTTTCCACAACACTAATGTCATAAATGATACTAACATAATGTAGGAAATGTTGTATTAAGAAGGTACATGCCTGCTTCACAGCAACACTCAACTTCCAAGAGAGGAGAGGCAGGAAGGGAGATTCTGCAAAATGTCAGAATTTCACTCTGTAGATGCTAGGAGGACGGCAATGTCTTCCCAAACCTTCCTGTCTTCCTGCTAGAGCACCACCTTCCATAAGTGGCAAGGGCTGAAGTTCCAAAAGGGTGCATTGATGCATCGACAAAGAGAAAAAAAGTAATAAGAGGAATTGATGTTTATATCCAAAAAAGTGAATTTCAGAAAAAGAAATCCCTCTTTCCATGAAAACACTAATTTAATAATTGTATAATAAAATTTTAAAAACCCACTAATTTAAAACACCAACATCTCAATGAAACAGCCAGGATTCACATCATGTCACTTTTAATTAGTCCTTGTTTTATTTTATGTCAGATCATAATCTCTTATAATTTTTGCTGAAAATCTGAAAAGAATTCAAGTAATAAATCAATCCAAATCCGGGCTGGTTTGCTAAATATTAAACAAACAAAGCTCCCCATCTCCAAGAATTTAACTAAGCATGAGATTCAGCACTGAAATGTTTAAAACTGCATTTTCCCTATTCAAGTCATCACTTTGCCAAAGCAATCTACTATTATACTTTATACTGCCAAGTGGTACCCCCAACTATAGAAAAAGGAAATACAATATGATTAAATGAAGCCAATTTGTAGAGTTTACTGAAATTCATCTCCATTTGGCTTGACCAGCAATTTTTAATTTGAATTGGACTGGACAGGCCTGAGAAATGAATGGATAAGATTGATACAGGGAAAGAAGTAGAATAATCAGATTCCCCCCCCCCGGTAACATTATTTTGCCCTGACTCGGATGGCCCAGGCTAACCCAATCTTGTCAGGTCTTGGAAGCTAAGCTGGGTCAGCCCTAGTTAATATGTGAATGGGAAATCACCAAAGCAGCCCAGGGTCATGATGCAGAGGCAGGCAATGGCAACCCATCTCTGAACTTACTCTTGCCTTGAAAAGGGTTGCCATAAGTCGGCTGTGACATGGTGATGCTTTACACACACACAAGATTAGTTATTCAAATTTAAGGGTGAAATCCTAATATCAATTTGTATTTTAGGATACCAATTAAGCCCCATACAAAGGACATTCAGTGATAATACCAGCATAGACCCCTTGATGCCAGCCAGGCACTGGTGTGACTGCATCAGCATAGGAGCCGAACAAGTGGCACAAGAGGGCTTAGTCAGTATCTTAACCTTCATCTGCCACATTCCATCCCAGTACTAGCATAGTGTTATACCAATGAAAATGAAAGCATAAGTATACTTCCACTGAACTCAGTGCCTGCCTTCTGCCCTGCCTATATATCCATGATGCAATGCAGGATACTGAATAAGTGTGCAGCACATCACTGCTCTCCTAAGCACCTTACAATTACCAGCCAGGTTGACCTGAGGTTGTATACATCCTCAGATGATAGGATTCATGGTTCATGGCATGGTGCTGCATTTTTCTGATCTCATGTAATGCACAATTAAAACATGGGATGACTTTTGTATGGGATGTCTAGAGAAAGGGCACTCTGTACAAAAAGGGTGAATTTGGCACAAACACCTAAGGGAAACAAACATTGTTTCAGCTTATTGCTGACAATGCTGTGCTCAGAACCTTTACAGATACTCCACCTCAGGAGAAAAATATCAGGTTTGCCTTTCTTTTCTCTTAATGATCACTAAATGTTTTTCCAACAGAAAGCACTGGATTGTTCTCAGATATTAGCTGCACTGGAAATACAGCATTTGAGGACAATATAATTACTACTAGAAGAATGAAACCTTCAAAATATCCATCTATGCCCAGTTAGTTTCATTCAGTACAATACAAAAGGTATACAGCTTGCTATAAATACCATTTGAACAGAGAATATTTACATGATCTTTGAAAAATCTAGAATATGTAGAATCTGTATATGTCTGAGTATGTGGCAGTATAAAACTCCTTTCCACCACCAAATATCAATGTGAATATATCAAAGCTTTTTCATTTTATAATTTTAGTAGGAAAAGTGACCCTACAAGGTTATTTCTCTATCCTGTCTATGGCAATAGCTGTGACCAACCAAGAGAAGAAATTGGCCATTTTTATTCTGGCTGCTATAGCAACATGTAATGGTCCAATTTAATCCAGTTACCAAAGTGCTCTTAATCCTAGTGGATAATAATGGGATAGATATGAACCACATTGAGAACCCAAGTATTCTGAGTAGCACTGAGAGTAGTGCTATTACACATGGTGTGCCACATGCCCTCAAAAGGAAGAAGTTAAACCACTACAGCTAAAATCTGTTCATATAGATGAAGTGATCCATGGAAATACATAAAATAGCAAAGAAGTGCTGCTTATATTGATTTGGCAGCAGTGATCCTCTGACTTTAATGAATGTCTCTTCAATGCAAGAAGGAATAAAGAATTTACAGACTTTGTATAATCTATTCTTGAGATTCTTATTTAGTCAAAACCAACCAACCAAACAAAAAAGCCCATAAGCAAGAAACACATATCAAGGTAGCTTACATAAAATGAATGTCATTTAAAAAAGTAAACAATTTTCTGAATGACAAAGGATTAAATAAGAAAATTTGCACATAAAAAACCAAGGTTTCTCTGTTAATTGAAAGTGTCTAGAATTCACTGCAAGTATTATGTATTTTCTCAGGTGTCCCTGAAAAATGCAAGACTATGTTCATTATGTTTAGTAATATCTATCCAATTTGACTTGTGTTGGGTCATTCATACTAGCCCAATTCTTTTAAATGGAGATGCCAGGGTTTGGATCTGGGGCTTCCACCCCCCCCCCCAATATGATCACAGAAAAATGTTCCTTGGCTGCTTTTAAACACAGTCGACTGGATTTTCAGCTAACTTGTTTCCTTAGTGACAATTTGCGTATCTCCTTAGAAAAGATGGGGGGGGGAGAATTCAGCTCCAGTTGTCTGCTTTTTGCTCACAGCGGCTTGACTGTGGGGAGAAGCAGTTGTACCACCTTAAAACCACATGCAGATAAGGCAGTGAGACACCATAGTGACCTCGGAGTGATCACTAAATGGCAATAAAATGATGCAGACAGCTGATGCCGAGATGAAACAATAAGACAGTGGATGCAGCGTTGTGAGACAATGTGAGATCATTTCCACAATGGTGGGAAATACCGATGCAGACTGGACCTCTGACACATCCAAAGATTGTTAGCAGAACAAAAGCTCTTTGCACCAAGTGTTTAAAAAAATGAGCGAGCGAGAGAGAGAGAGAGAGAGAGAGAGAGAGAGAGAGAGAGAGAGAGAGAGAGAGAGAGAGAGAGAGAGAGAACTTTACAAATTGTATTGACTTTTATTACCAGCTTCTAGCTTGAAAGGTGTTTTATGAACACCATTTTAAGCTGCTGAATACTGCTTCATACTGTTTTTATGCCTCTGGTTAGCTCTTGGTTAGTTTTATAGCTAGTTGTATGACTTATTTTAATGTAGTTGCTACATATAGCCCTTCTGAGGAGGGTCTCCAGAAATGAGGGCCCAGTTTCTACTTGGTCCTGCTAAGCCCCACAGCAAGAAAGGGAACTGTTCCATCATGAAACCTTGCTCAAAATAATTGAAAGGTGGGATTATACTAGGCTTGTATATATGATTTAGTTACAAAATATGAACACATGTGACTGCCAGGTTCTGCATCATCTATACTATTTCCATTCCAGAATCATATCTTGAATTCCTGATGACCATAGCAACAGTCTCATCCTTGGCTTTCGGAAGAACAAAAGTCATAATAGCAAACCTGCAGTCTGGTTAACAGCAAATAATGAAAACATGTTAGATGCAAGCTTTCTCCTCATGAGTCACAAGGCAAAAGTCTGTCAAAGCCAAAAGTAATGTCAAGGGTCAGTAGAAGCCCACCACATGGGAGTCATAGTTTGAATTTCTTCTGCTGGCATCATGCACACAGCCCATTTGGGGAAACTCTTGGCCAAGTATATCTGTATGAACATACAAAATACCAGTAAAGTGCAAAAAGGGGTGGGTGCGACAGAAATCAAATTTTGTTTCTGTCATCCAGTGATAGGGGGAAAGCAGAAGCCTACAAACTAGTGGGGGTTGGTAGTTTACTGGAAATTTGACTACCCTGTCTGTTGGAGTGGTGGTCCTAGCTACGGTAAAAATTATTCTAGCTGTCCTCAAGTTCGTTCAAGGGATAACTGAAGACTTATTTAAGTTAACTTCATTATATACCATGTGTGCCTTATACACACTTTTGCATCTTAATAGCTACTGTTCATTCCTGTGCTTAAGCCTGGCAATCCTGGGAAGTTTGGCAGGGGGCAGGGCATGGGGAAAGGGAAAGTCACTCAAAACAACAACATCATTTCTGGGTGAAAGCCTAGGAAGGACATCATAGACTCAAGCAATGCTCCAGGAATTCCTCGAATTCCTAGAGTGTCACTCGATGCAATGATGTCCATTCTGCTCTTTACCCAGAAGTAACATCACTGCATCACATGGCATCATCATTTCGTTCTCCATTTTTGGTTCCTGTTGCTGTATTAAGTGGCAGCAGGAACAAGAGTTCAGGGCAGCATTTTGCCTGGCATAATGGGCAAACTGGCTACCCTTTTCACCCACAGAGAGCTACAATCAGATATTTGTTGCTGTAGATTTTCCGGGTCATGTGGCCATGGTCTTGACATTGTAGGACCTGACGTTTCGCCAGTAGCTGTGACTGGCATCCTCAGAGGTATAACACAGAAAGATGTAATACTCTCTGTGTCAAGGTGAGCAAACAAACAAACAAACCTTGTTTTTCTGCTCACCTTGACAGAGAGTACTACATCTTTCTGTGTTATACCTCTGAGGATGCCAGTCACAGCTACTGGTGAAACATCAGGTCCTACAATGCCAAGACCATGGTCACACAACCTGGAAAATCTACATCAGCTAATGAACTTTGGCTGTGAAGGCCTTCGACAACAAATCAGATATTTATTCACTTTTTGGTGTAGTGGTTAAGTATGCAGACTCTAATCTTGGGAAACTGGGTTTGATTCCCCACTCCTTCACTTGCACCTGGCTGGATGACATTTCTGTCAAGACCTCTCACCACCCCACCTACCTCACAGGGTGACTGTTGTGGGGAGTGGAAGGGAAAGGAGACACCTTTGGGAAGTGAAGGGTGGGGTATAAATCCAATCTCCTCCTCCTCCTCCTCCTCCTCCTTCTTCTTCTTCTTCTTCTTCTTCTTCTTCTTCTTCTTCTTCTTCTTCTTCTTCTTCTTCTTCTTCTTCTTCTTCTTCTTCTTCTTCTCCACCAGCAGTGTGTTTGAATTTACTGATGACTGTATTTTGAAGAGCCTACTTCATTACTACAAAACATATGCAGTGGGTGCATGCCAATATGATCACTCTCTGGGCCATACCTTGCTGACCCTGCATTCATATGGGCCAGGGTATTTATTTAATTATTCATTTATTTACTTACTTCATTTATAACCTACCTTTCTCCCCAGTGGAGACCCAAAGGGTCTTACACCATTTTCAGATCATCCATTTTTATCCTCACACCATCTTTGTGAGGTAGGTTAGCTGATAGAGTGTTATCTGGCTTGAGGTCACACAGTACACTTCCATGGCAGAATGGGGATTCAAACCTGGGACTCCCAGAACCTAGTCTGACATTCCAACCACTATCCCACACTAGCTGTAAAGCTAAAGGACCTTTTAAATGAGGCAACCACATGCAATACTTCATTTGATAAGAGCTTTTTGGCTGTGCTTCACGGAGAAAGTGTGGTTCCTAAAGCTGGCTTCAGTCAAGAAGCTAGCAAAAAGCAGTAGGTGTGAAAGTACACTGAGAAACAGGCAGGCTGGCATCCCAAACCTTGTACATAAATGACTCATAAATCACAGTAGTGCTAGAAATGCACATGGTTCAACATTGCACAAATATATTTCTCTTTTCTTGCTGTTGTGAATTTGATCTTTGAAACTAATCCATTTACATGCATCAGCCTCAGCTCTGAACTCAAAATGGAGTTTGCTCCTATCAATTAATTACAGCCGGCTTTGCTTTGAGAGATAATCTTCTTTCTCCATGCTCTAAAACTGTTTGCTGTAAGAATTAGAAAACAGAAGGGGGATTCTCTGTTAATTCTTCAACTACTCATTCCAGAATGTATTAGCAAACAAACAAACAAACAACAAAGCCCATAATTGCTAGGGTACAATGAACACAGGGTTGCTCCAGTCAAGGGTAAATACATTTAGGTCTTATTGATTGAATGGACAAGGTAAGCATGAGCTAAATAAACTGGTTCTATGCACATTTGCTCAGAAGCTCCACAGAGTTCGAGAAGCAGGTTGCAGTGTGGCAAGACGGTCACGTTTGTCTGTGCCAGCCACTTCTGGGTTCATTTAAAGAATCCCACGATTCATCGGGGACCCCCCACCCCCCAGGGAAGGGGTGAGTGAGCTGCTAGAGGCTTGATCTGGTACCCTGTGCCATGGCTACTCACAGAGAAAGCCAGGGATCACCTCCAATGCTGGATCCAAAGAGGAGCCCATTTCTATGGGCATAGCTATTGCTCCTGCGCTGAGGGGGGAGGGTTAGAAAACACTGCCAAACAAGCATTTCTGTGAGTAAAAATTATATTTTGAGCATACAAAGACAGAACTGTCAAAACTTTAGCCCTAAAAGAGGAAGAAGCTAAGGTGGGTGATTTCCCCCCCAAGGCATAAGTGGCCAGTGAACGGAGATAAGCGGAGACAACTTTACTTTCATTTGCTAATACAGGGCGATGCTTGAAGAGGAACTAGCCTAATTAACTATCTAGTTTATAAAATTGATGGCTAGTTTTACCATTTGACTGACTGTGGAGTTTGCAGAGACCCTTTTGCTACAATCTCAATTTTTACCCCAACAGGGGGAGGGTATGGAGCATTAGAAAACCCTGTGTAAATTTGCTGGGATTTCAGGGAAATAGAAACAAGCAAAATTGGTGGTTAACTTTAATTTTGGATGATTTGTGGAGTTTGTAGAGACCCCTTTGCAACAATCTCAATTTTTACCCCTATAGGGGCTGGGTGGAATTTGTGGAGACCCCTTTGCAACGATCTCAATTTTTACCCCAACAGGGGCAGGGTGTGAAACATCTAGAAAACCCTTTATAAATATTTTGGGCTCCAGGGAAATAAAAATAAGCAAAGTGATTGAAACAAAGTAAAACTGGGAACTGTCATTACTAAAGACTCAACATCTGGGAAGTAAAAATTGGTTGCTTTAAAAACTGCCCTCCCAAAGATATTTGTTTTAGAAAGTGGCTGAAGGGGAGAGGTGAAAATCTGACCTTGAAGTGCAAAATTGTGGTTTATGTTTTAAAAACACTGTACTCGAGAAAACCTAAACAGCTAGCTGGGCTACTAAAAACAGGATCTGGGCAGTCTGCCATTGATTTTTGAACGTTCCAAAACAAAACTGTAGAGAAGAAAACAACTATTTGAGTCAAAGCGGATGAAAAATTTGGGGCATTCTGCCAAAACTGGGCAAATTTAATTAATGTCACACTACATTTATGATCGCAGGCCAAGCTAAACCCCAAAACAAAACACCATCCTCCTCACCAGAATTCCTGGTGTGGCCACCTCCAAATTTTCAGCCCCAGCACAAAAAGAGATGCAGGCCCTGGTCCAGGCAACTATCCAAAATTTGATAAGTGAGGTGGTCAAGCCAATCAATCAACTATGGAGGAGATTCGAAATTCTATCACTGAAGCAGCAGATCCCGTTAAAAATGCGATGAAAAAAAATATCTCAACAGTTTTCTTTAAGCTTGCAAGCACTTCAGAAACAGATAATGGATAACACCCAGAAGATTACTGAACTGAATACTATAACAGAAAAAATAGAAACCACAACAAAAGATTAAGGCTAAGATTAAGGAAGCAGAGCAGATGAAAGAGACTACTCTAGAGCAAGATGTTACAAGACTTCAAGTGGAAAGGGCAGCATTTATATTATGATTCCAAAATGTACCCAAGGAAAAAAATGAAGATCTTACCAATAAAATGGCCAAATTATTAGAGGAACATATGAACATGGAAGATGCAGACAAGATTATTCAGGAGACTGATGTAGCCTTCAGAATGAATTCAGTTTATACAAGATGATTTCAATTACCAAGAGAAGTGCAAATTCGTTTCCACAAGAGGGCAGTCAGAGTCAAGTTATGCTTCACTTAATGATGAAAGAGACAGAAATAAATGTTTTGAAAGAAATCCTGCAGAGAGTTAGAGAAAAGAGGAAAGAATATTCCAACTTGACAACACTGCTGAGATATAATACTATAAACTGTAGATGGCTCCTGCCTGAAGGCCTGATTTTTACTTCCAAAGGTAAAAAATATAGAACATCAATTTTCAAAGCAGAAGACTTCCTGAAAACTCATGGAGATGAACTCTCAGTAGAACAAGAAGAGAAGGAAGAGGGAGAGGAAGAGGGAGAAGAAGAGGAAGAAACTTTAGAAGGTGCAGCAGCACCTGGCGTGAAACCACAGAGAAAAAGAAGACCTGGAACAACAAGGAAATCATCAGTTAATACAAGACAACAGATAAAGGAGAAATAGGAACAACAGAATCGCAATCAGGATCGATAGAGGCAAAATAAAAGTTATATCGCTGAATGTAAATGGCTTAAATGGACCACAGAAAAGGAGAATAGTCCACCAACTTAGACAACAAAAGCTGGATATAATATGTCTTCAAGAGATGCACATTAAAAAGGGGGATGAAAAACATTTACAAGTAAAAGGACTTGGAAAATTTTTTATAACATTAGACAAGAAGAAAAAGAAAACAGAAGTAGTTACACTTGTAAGAGATTATCTACAGCCTGAACAAATATATGCATCACAAGATGGAAGAATTTTAATGGTTGCAATACAAAGACAAATGAAAAGAATGCTTATTGTAAATATCTATGCCCCAAATCAACATCAAGAAAATTTTTATAGAAGACTACAAAGTCTGATTGCCCAACAGGACTTCCAAGAGATTTGTATTATAGGGAATTACAATAAAGTTTTTGACAAAAAAGAAGACAGAGAAACAAATACTCAGGGGAAGAAGAGAGGAGGTAATGAATTGCCACCTATTTTGTGTCAACTTATGGAAGAACTGAAATTAGTGGATGCTTGGAGGGTAAGAAATCCCAATAAACAACAATATACATATTTTTCAGCTAGACATGATTCATGGTCTAGATTGGATATGTGCTGGATTTCAAGTACGGTTATCAAAGATTTATTGGAAGCAGAGATTGAAGCCGGAACCTATGCAGATCACAAACCCATTAACTTAGAATTATAAGAGATGAGACCTAAAAGTAGATGGACATTGAATATATCTCTTTTGAAAAATGATAAATTTGTTAAAAAAATGAAAGAAGATCACCAGTTCTTTTTTAAAGAAAACATTCAACCTAATATGCCTATAAAAGTGGTATGGGATGCCTTTAAGGCATTTGCCAGAGGACAATTGATAAAAGAGTCTGCTTGAATAAAACAAAAAGAGAAATCATATATAAAAGGAACAGAAACAAATAAACTTCAAGAGATGAAAATTATAGTAGAATTTTTTATTAAAAATCTTTATAGAAAAGCAGATACAAATATAGAATAAATAAAGGGCTATCTAGAAACACATCAGCTGAAGAAATCTACAGAAGACCAAAGAAAAATACTCAATCAGCCAATTGCAATAATGGAATTGGTTGAGGCATTGAGATGGCAAAATAAAGGTAAAGCACCAGGGCTGAATGGACTTCCAATAGAATTTGACCTTATATTTGAGGAACAATTATTGCCCCATTTAAAAGACATCTGCAATAATGTTTTGGAGAATGAAGAAATACCGGATTCATGGAAGGAAGCAATAATTTCTCTAATACATAAACAAAACTCTGATGAAAAAGAAATTAAAAACTATAGACCAATTTCACTATTATGGAAAATGTCTGAGACACCCACAAAGCAAGAATATTTAAATAAAGTTCTAGAAGCAGTTGAAATGGATAAATTACTTTATTGATGAAAGGTCTCTCAGACTCTATATTTCAGAAAACATGGGCACGATTTTATAACTGGTATAATAATTATGTTTAGGCAGATATAACTGAAAGACGATTTACAAGATAAAGTATATTTATATAACCCAATAAGAGAGAACTGAAATGAGATATACTCAGTATAAAATGAGTAAATATCGATTATTTTTAGGCATAGCTAAGGTATCAATTATGAGAATTTACTACCCCATTTGTGTTACATGTGTATGTGTTATTGTGTGTTTGTTAAGTTTTGTATTGTGTGGTATTGTGTTAAAAATTTAATAAAATTCTGTCCTTAGGGACAGTTAAAAGAAGTTCCACAGAGTTCATTAAGTGCCACCAAATAAGTGAGCACAGGATTGCACTCTTAGGCTCTTCCAGTGATATGGAAAGACATGGAGAAGGTGCATAAACTGGGCAGCCCTGTACCCTTTGGATATGTTATTTGCATTTATTTATCTGAGATTAATACATTGATAGTACAAATAGCAGTTAAGTCTATGAATTCCTAGTTACCTGGTGTACATATCACAATAGGCACAGTAAGTCGCTATAGCATGCAAACTCAGTCCTTGAATTGTTGTCATTCCCCATCTCTTAATGAAAACAGTCAGGTAGATCCAGATAACCCTATGGGTATAATCAATACAGAGACTACCATTGGGTCATGAATTATAAATTGTCCTATTATTACCTAAGCATATTTTTTTCTTAACATTAATGATAGTGCATTTTCCAAATCCTGCTATCTCCATATAATGCTCCCCAACAGGGCACTGCTTAACATTTGCATACCTGAATAACAACATACTGATAGGGTAGCATCAAGAGTGAAAATGCATGCAAAGCTATTACCAAATCACATCTATACTTGACAAAAATGATCATACCAAAGAAATCTTGAAACTAGAGGAGCTCAAAAGTACAAATTATGCCCAAGACATCCAATTTCTCAAGAGTTCTAGGTAAACAGAATCATGGACTTTAATATTAAACTACATACAGCACTATAAGGAAGGCCGAGCACCGAAGAATAGATTCTTTTGAACTATGGTGCTGGAGAAGACTCTTGAGAGTCCCTTGGACTGCAAGGAGATCAAATCAGTCAATCCTAAAAGAAATCAACCCTGATTGTTCCCTGGAAGGCCAGATCCTGAAGCTGAAGCTCAAATACTTTGGCCACCAAATGAGAAGGGAGCATTCACTGGAGAAGACCCTGATGCTGGGAAAGATTGAAGGTCAAAGAAGAAGGGGACAGCAAAGGATGAGATGGTTAGACAGTGTCATCGATGCAACGAACATGAAATTGAGCAAACTTCAGCGGACAGTGGAAGACAGGAGGGCCTGGCGTAATCTGGTCCATGGGGTCGCGAAGAGTCGGACTCGACTGTGCAACTGAACAACAACAACAACATACAGCACTTTTTAGCACTAGAAATGTTCTTGTCACTTAAAGTGTGCCTTGATGCTTTTTAGTGTGTTTATTTACATTACCTCAGTTTTCCATTTCAAAAGGCAGAGCAAATCATCCCTCATTCATAAATGCCCCACATCAGAGGTAGGCCACCTTTTTGTCCTGAGTGCCTAAAAATGCAATGTCTATCCATGAAGATGTTGGCATGCTGGCAGACAAAAGGTGACCCTTGGAAAGTGTACTTGGCCCAACACACTGGGAGAAGGCTGAGCCCCTGTAGCACTGCCAGAGCCTCAAGAGCCCACCTGGGACCCAGTTTGCCACGAATCCCAATGGTACTGCCAGTGTTTCAAGGACTTTCCTTGGTTGCTTGGATGGTCTGATGTTCAGCTTTTGTGTCAGTATATTCTCCTGCAGTATATTTCTTACCTAGTGCCTACAGCTCTGCTTTCCTTTCACTGCTGTTTCCTGAGATCATTTCACACACCTAATATTGGCATACACGTTAAAATCTGAAACAGTCTAGAACATCTACTTTATTTTTCCCCATGTTCTTCCTGTCCTTTCTTCTTCAGCTCTCTCTCATGCAGGTTTCCCTTTATTGAAATCTGTGCCTTCTTCAGTTGTTTTTCCCTTCCCATATGACACCTTATTCCTTTGATGTAAAACAAGGATAATAATAAGTAAGAGCTGTCACAACGTACTTATGGCAACTCTTCAAGGGGCTTTGATAGCAAGATATGGTATGTCATTGCCTTCCTCTACATAGTAGTCCTGGTCTTTTTTTGTGGTTTCGCATATAAGTACTAACCTTAGCTAACCCCGCTTAGCTTCCAAGCCCCAACATGCTGCTAAGTCAAGAGGCCCCTACTAATTAGTACTGGCACTAATGTAAATGGGCTTCTTTTTATATCCACACACACACACTTTTGTATTTCAATTAATTTTAACAACTGAACATGAATGGGTTTCTTAACACCTACTACTATGGTTGGCTCAAAGCTCATACCTTGAATAAACCTTTATTGGTCTTAAAGGTGCCCCTGGACTTTAAATTTGTTCTATTGCTTTTTACCAGGTAATAGTTTCCTGCATAGCTGCTATGATGTAGAAAGTATCTCATCTTAAACATCTGCATAACATGTTAACTTCAAAAAACACTGTCAGTAAAAGCATAGCAACAAAAGTTAGTATAAAAATAACTCAGGGGTATACACTAGGGATGCCCTTCAAAAATATAATAATTTCAAATCTGGGCTTTGAATAGGGCACCATTTATATTATCCTGATTTTTTTTGAAGTGTTACTAATTTGGGGTTTATTTCCAGATATTGGGGGGGCTGAAAATTTGAGATTATTACTTTTGTCATTTCCCCTGCCCCGGGAGGTGAAAGGAGAGGAGAGGGAAGGATGCAAAGAGAGAAAGCCAGTTTCAGACTTACCGTGCCAGCATTGTTCTTAGTGGAGGATTCTTTCTGCCACTGCTGTTGACTGTGGCAGAGCCTTCCCCAAAGTCAGAAAATGGCAGGCAGGTTGGTAGGCGCCTGAATTCTTGCAATGCTTGGCTGTCACAATGGCCTCTTCCTTCCCTTCCATTGGAGGGGGCTTTGATTTTTTAAAAAATCAGCAATAGAATAATGATGTCTATAAAACACAGGGTTCTTGGGAGACTCATGAAGATTTGTGGGTGGAGTCTGGGGAGGATGGGGTTTGTGGAGGGGAGGAGCTTCAGTGGGGTATAATCCTATACAGCCCACCTTCCAAGGCAGCCATTTTCCCTAGGGAAACAGATCTCTGTACTCTGGAGGTGAGTTCTAATTCCAGGAGATTTTTGGGTCCCACCTGGAGGTTGGCAAACCTAAAACAGGATAACATTATGTAGAATCATAGAGTTGGAAGGGGCCATTGGGCCATCTAGTCCAACCCCCTACTCAATGCAGGATCAGCCTAGAGCATCCATTGGTTTCAATAAGAAATACAATTCCATGTGTTAACTCTCACTCCCCCCCCCCCGCATTGGGGTGAAATTCTCCACAACTGCACACCTTACCCCAAAGAAATCTCACTCTCAAATTTCAAGCACAAGGAAAAAGTATCAGGCAACTAAAATCATCACTTGAAGAACAGAAATAGGTAGGTATGGATCGGTGCATGAGTAAGATTCTGTCCTTTCCTGTGAGAGTCAAGTGGATAGGGAGGGTATAAAGTGCTGAGACTGATGCATGGCAAAGTGAATTCAGTTCATACTTTACTGTAAATTGTAGAACAAGAGATGCCTTTGCTGGCTCACAGGCTGGTTCATATTCCCAACACCCTACCCCACACCCACGCCCGTGATTGGATATTTACAGTGCACCCCTGGACCCATAGGTCCCTCCCAGGATCCTAGCCTCCCGATTGGTGCGTGCTAGGATCCATTCAGACTATTGTCTCCAGAGGAGAAGGTCGGGTCCTTCGCCTGACCGCGTGTTTGCCTGACCACGTGTGTGGATTTCCCTGGGTATACAACAGAGGGGATCTGATATTTTACAAAAACAATCAAGCAAACAAAAACAGAGTGCATAAACATGGAGACCCTGGTGGCTGGAGAGAAAGAAATATACCTGAAGCACCAGCATAAGATGTGGGATAGGGAAGGATTTACACTCCCCTTATTTGCTGGGGGGGGGGGGTTGTTTTAAAATACACTATATCTTTTCCTTTCTTTACACATGAGCAGGAAGAGTGTTTCTGTCTCCCTTACCAGAGTTAATAGCAACTGGGACAGTAATTATTAGTAGTTGTAGGGACAATAACAGCGTTCCGTGCACCTTGGTGTTTAGTCATGCTGGCCACATGACCACGGAAACGTCTTCGGACAGCGCTGGCTCTTCGGCTTGGAAACGGAGATGAGCACCGCAACCCTAGAGTCGGATTCGACTGGCTTTCGAGCAAGGGAACCTTTACCTTTACTAGGGACAATAGTTAGTAGACAATGGTTAGTAGGGATTCATATTGGGGGAAGACAAAAAGGGATCAAATACATTTATAATGTTCAAGGCCTATTTGCCTTCTCTTTGACAGAATGGCTAAACCTGCTCACATCACTAAGGTTAAAATGAAGCTCTGTTTTCTTTATAAAACTGATGGCAAAAGACTCTATGGATTTCAGACTGGAAAACCTTCCCCTTGGCCTTCCTTTTCATAAGTGGCTTTTTTGACAGGAAACATCTCTGACATCTCCTATCTTGTTCAATATCATACTCTGGTGCTTGAAGCACATTTTCTCCTTTAAAAGCAGGTGTGGGATCCTGAATCAGCATTTCTCTGAGCATTACAAAGTCAGTCTGATCCTTCCCCCCTCATTAGTGTTCTCACACATCTCCTCTGGTTTAATGACTGGGGTGTGGGGGAGCAAAACCTCACACTCTGTTTTATAGCATAAGTACATTAAATCAATTTAAAAATTATATCAGTGCATGCCAACAGTGTTTTCTTCTGCTCACCAGGACAGTAAGTGTTCCATCTACACTGGCTCCCAGTTTGTTTCTAGGTCCAATCCAAGGTGCACGTACTGATCTTTAAAGCCCTATACAGTTTGGTGTAGTGATTAGGAGCATGGACTCTAATCTGGGAGAATTCGGTTTGGTTCCCCACTCCTCCACATGCAGCTGCTGGTGTGACCCTGGGTCAGTCATAAGTACTTTCAGAGCTGTTCTCTCAAGGGCAGTTCTTGGGAGAGCTCTCTCTGCCCCACCTACCTCACAGGGTGTCTGTTGTGGGGAGGGGAAGGGAAAGGAGATTGAAAGCCGCTCTGAGACTCCTTTGGGTAGTGAAGGAGGAGGTCTCCAGTCTCTTCTTCTTCCAAATGCCTATAGCTGCAGTGAGGAAAGACTGGGCATCTATCTCTCTGTCTTGCCCATTCTACAGTACCAGCATTTTGGCTCATACTAGGAAAACATTTCCCTCCATCCTGTGTAGATCATGAAAGCTGGCTGGTGCTGCCTGTGTGTTGCAGGCACAGGAAAATTATTATTATTTACAAAATCTATATCACACCTTTCAGCTCAAAAAAGGCCACCAATTTGGTTACCAGGGCTATTTTTTGGCAGGAAAGCACAGGAACAGAGTTCTGGCTGGCTTCTGAGTTGGCTACGCCTACAGCAAGCCACAGGGTGCCTGGGGAAGCCAAGCCAATCCAGGGAGGAAAGGCAGTTTAAACTGCCTCCCCTCCTGGGGAAGCCAATCCAGAAACTGCCTTCCTTCCCTCAGGTTCCCCATGTACCCCGCAAGCCGCAGGGCACCTGAGGAAGCTGATCCTGGGAGGGAGCTGTGCTGTCAGGGGTGTGGCCTAATATGCTAATAGGTTTCTGCTATTGGGTGTGGCCTATTATGCAAATGAGTTCCTGCTGGGCTTCTTCTACAAAAAAAGCCCTGTTGGTTACCAATTAAAAGTAGGGCATTATAAATCTCTCCTTATAAATAATTATCTTTTGGTTTCACAAGATTCCATGCGCTCCCATTGGCTGTAAAATGCCCTCCTTCAGCCATTGGCCTATCAGCTGCCACTGAAGAGTACTCGCGTGCCATTGGCTGGGTGCTGGGTATGCTCCTCTTCCCCACCCACTCCCCCTGGCAGACAGCTCTCTCTCTTGAGGAAGACAGTTCTCTTGACTCCTATGAGGGACTGTCCCCTCAGTGGCTGTTGGTAGGCAGCCAAGCTTGGTTCTGTGAGTAAAAAAAACAAAGGACTTTCTGCATAACCCCCTCCCCCACCCATAACCCCCTCCCCAAGGGCCACTTTCCTGTCAGAATAAAAGGGAAAAGGCTCTTTCTCCTGCTTAGCTTCAGCAGGGCTGGCTGGCTAACAAGTTGGGCCAGCGACCATCAAACCATTTTCGTCAACTCCCCGCTGTGTGGCTGACTTTCCTCTAGGGTTGCCAATCTCCAGGTGGGACCTGGAGATCTCCCACTGTTACAATTTTTTTTTTAAACAAAATTTTATTGGGATGCGCTCAACATTTTCAACAACGTTACCAATACAATTTGAAAAAATTTCCATCCCATCCCCCCACCCCCCCTAATAGGCTTCCAACACTGCTAATAACAAAAAATATATATATTAGACGGTAATCAGGTTTAGACTTATATGAATCGACAAACCAGGTAACACATTTCAAATATATAAAACACCTAACTAATTTCAACATATTTTCATATAACAGTATAATACAATTCAGAATTCATTTCACTTCTCATTCAGTATCCATACAAATCTAAATTGTACATTTTCCCCTTCATTGTGTATTCAGTTTCCAAATACAATTTCAAACCTTCCCAGTCTTTTATATACTGTTCTGCCATTTGTCCATTTAGTTTTTTTGTCATTTTGTCCATTTCCGCTAAAAACAGCAATTTTTTAAACCAGTCATGTATATCCGGCACCTTCTCCGCTTTCCATTGCTGAGCGAAGGCCATTCTCGCCGACGTAATCATATACCATAATAATGTCCTTTTTTCCTGTGGAATTCTTTCCATTGTCAAACCTAAGAGAAGAAGTTCCGGTCTTCTCCCAATTGGGATTTTTAATATTTTCTGCATCACACAGTGTATATTAGACCAGTATACCTTTGCTTTATCACATGACCACCACATATGGTAAAAAGAACCCTCTGTTTTTTTACATTTCCAACACTTATTACTCAGGTTCTTATCCATACTAATATTAGCAATCTTTTTTGGTGTCATATACCACCTATACATCATCTTGTAGCAATTTTCTTTTACATTAACACAGGTAGACATTTTAAAGGATCTTTTCCACAAAAACTCCCATGTTTCCATAGAAATTTCTTTGTTCATATTTATGGCCCATTTTATCATTTGATCTTTAACAGTTTCATCCAAAGTATATGCAGTCAACAAAGTTTTATACATCTTTGAGATCATTTTTCGCTCTCTTTTCAACCATATATTTTCAAACTCATCATTCTTAGCTCTAAAACCAACCTCTTTACAATCTTTTTTGTAAATATCCCTTATTTGACAATATTGTAACCATCCATACTCAAATTCTAGTTCATTATTTGGTTTTAAAACATATTTTTTCCCCTCTTTTTGCAACAGTTCTTGGTATTTCAACCAATCATTACCTTTATGTTCTGAAAAGGGATGTATAACTGCTGCTGGAATAATCCACAAAGGCCTCTCGTTGGAAACTGTATCCTTGTACCTGGTCCATGCATCAAACAATGTTCTCCTTACATAATGATGCTTAAACATTGAATCAACTTTATTTTTCCCATACCAAAGATAGGCATGCCAGCCAAATCTCCAATCGTGCCCCTCAAGAGCTAAGAGTTTTCTATTTTCCAAATTAACCCAATCAGATAACCAAGACATACATACAGCTTCATGATACAAATGCAAATTCGGGACTTGGAAGCCACCTCTGTCTTTAGTATCGTACATTATCTTCATTTTAATTCTTGGCTTCTTTCCTGCCCAGATGAATTTAAAGATTTCTCTTTGCCATTTCACCAACACTTTCACATCTTTCACAATTGGTATTGTCTGGAACAAAAACATTAACTTGGGCAGTAAATTCATTTTGACAACGGCAATTCTTCCACTGTTACAATTGACCTCCAGATGACAGAGATCAGTTCCCCGGGAGAAAATGGTTGCTTTGGAGGGTAGACTCTATGGCATTATACCCTGCTGAGTCCTTCCACACACACCCCAAATGCTGTCCTCCAAGGATCCATCCCCCCAAATCTCCAGGTATTTCCCTAATCAAAGTTGGCACCTGTACTTTCTCCTCTGTCAGTAAAAGGCCCTTTCCACACCTATGTTGGCTTTTGGGAGAAAATTCATTGGGCCCAGTCCTGATCAGGTTGCCAATTCCAGGTGGGCAATTCCTAGAGATTTGAGGGATGGAGCCTGGAGAGGGTGAGGTTTGAAGAGGGATGGCACCTCAGACAGGTACGATGCCATAGACTCCACCCTCCAATCCAGCCATTCCCTGATGGGGAACCATTGTTGCCAATCTCCAGGTGGGGGCTGGAGATCACTCAAAATTACAACTGCTCTCTAGGAGGGAGGGGGGAAGAGATGGAAAACTAAAGGTAGGTTGATGGTTGACTGGGAGGGAGATAGGGTTGTCAGCTCCAGGTTGGGAAATTCCTGGAGATTTGAGGGGTCAAACCTGGAGAGGGTGAGTGTTGAGGAGGGGTGGGACCTTAGACAGGTACAATGCCATAGACTCCACCCTCCAAACCAGCCACTCCCTCCTGGGGAACCACTGTTACCAATCTTGGGGGTGGGCTGGAGATCACTCAAAATTACTACTGCTCTTCAGGTAGCAAAGATCGGTTCCTCTGGAGAAAATGGTGGACTCTGTCATTATACCCTGCTGAGATTGCCACAGCAAATTGTCACTGAGTGCCCAAAGCTGGGGCACTCTTCCAGAGCCTCTTTCTAGAGCCCGTTGTATTTATTTCCACAACGGGCCTTATTCCTAGTATTGATATAACTATATTCAATGGCTGATTTTTTTTAAAAAAATAGGCCCCAGTGGGGGTTAAAACCAAAAATAAAATATGTTTTGAAAAGCACCAATTAAAATATAAGGAAGTCACTGAGGGGTACACCAATCAAAGCAATAAAGTCATCACCTGCTGACAGAAGACAGTGATGCAAGGGGACAGATCATAGAATCATAGAATGTTAGCGTTGAAAGGGACCTTGCAGGTCATCTAGTCCAACCCCCTGCACTCCGCAGGAGCATAGCCGAAAGATAGCCCTACAACGTACCCGAAAGATGGTTGTCCAGCCTCCGCTTGAAAATGTCCAGCAAAGGAGCATCCACCACCTCCCGAGGCAGTCTGTTCCATTGCTCAACCACTCTTACAGTTAGGAAGTTTCTCCTGATATTTAGCCAGTAACAACTCCCTTGTCATTTCCACCCGTTAGATCTAGTCTTGCAATCCGGAGCAAGAGAGAATAGATCTGCTCCATCTTTTACATGACAGTCCTTCAAATACTTGAAGACTGCAATCATGTCCCCTCTAAGCCTTCTCTTTCCCAGGCTAAACATACCCAACTCTTTCAGCCTTTCCTCATAAGACTTGGATTCAACCCCTCTCACCATCCTGGTTGCCCTCTTCTGGATACGCTCAAGCTTGTCAACATCCTTCCTAAAATGTGGTGCCCAAAACTGGACACAGTACTCCAGATGAGGCCTGACCATAGCAGAATAGAGTGGAACTACCACCTCCCGTGATCTAGACACAAATCTTCTGTTAATGCATCCTAAGATTGCATTAGCTTTTTTCGCAGTCACATCACACTGCTGGCTCATGTTTAGCTTGTGAACAGCCAGAAAACCTAGATCCCTTTCACATGTGCTGCTGTCAAGCCAAGTCCCTCCCATTCTATATGTGTGCTTTTGATTTTTTGTACCTAAGTGTAGGACTTTGCATTTATCTCTATTGAAATTCATTTTATTTGTTTCAGTCCACTGTTCCAGCCTATCTAGATCATTTTGAATCCTGACTCTGCCTTCTTCAGAATTAGCAATCCCACCCAGCTTTGTGTCATCTGCAAATTTGATAAGTATCCCCTCTATGTCTTCCTCCAGGTCATTTATTAAAAACATTGAACAACACCAGGCCCAAGACTGAGCCTTGCGGCACTCCACTCAAGACTTCCCTCCATGTAGACACAGAGCCATTTACAAGCACTCATTGGGTACAATTTTTCAACCAACCATGAATCCATCCAACAATTGCACCATCCAGCCCACACTTAACCAGCTTATCCTCAAGGATATCATGAGTAACTTTCTCAAAAGCTTTACTGAAATCTAGATACACTAGATGATTATCCTGGTGGAGGGAGGTCTACAGTTTTGGTCCCATGACTAAGAAGGCCCTCCCTCAGGTTGCTACCCACCTAAACTCAGAAGGTGGGTGCACCCAAAGCAAGGCCTCAGTAGATGATCATAGGAGTGAGGCAAGTTTGCAGGGAGGTAGGTGGTCTGAAGGAATGCTGGTCCTAAATTGCATAGTCCTTTAAAGGTCAGTACCTGCACCTTGGATTGGACCTAGAAACACACTGGGAGCCAGTGTAGATGGAACAAGACTGGATTGATATGGTCTCTATGTCTCACTCCAGTCAGCATCCTGGCTGCAATATTCTGCACCAACTGAAAGTTCCAAGCACCTTTCAAGGGCAGTCTCATCTAGATTATTGTCTGGGGCTATGGCTATGGCCCTTACTCTCAGCCAAAGACCCTGGACTCTGCAGCAGTTGCAGGCCCAACACCACTCCCTGCCCAATAAACTTACCCAGGCCTCTGGAAGGTGGCCAGCAGATTCAGTTAAAGACCAATGGGGGCCACACATCAAGGGCAGTTGGCAACAGTAGCAGCAGCTTAGGAGGACCCGCCATGGCACCTGCCACAGCACCACCAGAGGAGCCCACTGTGGCACACCAGCAACAAGGGCCCTGTGCAGCCGGGACTGTGGGCCATCTCCATAAGCAGGAGGTGGTGCTGCAAGACAATAGCCCAATGGGAGCAAATTGGCATTCACTTAGCAGCCACTGAAGCATCAGCCCCATCAGGGCCCCAGGAGGTGCCAGGGAAAGCCACCCTTTGGCAGGAGCTCAAGGCAAAGGCCTGGGGCCCATACCAGAGGCAAGGAGCAGGAGGAACCTGGGAAGGGTGGGGGCAGGTGGGCCCATCCCCATCCCACAACAAGGGGAATTCAAGAAGATGGAGTCCAGCCCAGGTGGAGGCTGGCTGGAGACGCAGGCCTGGGTTGAGATGTGGAAGCAAGACCCAGTGAGAGGGAGAAGGGGTGGAGTAGACAGGGGGGTGGGAGGCATAAAAGGAAGCTCCTTGGAACAGACCGGGGAATGGGGCTGGAGGCTCATGGCTGAAAATGAAACCTTCCAGCTGAAAAGCGGAGATCTCAGGTGATACAGAATCCTCTCACTTCCCATTCTGAGGCCTAGGAAATGTCCCAACAGTGGAATGTGAGATGGCAGAAGGTGACGTCCCCCAGGGGTGGCCTCAGGGCGTGACAAGTACAATAATCTTATGTTGATGTTAGAGGCACCAGAGTGGCCATGGCATTTCTGTCCAGCAAAAGGTGCAGCTGGAGATCCATAGCCTTTACCATTCTTTCCTCACCTGTTTTGTCATACCAAGACAAAACTGAAATGATTTCACTGCCTGTTTAGTTTAGTACCTAGACAGTATCTGATTACAAAATGGGGAACTGGGACCCATGGCTGTAGATGGTCAGAAAGCCCATCCCATGATATGGCATGGTTGGCAGAATGTGGAAATGTTGAGCACAGAATTACCAATGCATGAATCTTTCCAGGTGGTTTGCATTCTTTTTCTACAAATGTATCTGCAGATTATGACTCATCCTCCATTTCTCTACCTTGCTACCTCTGACCGGCCTTCTTCACCAGATCTCAGAGTCTTTCTGAACAGGGCATGATATGTGTTGGATTTTGATTAGCAAATTTATAATGGTAAATACCTAAAAATCAATATACTGGACCAATTTCTTTGGATTTTTAAAAGACCCAAGATAGTTACTTCAGCAGGGGGATATATATAGATCTAGATATATAGATATATAAAATTAGATCCCCCATGCACATACTTCCCATGTAGTTGGGTAGAAAATATCTTTGATTTCACTGATCAATAGTTCTGGAACATTAAAAGCTTACATATGCTAGAGTACATCTTAAACAATGCGAAATCAAGAACTAAAAGCACGTAACTGTTATTACATTTCAGAGCAGAACATATCTATATATATGTAATGTAAATGTAATGATATAGAGCTGATAGCATGGAGGGGACAGGGTTGCCAACAGGTGCATAAACAACACGTTAAATGCAATGGATTGTTTGAGGTGAAGTATTTTTGCTTGTAAGACTCAGTGGCTTAATTTCTGACAGGGTTTTGTGGGTTTTTTGCCTTTAAACACTATACACTGGCCCAGAATGACAGTGATGGGAAAAGCTTAAGCCACAGAAATTCTTCCTATCATTTAAAAGTAGTGCCAGAAAGAAGTGGCTGTCTACTAAGGAAAGGGCTTTCCATCACTAAGATTTTAAACATTGGCAAGCAATTTGAAGAGATTTATGATGTTGCAGGTACATCATGGTGAAGAGAAAGCTATGCCTTACTTGTCCATTATTATTGGTCAAGGGCCATCATATATTTTCAAGTGTTGCCAAGAATTAATCTCGTATTAACCATTCATAGAAGTGCCATCAGTGAAGGCTATACTGACTTTAAAGAATGAGATTTGTCCCAAGACAAGATGCCCCAAAACCAACAGTGCCATTTTAACATTATATGGATGCTAACAGCTGCAACATAGCACCAGCAACTATGCAACAGATGCCCAGTACAGTATACTCACCACTGCAATCTCTCTCTCCACGTATTTTTTTTAACCAATAAGTGACCAGTTCTTATACAGGCACACCATAAATTTCCAGGAACATGGCAGTGAAAAATTTCTGGAGGTTTGTTTTTTAAAGGGAATATTTCTTATACGTTGGGTGGAAAACAGAGCCACCCCCAACCCCTTCCAGGCTGGCCCGCTGTGACAGGTGAGCTAGGAAGGACCAGGGGGGCATTTCAATCCATCCTGGGGCTTCTGTGGTTGGCGCACTGAAGCAGGCCAGCCAGAGAAGCCTGACAGAGCCACCTCCGGCCCCTTCCAGGCTGGTCCACTGAGACAGGCGAACTAGAAAGGACTGGGGGGGCATTTCAATCAGCTGGAGGACGACGAGGAAGAGGTGGTGATGAGGCAGGAGTGGGCTCATCGGAGGAGCAGGAGGAGGCGAGGTGCGGTGAGGGGGGTGCCACAAGGCAGCCTCACCGGGGGGGGTGCCACAAGCTAGCCTCGTCTACAGCCCAAAAAAGCTTTGGGCCGGCCCTGTGTATGTAGTGCCTGGATTGAGGATTGAGAAGACATGGGGGGAATCAGGTGAAGCTGCAGGGCAAAATGTGGCCTTGCAGCAAGTTGTGGGAAATTGACATGTAAAATCGTGGGGGGGCAGAAGAGCGAGGATGGAGCAGTGGCTAGTGGGAAATCAGTCCTAATCACTGTATCTAGATTTGTGGTTCTAAGAAATACATGCCTCTTCCTGTAGGAAACGTGAGAAGCTGGTGTGGGGGGACCATGATTGCAGTTAGGCAATAGAATTGCCATATTATTTACAAAATAGGAGATGAAGTAGTATTCTCATTTGCTGCCTCCCCTATATTGAGGGAACTCATCTTATAGTGTTACTAATTCTATATTGTCCACCGCAATCTTATGAAACAATTTTGAGATGCTGTGTCCTTTATTCCCCCCCCCCAGTATGTATGTGAATTTTAAACTTTTTAAATAAAAATAATTTTTAACAAAGAGTTTCAGAGTCAACAGTCCCTTTGTCAGACACAAGTACAAATAGAATCTCTGAGTCTTTTTGTCTCAGTCAGAGGGTGGGAAAGGTCTTGTGGCGAATGCTTGTAGAGGATTCAACTGTACCTTTGCATCCTGTGCAGGCATTCTTTGCAGCACCCCTCCCACCTTCTGGCTGAGAGGGAAAGACTTAAAAATCCTTGTTTGTGCTCATGTCTGATGAAGGACAATGACCCTATGAAGTAGGCTAGGTTGAGCAGCTTAAGAGAATCCAGTCAATTTCATGGTGTGTTGGGATTTTAGCACTGTTTAACAGTTTAACCAGATGAAGTAGGGCTCTGCACATGCTCAGAGACACTCACCTTGAAATGCCTTTTTTAGGCATAGACAAAAATATAGCAATTCTAAATACTGGACTGAGTAGTTTCAACAAGAGTGGTGATGTCTGGTTTGTAAACACAGCCCAGTGCTGAGTCAGTGACCTTAGAAAGCTTTAACTGCCCATAGGATTGCACTGTTAATTGAAAAAGCTTCATATTATGCATTGGAAGACAAAGTCCTGTATGGATATGAATACATGGATTATGAAAAGGAAAACTCTGTCTAAGATACATTAATATTTGCTGGGTGAGACATACTGGAATTTTTACAGGAACAAAAATGGAATCTTGTCTTCTGGCTATGCCCTCCCTCCATTTACAAGTCAAAACATATAAGAAAAGATTCCATTTTCCCTCTCAAAACCCCCAGCTATGCCTACTTAAGAAATACAACTTTTTCTCATGCTGCTAAAGAAATATTTTGAAACCATAAGAGTTTTTTTTATTTTTTGAGATTGTAAATAACAGAATGAAAGTGAACCAATGTTTTTAAATGTTTTAATGATTAAACTTTATTGTTAAAACTTTATTAAAGCATTAATAAAAATTTAAAAATGCAGCTGCTGTTGAATTTTAACCAGTTGTGTAACTAGTAAAGGCGCTAAAGGGCGGGGTTGAAGTGAAATAAATAAACAAACAAACAATATAGGAAGAGGACAAGTGCCTTTAGACAGTTTCAAAATAATAGTCGAATGAAGAAAAATATCCAAATGGATATTCCAGATCTCAGAGGCTAGCTTAGCTGCAGAAATGTGAACCATTTATTCAAAGATAAACACAATTCAGATAAAGAAGAGCTGAGACCACAACTTATGTCAGCAGCAATGGAGGTTATTGCTTACAGTGTGGTTTGCTAATACCAATTACAGCAAAAGAAATAAAAATTGCAGATCATGGCAGAAAAATATCTGAAGGATGGTACTTCATCCTGTTTTATAGTTAGTAATTTTAGCATTCATAAAAAAGAAAAATAGCCATCCAGAATCCAAATGCTGCTGCAGGTATATACAAGGGCTGAGTACAGACTGGCAGTTTGCTCTGGTAGCCAGTTGTAGCAAAAAAGCCCTGGAATAAACTATACCGGGTTTTTCCGTTCACACAGCGGGGGCCACTGCCGGAAGATACGGGATGGGGGCGCGCAGGAGCGTTCAGACTGCCGCGCCAGAGGCGTGCTATATTCGCCGTTTCCCCATTAATTCGGCTGTGGGTGTATGGGTATATGTGCGCATGAGCAGAGCACAGCCAATCACACCGCTGCTGCCTTCTACCCAACACAGGTTGCTCCCAGCTTTTCGGATGCGCGTTCAGACTCCCCGGAAGCGGAGAAACGCATGACACACATGGGCTTTCGGATTTGCTATGGGTTTTATCAGGTATCTTTTTAATTCAGCAGTGAAGCGCAACAGCATGGGTTGGCTACGGGTGGGGGACGCCAGGCAGATGTCGCTGTGTGAATGCCCCATTTACTCCGGGATTGAGTCATTGCTGGCCCGGGTCCCTACCGGGGCAAATTGCCAGTCTGAACTCAGCCAAGATCTTGGGAAGGACCTATTATGACCTTGCCCAATTTTTTCCCTCAGAGGCAAGATTTTCCCTCTGTTTTTCTCTCCCTTTCTCACTGAGCAGCTTTATTTATCTATTGTCTTCTTTTGTGAAGAAAAATGGCTGTCCCACCCTGTCACCACATGATATTTTTGCTGCTGGTTCAAACCAGGAACCTGAGGGAAGGGACAAGGTCTCTCTCTTTAACTTAAATCACTGAAATGCCACTCAACTGGCTTTTTAAAGTTTAAAGATAATAACAAAATATTTTATTCCATGTAGACGAGAAAGGTCAGGTGAAATCAGGGGTAAAAGGTCTGAGGTAAATCAATAAAGACTCTGAAGTAAATCATTACAGGCACAGACTACAGTTCTTATGTTTTAAGCAGTTGAGTTCTTTAAGCTTTTCACAGCGACTTGGAATTTTTAAGATGAGAGGCTTTTGTTTCAGTGTTTCCTAAACACTCCAGTATACTTTCTTTAGCGTATATGACTTTTTTGGTTTCCAGAAGGCAGGGATACACTAGGCAGTACCCAAATTCCTTCATAAATGCACCAATACTCTTCTTGAAGTTTTTACTGACTTTTCAGGATTTATTAAGGAAGTTTTTAAACACGTCTGACAAGGGATCATTCCACTCCTGAGAGCTATCTCCCATTTCCAACCAGGCAGGGAAATTCTTCTCTCACTAGATCTATCCACTTTTCTGGCCTGAATGGGAGTCCTCTTCAGTGAAGTGATTTCACTGTGCTCTAGGAACTGCCAGAAATGTGTGGTTCCTAGCTTCTTACAGCACAGTGTCATCACTTCTGGGTTTTCCCATCCTGCCAGTGAGCACAGCAGTAGCAGGCAAAGGGGGTGGTCAGCAGGAGGCCTTCTGCTACGGTAGCAGACCTGGCAGCCATAAGTAGACAATCCAAAGACATTTTTTGCAGTGTATGTAATAGTTTTTAAATTTAGAATGGAAATATGCTTCATCATAATTAAAAGCTAATTAAGATGCTTATATGAAATGACAAGCAAAACCGCACGTTGCTTCTTATCAAATCTGCATTATGTCAGCCTTCTGTCTCAGCCTGATGTTGTTGATACAATAATTTGAATTTTTGTAGAAGAATCCTGTTTTCTTCCATATGTCTATCCATTACCTAGACATGCTGTTCCTGCACATAAAATATAATAATTCTGAAAATAATTAGCCTGAATGAAAAGGTTCCATAACTTAAGGGGCACTGTTTCTTAAACTTATTTTTTTAAAAACAACAACACAAAACCCACTTTTTCATAAGTTAATTTGGCTAAGAATGTGTCTTAAGACACCTATGAAAATCAGATGATCGTGTTTTTCATGATTTGTTCTGAGAGTTGGTAGCAAAATATGATTGGATTCTTAAAGCAATGTAACATTTTATCATTTGAAAAGTTCACTGAATACAAAGCAATTAACTTTTAGATTATGCCTTGTTTTGTTTCTTATATTCACATATCTGCACTTGGTAGTTATTTCTCCTTATATGTAATTGATTAGTAGGGTGGCACATTCCACATGCTCCTAAATCAGTTGGCTCCATGATGTGTCACTCAGAAGCTGTCCATATCTATGGGCTACATTGCTTGAGTCTTGCCCACAGAAACAGCGCCTGGCAAAACTTTCCTCAAAAGATGATTGCTTCGCTCAAGTGAACACAGCTACTGTTTTCGCTAACCTAGCCAGATGACGATTGATTCCCTCAGGGGACAAAACCCAATGTCTTTAGCCTTCAAGCCAAGTTTGCTGAGGCAATATTTTCCAAAATGGAAAAAAAACCCCACCAAGTAAACAGCTGTCAGTGTGATGGAGGCGGGGGGGGGGACCAGCCCAAGTTATCACAAAAAGCCAGTGGATATACACACATGCAGAGATAGAGGATGGGGCCAGACACACAGAAAACAGGAAGCCAAAAACCTGAGGCCTGCTGCAAAGCAGAAATACAAACACAGTCACAGACAAATCTACGTAGGCACGCACGAACAGGAGGAGTGCGGTAACAACTGGCTGAAGTGGAGAATGTTCAGAAAGTGCCACCCCACTAATCAATTACATATAAGGAGAGATACTGCTAATATGTACTTAACCTGCTTCCATATCACATCTTTCTAGAGCTCATTGTATTGCTTTTACAATGGGCTTTACTGCTGGTTTTTCATAAAGCAAAAATGTCTCAATCTGTGAAGCTACCATGTATTTTGTATTTGGAATTATACCAAGATTTAACAAAATTTCTGCCTCCTACCACCAGTGCCAACCACTAAGTGGCAGCATTTGCTATTTACAATAACAGGTTACATATCCTATATTCTCAGTAAAATGTTAAAACATTTCTATCTTCTTTACACCATGATTTATACACTTAGCTTGGTGTTGGCTCATATACCCCCCCACACACACACACATACGCATGGGGGAGTATCAGGTATACAAAATAAACACACACAAACACACTGTTACTTCCTAAAGAGCACAGCTTAAGTTCCTGGGACATTTTATTTTTGATTTTTTTTTAACCTGAAATACACAATACTTATTCATTACAACAGATTCATAACTCCAATGGCAGAATGAATTTTAATGGGTATTATAATTGCTTTCCTTCTTCAAAACAGAAAGAGTTTTGTAGCACCCCAAAACCTAACAGATATTTAATAATATTTAAAAAATGCTGCATTACGCTTTAACAGATGATGTGATCATATTAAGAGGGGCACAGAATGACAGTTATAAATGTTGTGAAAGTTGCTTATTTTGTACTTTTAATTTCTGCATAGAAATATCACAAAGTGTCCTTGTGTTTCATGATCTTTGAACTGCATTGTTCACATTTTTCTCCCCTCTATATCCATTTGTGCAGTTACATACTTCTTGTATTAGGTGAAAGAGGCTCTAGGGATTAATGCTTGCATCACAATTAATTTGTCTTTAATATTTCTTTTTGTGCTTTCCATAACAGGCTAATGTATTGTCTCCTCTGGAATTCAAACTCTGCTATTAATTTGTGCCAAGATTTCATCAGGTCTTAGCACAGGAGTTTGTTTTCAACTGCAGTGGATGCATGGTGGAAGAAAAAGTGCCTCTAAGCACACACAGTTTCCCTGACCACTGAATAACACAGACATTATAACTGAACAATAATGAATGAAATCTCCAGACAGAGATTTAGGCAGGATTCTCAAATAGAAGGGATGGGTAAAAATAGGTGGGGGAAGTAGATGATTTAGTACATTATATTCTGAGATGCCTATGGCATGAAGCTCCTAAGTTAAAGTACATTATCCCCATTATTCCACCACATAATGGACTTTCCAATTTGGATTTGGTCAAATTTTTACTCTCAGACCTTGATCACTATGTCTCTAGTAGAATGGTGTTGTTTGCCTTAGCAACAAGAAAAATTAGAATAAGTTTAGTATTTAATGCAATAGAATAGAAATATTAGAATAGAAATAATAGAATTTAAGATACCGATATTTTTATTGTTTACATTATCATCTTATAGTTCGTATTTTCCTCCAACTTTGTTATGTTATGTTATGTTATGTTATGTTATGTTATGTTATGTTATGTTATGGCCTATGGCTAAGACAATAAACTTATCTATCTACTATCTACATACCATTTGTTAATTTTCAGACATTAAAAAAGCTAGTAAATTGTTCTAAGGTATATCAGTGGCAATTCATGCTCTCTCAGTCAATTAAAGCATGTACATAAGATTGTAATTTGCCCTTTCCTTCTCCTGAATACCTCCTCACAGGGGTCTTTTTGGGGGGAAGCACATCAGAGCGCAGCTCTGGGAGCTCAGGAGCCAAGCCCCATTCCCAGCCGGCGTCCTGGGGAGTCTTTTAGGCAGCCGAATGTCAATTTCAGCTCCATTATATCCTATGGGCCATTGAAGTCAATGGTGAAAACATAGGGTAGCTGGTCCAATGTTCTTGAAACTTGGTGGGTATCTTGGGGAGAGGCTCCATCAGCTACCCTGTGAGTTTGGAGCCTCTCCCTCAAACCCCCTCCCTTCCAGCCCCCAGAATATACCCTATGTTTTCACCATTGACTTCAATGGCCCATAGGATATAATGGGGCCAAATTGCCACCGAATTTCTTTCATTCTCTCCTTTCCTTCTCTCTTTTTCCTCTTTCCCTCCTTCTTCTCCTCTCTTTCTTTCTTTCCCACCGTCTTCTCTTCTCTTTTTTCCTCCTTTCCCTGTTTCCCTCCTTCTTCCCTCTCTTTCTTTCCCTCCTTCTTTCCTTCTCCTTCTTTTCTTCTCTTTCTTCTCTTTCTTTCCCTCTTTCCTTCTCTCTACTCTCTCTCTTTCCTTCCCTCTTTCCTCCTTCTGTGGCCCAACTCTCATGAGAAGGAGTTTAAACTTTAAACCCCTTCTCTCTTAGCTCTCCCACTCAGACCAGCTGGGGAAGGGAAGGGGAGGCTTTTGAAGGTGCCTCCCCCCCTTTTGCTTCCCCTTCTGACATCACTTCCAGTGATGTCAGGGGGCGTGGCATATGCTAATAGTCTAATAGCTCATTAGCATACCATATGCTAATGAGCTCCTGCAGCTGTTTTTCTATGAAAAGAACCCTGCCTCCTCACTCTCATATAGTGGTGGTGGTGGTGGAAAGTGCTATCAAGTCATGGCTGACTTACATTACTCCATAGGGTTTTTATGGCAAAAGACAGTCAGAGGTGGTTTGCCATTGCCTGCTGCTGCATAGCAGCCCTGGATTTCCTTGATGATCTCCCATCCAAGCACAAACCAAGGCCAACCCTGTTAGCTTCTGAGTTCTGACAAGTTTGAGCTAACCTGGGCTACCCTGGTTAGGGTCCAATTACGGTATTTGGCTGAATTCCTCGATCTGATTTGTCCTGTTGTTGGACATAGACAACAACAAATGCCTATGATTTTTATTTAACATTGAAGATTCCTAGATGCAAGCTTCTTTGATGAGGTGTCAACAAATTCATAAACAAGCATGTATTTTTATGAAAGTTTCTCTGCATGCCTCTGTGACAGATAACCAATCATAATAAGGCTAGAGCAGCACTGATGGGAATAGTTAAAGTGTTGTATGAATCTAAAAATGCTAAAGTCAGTCTCATTTGTCATTGTAATGTAATGTAATCCATGGGATTATACTGTGGAAACTGATGATTTACTTTAATTATTACAGGAAAATAAAATGACAGAAGAACAGTAAGCACATTATAAACATTACAAGTTTTATCAACTTCTGGTCATGGAAAAATGGAATAGATTCAAAAGAAAATGTGTCCCACAGATAGAAAATGATGCTGTGCATCAACTTGAGGATCTGTTCTACAAATGTCCTTATAAAGACACATCCCATGCATATCAGGTTTAGCATCTTAAAAAAGTTATTGCAACATTTTGATAATAAGCTGAACACAATGCAGATAGCTACAGAAGAAAAAAAAATCCAAGATTATTGTGGTTCTGGATGCAGTTGTACAGGAATCATTTGACAGAAGAAGAGCATATCAATAACACTCATGTGACACAGCATTTTTATTCATTACAAAATCAGAAATGTTTGCAAGACAGATTTACTATCAAAGTTGACAGTAAAATATGTCATCAGATGAGGGTGTTTTTCACATACTTAGTGCATGGCTCAGATCCAAGACAAGGGCACACTGAAATAAAAATTTAGAGAGGTTTTTTTTTTTCATTTCTCCCCAAGATATTATGTAAACTATAACAAGTGGACATATGAAACAACTTCCAGTCTGCTTTTGCAATAGGAAGCATAATCAGTGGCAGTCACTGAACATTTTCTCAAGCACTGAATTGACTACAACTCAGTTAAGTACAGACAGTGCTAACATTTACATCCCTTGATGAGCACTGGGCTATCCTAGAATGAATGTAATTTATCTACAGTAGTACTACAAGGAGTCAGCTAGTGTGATTATTATAAATACCCTCAAACTTATCTCCACACTTCTGGAGTAGCTTACTGTGTTCACCAAATGATAAAAAGTTAGTTCATTGTTGCATTTCTCATATACTCTTCTATCCACTGAATTCTTCTTGTATAATTGGTTGCAGATTAATGGTATTTTTGTAGAGAATGCTTTCACTCTTGTAAGTATTTGCATTCTGCATCCTTGTTCAGTTTATTGCCACAATATTGCAATAAAGTGTCTTCAAGATGCTGAACTTAATATACATGTGATACCAAATTTATAGATAACAGCCTATGTATACTTGTGAATATCCTTAATTAATGTATTTCTTCATTTTCCATTATTGATCATTGCATGAACTACTATAAATATTGTCTTATGTGTCTCCCTTATTATATTCCACTAATATCTTATATTCCTTATCTTTTGGAGAAATTGCTTTGGGGCGTTTGTGGGTGAGTTATATTCCATGTAGTACATAACATGTTAAACATACCTCTTTGGCAATGAAATCTATATAATTTATATGTGTCATAACCTGGTGATCCTTCAGCAGATCTGCACATTCTTGTTATTCCGTTCCATGGTTTTGTTGTTGTTGTTGTTGCTGTTGCAACATGCTAAACTGAATTTCACTCATTTCCATTTCTTTTAATATTTTAGGCAGATTATATGTTTCTTGTCAAATGAACCTGATTGATTTTCTGGTTGGACAACTATCAGATTGAAGGGGCCACATTTCAGTAGGCTAATATGCAGATTCTCTGACCAGTTCATATGGTCATAGATGTTTTGAACAGTTGAACATAAGAACATAAGAACATAAGAGAAGCCAATGTTGAATCAGGCCAATGGCCCATCTAGTCCAACACTCTGTCACACAGCGACCAAAATACACCAGGTGCCATCAGGAGGTCCAGCAGTGGGGCCAGGACACTAGAAGCCCCCTCCCACTACTGCCCCCTCCAGCACCAAGAATAGAGTTCATCACCTGCCCCAGACTAAGAGTTCCCATCTATACCCTGTGGCTAATAGCCACTGATGGACTTCTGCTCCATATGTTTATCTAATTCCCTCTTGAAACTGTCCATGCTTGTAGCTACCAATACCTCCTGTGGCAGTGAATTCCATATGTTAATTACTCTTTGGGTGAAGAAGTATTTCCTTTTATCTGTTCTAACCCGACTGCTCAGCAATTTCATGGAGTGCCCACGAGTTCTTGTATTGTGAGTAAGGGAGAAAAGTACTTCTTTCTCAACCTGCTCAATCCCATTCATAATCTTATGAATGTCAATCATGTCACCCCTCAGCCGTCGTTTCTCCAAGCTAAGGAGCCCCAAGCATTTTAACCTTTCTTCATAGGGAAGGTGTTCCAACCCTTTTATCATTCTAGTTGCCCTTCTCTGCACTTTTTCCAATGCTATAATATCCTTTTTGAGATGTGGTGACCAGAACTGTACACAGTATTCCAAATGAGGTCGCACCAATGATTTATACAGGGGCATGATGATAGCGACTGATTTGTTTTCAATTCCCTTCCTAATAATCCCCAGCATAGCATTGGCCTTCTTTATTGCAGCTACACACTGTCTAGACATTTTCATTGAGTTATCCACTACGACTCCAAGATCTCTCTCTTGGTCCGTCTCTGCCAGTTCAGACCCCAACAACGTGTATTTATATTTAGGATTTTTGGCTCCAATGTGCATCACTTTGCATTTGGCCACATTGAACCCCATTTGCCACGTCGATGCCCACTCACCCATCCTCGACAGATCCCTTTGGTGTGCCTCACAATCCTCCCTGGTTTTCACCACCCTGAACAACTGCGTGTCATCTGCAAATTTAGCCACTTCACTGCTTACTCCCAATTCCAAATCATTAATAAACAAGTTGAAAAGCATCGGACCGAGTACTGAGAAAGTTTCCCATTTATACTCACTCTGTTTTCTATTTATAAGCCAGTTTTTGATCCACAAGAGGACTTGTCCTTTTATCCCATGACTATCGAGCTTACTTAGGAGCCTTTGATGAGGAACTGTATCAAAAGCTTTCCGGAAGTGAAGGTAAATAATATCTATTGGGTCCCCCTTGTCCACATGTTTGTTCACTCCCTCAAAAAACACTAACAGGTTAGTGAGACAAGATCTTCCCTTACAGAACCCATGCTGAGTCTGCCTCAATAGTTTTTGTTCATCAATGTGCCTACTAATTTTTTCCTTAATAACAGTTTCCACCAACTTACCAGTAGTGATGTCAGACTGACTGGCCTGTAATTTCCCAGATCTCCCCTTGAGCCCTTTTTAAAGATGGGAGTGACATTAGCTACCTTCTAGTCCTCAGGAATGGAGGCAGATTTTAAAGAAAGATTATACATTTTTGTCAGGAGATCCACAAGTTCACATTTGAGTTCTTTCAGAACTCTCGGATGAATGCCATCCAGGCCTGGTGATTTGTTAGTTTTTAAATTGTCCATCAGTCGGAGGACTTCCTCTCTTGTCACCACAATCTGATTCAGGTCTTTCAAACCTCCTCCCGAAATCGGTGCTTCTGGAGTGGGCAAGCACTTCTCCTCTTCCACAGTGAAGACAGAGGCAAAAAATGCATTCCACTTCTCAGCCATTTCCCTATCATCCGTCACTACTCCTTTTACCCCTTGGTCATCCAAGGGCCCCACTGCCTCCCTGGCTTGCTTCCTACTTCTAATGTACTTGAAGAAAGTTTTATTTTTGGCCTTTATGTTTTTTGCGATATGCTCCTCATATTCCCTTTTTGCTTGCCTGATCACAGACTTGCATTTTGTTTGCCATAGTCTGTGTTCCCTTTTATCAACCTCACTAAGACTAGCTTTCCACCACTTAAAGGAATCCTTCTTACCTTTTACAGCTCCCATTATTTTATTTATTAACCATGCAGGCTTTTTTCTATACCTATTTGTACCTTTCCTAACCTGCGGTATATATTTTTCTGAGCTTCTAGGACTGTATTTTTAAATAGTCTCCAAGCTTCCCCAATGGTTTTGACCTTCTCCCCTCTTCCTTTCAATTTCTTCCTCACATGTCCCCTCATACCAGAGAAGTTACCCCTTTTAAAGTTAAAAGTGGTTGCATCAGTCTTTTTGGGCAACTCCCTATCTGTACAAATGTTAAACTCAGTGACATTATGGTCACTGTTCCCAAGTGGTGCAATCACTTTTACATCTCTCACCAGGTCTTGGGTGTTACTTAGGACCAAATCCAGGATCGCCTCTCCCCTGGTAGGATCTGTGACCATCTGTTCCATAGCACAGTCATTGAGAGTGTCTAAAAACTCAATCTCTTTTTCCCGACTAGAACTCATATTGACCCAATCAATGTGTGGGTAGTTAAAGTCGCCTATTACGACACAGTTATTTCGTCTAGCCGCTATCTTTAATTCATTCATCATTTTATAATCCTCCTCTATCTTTTGATCTTGTAGGCGATAACAAACTCCCACTGTTAAGCTTCCTTTTGGACCCACTATTTCAACCCATAGCATTTCCAGAAGCGAATCCAATTCTCTTACCCTCTCAATCTTACTGGACGGTATACCCTCTCTGACATACAGAGCCACCCCACCTCCGACCCTTCCCCCCTATCCTTCCGATATAATTTATAACCAGGAATCACCGTATCCCACTGATTTTCCTCATCCCACCAAGTTTCTGAAATACCCACAATGTCTATTTCCCCCCCCAACACCAAGCATTCCAACTCCCCGATTTTACCTTGGAGACTTCTAGCATTTGTGTATAAACACTTATAGTTTCCCACGTTTGTTAAGCCCATAGCCTTCCTCTTGCTGCCTCGAGACCTTGCCAGGCAGTTCCTATCATTAGCCACAGTCTCAGTGGACAATTGTAATCCATTTCCTTGTACAAAAGTAATAGCTACCCCTTCATCTCTTTGAGATGAGCCATCCCAAACCAGAGACTTTTCATCTCCTGTCGGCTTTCCCCCATAATTCAGTTTAAAAACTGCTCTGCCACCTTTTTGATTTTGAGCGCCAGCAGCCTGGTTCCTTCTCGGGACAAGTGGAGACTGTCCCTTTTGTACATCTCCCTCTTGTCCCAAAAAGCATCCCAGTGCCTAACAAACTTGAACCTTTCCCCCCTACACCACCGTCTCATCCACGCATTGAGACTCCTGCCTTTGAGTGAGCTGCCTTTGGAATACAATGATGGCATTGCAATGAATGTCCAGTAGCAGGCAACATGATTCTTTGTGTCTTAGCTGGAATGTCAGGAAGCTTGGCTACTTGGATTGCCAAAATATAGGTGGGGCCTGGAGTTCTCCTGAAATTACAACTCTCCAAACTAAAGTTTCCTTTGAGGAAATGACAGCTTTGGACAGTGGACTCTATGGCATCATATGCACATTGAAGATGGCAATGTGACCTCCTAAACCAAGATGCTTAGTGCATCAGATTCAGAGAGCTGGGAAATTAGGGGTTAATGCCTCACTGTAAAGCAGTTTGATTGACAAGATGCAGCTTGAATGCACCCCCCTTCTCTCTGATTGGTCAGCACCAGCTGAGGAGAGTTTTATAAAGTCTTGTCAGGGGAGTCTGTTGTCATTTGGACTTTGGCTTGGCAGTTGCCTGTTAGGAGTGTGTGTGTCAGTCTGAGGGAAACAGACAAGTTCACTTGGGAAGTGAAAGGACACAACTCCTTGCCCTTACTGTGTATCAACATATTTGAGGAAAAGTTCAGAAATTAGAACTTAAAGTCTAAATGTCAGCCTTAGCTGAATTCCATTTATTCACAGTCTCTAGAACTGAGGTTTAGGTTTGACAGAAGAGACTGGACAGGAGGTTAAAAACTGTCAGTCTAGCCAAACAGAAAAGGATTCTCTCTCCTAGAAAGAGGAGGAGATTTCTTATCCAGTTATTCAGTGGGTTTAATTCAGAAGGGACCCTTAGTTTGTGTGAAAAGGGAAACAGTCTTAGATTCCTCAAGAGTAAAAAAGGGAAAGTTATAATCCCACAGGGGAAGTATTTAAATACAGGAAGAAAGTACTATCTTCCAGGAAACTAAGATAGTTTTATGAAACTTTAAGACACATTGTTGCTGAAAGAAATCTCCAAGACAAACGAGTTAAGAACTGAGTCTTTAAGAATATAAGCTTCAACTATACTCTGTTGCCTGTTCAAAATATTATAATTTGTATAAATAACCAAATTCAACTTCTCATCCCCTGCCCTATTCCTAACTCAACTGTGCCTGTCCAATAAAATCACCCTTCTTTTTGAACTTTATTAGGGAACTCAATGAAATTGCTGAGCAGTCAGGTTAGAACAGATAAAAAGAAGTACTTCTTCACCCAAAGAATGATTAACACATGGAATTCACTGCCACAGGAGTTGGTGGCAGCTACAAGCATGGACAGTTTCAAGAGGGAATTAGATAAACATATGGAACAGAAGTCCATCAGTGGCTATTAGCCAGAAGGTATAGATAGGATCAGTCTGGGGCAGGTGATGCACTCTATTCTTGGTACTGGGGGAGGGCAGCAATGGGAGGGCTTCTAGTGTCCTGGCCCCACTGCTGGACCTCTTGATGGCATCTGATATTTTTGGCCACTATGTGACAGAGTGTTGGACTAGATGGGCCATTGGCCTGTTTCAACATTGGCTTCTCTTATGTTCTTATTTGGTGTTAAGTGCCATTTCCAAAGGGATTTACAAGAGGGCTCCTGCTGAGTTACAACAAATCTCTGGCCTGGGCAAAAGACAAATAACTTCTCTACCATAGTGTGGAACACATAGAAAGTTATAATTCTATAATTCAAATATGCTACTAAAAGGCTGCTCAGTCAGAGTGGGGAACAGAGTTTTGGTGGGAAATCTGCCTCACAGAGAAGAAGAAGCAGGGGTATGTCACAGGCAACCCCCTAAACAGAATATTCTGACTTCATTTACTGCATTCACAACAAAGACTTTGCATGTTTACCTGCTCTGTGTAGGATATACTTCCTATATAAATCTATTTCAATGTCCCATGACTAGAAATCAATAATGCTCACACTATACTTACTTTTCTCCCATCGCTTTGTCTGTAACAGTAACAATGAACCTATATTTCTCTCCAAATTCTGATTACAAATGTTACTTACTTCAAGGGGCTCCTAAAGACCAGAATTCTAGAACCAACCAGAACAAAGCTTGACCAACTGTTAGGAGGTGATTGGCTGAAATTTCTTGAGAGAGTATATAAGGTGGAGTTGAGAAAGGCAGTAGAAGAGAAGAAGCAGTGAACTGGTTGGAGAATCATTACATGGCAGAAGATCTTCAGGAAGATATGAAGAAAGTTACCAGCTGAGGCCTTTTAAGAGCCAGGTGAGTGACAAGCTGAAGCGAAGGAGAAAGCAGGAGAAAGAGCATAGATAGCCTAGGAAGGGGCTAGAAGATCTGTGGCTGAGACTGTCTGACAAGATGAGAAGAGTGCCTTACAATGACCAGAGGGAGATCCATGAAGCAGCCTGAGGCAGTCCTCTCCTAGTATCAATGAGATGCTGCCAACCACCCTCCTGTCATCTCCCATATCCTCACTTTTCCCTGCTTCCTTCTTTCTTTCCCACCCAACTAACCAACCTACCTTTTATCTGCCACCCATGTTCAGCTATATTTATTATTTATTTACTTCATTTGTACCTGGCCTTTCTCCACAATGGGACCGCAAAGCAGCTTATGTCTTTCTGCAGTCTTTTATTTTACACTCACAACAACCCTATGAGATATTTTAGGCTGAGTGTGTGTGATCGTTGCTGGGTCTGGTCCCAATATGTCCTTCCTCAAATGCCAAAACAGCCCTCCTTCCTTTAACTGATAGAAACCAAGGCTTGAAGGCTGGCAATACTTTTGGGCTTGCCTAGCAACCCCCACAATAGCCCCCAATTATCTTAATTTCAGATTTTTCTGCAAACCTGGGGCTTTTTAAAGGTTTGGCTCCAGTATCTGGATCTGACTATCCACAAGTGGGGTCATGCTGACAATTACATATATTGAAGACTTAAGCTCTTATTTCGAGGGGGTCTGACTGACAACCTGGTGAGGTTTGCAGACCTTTGGGAGTCTTATCAAGTCATCACAGGGGGTGTTCAAGGGCTACCTAGCAGAAGTTGCACATATGACAAACAGGTCTGGAGATGACACAAGTTGTGAAAGATGTTAAACTATATCTTCTGTTCTTCATGATATATCTCAGCATAGACTAATTTGGCAACCCAGGAGAGGGCCTTCTCTGTCATGGTATCAAAACTCTGGAACTCTCTCCCCTGGGATATGTATGTGTCTCCTTCTGCTTCTATCCTCTGCCAGTTTTGTTTTGTTTCATTTTGCAATCTACTTGCAATTTCTTGCTTTCAAACAGCTAGATTGGCAGGAGCTGGAGCCAGAGATGGGAGCTCACATTGTCACATGGCACTAGGGTCTCGAACTGTTGAACTAGAGACCTTCCAGTTTGCAGCTCAGTGTCTTAACCTAAGCCACCACAGCCCCCAAAATGCACATATTTGACTGGCTTTCAAGCAAGAGAAACCTTTACCTTTATATGTGCATTTTAGCTCTGGTTGTAACTTTTAAAGTTATGTGTTTGTTGGTTTTAATGGATTTTAAGATGCATTTTATGATGTATGTTTTAATTTGCTAGCTGCTTTGGTGGCCCTCATGAGGCCACAAAGGTAGGGTATAAATGTATAATAAAATAAACAAATACAATAATGCAGGGAATTCTGAGGGAAGCAGAAAATGCGTTAAAACATCTAATATTTGTTCTCTAGCCCTTGCCATGCTTATTGGTTGAATGAAGATGGCCTATGAGTCCTTTGTGCTAAAGATACTGATGTCAGAGCTGATCACATTGACTTGGATACATAGAAAAGTTCCAAGTAGCATACACATTGAATCAATTTAAACCTAAGTCAGTGTTTTAATGCTTTGCTGATGCAGGCCGCATTCATGGCAAAGTGGATAATACTACAGATACTGAAATCTGCACATTTGCATCTAATGCACAGCAAATGCATTGTCTGACTGTCCAGTTCAAGATCAAGAGATGTACAAAAGTGTGATTAAGAGGTTACTTGAGTGTCTATTTGGTCCTAATCTCTGGATGCTTATGTTTTGATTAAAAGCATTTCCATCTTGATAGTCTTGCATTGTTTAACTGCAAGATCAAAAAAAAACCATGGGTTTGGAGCAGGACTGGTGCATCCATATAGACGGGTTAGGCGGTTGCCTAAAGCGCCACCTCCAGGAAAGCGCTGGCCTGCAGGCTGTAACCTGCTTTGCGTCCTTGGCACAGGACAGAAAACAATGTTCACAAGAGCCAAGGTGTCTGGGGTTAATCTCCTCTAGCTGGAGTTAATTTGGCTAGCTTTTGCGTCTGGCGGCTTGTGGCATGCTTTGCCAACAGCTTATGGAATGTGCAGCTGGTGACCAGCCAAGCCCCACAGAAAGTTGGTTTTCTATAGGCGAAATGTGTCCCTCCTGCTGGGTTATAGGTGCAGGGCACCATTGTGGAGTAGTGGGCGGGTGAAGAGCCTTCCTTCCCACTGGCTATAATCTGCTGACTGCGAAGGTGAATCTGAGAGATCAATGGAGGAAAGCAACGCTGTTGCCAGTGGGGGGTGGGGCATACCCTATTGGGAAGAGAAGGCTCCCAGGTAGAAGGGCAGTCTCTCTGGGACAGAGGGTGGGCACTTCAACAACCCCCTGGTTGGAATAGCAGCAGCTTGTTGCCACTGTCCTTTCTTTGGCACAACACCAGCAGGCTGCGACATCATGTGAGCCTGGGAATGATGCACACCACAAACCCAGGGAGGGAGATGACAGACTCTGAAACACTACTGGGACACGTGGCTGAGCTGGGTGGGGAACGGAGACCGGACAAAATAGCGCCTCTAGTGGCAAAGGGCAGCAGTCGTTGGGCAGCTGTCTCGCTCAAGCCAAACAACACATGCACATTGTTTTTTGTACACTGGCCCCAGCCCTCCCTCTTTCCCTAGGATGCCAACATAGCATATGCAAGAGCATGACCACCAGTTTCATTTTTGTAAGACAGCATCGAGGGCAGTCAACATAAAATTAGACCATACACGTCATTCAATACCTTCAGGTAGTACCGTACATTATCTTCCTTACAAGCAAAGCCTCTTGAATTAGTTTCTTCATGCATATTTTGAGGTGAACTGGTGTGGTTTCCACTTACCAAGCAGGTGACTGAACATGAGTTCAAGTACTGGATCCACTATGGTGGGTTTGGGAGCCATATTCCCTGTCATGTCAGTGACATGATTATAAGGAAGGCATCACAAGCTCCACAACATTCTACTTCTCTTCTATGAATATTCGACTTTCATTTAAAAACAAAACTGGAATTTTAATAGGGTCAGAGGGTTTTTCTGTTTGAGAGAGAAAATCAGAGATTGTATTACTTGTTCTCACAATTACAAAAAAAATAGCAATTTCAAATTTTGTGTTTTTCATTTTTCCTGAAATGCATTTATGTTTGAAAATTGGTGGGTGCACGGAAGGGGGGGGCACCAGGAGGTAGCCTTGCCTAATTTGGAACTTAAGAAACATGAACAAAGTTCTACTTGTGGAAAAGGGCTTTCCCCTTCCCCCTCACCAACCTTGAGCAATCAAATTGCTCTTTGGGGTCATGGTATCATCTGGAGTAAAACAGAGATTTTCATATTACCCTGGTGTAGAGTTGTATAATATGTGGTCTAGTATGACAGCCAGAGTGGTGTAGTGGTTAGAATGTCAGACTAGGATCTGAGAGACCAAGATTCAGCCCTCCACTCTGCATAGAAGTTTGCTGGGTGACCTTGGACTAGTCACACACATTCAGCCTAACCTACTGCACAGAGTTGTTCTGAGGGTAAAATGGAGAGAGAGAGAATGTTGTATGCCATTTTGGGTCCACATTGGGGATAAAGGTGGGGTATAAATGAAGCAAAAGAAACAAATCTGTACGTAGGTTCATTTGTTTTCACGCAGTTGCTCAATATGCCTGGTTTTCTGAAGCAAAGAAATGAGAGCTATTACATTGATCCTAAATGCAATTACTCAGAAGACAGCTGCTAAAATGGGATATCCTATAGTGCACAGTATTGAGTGGGCAGGACAGGCTTTCTACCATATTGCTCATTCAAAGCAAACAAGAATGAAAAGATTACTTTGAATTGCAAATAAATTGTATTTCAGCTCTCAGACTGTGTTTTCAGAAATTAAAATAGTAGGCAAAATGCCCCAAATAGAGCCACATTGCAAGGAAAGAGAAACTGTTCAGGTTGCATTTGATTAAATCCATTCTCTTCACTTTTTCTTACTTCATCTACTTGTCTTCCTTGTCACAGCAACCAGAGCTACACCACAGTGTTCCTCATATTATTCCAAAAATGCTAATTATGAACTTGGTTCTCATCAAGGCTGAGTGATGATACAGAATGAGGGATACCAAAACTTGCAAGAGGCTACACTTCTGTATTAGAAACTGTGTCTTTTATAGGGTTGCCAACCTCCTGGAGTTCTCTTGGAATTACAGCTGATCTCCAGACTACATAGATCCAGGGCTTTTTTTCTGGGGGAACTCACCGGAACAGAGTTCCAGAACCTCTTTAACAAAATTCTTTTAAAAATGTTTAAAAATTTCACGAGTTTTCAGTATACAGACTGAAAACTTCATTTCCCTCTTCAGAGTTCCGGCACCTCTTTTTTTTTAAAAAAAAGCCCTGTATGTATCACTTCCCCTGGAGAAGACAACATTTTGGTTGGCAAACTCTATGCTATACCATAAATTCAAGGTGAAATCCTTCCCCAGATTCTCCCCTCCAAAACACTGCCCCCCCCCATGCCCAGGAATTTTCTCAGGCTAGAGTTGGCAACCCTAAATGCAGAAAATCCTGTGTTATGCCCTGGCATTTCCAGTTAAAATAAGCTCAGATACAAGAACTGGAAAAAATTACGAATACCCTAAAGAGCTACTATCTGTGTCTGTGCTTTTTATCTCACAAGATAGCAAAGACACTTCAATAATGAAATGTTTTTTTAGTCCCTCCCCAGAGCTGCAGCTGCTGCCCCTAACCTTGAATTTCAGAGACACAAAATATTCCATCTGCTTGCTCAGATTTATTTTATTTGTTTCATAAAATAGTTATACCCACCTTTTCTACCAATGAATCATGGTTCAAGGCATCTTACAAATGCAGGTATGAACTCTACCACAGGAACTTATTAAAACATTGTAAATAGGTATTAAAATATTATAATTACAAAAACTAAACTCACCGGGGGGGGGAACTACCCTTCCTTCCTTCCTCCTTTGGAAGAATTTGCTGGTAAGCAGCAAATATCCTTTCACTCTCTACTGGGAATAGGGAAGTCTTTCAGCTGGGTTACACTGTAATAAGGTAGGCAATGGATGGGAAATAACTACTAAAAGCCAAAAATCCATTGGTGGATGACCATTTATCAAAGTGATAGTGATGAATTAAGATGTGAATAGAGTCTCCCTTTTTGCCCTTGCAGCCAAAAAGATTAGAGCCAGGGTGACACCATAGGGGCCATTCCTATAACACATAGGCTATTTTAACCCATTCTCATTTTAGGTATGTGATTTTAGGTTTTACTTTTTTATGTACGTTATCATACTATTTTACTGTTTTAGTGATCTATTTCAATGTTTTGTAAATTTGTTATGGCCTATGGCTAATACAATAAATCCTTTTGAATTTGAATAGTGGTCCTAAAATTACGTTTACTAGACACTTTGTCCAGAATGCTACAAAAGTAGCCATGAACTCCTAATAATTGCAAAATAGCTACTCAGAACAATAATTTCCTTAATTTCTCTTGACAAGAAGGCACCAGACACTTACTGGCAGTGGTGGCATCAGAAACAAATATTGGCAACACGGAAAAGGCAAAAGGCAGCAGCTTGGCCATATTACATTTCTGAAAGACGCATTAGATTTCTGGAAAAAAGGGTAAATTGAAGCAAAACATAAGTGCAAATGACCTACACAACTTTCTTCACTGCTATAAAATACTTAACAGCAGCCTCAGTTTTTAAATTTCAGAATAGTTCCATCTATCTACTTAAGGAAGGAACTTATATAAACAAGCATTATATTAAAATAATTTTTTTCCCCAAAATGAAGCATGAATCAATTACAGTAAATTAACTGTACTTTTAGGCTGCAATCACATGCTCCAGTTGAAGCAGAGAGGAAATGAGACTATTCCTTCCAGAGGAATTTGACACGCGGTTGTGAGATCACATCTCCCTTGTAGGTGCGGGCGCAGCCCATCGCTGTGTGATCAGACACAACTGCGGCCATTTGTTTCCCATGTGCATAAATGAGGAATTGCACCTCTGCACTGAGGGCCCCTTATGGAGTATGCAGTGATGTGCATACTGCAAAGGGGGGGAATGTCATTGAGACTGGATGGCCTGATCAGGCCATCCTGACAGCTTGAGAGAATACCTGAGGGGAAAGTCTGTCTGCAGCCAGTTAGAACTCGTTTACTACTGGACTTTCCCCGATGTCTTTTAACTCCGCTTCTGCGGCAGAGCAGCATGCATTGCCAATGACTGTGAGACACATCTGTGATGTTGCTGTCTGATCGCTCCCTTTAGATCCGTCAGGCATTCGCACCTATGTCTGATCTAAAGGCCCATGTGATTGCAGCCTGATGCTACTTAACTATATGGTTACTATAGTACTTATAATGATAAAGAAAGCTGAAAGCACTTTGCATGCAGTCTCTCAGTAAATCTTATACAAGAATCACATTTCTTAATCAGCCAGTGAAGAATTCTGTATCTAGACAGGGATGCAGGAACACCTGCTGATTTGGCTCAGGGCCTGTTTGAGGATTGTGAAGAGGGAGCTGATTCCCTGGAAAACAGTTTGAACCTGTTTATTCTCATATATTCAGACAGTCCAGTAGAGTGCAATTGGCAGTGCCTTATACATGCGTATTCTCAGCCCAATGGAAATTCTACTCTCCACCCCCCCTTCATAAGAACATAAGAGAAGCCAATGTTGGACCAGGCCAATGGCCCATCTAGTACAACACTCTGTCACACAGCAGCCAAAAATACCAGGTGCCATCAGGAGGTCCAACAATGGGGCCAGGACACTAGAAGCCCTCCCACTGTTGCCCCCCCCCCAAGCACCAAGAATACAGAGCATCACTTGCCCCAGCCTGAGAGTTCCTATTTATACCTTGGAACTAATAACCACTGATGGACTCCCATCAACCTGTTGTCACTCTACAGCAAGTCATAGAAATAAAAAGGGAGAAAATCAACCAGTCAGCCAGCGATAGGGTTGCCAGCCTCCAGGTGGAGTCTGGAGATCTCCCACTTTTGCAACTGATCTCCAGCTGACAGACATCAATTCCCCTGGAGAAAATGGCTGCTTTGAAGGGTGGACTCTATGGCATCGTACCATGCTGAGACCTCTCCCTTCCTGAAACCCCACCCTCTCCTGGATTCATCCCCCACCCAAAGTCTCCAGATATTTTCCAACTCAGACTTGGCAACCCTAGCCAGTGATTATAAATGAACATTGTCTCTTTAAAAACTTCCTGTTTAGAATTATTTTACGCATCTATAATCAACATTACTCTCATTCATGTTTTTGCACGGCCTTGTGAGAAGCATAGTGTCACCCTCTCATAACTGAATAAACTGACCTACCATCCATGATCCGCAGCAGAATCATCTCACTGCTGCACAGATCAGATGTTCAGTTCAGTTCAGAAGCTGCCCTGAGCCCGTTCACGGGGAGGGTGGGGTAGAAATGTAAATAATAAATAAATACATTCATGAGTGATCATAGGCTATTGGACATGGTGTATTCACCTGTTGAATGTGTTCATTGTGAAGTTAGCCATTATGCGGATGCTAAACTATGCTAATAGTGTGTGCAAGTATAGGAATCAAAAGAAAAGTTTAATTCAACAACAAAAAAGCATTTTGAACAAGTTAAATTGAATGACAGCCACAACTTTAGTAAAATAGTCTCAGCATCCTTGCATGAGACAAGACCAGTTGAGCAGAGTTTCCTTCTTCTAGATAATGATGGCGAGTTCAAACCTGTCTGTTACTAGGAGATACCATCCTAGTTGCCAGATTTTCCTACAAGGAACAGTATTTTCACTAACTGGGGAAAATTTGCTTCCCAAATACAGGTCTACCAGATGGGAACAGAACAACCTTTTTCAAAAAATTAGTTATGTGTGGCACAGTTTGTATCTTAACTTGCTTGATTGTGTTATCAAGTTGTTTACTACTGATCATAAGTTGAGTATTTAATTTCTTTCTGCAGATAGTTAGACAACTGCTCCATGTTCCATAATTTTGGAACTATCTCCCCTGAACCTCATTCCTCCTCCTTCTCTTTCTAATCAAGAATAAATATCTGCAAACAAAAACAAGCACTGTTTTTAAAATTGTGCCAAGGATTTGAGAGTGATCATGTAAAGAAGCAAGTTCTTTCTGTTCTGCTGGCTGGAGCTCCCAGCACTACGAATTACCTTAGAAAGGTTGGGTTTTCTGCATTTTTTGAGAGAAGCAGGAATGCTGGTATTAGAAGTTCTTTATGTTAATCTGGTTGTTGTGCTAATGCACAAGTATAACAGAGTGGACTAACTCTAGCATTATCTGTCCAGTCATCCAACAGCCTTAGGAAAATCATTCTGTAGGTATAATGGATTTGTTGAAGTGGTGCACAAAGGTTTTCAGTCAATATCAATTTATTTATTTATTTGTTTGTTTGTTTGTTTCGATTTGTATCCCGCCCTCCCAGAAGGCTCAGGACGGCTAACAGTGGGCATAAATGCCAATTTAAATGACATAAAACAGTATCAACAAATAAAATTATAAAATCAGACAATACAGCATCAACAACAACATATAAAACCAAGATGACGGTAGTGCGATGGCACAGGGTTATCGAGGTGGAACATCGAAGGTGGAATAGCGGCAGTGGCAGCTCCTACTCAATAAATGTCTAGTGCAGCCTGGGCACTAATCTAGGTAATCCCCAGCAAACCATTTTAGAAATATGTTTATCCAAGGAGGTAAATGGTCATTTAAAAGATGGCATCTCTTTAATCTATTTATTTTCTTCTGTGCTTCAGGCTCCTTAATAACTCTGCTTTTTCTCTGTTTAAAAATCTAGCTATGGTCAGAACAAGGGGGATTGCTGGGATAGATTCCCTTTCATATTACTCATTATAAAATTACTTTGAGAAGGGAAATGGATAGTGAATAGAAAAGAATGTCTGGCGGTTGGCCAGAATGCACTTGTAGTGAAGGATTCATTCAACTGCAGTTCCTTTGCTAGCATTTTAGCAAAACTCTGGCTTTTTTCCAGGAGCACATTCCCAGTGCTCCATTCTAACTAGGTATTTGCTCTAACATTCTACTGAAATACATGTAGAAACTAACAAAGAAGAAGAGGGACAGGAATTTTCTTACAGATAGTAGCAAGTAAATACTAAACTTGCTCTTCTGCAGAAATGCTCATTATATTCTTCATTTCTGTGCTCTGCTGATAGCTCACTGAATCATAAAATCATAGAATGTTAGAGTTGGAAGGGACCTTGCAGGTCATCTAGTCCAACCTCCTGCACTCTGCAGGAGCATAGCCGAAAGATAGCCCTACAACATACTCGAAATATGGTTGTCCAGCCTCTGCTTAAAAACGTCCAGTGAAAGAGCGTCCACCACCTCCCGAGGCAGTCTGTTCCACTGCTCAACCACCCTTACAGTTAGGAAGCTTCTCCTGATATTTAGCTGGTATCGACTCCCTTGTAATTTCCACCCATTAGATCTAGTCTTGCAATCCGGAGCAAGAGAGAATAGATCTGCTCCATCTTCTACATGACAGCCCTTTAAATATTTGAAGACTGCAATCATGTCCCCTCTAAGCCTTCTCTTTCCCAGGCTAAACATACCCAACTCTTTCAGCCTTCCTCATAAGACTCGGATTCCAACCCTCTCACCATTCTGGTTGCCCTCTTCTGGACACGCTCAAGCTTGTCGACATCCATCCTAAAATGTGGTGCCCAAAACTGGACACAGTACTCCAGATGAGGCCTGACCATAGCAGAATAGAGTGGAACTACCACCACCCATGATCTGGACACAATGCTTCCATTAATGCATTCTAAGATTGCATTAGTTTTCTTCACAGCCACAGCAGACTGCTGGCTCGTGTTTAGCTTGTGATCAACCAGAACACCCAGATCCTTTTCACATGAGCTGCTGTCAAGCCAATCCCTCCCATTCTATATGTGTGCCTTTGATTTTTTTGTACCTAAGTGTAGGACTTTGCACTTATCTCTATTGAAATTCTTTTTATTTGTCTCAGCTCACTGTTCCAGCCTATCTAGATTGAAATCAAAAGACATTTGCAAGTCTCCATGGTAAAAAAAGCCCCACCTGCTGATTTCTCCATTGACGACACAAGAGTAGGCCAGTCCAGGCTTGGGAATTAAAAATAAAAAAGTGAACTTGACATAGAGAGTATTCCATCTTTCTGTGTTATACCTCTGAGGATACCAGTCACAGCTACTGGTGAAACGTCAGGTCCTACAATGCCAAGACCACGGCCACACAACCCGGAAAATCTACAGCAACTAATGAACTCCAGCCATAAAAGCCTTCAACAACATAAAAAAGTGAACCATTAAAAACCAAACTCATGAAATCAGTAATGTCCATCCCAATATGATGGGAGGGGGCCCCTGAATACAAAAATATTTCCAATAAGAGACTGTTGAAAAAACTACAGTCTACAATCTAGGGACATATACAACAAAGTGAGTCCCATTGAACTCAGTGAAATTTACCTCTGAATATACATACTTAGGATTCCACTAAAAATGTCTTGGTTCTATACCTAAAAATCATGCTGGATATTGATGTGGTTCACTTGGGATAGTGTTGCCTCTCCAGTTAAGCAGCCACAACCATGAAGGGCCCATTTAATCCCTGTGCAGATATTGATTCATGAATATTTATAATTCAGCAGAAATGCTTCTGGAAATCTAAATAGTTGACAGAGGTTCATGGGCAAGAAGAAGTATTTTCAGATGCATAAAATATTTGTAGTCTCAAACAGTAAGTACCAAACACAAAACTGTTGACTTCAGTTGCACTTATAACTTCTTTCCTTTCAAGTTAAAGTGGGGACCCACAAGAAACTTGTGCAGAGGGGCATTCTACACCTTTGTTTCCTCCCTTCTCTCCCTGCTTCTCTGGTTCTTGCGCTTTCTTCATTCTGCCACCCCTTCTCTTACTCTCTCCCCCATGCCTGTCACTCTCTCTACCTCCTATCCCATCACTCTGTCTGTCTCTCTTTTTCTGTCCCCTACCCCATCACTCTCTTTCTGCCTCCCCACCTCATCACTGTCTGTCTTTTTATTTCTGCCCCCTACCCCATCACTCTTTCACCCTCCCCAACCCAGCACTCTCTTTCTTCCCCCTGTCACTCCTCTCAAAGGCTTGCCTGGGGCATCTCCAGGCAAGCCCACAGAGGCTCCCTGCACACTGTGGCTCTCAGCTGCTTACCCAGCCCAGCTCTAGGTGCGCTGGCTGAGGCTTCAACTCCACATTGTGGCTCTCAGCAGTGGTCAGGCTCCTGGGCTCTACTGCCACAACAACAACAACCACGCAGAAGCCACCACTACTTCCAGGCCCCTTACTGGTAAGTGCATCATCTGTGCACATGCAGGCACTTTATTTAGTTCATTTAAACTCCTCAGTGTATTTTTAAAAACATTTTAGATTTTTCTGCAAATCTAGAGATTCCCCCAACTTTGTAGAAAAATGTTTGGGGTAAGTGTGGCCTCGATCTGCATATTTAGGTATCCACAGATGGGGGCCACACTTGGGAAATAGAAATATATATAAGAGGTTGGCCCATGAGACTTGTGGGGGGGTAAATCTCAAATCACCCCCATTGCTGAGCCAGTGAGGCTCCAGGCTCCACACTAAACACTGAGCCTGGCAGCCGCCTCTGTCCCTGAGGTCGCAGTGGCTGCTGGCATCTGCCACCACAGCACTTGGACCAGGAGCGCCTGCCAGTGTCTAAGGCTGTGTTCAGACAGCCAGTCAATTCCGCCATGAGCCCTCCTAAAATTTTATCCCGATTTTTTAAATCCAGCTAGCACGACCAGACGCCCCCCCTCCCCGTGAAATAGCCTCACCATGCGTTGTTCCTGCCGTGATTTGTCTACATGGCATCCACCGAGGATTTTTTTTAAAAAAGTTTTGTACATGCGCATAGGCAAGGCTGCGCCTCCTTGGATTCCATGAAGGAGATTCTGCATACTTCAGTTTCTGTCTTGACCCGCGCTTGCAGGGATGGAAAGAATAAGTCCCGGTCCTCCCCCTTGCCATTGCCATCATGATCAATGGAGGGTCTATTTTGCAAGTTAGAACAGTCCTTCCCCCTCCATCTCCCATCGCGGTAACATCTTGTCCCTAAAATAAATAAGTATGAATATTACATTCCTCATAGCGCTTATCGCTGAATGCGTTTCCTCGTTAAAGTGCACATAGGGTTTCAATTTTTTAAAAATCGCGCCCCCGTCGGCTCGATCTGATGTCAGACCGAGTCGACGGGAGCATCGCGCGCTAATGAAGTGACCAGATGGAAGAAAGTCTGCAGTTGTCGCGCGGGTAAGCGAAAACCCTACATTGAAACTGCTTCTTTTTAAATCAGGATTGGAGGCGCAGCAGAACGGGATGCCTATGGGACCGGAATATTTCCCAGATGTTTCTGTCTGGTCGTGCATTTTTGATCCGCAAGGGAGTCGTTCCTATGGCGGATCAAAAGATCCGTCTGAACGCACCCTACATCTCTCGATGCTGGGCCTGCAGTGGCTGCCAGCTGCCGCTGCTCTGGCACTCAGACCTGCAGGGGCTGCCAGTGTCCACTGCCGTGGTTGGGTCTGCAGAGGTGGTTGGTGTCCTCCACCACCAGGCCCACAGTGGCTGCCAGTTTCTGTGAATGCTGGGCCCAGAGCAGTGGCTGGAGCCTTCCCCCACTGTGGAGCCAACTAGAGCAGTTTCCTGCAGTTGTATTTTGAGGGAGATTTAAATCCCCATTTTTTATTTAAGATTTTTCTGCACACTTGGAGAATTTCCCAACTGTGCAGAAAAATCTGTCTTGACCTGCAGATTTAGCTATTCACAGATCAGGCTCATGAGTGGTTATTAGAATATAAGATGGGGCTAACTTTGGAACAGAATTTGCAAGATAAATCTAAATTAAACAAAGATTTTTTTAATGCAACAATATTCTGACATACAGAACAGTACAAGAAAAATAGCTAAAACATAGATGTAACAGGAATCAGCAACTTGCAAACTATATCATCTCTATGACTTCAAGTAACAATTAGTTCTTGCTTGAAAACAACTTGGTGGTAAGCAAAGTCCAGTTCCTCCAGCCCAAGTGCTAGGTTCTTCTAATACATTTCCCTTTCAAAGAAAAGGAACAAGTGATCACCACACAGTCCAGGCTATCTCTTGACCTTGATAATCATAGCTCTCATACACTGTGATAAGAGCCCAGAATTTTATACAGCTCCCCAGCAAACAGACTGTCCCTTTGCTGCTAGCCTCCATTCACTGACTCTTCCCCTACTGGACTAAACTAAACCAATTACTTCCTGTTGATTATATTTACATTTCATGTACTAAAGTTATTTGTGGGTTAAACAGCAAGCTAAGCCTGGAGAGATCATTGTCCAGTGTTCAGATAGAAGGTCCCATAGTCAGTTCCTTGCTTCTCCAGGAGGTGGGGTTTATGGCAGTAAGCAGGAACTGAGTTGAATAGCAAACTGTTACTGCTTGGCAGCAGTGAGGGCAAGGGCTGCACTATGCTGGAACATGTCCTGTGAATGGCCACCAGGGTGGCCTCATGGTGGCAGACCATTCACTTGTGACATGCTTTCATTTCTTGTCCCAATCAGTCTCCGCCTTTGTTGGTGACCAGTATTGGGCTACAGTAATGGCATTTTACTGTCTGCCTCACTTCTTGAACTACTGCTACATTTTTGGTAGAACCTGTGCCTGAGATCTTGGAAATCTGATGTCAAAGCTGACAATCCCTGGCTAGGTGAACCAAAAGTACTTATATCTTTTATCATGCCAAGAAAGGGCTCTAAGTCACCGAACATTGCCAAAAGTGTCATATATGCCTCTGAGCAAGTTTACTGTCTCACACAGCCGAACACAGAAGAAGGAGGAGATTGGATTTATACCTCGCCCTTCACTACCCAAAGGTATCTCAGAGTGGCTTACAAACTCCTTTCCCCTCTCTTCCCCACAACAGACACCCTGTAAGGTAGGTGGGGCTGAGAGAGCTCTGACAGAAACTGCTCTTTTTCAAGAACAGCTGTGCCAGAATTACGGCTTGCCCAGGGTCATCCAGCAGGCAGAAGTGGAGGAGTGGGGAATCAAACCCAGTTCTCCCAGATTATAGTCTGCACACTTAACCACTACACCAAACAGAAGTCATTCATCTTTTCGTCTCCTTCTCTTGTTATGTTCCCCAGCCTTTGTAATAGCATAAGTAGATTGGTCTTTACAGTTAAATCTCTACATACTGCAATTTCTTTTCTAGTTTACAAACAGAGCCAGTAATGGGTGTTGTTAGACCATCTCATTAAAGTAAAAATAGAGTGTCTCCAGGCACAAGGCCAGACAGGAATGAGAGTGTTACAGAGGCTATGACCAGCAAGAAGCACTGGCTTTGTACCTGCACTTCCCCAAACTGTGTCATTTTTTATTTAGCTTAGTTGCCATATGGCTACTCCAGGATGTTTATGGAGTCTTTGGAGCTCTGGAGTAATCTCATTTACCTTTAAAAGTCAAGGTTAATTTTATTTTGTAGTCTAATTGTTAAAGCAAATAAAGCCTTACAAGACTAAATGAACTCTAACTTGATTTGCAAAACAATTCCATCTGCCAGATGCTGCTGTCTCTAATCCTTTCTTGATCCATGTGGGATGTTTTTTTTTTTCCCCCTCTTTTTTTTATATGTTGCATGTGCATTAGCTGTTGGCTGTAACTTGTGGTGTAATAAACAGTTATAGAACTTAAAAAGTGGTTCTTCATTTTCCACTCATAAGTAACCAGCTTAAAAGCTACCTCCTGTTTAAACAATCCAAGGTGCTGATGGAGGTGTGCCATCATACACCACCTCAGTTTTCTTGTAATATGAAGGTGTATGCACTCCATAATTTCACTTCCCTTTGGGTTCAACTCTCACAGAATGATCACTTGTGCTTGTCAAAGACCTTCTTTGCGTGAACTTTAAGATACTTGCAGTAATGATGAACTCATGGCTGAAGACCTTGTGGAGACAGGGTTGGCAGGCAAAAACAGACACATGGTTTATGTCTTATTGAAGCTGCAGCACAAACATGCTATTAATGTGCTGTGTATTTGTAGTTTAATCTGAACTTCACTTTCATCTTAATGTCCATTAATGTCAGACACATGGAAAGTGATACGAAGAGGCCAAAGAAAAAGGCTATTCACTTGAAAATGGATGTCATGTGCAGTCACAGCACAACTCAAATGAATTAGTGGACCATTTGATTCACTAATGTGCACAGCTGGTGGGAATTACATGAAGGCAAATGAATGTGTGGTACCATAAAAGATGTCTGCTACTTTAAATATATTTAGCTCTTGCAAAAAAGAATTAACCACCACATGCCAGTGTTTGTATTTGGAGGAAAATTTCATTACAGAAATGAGAGAGAGGATTTATTTATTTTTTAAGAAAATTCTTGGGAAGCATAGTGGCCTTATTTTTCTAGTCTCAAAATTTATATTTATGTCCGCTGACCTCCACTAGGCAACAGCGACATTTACCAGAGCTTGGAGCTCAAGAGACAATAGGGACTAGGATCCTGAAACCTCAAGCAGTCACCAATAGGAACCTTGGCGGGAAGTTTAAACCCAGCTCCTGGTGGATGAGGCCAGCGCTGTGGCGCAAACTATCATCACTCATAGAGGGGCTTTCAAAGTAAAAAGACTGCAGTTTGGGGTGAGCGTGGCCCCAGGCCTCTTTCAACAACCAATGGACTCTCTCTTGAAAGGGATCCTGGGGGTCATGCCATTTTTTGACGATATGTTGATCGCTGATCACCACCTGGCTGTGCACGGTCCTCTGCCACTTCCATGAGGCAGGCCTAAAGGTGAAGTGGGAAAAGTGCCTCTTAGGGGTTCCACTGGTGGACTTTTTGGGCTTCACGGTCGACGCGGATGGCTTACATCCTGCCCGGGACAAAATCAAAGCCATCATGGAGGAACCCCCGCCTAAGTCCAAGGAGGAAATACAGGAGTTCCTGGGCCTACTGAACTTCTACCATGCCTTCCTCCCCCACAAGGCAGTGGTAGCAGAACCCTTGCATCACCTACTGGACAAGCATGCCCCTTGGTCATGGGCCCCCCAGCAGGCAGCTGCTTTCAGGGAAGTCAAAGCACTGCTTATCTCTAATAAAGTTCTGGCACATTTCGATAAGTCCCTGTTGATCGTGCTGGCTTGCAACACGTCCCCCTATGGTGTCAGCACAGTGTTGGCCCACCACCTCCAAGACAGCTGTGAGGTGCCCATCGCCTACTACTCCCAGACACTGTCAGTGGCAGAGCAGAACTATGCCCAGATTGACTGGGAGAGCCTGGTGATTATGGCCGGGGTAAAAAAAATTTGTGACTTTGTATGTGGCTGGCCCTTCGCCATTGTCATGGACCATCGCCCCCTCCTTGGCCTCTTCGCCTTGGATCATCAAATTCCACAGGTCCTTTCCCTGCGGGTCCTGCAGTAGTCCATTTTTTTGTCTGGCTACTCTTACTCCCTGTAACATTGTCCCGGCAAGGCTATGGGCCATGCCGATGCCCTGAGTTGCCTGCCCTTGCCATGGAGGATGACCCGGCTCCAGCCCACTACATTCTGCAAGCCGAGGACCTTTCTGATCCCCCCTCCGGGTGGCAGACATCACCCACTGCTCGGCCAGGAACCCCATCATCTCCCAAGGTCTGGGCTTGGTGGTGAGGGGGTGGCCTGCGGCAGTAGACAGGTCAGAGTTCACAGCCTTTGCTGCCCGCCAGGATGAGTTATCTGCATACAAGGGCTGTTTACCGTGGGGAGACAGGGTGGTTGTCCCCAGCATACTGCAGCACAGGATCCTGCAGGCCCTCCACGAAACCCATCTCAGCATTATCCGAATGAAGGCCCTAACCCGCAGCTACATATGGTGGCCAGGGATAGACATGGAGGTGGAAGCTTGGGTAAACCGTTGCCAGACTTGCCAGGCCGTCAGGCCCAATCTGCCGAGCGCACCCACCCAAGCTTGGGAATCCACCCAGATGCCGTGGTCAAGGCTCCACATGGATTTCACTGGGCCATTCCATAGGCTGCTGTTTCTAGTAACAGTGGACTCTTATTCAAAATGGTTAGAAATCAGCCCGGTCTTCACCACCTCATCCAAAGCCACCATCTGGGCACTCCGTAAGATCTTCGCCACCCACAGATTGCCGGACACCATTGTATCGGACAACAGGATGGCATTCATCTTGGAAGAATTCCAGGAGTTCCTCCACAGCAATCTGATTCAGCATGTAAGGTCCGCCCCGTTTCACCCCACCACCAACGGCCAGGCGGAATGGATGGTGCGTACCGCCAAGGAAGCCCTCAGCCGGCTGACAGAGGGGAACTGGGAATTCTGGCTGGCACACTTCTTCCTGGTGCAATGGACCACCCCAAACCCAGTCAGCGGGCGTTGCCCAGCAGAACTCCTCATGGGTTGGCAGCCCGCAGTCCTCTGGCCCCAGAGTCGTGCAATTTGTCCGAGCAGAGGGAGGTGCCACAGGGTTCTTCCCGGAAGACTTGGTCTACATCTGGAACTTTGGTGAAGGCCCCGAATGGGTCACTGGCTGAGTCATCTGCCCCACAGGCCCGGTGTCGTACAAGGTCTCGACAGACTGCAAACAGGTCCTGCAAAAGCATGTTGACCAGCTGGGCAGGCGCATGCTCCCAGCTCCAGTGGAGATTCTGGCCCCAAGGGACACCAAGAGGGAGCTGCTGGACATCCTGGAACAAGAAACTCCTAATGGGAGTTTGCAGGAGCCAACCCCATCACCGTGGCTGCCCCGGAAGGCAGAGCACCTGCTTCCACCCTGGAACTAGATGAGGCTCTGCTGCCTTCCCTGCCAAGCACCCCAGCCACGGGGCAGGACAGGCCTCCTGTCGTCATCCCGGTACCAACCCTGAGGCATTCCACACAACAGCACCAGGCCCCCACCTACCTAAAGGACTACGTCACCTAGGCTGGGTTTGAACTATGGGGGCAGGGGTGTTATGTCCGCTGACCACCACAAGGTGACAGAGACGTTTACCAGAGCTTGGAGCTCAAGAGACAATAGGGACTAGGATCCTGAAACCTCAAGCGGTCACCAATAGGAACCTTGGCGGGAAGTTTAAACCCACCAATGGGACCTGGGGGTGGTCCATGGGGACTGTATATAGTTGGCCATCGGGCCGGTTTCTTCTGCTCTGTTGTGTGTGTTAGTAAACTCTGAGCTAACAATCATGCTGTGTCCTGGTTCTTCATGCATCAAACCTACTACACAACAATATTATTTGCTGTATTTCTTACTTACCTTTTCTTAAGCTATGTACAAATGCAAAGTCATAAACATATTAAACATTATCATCCATTAGAAATAGAGAAAATCATATCAGTTGAAAATAAGTTTCCCAACCTCCAGATAGGGCTTGGCATTCTTCCAGAATTGCAATTGATCTTCAGACTACACAGATCAGTTCCCCTGGAGGAAATGGCAGCTTCGGTCTATGGCAGAGATGTCAAACTCATCTGTTATAAGGGCTGGATCTGACATAAATGGGACTTTGTTCTTCTGCTCCACCCACTCACCCCTCCAGCAGCCTCCTGTTCCCTCCTCACACCAGTTGCTCACAAGCTGGATAAGAGCCCTGAACAGGCCATTTCAGGCCCCTGGCCTTATGATTGACACCCCTGATCTATGGCATCACATCCCTATTGAGCTCCCTCTCCTCCTCAAATTCCATTCTCCTCAGGCTGCACTCCCAAATGTCCAGGAGTATTGACACAGAACAACACCTGTAGGACAATGATAACATGAACACATCATGACTGTAGCTCTAAGCTGCTGTATGACTACTCTGTGGATACTAGCATGTTGAATCTGGGGGGTTAATTAATGGTGCTGGAAGCAATCTTTACCTTCAGCAGGATGTTTGATGAAAGTACTATTTCTGTGCAGATGAATGCTGGTAGGTACAGGAATGGGACTTACCAAAATGGCCAGTATTGCCAAGGATGTTTGCTGCCTGCAGTATTCCAAGAGTGGACAATGCAAGGGTCCCTTTCCCCCTACCTCTACATTAACATTGTGGTATTCCAGCTGCGGTGGCTCAAGTGATTAAGACACTGAACTGCAGGCTGTGGAAGGTCAGTAGTTCAGCAGTTCAAGACCCGTGAGTGCCGCATGACGGGGTGAGCTCCCGTCTCTAGTTCCAGCTCCTGCCAACCTAGCAGTTCGAAAGCAAGAAATTGCAAGTAGATAAATAGGTACCACTTCAGTGGGAAGGTAACAGCGTTCTGTGCACCTTGGTGTTTAGTCATGCTGGCCACATGACCACGGAAATGTTTTCGGACAGCGCTGGCTCTTCGGCTTTGAAACGGAGATGAGCACCGCAACCCTAGAGTCGGATTCGACTGGCTTTCGAGCAAGGGAACCTTTACCTTTACCTATTCCAGATCAGTCAGGCACAAAATAGTGTGCCCAACACTATTTGTGTGGTATATGTGGTGTTTGGTACCTGTCCCAACTAACTCCACGTGATTATGTGATCCTTCATCAGTCCTGCACAGGTGGCCAGAGTGGAGGGATGGTTCATGTCATCCTTGAACTTCCAGAGCTTCCACAGACTCCCAGCTTCCACAGGTTCCCAGTGCAAACTATCACTGGCATCGACTGTATGCTCCTTATATTAAGGACATTGGGCATACTTGTTGTCAAAGGCTTTCACGGCTGGAGTTCATTAGTTGCTGTAGATTTTTGGGTTGTGTGTGTTGTGTCCTGGGATCAGAAGGCAGAGCTGGCGAAATACAGCCAAGCTTCGCTCTCTGAGAACAATAGGGACTAGGTTCCTGAGCTCGCCAGTAGTGAACCAATGGCAGCATTGGCGGGCGATTCAAACCCGCCAATAGGAATATAGGCCGTCCCCCTAACTGTATAGTTGGCCTCCGGCCGTCACTGTGTGTTCTTTGTCTTGTGTGAAGTACGAATAAACGCGTCTTCTCTTATGTCGTCGTCCGAGTCATGAGGCCCGAAACCCAGTACTTTACAGTGGCGACGAAGGTGGGATTTCAACGCCTTCCATGACTCCATGAGCGACGAAAAGGACACTGCCGAGCATCGCATCGCTGACCCCGAGAGCAGCACCGCACCGCTCTCCGAGCATCGCATCGCTGACCCCGAGAGCAGCACCGCACCGCTCGCCCCGGCGCATGCCTTCCCAGACAGAACCATGGCCGCTTCTCATGTAACCCTGGAGCACTTCGATCCGTCGCAGCCCGAAACCTGGGACGCATGGGTCGACCAGCTCATCAGCTATTTGGAGCTCAACGAAATCCACCACCCTGACCAGAAACGAGCGATCCTGCTGAACGCCTGCGGCACCCAAACCGTCCGCCTCGCCAAGAGCCTCTTGGTCCCCCGCACGGCCTTGGAGAGCTCGTTTGGGGAGATCCTGGATGTCCTCAACGCTTACTTCAGCCCCCGGCCGACCTTCCTGGCCAAGAGGATGGATTTCAGAGGCGAGTCCAGGCCCAAGGGGAATCCATTGCCACCTTCCTGGCCGCGCTAAGGGCGCTCGTGGTGGACTGCGGATTCCCGAAGGTGGAGGACAACCTGCTGACGCAGTTCGTGTGGGGCCTGGCAGACTCCAAGCTGCGGCACAAGTTGGCTGGACACCGGAGGCTCTCCTTAGACGAGGCCCTGGACGCCGCAACAGCCCACGAGGCCGCAGAAGGGGAACGCCCGGCCGCGGCTGCCCATGTGGTCGGAAGGAGTCTAAGCCCCGGGAATGTAGATACGGAAGAGGTCTTCGCCCTCAGACCTCAACAACGCCGGCCGGCGCCGTTCCAGCAGGCCAACAGAGAGCCAGCCAAGCCTTCCGGCAACCGGACCGTCTGTGCCAGTTGCGGGGAAGGCCACGGAAGGAAATCCTGCAAGTTCCGGGATGCCGTTTGTCACGGGTGCGGAAAGCAGGGACACCTCGCACGGGTCTGCCGGTCCAAGGGCCCCAGGAATTCGAGATCATCGGTTCCACCGCACCGCGCATCGTCCACCGCCCACGAGACGACGGAAGAGGTCGCCGAGTTGTACCACCTCACCGACCAGCCGCTGCAGGTACTCCGCCTCCCCAACCCCAACCTCTCCTCTGCCCCGAAGATCCAAGTAACCGTGCGGATCGAGGGGTCCCCTGTTGCATGGAAGTGGACTCGGGATCGGCGGCATCCATCATTTCCCTAGACACTTTAAAAAGACTTTGCCCATTAGGGGACCCCCTCTTCGTCCATCGCCACTAAGCTTGGTGGACTTTCAAAAGAACCCTGTCCCCATCCGGGGAGTCGGCACTTTCCGAGTGCAGTACAGAGACTTTGAAGGGAACTTGGACTTGGTGGTGGTAGAGGGAAATCTCATGAGTCTCCTGGGGCGGGCGTGGTTTGAAGCCCTAGGCATAACGATTGGGGGAGTGAATAAGTGCGGGGTGCGGGACTGGGGGGCGGTGTGCAAGGAATTCCCTGAGGTCTTTGACGGGAAACTGGGGTGTTATAAAGGGCCCCCGGTGTCGCTTCACTTAGACCCCACCGTGACGCCCGTCCGACGGCGCTTCCGCAACATGCCCCTGGCCCTCCGCCCGAAAATAGAGGCCTAACTGGACCGGTTAGTGGCCCAGGGAGTCCTAGAGCCCGTCCCGAACGCTCGATGGGAGACCCCGATTGTGACACCCATCAAGCCAAACGGGGAAATCCGCATCTGCGCGGATTATAAGTGCACCATTAACCAGGCACTTCAGGCGCACGCATACCCCGTACCCGTGGTCAGCCATGTCTTAGCCACACTGGCGGGGGCGCGCATATTTGGAAAGCTGGATCTCGCACAGGCGTACCAGCAACTCCCGGTAGATGAGGCCACGGCCGAGGCGCAAACCATTGTGACACACCGGGGGGCCTTCCGGGTGAAGCGGCTGCAGTTCGGGGTCAGTGTGGCCCCAGGGATATTCCAAAATCTAATGGACGATTTGTTGAAAGGGATCCCTGGAACGGTGACGCCGTTCTTCAACGACGTCCTCATCGCCGCGACCACCCCGGAAAGCTTCGCCGCCCGCCTCAGAACTTTACTGGAACGCTTCCAAGCCGCGGGGCTGAAAGTGAAGCGGGAAAAGTGCCTCCTCGGGGTGCCGGAGGTGGAGTTCTTGGGATACCGGGTAGACGCAACAGGCCTGCATCCGGCGAGGGACAAGGTGAAGGCCATCGTGGAGGCCCCCGCCCCGAAGTCCAAGGCCGAGCTCCAGGCGTTCTTAGGCCTCCTGAACTTTTACCATGCCTTTCTCCCCCACAAAGCCGCCGTGGCCGAACCCCTGCACAGGCTGCTGGATAAGGCGACACCTTGGGCCTGGGGAGCGAGGGAGGCGGCGGCGTTTCGGGGGTTAAAGTACTCTTGATTTCTAACGCGGTGCTCGCCCACTTTGATGAAAAGCTCCCGGTAATCCTTGCGTGCGACGCATCACCGTATGGGGTCGGGGCAGTCTTGGCACACAAGCTACCGGATGGAAGGGAGGTCCCGGTGGCTTATTACTCCCGCACGCTGTCCCCCGCGGAGCGGAACTATGCACAAATCGACCGGGAGGGCTTGGCACTGGTGGCGGGGGTTAAAAAGTTTCACAACTTTGTGTACGGGCGGCCCTTCACGCTCGTAACCGATCATAAGCCGCTCCTGGGTCTGTTCGCGGCGGACAAACAAACGCCGCAGGTATTGTCGCCCCGGGTGTTGCGCTGGTCCTTGTTTTTAGTGGGCTACCAGTACCAGTTGGAGCATCGGCCGGGCAAGGCGCTGGGTCATGCCGACGCCTTGAGCCGCCTGCCGCTGCCGCATACAGGGGAAGATCCGGCCCCGGCTCCCGCAGTATTGTTAATGGAGGAGCTGCCAAACCCCCCCTTCCAGGCTGCAGACGTGGCCGCCCGCACGTCCCGAGATCCCATTCTCTCCCGGGTCCTAAACTGGGTGGTGAGGGGGTGGCCAGCGGAACAGACAGGGCCAGAGTTCACGGCATACAAAGCCAGGCGGGAAGAGTTATCCGCCTTAAAGGGTGCTTGTTATGGGGGGACAGGGTGGTCATCCCGGGGCCCATGAGACAAGGGGTTCTAGAAACGCTACATGAGGCCCACCCCGGCATTGTACGCATGAAAGCTCTGGCAAGGAGCTATGTGTGGTGGCCCGGGATGGACGCCGAAATTGAAACCTGGGTCCGAGGGTGCACACGGTGTCAGGAAGTCCGCCCCAATCCCCCGAGAGCGCCAACCCAAAGCTGGGAGTCTACCCACAAGCCGTGGTCACACCTACACATAGATTTTGCGGGGCCGTTTCAGGGGCTCCAGTTCATGGTGACGGTAGACTCCTACTCGAAATGGGTGGAAATAAGCCCAGTGTCTACCACCTCTGCCAAAGCGGCAATAAGTGCCCTGCGGAAAATATTCGCGACGCACGGGTTACCAGACACAATCGTGTCGGACAACGGGGCAGCGTTCACATCTGCTGAGTTTCAAGCGTTCCTCGAAAGGAACCTAATCAGGCACATACGATCAGCGCCTTTCCACCCGGCAACAAATGGACAGGCGGAGAGAACGGTACGCACCGCCAAAGAAGCCCTGAGCCGCATAACGGAGGGGGACTGGGAGTTGCGGCTGGCCCGCTTTCTTCTAACATACCGCACCACCCCAAACCCCATCTCCGGGCATTGCCCCGCAGAACTATTAATGGGCCGCCGCCCTACCACTTTATTAGACAGGCTCCACCCGGACCGAGCCCCAGAGAGAAAGCTGGTCGAGAACCGGGAGGCGCCCCGGCTTCCTCCCGGGGGAACCTGTCTACTTCTGGAACTACGGGGCGGGGCCTCAGTGGGTGGCCGGGCGCATCCTAAAACCCACCGGGCCAGTGTCATACGAAGTCCTAACAGATGGGGACCGGGTCCTCCGTAAACACGTCGACCAGCTCCGGAGGCGGCAAGACCCCGACACAGAGATCCAGTTTCCGGGAAATGCCGCGGCCGCACCAGCATCCGATCGACTGCAAGCACCGACAGCGGAGCCAGCGCCGGAAAGTCCACGGAATCCGGAGGGGCCCCGGTGACAGCTGAACCGCCGCCGCCGCTGCCGCCGCCGTTACAGCCGCCACCATCACTGCATCGGCTACTACCAGAGATCGAAGCTCCGTGTGCTGGCGGACCACCCGATAGGGGCCCCGCCAGTCCGGTACCGGCCCCCGACGTTCGCTAAGAGAACGGAGGGCACCAACATACTTAAAAGACTACGTCACCTGATAGGTGATGAACTATGGGGGAGGGGTGTTGTGTCCTGGGATCAGAAGGCAGAGCTGGCGAAATACAGCCAAGCTTCGCTCTCTGAGAACAATAGGGACTAGGTTCCTGAGCTCGCCAGTAGTGAACCAATGGCAGCATTGGCGGGCGATTCAAACCCGCCAATAGGAATATAGGGCTGTCCCCCTAACTGTATATAGTTGGCCTCCGGCCGTCACTGTGTGTTCTTTGTCTTGTGTGAAGTACAAATAAACGCGTCTTCTCTTATGTCGTCGTCCGAGTCATGAGGCCCGAAACCCAGTACTTTACAGTGTGGCCATGGTCTTGGCATTGTAGGACCTGACATTTCTCCAGTAGCTGTGACTGGCATCCTCAGAGGTATAACACAGAAAGATGTAGTACTCTCTGTGTCAAGGAAAGATGTCAAGGAAAGATGTTGTACTCGCTGTGTCAAAGTTCACCTTGACACAGAGGGTACTACATCTTTCTGTGTTATACTTCTGAGGATGCCAGTCACAGCTGCTGGCAAAACATCAGGTCCTACAATGCCAAGACCACAGCCACACAACCCAGAAAATCTACAGCAACTAATTGGGCATACTCCCTGTTTACTGGCCACCTACTTCCTCAATAGGCACCCTGTCTGAGTTGGCAGAGATGCTTTTGAGTGTGGTGCTGCACACACCTAGACTGATTGTTTTGGAGGACTCAACATTCATGAGGAGGATATCTAGTCAGGGCCAGCCCAGGATTTTACAGTTCTGTCAAGAGAACATGCTGATCATAGCAAACACCCTCTTCCGACAACCTAAGAGACAACTCTACACATGGACATCACCAGATGGACAACACCAAAATCAGATTGATTATATAATTTGCAGTCAAAGATGGAGAAGCTCTATACAGTCAGTAAAAACAAGACCTGGAGCTGACTGTGGCTCAGGTCATGAGCTATTCATTGCAAAATTCAGGCTTTAACAAGAAAGCTGGGGAAAACACTAGACTTTCAGGTTTGACCTAGATCACATCCCTTATGAATATACAGTGGAAGTGAAGAATAGGCTTAAGGGACTAGATTTGATAGACAGAGTACATGAAGAACTATGGACAGAGGTTCATGACATCGCACAGGAGGCAGCAATAAGCATCATCCCAAAGAAAAAGAAATGCAAGAAAGCAAAGTGGCTGTCTGATGAGGCTTTACAAATAGCAGAGGAAAGAAGGAAAGCGAAAGGCAAAGGTGAAAAGGAAAGATTTACCCAAATGAATGCAGATTTCCAGAGAACAGCAAGGAGAGATAAGGAGGCCATCCTGAATGAACAATGCAAAGTAATAGAGGAAAACAGTAGAATGGGAAGGACTAGGGATATCTTCAAGAAAATTGGATAAATGAAGGGAATGTTCCATGCAAAGCTGGCTATAATAAAAGACAAAAATGGTAGGGACCTAACAGAAGCAGAAGACATTAGGAAGAGGTGGCAAGAATACACAGAAGAACTATACAAGAAGAATCTAAATGTCCTTGACAACCACGTCGATGTGATCACTGACCTCAAGCCAGACATCCTGGAATGTGAAGTCAAATGGGCCTTAGAAAGCATTATGAACAACAAAGCTAGCAGAGGTGATGGTATCCTAGCTGAGCTATTTGAAGTCTTAAAAGATGATGCTGTTAAAGTGCTGCACTCAATTTTGCCAGCAAATTTGGAAAACACAACAGTGGCCACAGGATTGAAAAAGGTCAGTTTACATTCCAATTCCAAAGAAGGGCAATGCCAAGGAATGTTCAAACTATTGCACAATTGCACTCATTTCACAGCTAGCAAGGTTATGTCCAGGATCTTACAAGCTAGTCTTCAGTAGTACATGGATACAGAACTGCCAGAAGTACAAGCTGGGTTTCGAAGAGGTAGAGGAACTAGAGATCAAATTGCCAACATTCACTGGATTATGGAGAAAGCAAGGGAGTACCAGAAAAACATCTATTTCTGCTTCATTGACTAAAGCCTTTGACGGTGTGGATCACAATGAACTATGGCAAGTTCGTAAAGAGATGGGAGTACCAGACCATCTCACATGTCTCTTAAGAAATCTGTATAACAGTCAAGAAGCAATAGTTAGGAGCTTCCAGCCAGAGTTAAAATGGCGAATTGACACACTTTGCGATTTGAGCAGAGTGGACAGCAGTATCTGGCAACAGTTTGGGCTTTACCTGGCCCAACGCAGCACTCCCCAGGCGGGGGAGTGGCAAGCAAGCAGCCAAGCCTGAGAGGGGGTTGAGATCGGTGTGGATAAGCCTCGGAGGAGGCTTGTTTACACCTTGATCTCCCTCCGCGAAGAGGGCAGTTGCAAATCAGCACTACAGATACCAGCTGGGCTGAGAATTCAGCATAAATCCGTCATCTACCGACCTCTTTAACATCAAGCTTAACATCGGTTACAGAAGAAGCACTGCGAAACCCCGAGATTACAAGCAAGGTAACAAATGAACAATTGCTTACCGGTTTAAAGAAGAAGGCAAAATCTAAACATTCGGATAGGTGTAAAAAGCTTCAATGAACTAATCCGCTTGATTTAGAGGTAAAGAGAAAGCTTTCCTTTAGAGAAAACGGCTGAAAAGTAACTTTGTTTTGCATTCCTGTGGTCAGCTAAGACTAAACTTTGCGTAGCAGAAACGAAACTGACTGTGATTCTATGATACAGGAAGTAGGCTAGAGTGGATGTTTTCGATGTTGCTGTGCCGGAAGTAGACGGACGTTTTAGAGTGTGGCACCGGAAGTTGGATTACAGTGACGGACAGATAAACAGGAAGTTCTGAAGGAGCTTACTCTAGCCAGAAAATCATAGAGAAATTGCGCCCGCCATTTTGAGGAGGACTAAATTTTAAAAAGTTATTTTTAAGCCGAAAAAGCACTGGAAGAAGTTATAAAGGTGGCGATTTGGCTTGAGGATTGCTAATATAAAGATCGATTAGCCCTGAACTCGCTTTCAAGATGGATTTGAGGTCAAGACCAAGGGCTGCCTCATCACCTAGTCCAAGAATGACTGCAAAGGAAAAAAAGAGTGGCAGGCTGCCATGGAAGCGATGGAGAAACGGATGACTGAAGTGGTGCAGAGTTTGGGAAAGCAAATAGAATCACAGCTGCAACAACAGTTGCAACAACAGCTGCAAATACAACTGGAGCAAATAGAACAAGTACAAGTCCAAGTACAGAAAAAAAAATATGGAAGAGTTAAAAGAACTGGTACTAACAGAAGTGGCAGGGATAAAAAAAGATACAGAAGAAGTTAAAAAAGAGGTTAAAAGTCTGGTGACAAAATCGGAAGAAATGGAACAGAAAGTTAAAAGAACCCTGTCAGAAAATACAAGACTGGAGTCCATGATGGAATATAGGGCCACTCAGAACCACTTGAGATTGAGAGGAATTGAAGAGGAGGAAGATCAAGGCCCTAGTAATTAACACATTGACAACTTACATAGGGGAAGATGTTGGAGACTTGGATCCAGACTTTGACCTGATTTACAGAGTAAATTCAGCGTATGCCAAGAGAAAGCAATTACCCAGAGATGTGATTGTTCAATTTGTGACTACTAAAATGAAGGAAGACGTTTTCAAGAAGCAATTTACACAACCGTTGGAAATTAATGGAAAAAAAATAATAATTTTGAGAGAAATTCCGAGATCGATCTTACAAGACAGAAAGAAATTCAAGAAACTAACAGATAGGTTAAAAGAAATGAGTATCAGGTTTAGATGGGAGATTCCATATGGATTATCATTTACATACAATTCGGTGAGATTTACTCTTAAAACGGAAGGAGACATCTACAGATTCAAAGAGAACAACTTTGATGATTTCAAAGATATTTAATTCAAAACAACTATGGATTACAAATTTTTATCTTGGAACGTAAATGGACTAAATTCACCAAGCAAAAGAAGATTAGTGAATCATTGGCTAGAGAAACAAAAATGTAACATAATTTGTTTGCAAGAAACATATATCAGAAAACAAGATAATAAATATTTGGTTAATAAAAATTGGGAGAAGAATTTCATTCATCAGCAGTTAATAAGAAAAAAGGAACAGTGATATACATTACCAAAGAATTGGAACCTAAACAAATCTTCTCAGACAAAGAAGGAAGATATGTTGGCGTGGAATTAATGATGAATAGAAAAAAGACATTGCTTGTAAATATATATGCACCCAATGGGGCAAAAGAGACTTTTTTAATGATTTGACTAAAGAGTTGGACTGTTTAAATTATCATCAAATAGTCCTTGCAGGAGACTTCAATGGCACAGTGAACAATGTATTGGACAGAAAGTCCAAAGCAAGTGGAGAGGCGGTTGGAAAGCTGCCCCAAAATTTTTCCAGCTAATGAAGCAAGAGAAACTAGAAGACGTTTGGAGGAAGTGGAACCCTAAGACAAAGGATTATACATTTTATTCTAACAGACATAACTCCTTTTCTAGAATCGATATGATTTGGATGTCAGAGGAGATGGCGCAAAAAACCTACAAAATAGAAATTTTACCGAAAACCAACTCAGATCACAACCCTTTACTTTGGATATCTAAAGAAAAACCTAAACAATTATATTGGAGAATTAATGAGGACTTATTGGACCAAAAATTAATTAATGAAACTTTAAAAAAAGAAACGAAAAGTTTTTTTGAACTGAATTTAAATAAAGGTACTGATATACAAGTCGTATGGGACACGTACAAAGCAGTAATGAGAGGTTTGCTTATCTCTTTGAATTCTAAAGATAAAAAACAAAGGATGCAACAACAAAACGACCTTCATGAAAAAATTAGACAAAAAGAAAAGGAATTAAAGAAAAGGCCAGGGAAGAAAAAGATTATTAAAGAGATCCACTTTCTGCAGGATCAATTGAATGTTCTACTAAATAGAGAATTATATTGGAATCTGAAGAAATTACAGCAAAAAGCATTTGAGGGTGCAAATAAACCAGGAAAATTTTGAGCGTGGCAATTGAAAAATAGAAAAGAAAGGAATTTTATAAGTAAAATTACTGAAGACGGAAAGGATGTTATGAATTTGAAAGGTATAAAAAGAGTCTTCTTCAAATACTACGCCAAACTGTTCAAAAAGAAAGGAATTGACCAACAGAAAATTAAGAAATATTTGGAGACTATTGAAGTTCCAGAGCTGGGAAAACAAATTAAAGAGTTATTAAATGGTTTAGTAACAAAGGAAGAGGTGACAATGACAATAGAAGACGCAAAGTTGGGCAAAGCTCCAGGTCCAGATGGCTTTACAGCAAAGTTTTATAAGAAATTTAAGGAGGAGCTAACCCCTATCTTAGTACTTCTGTCGAACGAGATAAGAAAGACTAAACGGATCCCAGATTCATGGAAAGAAGCAAATATTTCATTGATACCCAAAGAAGGTTTGGATGTAACTGAAGTAAAGAATTATAGACCAATATCGCTATTAAATAATGATTACAAATTATTTGCGAAAATTATTTCGGAAAGACTGAAAAAATATTTGAAAGATACTATAGCGGAAGAACAAGCTGGTTTTTTACCAAATAGACAGATTAGAGACAATTTAAGAGTGGTGATTGATGCAATCAAATACTATGACAAACATCCAGAAAAAGAAGTTGGATTCCTCTTTTTAGATGCGGAAAAAGCTTTTGACAATTTAAATTGGGAGTTTATGCTGCAAGTTATTGAAAAAATGGATATAGGACAGTCTTTTCTAAACATGATTGTGGCAATTTACTCAGAACAGAGAGCAGCTTTGAATATAAATAAAGAAAGAACAGATTTCTTCCAAGTTCAAAAGGGAACACGTCAAGGCTGCCCCTTATCCCTGTTGTTGTTTATTTGGATATTGGAAATATTATTGACAGCGATAAGAAAAGATAACAGCATTGAAGGACTCACAGTGAAAGGTTTTGTATATAAATACAGGGCATTTGCAGACGATGTAATGTTTATGATTCAAGATCCAATCGACAATATACCACAATTGATGGAAAAAATTGAAGAATTTGGATCAGTTGCGGGATTTTATGTTAATAAAAGTAAAACCAAAGTGATGTGCAAAAATATGACGAAACAAAGACAAACAGAACTTCAAGAGAAAATTCAATGTGAAGTAGTTACAAAGACTAAATATTTAGGAATTGAATTGACCATGAAAAACATTGATTTGTTCAAAAATAACTATGAAAAGGTTTGGCACAGGATTCAACAAGACATGAAGAAATGGGATACCTTGAATCTATCGTTATTGGGAAGAATTGCAACTGTAAAAATGAATGTTTTGCCGCGTTTGATGTTTTTATTTCAAGCTATTCCAATATTAAAACAAAGGAAAATACTGGATACGTGGCAGAAAGAACTATCGAAATTTGTATGGGCAGGAAGAAAGCCAAGGATTAAAATGAAAATTCTATGTGATGCAAAGGAAAGAGGAGGTCTACAACTACCAAATATAAGACTGTATTATGATGCCGTCTGTTTAACATGGTTGGAACAGTGGATTAATTTAGAAAATAAAAAATTATTGGCTCTAGAAGGGCATGATAACAAGTTTGGATGGCATGCATATTTATGGTATGGAAAAGTAAAAATAGATAAATTTTTCAAACACCACTTCATAAGACGATCACTGTTCGAGACTTGGATGAGATATAGAAAATTCTTCTCAGAAGAAAGACCACTTTGGATAGTACCAGCAGAAGTGATTAATCCATATTCAAGGAATCAAGGGTTAGATTGGCTACCTTATAAAAGTCTTTTAAAATTAGAAGGGAAAAACTTTGTGTTAAAAGACAGATTTGATGTGGAATTTGAATATGATTGGTTGAAGTATAGACAGATTTATGACTTATTTAAGACCGATAAAAGAGAATATGGTTTTAGAGAAAATAACACTGAAATTGAAACTGTATGGCTTGAGAAAGGTAAAAAAATGATTTCTAAACTGTACAAGGTTTTATTGAAATGGTATACTGAGGACGAAATTGTAAAAGAGCAAATGATAAAATGGGCGGTAAATATTAATAATGAGATATTAATGACATCTTGGGAATATTTGTGGAAAAAGTCAATGAAAATTTCAACTTGTGTAAATGTTAAAGAGAATTGTTATAAAATGATGTACAGATGGTATATGATGCCTAAAAAAATTGCTATTATAAATGAAAGTATGTCTAACAAATGTTGGAAATGTAAGAAACATGAAGGGTCTTTTTACCATATGTGTTGGACATGTGATAAAGCAGTAAAGTATTGGACTGAGATCCACAATGAGATACAAAAAAATTTGAAATGTACTTTTAAGAAAGACCCACAGATGTTATTGTTAGGTCTTAAAATGGAAGAAATAAATGTAGCCAAGAGAACATTACTATGGTACTTGATTACAGCAGCTAGACTGACTTTTGCTCAATGTTGGAAACAAGATAAAGTACCTGAAACATGGGAATGGATTAAAAAGACAGTTGTTTATGGCAGAAATGGACAAATTAACAAGAAAATTAAACAATGAAGAGGACGAAACCTTTTTCGGAGACTGGAAAGACTTTCAAGAATACTTGTTGAAGAATTGGGATGTAAAACGTGGTTTGATTTGTTTTGACAGCTATTGAGGAGAAGTGGAAAGAGACTCAGATCTTTGAATTGTTACCATTAGTAAAAGAAATATGTTTAGTAGTAAATGTAATTGTATAAGAGAAATATCAAGGGGGTTGGAGCAGTACGGGAAGCCTTGTTTGGGGGGGAGAGGGAGAAAGAAAAATGGATATGTATTGGTTTGTTTAAATTGTATGAACATGTGATATATCCAATAATAAATTGTATTTTAAAAAAAGGAAAAAAAGAAGCAACAGTTAGAACGGGATATGGAACAACTGATTGGTTTAGCATAGGAAAAGGAGTGCAACAAGGATGTATAATGTAACCCTGCTTATTTAATTTATATGCAGAGTATATTATGTGAAATGCCGGCCTGGATGAATCACAAGCCAGAATTAAGATTGCCTGGGAAAACATCAACAACCTCAGATATGCAGATGATACCACTCTAATGGCAGAAAGTGAAGAGGAATTAAAAAGCCTCTAGCTAAGAGTGAAAGAAGAGAGCACAAAAGTTGGTTTGAAACTCAACATAAAAAACCCTAAGATCATGGCATCATGCCCCATCACTCTTCAGCAAATAGAAGGGGAATTCGTGGAAGCAGTGACAGACTTCACGTTCCTGGGATCCAAGATCACTGCAGATGGTGACTGCAGCCATTAAATTAAAAGATGCCTGCTCCTTGGGATGAAAGCTATTGGAAACCTAGACAGCATGATAAAAAGTAGAGACATCACCCTGCCAATAAAAGTCCATCTGGTCAAAGCAGTGGTATTCCCAGTAGTAATGTATGGCTGCGAGAATTGGACCATAAGGAAAGCCGAGCACCGAAGAATAGATGCTTTCAAATTATGGTGCTAGAAAAGACTCTTGAGAGTCCCTTGGACTGCAAGGAGATCAAATCAGTCAATCCTAAAAGAAATCAACCCTCACTGTTCCTTGGAAAGCCAGATATTGAAGCTGAAGCTCAAGTACTTTGGCCACCAAATGAGAAGGGAGCACTCACTGAAGAAGACCCTGATGCTGGGAAAGATTGAAGGTAAAAGAAGAAGGGGATAGCAAAGAATGAGATGGTTAGACAGTGTTATCGATGCAACGAACATGAAATTAAGCAAACTCTGGGTGACAGGAGGGCCTCGCGTGATGTGGTCCATGGGGTCGCAAAGAGTCGGACTCAGCTGTGCAACTGAACAACAACATTTGGCAGTGGAGTCCTGTGCACAGTTACCCCCTTCTAAGTCCACTGACTTCAATGAATTTATAAGGGGATAAGGACTACACTGTTAATTTACCTTGTTTCCATAGCTAAGAAAGTAATAGATCAATTACAGCAGGGGTGTCAAGCATACGGCCCAGGAGCTGGATCTGGCCCACCCAGGGCTCTTATGCAGCCCATGGAGCAATTGGTGCAAGGGAAGGAACAGGAGACTGCTCAGGGGGAAGTAGGTGGAGCCACTCTAAATGTGGCTTCAGTATGGTGGAACAACCTTGTCTGAAGCAGTCAAGCAGCGTGGGAAGGTCTGGCTCTCCAGTCTGCCCATATGTGTTTTCCTTTGCACCCCCCTCCCAGCTCATGGAACTTTGCAGTGAGGATACAACAACTTGGAGCTTACCAGCAGCTGTCCTTTATTCACTTTATATCTCCAGTACTGGCATTACATCTTATGGCACACATGGCCTGGTGCAATAAAGTGACATTTATGTCAGATCCAGCCCTTGTAACAAATGAGTTTGACACCTCTGAATTACAGTGTATTTTCCTTGGACAAGTCATTAAAATTTCTTCTTTTGCTGAATCAAGACCCTGAACTTCTAGAAGAACTGACTCTTATGGCACAAACATTTTAGAGGATTGGACAGTTGCAGGGCTCAAATCTTAGAACAGCCAAGAACAATCTTTCAGCTCATAATGTTTTTCTCAAGGATTGGGCTGTATAACCCAAAGAAGAACTTTCAAGCTTCTAAAGTCTTCCACGTTGCATTTCTCATTGTTATGACCAAAGCATCTTTATTCAGCTGAATAGAAATCAACCTGTTCTTTACTTATTAGAACACTTATTATCATTATTACTTATTAGATAAGTAAAGATATTAGATAAACATCTCTGATTTGTGAGTTGCTCTAATCATTTATTTAGGCTGACATCTCCATTAGATCACATACTGAAGACAATAGCAAAATTGTGGATCTGACAGATCAATGATATTTAATTCACTTCCAGTATCCAGTAATTTGTCAGATTCTTCTTGAGTAGCACTTTTTTGCCAAAAACTAAACAAAACAAGACTCATCTAGGGTCATGAAAATTTGCGCATGTACAGCAGGTTACCATTTAGCAAATTTGTAAAACTATCATCTAAAACAAGCTGTATTCAGTTGTTCAGGGCAAACTGCTCAGGAACATATTAATCCTATTTGGTTTGAATTGTATTCATTGCCAATTTTTCTCTGCACCCAGTCCAAAGGGCTGTCTGTAACTAGGATTGCCAACTCTGATTTGGGAAGGGCCGGAGGAAGCTCAGCAGAAATGTAATGCCATAGAGCCCACACTCTGAAGCTGCCATTTTCTCCAGGAAAACTGATTTCTGTAGTCTGGAGATCAGTTGTAATTCCTGAAGAACACCAGGCCCCAACTTGCAGTTGGTAACCCTGTCTGTAACCCTTAAAGTATTAAATGGTCTGAGATCACAGAATTTAAAAACTGTTTCCTCTCCAAGACCTTCTCAAGCATTGTGATTGTCAGTGGAGATCATTCCCACATGCTTCATTGTCAGAAGTATAGCAGGTGGATGCCAGAGCAAGGACCTTGCCATGTTGCAGCTACATTCCCTCACAAGGGAGGTTCACGCTGCTCCATACTTTTAGTTATCCTCTGCTTACCAAAGATGGTCATTTCTACAGGGTTCTTGATGGGCTCTGCTGCTGTTTAATGGTTGAGGGTTTTTTTATTATGCTGGCTTTCTTAATGGCTTATTAAAGGATTAAAAAAAAGATTTCACTATGGAATACAGTCTCTATAGCTTTGTAACAGAGAAAACAAAGAAACTAACTGGTCTAACTAATGAACTGAATACCTGGTATTAGATGGCATATCTTTTTGGATCCAATCAGGAATCTCTTTTGATGGAACTTTCCAGAAGATGTTAACATCTGCTCCTAATCCCCCCTCCCATCTGATAATACAAGGGGACACAGGTTCTCAACCAATTACCACATTCTTGAGTCTGGCCTTGAAATAGATAAGGATGTATCTGCAGGAAGGCCCAAATCACTAACACCTGTGAGCTGGACTACGCCCTCTAATAATCACATTAATCCTTGAGGGAAATTAGGGTGCTTTGCCTCACAGAAACTGATCAGGATACTTCTACAGTTTTGTAAATGTTTGTTTTAAATTAAATTCTAAAATTAATAAATCTGAATGACACCTCTGTTATTTAATAGATGTAAAATTTATGTCCTCATTGCTTTGCAGTTCTTGATGTGTTCTGCCCACTGTATAAACATCTTAATTCCACTATATTAATATAAAGGACAACATATTTCAAAATTCATGTCTATGTGTCCTTTAATGGTCTGCACTAATCAAACTCTAATCATTCAAACACACGTTAAGATGTATCAAAATGGAGTGGGAGGCATTGCATTGTTCCAGGGCCTTGTTTGAGGCAACAGAGATAGAATACTTGTAGCTCTAGTACAAGGATACTTAATGTCTTTAGCCCTACCGTCCAGGGTTCCTACAATATCTCTGGACCATGTTTCTCTGTGGCTGAGGGGAGGAGATATGGCTCAATGGCAGAGCATCTCCTTTTTATGTAGAAGATCCCAGTTAAATCCTTGGCATCCCCAGTTAAAAAATTGATTCTCTAAAGTGCCACTGCCAGTCAGAATAGACAATACTGGGACTTTTGGTTTTGGCGGAGCGAATGGCGGCCACCTCTCAAGATTCTCCCGGAGATGGTCAGCCCACGCACGGTTGGAGGGGTCTTCGCACAAGCGAATGACCCTAGTGAGCCTTAGTTAAAGGCTCTGAACCAGGGGGCACTTGGGGAGTAGCCTCTTTGCTGGCCTGACAGCCGGGAAATTGAGGCTTTCCCCCTGCCCCAGTGGCCCCACTGTGTTGTGCCCGTATGGGACTAAGCAATGCCACCAACTTCCCGGAGTGAAGCAGTGAAGGCTGAATTAAAAATGGAAGAATTGGCAGAAAACCGTGAGTTGGAGATCTGCTTGCAAGCGGTTTAAATGCACTCCCCCCCCAATCGCATAAGTGCATGGGAGGGGGAAGAATCCCCCCCAGAAAGCGGAACTTTATAAAGGAGAGTGGAAGGGGGTAGAGTGAAAAAGCGGATTGGTGAAAGTACCTTTTGGGGTTGTACTGAAGTTGAAGAAAATAGCTGGACTCCTGAGCTGCATGGCACGGACTGTGTAAAAGTAAACAATAAAAATATCGGGGCAGAAAAGACTCCCGGACAAGTCGGCGAAGAAGATGGGAGGGACTTCCAGTTCTGGCACCACCCCCCTCGGAGCCAGCTGTCAATCAGCAGAGTGAGATGCTGCACCCTCTGCTGGATCAAATGCAAAAAATCAGCGAAACTCTCTGTAATATGGAAGGTGTCCTCAATACTCAACAGAAGCAATTAATAGATACAGCTAAGAAGATGGAAGAGATTGCAAAGAAATGCCTGACCTCGACAGAAGACACCAAGAAAATTAAGAAAAAGGTCAACAAAATAGAGAAACATCAGGAGATGCAGGAAAAAAGAATATTAATGCTTCAGATGGAAAAATCAAACTTGACTCTCCATTTTCAGGGCATAAAGGAAGAGGAAAAAGAAGATCTCAGAGCTATCTTGGCGAATGCCTTGGCACCAATAACTGGCAAAGAAGCACAAAAATTAAGCGAAGAGATGGATCTGGTATACAGATCCTACTCAAACTTTACCAAGAAAAATAATTTGCCAGCAGAGGTGGTTGTCAAGTTTACTAAGCAAGGTACTAGAGATCAAATTTTACGAGCGACTTCAGCAATGCCCTTGAAGATCGGTGAACAGAATATCAGGATTTTAAAAGATGTTCCATATGAAATTCGTTTGAAAAGAAAGGCATATAAAGGATTGACCCTATTTTTGCAAAAATACCAAGTCAGTTACAAATGGTGGCTCCCCGAAGGATTGGTTTTTAAATTCAATGATAAGAGAGAGAAGATTGATTCTGTCTTCAAAGCCCAAGGATTTCTGAAGAGGCACACCAGTTCAGAGGAAGACGCAGAACTCACTAAATGGACAATGTTAAGCAGCGATGAAGACAGTGGCCCAGAGGAGGAGGAAGGAGAATCGGAAGAGGGGAAAGCAAAGAAGGGACCATCGTACAATTTGAGAGATTTGAAAGGAAGACACCCCAAGATATGATTTGTTCGTGACGCGCAAGAATGGAGTATATTAACAACTAACCTCAAAGGACTTTACTAATCTTTTTAACAGATTTGTTTTGGACTTTTAGTAAGATGAAAGGAAGATCATTCAACCACGGTAGAAGCCATGAACTTTATTTTTTACTAACAAAAAGCTTAATATACTAACAGGAAATTCACTCACCTCTTTTCTTTGCCCCTCTATATACCCTTTCCCCTTTCTTTATAAAAAGCAATGAAGTCCTCTCCTTTTTAGGAGGGTTTAAAAAAAAAAAGAGTAGACAATACTGGACTTTATAAACCAATGGTCTATCTGCTTCATGTATGTGTCTCATGTGTGTACCCTTAGTATGAAAATCTGGACAACTTCTTTACTATTTCCCATGGCACCATTTTCCTGCTGTACCTGTGGCTTTAAGAAATGAATGCCTTCTCAGTGGCCATTGTGGGGGTTGCTAAGCAACCACCATAGTGTTTCCAGCTTTCAGTTCTTGAGTTCTGTCAGTAAAAGACAGAGGGCAGGTCTCTTCCTAGGGCATTTGAGGGACCACTCATCAGGGCCAGACCTGGCAGTATACTAGGTAACTTAATACCATGTGACTTGCATTACTAACCCAGGACTGGCTGCTTGTTACTGTTGAACAGTAGCCACTCCAAAAAAGTCAGTGTGTAGTGGTTAAAGTTTCTGACTAGTATCTAGGATAAACATTTTCCATGGGTCACCCAAGAGTTGGGGAATGCAAAAGCCCCCTTGGATGAGAAGGAGGTGGTTGAGGCAGGTCCAAGTTTGCAACTAACAAGGCATGCTCCACCAGCAGAGGTGGTTTCTTTGGTTTCAGAAGGAGGTCTTCAGCCCAAGGCTAGTGTACTTTTGTCACAGCCATTGGGTTGGGACTGGCAGCAGAAAAGATGTGGCAGGTAGCATCACCTCCATCGTCATCTCCTTCTGAACCCGTAGAGCACCAGAGAAGCTGTGTTAAGAGGAATGTGCAAGCCAGGTGCCAGAGTACCCACCTGGCAGCTCCATGGTGTTCAATTCTGGCTAATGGAGATGAGTCTCTGCAGGATCTGGATTAGGGAGAATGTGGTCAGGTACTATGGTGTCCTATAATGGTTTGCACCTGTGGTACAATGACTCAGCATAGGCTAAGGATCAGTAGTGGGTTATAAGCAACAGCCAAGGGAGAGGCTGGCATGCAACCAACTGTCAGCTGTTGATTTACACCCTTGCTGCTGAGCATCCTGTCTGTTAGTTGTGCTGTTCCTGCAATTTATTGTATCTGCCTCCTGAACTTTGGACTGTGTCTGGACTCTGAATCTTGTCATTACCCTTTTTTGAATTTGCTGCCTTGATAGACTGATTACATTAGATAAGATTCTTGAGAGAAAATAAGAAAGGCACTGTGGTGTCTCACAATGTGACAGTAAACAGCAGGCATTACTGTAGAAATTCTGGTTATAACAGTGCCACAGACAACACTTTTGTTAAGGTAACTTTTCCATTGTGAGTCTTGTTTTCCTTCTGTTTACTGCACAGTTATAACAACTTGCCTCTGACAGCAGCTTAGTATGCCAAAAATGTTTTTAATGAAATTGTATCCCTAAATCATTCACTTTTAAACTGTTTGGCATTGTGCTGATAAATAGAGTAGCATGATAGGAGCTGGTGCATTGCAAATACTCAAACAGTGACAAGTTTAAATAATTTAAATGAACTTAGCAAGTGGTTTTCATGAAATTACATTTATTTTTTTGTTGCTAGACATGTGGCAACCCAAGAAAGGGCCTTCTCAGTCGTGGTGCCAAGACTGGTGCTGGCCCATGGAGCAGGTGCTGATGTTTGCCTGTGCCCATATCCTCAGATGAAATCACAAGGGTGGGGGGAGCCTACCAGGGCTCAGTGCAGGAGTGCTGACCATCAAGGTGGCTAGCCAGCCAGGTTTGGCAGTGGCCATCATCCCCTGATCATTCCAGGGATTTTTCCAAGCTGGCAAGCACCCTGAGATATCAGTGTCATGGAAAAGTCATTTTCAAATACTTGTGGCTTTAAGTAGAAAAGCTTGGTTCAGGCTCTAAGGCCTGCTTCAATACTTTCCCTAGAGACAAAGATAATGCAGAAGCACTGTGACCTTGATAGAAATGTTTTCAGCAGGTACTGAGCTTGTTAGTGCCTGAAAAGAAACCAACCCCAATCAAGCACATTCCTAAGTGATGGAATTATTACCACCTGTGTGTTGGAGTAAGCAGACCCATAACGGGGTAAGTTTCAATTCTTCTTCAGTCTACCTATTATGGGATGTCATGAAACCCTAGCAACAGAGAAAGGTTGACATCACTTTTCTAGCTTTTGGTTGGTCAAAGGCCTGAACTGACCAACAGCTACCATTTTCTATAAAATAAGGTTTTCATTCTGTGAGAAGTGCGGCTGCCTGGAACTATACAGACCTTGTGGATCAATAGTTTCTGAACAACTTGGGACTTTGGCATCTCATGCTGACTGCCTGGATGGGCTTGCTTGTTTGACTTTGTCATAGTTGGATTACTACACCATTTGTAACCTGAAGGTAACTTGGCAACTGCCTTGTAAATTCTTAGCAAAGCTGGTTACGCTTAGGTATTTTATTTTGTATCCTCACTGTTTAATTGTCTTATTTTACAATTCATTTGCACCTTAATAAAGTAATGATCTTTTTTAGCCTGTCATGGTTTGTGCTCTTTGAATCTCAAAAGGCTAATTCCAATTGCCTGGACTTGGGATCACTACTACAAATACTTTTTGCATATGAGCTCAGTCTGTTGTTCCCTCTGCAGAGCTGACCTTGTGTTTAAGTCTTAGTTTCTGGTCTGGAAGTTTGGTCTTTTATTCCAGGACTGTGAGAGACTGATTAAAAGATATGATGGTGGCCTACTGAATGCTTAAGGGTGTACTATATTCCCTTAAGTGACTTTGTAAAGTGCTGTGCAGCCTGTTTTGTAACCCAAATGTCTAACCGGAGGGTTGGGCATTTGTAACAATCAGCAATTGCGGGGTCCTCAAACTGGGTACCTAGAGACTTGGCAGTCTGGGTGACTCAGCTGGGGACCTCTTCAGGTTCAGGGGAGCATGGTGAGCCTTAAGACTTAGCAGTCATGGGCAGGAATGTGCCCCTCCATCTCCTCTATGCACTGGACATGTGGTCCATGATGAGTAGGGTCCGGAAGGATTCTAGACCTGGCTCTGAGCCAGGGTGGGTTTGTTCTGCTAGGAAGCTTGCTTTGCAAGCACAATACCACCCATGCTTTAATGGTAATTCAGTTGTGCCAACGACTCATGTGTCAATAAATTTCCCAGTTTAACATATAACTTGTGTGGTGTTTCATTCAAGAGGTGGGCAGGCAAAACTTAGGAACTGCCAGCCAACCACCAGCCTACCTTTATCTGCCCCTCTGACTTCAGATTTCCATCTCCCCCATCCCTCCCTACAGCCTCTACCTAGGCATAGCAGCTCACATTATTCTCACATTCGATCCTCTCCCCTCACAACAACGCTGTGAGGTAGCTTAGGATGAAGTCCATGACTGGTCTGAAATCACCCAGCTTCCACAAGAAGAATCCGGGTCTGGCAGACCCTGCCCTGAATCACTAACTGCTACATCACACTGACTGTCATAGAGGAACCACTTCAGCAGGGTATAATGAGACTGAGTCCACCATTTTCTCCAGGGGAACTAATCTCTGCCATCTGGAGAGCAGTTGTAATTCTGAGTGATCTCCAGCCCTCAACTGGAAATTTGCAACAATGGTTCCCCAGGAGGAAAAGTTCAGTCTTTCTCCACAGTGGGGACCAAAGCAGCTTACATTATTCTCCTCTTCCCCTTTTGATCTGCACAACAACCCTGTGAGGTAGGTTAGGCTGAAAGTCTGTGACGGGTCCAAAATCACCCACTCAGCTTCTACAGCAAGAATCTGGTCTGGCAGACTCTGCTGTGAAGTGCTAACTGCTACACCACATTGGTTGTCCTAGTTGCGAGCTAATTTGGAGTAGTGGTTAAGGGTGTGGACTGTAATTTGGGAGAACCAGGTTTGATTCCCCACTCCTCCACATGCAGCTGCTGGTGTGACCTTGGGTCAGTCATAAGTTCTTTCAGAGCTGTTCTCTCAAGGGCAGTTCTCAAGAGAACTCTCTCAGCCCCATCTACCTCACAGGGGGTCTGTTATGGGGAGAGGAAGGGAAAGGGATTGTAAGCCACTCTGAGATTTCTCCGGGTAGTGAAGGATGGGGTATAAATCCAATCTCCTCCTCCTCCTCCTCCTCTTCTTCTATTTAAATATTAAAAAATAGAGGGGCTGCTGGAGGTAAACAGAAGCAAGCAGCCAGTCCTAGTTGTCATGCCAGTCAGGTGTCATCAAGTCACCCAGAGGGCACTGCCAGGCTTCAGGTAGCCAACCTCCAGGTTTTGAAGATCACCTGGTATCACAAATGAACTGCAGAGAACAGATCTTTCTCCCCCTGGAGAAAATAACATGGCATTCTATTCAGCTGAGTTCTCTCCCCTCCCCAAACTCTGCCTTCTGTAGACTCCACCACAAGATCTCCAGGAATTTCTCAACCTGGAGCCAGCAACCCTAGTCAGGATGAGCCCTAATGAGTTTTCTCTCAAAGGCCAAAATAGGCCTGGAAAGGAACTCCTCCCCTCACCTTTTACTGACAGAACCAGGGTTGGTTGCTTAGCAAAAGCCACTGAAGCGAAAATGATCCTAGCAGGAGGAGTAGGTGAAGTGTCTTAGTCAGGAGAGACAGCCATTTTGGCAGTTTATTTTGTCAGGGAATAGTGTCCAGGCTGGCAGTTGGTGGGTGAGAGGAGCGGGCCCAGCATCCAGCCAATGGCATGCAAGTACTCTTGAGTGGCACTTGATGGGCCAATAGTGCACAGCACAGCCAATGGGATAGCTGGATAGAGCCAATATGTTAGAGGGGGTGTGTGTGTGTGTGTGTGTGTGTGTATATATATATATATATATATATATATATATAATTTTATTTTTTGTAGCAGGAACTCCTTTGCATACAGGCGACACACCCCTAATGTAGCCAGTCCTCCAAAAGCTTACAGTAGCCCCTGTAAGAAGAGCTCTGTAAGCTCTTGGAAGATTGGCTACATTAGGGGTGTGTCGCCTAATATACAAAGGAGTTCCTGCTACAAAAAGAGCCCTATCTATCTATCTATCTATCTATCTATCTATCTATCTATCTCAGACAGATGATAGAGATATTTCAAAAGAATTATGTAAAATATAAACACACAATGTATTGTAAACAGCGTTAATGTTCTGAAGTCTTTTTAATGTTCTGATGTTCACCATCTTAGGGACATTCGATCAGGTGGAAAGGTGACAAAACGTTTTATATTAAATACAATTTAAAGGTATGTGATAAAATATTAACATAGATACATTTTACTTGGGGAATAAAAATGATGCATTATTGTCACAAATAAGCTATCAGTATTTGTAAATAATCATTTTCTTTTCTTTTTTTAAAACAAAATTTTATTGGAGTATATTCAACATTGTTAAACATCGTTACCAATACAATTTAAAGATTACATCCCACCCCCCACCCCCCAATAGGCTTCCAACACTGCTAATAACAGAAAAAAAAAGAGTTAAAAGGTAATCGGGTTTAAACTTATAACAATCGACAAACCAGGTAACACAATTCTAATACGTAAAAGCCTGACTCTTTCAAACATAGTTTCCAATAAAGGTACAGTACAATCAAGTGTTCATTTCATTTCTCATTCAGTTTCAATACGAATCAAGATTGTACATTTTCCCTTTCATTCTATATTCAGTTTCCATATACAGTCTCAGGCCTTCCCAGTCTTTTAGGTATTGTTCTGCCATTTGTCCATTTAGTTTCTTCGTCATTTTGTTCATTTTGGCTAAAAACAGCAATTTCCTTAACCAGTCTTGTATATCTGGCACCTTCTCCACTTTCCACTGTTGCGCAAAAGCCATTCTTGCCGATGTGATCATGTACCATAGTAATGTCCTTTTTTCTTATGGAATTTTTTCCATTGTCAAACCTAAGAGAAGAAGCTCCGGACTTTTCCTGATAGGAATTTTTAATATCTTCTGCATCTCACAATGTATATTTGACCAGTATACTTTTACTTTATCACATGACCACCACATATGGTAAAAAGAACCCTCTGTTTTTTTACATTTCCAACACTTATTAGTCAAGTTCTTATCCATACTAATATTAGCAATCTTTTTTTGAGTCTTATACCACCTGTACATCATCTTATAACAATTTTCTTTTATATTAACACAGGTTGACATTTTAAAAGCTTTTTTCCACAGAAATTCCCATGATTCCATAGAAATTTCCTTATTCATATTTATGGCCCATTTTATCATTTGCTCTTTAATAGTTTCATCCAGAGTATATACAGTCAACAAGGTTTTATACAATTTAGATATCATTTTTCGCCCTTTTTTCAACCAGATATCTTCAAACTCATTGTTCTTAGCTCTAAAACCAACCTCTTTACAGTCTTTTTTGTAAATGTCCCGTATTTGGAAATATTATAACCATCCATACTCAAATGCTAATTCATTATTTGGTTTTAAAACATATTTTTTCCCTTCCTTTTGAAGCAACTCTTGGTATTTCAACCAATCATTACCTTTATGTTCTGAAAAAGGATGAATAACTGCAGCAGGAACGATCCATAAAGGCCTCTCATTGGGAACTGTATTCTTGTATCTGGTCCATGCATCAAACAACGTTCTCCTTACATAATAATGCTTAAACATTGAGTCTACTTTATTTTTCCCATACCAAAGATAGGCATGCCAGCCAAATCTGCAATCGTGACCCTCAAGGGCCAAAAGTTTTCTATTTTCCAAATTAACCCAGTCAGTTAACCAAGACATACATACAGCTTCATGATACAAACGCAAATTCGGAACTTGGAAGCCACCTCTGTCTTTAACGTCATACATTATTTTCATTTTAATTCTTGGCTTCTTTCCTGCCCAGATAAATTTAAAGATTTCTCTTTGCCATTTCACCAACACTTTCACATCTTTCACAATTGGTATTGTCTGAAACAAAAACATTAACCTGGGCAGTACATTCATTTTGACAACGGCAATTCTTCCCACTTTTCTAAATCACGTCTTATCGAAACCCACAATTTTTCATAATTATTCTTAAACAAATCAATATTTTTCATTGTAATATCAACTCCCAAGTATTTGACCTTTCTAACCACTTCACATTCTGTCATATTTTGTAAAGCTTGTTGCTTTATACCATTCATGTTTTTGCACAATATTTTCGATTTATTTTTATTTACATAGAACCCTGCGAGATCACCAAACTCTTTTACTTTTTCAAACACCAATGGCATATTATTGACAGGATCTTCAACAATAAACATAATATCGTCAGCAAACGCTCTTAATTTATATGAGAAACCTCTGATACTCAAACCTTTTATATTATTATCATCTCTAATCACTTGCAGAAATATTTCCAAAATCCAGATAAATAACAATAGCGATAAGGGACAGCCCTGTCTAGTTCCTTTTCTGACCCGGAACGCTTCCGTTGATTCTGCATTTACAATCACCGTGGCCTTTTGTTCTTTATATATTGATTTAATCATTTTTGTAAATTCTACGCCCATCTGTAATTTTTCAATCATTTTAAACATAAATTCCCAATTCAAATTATCAAATGCTTTCTCCGCATCTAAAAATAAAAAGCCGACCTCTTTTTCTGGGTGCTTATCATAATATTCTATTGCGTCCAAAACAACCCTCATGTTGCCTTTTGCACTCTCCTCTTTCACCCTGAGCAAGAGGCTCTTTAGGTCCTCTTCACTTTCTGCCATCAGAGTGGTATCGTCTGCATATCTGAGGTTATTTATCTTTTCCCCAGCAATCTTAACTCCAGGCCAGCATTTCGCATGAGAAGGAAATGGCAACCCACTCCAGTATCTTTGCCAAGAAAACTCCATGGACAGTAACAAAAGGCTAAAAGGAGTTGTTACAAATGTAAAAAAAGATTTGGAACCAAAAGGAATTTTTAAAGACAAAGAAGGAAGATTCTTGGCAGTGGAAGTTATGCTTCAGAATAAAAAGACCGTAATTTTAAATCTCTATGCCCCGAATGGAGCCAAGGAAAAATTCTTTCAAGATTTGTGGGAACAATTACAACAGTTAACCTATGAACAAATGATATTGATGGGTGACTTTAATGGTACTGTTAATAATGCAATTGACAGAAAATCCAAAAAAGGAAATGAAGGTATAGGTAAGCTTCCGAAAGTATTTTTTCAAATGGCAAAACATGAACACCTGGAAGATGCATGGAGAGCTAAAAACCCTAAAGACAAAGACTATTCTTTTTACTCATCAAGACATGAGTCTTTCTCAAGAATTGATATGATGTGGATGACTGAGAACTTGATTATGCAAACACGTAAAATTGAAATATTACCTAGAATTCTTTCCGACCACAGCCCAATAAAGTGGTCAACTTATGCTAAAAGAAAGAAATTTCGATGGAGACTCAATGAGGATTTACTGGACAAACAAAACATTGTGGATAAAATAAGGACGGAAACCAAAACGTATTTTCAACTAAACTTAAATAAAGATGTACAGACGCAAACGGTATGGGAGGCATATAAGGTTGTAATGAGAGGACATTTAATTGCAATTAACAACAATGAAAGAAAACAATTCAAAATGGATAAAGAAATTTTGGAAAATATCCAAAAGAAAGAAGCAGAACTTAAGAAGAGACCTGGCAAAAAGGAGTAGTGAAGGCTGATAGAGAAATGGCTGAGAAGCTGAATGCATTTTTTGCCTCTGTCTTCACTGTGGAAGAGAAGTGCTTGCCCACTCCAGAAGCACCAATTTTGGGAGGGGGTTTGAAAGACCTGAATCAGATTGTGGTGACAAGAGAGGAAGTCCTCCAACTGATGGACAATTTAAAAATTAATAAATCACCAGGCCCGGATGGCATTTATCCGAGAGTTCTGAAAGAACTCAAATGTGAACTTGTGGATCTCCTGACAAAAATATGTAATCTTTCTTTAAAATCTGCCTCCATTCCTGAGGACTGGAAGGTAGCTAATGTCACTCCCATCTTTAAAAAGGGCTCCAGGGGAGAGCCAGGAAATTACAGGCCAATCAGTCTGACATCGCTACCGGGTAACTTGGTGGAAACTGTTATTAAGGAAAGAATTAGTAGGCACATTGATGAACAAAAACTATTGAGGAAGACTCAGCATGGGTTCTGTAAGGGAAGATCTTGTCTCACTAACCTGTTAGTGTTTTTTGAGGGAGCGAACAAATATGTGGACAAGGGGGACCCAATAGATATTATTTACCTTGACTTCTGGAAAGCTTTTGATACAGTTCCTCATCAAAGGCCCCTAAGTAAGCTCAATGGTCATGGGATAAAAGGACAAGTCCTCTTGTGGATCAAAAACTGGCTTATAAATAGGAAACAGAAAGTGAGTATAAATGGGAAACTTTCTCAGTGGAGGGTGGTAAGCAGTGGGGTACCACAGGGATCAGTACTCGGTCCGATGCTTTTTAACTTGTTTATTAACAATTTGGAATTGGGAGTAAGCAGTGAAGTGGCTAAATTTGCAGATGACACGCAGTTGTTCAGGGTGGTGAAAACCAGGGAGGATTGTGAGGCACTCCAAAGGGATCTGTCGAGGATGGGTGAGTGGGCATCAACGTGGCAAATGGGGTTCAATGTGGCCAAGTGCAAAGTGATGCACATTGGAGCCAAAAGTCCTAAATATAAATACACGTTGATGGGGTCTGAACTGGCAGAGACGGACCAAGAGAGAGATCTTGGAGTCGTAGTGGATAACTCAATGAAAATGTCTAGACAGTGTGTAGCTGCAATAAAGAAGGCCAACACTATGCTGGGGATTATTAGGAAGGGAACTGAAAACAAATCAGCCAGTATTATAATGCCCCTGTGTAAATCATTGGTGCGACCTCATTTGGAATACTGTGTACAGTTCTGGTCGCCACATCTCAAAAAGGATATTATAGCATTGGAAGAAGTGCAGAGAAGGGCAACTAGAATGATAAAAGGGTTGGAACACCTTCCCTATGAAGAAAGGTTAAAACGCTTGGGGCTTTTCAGCTTGGAGAAACGATGACTGAGGGGTGACATGATCAAGGTTTATAAGATTATGAATGGGACTGAGCAAGTTGAGAAAGAAGTACTTTTCTCCCTTTCTCACAATACAATAACTCGTGGGCACTCCATGAAATTGCTGAGCAGTCGGGTTAGAACAGATAAAAGGAAATACTTCTTCATCCAAAGAGTGTTTAACATATGGAATTCACTGCCACAGGAGGTTTTGGTAGCTACAAGCATGGACAGTTTCAAGAGGGAATTAGATAAACATATGGAGCAGAAGTCCATCAGTGGCTATTAGCCACAGGGTATAGATGGGAATTCTCAGTCTGGGGCAGGTGATGCACTCTATTCTTGGTGCTGGAGGGGGCAGCAGTGGGAGGGCTGCTAGTGTCCTGGCCCCACTGCTGGACCTCCTGATAGCACATGGTATTTTTGGCCGCTGTGTGACAGAGTGTTGGACTAGATGGGCCATTGGCCTGATTCAACGTTGGCTTCTCTTATGTTCTTATGTTCTTATCATTCTGAAAAATCCTGACTTCAGTGTCTTATTGGCAGCACATAGACACACATGCCTTTAGAGCACATCAAAAGACTCATGCTACTGAGCCAAATCACATCCTGGGGGGAGTGCAAGAAAACCTCCAGTGTTGGGTAGGACATCTAGGTTGAAATCACTATGCAGTTATGACATTCACTGGTCACTGAAATCCTATGAACAAATACTTGGGAATAAATCCTATTGAACTCACTAGAGTTTATCTCTCAAATGTACACAGAATTTGGATGTTTGTCACTCAACCTAGTCTCCTTTTCAGTGGGAGGAAACATAAAAAATGGGAAGAAACATAAATACAAGGTATGTAACCCGAAGTGGTTTGCAGTCAAAGATGGAGAACCTCTATCCAGTCAGTAAAAACAAGACCTGGAGCTGACTGTGGCTCAGATCATGAGCTACTCATTGAAAAATTCAGACTTAAATTGAAGAAAGTTGGGAAAAACACAAGGCCATTCAGATTTGACCTAGATCGCATCCCCGATGAATATACAGTAGAGGTGAAGAATAGGTTTAAGGGACTAGATTTGATAGACAGAGTGCCTGAAGAACTATGGACAGAGGTCCGTGACATTGTAAAGGAGGCAGCAGTCACCGCCATCCCAAAGAAAAAGAAATGCAAAAAAGCAAAGTGGCTGTCTGATGAGGCTTTACACATAGCAGAGGAAAGAAGGAAAGCTAAAGGCAACGGTGAAAAGGAAAAATTTGCCCAACTGAATGCAGATTTCCAGAGAACAGCAAGGAGAGATAAGGAGGCTTTCCTGAATGAACAATGCAAAGTAATAGAGGAAAACAATAGATTGGGAAGGACTAGAGATCTCTTCAAGAAAATTGGAGAAATCAAGGGAACGTTCCATGCAAAGCTGGCCATGATAAAGGACAAAAATGGTAGGGACCTAACAGAAGCAGAAGAGATTAGGAAAAGATGGCAAGAATACACAGAAGAACTGTACAAGAAGGACCTCGATGTCCTTGACAACCATGATGGTATAATCACTGACCTTGAGCCAGACATCCTGGAAAGCGAAGTTAAATGGGCCTTAGAAAGCATTACTAACAACAAAGCTAGTGGAGGTGATGGTATCCCAGCTGAGTTATTCAAAGTCTTAAAAGAAGATGCTGTTAAAGTGCTGCACTCAATTTGCCAACAAATTTGGAAAACACAACAGTGGCCACAGGATTGGAAAAGGTCAGTGTACATTCCAATCCCAAAGAAGGGCAATGTCAAGGAGTGTTCAAACTATCGCACAATTGCACTCATTTCACACGCTAGCAAGGTCATGCTCAAAATCCTACAAGCTAGGCTCCAACAGTACATGGATAGAGAACTGCCAGAAGTACAAGCTGGGTTTCGAAGAGGTAGAGGAACTAGAGATCAAATTGCCAACATTCGCTGGATTATGGAGAAAGCAAGAGAGTACCAGAAAAACATCTACTTCTGCTTCATTGACTATGCTAAAGCCTTTGATTGTGTGGATCACAATAAATTATGGCAGGTTCTTAAAGAGATTGGAGTACCGGACCACCTCACATGTCTTCTGAGAAACCTGTATAAGGGTCAAGAAGCAACAGTTAGAACCGGATATGGAACAACTGATTGGTTTAGCATAGGGAAAGGAGTACGGCAAGGATGTATATTGTCACCTTGCTTATTTAACTTATATGCAGAGTACATCATGCGAAATGCTGGCCTGGATAAATCACAAGCTGGAGTTAGGATTGCTGGGGAAAAGATCAATAACCTCAGATATGCAGACGATACCACTCTGATGGCAGAAAGTGAAGAGGACCTAAAGAGCCTCTTGCTCAGGGTGAAAGAGGAGAGCGCAAAAGTGGGCTTGAAGCTCAACATCAAAAAAACTAAGATCATGGCATCTGGCCCCATCACTCCTTGGCAAATAAAAGGGGAAGTCGTAGAAGTAGTGACAGACTTCACGTTCCTAGGATCCCAGATCACTGCAGATGGTGACTGCGGCCATGAAATTAAAAGACGCCTGCTCCTTGGGAGGAAAGCGATGGCAAACCTAAACAGCATGATAAAAAGCAGAGACATCACCTTGCCAACAAAAGTCCGCATGGTCAAAGCAATGGTATTCCCCGTAGTAATGTATGGCTGCGAGAGTTGGACTATAAGGAAGGCCGAGCGCCGAAGAATAGATTCTTTTGAACTATGGTGCTGGAGAAGACTCTTGAGAGTCCCTTGGACTGCCAGGAGATCAAATCAGTCAATCCTAAAAGAAATCAACCCTGATTGCTCCCTGGAAGGCCAGATCCTGAAGCTGAAGCTCAAATACTTTGGGCACCAAATGAGAAGGGAGCATTCACTGGAGAAGACCCTGATGCTGGGAAAGATTGAAGGTCAAAGACGAAGGGGACAGCAAAGGATGAGATGGTTAGACAGTGTCATCGATGCAACGAACATGAAATTGAGCAAACTTCAGCAGACAGCGGAAGACAGGAGGGCCTGGCGTAAACTGGTCCATGGGGTCGCGTAGAGTCGGACTCGACTGTGCGACTGAACAACAACAAACCCGAAGTGGATGACATTGGTAATTTGCTTTACTTTTGAAGTTTGCAGAATATCTTTTTGAAGGGAATAATAACATGGGAGTCGTGTAATATACCTGAATTGGATATCACTTGGCATTGTTGACTTTAAATTAACAGATTATCATTTGTATGAATTCAAGCTAAAATACTACTGAAGAAAAATACTTATTGAATGCATAGTGTGTTCCCCTTCTTCCAGTCCCTTCCCCAGTTTAATGTCACCATCAGGTCTCAGAGTGGCGCTACTGAGTGCCAGACTGGTTAAATCTAAAACAAATCTCATCCAGGATTTGACCTGGTGGGAAGAAGACATCCAGGTTTATATCACCAAGAAAGAAAGTCTTTTACTAGGTGTCTCGGTGGTACTGCAGCTAAGACCCTGTGATTAGGGAAGGGAAGATGTCAGGATCTCTCAAGACAACATCTCTCTATTCAGGTGGGATAATATATATTTAAAAAGTATAATATAATCATGAAAAATCAGATCCTCTTGATGGACTCTCAAGTACATCAGGAGGAAAGCTATGCATGACTTTGCATGCCCTTGCTAACTTAACATGGTCTCTCTACTACCAATGTGAATGGGTTCTATCTTGTAGCCTTGGTTGATACCACTGAATGTAAGTGAGAGAATGTTTGAATATGCAATACTCGGTTATTTGCTATAAAGTGGCAATTGAGCTTCATGAACTGCTTGCTCACAAATCAGCTGACTGAATAATTTAATTCACAAATCTAACCAGTAGTGTATGTGGGCTGTCTTTCTTGAAGAACTTTGCATGCCTCCAACATTGTGGCTGGATTGGCCATGAACCCCACAATCGCCCGTGTACTTAACTGGGTGTGGAGGGGATAGCCAGCGGGTCGGTTCTCTGTGGAATTCCAGCCATATAGCTCACGGCAACAAGAACTGTTGGTGCACAAGGGCTGTCTGTTATGGGAGAATCAGGTGTTGGTGCCTCCCAACCTAAGGAAACAGGTTCTGGAGGCTCTGCATGAAGGTCACCCGGGCTTAGTCAAAATGAAGGCTCTAGCTTGGAGTTATGTTTGGTGGCCCCGTATAGACCATGAAATTGAGGAGAGGGTAAAAGTGTGTCCGCCATGCCTGGAATCTTGGCCAGAACTCCCTCAGGCTCCCATATATCACAAGGAAACACCACACAGTCCATGGTCGAGATTGCATATTGACTTTGAAGGGCCATTTCAGGGGTAAGTGTTCTTAATAATAGTTGATGTGTACTCTAAATGGTTAAAGGTGGTACAAATGTCGAAAATGACTTCTGCCACAGTCATAAAAGCACTGCACCGTATCTTTGCTACCCACAGCTTACCTGACATGGTAATCTCAGATAACGGGACACAATTTACCTCAGCTGAATTCCTGGAGTTTTGGGGAAAAAACTTAAACATGTCACATCCGCAGCATTCCACCCAGCCACAAATGGGCAGGGTGAATGGATGGTGTGGACCACAAAGGAAGCCCTGCGGAGAATGATCCATGGGGACTGGGCTCAGAAGCTGGCATCCTTTATACTGTACCAACATATTATGCCACACACCGCAACTGGGAGGAGCCCAGCAGAGTTGCTGATGGGACACCACCTGAAGTCACTACTGGATCGACTCCACCTCGACTTTACCACCGACAAACCACCGCAGAGTGAAGTCCTGGAAACTCCTCATTACTTCAAAGTCAGAGACTCCATTTTTGCCCAGAACTATGGGGAGGGGCACCTTTGGCTCCCAGCAGTCGTCATTGAGGTAACTGGCACTCTGTCGTATGTGGTACAAACTGCAGATAGCAGGCAGTTAAGGCGCCACATAGACCAACTTAGGCAAAGATGGGCTGGCTCAAGCATTGAGGACAGTGCTGAGTCTAACAAGGTTCCAGCCCCCACAGCTGAGCAAGTGGAACCTTTGAGTTCAGAGGTTGGTGTTGCAGATTGGGATGTTGAGCCGGTTGCCAGGGCAGGGTCAGAATAGAACCCAATCCCTGACTCTAGCCTCTCGAGCAGTAGTTCCACTGGGAAACAGAATGGTCCAGGAAACAGGGACGCAGAGACAGTACCTCCAACTAACCCAGTAAGATGGTCGCAACAAATGCAATGACCTCCCTCTTATTTAAAAGATTTTGTTTGTTCCAGGATTGATTCATCTTAAGGGGGAGGGATGTTATGTATTGGTATACATAATGCCTGAGCTTGGATTCTATCTCCTATTTAAGTCTGGTACTCCTGCAAGCTGATTGGATACTCTGCGCAGCAGTCCAAGCAGGATACAAGAAAGGTGCAGGAGGGAAATGACTTGATTGGTTATGTTCATGTTTTGATTGGTTCTTATCTCAACTAAGGGCATGGACTACCAAGCCTGGATAGTTTAAAAGAGAGCCTGTTGCTCTCGTGTTCTGTGTTTGTTCCTACTTTATAAATAAAACTGAATCACTTGTTATGAGCTTCTGCCTTAAGTCTCATATTTAACAAAGTACCATCTGTAATAGTAATAAAATGTGTTTATTGTTTTAACTACTTTGATCTGACTTGTAAATGTGTTTATTGAAATGTTGTTGACCACCCTGATCCTTGTGTACAGGGGAGGGCTGTCTACATATCAAATAAAATCAGTCAATCAATCAATAAAAGCTTGGGTAAAAAAGCACCTAAAGCAAATACAGTAGGTACCAGGTGAGCCTCAAGGGGGAGGGCATTCCAAAGGCAAGGTGCCCTTGCGCCTCAGTTCTGATGGTGGGAGCACAGAGGGCAGGATTTAAGAAGAAGAAGAGGAGGAGATTGGATTTATACCCTGCCCTTCATTACCCAAAGGTGTCTCAGAGAGGCTTACAAACTCCTTTCCCTTCCCCTCCCCACAACAGTCACCCTGTGAGGTAGGTGGGGCTGAGAGAGCTCCAACAGAAACTGCTCTTTTTCAAGAACAGCTCTTATCAGAACTATGGCTTGCCCAAGGTCATCCAGCCAGGTGCAAGTGGAGGAGTGGGGAATCAAACCCGGTTCTCCCAGATTAGAGTCCACTCACTTAACCACTATGCCAAACAGATTTTAACTGGTAGATGGGAGGAGGCCAAGTGTCCTAGTCCCAAGCCATTTAGGGCCTTAAAGGTAAGAACCAGTAGTTTGAATAGTGCCCAGAAACAGATGGGTAACTAATGCAGGACTTTCTGCACAGGGGTGATACGAACATATATCACAAACACTGGGCAACTGTCAATGAAGGGCACACAGATTTACCCTGAATTACTGTTTCTCTTCCAGTTTTTTAAAATGCATGGACAGATGATTCCCTGAGTCATAATGCTGTAGTAAAAACGGAGAAGGGTATGAAATGCTCTTCTACAGGTGCAGTTCCACTGATGGAAGAGGGAGGACAGACAATTTCTTCCCTTTTCCCTCCTCACGTAAACCCACCGATTTATGTGGCCATCTATTTAATGAATTTTTACATTCCTTCTAAAATTATGGACTCAAGGTGACACACAAACAGGGATGCTTGAACATCACCCAGTTTGGCTCATGTTCTGTTTGACAGTTGGAAGCAGTTAGCTGATTTTTCAGCAGGCTTTGACCAGCTCAAGACTGTTCAGCAAGCTAAGTCTGAAAACAACAAGTTCCCAAAATAATTTATTTAAAACATTAATATCCATATTTTACCCAATTAGACTGAAAGCAATTAAAATATATTAAAATCTACTTTAAAACTATATATACATACAAAAATAGCAGGATGGTATAGAGTTGTTTTCTGTGGCCCCAGGAGGTCGGACCAGAACCAATGGGTTGAAATTAAATCAGAAGAGTTTTTGGCTAAATGTTAGGAAGAACTTCCTAACACAAAGTGATTCCTCAGTGGAACAAGCTTCCTCAGGAGGTGGTGGTCTCTCCTTCTTTGAAGATTCTTAAACAGAGGCTAGATGGCCATCTGACAGCAATGCTGATTGTGTGAACTTAGGCAGATCATGAGTGGTAGGACAGGAAGGGTTGCATCAGTGCTTAATTCTTGTGGTCCTTTCTTACATGCTCAGGGGAATGCTGATTGCCACTTTGGTGTCAGGAAGCAATTTTTCTTCAGGCCAGTTTGGCCAGGGATCCTAGAGGGTTTTTTGCCATCTTCTGGGCATGGAACAGGGCTCACTGGAGGTGAGGGGGGAGGTATTTCTGAATTTCCTGCATTGTGCAGGGGGTTGGACAAGGTGGCCCTGGAGGTCCCTTCCAATTCTATGATTCTAAGCATGGCTTTGATCCAGAGTAAATTTCTTTCTTTCTTTCTGTTACAAGGTTGGAGCATCTACCCTGTCTTTCAAAAAGGTATTTCCTGTCTTCTAGACCCTCCCCCCGCATATTTAAGTAACCAATTTATGTCATAATCCTTGATCAAGCCCTTCCACTTGTTATTTTATATCTTTTTACCAATAACAAGTCCCTCAAGCTGCAGACCACAGCTCTTTTCACATTACCATTCTAAACCAGATAATATTCATTGTTGGCACATTTTGAGTAAAGTGTTACAAGGATAGGGGTTTCTTACAGCAAACATGTAAATAAATTCTGCTAGCAGCTGGTTACTAAAACAGTCTGTCTGCAATGACAGAAAAAATCCATTAGCAACCAGTTACTAAAACAGAATACAAAGGCAGTTTGAAAAGCTTCACTTTACCACCCACACTCTCCTGTTACATTTACTGTGAGGTAAAAGTGTATTTTCAGTAAATTAGCATTTTTTTTCATGTGTATGTGTGTGTGCAAGATTCCTTAGTCTTATACAAGGGTGTTAGTCAAGGGTGATAAAAGCAGGTGGTAGGTTTCAGATTATCAGGAACTCTGACCATGTCCTCAGACTGAATACCATGAAAAGTATCCCACACAACTGAACAAGTCAGCATACTGATACCATCTGATCCTGTTACTGCTAATGTAGAATCCACAGAAAGCATAAGATAATGTTTCCAGAGAAACCATTCACTTTTTAAGAGACTGAATAAGGTATAGGGAGATGATACATTCTATGTTAATTTCTGGTGCTATGTTAATTTCTGGTGCTGCCTCCTCATCCATTAAGTGAAAACCTGAGCTTTTATCAGTTACTACTTTTTTCCTGAATGAACAATGCAAAGTAATAGAGGAAAACAATAGATTGGGAAGGACTAGAGATCTGTTCAAGAAAATTGGAGAAATCAAGGGAACATTCCATGCAAAGCTGGCCATGATAAAGGACAAAAATGGTAGGGACCTAACAGAAGCAGAAGAGATTAGGAAAAGATGGCAAGAATACACAGAAGAACTATACAAGAAGGAACTCAATGTCCTTGACAACCACAACGGTATAATCACTGACCTCGAGCCAGACATCCTGGAAAGCGAAGTTAAATGGGCCTTAGAAAGCATTAGTAACAATAAAGCTAGTGGAGGTGATGGTATCCCAGCTGAGTTATTCAAAGTCTTAAAAGAAGACGTTGTTAAAGTGCTGCACTCAATTTGCCAACAAATTTGGAAAACACAACAGTGGCCACAGGATTGGAAAAGGTCAGTTTACATTCCAATCCCAAAGAAGGGCAATGTCAAGGAATGTTCAAACTATCGCACAATTGCACTCATTTCACACGCTAGCAAGGTCATACTCAAAATCCTACAAGCTAGGCTCCAACAGTACGTGGATAGAGAATTGCCAGAAGTACAAGCTGGGTTTCGAAGAGGTAGAGGAACTAGAGATCAAATTGCCAACATTCGCTGGATTATGGAGAAAGCAAGAGAGTACCAGAAAAACATCTACTTCTGCTTCATTGACTATGCTAAAGACTTTGATTGTGTGGATCACAATAAATTATGGCAGGTTCTTAAAGAGATGGGAGTTCCGGGCCACCTCACATGTCTCCTGAGAAACCTGTATAAGGGTCAAGAAGCAACAATTAGAACCGGATATGGAACAACTGATTGGTTTAGCATAGGAAAAGGAGTACGAAAAGGATGTATATTGTCACCTTGCTTATTTAATTTATATGCAGAGTACATCATGCGAAATGCTGGGCTGGATGAATCACAAGCTGGAGTTAAGATTGCTGGGGAAAAGATCAATAACCTCAGATATGCAGACGACACCACTCTGATGGCAGAAAGTGAAGAGGACCTAAAGAGCCTCTTGCTCAGGATGAAAGAGGAGAGCGCAAAAGTGGGCTTGAAGCTCAACATCAAAAAAACTAAGATCATGGCATCTGGCCCCATCACTCCTTGGCAAATAGAAGGGGAAGTCGTAGAAGTAGTGACAGACTTCACGTTCCTAGGATCCCAGATCACTGCAGATGGTGACTGCGGCCATGAAATTAAAAGACGCCTGCTCCTTGGGAGGAAAGCGATGGCAAACCTAAACAGCATGATAAAAAGCAGAGACATCACCTTGCCAACAAAAGTCCGCATGGCCAAAGCAATGGTATTCCCCGTAGTAATGTATGGCTGCAAGAGTTGGACTATAAGGAAGGCTGAGCGCCGAAGAACAGATTATTTTGAACTATGGTGCTGGAGAAGACTCTTGAGAGTTGCTTGGACTGCAAGGAGATCAAATCAGTCAATCCTAAAAGAAATCAACCCTGATTGTTCCTTGGAAGGCCAGATCCTGAAGCTGAAGCTCAAATACTTTGGCCACCAAATGAGAAGGGAGCATTCACTGGAGAAGACCCTGATGCTGGGAAAGATTGAAGGTCAAAGAAGAAGGGGACAGCAAAGGATGAGATGGTTAGACAGTGTCATTGATGCGACGAACATGAAATTGAGCAAACTTCAGTGGACAGCGGAAGACAGGAGGGCCTGGCATAATCTGGTCCATGGGGTCGCGAAGAGTCGGACTCGACTGTGCGACTGAACAACAACTTTTGAGTAACACTTTTCCATTCCTACATTATCATCATTCGTCCAGCTGTTTTGTTGCTGGCTAAAGCATTATTACTGCTGCTAATGAGGTTGTAATTTTATGTTTATGAAGTGTGAAGACTGTTCTGTTAGATAATTACATAAGGAGACAGAACCAAGAATAGCTGTCAGTTCTCACAGTAGAAGAGAAGAGATTGGATTTATACCCCACCCTTCATTACCCAAAGGAGTCTCAGAGTCCTTTCCCTTCCCCTCCCCGCAGCAGGCACATTGGCTGTGGTCACACACACTATATAATCCACTATCAATCCACTTTCAGTGTACTTTCCAACTGGATTTTTACTGTGTGAACTGGAAAAATCCAGCTGGAAAGTGGATTGAAAGTGTAATGAAAATGGGTTATTTAATTGTGTGTGACCACAGCCCCTGTGAGGTAGGTGGGGCTGAGAGAACTCTCTCGAGAACTGCCCTTGAGAGAACAGCTCTGAGATAACTTGTGACTGACCCAAGGTCACATCAGAAGCTGCATGTGGAGGAGTGAGGAATCAAACCCGGTTCTCCAAGATTCAAGTCTGTGCTCCTAATTTGTACACCAAACTGGATCTCTTAGTAGAATCTAAGCCTACATGAGCTCTTTTCTACCTGGTATTAATATCCAATCCAATTTAATTTAAATGCACCAAATATATTTTAAACATTTTGACCTATTTAGCTTTTTGTTGTTTCAAGTTGGCTTATGTTGTCCTCTTCCCCAAGTTATTCTTAGGGCCCTTTACCATAACAATTCTGGCTGCAGATTTGCCAATTGTACCAGATTGAAGCAAGATAAGCTGAAGATGGGCAGAATGTTGCACATTTCTCATGTCCATACCCCCTTATGCACCCCCAGTGTATGCATAAGGTTGCACTGCAAATGATCCTCAGAACAGTCCTCAGTCTAGAAGCAGATTGTCCAAACTGAAAAAAATCAACTCCTAGTTAAGAGCCTAGGCAAAAAGAAATGTTTTGGCCTGGCACCCAAAACAGAGTAGGATAGGTGCTAGGTGAGTCTCAAAGTTTATATGACTCCTCTCTGCATTTACACTGTTAAAGATACATACAGGAAAAAACAACAAGACAAGAATAGTGTGGGGTGTTCTTTGTGTCTGTCAGTGATGGTGAAGGGCAAACCCCTGTGGGCTGTGAAGAGAAATAATTAAAAGATCACCCATTCTGCTCTGAAGTGGTGCACAGAAGAGGATGCATTTTTAATGTATTAAGGGTTTTCTCAAATTGATTTTTAATGTAGTGTCTCAATTCATTACTTCAGCGTTTTATTCATACATTGAAGGTGGCAACCTAATTATCCTTGGAAAAACATGTCAGACTTGCACATTTTACTTATTAGTTACATGGGGTAAAGAACCAGTTTTTATATTCTGTTTCTCTATGAATGTATGCAGTGAGAGAACATTGACAGCTAATAAGCTGCTATGAGGCAATTTCATTTAATAATGGCACAGAACTTAAGTCTATTATACACATTCTGATTTTGGTCTAAAATATCCGCTGGGCAAACAAACCACAACAGAGAATATGCCTATTTGTTCTGATGGTTTCAATCATCTAAAGCAATTGCCTACAAAGTTTCCAGATCTGTGGTCCACTTTTAACTCCCAGGCAGCCACATATGAGCCACTAAGCTGCAAACACATGACACCATAGCCAAATTACAGTGTTCCCAGGTGTCCCCAAGGCCTACAAGCAGGGCATGGAGGTCACTGGTATTCAGAGGGTTATTGTGTGTAAACATGAAGGTTCCATGGAGGGAGTGATTTTCACAGATGATTCCCCTCCCCTCCATACAGTAAATTCCCAGTTTTCCCCATCTACTGTAGATTGCCTGTCCATCTATTGTAGATTTCCAGAAGCTGCCTTTAGGGGGACTCAATGGACTACCTCAGAAAGGAAGAGCTGGGAAAGTCCCACTATTTTATCCACACTAAAACCTTGTGGTGTAGCTTAGGATGAGAAAAAAAGAGGGGGCTATGGTTCAGTGATAGAACACCAGTTTAGCCTGCAGAAGGGAATGTCTTTACCATAGAGATTAGAGAAAAAATCCTCAAGTGACACCTGGAAATGCTGTCACATTTCCTTCTCCAGGCACCAATCTAATGGCATTTGTCAAGAAAGTGCTAGCAACCCATATCTGCAATACTGAAGACTGTGATGGGCCCCAAATCAATCTTGATACAGATATGTTTCTTTTCTTTATACATTTTATATTTTGGTTGGATCTTGTAGATAATTTCTTGGCTTTATAACTATTTTAAAGCTAAACACAGATACGCTGTGTTCTGCTCATAGCACAATATGGATATCTAGCTTTGTTTAAAGCTAGATTTGTTTAAAATGTGTTTTGGTAATGTCACACGACATGTTTCAACCTGACTTTAAAAAAATCCCTTCCTGATTCTCATTCTGTAGATTCCCTAGATTCTATAAAATTATATTCTGCAACATCAGGTTATAAAGAAACATATAGAGACACACAGTGAAGTGTATAGCTACATTTCATTGTGATTATTGTGGATATGTTTTGGTTCTGTGAAGACTTGCTTGTGACAAGGAAGATAGTAGTACAAATTAAAGCATACTTCCCCAAACCTAGAAAGGTTTTTTTATTCTTCATCCACCTAGCACCATTAAGCTAGGGACATGTCTGGACTTGTGAGTTCTGACCTGGGAGCTACACTGTAATAAGTGTTGTAGTGAGCAACTCAGCATGCTTGGACATTGGGGGGTGCAACATCACTCTAAGTGTATATTAGGTGTTATTTCCTTGAACGGGATGCCTCTCTTTGTCTTAACCTGGGCGCTGCCTGCTGATCCCCTGTCCCTCTTTGTTCTCTCATTCCCTCTCTCTACATGACCTTCCATGGAGACACATGTCCCTGCAAATCTTTCCTGTAGATACAATATCCTCATACTCCCACACACATGATGCTGGACAAGCTGGCCATTTGTGATAGAGAAAATATTCTTTAAATTAGTCTTCTTTCTTTTCTTTTGACTGTGACCTGAATGTGAACTGGATCTACGTGAATAAATGTATGTTTACTATTTTTGCAAAATACTTCTTGGGAGATTTATTTACTGCACTCAGTATCATGCTTCTATGACGGGGCAAAACTTTACTATATTAACCAAATATCCCAATAGGGTTATGAGTGGCCAGAGTGAATTTTAAAGTTTAAAAGGAATTTTTCTTATTTGTTTTTGTTTTTCTCTTGCTTGAGCAATTACAAGGCTTCACCGCCTGCTGGCAAGAACAAAAATGCTGGGAATTTGCTAACATCTGTTCTCAAGCTCTAAGTGAAGAAAGAAACTTTTTTCTCTCTCTCACTTCCTTTTTGAATTCTAAACTATGATATAACAACACAGAGTCCTAGAGAAGCTTAACAGAGATAATTTAAATGTGTGGCTTTTTAGAACTGAGCATCAACTCAAAGGAAAATAGGCTTTTTTTTATTAACTGCTCCATGACCTTCAGGGTCTGAAAATGAGATCACAAGATGGGAGAATGCAGACGGTACACCACAAAAGCTGATTATTAGTACATTGGCTAATTCCCAGTTGGTATATATAAAAGGACAAGAAACTGCAAAAGGGATGATTAAAGCCTCAAGAAAGGTCTACAGAGAGCAAGACCAGGCTAGCAAGATTTCTTTGTTTAGATAACTTTTCTCAATTAAGTTACAAGAAAGCGGAAATGCAGAGACCCATGTAGAAATGTTACTAAATCTAATTGATAACCTTGCAACTGCTGTTAAAGTGCTAGATGAGGATTTACCAACTGGATTGTTTCTAAGATCCCAACCTGAACCTTATTCTGCATTTATTTCAACATTAATTGGAAGAGATTCTAAGTTGGAGGACATTATAGGGCTGATAAGAGCGGAGTAGCACAAACAAAAGGGCTATCGTGAGTTGAACAAAAGCAAGAATAATTCAAGTTACATGGGGATGGTAACTAAGCCAACTGACCACAGAAAGCCCAACCACAAAGACAAAAGAAATGTCCCACACTGTTTCAGTTATAACAAGGCAGGTCATTTCCAGAGGGAGTTCTTGCTCAATAGAAATGCAAATGCCAGCACTAGCAAGTAATCACACACTCCAGGACAGAGACAGAAGGATATCTCCCAAAGAAAACAATTTAATTATTGTGTATCTCATTTAGCACAAATGAATGAAAATCACAAGCCTTGGCTAATAGATAGTGGTGCTTCCATACATATGACATCAGATATCAACGTGTTTGATGAAATGGACCTAAATGCCTCTGGAAAAGTGCACCTTGCCAATAGAGATCAAGTAGACATACAAGGAAAAAGAAAAGTTATACTACATTGCCAAATAGGTGATAGTGGAACTGACATTACTTCAGATGATATTTTATATATCCCTGATTTAAAGGAAATTTGCTAAGTGTGCCGACATTCTCAGAAAAATGATTTGCCATACATTTGCACCAAGGTGAGCTATATTCCACAGGTGCTCTCAGAAATGGAGTCTTTGAGCTGGACTGCCAGGAACCGAAGGCCTATACAGGCAAGATAACTGCTGTCCAGAAGTCCCTGGAGCTTTGGCATAGGAGATTTGCTCATTGTGACCCAGAAGCAATATTGAAATTACTAACAAAGGACTTGGTAAAAGGTAAAGGTAAAGGTTCCCTTGCTCGAAAGCCAGTCGAATCCGACTCTAGGGTTGCGGTGCTCATCTCTGTTTCAAAGCTGAAGAGACAGCGCTGTCTGAAGACATTTCCGTGGTCATGTGGCCGGCATGACTAAACACCAAGGTGCAGAAAACGCTGTTACCTTCCCACCAAAGTGGTACTTATTTATCTACTTGCAATTTCTTGCTTTCGAACTGCTAAGTTGGACTTGATAACAAGTATCAATATGAGTGAGTGTGCCAATGACAATCAATTGTGTGTAAATTGTATTATCTTTTATTGATGATTTTTCAAGATACACTGTGTGTTCCTTTTGCTTAAGGAAAAATCTCAAACTGAGCAGAACATGAGAGACTACATTGTCATGGTTTCTAACAAGTTCAACAGGAAACCCCAAGCCATCCAGTCTAACCATGGTGGTGAGTACATATCAAGATCAGTACAGGCATTCATAAGGGAATATGAAATCCAACACAGATTTAGTGTGCCCCACACACCAGTACAGAATGGGGTTACTAAGCACAGGAATCGTTCTGTAATGGACATGATCAGATGCATGTGAATTGACTCAGGTGCTCCCTACAGGCACTGGGGAGAAGCTGCAATGACCACAGTTTACCTGCAGAACAGATTGCCAACCGAAGCCACAGAGAAAACTCCTTAGGAGTTATGGCATAATAGAAAGCCAAGCATAGAACACATCAGGGATTTTGATCCATGGTCTATACTCATATACCCAAAGAAAAGAGATCCAAATTAGAACCTAGAGCTGAAGAAGGCATCTTTGTAGGCTGTTCTCCAGAGTGCAAGGGGTACAGAATTCTAAGCACTAACCACATCGTGTGTGATGTGTGTCACTAACCAGCTAATTGTCCATATTCTCTTAAATAATATTTATTTATTTATTTATTTATTCAATTTGTACCCTGCCCTTCCCTGTGAGCAGGCTCAGGGCAGCTCGCACAATTGGTACAAAATACCAATAAAACCACATAAAATCACTTTAAATCACATTAAAACAATATAAGAGATGGGTAATGGATAGTTGTGGTCCTTCCAAAATAAATACAAGATCATCAGCAAAGGCTTGAAGTTTATACTCTTCACCCTTAATTTTAAGACCTTTTATCTGCATATTTCCTCTTTATATTTCAGTGTTTCAAGAGCAAAAGTGAATAATAATGGAGATAATGGGCAACCTTGTCTGGTTCCCTTTTGTATTTCTATATTTCATGAACAGATCATTATTTTGGCAAACTGTTTTGTGTAAATTACTTTCACCATTGTAACTTTTTCTCCTCCACATTGCCAGTTCAGTAACTGCTCCAACATAAACGTCCAACTAAGATTGCCAAAGGCCGTCTCTGTATTGAGAAAGACTAATTCTATTTGCTTTTCTGAGTGTGCTTCAAAACATTCTAGTACATTCAAAATAATTCTCACATTGTTCCTCATTTGTCTTTTAGGTAGAAATCCTGTTTGATTTTGATGTATCATTTGAAGGATCGCTTTTTTCAGTCTATTCACTAAAATGGAAGCAAATATCTTGTAGTCCACATTTAAGAGTGATATTGGCCTATAGTTTCTCATTTCTCTCTCATCTGTGTCAGGTTTATGTATCAGGGTAGTTAATGCTTGGTTCCAAGATTCTGGAATTCTCTTCTGTTCAATAATATTCTGAATAGTAGCTTTTAAGTGGTAGTACTTGATAAGATTCTGCAGGCAGTCCATCTGGTCCTGGTGTTTTCTTTTTCTTTTGATTTTTAATCGCTTCAATTAATTCAGCAAAGGAGATTGATTCATATAAAATCTTCTTTTGACTCTCTGTAAATTCCTTTTTATTATATTTCTTTAAACAATCTCTAATCTGAACTTGGTTGGCTTCTCCCTGCTGCTCTACGTTTTTGTAGAAACTCTCAATAATCTCCTTTAGGTCTTTGGGTATGCTTTTTTCTTCTCCTATCTCATTCCTCAAAACTTTAATATGTTTCTTTTCCGATTCTTTTCTTAATTTATACGCTAGCCATCTTGTAGGTTTATTTGCATTCTCAAATCAAATCAAATACCTTTAATGGCATAACAATAAAATACATGGTGTGATAAAATATGAGCAGAGAGGCATTACAGTGTCAGCAAAATTAGGCAGATCATACAGAAAGCTTGTATCTATCACTAACCACTTCAGCCAAAAACCTAGCAACCAAAGCTGTGATGTCTGGGTTTGTGTCATTTAATAGACATTGGATTGTTCTGTCATTGTTAACACAATGTTTAAGGTATAGTGGAGAGGAAAAGAGTTTCTTACATGAATCTGCATGCAATTGAGATTCCAGGATAATATGACGGATTGAATCTAACGATTTTAGAGGACACATTGCCTTTCATGGAAAGGGACTTTGTTATACCGACCAGTTAATATTTTTGAAGGGAAAATATTTAGTTGGTCCAGTGTAAAAGCTCTATGCTGAGAAGGTTGATCAAGGTTCTAAAAGTAGCTGGCCATTTTCCCTTGCTGGATGGAGAGGTTTAGTTTGGCCTGGGAAGAAAATGAGGCTACCAAGGATTTAGCTTATGAAATTCTTGATCAAGAAGCCTTTGTTTTATAGTTCAAAAAATAGCAGATTCATTGAACGGCAGGAAAAAATCAGTTGAAAAGCCCAATTGTTGGATTTTCTTTTCGATAGTTGAAAGCCAGGTAATACTATACTGATCACTTTTTAATTTTGAAAGTAAAGAATTTGAAGAAATTCAAAAATGTAGCATGTGCCAATATTTAAAAGTTAATAGCCAAATTCTTGTTTCAATGAAATGCCGGCCCAGTTCTATAGAAAGTGCTGAATACAGTGCACAGTTAGAAACTCCTAAAAGTTGTCGGAAAATCTTGCCTGAATTTTCTCTAGATTGTTGTTGAATGCCTTTATCCAGACCAGGATGCCATAAAGCATTTGAGGTAGAACTTTGCAGCAGGACTTCGGTGGCATTTTCAAAATAATTTTTTTAGTGTACATATTTTTTTTTGCAATTTCTTGTGTTAAGAGGCAATTAAATTGGTGCTGTAGATTTTTAATCTTAATCTTTGTTTGCTCTGTTGAAAGATCTGTTTTAAGCTTTTCTTCTTCTTTTTGAATTTTTTTCTTCAATTTGTATAAATTTTTGCTTTCTTTGTCACCGCATCCATGCATCTTGTCTAATAAGCCAGCCCCTTGCATATGCTTTAAAAGCATCCCATACTATGTCCATAGAGATATCAGTTGCATATTTAACTTGAAGAACTCTTGACATTCTTTTTTAGAATCAGTTATAACAGTCTGGGGTGATACTCAAAGAAGTGTTTTGCCGAGGGAAGAGACATCCCAATTAGAATAAAAGCACAAGAAGCTAAAAAGCGGCCAGGGAAAGAAGGGTGCACACAGAAGGGTGAAGGGTTGAATAGACAAAGGGAGATTTGCAAGTGGAAGATACCAAAACTGCAAAAGGTTCTTTCTTATTTCCTCTGTTTGTTTTCTCCTCTCTAGAGTTGTTAAGCACAACATACCACTTTAAGGGAAGCCTGTGACGAGGCAGTTTTGGCAGAGTGGAGGTCGCAGGCGGGTGATGAAAGAGCGACAGTGAAGAAGAGCGGAGAAGCCCCGGATTTTGGAGGAGGTGGAGACTGAGAGGCGATTGGAGGCAGTGACGTCATTGGGAAGTGCAAATTGACAGCAGGAGCCCTTACAGCAACAGTGGAGTTAACAGAGGCAACGAAGCGGTGAGCACAATAAAGAAAGAAAGAAACATCGATGGTGGTACAGGTGGAGCTGATATAGAATGGGCAGATAGAAAGAAAGATGAGGAGGAGGAGAATAAAGAAAAAAAACCAAAATAAGTGCACTAGACATAAGGGATCCAAGGAAGGTATAACAAGGCGAAGGATTGATTAAGTGTGTGACAATTTAATTAGAGGGGAAAGTTAAAGAGTTTCCTTTATTTCTATTGTTATTTTCCTCTGTATTCCCCTTCCTTTTGGACATCCTTATGTATATAAAGTAGATAAAGTAGATAATTAGAGTGGAGGGTAAAGTAAAGAATAGAAGGGAAATACAGTACTATGGCTTCAGGAGCCAGTGGGGGCAGGAAAGGTTCAGTTTCATCCCCAGGACAGATAGGAGGATTAAGCCAGCTCAAATCAACCAACATGAATATTTCACAAGTGACGATGAAAGACTTAAATAAAATGATCCAAGAAAGTGTGTCTCAGGCAGTCTCACAGGCAATGAAATTTACAATTGAGAATACATTGCCAGCACTAATTAAAAAGGAGATGATGCCCATAGGCATGAAAATGGATGATATAACAACCTAGATAGATCCTCTAAGCAGAAAATTGGATGAGTTGACAATGCAAATTAAAAATGAAACTGAGGAAATCAAGAAACAAATATTAGAAAATAAACAAGAAATTACAAAAATTGCTATAAACCAGGGAAAATTAAAAGAAAGAGTACGGGATTTAGAATTGGATGTGCAGGAAATAAAAAGCAAAAACAAGAGAATGGAGGGTACGCTCATAAGTTTGGAAATGGAAAAGGCCTCATTGATAATAAGATGGCAGAATATACCCGAGGCTATAGATAAAAACCTCAAGGAGGAAATCATGTGTAATCTAGCGGAACAGATAGAATCAGTTACAAAACAGGAACTTGAAGAAGGAATTGAGTTAACTTATAGGAGAAATTCGGCCTATGCAAGGAAACATAGAAAACCTAGAGAAGTACACATCAAGTTCTATAGAAAAGAGTTGAAGGATAGAATACTGAGAGTGTCAAATGAGACCAAGATAAGTATACACGGAGAAGAAATAATTTTCCTAAAAGAAATGCTGTGGAAAGTGAGGGAAAGAAGAATACCATATACAACACTGACAAATCTTTTGAAGAACAATGGAATCATGTTCAGGTGGTTAATCCCAGAGGGCTGTTTACATATGATAGTCAAAGGCATAGAGTAGACTCGGTATTCAAGGCAGAATACTTTCTGAACAAATTTGGTGGAGAACTAGGTTTACAAAAAGAAGATGCAGAAGGAGAAGAAGAAGAAGAGAGGGAGAGAGAAGAAGAGGTGGAAGAGGAAGAAATGGAAGAAGAAAATACGAATCCAAAAACAAATAAAGGAAAAGGAGCTATTCCTAAAAGAAGTAAAACTAAACCAAACAAAACATCTTATCAAATCTTGACCAAATTCAAATACAGGAACAAGGGGAAAAAACATTAAATAATTTTAAAAAATAATAAATTATAATTTCCAAGAAACTAAACATCGTCTCTATAAACATAAACAGTCCACAGAAGAGAAGGAAAACATTCCACCAATTATTAAAAATGAAAGCCCAAATTTTGTGTTTGCAGGAAACACATATTAAAAAGAATGATAGGAAATATTTAGAATGTAAAAAGGTATAACATTTTCAGCATTGGCAATTGAGAAAAAAAGGGGAGTTGTAATATATGTAAAAGAAGAACTAAGCCCAGAGTTTATATATAAATCAGAAGATGGTAGGATAGTGGCAATTACAGTCGTTAGAAATGGTGAGAAAATGCTATTAGTTAACATATATGCTCTAATCAAAATCAAAAACTCTTCTTTCAAGAAATAAAAACAGTTCTAAATCTAGTGGAAGTAAATAGCATCTGTATTGTTGGGGATATAATTCAGTATTAGATCCAGTAAAGGATAGAAGAAATGGCAGAAAAGGAGATAAACTAGGAGAGGTGTTACCTAAGAGTTTCATGCAAATAAGGGAGGAATACAACTTAATAGACGCCTGGAGAACTAGAAATGCTGAAAAAGGGATTACACTTATTACTCAGCTAGACACAAGGTGTGGTCAAGGATTGATATGATGTGGATATCAATTAACATGATCAAGGATATGATAGAATGTGAAATAATGCCGAATACTTTTGCAGACCATAGTCCTATTATGTTAACGCTAAAAGAGGAATATAAGAATAACAGGAGATCAATGAACTTAAGACTGCTTAGGAATCCTAAATTTGTACAAAAATGTGAGAAAGAGATAACAGAATTCTTTCAAATAAATAAAAATACAGATACATTGATTGAAACAAGATGGGATGCATTTAAAGCATATATGAGAGGTTGTTTTATTAGTCAAAATGCATGGAAGGCTAAACAAAGGAAGAAGACTTATAAACAACTCGTTAAGCAGATATAATGAAAAAACTAAAAGATATCAAGACAGCTAAAGTAAAACTAAATTTTCTTCATCACAAAATGAATTTATTGTTGAACTATGAGATAGGGGGGGAAATTGAGTATACAAAACAGTATTATTTTGAAAACTTAAATAAACCAAACAGGTGGTTAGCGTATAAAATAAGAAAAGAAAGGGAAAAGCGTTTGATAATTGGATTATGAAATGATTAAAAATGAGGACAAATATAACTTACAGGATCTTAAGACCATAGTGGAAAACTTCTATAAGAATCTATACCAACAAGACACAGAAGATGACGAGCTAGTAAAAAAATACTTGGAAGAAAATGTCAAAAAATTTAATGAGCAACAAAAGAAAATTTTGAATGAGCCAATAACAATGTGTGAAGTATCTGAAGCAATAAAAAGACAGAAAAAGAAAAAAACTCCAGATCCAGATGGTATTCCCGCGGAGTTTTACCAAATTTTGAAGAACAGAATGGTTTACAGCTTAAAGAAGTATTTCAGAGGGTAGGTCAATTGGAAAAAATCCCAGAGTCATGGAACCATGTTTTAATTACGTTAATTCCTAAATCCAATTCAGATCCAAGCGATATTAAGAATTATAGACCTATATCTTTGTTAAATGAGGATTATAAAATATTTGTGGGGATTTTGGCTAAAAGGTTGCGGATAGTACTCTCCCAGACTATACACCAAGATCAGACGGGGTTTCTACCAAGGAGACAAATGAGAATTAATTTAAGAACAATTATGAATGTGTTGGAATATTATGAAGAACACCCAGATAAAGAGCTCATTTTGATGTTTTTAGACGTGGAAAAGGCTTTTGATAACCTATCATGGGTTTTCTTGTTGCAGAAATTAATGAGTGCAGACTGTGGTAAATATTTCTTTACTATGATTAAAGCTATTTATAAAATACAATATGCAAAGGTTATAGTAAATGGGGATGTAACTGACAATATAGAGATTCAGAAGGGTTCCAGGCAAGGTTGTCCGATTTCTCCATTATTTTTTATTTTTGCATTAGAATCCTTAAATAATGCGATAAGGGTGAACCAACAGATAGAAGGTCTAAAAATAAAAGGGGAAGAGTATAAGTTGTTAGCCTTCACTGACGATTTGGTTTTTATTTTAGAAAAACCAGAAACTTCAATTATACACTTGCTGGATACTGTTAAAAATTACGGATTAGTAGTGGGACTTATATTATAAAATTATAAAAAATCTAAGATTTTAACCAAAAATTGTCTGCCATGGACAATGCAGGCAATACAGAAATTAACCTCTATGGAAATAGTTAAGAAAGTAAAATATCTTGGAATTAATTTTACAAACAAATGTAGTTCATTAATAAAGGACAACTACTATAAGTTACTGGAAGAAATCACAATAGATCTGACAAAATGGAATAGTATCCCACTGTCTTTTATGGGCAGAATAGCACTGCTAAAAATGAATATACTGCCAAGATTTTTATTTCTGGCACAGAGTATACCAGTTTTTAAAAAGCGGAGTTTTTTTGAGGAATTGGACAAAATTACGAGACAATTTATATGACAGTATAAGAGGTCCAGGATAAAATGGAAAGTTCTGCAGGATAGGAAGGAAAGGGGGGGATGGAGTGTTCCTCATTGGTATCTATACTATCAAGCGGCTGCCCTAGTCTGGATAAGAGAATGGCTTACTTTGGAAAATACTAGGATTTTGACACTGAAAGGTCATGATCTATACATGGGTTGGCACGCATATATATGGTATGGAAAAGACAAAGTTCATTCGAATTTTGAAAGAGGAGCATTGAATAAAATTTGGAATAATATCAAAGGAAAATTTTACAAGAAAATTCCAAGATGGGTTTCCCCCCTGGAAGCCTTTATTAGTCTGTCATTAATAACGATGACCAAGAAAGAGAGTTACCAAATGCTGCTAAGTAAAAAGAATAAACTGAAATCAGTGGAAAAATTAGCACGTGAAAACAAACTAACTTGGTGGGAGCAAATAATGCTACATGATAGATTTAAAAAAGGTATGTTAAGGGGCTTTGAGGACCAAAATAATGAATTGGATAAGATATGGTTGTCCTCCAATGATAACTTAATACAGAAGATTTACAGGTTTCTGTTGGAAGAGTATGACAAGATGAAATAATTAAAACAGTCATGATTACTTGGATGAGGGATTTAGGAGAGAATATAGAAATTGAGTAATGGTCAAAAATATGGACTTCTGTTAAATACATGAGAGCTATTGCAGATAAAGAAAACGTGTACAAAGTGTTCCATAGGTAGCACTGGTCCCCAGATAAAATAGCTAAGTGCTACTCCACTTATTCCAACCAGTGCTGGAAATGTAAAGCTAATATAGGGACCTATTACCATATGTGGTGGAAGTGTAGTCAGGTACAACCTTATTGGAAAATGGTACGGAGGATAATTCAGGAGATAATGGGGAAAAATCTAGCACTGAAACTGGAAATATACATTTTGAATATGATTCTGAGTGAATATAATCTACAAGAAAGGTATATATTGTCATTCTTAATAACCGCAGCTCACCTGTTATTGGCAAAGAACTGGAAATTGGATATAGTACCCTCCAGAGAGGATCTAACACTTAAAGTGTTGGAGTTAGCACAAATGGACGATTTGAGTTTGATGATTCAAGACAAAAATGAAAAAGTACACAGTGAACAGAGGTTAAGGGTGTGTTAATGGATAGAGAATGTAACAAATGTATAAGATTCTTTGTTATATGTGGAATGTTTAGATGGATAATGTTCTTATTGAGAAAACTGAAAATAAAAATTATATATATAAAAAAAGAACACTTGAATATTTTTAAAAGCCATAAATTCATAGACCATCTGGTCTTTTTTGGTTACATCTTGTAAATTCAAAAGTAGAGGGCTATGATCTGCAAATGTTGATGGTCAGATCTCCACTTCTAATATATCATTTAACATATTTGTTGAAATCCAAGCCATTAATTTGAAGAAAACAAAAAATATTGACAAAAAATTGCACTAAAGAACAGATACAATAACTATAAAAATGTTCTGACATCAAAGTCCAGAAGAAAGTAAAATATTTAGGAATTATACTCACTAACAGGTATACCTCATTGTTAAAGGATAATTATTTGAAGCTCTTGACTACAATTAAAAAAGACTTGGAAAAATGGAAACAGATGCATTTCTGGGAAGAATAGCTACTGTTAAGCTAAAGAAGAAGAAGAGATTGGATTTATACCCCACCCTTCACTTGGAGTCTCAGAGCGGCTTACAAACTCCTTTCCCTTCCCCTCCCCGCAACAGACACCCTGTGAGGTAGGTGGGGCTGAGAGAACTTCTGACAGAAACTGCTCTTTCAGGAACAGCTGTGCTAGAGTTTGTGACTGACCCAAGGTCACATCAGCAGGTGCAAGTGGAGGAGTGGGGAATCAAACCCGGTTCTCTCAGATTAGGGTCCACACACTTAACCACTACATCAAACTGGCTCCCAGTTTTGCCTATATTGCTATTCCTATTTCGAACAATTCCAATTTTAGAAAACTAACAGTATTTTAAGCAAGTGGAAAAATTGATTCGACAATTTATCTGGCAAGATAAAAGACTAAGAATAAAAATGAAAGTATTACAAGATAGAAAGGAAAGAGGAGGTTTTGCAGTATCTGCTTGGCATCTTTATTATAAAGCGGTAGCCTTGACTTGGATGAAAGAATGGATTACACTGGAAAACCCAAGACTGTTAAAGTTAGAAGGTTATGATCTGAAACTAGATTGGCATACTTTTGTTTGGTATGAGAAAAGTGATATCAATAAATACTTTAAACAACATATGATAAGTGCAGCATTATTAAAGGTTTGGGAAGAGACTAAAAGATTTTGTTGTTGAAGGCTTTCCAACCTGAAAAATCAGCAGTGGCTGAATGTAGCCTAACTCAAACAGGACACAGTATTTTGTTCCAAGACACTGAAAGGCTGGACAACACTTCCAATTACCATGTCAGATTACACAGGGAAGTCATTGAAATTCATAAGCATAAACACAATTTCAACAGGAAAGAAGAAAGTTTAAAAATAAATAGGGCATATTTTCCTGTCCTGAAAAACACAAAATGCTCTACAGCTGACAATAGCACTACAGATAAGATTAGAGTTTCAATAGCCATTCCACACACAAAAGAACCTCCTCAAGAAACAGGAAACCTCCTCAGGAAACAATCCATAGACAAAAGAATCTCCTCAGGAATCCTCCTCCATTAGCATGTTCATAGCCTGGGGAACTTCTACAAGATAATGACTCAACCCCACCTTCCTGAGTAGATATAAATTACCTGCCTACCATTTTTCTGCTCACCTTGACACAGAGAGTAGTCCATCTTTCTGTGTTATACCTCTGAGGATGCCAGTCACAGCTACTGGTGAAACATCAGGTCCTACAATGCCAAGACCATGGCCAAACAACCTGGAGCCAACACCTCCTGGAAATTCCAGGCCCTAGGGATGTGAAATTTGCTGCCACTAGAGCCAGGGCTTTTTTGGTAGCGGCTCCTACCTGGTGGAAGGAGCTCCCGGAGGAGATCCAGGCCCTGTGGGACCTTGCTCAGTTCCGCAGGGCCTGTAAGATGGAGCTCTTCCACCAGGCCTATGATTAGGAGCTGCCACCATTACTACTTCATCATTGCCAGCCACGCGCCATCGCACCACTGTCATCATTAAGTGCGGGGCGGCCCTGGAAAGAGAGGGGATGACAAGCTACTGTTTGGCTGCCAGGGATTACCATCTGCCCCATCTTGTTTTAATATGCTTGTTTTAACAATGCTTGGATATTGTTTTATAGCCTCCGGGGAGGGCGGGATACAAATAAAAATAAATAAATAAAAATCTACAGCAGACTAAAAGATTGTTTTATACAAGAATTTCAAAATGGGTTTCACCACTAGAAGCTTTTGTAAATCCCACTTCATTTACCAAAGATCAGTTATGGAGATACAAAGATATTCTAGACAAGAAAAACAATTTAAATGCACAAGACATTCTTCAAAGGCAAGGTATTTGCCTGAATTGGTGGGAAAGGGTGCAACTTGATTTCAGGTACACTAAAGATAAACAAACTGGCTTTCTTGATAAACCTGTAGAATTGGATAAAATCTTATTATATGTAGATGAAAAATGTATTGTTGTATACACTGTTATTAGATATGAAAATGCAAGATGAACTAATAAAAATATCAATGGATAAATGGGCATAGAATGTGGGGTACAATACAGAGTTAAATCAATAGTCCAAGGTGTGTAAAAGTAATATTAAATATACAAAAGCAACATCTTATAAAGAAAATATACATAAAATGTTTTATAGATGGTACATAACACTATAGAAGTTAACAAAAATGTATCCTAACATGTCAAATGTATGCTGGAAATGTAAACAAAATATTGGTTCTTTTTATCATATGTGGTGGACGTGCAAAGTTACAAAGAAATATTGGATCTAGATACATGAGATATTACAAAAAATGTTAGAAACAACTATACCATTTATACCAGAATTGTTTTAATTGAATATTTTTCCAGAGTATTTTAAAATGTTAGATGTTTATATGATTATACATATTATAACTACTGCTAGGATTCTATATGCAAAATATTGGAAGAAAGAAGTCCCATCAAAAGAAGAAATTATTTTCAAACTGTTAGAGACAGCGGAAATGAACAAATTAACTTTACAACTTCAAGATAAAAAAGAGGAACTTTTTGAGGAAAAATGGTCAAGATTATATAAATGGATTGAGAAATATTTGTAAGGAACTTAAACTTAATGGTTAAACGATTTCTTTTTGGACTTTAAATTTTTGTACATGTGCAGAAATGAATTATTCTTATATGTGAAATGTTACCTGATATATTGAGTATATGCCCCGTGTTTGTTGTTTTATCTGTTCTGGTTTCACTCTATATGAGTTTTTTGCTTTCCCTTTTCTTTTCTTTTGGAAAAATAATAAAATCTTCTTTAAAAATTATAATAATAAAAAGAATTCTAGGCACTAACTGAATGACTAAAAGGAGAGTGGAGCAGCTTGATGAGTGACCAAGGTGTTATGTCTGGGCATGTGCAATCTTCCACTCAGGCTTAACTGCTGCTGGTGCAGTAGCCAGCATAAGGAGGCATGCCTGGACTTCTCTGGCAGGCCACCTAGCTGGAGCTTGAAGCCTGGAACAAAGGCAGGCAGGATCCTGGGGCCTGCCTGTAGATTGGCCCCTGGGGGCAGCCAGCCAATCTGGAGCCTGAAGGCCATTTGAACTCACCAATCACATGGGGGCTGGGAGTGGCTTAGGTGTATATAGTTAAGGCAGTTGCCCCATGTAAAGCATTCCTCTCCTAAACTGCTTCTTGTTGAAATCACTCTGCCATGTTAAACCCACTATTTAACACAAGGAACAACCAGATGCTGCTATAGATGACTGTCCAGAAGGAAATGGTGACAACAACCAGCTGCTGGTGCAGCACCCAAAGCCAACAGATGGAGTTACTATGCAAACACAGCTCAGTTGGTCAACATGACCTTCCTTGGAGACACATGTCTCTGCAAGTCTCTCTTGTAGATACAATGCCCTCATACTCCCACACACATGATGCCGGACAACCTGGCCATTTGTGGAAGGAAAAGAACTAATTAGATTAGGCCAGGGGTCTTTTCATAGAAAAACAGCTGCAGGAGCTCATTAGCATATGGTATGCTAATGACCTATTAGGCTATTAGCATATGCCACACCCCTGACATCATCGGAAGTGATGTCAGAAGGGGAAGCAAAAGGGGGGAGGCATCGTTCAAAAGCCTCCCCTTCCCTTCCCCAGCTGGCCTGGGTGGGGGAGCTAAGAGAGAAGGGGTTTAAAGTTTAAACTCCTTCTCACTAGAGTTGGGCCACAGAAGGAGGAAAGAGAGAAGGAAAGAGAGAGAGTAGAGAGAAGGAAAGAGGGAAAGAAAGAGAAGGAAAGGAGGAGGGAAAGAAAGAGAGGGAAGAAAGAGGAAAACAGGAAAAGGAGGAAAAAGAGAAGAGAAGAAGGTGGGAAAGAAAGAAAGAGAGAAGAGAAGAGAAGAAGGAGGGAAAGAGGAAAGGAGAGAAGAAAAGGAGGGAATGAAAGAAATTTGGTGGCAACTTTTTTCCCACCATAGAGAACAATGGAGGGAATGGGGTCAACCTGTTTGGGGGCCCATAGAATTGGACCCCCTGGTACAATGTTCTTGAAACTTGGTGGGTATCTTGGGGAGAGGCTCCATCAGTTATCCTGTGAGTTTGGAGCCTCTGCCTCAAACCCCCTCCCCTCCAGCCCCCAGAATATACCCTATGTTTTCACCATTGACTTAAATGGCCCATAGGATATAATGGAGCTGAAATTGACATTCGGCTGCCTGAAAGACTCCGGAGATGCTGGTTGGGGGCGGGACTTGGCTCCTGAGCTCCCGGAGCTGCACTCCCCCCAAAAAAGACCCCTGGATTAGGCTTCTTTCTGTTCTTTTGACTGCAAACCTGAATGTGAATGGGATCTACTTGAATAAATGTAAGTTTACTTTTTTGTGGCAATATACTTCTTGGAAGATTTATTTACTGCACTCAGTATCACTCTTCTATGACTAGGCAAAACTCTGCTGTATTAAACAAATATCCCAATAATAAGCACTCCCAGACAAGAAATGGATATGATCAATATCCTCAAGCATGCTTCATTCATAACAGCAGAAACCTTCATTACTGTGTTTGTCTCATGCACTGATGCCCTCTCCGTGGCTGGGGCTGGAACTGCTAGATGCATTTTACTTTGGGCTTACTACTGCGGTGTTGGAAAGCCACACCAATAACAGCATATCCTAATGTCACTGTTAGTCAAGCAATATGCTGCTCCCTTTCACTCTATTTATATTCCCCTAGTGGCACACCATTTGGTGGCTGCATAAAGAGAACTGTGATTAGAGGAAAAATACCCAATTAAGAGAGAAGGTTAGAGACAGGCAGAAACCAATAAACAAAGAGAACAGAGGATCATCAAGGTCACCTCTGAAAAGAAGCCTGGAGAAGCCAATGACAAAGACTGTTTCTCATCCTAAAGAAAATGCCTGAGAATAAACAGAGGGAGATGGCTATCATGAGTGAGAAAGGGAAAGAAGGAAAATAATGCAAGTCTACATAAAAAAGCTGAGGCTCTAGCATGCAATTATTGAAATCTAGAAGGAGAGTTATTCTCACACTGCAACAGTCTTTCATGTAACTGTTTTATACCGTAGGGATTCTATTTTAGAACTTTCTCTTTAATCATTTCCTTTTCCTTACTGCTAATTTGTTTGTGCATTATGTCTGGATCCCACAGAACACAAAACGAGATCCATGTAAGGCTGCCACACCCAGAGGGGGAACTAAGAAGCAAAATTCTGTGCGCCCTGCTCACTCTCTATGCTCAGAGTTCCAGGGAAGACATTGCTCAGCAATACATTCAGCAAGAATTTCCCAGCATCCTTCTCCAAGTTTTCCTAATCTTCTCACCACTAGTCCGTGTACTTGCATACTCAGAGAGCAATGAGGGTATTGGATCATCTTTGGCTCTAGATGTTTTAAAGTCCCATGCAGCACAACTACTCCCAGGACAATGATCCAGCACCTATTGAAGCTGAGCTCTAGCCTGATGACCATGTATTAGCCTATTGCTGACAACAACAACTGAGCTGACCCAGCTGAGCTCTGAGAAGGAGCAAGGTGTTTGAGCTGCCAGAGGGGTGAGTGGTATTTTTATTTATTTACTTTCAGCTGAGGTGCTTTAGCTGAGAAGGTACTGTGTCAGGGACTGTATTTGGGAGTGTGTGGGTGAGTTGTAACAGACTCCTGACTGCTGGAGTTAGGGTGTGAAAGGGTCATTGTTTGCCTGTAATTAAGTGCTTGGGTGAAATTGAATAGCAGACTCCTGGCTGCTGGAGTTGGGGTGTGAAAGGGTCATTGTTTGACTGTCATTAAGTGCCTTGGGTGATTTTGAGTAGCTGCTGGCCACACCCTCTCCTGGGAGACAATTCTATTTAAGGCAGGAAGTTTGCAAGAGGCACGAGCCTCTGGCACGTGCCGAAGGGCGAGAGCAAAAGGGCAAGGCTCTTTGCCTGTGGCTCTTAGCCTAGGGGCTCTGTAAGATGCCCAGGAAGAGCCAGAAAGCCAGGAACTTGGCTCCTTGGTAAGGTAAGGTAAGTAGACTCCTACAACAGGAGCCATATAAATACAAAGTGTTTTAAAAGGGGGGTTATAGAAAAGTATTTGTTTAAAAACAATTATGAAGCCAGAATGCCAGCAGGGGGTAGGGGGCTATCCAGTGTTTTGCATGGAGTGTCACATGTATGACTATCTGACCACTGGTCAGAAGTCTTGGGTGTGTGCTCGGTGCAAGGAGCTCCTGGTTCTCACGGAGCGAGTTTGCTCCCTTGAGGCCAAGGTGGCTGACCTGGAGAAGCAGGGACAGTCAGTTAGGTGCATGGGGAAGACTCTCGGGGACTTGTTAGATATGTCCCACTCTGGATCTGGCAGCCCGGCTGCTGCCAGGGAGCATGAGGGTCAAGGGGAAAAGGGGCACCATGCTGAGGATAAGGGGAATGTGCCCTCAGAAGGGACCTCTTCTTCAGCTGGTGAACGGGTATCCTTTCATACCAAGGAACTGTCCCTGGGAAGGGTGGGAGGGGGCTCTTGGTAGTTGGTGATTCGATCCTTAGGCAGGTATACAGCTGGGTGGCGAACCCGCGTACTGACCGTATGGTGACTTGCCTGCCTGGTGCGAAGGTAGTGGACATTACGCGTGTTTTAGATAGGCTGGTAGATAGTGCTGGGGAGGAGCCAGTGGTCGTGGTGCACGTCGGCACCAACGATGTGGGGAAATGCAGTCATGAGGTCCTGGAGGAGAAATTTAGGCTGCTGGGCAGGAAACTCAAGGCCAGGACCTCCAAGGTAGCCTTCTCGGAAGTGCTACCTGTTCCACGCGCAGGGCCGGAGAGACAGGCACAGATCAGGAGTCTCAATGCGTGGATGAGACGGTGGTGTAGAGGGGAAGGGTTCAAGCTTGTTAGGCACTGGGATGCTTTTTGGGACAAGAGGGAGCTCTACAAAAGGGTCGGTCTCCACTTGTCCCGAGAAGGAACCAGGCTGCTGGCGCTCAAAATCAAAAAGGTGGCAGAGCAGTTTTTAAACTGAATAATGGGGGAAAGCCGACAGGAGATGAAAAGTCTCTGGTTTGGGATGGCTCATCTCAAAGAGATGAAGGGGTAGCTATTCCTTTTGTACAAGGAAATGGATTACAATTGTCCACTGAGACTGTGGCTAATGATAGGAACTGCCTGGCAAGGTCTCGAGGCAGCAAGAGGAAGGCTGTGGGATTAACAAGCGTGGGAAACTATAAGTGTTTATACACAAATGCTAGAAGTCTCCGAGGTAAAATCGGGGAGTTGGAATGCTTGGTGTTGGGGGGGGGAAATAAACATTGTAGGTATTTCAGAAACTTGGTGGGATGAGGAAAATCAGTGGGATACGGTGATTCCTGGTTATAAATTATATCGGAAGGATAGGGGGAAGGGTCGGAGGTGGGGTGGCTCTGTATGTCAGAGAGGGTATACCGTCCAGTAAGATTGAGAGGGTAAGAGAATTGGATTCACTTCTGGAAATGCTATGGGTTGAAATAGTGGGTCCAAAAGGAGGCTTAACAGTGGGAGTTTGTTATCGCCCACCAGATCAAAAGATAGAGGAGGATTATAAAATGATGAATGAATTAAAGATAGCGGCTAGACGAAATAACTGTGTTGTAATAGGCGACTTTAACTACCCACACATTGATTGGGTCAATATGAGTTCTAGTCGGGAAAAAGAGATTGCGTTCTTAGACACTCTCAATGACTGTGCTGTGGAACAGATGGTCACAGATCCTACCAGGAGAGAGGCGATCCTGGATTTGGTCCTAAGTAACACCCAAGACCTGGTGAGAGATGTAAAAGTGATTGCACCACTTGGGAACAGTGACCATAATGTCATTGAGTTTAACATTTGTACAGATAGGGAGTTGCCCAAAAAGACTGACGCGACCACTTTTAACTTTAAAAGGGGTAACTTCTCTGGTATGAGGGGACATGTGAGGAAGAAATTGAAAGGAAGAGTGGAGAAGGTCAAAACCATTGGGGAAGCTTGGAGACTATTTAAAAAGACAATCCTAGAAGCTCAGAAAAAATATATACCGCAGGTTAAGAAAGGTACAAATAGGTATAGAAAAAAACCTGCATGGTTAACAAATAAAGTAATGGAAGCTGTAAAAGGTAAGAAGGATTCCTTTAAGCGGTGGAAAGCTAGTCTTAGTGAGGTTGATAAAAGGGAACACAGACTATGGCAAACAAAATGCAAGTCTGTGAGCAGGCAAGCAAAAAGGGAATATGAGGAGCATATCGCAAAAAACATAAAGACCAACAATAAAACTTTCTTCAAATACATTAGAAGTAGGAAGCCAGCCAGGGAGGCAGTGGGGCCCTTGGATGACCAAGGGGTAAAAGGAGTAGTGAAGGATGACAGGGAAATGGCTGAGAAGCTGAATGCATTTTTTGCCTCTGTCTTCACTGTGGAAGCGGAGAAGTGTTTGCCCATTCCAGAAGCGCCGATTTCGGGAGGGGGTTTGAAAGACCTGAATCAGATTGCGGTGACAAGAGAGGAAGTCCTCCGACTGATGGACAATTTAAAAACTAACAAATCACCAGGCCCGGATGGCATTCATCCGAGAGTTCTGAAAGAACTCAAATGTGAACTTGTGGATCTCCTGACAAAAATATGTAATCTTTCTTTAAAATCTGCCTCCATTCCTGAGGACTGGAAGGTAGCTAATGTCACTCCCATCTTTAAAAAGGGCTCCAGGGGAGATCCAGGAAATTACAGGCCAGTCAGTCTGACATCGATACCGGGTAAGTTGGTGGAAACTGTTATTAAGGAAAGAATTAGTAGGCACATTGATGAACAAAAACTATTGAGGCAGACTCAGCATGGGTTCTGTAAGGGAAGATCTTGTCTCACTAACCTGTTAGTGTTTTTTGAGGGAGTGAACAAACATGTGGACAAGGGGGACCCAATAGATATTATTTACCTTGACTTCTGGAAAGCTTTTGATACAGTTCCTCATCAAAGGCTCCTAAGTAAGCTCAATAGTCATGGGATAAAAGGACAAGTCCTCTTGTGGATCAAAAACTGGCTTATAAATAGAAAACAGAGAGTGAGTATAAATGGGAAACTTTCTCAGTGGAGGGTGGTAAGCAGTGGGGTACCACAGGGATCAGTACTCGGTCCGATGCTTTTTAACTTGTTTATTAACGATTTGGAATTGGGAGTAAGCAGTGATGTGGCTAAATTTGCAGATGACACGAAGTTGTTCAGGGTGGTGAAAACCAGGGAGGATTGTGAGGCACTCCAAAGGGATCTGTTGAGGATGGGTGAGTGGGCGTCAATGTGGCAAATGGGGTTCATGTGCCAAGTGCAAAGTGATGCACATTGGAGCCAAAAATCCTAAATATAAATACACGTTGATGGGGTCTGAACTGGCAGAGACGGACCAAGAGAGAGATCTTGGAGTCATAGTGGATAACTCGATGAAAATGTCTAGACAGTGGCTTCCGGTCGGAGTTAAAATGGCGAATTGACACACTTTGCGATTTGTGCAGGGTGTACAGCAGTATCTGACGACAGTCTGGGCTCTGCCTGGCCCAGCGCAGCACTCCCCAGACGGGGGGTGGCAAGCAAGCAGCGAAGCCTGAGGGGGAGTTGAGATCGGTGTGGATAAGCTTCGAAGGAAGCTTGTTTACACTTTGATCTCCTTCCGCGGAGAGGGCAGTTGCTAATCAGCACTACAGATACCAGCTGGGCTGAGAATTCAGCATAAATTCGTCATCTACCGACCTCTTTAACATCAAGATTAACATCGATTACAGAAGAAGCACTGCGAAACCCCGAGATTACAAGTAAGGTAACAAAAGAACAATTGCTTACCGGTTTAAAGAAGAACGCGAAATCGAAACATACGGATAAGCGTAGAAACCTTTAATGAACTATTCCGCTTGATTTAAAAGTTAAAAGAAAGCTTTCCTCTAGAGAAAACGGCCGAAAATTGACTTTGTTTTGCATTCCTGTGGTCAGCTAAGTCTAAACTTTGCGTAGCAGAAACGAAACTGACTGTGACTCTATGATACAGGAAGCAGACTAGAGTGGATGTTTTTCGAAGTCGCTGTACCAGAAGTAGACGGTTGATTTAGTGTGTGACACCACCACCACCGGAAGTTGGATTACAGTGACGGACAGACAAACAGGAAGTTCGGAAAGAGCCTACTCTAGCCAGAAAACCATAGAGAAATTGCGCCCGACATTTTGAGGAGGACTAAATTTTAAAAAGTTATTTTTAAGCCGAGAAAGCATTGGAAGAAGTTACAAAGGTGGCGATTTGGCTTGAAGATTGCTAATATAAAGATTGATTAGCCCGGAAGTCGTTTTCAAGACGGATTTGAGGTCAAGACCAAGAGCGGCCTCATCACCCAGCCCAAGAATGACTGCAAAGGAAAAAAAGAGTGGCAGGCCGCTATGGAAGCGATGGAAAAACGGATGACTGAAGTGGTGCAGAGTTTGGGAAAGCAAATAGAATCACAGCTGCAACAACAGCTGCAACAACAGCTGCAGTTACAATTGGAGCAAATAGAACAAGTACAAGTCCAAGTACAGAAAAAAATATGGAAGAATTAAAAGAACTGGTACTAACAGAAGTGGCAGGGATAAAAAAAGACACGGAAGACGTTAAAAAAGAGGTTAAAAGTCTGGTGACAAAATCAGAAGAAATGGAACAGAAAGTTAAAAGAACCTTGTCAGAAAACACAAGATTGGAGTCCATGATGGAATATAGGGCTACTCAGAATCATTTGAGATTGAGAGGAATAGAAGAGGAGGAAGATCAGGACTTACGGGCCCTAGTAATTAATACATTGACAACTTACATAGGGGAAGATGTTGGAGACTTGGATCCAGACTTTGACCTGATTTATAGAGTAAACTCAGCTTATGCCAAGAGAAAGCAATTACCCAGAGATGTGATTGTTCAATTTGTGACTACAAAAATGAAGGAAGACGTTTTCAAGAAGCAATTTACACAACCGTTGGAAATTAATGGAAAAAAATAATAATTCTGAGAGAAATTCCGAGATCGATCTTACAAGACAGAAAGAAATTCAAGAAATTAACAGACAGACTAAAAGAAATGAGCATCAGGTTTAGATGGGAGATTCCATATGGATTATCATTTGTTTACAATTCGGTGAGATTTACCCTCAAAACGGAAGGAGATATATACAGATTTAAAGAGAACAACTTTGATGACTTTAAAGACATTTAATTCAAAACAACTATGGATTACAAATTTTTATCTTGGAATGTAAATGGACTAAATTCACCAAACAAAAGAAGATTAGTGAGTCATTGGCTAGAGAAACAAAAATGTAACATAATTTGTCTACAAGAAACACACATCAGAAAACAAGACAATAAATATTTGATTAATAAAAAATTGGGAGAAGAATTTCATTCCTCAGCAATCAATAAGAAAAAAGGAACAGTGATATACATTGCAAAAGAATTGGAACCTAAACAAATCTTCTCAGACAAAGAAGGAAGATATGTTGGCGTGGAAATAACGATGAATAGAAAAAAGACATTGCTTGTAAATATATATGCACCCAATGGTGCGAAAGAGATTTTTTTTAAAGATTTGACTAAAGAGTTGGAATGTTTAAATTATGATCAAATAGTTCTTGCAGGAGACTTTAATGGTACAGTGAATAATGAATTGGACAGAAAATCCAAAGCAACTGGAGAGACGGTTGGAAAGTTGCCAAAAAATTTTTTTCAGTTAATGAAGCAAGAGAAACTAGAAGATGTTTGGAGGAAGTGGAACCCCAAGACAAAGGATTATACGTTTTATTCTAACAGACATAACTCCTTTTCCAGAATTGATATGATATGGATGTCAGAGGAGATGGCGCAAAAAACCTACAAAATACAAATCTTACCGAAAACTAATTCAGACCACAACCCCTTACTTTGGATATCTAAAGAAAAGCCTAAACAATTATATTGGAGAATTAATGAGGACTTATTGGATCAAAAATTAATTAATGAAACTTTGAAAAAAGAGACAAAAAGCTTCTTTGAACTGAATTTAAACAAAGGTACGGATATACAAGTTGTATGGGATACATACAAAGCGGTAATGAGAGGCTTGCTTATCTCTCTGAACTCTAAAGATAAAAAACAAAGGATGCAACAACAAAAGGACCTTCATGAAAAAATCCGGCAAAAGGAAAAGGAATTAAAGAAAAGACCAGGGAAGAAAAAGATTATTAAAGAGATCCACTTTCTACAGGATCAATTGAATGTTCTACTTAACAGAGAATTATACTGGAACCTGAAGAAACTACAGCAAAAAGCATTTGAGGGTGCAAATAAACCAGGAAAATTTTTATCATGGCAATTGAAAAATAAAAAAGAAAGGAATTTTATAAATAAGATTACTGAAGATGGAAAGGATGTTATGAATTTGAATGGCATAAAAAGAGTCTTCTTTAAATACTACGCCAAACTGTTTAAAAAGAAAGGAATTGATCAACAGAAAATTAAAAAATATTTGGAGACTATTGAAGTTCCAGAGCTGGGAAAACAAATTAAAGAGTTATTAAATGGTTTAGTAACGAAGGAAGAAGTCACAATGGCGATAGAAGATGCAAAGTTGGGGAAAGCTCCAGGTCCAGATGGCTTCACTGCAAAGTTCTACAAGAAATTTAAAGAGGAGCTAACCCCTATCTTAGTACTTCTGTCGAATGAGATAAGAAAGACTAAACGGATCCCAGATTCATGGAAAGAAGCAAATATTTCATTGATACCTAAAGAAGGTTTGGATTTAACTCATGTCAAGAATTATAGACCAATATCGCTATTAAATAATGATTATAAATTATTTGCAAAAATAATTTCGGAAAGACTGAAAAAACATTTGAAAGATACAATAGCGGAAGAACAAGCTGGTTTTTTACCAAATAGACAAATCAGAGACAATTTAAGAGTGGTGATTGATGCAATTGAATATTATGACAAACATCCAGAAAAAGAAGTTGGATTCCTCTTCCTTGATGCGGAAAAAGCTTTTGATAATTTAAACTGGGAATTTATGCTGCAAGTTATTGAAAAAATGGATATAGGACAGTCTTTTTTAAACATGATTGTGGCAATTTATTCAGAACAAAAAGCGACTTTGAATATAAATAAAGAAAGAACGGATTTCTTCCAAGTCCAAAAGGGAACACGTCAAGGCTGCCCGCTATCCCCGTTGTTGTTTATTTGGATATTGGAAATATTATTGACAGCGATAAGAAAAGATAACAGCATTGAAGGACTTACAGTGAAAGGTTTTGCATATAAATACAGGGCATTTGCAGACGACGTAATGTTTATGATTCAGGATCCAATTGAGAAAATACCACAATTGATGGATAAAATTGAAGAATTTGGTTCAGTTGCGGGATTCTATGTCAATAAAAGTAAAACCAAGGTGATGTGCAAAAATATGACGAAGCAAAGGCAAACAGAACTACAAGAGAAAATTCAATGTGAAGTAGTTACAAAGACTAAATATTTAGGAATTGAATTAACCATGAAAAATATTGATCTGTTTAAAAATAATTATGAAAAGGTGTGGTACAAGATTCAGCAAGACATGAAGAAATGGGATACGTTGAATTTATCACTATTGGGAAGAATCGCAACTGTAAAAATGAATGTCTTACCGCGTTTGATGTTCTTATTTCAGACTATTCCAATATTAAAACAAAGGAAAGTATTGGATACGTGGCAGAAAGAATTATCCAAATTTGTATGGGCAGGAAGAAAACCAAGGATTAAAATGAAAATTTTATGTGATGCAAAAGAAAGAGGAGGTCTACAATTACCAAATCTAAGACTGTATTATGACGCCGTCTGTTTAACATGGTTGGAACAGTGGATTAATCTTGAGGATAAGAAGTTATTGGCTTTAGAAGGGCATGACAACAAGTTTGGATGGCACGCATACTTATGGTATGGAAAAGTAAAAATGGACAAATTCTTCAAACACCACTTTATAAGACAATCACTGTTCGAGACTTGGATGAGATATAGAAAATTCTTCTCAGAAGAAAGACCACTTTGGATAGTACCAGCAGAAGTGATTAATCCATATTCAAGAAATCAAGGGTTAGATTGGCTACCTTATAAAAGTCTTTTAAAATTAGAAGGGAAAAATTTTGTGTTAAAAGATAGATTTGATGTGGAATTTGAATATGATTGGTTGAAGTATAGACAGATTTATGACTTATTTAAGACCGATAAAAGAGAACATGGTTTTAGAGAAAATAATATGGAAATTGAAACTGTATGGCTTGAAAAGGGGAAAAAAATGATTTCTAAACTGTACAAGGTTTTATTGAAATGGTATACTGAGGATGAAATTGTAAAAGAGCAAATGATAAAATGGGCTGTAAATGTTAATACAGAGATATTAATGACATCTTGGGAATACTTGTGGAAAAAGTCAATGAAAATTTCAACTTGTGTAAATGTTAAAGAGAATTGTTATAAAATGATGTACAGATGGTATATGACGCCCAAAAAAATTGCTATCATAAATGAAAGTATGTCTAACAAATGTTGGAAATGTAAGAAACATGAAGGGTCTTTTTACCATATGTGGTGGACATGTGATAAAGCAGTAAAGTATTGGACAGAGATCCACAATGAGATACAAAAAATTTTGAATTGTACTTTTAAGAAAGACCCACAGATGTTATTGTTAGGTCTTAAAATGGAAGAAATAAATGTAGCCAAGAGAATATTATTATGGTACTTGACTACAGCAGCAAGACTGACTTTTGCTCAATGTTGGAAACAAGATAAAGTACCTGAAACATGGGAATGGATAAAAAAAACGTTGTTTTTGGCGGATATGGACAAGTTAACAAGAAAGTTAAACAACGAAGAAGATGAAACTTTTTTTAAAGATTGGAAAGATTTTCAAAAATATTTGTTGAAAAATTGGGACATTAAAAGTGGTTTGATTTGCTTTGACAGTTATTAAGAAGAAACGGAAAGAGAATTAGACTTTTGTATTGTTACCGTTAGTAAGAGAAAATAAGTTTAGAAGTAATTGTAATGGAATAAGAGAGATATTAATGGGGTTGGAGCAGTGCTGGAAGCCTGATGTGGGGGGAGAGAGGGAAAAAAGAAAAATGGGTATGTATTGGTATGCTTAAATTGTATGAACTTGTGATATATCCAATAATAAATTGTATTTACAAAAAAAACTGGCTTATAAATAGAAAACAGAGAGTGAGTATAAATGGGAAACTTTCTCAGTGGAGGGTGGTAAGCAGTGGGGTACCACAGGGATCAGTACTCGGTCCGATGCTTTTTAACTTGTTTATTAATGATTTGGAATTGGGAGTAAGCAGTGAAGTGGCTAAATTTGCAGATGACACGAAGTTGTTCAGGGTGGTGAAAACCAGGGAGGAGTGTGAGGCACTCCAAAGGGATCTGTTGAGGATGGGTGAGTGGGCGTCAATGTGGCAAATGGGGTTCAATGTGGCCAAGTGCAAAGTGATGCACATTGGAGCCAAAAATCCTAAATATAAATACACGTTGATGGGTTCTGAACTGGCAGAGACGGACCAAGAGAGAGATCTTGGAGTCATAGTGGATAACTCGATGAAAATGTCTAGACAGTGGCTTCCGGTCGGAGTTAAAATGGCGAATTGACACACTTTGCGATTTGTGCAGGGTGTACAGCAGTATCTGATGACAGTCTGGGCTCTGCCTGGCCCAGCGCAGCACTCCCCAGACGGGGGGGTGGCAAGCAAGCAGCGAAGCCTGAGGGGGAGTTGAGATCGGTGTATGACAAGAGTGTTGGACTAGATGGGCCATTGGCCTGATTCAACATTGGCTTCTCTTATGTTCTTAGAATCCTAGATGAAACTGTGTAAAAACTGCTCAAAATATTGGGAGATCGCGGAACTTCATTGTCAGGGATCAGCGCACCACAGAATGACTGGCAGTTTTAAAAGCTTAAATCAACCCCTAGCATACAGGGCTGAACATAACTATTTTTCTGATTTAGAGAAGCCTTTCAGTCTAAGATTAATCTACCTAAGTACAAAATTCAGTACACCCTATCAACAGTAAAGGGTGCTTGCATGCATTATTCTGACATTGCCCTTTAAAATACACAGATATAGGGACTTCCGCCTTGCCTGTCACCACTTCAGTCTATTGGGAAGACATAAGCCAGTTCTGTTCAGTTCAGTTTATTCTAAATAGCCATTGCCGTTACAAGTTTACAAAATCCTCAAAAGAGAGGAATACAGATTATATATAAACAATAAATCAGGAAATAAACAGAAATACCAGGTAGAACCAGAAGTCAGTAAGAAAATACAACTATAAATACAGTGAAATAACAATAGTAGTAAGAACAAGTATCTGAATTACTCCCCTCTCGCTGCCACTTTAGATCTTGTTTTCTTTGCAGCAAGGGCACATAATGAAACTCAATATGACACATACACATCAATATCAGATAGCAAAAATGAATTTTTCTCAGTGATTGGGTATAAAATTACACCAGATAAAATTCCTGCCAAAAAAAAATGATTCTAGGATTGGAATATAATAGACAAAAAAGAATCTAATGAGATAAGTCCTCAGTTGCATTGGATCCACAAATGCATACATGTTGGGCCATTGGAATTTGATTAAAGAGGCCCTCGAAAAGTGCTGCTGGTATTGATTGAAAGCGTAAGGAGGTAAAGGTTACTTTAAGTGCATGTTTAGAGAAGCTGACTATATAGGGAGTTCTAGTGTGATCCAATTTAATTAATTTGTACCATGGTGCTAGAAGGCTTAAGCAATACATAACACATGCACTGAGGCCTGTTAAAAACAAACATGTTTTCAAATTTAATTTAATTTCAAGAAGTTATAACTCACAGTGTCTCACAGCAACATAGCATTAAATATCTAAGTGTACACTAAGACATGCAGTTACTTAGCATATTTTTATCATTCCTTTCTTCCAGAGAGTTCACAAATGCATATTACAGTTTACTTTTTTCCAGTTTATCCTTACAACAACCCTGTGAGACTGTGAGTAGGTACCAGAGAGAATCCTGCTGGCCAAAGGTCACCCAGTCAGCTTCATGGTTAAGAAAGAATTAGAACTCAGGTCTACTCTAGCTCTCTTAACTACTATATCATGCTGGCTTTCATATGTACTAGTGTACCTGTCTTTGTATGTCTTCTTCTGCACATACAACAATAATGCCATTATAGAAGGCTCACAGTTACTATGAAAAGGTATATACTCTTAAAACTGCAAAAGTTAACAAAAGCCCAAAGTACTTTACTTTCACTAAGTAAAGTAAGTCCATGTTATAGCTGCTTTCCAATATTAAAGAAAGATATGGTATGCAGTCATAATGTCAGCAAATCAAAACACTAGAAAATTGCTCAATGTTTCCTGGTATTCATTGTTTTAGATACCATTGCATTTTTCAGCTCATTTATTTATCTGATAAGTTCTTTGGTGTCATAAAAGGAATAAAAATATATTTACAAAATAGTTTAGAAAAGGACAGATGGAGTGGTCTTGCCACATTGGCTACTGAGGACTGAGAAACTGAAGAGATTGATCCAGATGAAGTCATTGACAGATTTGCACAATTAACAAACTGACACAGAGATGTTTTTCTTCCATCTGTCAATATGGCAAATTGCTTATTACTTCAATATTTTCTAGTAGGAAAGACCAGAATTCTTCACTCCCAAATGTATCACCACTACTTCTCTATCGTCTGGTCTTAAAATATCCTTACTTAATTGACTATGCTCTCTCCTCAAGAACCATATTTCCCCAAGACTTGTTGGTATATGGCATATGCTGATATCTCTGTCTCAGACCTAACCAAGTTTTTTGACCTGGCTATTTTCACTCTGGTAAAGTTGATGTCTTATGAATATTTCTGTGGAGGGAATTTTTGAATAGGGCACTTCTCCACAGTAACCATCTGCCTAACCTCACTAGGTAGTAACATTAACAGCTGGTCCTCAGAAGGGAATGGACATGTTTATATTAAGGGAGGATATCCTTCAGCTATGGCCCAAACCTATTTCAGCCTCAATGTTAGTGCTTAGAATTGTACATAGAAACCCATGGAAAGCTTGCTGGCTAAATATGCTCAAATTTGGGATCCCCCTGTCAATATCCTATCTGCCACATTTTGAATTAACTGCAGGTTGCAAATACTCTTTCAAGGCAACATGCCCAGGAAAATGCTGATTGCCACTATGGGGTCAGGAAGCAATTTTCTCCAGGCCAATTTGGCCAGGGATCCTGGAGGTTTTTTGCCATCTTCTGGGCATGGAGCAGGGGTCACTGGGGGTGTGGGGGAGAGGTATATGTGAATTTCCTGCATTGTGCAGGTGGTTGGACTAGATGACCCTGGAGGTCTCTTTCAACTCTATGATTCTATGCTGCAGTAGCCTAACCTGGATACTGGTAGAGTATTAATCATTGTGACAAGAATAGAGTTCCAATGTCATTCCTGCCTCGAACACATTCTCCAGTACACATTAGTTCTTTCCTGCTGATTCTCTCCTGTGAGTGCTAATGCCTCTACATTTACCTTAGAAGAGAAAGATACTAGCAAGGAAAATAAGAGGGCACAGGTGACAACTGCAAGAGCATAGAGCAAATGAGCGAGACCTGGGAGCTGTCCAGCAGTGAGTGGTTGTCTTCGGCTAGGCTTGCTACCTAAACCTGCTGAATTCCATGAGAACTGTGCACAAAAAGCAACTGAGGAGCTCTGTAGCAGCTTGGCATCCTGTAGGTGCTTGAATCAGCATCTCACCTTCTGCTATTCAGCTTGGGGATGGAAGGCATCACACTCATAAGAACATAAGAACATAAGAGAAGCCAATGTTGAATCAGGCCAATGGCCCATCTAGTCCAACACTCTTGTCACACAGCAGCCAAAATATACCAGGTGCCATCAGGAGGTCCAGCAATGGGGCCAGGACACTAGAAGCCCTCCCACTGCTGCCCCCTCCAGCACCAAGAATAGAGTGCATCACCTGCCCCAGACTGAGAGTTCCCATCTATACCCTGTGGCTAATAGCCACTGATGGACTTCTGCTCCATATGTTTATCTAATTCCCTCTTGAAACTCTCCATGCTTGTAGCTGCCACCACATCCTGTGGCAGTGAATTCCATATGTTAATCACTCTTTGGGTGAAGAAGTATTTCCTTTTATCTGTTCTAACCCGACTGCTCAGCAATTTTATGGACTGCCCACAAGTTCTTGTATTGTGAGAAAGGGAGAAAAGTACTTCTTTCTCAACCTGCTCAATCCCATTCATAAACTTATAAACCTCGATCATGTCACCCCTCAGCTATCGTTTCTCCAAACTAAAGAGCCCCAATCATTTTAACCTTTCTTCATAGGGAAAGTGTTCCAACCCTTTTATCATTCTAGTTGCCCTTCTCTGCACTTTTTCCAATGCTATAATATCCTTTTTGAGATGTGGCGACCAGAACTGTATACAGTATTCCAAATGAGGTTGCACCAATGATTTATACAGGGGCATGATGATACTGGCTGATTTGTTTTCAATTCCCTTCCTAATAATCCCCAGCATAGTGTTGGCCTTCTTTATTGCAGCTACACACTGTCTAGACATTTTCATCGAGTTATCCACTACGACTCCAAGATCTCTCTCTTGGTCCATCTCTGCCAGTTCAGACCCCATCAACGTGTATTTATATTTAGGATTTTTGGCTCCAATGTGCATCACTTTGCACTTGGCCACATTGAACCCCATTTGCCACATTGGCGCCCACTCACCCATCATCGACAGATCCCTTTGGAGTGCCTCACAATCCTCTCTGGTTTTCACCACCCTGAACAACTTCGTGTCATGTTTTAGCCACTTCACTGCTTACTCCCAATTCCAAATCATTAATAAACAAGTTAAAAAGCATCAGACCGAGTACTGATCCCTGTGGGACCCCACTGCTTACCACTCTCCACTGAGAAAGTTTCCCATTTATACTCACTCTCTATTTCCTATTTATAAGCCAGTTTTTGATCCACAAGAGGACTTGTCTTTTTATCCCATGACTATTGAGCTTACTTAGGAGCCTTTGATGAGGAACTGTATCAAAGGCTTTCCAGAAGTCAAGGTAAATAATATCTATTGGGTCCCCCTTGTCCACATGTTTGTTCACTCCCTCAAAAAACACTAACAGGTTAGTGAGACAAGATCTTCCCTTACAGAACCCATGCTGAGTCTGCCTCAATAGTTTTTGTTCATCAATGTGCCTACTAATTCTTTCCTTAATAACAGTTTCCACCAACTTACCCGGTATCGATGTCAGACTGACTGGCCTGTAATTTCCCGGATCTCCCCTGGAGCCCTTTTTAAAGATGGGAGTGACATTAGCTACCTTCCAGTCCTCAGGAATGGAGGCAGATTTTAAAGAAAGATTACATATTTTTGTCAGGAGATCCACAAGTTCACATTTGAGTTCTTTCAGAACACTTGGATGAATGCCATCCGGGCCTGGTGATTTATTAGTTTTTAAATTGTCCATCAGTTGGAGGACTTCCTCTCTTGTCACTGCAATCTGATTCAGGTCTTTCAAACCCCCTCCCGAAATCAGTGTTTCTGGAGTGGGCAAGCACTTCTCCTCTTCCACAGTGAAGACGGAGGCAAAAAATGCATTCAGCTTCTCAGCCATTTCCCTATCATCCTTCACTACTCCTTTTACCCCTTGGTCATCCAAGGGCCCCACTGTCTCTCTGGCTGGCTTCCTACTTCTAATGTATTTGAAGAAAGTTTTATTATTGGCCTTTATGTTTTTTGTGATATGCTCCTCATATTTCCTTTTTGCTTGCCTGATCACAGACTTGCATTTTATTTGCCACAGTTTGTGTTCCCTTTTATCGACCTCACTGAGACTAGCTTTCCACTGCTTAAAGGAATCCTTCTTACCTTTTACAGCTTCCATTACTTTATTTGTTAACCATGCAGGCTTTTTTTTATACCTATTGTGCCTTTCCTAACCTGCGGTATATATTTTTTCTGAGCTTCTAGGATTGTATTTTTAAATAGTCTCCAAGCTTCCCCAATGGTTTTGACCTTCTCCCCTCTTCCTTTCAATTTCTTCCTCAGATGTCGCTTCATACCAGAGAAGTTACCCCTTTTAAAGTTAAAAGTGGTTGCGTCAGTATTTTTTGGCAACTCCCTATCTGAACAAATGTTAAACTCAATGACATTATGGTCACTGTTCCCAAGCGGTGCAATCACTTTTACATCTCTCACCAGGTCTTGGGTGTTACTTAGGACCAAATCCAGGATCGCCTCTCCCCTGGTAGGATCTGTGACCATCTGTTCCATAGCACAGTCATTGAGCGTGTCTAAAAATTCAATCTCTTTTTCCCGACTAGAACTCATATTGACCCAATCAATGTGTGGGTAGTTAATGTCGCCTATTACGACACAGTTATTCCGTCTAGCCGCTCTCTTTAATTCATTCATCATTTTATAATTCTCCTCTATCTTTTGATCTGGTGGGCAATAACAAACTCTCACTGTTAAGCCTCCTTTTGGACCCACTATTTCAACCCATAGCATTTCCAGAAGCGAATCCAATTTTCTTTCCCTCTCAATCTTACTGGACTGTATACCCTCTCTGACATACAGAGCCACCTCACCTCCAACCCTTCCCCCCATCCTTCCGATATAATTTATAACCAGGAATCACCGTATCCCACTGATTTTCCTCATCCCACCAAGTTTCTGAAATACCCACAATGTCTATTTCCCCCCTCAACACCAAGCATTCCAACTCCCCAATTTTACCTCGGAGACTTCTAGCATTTGTGTATAAACACTTATAGTTTCCCATGTTTGTTAAGCCCACAGCCTTCTACATTGTTGGCTACTAATAACAGGAAGATTTCAATACCACACAAAGCCATACTTTAAGCCAGCCAACTAATCTCTTTATGTATTTTGAGCGTACCTTCTTCCTGGGTAGTCAAAGCTCTTTCTTGCCCAGCCTTCAAAACAGTCTTGCCAACCTATCATTCCACAGCAGAATCCAAACTACTCTCCTGTTATCTCTCTCCTGCACAGGATTCTGCATGTTGTTCTTCAGCAGCTTGGCCAAATGAATAAGACTTTGGCAACCTGTGTCATAGAGTCAAACTGCCAACATTATGTTAGGTGCTAACGCTAGGTTAAACATTTTTGGATTGGCAAGGGTATCAGTTTGTCAAAACACAAATCCAGTTTAATACTGTTTGGCAGGTTTAACCTACATTGGCAAGTTTGGTTCAGTGAGTACGAGGAGGACTGATGGGACTCATGTCAAAGGTGACTTAATTTCCCCCTAGATTACACTTTTTAAAATGTTGCTTACCCTTACTTTTCTGTCTCCAAACTGCCATATAAACTCTCTATTTTTTCCCGACACAGTGGGGGAGGTTAGGAATCAGATTTCTCCCTTCTGCTCTTCAGCAAGATTCATTGCATATTTCTGGGGTTTTCTTTTTACAATAGGCTAATAGAAGGCACTCCTGTCCATGCCAAGCAGCATGAGCACCCTCTAGCTTTTATTTATTTATTTATTTATTTATTTATTTATTTATTATTCGATTTCTAGGCCGCCCTCCCCGCAAGTGGGCTCAGGGCAGCTAACATCCAGGCACACATGCCAAATACATAAAAACAAAATAAAAACATATAAATTACAGTAATTACAAATAAAGTACATTCAAGATGGTTACAGATGGTAATCTTCCATTTAGAGCTGGTATCCAAAGGATATTCAGTTGCATCTCGGCCCAGTGGTATGCACATGCCATAGTGCTGCAGCTGATCGTCACAGGACCACTCACATATCCCACTATTTCCACTTGTTGTTGGTGGTGGTAGTGGTGGTAGTGGTGGCTCCTACTCGAAAGCCCAGTGGAAGAGCTCCATCTTGCAGGCCCTGCAGAACTGTACAAGGTCCTGCAGAGCCCTGATCTCCTCTGTTTGCTCATTCCACCAGGTAGGAGCCGCCAATGAAAAGGCCCTGGCCCTAGTAACAGCAAGCCTGGCTTCCTTAGGGCCTGGGGTCACTAGCAGATGTTGTGTCCCTGACCATAGTGCCCTTTGGGGCATATATGGGGAAAGGCAGTCCCTCAGGTATGTCGGACCCTGGCCATATAGGGCTTTAAAGGTAAGAACCAGCACTTTGAAGTGAATCCAGTATGCTATTGGCAGCCAGTGCAGCACTTTCAGCACAGATTGGATATGCTCCCGCCTAGGGAGACACATCAGAAGCCACGCTGCAGCATTCTGCACTAGCTGCAGCTTCCAGATTTGCGCCAAAGGCAGCCCCATGTAGAGAACATTACAGTAGTCCAGCCTCGAGGTGACTGTCACATGGATCACTGTGGCCAGGTAATCACGGTCGAGGAAAGGAACCAGCTGCCGAGCCAGCCTAAGATGGTAAAAGGCTGACCCAGCAGTGGCTGTCACCTGGGCCTCCATGGTTAAGGAGGAATCCAGGAGCACTCCCAGACTCCTAACCTTCAACGCTGGCACCAACGGCACCCCATTGAAGGTTGGGAGAGGGACCCCCAATCCCAGACCAGCACGACTCAGGTCCAGGACCTCCATCTTCACTGGGTTCAGCTTCAGCCAGCTCAGACTGAGCCACCCAGCCACAGCTTTCAATGCCCAGTGTAGATCTTCAGGGGTGGAGTCCGACTGGCCGCCCAGCATAAGATAGAGCTGGGTGTGATCTGCATTTTGATGGCACCCAAGCCCATACCTCCAGGCAATATGGGCAAGGAGGCACATATAGATATTAAACAACATCGGGGAGAGCATTTGAGCAGGTGTCTCTGGGACTGCTGTTCTCCTAGTGCCACCCTTTGTCCCTGACCCTGGAGAAAAGAGGTGAGCCATTGAAGGGCAAGCCCCTGTATCCCCACGTCGGTGAGGCAGTAGGTCAGCAACTGGTGGTTGACCATGTCAAACGCGGCTGACAGATCTAACAACAACAGTGCCACCACGCTGCCTCAATCCAGGTGTCTCTAGAGGTCATCAGTCAAGGCGACCAGCACAGTCTCCATCCCATATCTTGGGTGAAAGCTGGACTGGAAAGGATCTAGGATGGAAGCATCATCCAGAAAGCTCTGTAGCTGTATCGCCACCTCCTGCTCTATAAATTTGCCCAAATAGGGCAAATTAGACACTGGCCAATAGTTGGCCAATTCAGCCAGGTCTAAGGTTGGTTTCTTCAGGAGAGGGCAGACCATTGCTTCCTTGAGTGCTCAGAACTGCCCTCAGAGAGGGACATGTTGACAGTCTCCCTTAGGGCACCTCGGAACCCCCCATGGCCCACTTTAATAAGCCAGGAGGGGCACGGGTCAAGGCTGCATGTGGTTGGGCACACAGATATGAGCAGTCTGTCAACTTCCTCCAGACTGAGCAGGCCAAAGCAATCCAAACCCGGAATCGAAAGCGTGCAAGGGGCCTCAAGTTCACTCACTGTATCAACTGTGGAGGGGAGATCACGGCAGAGCACCAAGACTTTATCTGCAAAATAGCTCGTGAATGCCTCACAGCCAATATCCAATTCCCTAACATTTTGTCTGCCCTCTGGCAGTGTCGTTAATGACTGAATTGTTCTAAACAATTGGGCTGGGCGAGAGCTCGCAGATGCAATCGTAGTCACATAGAATTCTCTCTTTGCGGCTTTGACTGCCATCTCATAGGATCTCATAAACATCCTATAGGATGCTCTTGAAGCCTTGTTGCAAGCATGGCGCCACCGTCTCTCTAGCCATCTCAGCTCTCACTTTTAACCCACTCTGAAAAAGCCAATGCCACTCCAACTAGGACAAGAGGACTCAGTCCCTGTAGGGTATCAGCATTCCCAGTCAGCATTAGCACTATCTTGTCTGGATTCAACTTCAGATTGTCCAACCTTAGCCACCTGACCACAGCCTCACCAGTTCAGCACCAGTTCAGAACCAAGACAGGTACATCTGGATGTTTGCATAATGAAATATAGAGCTGGGTGTCACCTACACATTGATGACACCCAGCTCCAAAGCTCTCATTCTCAATCTCATTCTCAATCTCATTCAGCAGCCTCATGTGTATACCAAAGAGCATGGATGAGAGAATAGAACTCTGTGATACTGTAATTCCACCCAGTTGATTCTGCATCTCTGGTGGAGGCTCTTTGTGTCTGCTCAGACAGAAAGGAGTGAAATCACTTAATACCAACTCCATGTTCAAGCTGATGGATATCAAAAAAGCATATCAACCAATTAGCTAGCAATTATAAATAAGCCTTTTAGAAAAAGAAGTCTTACATTTTGTATTCATATGAGCCCCTGTGTTCAAAGTGATCTAGTTCTTGCAAATTTTTGCACAGCAATACAGGAGACATAGTTCCCCCTTCTCTCATAATTTAACAACGTGACCTGGTGTCACTACTATATCATATAGTCAGTCATCTGTAGCTATGTGACAAGATCAGGAAGGCAGTTCAGAGTGAGGTCAGGCAATGGCATGTCATCAGGAAGATTTGATTGTATCACACAGTCCAATCAGAGTAAAAGCAAAGCTTTCTGACCTCACTCTGGTGCAACCAAAGGAAAAGAAGAAAAGAAGAGAAGAGATTGGATTTATATCCCGCCATTCACTACCCAAAGGAGTCTCAGAGCAGCTTACAAACTCCTTTCCCTTCCTCTCCCCACAACAGACACCCTGTGAGGTAGGTGGGGCTGAGAGAACTCTGACAGAAACTGCTCTTTTTCAAGAACAGCTGTGCCAGAGCTTGTGACTGACCCAAGGTCACATCAGCAGGTGCAAGTGGAGGAGTGGGGAATCAAACCTGGTTCTCCCAGATTAGAGTCCGCGCACTTAACTACTACACCAAACTGGCTCTGTGCAGTGGCAGGAAGAACACTTACTATAGCCTCCTGGTCTATAAACAGATGGCAAAGAAGGGATAGGCAACATGCACAAGAGGGACTTCCAGAAAAGTTTGAAGCATAAAATTTGAAGGCTTAGATTCTTATATAAAGAGATTTGAACAAGTTTCCTCATTTCTGATTTACTGATGCAGTTCAGACCACACAAAGCCAGAAAGTAGATTTCTCCACTTCCTTTCAAATTTTTCATGTAGGCCTCATCTGTAAGAATTCATTTTCTAGCACAAAGTGTATTTCAGACCTAGCTTCTACAGTAATGACAGACAGAAAGGGCTAGATTGACACCTGTAGTTGCTTATGAAGTCTCTTTGCAAAAGCCAGTCTGGGATTCAGATAGAATAAGGTAAAGTCAATCTGAAACCTCACCAGAAGCTTTAGTGCTTCCATCATGTGATGGAAACAAAAGGTTTAATAATGATCAACATACACAAAACTTAAATGTCAAATTCCAGGCTTCAGGATATCTTGTATCTGGAGGGGCCCCTGCTGTTCTGTTCAATGGTGCTCCTATTGGCTGCAGGTGCTTTGAGGATCAAAGACAGTTACCTACAGCTTTACTCTCAGGGAAAGGTCTGTTTGACCAGTCTCTCTATTCAACACTTGGTTCAAACACTTGGCCCAGATATCTGAGCACCTGCTTGCTGGTGATAGTGGAGAAAATCTTTGTTCTTGCTGCTCCAAAACTGTGCTAAAATATGCAGATAAAACTTTGTGAACTGTCATAATGATGGTAAAGAATATGGCATGGGAGTTATTTTATGGAATGATCTAACTATAGAGGACATTTTCTTTTATTGTTTCAACCATTTCAATGAACTCCCTATGCCTGAACATTTCCCTTGGAAGGTTATATACAGTCTGAAGATGGAACTGTCTTTTCTAAAACAACAACAAAATACAATACAACATAGGCAATGACAGCTGCTGTGGCATTATAAGCAAATCAGATGGTTGTCTGTCAGAACTGAAGCTGATTTGGTAGGGGCACTCTAGTAACCGGGGGTTATTTTATTTTTAGTTGGCAAATATAGTTAGTTTTAGCAGGAGCCCAAGGTTGGGTTCCTGAGCCTGACATGTTGGCCACCTGCAGGCTATTAGTTGGTAACCTAGCCTGACTCTGGGGAAGGGGATCAGGTGAGCCTGGTTAAGCCTAACTGGCAGTTAGTACCAGTGGTCAGAGCTCCATTGTGGTTAAAATTGAAGTCCTTCTTTAATTGGTTGTTGGACTTTAAAGTTCCTGGATGGTATAGGGGTTTTGTGGTGTTGTTGTTGTTTTTTTGAAAAACCTCAACTCTGCCTGATGGACTGAACTTGCTGAGATGCACCCCATTTGCTATAAACAGATTGCTGGGGTTATACTATTCAAGGTAAATTAGATAGGGGCTGAGCCATTTCTTGTTTTGGTGCACAGCATACTGGTACTACTTTGCCCTAAAAGAAATCATTTTGTTACCTACCTGTGTGGTGATGTGTCTGGGGGTTTGCAGAAGGGTGTTTCAGTGTTGTTTTCCTTGACCCTACCAATAGTCTCCGAGTGGGACTCTGGACCCTGGAAAGGGTTGGGATCCCTGCTGGAGGTTTTAAAGACAGCCAGGTTGGTCACTGTCTTGCCTTTGACTAAGGTGGGGCAGTGGCACTACAGGCACATAAGGCAGGTGGGGCTCAGTGGAGGCATAGTTGGGTCTGTTGTTTGAAAATAGGCAGAGGAATCAGGGGACCTTGGAAAGGAATGATAGTGGAATCAGGCAGGAAGAAGAAAGAGAAGGGTTGCAATGGAAATAGGGTCACAATCTGGAGACATTCACTTCTAGCTTTGATTCATCCTATGCAGTGAAATATAGCAGCTGAGACATTTTCCTTTTCCCTTTTGCCTTCCAGGTTCTGTCCTCTGTCCTGTCCCCTCATTGTGATATGGCATACTTTGTTACAGGTCTGTGTGAGAGAGAAGGGGAAAGAGAGGAACTAAAGAATAGAGCTACAGCTGCCTTATCTGGCAGTTCCTTGGGGAATGTAGAATTATAGGGGAATAATCTCTGGGTTGCAGTCTCTCCGACAACTCCTGTGACTGACAGTGCAAACCTAGGCAACAGAGTTATTCCAACAGGCTTATACTGGTATAACTGTGAAACACTGAAATGTAAAGCACACTACCACTCAGTGCCAAGGACCACTTTCCACACAAACACCAATTTCAGTGTTACATAGATACTCTTTATCTTGCTGGGAGACTAAAAAAATATGGGTCGGGCTGTGAGCTGATAGGATTAAAACTAACTTGTTGAATTTGACCATGTTTTGAAATAACTCTAGATATAGTTTTGGGCACACAGTTTCCAATATTGTTGTTCATTTGTTTCTGGCAAGCAATAACTTGCCTCATCTATTAAAATTGGAACACAATTTGTCTCATTGGCTTCTTGCACCATTTTGTCTCTACTACCTGCTACCACAGACTAATCAGAAACAGTTTATGATTCACCAGATCCATAACGACATAATGGCTTCACATCTATGCTACATGGAAGATGCCTTCTACAATTTCTTATATAAAACCTGAGCTCTGCTATCTTCATATTCCTTTTGTTCAAAAGAGCTTTCTCCAGACAGTTTACTGAGTTTACTGCAGTACATTACATCCAGAGTATTTGAGTCTCAGAGGCAACCTACCCATTACATGGTAGTTCATACAATGACATCCTGACCATAAAGAAACAAAGCAGCTTCATAAGGGGAGAATTTAGAATGGAGAAGCACCGGGGAGGAACAGGTGCCTAATGTTTTCCCTGTTCACATTGATATTTCTCTTCAAATCATGGGCCAAAATGTACCTACTTATACTCCACTCAAAGTCCTCCTCTCCCTGGTTGCTTTGTTTTTTAAAAAAATAAATTATATGAGTTTTCACATCAGTTTGTACCTGAGTTGTTCACTTAATTTCTCAGCCAATGACAGACATTGTATTGGCCACGGCAACAGAAAGAGTGTATACTGCCATACTATCTGAAAATAATAAAAGTGTGAAGGTGAGTTGTAAGTGAATAGTCTTCTAACTCAAGGCAACATTCACTAAAAACCACTAGAGTTTAACCCAAAACACTAAGCTGTTTTCTTTTTGCTAACATTGATCTAGGTGCTGAAATATTTCTATTTTTCTGCTGCTCCTTCTCCCTTCGCACACTTACAAGTGCAGCCTATTCACAAAGGAGGACTGTTTAGAAGCAGTGTGGCCCAGTGGTTAGGAGGTTAGACTTGGACCTCACTTCAGGGCCATTTCCACTGCCAAGTTTATATCCCAGAAAACTGAGAACTACACAGCCTTGGCTGCATGGTAGAATCTCCCCCACCAAAGGGACAATAGACTGTAATAGCACAGATCACCTGCTGGGAAGAGGAGTGTAAGCATGGATATAGCGCTATGGGGGCTCAATATGGTTCTTCTGCTTCTATGGCACCTTTAAGATCACACTCAATTGGATAATATGTAAGCAGAAAGCTCTTTTGTGCACAATAGTTCTGTGGGGCTATATAGGTATGTGACTCTCCTTTTTAAACCTCAGATCCCCATTTATAACATGAAACAAAGGGTGGCAGATAACACCCCATTTATAACATGAAACAAAGGTGTGCAAATAAGAATAATGAAGCATTAGGTTTTACAGTCAGCAAAATGCTATGAAGGCCAGCAGTTGCAGCAAATTGGTGAATATTTTCAAGCTCAGAGAACGTCAAGGGCTCAGTGTAGCCAGAGCATTAAAGAGATAGGCTTCTACTTCTGCTCCCTCCTTTTCCCAGTGTGAATTGCTGGTTCAGCTCTGTTTCTATCTGCTGTTAAAATTTGCTGTTCATTATTCTACTCTTTTTAGTTGGTGGCTAATTATTTAAATTGTTTTCATATTTATTAATAATTTCATATTTTATCGAAGGCTTTCATGGCTGGAGTTCATTAGTTGCTGTAGGATGCCAGTCACAGCTCAGTCACAGCTCAGTTGCTCAGAAGTAGGATGCCAGTCATAGCTACCGGCGAAACGTCAGGTCCTACAATGCCAAGACCACGGCCACACAAACCGGAAAATCTACAGCAAGTAATTTCATATTTATTAATAATTTTCCAAACAAACAATACTTTATTCATTATTGACTTCCTGCCTGCCATGCACAAATCACTTTGTGTTTTTCTACTTGCTATCTCATTTTTTATCAGACTTTCCCCTAAGGTAGGGTTCATTTCCTCCATTTTATCCCTCAAAGAACCCTGTGAATCTGGACATGGTGACTACCTGAGTGTCAAACAGTGAGCTTTATATTTGAATGGGGATTTGAACCTCTGGTGACATTTCAGCATTCTAGTCACTACACCAAAATGACTACTGCTGGTGGCAGCACATGAAGAAAGGACATGTCAAATAGCAACAATGCACTTCTATCCATGTTTACTTGGAAGTATGCTCTATAGAATTCCATGGTGCTTACTTCTCAGTAGGTGTGCATAGGATTGCAATCTTAGATCATTATTATTACGGGGATTTGCATGGTGCAGTATAAAAATAAAATACAAATTACAAATTTGTAAACTGGCTGATTGCACTGAGTTAAAAACCAGCCAGCAGGTGGCACTTAAAATTAACCTTCCAATTGATGCTCATTCAAAAGCCTGTGCTAACTAGAAAAGACGAGGCAGCTTCCAAAATACTCTTTCCAAATTACATGCAATCTACCATCTGGATGGCTCTGTATTAGTATTCTCGGGTGTTAGCAAGTCAGAATTACTCCTGCACATTGTCCTGCTTCTTTTCTGTTTGCCAGACACTGTCTTCTCGGCATTATATATACACTTAATCCCTTGGTATCCTGATTCAAATCTTTGTTAGAAGAATCGGCTTTGCTAATTTACTTCTCTTCCTTGTTTTGAGAATGTCCCTAATAACAAAAAATTAGCCTGTTCCATGTTTCTAAAAGTGAAAAGGGGTTCTCAATTTCTTCTACTTATAGGGCTGTCCCCTTTTTAAAATGAGAGCCTCCATGCCTCTCAGTGGCTTAATATGCCAAAAATTCAACATGCAGTCAAAATAATAAAAGCATGCACTGTAATTCCCCATTCTAGAAAGCCAACTTAAAGGAGCCAATCATTTTCAACATTAAAAAGTGAGCAAATGCTCCACTTAAGAGTAGAGGCAAGAGGCCAACAGCACAGAGTGAGAGAGAAAGTAGTTTATTCCCTGAAGATCTGAGTAAGGGTCCTAATTAGGTTTGCAAGCTTTGGGTTGGGAAATCCCATGAGATTTGGGGGTAGAGCCTAAAGAGGATAGTGGTGGGGGTCAGTAGGTATAATGACTTTAAATTAATAAATTTAAATGCCCCCTGACTTGAAAAAATCCTGGCTATGGGCTTGCACTAGGTGTTCCACAGCTACCCAGACATGATAGCTGGTGGCAAGTCAAAGCACAGCACACTTTTGGGGATGCTCTGTCCCCAGTTACATAGCAAGCAGACAGGTAGAAAAGCCAAAGGTGTATTTTTTTCCTTTGAAGATGGGAAAAGGTAAGGTGAGTAATCAGATGTGCCATCCACTTGGTGGGAGGAGAGGAAAGGGCAGGTCAGGGTCCTGTGATACCCTGGAAGGTACTAAGATGAAGAAGGTGTTTTTGGGGAGGCAGGTCTAATCAAAAGTATGGCATTTTGGCACGCAATTCCAGATAATGTAAATTAGATCAATCTCAGATGAGAAAATCTTTCTTTAAGAAATGCTAATGTGACAAATTCTTAATCTAGTTTAAAACACACTGATTAATCACTGAGACATTTTTATTAATGATCTAATATTAGATATTGGGTGGGTTTTCTCCCTGATACAGCCAGTTAGTGATAAAAGTAAAAGTAGACCAACAGTTCACCCTTTTCTTATGGTAATAGCCAGAAGCCCTGACCTGGATTGACCAGGCTAGCTCAATCTTGTGAGATCTTGGAAGCCAAATAGGGTCAGCCATGGTTAGTATTTAGATGGGAGACCACCAAGGAATACCAAGGTCGTGATATGGAGGCAGGCAATGGCAAACCACCTCTGGATGTCTCTTACCATAAAACCCCTACCAGGTTGCTGTAAGTCAGCTGTGACTTGACAGCACTGGCCACCTCTACCAATAGCCAGAAATTGCTTACAGACTTCATTCACACACCACGGAGAAGGGGTGGTAATGGAAAAATACAGACCAGCAAGAAGATTTGTTGGCAATAGCTTTCAAGGTTTGTCTAGATTTCGGTTACTGTTATCTGTCTCCAAAGAACTTTTATCTGCTCTCCTGTCTCTGATGACTTATCCTATTGTACTGTTCTTTATGATTTCATCTTCTTCTTCTGAACTAAGGGGTGGACTGCCGTTCTATCTCTTTTAGCTAGGCCAAGGTGTATACGTTTCTCTTTCTGTACAGTCTCCACCTTTTTGCCAGCTCACAGTCTTTTTCTTGCCCATCTTTTATATACATAGCAGAACAAGAATCTCTCCTGTATGCAACATCTCGATGTATGCCAGTGTACTGTGACCATGTTCTCTGTCACAGCAGCTCCAGTGTGGGTTTTTCCATGAGAAATACCAAGCACTGCTGTTCATTGTTCATAATAAAATAGGAAATCATGGTTATTTCCCAAGTTATAGGAATATTTAGAAGCTACAGGTTTTTATTTTTAAAAAATAGCTAGTTTAAGAATTTTTCATTAAACTGGATTGACTTTATTCATCAGAGTTCTCTTAAGTGACAAGATTTGTTGGTGCCAGTGATAACTAAAGGTACTAAAAAAGCACACACACATCAATTTATACCAGAATCATCCTGACTGTAGTAATAATAAATCCTTACTGAAATGTTTAATGTACAGGAAAATGAGCTCTTTGCAAGCTATGTTGAAAGCAGTACTAAGATGAATGACAGAGTAGCTATTGGAATCCATTGGTGGATTTATGATGGAAAGTACTAAATCAAGGGTGATTGGTTGCTTGCTTACAAGTTGATTTTTATGGTGGACCAAAATGCCATGACAGTCCACAATGATTATTTTCCAATATTAATAAATATTCCTGAGGAATTTTAAATACATACAAAATAATCACTATTATATCCCAAAAAAATCCTCAGTGGACATATTAGGATGGATAATGTCTAATATTCCAATATTATTGAATTTCCAACAAGTTTACCACATACAAATATCTGTTCTGTGTATTTCCTACTTTCAACATGCATCTGACAGCTGTGTATTACATTTTCTTAATTACAGAAGAGTAAAATTCTCATTTTAAAATAGTTTATTTTTTCTCAAACAAGTTCAAAAAGCAAAAAAAGAGGACATGAATCTTTAGAACAAGTGGAAATATAGAAATATTTAAATGTATAAATAAATGTACAAAACTTTGTTTCAACTTTTTAAAAATGACACACCATTCTTGCTCCATCAAACCTGCTATGGCTGTGTTGCCATTAACTATTATCTTTTTCATCAGATCTTGTATTAATAAGACTTTAATTTTAATTCAGTGACAAATGTACGAATATGGCATCTCCATTTGGACAATGCCCTCTATAGGTTTGGCATGTGCTCACCCATGCTAACCTCTGATATTTTCCTTGGGTCTACCCATGATCCTTTCCCCCAAGTATATGAGCCATCTGGAGCTGCTATTTACCCTGATAGGAAAAGCATAAATTAACTCTATGTTCTCCCTACTACAATTAAAATTTGGGGGGGGGGCATCGTTTCTCCAACTTACTACATTGTATGGGAAATTCTACTGCTTTCTAAGTTTCTTGCTTATACAACTTTGGATGCTATCATTTTTCCCCCATTCATGCACTGAAACCTTTTCTGAATCCTTTGCTAAAATCTTACATATTGCCCCCTGTTTCTGAACATTTCTGCCATTTATGGAAAAATCATGATTTTATATGCCCCCACCCACCTCTATGACTGACATTTATCTTCAGAATAATGCAGGGTCTGTCAGTTTCACACTAAACTATCAGAACTGTTCAGCAAGTCCCAATAAAAATGATGCATTTCCTTGTGAGATAAATACTTTATATTTCACACTAGAGATCTGGCTGACTCACAAAGTTTGATAATGATCATGATCATAACATCCCCAAACTCTTCATGAGTTCAGATTTATGATTTTCTATCCTACCCTTTAGAGAGAAAAGGTCGGCTAGAAAGCAGGGGCCTAGAATGCTAATCCAAATCTCAGCTGGTGAATGACAGGAAAGTCTGATTTAAAACCACCCCTTTTTAATAGTGCATATAAGTCAGAATCCAGGATATAAGTGAAACAGATTTTCATTCAACATGCACTTGTCATTCCAATTGCAAACTGCAGACATTGAGAGATGGGTGGGTTAAATGCCAAAATCCTAAATGTTAATACTGCACTCAGGATTAAATTTCCCAGATACATTTTTTTTTCATTTGGGTCATTTTTGAAAGAAATTGGGTTGTGAGGTGCTTTTATTTTGACAGAACACAAGAAGTGGGCTGGTATGACAGGGGAGGACTGGCTGGCAACTCTTCTGGCCCCCAGTGTCGTATCTTAGAGACTGAACTATGAACTAGACCTCCTGGTCCAAATCTCACTTTTGCCATGATTCACTAAATTGCCTTTGACATACCATTATCCTTGCTGTTCTTATTTGCGTTACTGTTCATTCAACCAATGCCTTGAACAGAAAACACAACTAAAATACTAATGGGTTTTGGAGGTCCGATGACTCCAAGGGCTATTGCAACTGTCAGATATTTAGTGACCTGCAAAGTCATTTGTTGTTCTTTGTCACTTAGCAACTGTGAAGCATTGGCCTCTGCAGAAACAAAATTATTTCCAATCAAAGGAAATATCAACTCATTTCTAACATCTAAAAACCAAGGGCATTCAAAGATAATATGATCAATAGTATCAATTTTCTTTAATCCACAGGCAGATAATCTATCAAAGAACGGTGTACCAAAGTACTTGCCTGTCATAACTGCTTGGTTTGATTCTCAGTTCTCTCTCTACAGTCCGGATATAGTAATTTTGGCTTTCTTCTTGGGGTTGTTGTGAATACAACCAATACATGTGAAGGCCTTTGGATTCTTCGAAAGCACTGTGGCCTAGATGCAAAGGTGCCTTGATATTTATTCATTTGTCGTGGCTTGGAACCTCAGGACAGATCTTTCTACCTGCTATACTCCCCTCAAATATATTTTTTCTAGGGGTTAAATCTGGGAAACAATTTGGTGTCTGCAATGGAAATGGAGGGGATGCCCTTACACTCACAAAACATGATTTACAGTGAATTCCTAAGGATATTTTTCTGGGAGTAAAGCCCATTGAATGCACCTAAGTAAGATCCTGACAAGACCTGCTTAGAATCTCTTGGGATTTAACCCTTTATTTTCATCCCAGTTTGTCCCAGTTTTCATTACAAATCAGCTCCAGAAGAGGCTCTACAATAATAACAAAAGACTAATGAAATGAAACTTCTGTACAAATGTTCCTTATGTAAACACAACTGACCTGGGTTCAGGCAAGAAAGAGAGACTACTCCATCTTTTCTTGGATGGCCCCATCAACAACAATCAGAAGTTTGGAGAAAGAGAAGTAGGTCTTAGCTGGATTTGAGTACAAACATGTCTGCCTCATTTTCTTACCCTGATGGTTATCAATGATAGTTAGAAACTACAGCACTGCACAAGGAAAGTGAAACTAGATTCACATCTGTTCTGCCTGCACAAACTGAAGCATGAGTTCTGCTATCAAATTTATACATTATAGCACATTATACCTACTGTTGCAGAAGAGCATGTGAAACACTGTTAGGAGCCACTTTCCTGCCACTTACAATTCAACCCACAGAGAATAGGTTAAGGTTTAAGACTTCTTTTTTTCCTCCTGGAAAAAATCAAATCCATCAAACCCCTTCATTACATTCAGATTAACATGCAGGATTAAATCTGTGCATGCAGAAGCAAAAATTCTACAAAGCAACCTTTCATTTTATGGATGATAGGTCTCCTTATTAAACTGAAATATTATGCCACTTAAAGCATTGATCTGCACATTAGTGGAAAGGAACGATTCTTGCTCTGTTCCTCACTTCCACTACCACTGAAATTATCTCTAGAAGGAGGACTTTTTCAGATCAAATGGCACATTAAAAAATTGCTGTGTTCTTCTCTGGATGTCACTGGTCAAACAGTGAGTGAGCACAATGTCATTCATATGTTCTACAGAAGGTGAAAGATAAATAATTTTGTACAAAATGTCTTCATTAAGCCATGAATCCTCCTCTCTTTCCATATCTGGAAAGATCACGACTCCAGAAAATTTCAATAGCTGGCTGCATCACTAAATCCTGCTGTGACTTTTCAATAAAATATTGGTAGGTTACTTGGGACCATCCAAATTGTGGGTCGTGGACTTCAGATCTTTTTAATGTACTTCAGTCTTAACTCTGGTGTGTAATTGACACTCACCTATAAAGCAGGTCAACTGGTCATTCCCATGTGATTTCTGATAGAGTATCCATTGATATTTGGTTACAGCTGAGGCTATATTGCACATTTGTATTTAATGCCATGTATGTGTCTGTGTGCCTGGATGAATCAGAAGCTGGAATTAAGATTGCCAGGAAAAACATCAACAACCTCAGATACGCAGACAATACCACTCTAATGGCAGAAAGATAAGAGGAACTAAAGAGCCTTTTGCTGAACGTGAAAGAGGAGAGTGCAAAAGTTGGCTTGAAACTCAACATCAAAAAACCTAAGATCATGGCATTCGGCCCCATCACTCCTTGGCAAATAGAAGGGGAAATCATGGAAGCATTGATAGACTTCATGTTCCTGGGATCCAAGATCATTGTAGACAGTGACTGCAGCCATGAACTTAAGACACCTGCTCCTTGGGAGGAAAGCTATGGCAAACCTAGACAGCATAATAAAAAGTAGAGACATCACCCTGCCAGCAAAAGTCCATAAGGTCAAAGCAATGGTATTCCCAGTAATAATGTATGGCTGTGAGAGCTGGACAATAAGGAAGGCCGAGCGCCAAAGAATAGATGCTTTTGAATTATGATGCTGGAGAAGACTCTTGAGAGTCCCTTGGACTGCAAGGAGATCAAATCAGTTAATCCTAAAAGAAATCAACCCTGACTGTTCCCTTGAAGGCCAGATACTGAAGTTGAAGCTCAAATACTTTGGCCACCAAATGAGAAGGGAGCACTCACTGGAGAAGACCCTGATGCTGGGAAGGATTGAAGGTAAAAGTAGAAGGGGGCAGCAAAGGATGAGAGAGTGTTATCGATGCAGCAAACATGGGGTTGAGCAAACTATGGAGGACAGGAGGGCCTAGTGTGATGTGGTCCATGGAGTCGTGAAGAGTTGGACTTGACTGTGCGACTGAACAACAACAACAACAATGTGTGTGTGTGTATACATTTATATGAATTGCTCTGTGGGCCAGTTTTGTTTTAAAAGCAAGATTAAACTCCGCAATAAATAGATAGATAATTCTAGATCAAGGCTTTCTAAATAAAAGGTAGAGTATCTAGATACTAATTCTCAATAGTCCCCTCTGCATGTGGATACTTATTTCTGCAGATAGGGGGCATAATCTCCCTCAAAAAGTCTTTCAGTGGCCTCTGTGGGTCTATAGAAAAATCCAAAAAGTTAAAAAGGGAGGGTTGAATTCCCCCCCAATACCTTTTGAAATGGTTGGCACAGGGATCTACTCCAGGCCCCACTGCAAAACAGAGAGAGACAGAGAGAAGAAGGAGGAAGCAAAAAGCAGAACTGGATCTAAGATTGGGAAAGATTCCTCCTGGTTAAATAGAAGGGGAATTGGAGCCAGGTCTGGGACGACAGTTGCCTGCTCCAGATTGGGAAATCCATGGAGATTCTGTGATGAAATCCAAGGAGTGCAGAGTTTGAAGAGGGGAGAGGCCTCAGCTGGATATAATTCCAGAGTCCACCCATTTTCTCCAGGGGGACAGATCTCTCTGTTGTCTAGAGTTCAGTTGTAATTTCAGGGGATCTCCAGGTCCCTCCTAGAGGCTGGCATACCTGGGCTGATCAGCACCCTCTTGAGTTGATACCACCAGACTTGCATGATTCAACTAGGCCTGGCTGCTTGCTGCTGTTCAACCACAGCCACCCTATGAAAGTCAGTGTAGTATAATGGTCAGAGCTTTAGAGTAGGGTTTGCGAGACCCAAGTTTAGATCCCCATCTTGCTATGGAAGCTCACTTGGTGATTTTGGACCAGATACATACTTTCAGCCTAACCTTCCTCATAGGGTTGTTGTGTGGATAAAAAGGAGAAGAGAATAATGTCAACTGCTTTGGTCCCCACTGTGGAGAAAAACATAGTTTTCCTTAGTATTTGGGCAATCCATCGTGATTTCTGGAGAGTGATTGCTGTCACTGCTGCTTGGGGGGAGGTAGGTGGGAGGTCAGGAGGATGATAATGGCAGAAAGAGTGATGGGGTGGGGGCAGAAAAGAAGTGACAGGAATGGAGGGGAGAGAGAGAGAGAGAGAATAAGAAAAGGGGTGGCAGGAAGGAGAAAGAGTGCGAGAGAAGAAGGGAGAGAGGGGAAGAAGCAGAGGTGGGGGGAATGGGATAGCCACTCCTGCAAGTTTCTTGTAGGTCCCCAGTTGTTTGTTATATTTTCTCTTGAAGTAGCTACAAAGTGTTTACTCCTCCACTAACTTGGAGGAAAAGATTTGTGTATTTCAAAAATGTGCACACACTTAGGTCCATTTCATCATTTCTGTATCTCACTTGATTGCTCTAGAGTGTTCAATTTTACCCATAACAAAGATGTGGCAGACAAGTGTACAATTAAAATGTGCTAAGAGACAGTTGGGGGGGGGATGAAAGGGAAAGTCCAAAATAGCTGTTTTAGGCTTCTGTCATAGTAATCACTACCACCTGTGCTGAGTGGATGTGAACTCTCTTCTTCATTGATTTCAAAGTCTTCAGGAGGGGTTCTGTAAAAAGCAGCAATTTTTCCGGCAATGCTTTCAGCTTCATGCTGTTAAAGATGATAGCACATTGCATGAGCCTCTTGGTTTCCTTCTTTTAGTGAGCCTTATATAATGTTGCTGCCAAAACAGACACTTTTTTTAAAAGGCACATCTTTTGTGAACACAGAAACTTCCTCGATGATAAAGTAAACATCATCAACCCATCTCTTACAGTCCACTCTATCAGCAGCAGAGAAGCAGTAAGGATTATGCACAGCCAACAGGTTCCGTGTGGTGACCATTGTACTGAAGCAGTGGCACGGGCTGTTCAGGGATTTCACAAGCCGTTGCGTTATAAACAAGCAGGGCTTTTTTCTGGGGGAATGTGCCAGAACAGAGTTCCAGAACACAAAATTTTAAAATGTTTAAAACTTCATGAGTTTTCAGTATACAGACTGAAAACTTCATTTCCCTCTTGAGAGTTCCAGCACCTCTTTTTAAAAAAAAAAAAAAAAAAAAAAAGCTCTGTAAACTAGTATCAGCAGGCTCTGGCAAATACAGAGACCTTCCCCAAGAGAGTGCAGACAGTGCAAGAATGCAGGTGAAATGAGGCAAACTTGCCTCTTTTTTCTCTCATACACCTATGGAATCCACTTGCTTAATTGTTCCTTTGCCATGGAAGAAGTAGGGACAGTTCTGTTCATTTCCCACTCCCCATACCTCATAGCATATTGGTCCATAAAGTATTAATGACTTTCAGCATTGGCTTTCCAGAAGTCAAAGGGAAGGAGGAAGCAGAGAATGATTAACCTTAGGCTTGTTTCTAGTATACAATTCACAGTTCCTCTCCCTAGTATAGCCATTAAGACTAGTTGTGTGAAGTTTTCTTTTTAAAAATTACAATCGTTCTTATCAGGGGGAGCTAGATGCTGAATTTATTCTTCACCCCCATCCTGCGCAAATGATGATTAGAGTAATTCTGAATTTTGAAAAGGGTTCGAACTCAGACTGCTGAGTTGGCCAAAAGCATAGCAATGTAACAATTTTCACCTACAGATAATTTGTTCTAAAGATGCTCTATGTACTGAATGAGGTTTAAACCAGGGGTGTCAAACATGTGGCCCATGGACTAGGCCTGTCCAGAGCTCTTCTCCCGCCTGAGAGCAACTGGTGTGAGGCAGGGAACAGGAGGCTGCTGGGGGTGGGCAAGTAGGCAGAGCCACTATAATTGTGGCTTCAGCACAGTAGAACAACTTTTTCTGCAGCAGTCAAGCAGAACCCCTTCACTCCAGTGGCAGCCTCATTTGTGAACTGAAGACCACCATAGCCTCATTCATGCCAACTTGGGGTTTCAAGGTGAGGTCACCTGGCAATTTTAGACAGAGGTGGTAGCTGCCACTTGGGCATCTCCAGCTTATCAGGCTTTGCTGGGCCTGGACCTCACCATGCCTGCAGCCTCAAGCTTCCACAGGAGGGGGGTTAGTTCAACTCATCTTCTTGGTCCCCTTCCACGGTGGTTTAGGGGCAGGGGGGAGTTCACGACTTTCATCCACTTCACATTTTCCCCCAGGGCTCACAGCATTGGTTGTCAGAGCAGGCTGGGGAAGGGGTTTGCCCCAAACTATGGCCAGTGCATGGATGCCTGCTCAGTGCTGCACGGCTTGGTCTCCAGTCTTCTCATGGAGCTTCACAGTGAGGACACACCAACTCAGAGCTTACCAGCTGCTGTCCTTTAAAAGGTTTATATCTTCAGTACCTGGCATTATATTTCATGGCACACATGGCCCAGCCTAACAGACTTTTATGTCAGATCCAGCCCTTGTAACAAATGAGTTTGACACCTCTGGTTTAGACTATGATGAAAATTCATAAAAAGCTGAAGTTTTCTAAGGACTTGCTTAACCTCAGATCTCACTATATGGGGATTCATTCAGAAGAAACACATGAAGCATCGAGTGTGGCAACTTTGCTATATTGACAATCTATGAGCATCCCTGGGATAGCTTAGTTAAGCTGGGGTGAACTAGATCTTAGCTAGAGCTGCATATCTCGCCCATTTGCACATTTGCTTCCTCCTAAACTGGGAAGGCAAAGAAAGAATATAGGGAAATGGGACAATATATGCAATATTTAAAATTGTTTTAAAAAAACAATACAGTTTTGGTTTGTTTTTTTAATTGTACCTTCAATGGAAATACTGGCCATTGTTCTTAAAGATGCTTTTTCAGCAGTTTCAGAATTGATTTTTAGGAAAATTGAGGCTGGTTTTAGAAATTGGCAAGTATCAAATTACATGTTCCCTGCTCACAATGCTATTGTGTGATTGTCAGCACATTCAGTCAGTGCCAATACAATCTGGTGTTAGCTTTTGTTTACAGAAAGGAGAGTGAGAAGAAATGGAGGCAGTTATAGTAATGATGATGTTGATGGCTAGCACATCAAGGCAGCAGAAGTGTTTTATGCCTGGGCATTATAAAAGATCTGTTTAACAGGTTACCCATTGTATCTGGAAGTTGTAACTACTAACGGGGGTGGGGAGGCAACATTTTAAAATTTCGGCTACCAATGTATTAATCTGCCCTGGACTTGAGATTGGCTCCTGATGCACTATTCTTTGTGCCTTCAATAAGGGAGACTAGGTTGGCTAAAGTGTGGAACAAGGTTTATTCAGCATTGTTATGCAGTCTGTAAAGCTGCCTTCCATGGGGAGCTTGCCATGTCTTTGCTTCTGGTCTTATGTTTTTATGCCCCAGAGATGTCTGGCTGCTGGAACTCTCTGCCAAATTACAGCAGGGCCTCGCAGGACCTTATGCAATTCTGCAGGGCCTGTAAGGCAGAGATGTTCTACCAGGCTTTTGGTTGAAGGCAGCAATGGTTTTCCATAATATCTGGCACCTTTCCTTCCCCCCATGCTCTGAGTTCCCTTTCCCCCACCCAGAAAAAAGGAACTGGTAGTCCAAAATTGAGATATTTGAGATAATAATATATAAGAAAATTGTCATCTTGGATCTCTTAATTATACTGAAATTTTTACTAAGTTATATACAAATTTTAATGTTTGTATTTTCTGTCTATCTAGTACTGCTCATACGGCTACCAACTTAAGGAGAAATCAGAACCAAAGAAAATATTTTGAAAGACCTTAGTATTATTTCTCTTCTATTTGATTACTGCACCTATGAATTTTGCCATTGAGAGGGTGACACAATCATTGGTATCCAATAGTAGCCATGACACCTGGGCTCACACATTTAGCATTTCCATATCTTTAAGTAAAGGTAAAAGGTAAAGGTTCCCTTGCTCGAAAGCCAGTCGAATCCGACTCTAGGGTTGCGGTGCTCATCTCCGTTTCAAAGCCGAAGAGCCAGCGCTGTCCGAAGACATTTCCGTGGTCATGTGGCCGGCATGACTAAACACCAAGGTGCACGGAACGCTGTTACCTTCCCACCGAAGTGGTCCCTATTTATCTACTTGCAATTTCTTGCTTTCGAACTGCTAGGTTGGCAGGAGCTGGAACTAGAGACAGGAGCTCACCCTGTCATGCGGCACCCGGGTCTCGAACTGCTGAACTACTGACCTTCCACAGCCTGCAGTTCAGTGTCTTAACCACTTGAGCCACCCAAGTAAAGGGGTGACTAAATTAGCCCTCAACTCATTGAATATTGTCCTCAAATAAATAAACAACTGAAAAAAATTGATACCTTGAATCAGGCATCTTCACAGTAAAGAAACTGAGATAAACAACTATTTGCTACATCCCTGTAAATGTCCCTTTTTCATTCCATAAAGAGAAAGCTGCACATTTTACTTTAAAATATTAAAAACTCAGTTTTTCCACTTATTCCAAGCTAAACTGGTTATCAGTCTGACATCACATGAGGTTAGATCATCCTTTCAGTGCATTTTGGTACTGCTTGTCAGTATTTTACTTCATGTCATTAGGCTAGTACAATTTACAGGCACAGCTTTCTTTATGAATTATAGATATGAGGTAACATCCAGCTTGTGACTTATGTGATGTGCGGCCTGCTGACTTACAGTGTATTTAAAAGAAAGTTCTGTTCAGCATCCATATGCCTCTCAAGAGAATTCAGCTTTGACATTGGGAGTGAAATGCATATCACATGCATTTTAGTTAAAAAGCAAATATAAATAATAAGTGTAATGATTTACAAGAGATAGCCAGTGGGAAATAACTGTTTGACTAGGTATTCTGAATGCTCATACTTCTATTGAATAAAATACCCAAACTCCCATTGATTTCAAAGGAATAGGACTGCACTCTAAATTCAATCTTTTGTACAGTCACTAGTAAACATAATAAATTAAATAGTAGTTAAAACTGATAGTCCATCTAGCTTAAAATTCTAGTCTTGAGAATAACCAATCTAATTATGCAAGAGCATTCATAAGCTGGACAAGAAATCTATTGCCTTTTGTTTGTCCCAGATTCTCCTTAGAAGAGATTGGATTCATACCCCACCCTTCACTACCCAAGGGAGTCTCAGAGTGGCTTACAAATTCCTTTCCCTTCCCCTCCCCACAACAGACACCCCTGTGAGGTAGGTGGGGCTGAGAAAGCTTTGACAGAAACTGCTCTTTTTTCAAGAACAGCTGTGCCAAGATTGTATGACTGACCCAAGATCACACCAGCAGTTGTACGTGGAGGAATGGGGAATCAAACCCGGTTCTCCAAGATTAGAGTCCACGCACTTAATCACTACACCAAACTGGCTCTACAGTTCTTTTTATCAAGAAAGTCACATTTCGAGCTTTGAAGAAACAAGCCTAATATATTCTTCATGAATCAATTTAATCTCTTTAAAAAGCCATTGGTGTCAGTGACCATTAACAACCTATTTTGGCAAGTGTGAATTCCATAGTTTAATGATTCTCTGTGCAAGGCAATGCTTCCAGGTATTTGTCTTAACCTCTTTCTCAACACCCACTGAATCCCAATTTTTAATAAAGAAAGAGCTCAGGTGCAACTGAACTTTGTGGCATGGATCCAGGCATCAGGCAACCAACCTATCAACCAATGGAACCCTTCCCCAGACCACTTGCTGGAGGTAGACCTGGAATGGCAAGTCCTGAGATCCCACATGGACATAAGCTTCTGCATAGTTCCTTTGCCACCTGGGAGCTGAGCTGGATATGACGTTGTATGGCTTCATCTCCCAAGACTCCTTATGGGGGTCTCCATCCTGAGGAGGCAATCATACAGGCACAACTCCTCCCCCCAAAGGATCTGGCCCAGTGCCTCAAACTACCCTCAAGCTGTAATGAGACATAAAGCATCACAAAACCAATAACCACACAAGAAAAGGATAGTTCCATCTTGGTATTGTTTTGGCTGCTTGCCGGAGACACAACTGTTTTCACTCCAGCTGGCCAGGTACAGAAAGGGACAGTTGTGGAGTAGCTTCTAAGAATTAATAGTTTATTGTTCCAATCTGGATCTTGCTAACCACAGAATAGTTAGATATACAGGTTGGCATGAATCACTTTTCTTATCAGATAAGTCAAGCAAGTGTATCTGTTAAGAAATTGGTACCGCTTATTTCAAATTTTATTCTATTAAGAAACTTCCCTGCCCTGAGATATGGGGCATCTTTTTGTCCCATTTGCCTTGGATAAGTAACAGTTCTCTGGAAGGAACCATTTCTCATTGGCTGTATCCTAATCAGCAAGAAACACTAATTCCAGACCCAATGCTCAACTGATCAAGGATTCCAAACCAAAACGCTACCTTCAAAAGCTTTCTTCTGTGTTAAGTATGAGACTTAAGGCAGCAGCTCATAATAAGTGATTCAGCTTTATTTACAAGATAGGAATGAACACAAAAACAAGAGAGCAACAGGCCTTTCTTTTAAACTATCCGGGCTGGCATAACCATGCCCCTTGTTGCTTTAAGAACCAATCAGAATAGTAACATAACCAATAAGAACATCTCCCTCCAGAGCCTTTTGTTAGGAGATGAACTTTGAAAATGCTTTTGTTTTTTTCTGACCTGCATACACACCAGAATGGTGCCAGCAAGCGTCTTTGCTTTGAGAGTAATGTATGCCTGCGTTAATGTGACTCTCTGTGCTAGGAAGGTAACACACAGCTTGTACTTTCATGCAAATGAAGTCACAGACACACACCCTGCATATCTCTACCCATGAGGCCTTGGGAACAAGAAGCATCTCCATTAGCATCTCCATTATGGTTCTCCAGAAGAATGTTAGAAACAACAGCCTTTCCACCATTGAGGAATCTCTACCTCGCATGTAACCCACAGGATGCTTGGCATTTGCATGTGTGAAGACTGTCACCTGGACGTAGCCAGAGTCATCTGCATTCTTAAAGGTTTCCATGCCAACCTATCTTTGCACCTTGACCAAAATGCTCCCTTGTAGTAAGGTGTAGACTTTCAGTATTGCCCCACCTTAGTAGGAGGGTACCCCCACATCCTTTAACCAATAGGTATAGGGATGGGACGGACCAGAGACACCCCAAGCCAACCCCCAATACTAGCTGATAAAACGAGGTGCAACCTTTGTTTTATTAAGCAAGCAAGGACCCAAGCAAGCTCCTCCTGCCTCCTGCCTTCTCATCATCATCTTCCTAAACAAGATAGCTAAGTAACTATAGGTAACTTACCGTGCTTCCTTGGACTGCAGCCAAGGAGCCCTCACACATGTTAGCTGGTTCTAACTGTGTGCAGTAAAAGTAAGAACATCCTTAGTTAGAAACAATCCTTATTCTTCACTTGAAAGTCGAGTCTACAGGATCAGATAAGTATTGTGCTTTTCCCCTCCTAAAACTTCTAGTTTAAAACCCCAAATATTGTGTTTCCATTTCTACTGTAACTAAAGGAACTTGAGTGTATGTGTGTGTGAATCTGTTTTTGTATGCCTGTACATTAAAAAGATATTCAGTAAAGAGAATCTTGATTCAAACTTAAGAAACCTTGTTAAGTGCTCTCTTTGGGGGAAAAGGGTTCTTGGTACGAAGTTTGCTTTCTCTGTATACATTGGCTAGATCTCAAATAAGTTAGTCTGCCTACTGCGTAGATAAGCAGTTCGGCTAACACTTTCTAGTATCCTGATTGGTCTCCTATGCAAAGTAGCCAATCAGAGTTTGCTGTTTTCAATACCAGGCTTAGATAGGGGTGAGATTCAAGCCCAGGCTATTTATATATACAATACATAACATCCGGGGGGGGGAATGAAGGCTTTTCCTGTGACAGGGAAGATGCTGCCTGTCAAATGTGTATCTAGATGTGCATGTATGAATGCTGCATTTTATCCAAGTAACTCTAAGTTCCTGCTCAAAAGAATTACATCAAACTAGACCCAAATTAATAATTTTGTTAGCCTTATGGCTTCTTGCATAAATTGGAGTTTTTTAAATTACTTCCCCTATGTGCTTACCCAAACAATTAGCCATTTGGGTTCAGTGTGAGGGTACTATTAAGCTTGCAGAACTTTGACTAGTGTAGTTCTGCCACCTCAAAACATTGTGTCTAAATTCTTCATTAATGTTACTGCACTTCAGTTAAAACAATCCATATTTTCAAGAAGAACAAATTTTTGTTGGCAGAAAAATAACTTTGAAGTCTAGAGAATGAGACATGAAAACACCATTTGCAAGATTCTGTTTGAAAGGGGTGTTCAAGTGATGGTGAACATATTACTGAAATTTCTATACTGCTTTTAAGGACTTTTGGGTAGTGGGTATATGATGAAGGTTGTGACAGTTATGCCCTGGAGCAGGGAAGATAAAGTGGAAGGGAAGGCTCTAGTTGCTAGAGTTAATTCAAATATATTCATTAAGACATACTCCTCCCAAAGTTTTCTGAAATTAACAGAGCCATCATAAGTAGGATTCTATCTTTCGAAGCCCATGGACTTAAAATGGTATAACTCTGCTTAGAATGGCACTGTAAAGCATCACAACAAGACTTCTTGAGATGAAGAATAAACTGGCAGCGACAGCAGCAGCAGAAGAAGAGGAGGAGGAGGAAGAGGAGGGGGAGATTGGATTTATACCCCGTCCTTCACTTGGAGTCTCAGAGCAGCTTATAAACTCCTTTCCCTTCCCCTCCCCACAACAGACACCCTGTCAGGTAGGTGGGGCTGAGAGAGCTCTGACAGAAACTGCTCTTTTCAAGAACACCTCTGACAGAACTATGGCTTGCCCAAGGTCATCCAGCAGCTGTGAGTGGAGGAGTGCGGAATCAAACCTGGTTCCCCAGATTAGAGTCTGCACACTTAACTACTACACCAAATTGGCAATAAGTATCTTGCAAGAGACCATTCACAACCTGGGCATAATGACTGAGAAATTCCTGCTTCATCTGCTCCCCTGCCATGCTACCATTTGTGATGGCACATGAAAGAAGGCCCAATAGTTAGAAATATACACGGATGCATGAAGGGTCTATATTCTCATCTTACCCATACAATATGCCAGTATCAAAAAAAAAAAAAAAAAATCAGAGGCAAAAGCAAAAACACCTGACAGAAAAAGATGGACAGAGAAGATTTTGTAGGAATTATAGAGCTTCAGTACAGAGCGAGAAAAAAAGAAATATCTGCCTTTAGTCTGGAGACCTGAAAAGAACACTAGAAATCTCTCTTTCCTCTGCCAGCTGTGATTAAAAAGCAGACAGATTTATGAAAAATACAAGATGACCATACGATCAATGACACTGAAAAGTGGACACGACACTATTAAAAGTCATCATAGCATGGCTTGGTTTAGAATTCACAGACCATCACTGTATGCTGCCTCTAAAAACACTAGTAACATATGAGTTTGTAAATACAAAGTATACATTTTAGAAAAAATAATGCCTTTCTGATTTTATATTTCCTGTGGTGCAGAAAGTGACCAGATTCCTAAAACAAATTCTGTAGTTAATCACATACACTAGTTCTGGGAAGGCAGAGGTCAGAACAAGGGAGCAATTCAAGCAACTAATAGCAGTTTCTGGAAACTGTTGCAGCCAGTTTGCAAATTTAAACCTAGTGTACAAATGAAGTTTACAAGCTATTATTGAAGGACCTCAGGCAATGTTTTGTTAAATGAACATACAACCAAAGACAAAAGGTACGTCCATACTGGAGCCAGTATCTTGTCAGTCATTGCATCCTATCTCCCACAGGGGATTGTTAATACCCTAGACAGCTAACATTGATTTTTTTAAAACACACACACTTTTTTCCTACTTTTGTAAATCTCGACACAAAAGTTGCATACACTTACTAAGGACTACATATAGAAGGGACTAATGTAGAGATAGGGGCTTTTTTGGTTGATTCTTTGAATATGATAGGAGCAGATGATTTATGCAGTGAGTCAGGACTTAAGAGTCTACTTTATGACCACTATTGTGAAGGCTGTTTAAAACAATACCAAACTCCATTTCATTGCCAGACTTTTGCTGGTGTTGACATTGAAACTGCTATGGCTATCCATATAGAAAACTGCCCAAAGCTCATTGTCTCTGTAAAGTACTGGGTTCTGTGCCTCATGACTCGGACAACGACATAAAAGAAGACGTGTTTATTCGTACTTCATACAACAAAAGACAGACAGTAACAGCCGGAGGCCAACTATATACAGTAAGGGGGGGATGCCCCACATTCCTAATGGTGGGTTTGAATCTCCCACCAATGTTCCCATTGGCTCCCTTTTGGTGAGCTCAGGAGCCTAGTCCCTATTGTTCTCAGGAACAGAGCTCGGCTGCTTTCTGCCTGCTCTTGTTCCTGGTCTTAGGACATAATACCCCTCCCCCCATAGTTTGTTTCCTATCAGGTGACATAGTCTTTTAGGTAGGCCGGTGCCATCCACTCCCTGAGTGACCTTCGGGGGGCCGGCGTCAGACTGGCAGAGGCCCCTTCTGGTTGCTCTACTGCCCTTGGTACCTGGATCCTTGGCAGTGGGGTTGATGGTGGAGGTGGCTCAGTCTGCTCTGTGTCCGGCCCGGCATCCAGTGGTTGTTCCAGCTCTCATTCCGCTATCAGTGTTTGCAGACATTTGGGTGGCAGGGTGGCGGCTTCTGGGTATTCCGGTTGTGGGGCCATTATACCCGTGTCGAGGTCTTGTTGCCTCCGGAGTTGGTCTACGTATTTCTGTAGGACCCGGTCCCTGTCAGCCAGGACCTCATAAGAAACCAGCCCGGTGGGTCTGAGAATGCGGCCAGCCAGCCATTGAGGTCCCACCCCAAAGTTTCTAAAATAGACCGGTTCCCCCGGGAGGAAGCCCCTGGGATTTCTACCCACTTAGAGTAGGAGTCTACAGTTACTAGGAACAGAAGACCCTGGAACAGCCCGGCGAAGTCTACATGTAGGCGTGACCACGGCTTGTGGGCGGACTCCCAACTCTGTGTAGGTGCACTCAGGGGATTGGGGCAGACCTCCTGACACCTTTTGCACCCTCGGACCCAGGTTTCAATTTCCAAATCTATCCCGGGCCACCACACATAGCTCCTTGCCAGAGCTTTCATTTGTACAATGCCTGGGTGGGCCTCGTGTAGCGGGTGAATGACCCCTTGTCTCATTGGGCCCAGGATGACCACCCTGTCCCCCCATAGTAAACATCCCTTCAGGGCGGATAACTCGTCCTTTCAGGCTTTATACACCATGAACTCAGGCTCCACCGGTTCCACTGGCCATCCCCTCACCACCCAGTTTAGGACCCGGGGGAGGACTGGATCCCGAGATGAGCGCGTGGCCACATCTGCAGCCTGAAGGGGGGGGTTGGAAGCCCTTCCAGCATGAGCACCGTGGGGGCAGGGGCCGGGTCCTCCCCCATCTGCGGCAGCAGCAGGCGGCTCAGGACGTCAGCATGCCCCAGTGCCTTGCCCGGCCGATGCTCCAACCGGTACTGATATCCCTCTAAGAACAGGGACCAACGTAAAACCCAGGGGGACAACACCTGCGGTGTTCGTATGTTGGCCGCGAACAACCCCAGGAGTGGCTTATGATCGGTGGCAAGTGTGAAGGGCTGACCATACACAAAATTATGGAATTCTTTTACGGCCGCCACTAGCACCAACCCCTCCCAGTCTATTTGTGCATAACTGTGCTCCACGGGAGACAGCGTGCAGAAGTAATAGGCCACTGGGACTTCCTGCCCATCTGGCAGTTGGTGGCCCAAGACTGCCCCAACCCCATACGGCGACGCGTCACATGCAAGAATCACGGGGAGCTTTTCATCGAACTGGGCAAGCACCGCATTCGAAATTAACAGAGTCTTAACCCCCCGGAACACCTCCTCCCTCGACCCCCACACCCAAGGGTCCGATTTGTCCAGCAGTCTGTGAAGGGGTTCTGCCACGGTGGCCTTGTGCGGGAGAAAGGCGTGGTAGAAGTTAATGAGGCCCAAGAATGCCTGGAGCTCTGCCTTGGACTTCGGGGCGGGGGCCTCCACGATGGCCTTCACCTTGTCCCATGCTGGATGTAGGCCCATTGCGTCGACCCGGTACCCCAAGAATTCCTCCCCTGGAACCCCGAGAAGGCACTTTTCCCACTTCACCTTCAGTCCTGTGGAGTGGAAGCGTCCCAAAACAGTGCAGAGGCAGGTGGCGAAGCTCTCCGGGGTGGCCACGGTGATGAGGACGTCGTCGAAGAATGGCGTCACACCAGCGATCCCTTTTAACAAATCGTCCATTAGATTTTGGAAGATCCCTGGGGCCACACTGACCCCAAACTGCAGCCGCTTTACTTTGAAGGCCCCCCAGTGCATCACTATTGTTTGCGCCTCGGCCATGGCCTCATCCACAGGGAGTTGCTGGTATACCTGTGTAAGATCCAGCTTCCCGAAAACACACGCCCCTGCCAGTGTGGCTAATACATGACTCACCACGGGCACGGGGTACGAGTGTGCCTGCAGTGCCTGGTTAATAGTGCACTTATAATCTGCGCAGATGCGGATGTCCCCATTCGGCTTTACTGCGGTCATGATCGGGGTTTCCCATCGTGCATTCGAGACGGGCTCAAGAACCCCCTGGGCCACCAGCCGATCTAGTTCCACTTCAATTTTTGGATGGAGGGCCATAGGCGCCATCCGAAAGCGCCACCGGATTGGCGTCACTGTAGGGTCTAAGTGTAGCGACACCGGGGGCCCCTTGTAGCAACCCAGCTTCCCATTGAAGACCTCGGGAAACTCCCGGCAGATCTCACCCCAGTCCTGCGGCCCACATTTATTCACTCCCCCAATCATAATGCCCAGGGCCTCAAACCACGCCCGCCTCAGGAGGCTCACAAGGTTTCCCTCCACCACCACCAAGTCCAGGTCCCCCTCAAAGTGTCTATATTGCACCCGGAAAGTGCTGACTCCCTGGATGGGGACTGGGTTTTTCTGGAAGTCTACCAGGCTTAGTGGTGATGGGCGCAGAGGGGGTCCCCCCGACAGGCAAAGCTGCTTAAGAGTGTTCATGGAAATGATGGATGCCGCCAACCCCGAGTCCATTTCCATGCAGCAAGGGGACCCATCAATCTGCACGTGCACTTGGATCTTTGGGGTGGAGGAGAGGTTGGGGTTAGGAAGGCGCAGTACCTGCAGTGGCTGGTCCGTGAGGTGATAGAGATCGGTGACCTCCTCCACTGTCTCGTGCATGGTGATAGTGTGCGGTGATTTTGGGCAGACGAACTTGCACTCTGGGGGCCCTTTGACCTGCAGACCTTGGCGAGGTGCCCCTGTTTTCTGCAGCCATGGCAGATCATATCCTGGAACTGACACGTCTTCCTCCCATGGGTGTCTCCGCAGCTGGCGCAGGGGGCCCGGTTGCCGAGGGGCTTCACCGCGTTATATCCAGGCTGCTGCCCCGGCACCTGCTGGCGGTGATGTGGTTGGAGGGAGCAGACATCCTCCATATCTGAGCTCACCGGGCTGTGTCCCGCCCCAACCAGATGTGCCGCTGAGGCCAGGCGCTCTCTCATTGAAGCCTCGTGCTCTGTCGCAATTTGCATGGCCTTGTCTAGATTTAGTTGTCGGTTGCCAATCAGCTTGCGCCGCAGCTTGGTGTCCACTAGCCCCCACACAAACTGTGTCAGCAAGTTGTCTGTCACCCTCGGGAACAAGTAATCCACCACGAGCGCTCTTAGCGTGGCCATGAAAGTAGTGGCAGATTCCCCTTGGGCCTGGACTCGCCCCTGGAACTCCATTCTTTTTGGCCAGGAAGGTTAGCCTGGGGCTGAAATAGGAGTTGAGGACCTCCATGATGTCCCCGAATTAGCACTCCAGAGCAGTGCGTGGCACCAGGAGACTTTTCGCAAGGCGGATGGTGTCGGTCCCACACGAGCTCAACAGGAGCAATCTTATTTTGTCTGAGTTGCGTATGTCATTGAGCTCCATGTAGCTTATGAGCTGGTCGGCCCATGCGTCCCATGTTTCTGGCCGGGAGGGATCGAAGTGCTCCAGGCTCCCATGTGTTGCGGCCATGGCTGTGCCACGGTGCATGGCGGCCGGAGGCATTGGTTGCGGCGAGCGGTGCGGTGCTGCTCTTGGGGTCAGCGATGCGATGCTCAGGAGTGGTTTTGTTGTCCTTGTCATTGCTCATGCAAGGCGTTTGGATCCCATCCTCGTCGCCACTGTAAAGTACTGGGTTCCGTGCCTCATGACTCGGACGACGACATAAAAGAAGACGCGTCGTACTTCACACAACAAAAGACAGATAGTAATGGCTGGAGGCCAACTATATACAGTAAGGGGGGGGGCGCCCCACATTCCTATTGGCGGGTTTGAATCTCCCACCAATGTTCCCATTGGCTCCCTTTTGGCGAGCTCAGGAGCCTAGTCCCTATTGTTCTCAGGAACAGAGCTCGGCTGCTTTCTGCCTGCTCTTGTTCCTGGTCTTAGGACATAACAGTCTCATGTACTGTGCTTAAGCACATTTTCCTCCTTAATACCATATGCCTCACCTTACAGCTAGAACTTTATGATGGCATCAGAGTAATATTGTAGTCAGATCAAACAGCTCTGGAATATTAAGACTGGAGGTAAAGGAACCATCTCTCAGACATTTTGCCAATATTGAACGAAATTATAGCACAGGAATAGGAATCATTCTGGCTCTGACCTGGATGGCCCAGGCTAGTCTAATCTAATCAGATCTCAGCTGCTAAGCAAGGTTGGCCCTGGTTAGATGGGAGACCACCAAAAAAATTCAGGGCTGCTATGCAGAAGCAAGCAATGGCAAGCCATCTCTGAATGCCTCTTGCCTTGTAAACCCTATGAAGTCACCATAAGTCTGCTGTGATTTGATGGCACTTTCCACAACCACCATAAGCCATTTTGATAACTGTTTTAATTTGTAATCTTCAAGCCTAAAAAGTAAAAATTGAAATCAAAATTTCCTTTGGTACATACCCCATGAACTATTCACATTGCATTTTATGATGCTGTAGCCAAGACCTCAGTTATCAGTTACAATCTCTTCATCATATTGTACCCACACTTTCAAATGAAGGCACAAGATACTGAGCATATGGGTACATTAATGGCTGATCTGAATCATCAAAACTTCACATTAATGCTTTTGCAGAACTTACAACTAAAATGGCTATCAGCATTTTTTTGACAACCCTAGCTCTAAACTTGGGCAGTGTTACTTTGTAGTAGAATTCATGGAAGATGAATGTAATCTTGAGAAGTTAGGGCAGTGTACATCATTTTTTTATCTTCTCAACTCCCCCCCCCAATCATGTAGCTTTTACTGGCCAGGACTGAATATCATATTTCTCCTCTTATCTCTCCATCCTTTTAAATTGTTCTTCCCTACAGCGATGGTATAGATGGTATTCCTACCTATATTGGATGCTCACCACTTCCAAATATGTGGCCTGGGAGTGTCTGAAATGTTTAACTCTTGCCAAGGCCACTATGATGAATCCTTGTTGCTAAATGTGTAAAAACTTAGGGAAATAGTTCACAAATTTGATTCTTCAGCAGATGTGATTTTTTTTCCTGCAGACTTTTAGATTAAATAAAATCTATTTTCCTTCACAAAGTGCATTTATTTGCTTCCAAATCCCTTAGAGAGAAAGGAACCATTGCCCCTTGGAAATACATACCTATGGCTAAGGAAGGCCGAGCACCAAAGAATAGATGGTTTTGAATTATGGTGCTGGAGAAGACTCTTGAGAATCCCTTGGACTGCAAGGAGATCAAATCAGTCAGTCCTAAAGGAAATCAACCCTGACTGTTCCCTGGAAGGCCAGATCCTGAAGTTGAAGTTCAAATTCTTTGGTCACCAAATGAGAAGGGAGCACTCACTGGAGAAGACCCTGATGCTGGGAAGGATTGAAGGTAAAAGAAGAAGGGGGCAGCAAAGGATGCAAACCAATGCAAAGAACATGAAATTGAGCAAACTCCAGAGGACAGTGGAAGACAGGAGGGCCTGGCGTGATCTGGTCCATGGGGTCACAAAGAGTCGGACTCGACTGTGCAACTGAACAACAACAATTGTTGGCTTTAGACTGCACACTAATGCTTTACTGTTATAGATAGATACTCAAGCATGCCATTCAAGCACCATAGATCTGATTGCTTAGCACCTATGGAGTCTATGAGGCAAAGTATCATCTTGCCTTCTTCAAGGGTTAATGCATATAGCAATGGGCCTGGTCTTCCTTACAGGTGCTCTCCAGCCTGCCTGGCACCTTATCATTTTTGAGGCCAGAGTGGAAGCAGACAATTAGCTTCCCATGAGATCATGTTTTCAGTGATGGGAGGGAGGAAGACCAGGAGCAGTGATGTAATTTTCCAAACCTTTCTCCTGAAGAGGAGTCGTGATTGGATGACATCTGCACCTGACTGGGGTGTGTGTGTCAAAAACTATAACTGCAATATGACTCCAAGGGGTAGGTAGCTGGCTGAGATTTTCATGGACTGCAGGCCTATTTCTATGCTTCACAATTGCTGAGATTGTAGACTACATTAAACAGCCCTTGTACTGGGTGTAAGTTTGAGCTACCCAACAGAGCTCTTAAACAGTGTTGGGTAGTTAAAGCTAGCTTTTTTGTTTTATTTGGGTAGTTAAAGCTAGCTTTTTTGTTTTATTTGCTGTTTGATCTTTGGTAATCTGTTGGCTGTATTTTCAGTAAATTGTCTATCTGTATAATAAATTACATAAATATATATATTTAAAATATCAGCCTGGTTAGTTGTGTGCAACTACCCTGGGAGTCCATTGACAGAGTCTTTTTGCCAACTCCACCCATCCTCACACAGCAACGATGGGCTGCCTTGGGAGTGGCCCCTCAGCCTGAGATAACTCAGGGTACTTATGGGAGATTATCAAAAAGTCCTTCCTGGAGGGACTGTTCCTGGAGGCACTTAAGGAAGCAGTGGTCCTCCCTCTCTTGAAAAAGTCAACTCTGGACCCAGCTGAATTGGCCAACTACTGGCTGGTCTCCAACTTGCCCTATTTGGACAAAATAATAGAGAGGGCAGTGGCAATTCAGTTACAGGACTTTTGGGATGATGCTTCCATTCTGGATCCCTTCCAGTCTGGCTTTCACCCAGGTCATGGGACAGAGATGGCACTGGTTGCCCTCACGAATGACCTCTGGAGGCATCTGGATCGAGGCGGGTCAGCAGTGTTGTTGTTGTTGGACCTATCGGCAGCATTTGACATGATCAGCCATCAGCTACTGACCCACCACCTCACCAATGCTGAAATTCAATGGCCTTGTAGTGGCTTGTCTCCTTTCTCCAAGGTCGGAGACAAAGGGTGGTGCTGGCGGAACAGCTATCCCGGAGGCATCCACTGGACTGTGGTATGCCTTAAGGGGCAGTGCTGTCCCCAATTGTTTTTAACATCTATATGTACCCCCTTGCCCAGATTGCCCAGAGGCATGGGCTGGGATGTCACCAGTATGTCTATCTGTTGTTGGGTGGCCGGTCTGACTCCAGACCAGAAGACCTGTACTGGGCATTACAAGCCGTGGCTGGTTGGCTTAGGCTGAGCTGACTGAAATTGAATCTGATGATGGAGGCCCTGTACCTGAGTTGGGGCATTCTGAGAGTAGGGATCCTGCTCCCAACCTTCTTTTAAAAAAATATATTTCCAAAACTACAAGAAAAAAGGAAGGGGAACTATAAACTACAGGAGAAAGTAAAGATAACCACTAAAACCCCAAGAAGTGGTGGTCATATAATGATTACAATAAAAAGCTTTAAATGATAAAAAGAGTAATTTGTTTCATTAGAAATGATCATGAAAACCACTTAAATACTTCAAGTCCAGTTAATCTGACTTAGTAAAGAGTTGGCATTAATGTTTTTAGATGCAGAGAAAGTGTTCGATAATATCTCCTGGGAGTTTATAATACAAAAACTAAGAAGTTGGGAGTGTGGAACCCAATTCTTGACAATGATACAAGCAATATACGGAAAACAATATGCCAATGTAGTGGTTAATGGAGATAAGACATCAGTTATTGAAATCCAAAAGGGCACCAGACAAGGATGTCCTCTATCACCTCTATTATTTATCTTTGCCCTTGAAACACTGAATGAAGAAGTTAGGAAGTGTGAATTAGTTCAAGGCTTGAGGGTGAAGGGTGAGATATTTAAGTTACGAGCCTTCGCAGATGATGTTGTTTTTATAGTGGAAAATCCGATGGAATCATTAGGACCCCTATTAGAGCTGATACAAAAATTTGGTTCTGTAGCCGGGCTTAAGATAAATCAGAGGAAAACTAAAATGATAACAAAAAACTGTAGACCTAAGATAGTACAAGAAATCCAAAAAATTACAGGAGTAGAAGTCGTTAAGAAAGTGAAATATCTAGGAATCATAATATCAGGAAACAACAATATGCTCGTAGAAGATAATTATTATAAATTGCTTGAGGCAATAAAGAAAGACTTAGAGAGGTGGAAAGGTATACAGTTATCCCTAACGGGAAGAATAGCTACCATTAAAATGAATATCTTGCCGAAGTTCCTCTTTGTAACTCAAAATCTACCTATACTAAAAAATTTAAAATTCTTTACCGAACTAGATAGACTTACCAAAAATTTTATATGGCAGCCTAAAAGAGCTAGGATTAAATGGAAGATACTCCAGAATAGAAAGGAAAAAGGAGGGTGTGGGTTGCCCAATTGGAGGTTATATTATCAAGCATCAGCTTTGTGTTGGATTAAAGACTGGCTAACGTTAGGAGATATTAGGACTTTAAATTTAGAGGGCCACGACCTACTGATGGGATGGCATGCCTATTCATGGTATGGGAAAGATAAGATCAACTCTAATTTTAAAAATCATATTGTTAGAGATGCGCTTCTAAAAGTTTGGAATGAAGTTAAGGAGAGATATTATAGTAAAACGCCAAAGTGGGTTTCACCCTTAGAAGCATTTGTAAAGCCTTCCCTTACCAGCATGGAGGATAGAGCATGTTATGAGATATTATTGGATGAGCATAATAACCTGAAATCAGAGGACGTTTTGTTAAATATTTATAATATAAAATATACATGGTGGGAAAATATACAACTTAAATCTAGGTATGTCAAGGATGCGATGGTAGGTTTCCAGGACTCTAAAACACAGCTGGATAAAATCTGGTTGTCGACAAATGATAAACCAATACAAAAGCTGTATAAGCTATTATTAGAGGACTATATGCAGGAAGAGGTAATTAATTCATCAATGTTAGCTTGGATGAAAGATTTAAGACATAGTCTGGATGTGGACAAATGGGCAGAGACTTGGAAATCCTTAAAATATATGAAAGCGACCAATTACAAGGAAAATATATATAAAGTATTCCATAGGTGGTATTGGTCACCTGATAGGGTAGCAAAATGTAACCCGATGTTATCTAACAACTGTTGGAAGTGCAAATCAAATGTGGGAACTTTTTTCACATGTGGTGGCAGTGTGGAAGAGTCTTTAAGTATTGGAAAATGATACAGAAACTAATTTTAGAAATATTGAATATAAGTATAAATTTATCCCCAGAAATATTTTTACTAAATATGATTCCTGGTAGCCTTAAACAGAAAGAAAAGTACTTGTTGGTCTATATTATGACGACTGCCAGAATACTTTTAGCTAAATATTGGAAACAAGATGAGCTCCCCACCAAGGGAGAAGTGATTTACAAATTATTGGAGATGGCTGAAATGGACAAGCTAAGCTTGGCTTTACAGGGCAAAAGTGATGATGTCTTCTATGCGAGATGGGCACGTGTCTATAATTGGGTGAACATGATGTGAAAATTTAGACATATTATTGTAAAATTAAAAATGGAGGAATGTTTGTTATAACTTGGAAAAATAATAAATAAACTTCACATAAAAAAAGAGAAAAAAAATCTGTCCCCCCTCATGCTTAAAGCCTGTTTACATTGTCATGGGGGGGTTCCCACCCCCTCACTTGCTTTTGCAGAAACTTTCACCAAAATCTCTGGTGCTTGTTTCAACCAGCACTCACTTTTAATGTAGATCTAGTAGATCTCACCATCAGTCATGTAGTACGCTTGACCTCCACACATTTGTTCCAGTGTGCTTCTTTGAGTCCAGTACTGGAACACAGCGGTGAGACTGTCGGGGCACAGAACCACCTCAATCCGCCGGCTGCATGCTGAAAGAGAGACAATCCCTAGCACCTCATGGCTAGGGACCCATTGCATGGGTCCCTGGGAATGCATACAATCACACCCCCTCTCCATCCACCGGCTCACGGATTGCATCCTCGGGAGCTTCTGAGAGACACATCTGCCATTAGGTCGCCAAAACCGGAAACCAGGGATCCTGCTCCTGACCTTCAATGGGGCACCACTCATGCCAGCTCCAGAGGTTATGAGTCTGGGAGTGGTCCTGGATGCCTCCTTAACCATGGAGGCCCAGGTAGCAGCCACTGCCAAATTGGCCTTTTACCATCTTCAGCTGATCAGGCAGTTGGTTCCCTTCCTCAAACGCAATGACTTGGCGTCAGTGATCCATGTGATGGTCACCTTGAGACTGGACTACTGTAATGCTCTCTACATGGGGCTTCCCTTATCTCAAATCAAGAAGCTGTAGCTGGTGCAGAATGTCGCACCAGGCTCCTGATGGGGCTCTCTATATGGGAACACATCCAACTTGTGCTAAAGGCACTGCACTGACTGCCAATAGCATACCAAATTTGTTTCAAGGTGCTGGTTCTTACCTTTAAAGTGCTATATGGTCAGGGTCCTATGTACCTGAGGGACCACCTTTCCCCACATGTTCCCCAGAAAGCACTATGATCACAGGCGCAGGACCAGCTGGGCCTCCTGGGTTTGAAAGAGGCTAGGTTGCCGATGACCAGAACCAGGGCTTTCTTGGTGACAGCCCCACTCTGGTGGAATGAGCTCCCGGAGGATAACAGGGCCCTGCAGGACCTTTTACAGTTCTGCAGGGCCTGTAAAACAGAGCTCTTCCACCAGGCTTTCAGGGGTTGCCGCCATCACCAATAGCTAACAATCAACAACTAAATGAGAGGGGGCCTGGATTCCTGGAACTTTCATTAACAACCTAAAGGACATTGATTCCTACAAGAACAACCCAAAATGATGGCAAGCTGACTGTGAGCTAAGAACATTGAATAATGGCTGCCACCACCAAACTGATAATAACTGCTTTTATGGTTGAATTGTTTTAATTGTAATGTTTTAATGTAACTTATTTATTCTATGTAATTTATATGCTTTTATGTAAGCTGCCCTGAGCCGGCTCCAGCTGGGAGGGCGGGGTAGAAATCCAATAAATAAATAATAAATAATTTATTTATTTATTATTTATTAAGTCGTACAAACAAATTTGTCCTACTTATGCAGTAGCAACTCTTGCTATTCTAGTTATGTCCAATCCAGTCACATTGACCAGGCTTAATTAAGTTAACCTATGAACAATGTGAAGCAGAAATCCCTCAATGGCAATCTAAAGGAAACCAAAAAAGTTCCTGTTCAGTGCAAAGTTGTCTACTGGATTCCACATTGTTCAATTGAGTGGGCCAGAGGAAGCAGCAAATACCTGTGGGGTGGTGCTCGAATAAAGTAGTTCCAGCTTCTCCCCCTATAGTCAAGGCCATTGTTCCAGTCCTGCCAATGGAAGCCTTATGCTTCATTTGAAAAAGGGGTGGGCATGATTATACCACCAGCTCCTGACAGAGCTAGGAATAAATTTACACCTGTATATGTCCTAATTTGTTTATTACATTTCTGTTTCTGAATTTAGTTATTGTGAATTTTCATTTATATGAGAGCAGACGGAGCTCTGGAGGGCTACATTATAGCTATAAAAAGAAGTAAACTAATTAAAATAATTTCTTCCCTCACCCAGAGTTTGCTGCTGTTTTCATTTCCAGAGAATAATGTAAACCTAATCAAATTATTTTGTTCGTTGATTTATTTAAAACAAATTCTCTCCTCAGGGCCTTTTCCTGGCATATTTTGGGTCTCACAAATCCATGGTGGTCTTTCCTGCTGTGCCATTTTCTAAAATACCTTGAGGAGCTTCACTTCAAGTTGAACTTTTGAACAACAACAAAAAAAAAGGAATCAGAAGACTGTAAATACATGAGTCAATCTTAGCTGATGGTTCTCTTGAAAGTATGTCAGAGATCATAGGCCTCAATCATTTGTTCTGTCAGAATGCCTCCTTTTCACTTGAACTGTATAAAGGTGAGCTTCAAAAAAAGCAAGGAAAATATTGTGACCTGGCAGCCTATGATGGTTTTTATCCCTGAGTCGCTGTGTTGTAAAGGAACACCTGTGGTACACAAAAATAACCATACACCATTTTCAGGAAAGAAAAATGGTGGAGGGATCAATCCTGCTGCTTTTCAAGTCGGCATCAAAGCCACATTCTGACAGGCTGCAATTCCAAGGACACTTTCCTGGGATTAAGCCCGACTGAATAAAATGGGACTTAGTTAGAAGATCAGGATGAAATTCCAGCTAAGTAGGAATGAGCCATGGTTACTCTGTGCATTCTGCATATGTTCAGAGAAATTTTCTTTATTAATACAGCACTTCTTCCAGAAATGAGCTCCAGAGTTTGTGTGCAAATTAGGGTTGTCAACTCTGGGTAGGGAAGTTCCTAGAAATCTGGGATAAAGCCTGAAAAAGGCAAAGTTTGGGGAGGGGAGGGGAGTTCAGTGGGGATGTGATGTCAGAGTCCAGCCTCTGAAGCTGTCATTTTCTCCAGGGGAATTGATCTCTGTGGTCTGGAGATCAGTCATAACTCCAGGAGAACTCTAGGCCCCACCAGGAGATTGGCAATCCTAGTGTAAATCACCAAGTGCACCTGGTGTCACAGATGTTTCAAAAAAATAAATAACATTCCAAACTGGTTTGGAGTAAGTTTGTGAATGATCCTTATGAGTCTGAGATAAAGTCTTATCTGACCAAAAACCTTATTATTATTATTTTTACATTTTTAATTGTTTTTCCTCCAGTGAGCTCAGAGTAGCATACAATGGTCTCCTCCTTCATTCTTCCTTCACGTTAGCCCTGTGAGATAGTTTAGGGTGAGATCCATGGCACAGTAGGAATTTGAACCCAGGACTCTCATATCTTAATCTAACATTTTAACCATTACATCAAGCTAACTAATGAAGTCATGATACATTATCTTTCTTAACTTCTTTTTACCTCACTATGTTCCCATTAGATCCATGCTGCTTTGTCTCAAATGCTATTCCATTGATAGAAACTGTCAGTTACTGAGTGATGCACATTCTATCTAACAACAAAAGAGGCGGGGGTTCATGGTGGAATGAGTACAAAACAATAGAAAACATCATGTATAAACATACAATATATGCAAATAATGTTTAATAAAATTATATATTGTATAAAGGTAAAGGTTCCCTTGCTCGAAAGCCAGTCGAATCCGACTCTAGGGTTGCGGTGCTCATCTCCGTTTCAAAGCCGAAGAGCCAGCGCTGTCCAAAGACGTTTCCGTGGTCATGTGGCCGGCATGACTAAACACCAAGGTGCACGGAACGCTGTTACCTTCCCACCGAAGTGGTACCTATTTATCTACTTGCAATTTCTTGCTTTCGAACTGCTAGGTTGGCAGGAGCTGGAACTAGAGACAGGAGCTCACCCCGTCATGTGGCACCCGGGTCTCGAACTGCTGAACTACTGACCTTCCACAGCCTGCAGTTCAGCGTCTTAACCACTTGAGCCACCGCAGCTTCATATATATTGTATACAATGTATTAAATAAGTATAATCATATTACAGGTATTTACATTCATATATAGGTAATCAGATGTATAATCAAAATAACAAGGAATATAAGAGAAACAGTCCAAATATTCTCCTATCTAAACAGCTAGTTTCTGTGCAACGTAATCCAAAAGTAGTATTTTGTCTCAGAGCTTGCTGCTGTAGATGAAGCAATTCAACAGTCCCACTACTGTACGACAAATAATACTCACTGCTAAACAAGCAATCTGATGACTTCCCAGTTGACAAGTCTTTTCCAACCTTCTTTCTCAAGAATCACTCAATATATTGTGTACATCGTTCATTGGAACCGATCTCCATTCTCTTAACCAAACATTCTCACTAATCTCATGGAGATTGGTTCCAATGAATGGTGTACACAATATATTGAGCGATTCTTGAGAAAGAAGGCTGGAAACGATGAAGAGAGGAGAATGATGTAAACTGCTTTATTCCCCATTGGGGAGAATGATGGTGTATAAATGAAGTGATTATATATTTTACTTTATAAATGATTGTGTATTTTACTTTGTGTTAGATCTCTTGATGAAGGATAAAGCAAAACACATAGAGATCTAGAAGATCTAATAATACTCTCAACCTTGCATCTTGTTCCTCTTTTCTCCTACTTACTGGTGAGGCCTTATCATCTTCCTGTATAAATGAAATAAAATAAATAAAGTGCAAGCTGCAGCCTTACTTTCTGAAGAGGTATTCTGTTGGCAAATCTTTAAAAACACGGATATTTTGCTGTATTTTATTTATATTTCTAAAGTAATCTGCTAATGTAAACAAGAAGAAAAGCCAGGGAAACATTTTAAGAGATTTCTGTATTAGTGCTAAAGCAGTCCTTCTGAGGCTGAAAGACTGTGAAAATAACTTCTAATCCAGTGCTGAGCAATATGCTTTTAGAGTTGTACCTACATATTCTCACAGCCTCCACTGTAGAGCCTTTCCTATGTACTCTCCCCTCTCGCCCTCCACATTGTTCTTACCTCCTCCACTTTTTCCTCATATCTGTGAGGTATTTTAGGCTGAGGAAGCATGACTGGTGCAAGGTTACCTAGCAAGGTTTCATAGCAGAGTGGGTATTTGAACCCAGGTCTCCCAGATACTAGTCTGACATCCTAACCCCTACACCACATTGGCTATATTGGAAAAATGAAAAGTGATATTGTTTTTCTATTAGTTCATAAGCATATTGTTGTGCAATTGTTATTTTACTAAAAATGCCACAGGAGCTGTCTTCTGAAACCGGTGACACCATAGGGATGCATGAGGGGAACCACAAAACTGCATAACCAAATGGATCTGTGAAGATTTCTGACTCTGCTGGAGAGGCTAGTGGTCTTTTAGTTTAACATATTTAGAGCCTCTTTGGACCATAGCAGCAAGGCAAAAGGGACAAGTTATTATACACAACAGTCTCCTATCTAAAGGATATTTCAGATTCATTGAAGTCACCCAGGATGCCAAATTAGATAGCAAGTGAATGGGCTCAGTTTGGTTCACACATAACATTTATTTTAACAATTGTTCTTTTGTGAAACCATGACTTAGCCCACAATCCATGATTCCAGTTTGGTTGAACAAATCTTGGCTTCAGTGCTCCTCACTGGTTTCCCCACCCTGCCAGAGGCCCTGATGGGGTACATGGGGGAGATACTACAGGATCATTCAGTGGGGCTTTCATGCACAGAAATGGTTCCACAGTCCATATGGATTGTGCGCTAGTTAGCAAGTGACGTGAGAGGGAAGCAGATGGGACCCCAGCACGTTGGCTGTATTGAGGCACCATATGTCCTATAAGAAAAAACTGAATCCCGTTAGGTCTATTTCAGATCCCTTCCCATTTCTTCCTACACAGTGTAGTTATATATAATCAAAAGGGAACCATAGCTGGGACTTTTTCACACTCTATATCCTTGAGTAAGGGTACTTGAGAATGAAGCTTCTCAGTCATTTTTTAATCACATCTTCCCCTACCTCTTTTCAAAAGTCACAATAATAAGTTTTTATCATTACCTCATATAATTTACATACCAAGTATTATTAACCAAAACTAATTAAGTAAATCTCTTTTCCCTCAAATCAGCAGATTTCTTTGCCTTGTGTAACGAATAAGCCAAGATTGGACACCTACAAGGTCTGCACTTATTTTATTTATTTATTTTTGCAGTCTGTTGTTATTTGGAGATTGCAACCATTACAAATAGTTCAAATTATTGCTAAGTGCACCACTAAATGGCAAAGATAAAAAGGATATTCCCTATTTATTTTGTGAAAGGCCTGAAATGGAAGTCTGTTGAGAGCACACAGGAAAATTGGCCAACTGCAACTTTGCATCTAGAAAGAATTATTTCATGTTTAAATTAATTTACAAACTGTTTTTGAACAATTCAAAGGATTTGCCCTTAGAGCCAAATAAGATAATGCACTTGGGGGGAGGGGGAGATGGGTCAGAAAACTGACATTAGTTCTTCATTAAAATTGCCATGATGACCCTTTCATCTTCAGTCAGATTCTAATCACCATATTGAAATGTTGCTAAACAATAAAAAGATAGTGGCACTTAAGTTGCAAGTGAAAAAAATGCTGTTTCTCAATCCAAGGTTTCCTTGTGTGATGGACTGCACTTTTTAAGAGGATTAGAAGTACTGTACCAACAACTAAAAGACTGTTAATTCTTAACAGAGCCAGAGAGCTTTGAGTGACAGGTTACACCAGACAACCTTATTGGTTGACATCAGCTGAGGAAAAAAGTCTTGAGAGCAATGCTCCCTCTAAGCGATGGAGTCCTGTGAGCAAAAATTCTACTTTGTGAGCTACTGGCATTAAAGTTGTGAGCAGGTGGTTTGGCTACTGCATAAATTAGTTTGCTCTGAATCCATGAATCCATTCTTCCTGAGCTAAGACAAAAATGTGTGAGCCAGAGGCTAAAAAACTGTGAGCTAGCTCACACTAACTCAGCTTAGAGGGAACACTGCTTGAGAGAGCTGGTTGCTGAGGAAAAGTCAGTCAGATTCCTGTGTTTACTGTAAAGAGATGTGAACTGAGACTGTCTACAAATAGCCCTGTAAAAAAAAGGGCTTGGTGCAGACAGAGTCAGAGTTCTACCTTGACTGAATGCAGTCTGAATTCAGCATTAGCTGAGAGCAGTTTGAACACAGACAGGTGTACTGGGGAAAGAGTTTGGCAAGGAAGTGGGAAGTAGAGAAGACTCCCATTCAGGCCAAAGGAAAGGGGATAGATCTAGAGAGAGAAGATTCCCTACCCAGTCAAGCAGGGAGAGTTATTTCTGAGGAGTACAGAGATCCCTGGTCTGGTGTGATTAGGAACTGTCTGTAGAAACCTTAGAAGTCAGTCAAACACTCATGAAGAGTACTGGTGTTCCAAAGAGAAGGGGGTTGGGGTACTGGGAAGAGGGTACCAGCCTTTGGGGCACCAAAAAAGGTCAGCGATTATACAAATAAAGTGAACTAGATTGTTTGGGAAAACACTGGAACAAAGGCCTCTCAACACAAAGATCTAAGTAACTGTGAATAATGTAAGAACTTCTCATTAGCCTGAAATATAAGAACAAAAGTCTGTGCTACTAATAGTTTTACCTCAGTAATTTCAATCCCTGATTTCACCTGACCTTTTCCTTTAATGTTAAAATAAAACCTTTTGCTATTTTTGAATTTTAAAAGCATCTCAAGTGCTATTTCCAAGGGTTTAAGTTAAAGGACAATCCTATCCCTTCCGTCAAGTTCTTGGGTTGAGCAAATGGCCAAAATATACCTTACTGTCAGGGTGGGACAGACAAAGTTTCTTCAAGGGAAGAATAAATGTGTTACCAGGGCTGCTCAGTCAGTAAAGATAAATAGAAACAGAGAGAAAATCTTGCCTCTGAAGGAGGGAAGTGGACTGGGTCTATCATACCTTATTTCAAACTGGACGTGATCTTCTTATTTAAAAAAAATCTTCCTATAAGATATTTTCTTTTCCAATGCCCATTTAACATACTAAACTTTCTATCTACTCAGAAAAAAACTCACAGGATTCAGTGGGATTTGCTTTCAGGTAAGGTAAGTAAGCATAATACTGCAGTTATTCACTCTGTCATATGTATGCTTCCAAAAGTCCCATCAAATTAATGGGAGCTTATTTGTAAGAGCGAGTCTTATTAAGTTCAATAGGATTTACTTCTGGGTAAACATATTTAGGATCAGGCTGCATGAAGTACTAATGGGCTCAGAATGGCATGACTCTGCTTAGGTTTTCTCTGTGACTTTTGTCCACTCAGACTGTCTGTACAGCAATTACATCAACATCTTAAGTCTGAGGAGCTGTGGTGGCTCAAGTCGTTAAGACGCTGAACTGCAGGCTGTAGAAGGTCAGTAGTTCAGCAGTTCAAGACCCGGGTGCCGCATGATGGGGTGAGCTCCCGTCTCTAGTTCCAGCTCCTGCCAACCTAGCAGTTCGAAAGCAAGAAATTGCAAGTAGATAAATAGGTACCACTTCAGTGGGAAGGTAACAGCGTTCCGTGCACCTTGGTGTTTAGTCATGTCGGCCACATGACCACGGAAACGTCTTTGGACAGCGCTGGCTCTTCAGCTTTGAAACGGAGATGAGCACCGCAACCCTAGAGTCGGATTCGACTGGCTTTCGAACAAGGGAACCTTTACCTTTACCTTAAGTCTGTTCTTGACAATCCCTTACTTCAGATTTTCTATGACAACAGCATTACAAGGTCAGATGTTAATGTTCTTTTTTTTCCACCCATTTACCTAATCATCTTATGTTCTAATAGTGAATTGTGCCCCCACCTGTGGATATCTAAACCTGTGTATCAGGGCCACAGAGAAAGAAAACAGATTTTCCTACTAACTTGGAACAGTCCCCCCCATAGGTTTGCAGAAAAATCAGAAACCCAGGAAAAAAATGTGTGTTGAGGCTAAATCACTTAAAACAGTGAAAAGTTGGTCTGCACATGCATACACAACACACCTCTGTTGGAGTCAACAGAGCCGGCTCACTCACTAGGTGAACTAAGCATTCGCTTAGAGCACGCAGGCCCTTAGGGGTGCCAAACTGCACCCACCCTGCCCACCAAAATCCCCCACCCCCACCAAAAGCTCCTGCTGTGTGCTGGCCACCACCACCTTTCTGGGCTTATGCTGCTTCAGTGCACCCCTTCGCTGCCCCTAGAGCAGTATAACGGTGGTCTTTTAAAGTGTAACTGCCCGCGGTGCCTTCTGCACCACTGGGAAATGGCTGCAAAAAGTTCCCCTGCCTCCTCCAGGCCCCTGGAATGCATCCCTGACCTCTCCATGGCCTTCCCTTTCCCTCTCTCCCCCGCAAAGCCCCGAGCCTCCCCTGTGGAGGCGGAGGACCGACAAGAGGGTGGTGTGGGAGAGGCGCTGGGAAGGGGGGTGGCAGAGACCAGCAGGCAGCCAAGCCAAGTTAGCCCAGGCCCACACGCAATAGCGCTGCACTTTGGAGAGGCACCGCTGTCCCTCAGTTGGATGTCAGCTGCTGGGTGATGAATCAGAGCATGCCTGGGGCAGGGATGGAGGCCCCTGCTGCCCCAGGTTGTGGTTCCCATGGGGAAGGCAGAGAACCACCTCCGGCTCTGAGCAGTTCACCCGACGGCACCCTGGGCAGGGAGGGTGGCGGTCCTCCCTCCCTTGGAGGGGCTTACCTTCCATGTCGCGGGTGATGGCACTGAAATGCATCCTCCTCTGCTGCAGCCACCCACCTGTCTGCCTGCCTCTCTTCCCCTTGGCCCGGGCGAACTGCTTCGTGCATACTCCCAGAGGGGGGCTGCATGGTGCTGGCACTTCCAGGATGCTGGGGGTCCCAAGCTGCAGTTGGGGCCTGCCTTCTGAGCTGGGGGGTGGGGGCCCAAGCCAGCATGTGGTTGCTGCTTGGAACCAAGCCCCCAAGGGAATCAGAGGGTCTTTCATCCAGGTTGACTCCTGGAATTGTTATTCTCAGGTAAGTCTGTCGCTGTGAGTTATGGCTGTCCCAGGAGGGCCCCCAGTAGGCAATGCTATCAACTGACCGAGGACATAGAAGAAAGTCTTCCTTTTCTCCAGGCCTCACCTGAAGGTTGGCAACCCCATAATTGGTGGGCGTGGGGGTTGCCAGAAGGTAGCTGTACAGAAAGACCTGGAGCCGTCCCTGGGTGTCAACACTATCACTGACTCCCTCTCCCTTCCTCTCTGAGGTAGGAGAAATGGCATAAGATGTGATGGCATATGAAAGGCCAAAAGCCAGCCATTGGTTAGGTCAGGAGCTGAAGAGGCAGCCTTGCCACTTCTCCCTTCTCCTTGTCCTGCAGGCCTAAATTGAGCTGAAATGCAACCTCCTTGAGGAGGATGGTTGACAGAATGGTGGTGGGTAGGAAGATAGGCAGGTGGCTAAGGAGGGGACAAAATGGTCAGGCAAAGCAGCAAGGGGAGAGCAGTGAGGAGGAGGTGGGCTGAGTGGACTGCTTAAGGTTGCGGGGAGGTAGACAAAGCAGCAAGCTGGGAATGCTGGAGGCCAAGGGGGTAGGGGAGCTGTCACTGCCTCTCACCGATTTGGGAATACTGGAGGCAGTGGGGGACATGGAAGTCATCAGTACTCCCCCTCCCCGAAGCTGGGAATGCTGGAGGTGGTGGAGTAGAATCAGTAGCCACCACATTCTCCCCTGGCCAAGCTGGGAATGTCTAAAGGTAGAGTAACAGGGAAGAAAAGGGGGAGAAAAAAGAGGGGAGATGAATGACAGTGAGAGAAAGGGTGGGGGAGAGGGGATGAAGTAAAAATGGGGGAATGTTATGTCCCTTCTCCTCAAGTTCCTTGTGGGGCCCTGCTTGTATATTCTAATTCTAATTCTCAACCCAGCCAAATCTCTATCCAGAGATCAGAAATATGAATGGACAAGACATATATTTCTACAAACCTGGGGAAAGCCCCAGGTTTTCAGAAAAATTTAAAATCTTTTTAAAAATGCATTGAGTGTTAAAAATACCAAAATGATGGAAGGAGGGCTTTAAGAAACAGATGTCCTCAGCATAGTTCCCGGTAACGTGCGTTTGTGCGCCAACTCGCAGGGATTTCCCTCAATGGACGCACAGCTTTTCCTTCTCTACGCACGGGATTCCTCCAGGACGCCCCTCCCCTCCCCCCCTCCCTCCTTTCCACTTAGCTAGTCTATTGGTGGGCCATACAAAGGGAGGCGCTGGAGGTTCCTTGCCTGCTGCTGTGAAATAGGAGCTGTCCCCTCCCCTCCTTTACTTCTATGCTGCAGTTTCCCGCGCTTAGTCCCAAGCACCTTCCCGGCTGACTGCTCCTGGAGAACATTACTTCGAAGCATCAGCCAGCTGGGGTAAGTAACAGATAGGCCTGGGTTGCCAGGGGAGGGCTGTATGTGCAGCCTGGCCCGGTGGATGGCAGAGACCTTCAGTGAGCCTATGGGGGGGGGGGAGGCAGGATGGAGCGCCCAGCCTGCACTTGTCCTCCGGCAGGCTCGAGGGCGAGAGAAGGCGAGCATGCGGCCTGGCCCCAGCAAGCTCATGGGAGGGGGAGGCAGGAGGGAGCACCCAGCCTGCTCTCGTCTTCGACGGGGAGAGAAGGCGAGCGGCCTGGCCCAAGTGAGCCCATGGGAGGGGGAGGCAGGAGGGAGCGCCCAGCCTGCACTCATCCTCAGGCAGGCTCGACGGGGGGGGAGAAGGTGAGCGTGCGGCCCGGGCCCAGCGAGCCTGTGGGGAGGGGGAGGCAGGAGGGAGCGCCCAGCCTGCACTCGTTCTCCAGCAGGCTCGATGGTGAGAGAAGGTGAGCGTGCCGCCCGGGCCCAGCAAGCCTGTATGGGGGGGAGGCAGGATGGAGCGCCCAGCCTGCACTCGTCCTCCAGCAAGCTCGACTGCGAGAGAAGGCGAGCACGCTGGCCTGGCCCCAGCGAGCTCATGGGAGGCGGAGGCAGGAGGGAGCACCCAGCCTGCTCTCGTCTTCTACGGGGAGGGAAGGCGAGCGGCCTGGCCCAAGTGAGCCCATGGGGGGGGGAGGCAGGAGGGAGCGCCCAGCCTGCACTCGTTCTCCAGCAGGCTCAATGGTGAGAGAAGGTGAGCGTGCTGGGGCCCAGCAAGCCTGTATGGGGGGAGGCAGAATGGAGCGCCCAGCCTGCACTCGTCCTCCAGCAAGCTCGACGGTGAGAGAAGGCGAGCACGCTGGCCTGGCCCCAGCGAGCTCATGGAAGGCAGAGGCAGGAGGGAGCACCCAGCCTGCTCTCATCTTCCACGGGGAGAGAAGGCGAGCGGCCTGGCCCAAGTGAGCCCATGGGGGGGGAGGCAGGAGGGAGCGCCCAGCCTGCACTCGTCCTCCAGCAAGCTCGATGGGGAGAGAAGGCGAGCACGCGGCCTGGCCCCAGCGAGCTCATGGGAGGCGGAGGCAGGAGGGAGCACCCAGCCTGCTCGCGTCTTCGATGGGGAGAGAAAGTGAGGGGCCTGGCCCAAGTGAGCTCGTGGTGGGGGGAGGCAGGAGGGAGCGCCCAGCCTGCTCTCACCAGGGGTGAAGAGAAGGGAAACGTGCAGTCTGGCCCCACAGCTGGCAGGGGCTTCCAGCAGGTTCATGCGGAGGGGGCGCATGGACTGCACTAGCCATCCAAGGGCCTCACTCCAGCAGTCCCATGGGAGGGATGACGTGTGCATCCTGAGCCCACCATCTAAGCCTTCCAGCAGAGATGCCAGCTTCCAGGTGGAAACTAACAGGGAATTCCCCCCCCCAGTTATTACAGCTGAACTCCATATAAATTAGTTTCCCTGGGGAAAATGGATGCTTTGGAGGATGGACACCAGCATTCTACCCCACTGAAGTCCCTGTCTCTCCCATGCTCCACCTCCAAACTTTAGTTTCTCAGTTGGTTTGAGGAATTTTCAAAAAAAGCAAGCTGCTGAAAGCTGTGCAGCAAGGACCAAAACCACCCAGGGCACTTCCTGCATGGATGGTTATTATGGGGTAGGGATGCCAGCCTCCAGGTGGGACCAGGGGATCCCCTAGAATACCTCATTTCCAGACTATAGAGATCAGTTCCCCTGGAGAAAATGGATGCTTTGGAGGGTGGACTTGGCATAGTTTAAATATAATTTAAAAAAATTTATTCTAAGATTTTTACAAGTTTAGGGAAGTAATCTAAAAACTAATTTACATGATAGTCAAATGTAGACTCACTCACAACTTTAATGCTACTAGTTTTTTCTGCTCACAAGGTAGAATTTCTGCTCACAACACTCTGGAGCTTAGAGGGAACATTGGTCCTCAGTAGCCATTGCTAGACAACTACAACAGTTTGGCTAGCATTCTAGGCTTGGTTTCTGTCAGTAAAATGGGGGGGCCTTTCTGGGGCTGTGTTGGCCTTTGAGAAAGGACTCATCAGGTTCCAGGCCCAGTAGCAACCACTGGCAACTTGGTATGACATGAGTTCCGTGATGCACCCAGGCCCAGGTGATTGCTAATGTTCAACTGCAGCCACCCCACAAAAGTTAGTATGGCATAGTGGTTAGAGTTTCAGACTAGGATTTGCAAGACCCAGGTTTGAATCCAGACTCTACTGTGAAAGCTCACTAGGTAACTTTATGCCAGTCATACATGCTTAGCATAACCTGCCTTACAGGGTTGATGTGAAGATAAAATAGACAAGAGGAAAATTATGTAAACTGCTTTGGGGGCCCATTGTGGAGACAGGCAGGATATAAGTGAAGTAAATCCATAATAAATATAGCTGAAAATGTGGGAACAGATAAAAGATAGGCAATCTAATGGGTGGGACAGAAGGAAGGAAGCAAAGAAGGAAGCAGAGAAGGGTGAGGATATGGGGGTTACCAGGTGGAGGAAAAAAGAAATAATTAAGGAAAAGTGATACAGGAGAAAATGAAGTGCCCCTTGCAAATTCTTGCAGGATTCCCATTGTATAACTGGGTTGTGTAAATGAGCCATTGTTTTCACAGGTTAGGCTGCCAGGTATAGGGAAGAAGGAAAAGACAGGCAGACAGGTAAAGGTAGGTTGGCTTGTGGGTGGGATGAAGGATGCAGGAAAAACTACAGGGACTTTCAGGAATGGGAAAGAGAAAATAATTGGGGGAGGGGGAAATGATATGTCCCTGCAAATTCTTGTAAGTTCCTCCTTGTGTTACATATTTCTTAGTTCCCTTCCTCTGTGCCAGTCATCCTGAATGTACCCAGGATAGTAAGAACTGAAGTCCAGTTCTTGCTCAGATAAAACCTCTCTAGACTGTACCACTGCAAATAGGGGAATGCTTGTAAATGAATGTTCCTGATACAAAAAAGTAACAACAATGGGAAGCTAGATATCAGGGAGAAGGCATGGCCCTTTTCTCTGACATTTAGCTTTCTGAGACAATACAGAGTAGCACTGTATTGTGCAGACTCCCATTTGCAGTCTGAAGTGGTATCGCCCTGATGAAGCTTCACCATCTCAACAAGATGTAGGCCTGAGATGTTTCTACTCTTGAACTATTTGATTGATTGGTTGAAAACATTTCTATGATGCCTTTCTACCCAATTAGGATCCCCAAGGTGACAAACACCAAAACATTAAAACATTTCAACAGTAAAACCTTTGAAACATTAAAACAACATTTAAAATAAAGGATATAGCAAATGTGGAAATAATTCAATAAAACAAATAACAGCACAACCTGGGAGGAGGGGCAGTAACAGGAGTATGGAAAACAAAATAAAAGAAGTCTTCACCCATTGAAGGAAGACTGATAGAGGGAGACATGAATTTTAGCTTTTTGTCTCTGATATTGATCTACTGATTGTTAATACTGCATGGCTATACCATAGAATAAAGAAGTTTGCATGGCAATCTCTCTCTCTCTCTCTCTCTCTCTCTCTCTCTCTCTCTCTCTCTCTCTCTCTCTCTCTCTCTCTCTCTCTCTCTCTCTCTGTCTCTCTCTCTGACACACACACACACACACACACACACACACACACACACACACACTTTTTCTCTCAGCCTAAATTGACTTGCATGGTTTTGGGGGAGGGAATGAGGAAGAGTTCTTTAAAGTACAAGAAGACAAATGAGAGACAGAACTGTAGTCAATTTCCAGTCTAGTTCTAGAGTAAAACTACAAATCCTTTGTACCTAAGGGGTAAATGTAGAGATTATGAGAATTGTGTATGCCTATCAAATTCATAATCCATGAGAAAACATCTGTATATTTAGGCTTTGGTTGATTAATCTGTCAATTAAAAGTTTAAGCTTTAGTGAATGGAAACAGAAGACTAAGAAAATCTATTAACCAAATGGGGGGAAATGTACAGACATCAAGAAGCACAAACAATTAGCAAATCACAGATCCTATGACAAATAAATGCAGAGTTCTGAAGTATAAAACTGAAAGCTAAAATAATTCAAGTTCATTTCAGTTAAAATAATGATTAAAAGTTGTGTATAAGACCAATTGACAAGACTTTGCTATAACAGCTTATGAATAAACAGTGCCTTACAAAAACAATCCAAAAGAATAAAAACAGATCTGAGTAAACATCAAGGAAGAGCTACTTTGACAAAGGAAGAAACATCATAGAAGCATTCTCCTTTTCCAGGTTGAATTCTGTAGCTTGGTTATTATGTTTCTCAGCTCTCATTCTAGTTAAAATATCTACCCTTGTTATAACAAATGCCAGAGCAAGAGCCAAACTAAAACTTTACATGTCTGACATGAGCAAAAAGCAACCACAAAATCCTCCAGAGTAAGGCTGAGTAATGTTTAGGCTGCAAGCAATTCTTGTTATAGTATCCAATTAGCATTTTGGTGAGAATCAGATTCCTAATAATCTAATATCTACCTTCTGAGGAAGAAAATGCTGAAGATGTGAGAGTATGAAAAGGTCAAAAGCAGGAATAAGGTAGACAAAATTGCCATCCTCATATGTTTTTAAAATAATTATTTCTACATCCTCATGAGCTTTTCATGGAGATGTCACACATATCATGGCTAACATGGTGAGCAGACATACTGTAATAACTCATGAACCAAGTTTTGGATCACCTCACCTTGCTGCCATTTGATGCCAGCAGCTGCTCAACAGCTTTGAGTAGGGGTGTGCATTCAATACAGCCAAACTGGGGGGGGGGGAATGCCTTTTCAGCATTTTTCAGGTATTCGGCATACCAAATCAGATTCCTAAATACTGAATGCTGACCTGAGTCCTGTTGGTTTGAGCACTGACTGCCATAGTGGCATTGGTTCTGGGGGGCACATTGCACTGGTTCTGCTGCTGGCCTTGTAAACATGCCCCCTCACACCACCAATGTTCCCTCTAAGCTGTGGAGTCTTGTGAGCAAAAATTCTACTTTGTGAGCTACTGGCATTAAAGTTGTGAGTGAGTGATTTGGCAACTGCATAAATTAGTTTGCTCTGGAGCCATCCTTCCTGAGCTAAGACAAAAATGCATGAGCTGAAGGCTAGAAAACTGTGAGCTAGCTCACACTAACTCAGCTTAGAGGGAACACTGCACACCACACCTCACTTACTTTCTAGTGCAGAGATTCTCTGGGAGACACTGCTGCCTGCCTTCCATAGGAAACCATGGAGGAGACTTCCTGTTTTCGGCGCAGCAATGGCGGTAGCTCTCCCTGATACTCGAGGGAGCAATTCACACACCAGCGGCACAGAGGGAAGCCACCGAGATGGTTTCCCCACGGAGCCCTAGGGATAGGCTCCAAGTCATAGGGCTTCTTGAAGAGTAGCCTCTTTGATGGTGTAATGCTGGAAAATTGAGGTGCCCCTCCGCCCTGACGGTCCTGCCGTTGTGTGCAAGCACTGGAGATCAAGCGGATTTGAGAGGATGTAAATGTGGTCGAACGGGACCGACAATGAACGTGAGTCAGATGTAAACAAACTTTGAAATAAGCAGGGAAAACCCCCTACCCCCTCCTATCTTCAAGGTGAGAGAGAGGAGGGATGCCCCTGACGTGCGAACAGGTAAGCGGAAAAGAGGGGAGGATGGGGGAAAATAAGCGATTGGCTTGTTTTGAGAGACTTACCAGAGTGGATTTAGTCTGGAAGTGATTTTCAGAGGTGGTAAAATAGCGGGTGGCTTAAGTAAACAATACGCCATGTTGGTGGGCATGGGGAAAAAAGGAACAAAAGCGAAACCAGCAGGCGGCCAGAGTCCATGGCCAGAAGAGGGAGTGGATGTCATGAAACTCCTAGCAGATACCATCAAGCCTGTGATGGAACAACTCGCTGGTATTAACCAGCAGTTGGTCACACTAAATCAAAACTTTGCATCACAGCAACTCCAGTTGGCAGAAAAGGCCAAAAAAATGGAGCAAATGGTGGAAGTTGTGAAGGAGATGTATGCCACAAATAAGAATATGAAAAAAAAGATGGGAGAGTTAGTGAATAAGCAGAACTACCAGGAAACTTGTTTGCTGCAATTACAAATGGAAAAAGCTAACATGGTCCTTAGATTCCAGGGAGTTCCTGAATCAGCTAAAGAGGACCTGAAGAAAATACTCAGTGAATCTATTGCACCAGCAACAGGCTTGAAAGCAGAAGAAATTACACATGATATGGAAACAGCATATAGGGTGTATTCTAATTACACCAGAAAAAATAGCCTGCCTGGGGAAATAATGGTCAGATTCTCAAGAAGACATACCAGAGATGCAATCTTAAAAGCAACATCAGCAACTCCACTGAAACTGGGAAATACAACTATCAAGACCTTAAAAGACATTCCATTTGAAATTCTTCAAAAAAGAAAGAACTATAAGGACTTAATTCTTTTTCTCCGAACCAATCAAATTCCATATAGGTGGGCGGTGCCAGAAGGTGTCATTTTTAAAATCAACGACAAGAGAGAGAAGATTGACTCCATTTTTAAAGCCAAAGAATTTTTAAAATGCCATCTGGGAGCTAAAGAAGAAGGTGAAACCGGGTCAAATGGCTCTACCCCCTCGGAGACGGATGAAGACTTGGCCGCGGAAGAGGGAGCTGCTGCCATCAAATCATCTTATGACTTTAGAGATAGAAAGCCTAGATAAAGGCAGAAGGACTCTGGAAATTGCCTTTATGAAGCGAGCTGGAGGGGGTGCTCCGGAATTAACAACTTAGCTGAGATAGACAGGAACTCACAACACACATTGTTTATTAACACTAAAATACTAACATTTAGCTTAACACGGATATGATCGCCTTCTCTTGGGGTTTTAGTATAGTGTGGGTTTACTTTCCTTTATCCCTAGATGTAATTCCCTTTCCTTTTTTTTCTTTGTAGTTTTAGTAGTATATACAAAAAATGCCCCTTTGAGGGGCCAAAAAAAAAAAAAAAAGGAAACCATGAAGGAGTGGGGGCACCCTCTTTGTATGCCCATAGAATTGGACCCCCTTGTCCAATCTTTTCCAATCTAAGGGGTTCTTTTGGGGAGAGGCTCCAGCAGCTACAGTACAAATTTGGTGCCTCTACCTCAAACCCCCTTTTCCCCAGCTCACTGAATACTCATTAGAATTTTTTGCCATTGACTATAATGGCTCCATAGGATACAATGGAGCTGAATATTTTTGGGAATATCAAACATTTTCAGGTACCAATACAATTCCGGTATTGGTATTCAGGTATATTCAGGAATACCCAAAAAATGGTGTTATTATACCTGAATCCAAAAAAAGCCAATCCCCCCTCAGGTCAGGTCACAACATTTCAATAAATACAATAAAATTAAAATGCATTAAAACATATAAAACCAATAGTCATGTTTGCCAGCCACCCTGAGCCTGCTTTGCGGGGAGGGTGGGGTATAAATTTGATAATAAATAAATAAATAGGGAGAATCTGGCCAACTGATGTAACTAGGTATAGCCGGTTATCAGTAGGTGGGCAATTGCAACCTTGGGGGGGGGCTATATGTGGATGCCCACTGCCTCAGCCAAAGGACTGGTGAAACAGCTCCATCTTGCAGGCCCTGCAGAACTGCATAAGATCCTGCAGGGCCCTGGTCTCAATAGGGAGTATGTTCCACGAGGTGGGGGCCAGGGCAGAAAAAGCCCTGGCCCTGGTCAAGGCTAGGCGGATATTCTTTGGGCCAAGGTTCACCAGGAGATGTTGACTCTCAGAGCATAACACTCTCCAAGGTGTATATGGGAAGAGGTATGTTGGACCCAGGCTGTATAAGGCTTTGAAGATAATTACCAACACCTTGAAGTGGATCTGGTACTCAGCCAGCAACCAATGCAGCTGACAGAGCACATGCCGAATGTGAGCCCACACAGGCATCAATATCAGCAGGCATGCCACCATGTTTTGTACCAGCTGTAATTTGTGGATCAGCTTCAAGGGTAAGCCTGCATAAAGCGAGTTGCAGTAATCAAGCCTGGAAGTGACCATTGCATGGGTCACTGTAGTTAAGTCCTGATGGGAGAGATAGGGCTTCAGTAGTCTGATCTATCTAAAATGGAAAAATGCAGATCTGGCAACTGCAGCAACCTGGGCCTCCATAGATAAGGAGGTATCCAGTGTTACTCCCAGGCTCTTCACTGACTGGGTTGGCACTATAAGTGTCCCTTCCAGTGTGGGAAGCCTGGTGCCCACCACCAAACCCCCATGACCCAGGTACAGGACCTCCATTTTCAATAGATTTAACTTCAATTGATTATGCCACAACCATCCAGCCTTAGCATCGAAAGCCTCAGCCAGATTTCCAGGAATGGAGGACGGATGACTGTCCATTAACAGATAAAGCTGAGTGTCATCAGCATACTGATGGCAATCCAGCCCATAACTACGGACTAGTTGGGCAAGGGGGGGGGCATATAGATGTTAAATAGCATTGGCAAGAGGATTGCCCCCTGCAGCACTCCACATTCTAGTGGGTACCATGGGGAGACCCTCTCACCCAGCACCACCATGGAGAAAGGAGGAAAACCATCTCACAGCAGTCCCCTGGATTCCTATGTCAGCGAGGCAGTGGGTCATAAGATCATAATTGACCATATCAAATGCTGCTGTTAAATCTAATAACAACAGCAGCACTGACCTGCCTCGATCCAGATGTCTACAGAGGTCATCTGCAAGGGCAACCAGAGCCATCTCCATTTCATGGCCAGGGCAGAAGCCAGACTGGAAAGAATCAAGGATGGAAGCATCATCCAAGAAGGCCTGGAGTCGTTCAGCCACTGCTCTCTCAACCACCTTACCCAGGAATGGTAAGTTTGACACTGGGTGGTAGTTGGTCAGGACTGTTGGGTCCAGTGATGGCTTTTTCAAAAGCAGGCAAATTACCGCCTCCTTTAAAGCCTCTGGAAAAGTCCCAGTAGATAGGGAAAAGTTTATTATTTCTTCCAGAGGGGCCCAAATGCTCTCCTCACAAGATTTCACTAGCCAGGAAGTGCATGGATCAAATAGGCAAGTAGTAGGCCTCACAGGTCCCAGGGTCCTGTCAACTTCCTCCTGGGTGAGTCAACTGAAGTGGTCCAATAGCAGACCAGAAGATGCACAAGGGGCTTCCAGTTCCTTTACTATCTGGATTTTGGCCAGGAGGTCCTGGCAGAGTGCCATGATCTTATCTGTGAAGTAGTTTGCAAATGCCTCACAGCTGATAGCCAGTTCCCTACTATTTGGTCTGCCCTGAGGCAGAGTCATAATGGACCGAATAACTCTAAATAATTGAGCTGGGCATGAGCTCACAGATGCAATGGAGGCTGCATAGAAATCCTTCTTTGCGACCTTCACTGTCATCTCATAGGCATTCATAAGCATCCTATAAGATGTTTGTGACACTTTGTCATGAGCACGCCACCACCTTTGCTCTAGCCATCTTAACTCCTGCTTCATCCTTCGCAGCTCTGTGGTGTACCACAGTGCTGTTTTGTTGCAGGGGCACAGATGGCACTGGGGGGTAATCTCATTGATGGCTTCAGAGAGCCGGTTATCCTGGTCCTCCACCAGCTCATCCAACAAGACACCAGGGGGCATTGGATCCTGCAGAGCCTCCTGAAGCCTACTAGGGTCCTTTTGACTCTGCGGGCAAGCATAAATGCACTCACCGCATAAAAAGGGTGAGCCTGGTATGCTCAGTGGGACCTTCAGGGCAAAGTAGTCAGACCATGAGACTACATCTGTAGTCTTCAGATCCATCCAAAAATTCAAATCCAGCATGTGGATCACTTGGTGCGTGGGAGTCGATGTAAACTGGGAGAGTCTCAGTACCTCCATGGACGACACTAGGTCCCTGGCCTGGACAGATGCTGCATAATTGGCATGAATATTGAAATCACCCAGGATCAGGAGCCTGGGATATTCCAATGCCCACCCTGATACAGCATCTAACAGGTCGGACAGGGTGTCTGCTGGTGCGCTAGGCAGTTGGTACACCGCCAGATGGCCAAACTCTCCTCAATATCACATGCTAGACCTACACATTCAATGCTGGAGATTGTTGGGGTGAGTAGTGACCTGAGGGAACAAAATTCAAGGATAAGCAAAGCCACACACCCACACCCATAGGTCCACGACTGGTGAAAGACTGAGAACCCAGGTGTAGTAAGCTGGTTCAAGGCAACAGTTTTGCCATCTCTTACCCAGGTCTTGGTCACACAGGCCAGGTCTACCCATGACTCCATGAGATAATCATGGAGCACATTGATCTTATTATTGATAGACCTGGCATTCAATAACACCAGTGCTAAAGAAGGGTAAGTTTTCCTAGCCCCACAACCAACATCCCTTGGGATGGGACATAGATGGGAAGAAGTCCGAGCATTTCCCTATCTCTGATTTCTTCCATTCCAATTAAAGGAAGAGCACCTACTCCCACCACTATACCTCCCCGCCCCCATAATCATTGGTATCCCTGACCCTTGCATGGCCCCCCTTCATCGGTGCTGTCAACCCCAACAATCTCCAACAATCAGCAAAGGCTATAACTACAAGATCTACCTGGCTCATCACTGACCCTTTGTCTAAATTAAGTACCCCGTATTGCCATCTCCAGCTAATTAAACTGCTATCTGATTTACCCACCCGATTGCAGCTAAACCAATTGGGTTGACTAATTAAACAACAACAATCAGCCTAATCAACTCCAATATAATAAATCAGTTTTACTAAAGAAAAACAATAATCAGTTAATCAGTTAAATTAGGTTGGGAAAAATTATATAAATCAGTCAAATTACCCTCTCTCTAACCACCCCACCCCCACTGCATTAACATTATAAAATTATAAAATAATTGATTAATTAATACAATATAAAATCAATTTAATCAATTTAAATATAACCAAATCATCAATTAATTAAACTAATCAAACTAATCATTAACTGCAAAGGGCAAGATAAAAAACAGACCTGAAGCCTAATTATTTAGCAAATTCTATATGGGCCTTTAAACTGTCTTTGTCAAACCAAAAGTCTACCACACCAAGTCCCAGAGTCGCCAGAGTCTATTGTTCTTGGATGCAGAATCATTTGTGTTCCTGCATGATCCCCAGTACTCAGTCTGACAATCGACAGTAGATTGACAAGACTCAGTTTGACAATCGACAGTAGATTGACAAGACCAGCTCCAGCCCACCCAAGAGTCTTTCTCAACAATTGCTTGACTTTGAAACAGAAAAACAAACAGTTTCACACTTTGCAGGCACCAGCAGGGAGATAACCTAAATTCCTCAGTGTGTTTGCTCAGCTTCAGAGCTCCCTTCATGTTGGTAGTAAAGCCTGGAGCTCGTGACTTTCCCACTCCAGCTGAAAGAAAACCACTGCCAAATCGAGTATGTGGAAAGAAGGGCATAGCGTCCCAGCAACAGCACCCAGGAGCCCACCAGCAGCTCAAAACAAAGCTGAGCTGGAACAAGGTGCACAAAAAGTACCAAACTAGCAGACTATGATTCACAGCAGCTTTCAACGTTGGGCTCCAAAGACATAGGTCTGAGACGTAGAAATTAGGAAAACCTCTGGGGTTGGCTGCCTTCCTGTGCCATCAGATGAGAGGCTTCAGCTGGACATCCTCCAGGTGCTGACAAGGCACTCAGCAACTCCCACAGAGCTGCACCAGCTTCAGCAGATGAAAAGCCACCCTCAGGAAGCTGCCAACTAGCAGGAGAAGTAGGAAACTCTGTGGTCATGTGGGTCATACGGGCAGAAGGTGGAATTCCATTTCCCTATGCATTGTGGCTCTTTTCATCTAAAGAACAGGTGAAAACAATTCTTCCCCAGGGTCATGGCTGGCTGTACTCTTTTGGTGGGAGAACTCTGACTCTGATAAATACTTCATAGGATATCCAAGAAGAGAACAAATTGCTTGTGGTTAAAATATTGTTCATTAAGATTATACAATACTAGGAATAAGGCCCATTGTGGAAATAAATACAACGGGCTCTAGAAAGAGGCTCTGGGAGAGTGCCCCGGCTTTGGGCACTCAGTGACAATTTGCTGTGGCAATCTTAGCAGGGTATAATTGTGGGAGCCAGCAACACGACAGGACACGGTATGGTGAAAGCGGACCTCCAGAGTGTGGAGCGCTGCTTTATTTATACACACTAGTTACATGATCGTCTGGTGTGGCACTCAGGGATTGGCGGAGAATTGCCGCAGTGTTGGGCATGCGCATTGCTATAGATGGAAGCGTGGAGTGTAATGATAGGAGGAGAGAGGCCGCAGGGTGCGCAGCCGCACACGCAGTTTGCCAACGTGGCTTCTGTCAGCACTGCCTGCCCCTACATCTCCCCCTTTGTTGTTTTAAGCTTGTGGTAAGCATAATACATAGCCCTGCGTTGCAGGGTTTCCTTGGAAGAGCCAAGCATGGCAATTAGATTGGGGACACACTGGATACAACAGCAGGCGGCCACACACAGACAAAACAGCAAAATGAGACCAAAGATCAATTGGCGAATCCAAGCAGCATCAGGGAGCCAACTGGTAAGCCAAGAGAGGGGGTCCCAAGAGTTGCCAGCAACATTGTCCTTCAGCAACTTGCGCAGGCTGTGGAGCTCATCTTCGATAGTGGTGTTAAGGTCTTGGAAGGTAACAGCGCAACCCGCCTGTCCAACAATCTTACAGAACCCCCCCTGGCGTGCTAACAAAAAGTCAAGTGCAAAGCGGTGTTGGATCTGGACTTGGTGAAGGCTGGCGATCTCGGTTTGGAGATCTTGTACAATCCGAGTGGTTGCGTTTATGGTCTTCTCTAGCCGACAGGTGAGCCCAATGATGGAGGCACGGTTTTCCTGGGAGACCACACCTGGGTATGCACCCAGGGTGAGGACACCGAGCAAAGAGGAAAGCACTGCATGTCCCCCTCCCCACCCAGCAGGGCCACCGCTGACCTGATTGTCCGTTACCACAGTGTCAGAACATTCTGGGCCGAGGGGGGCTCGCCTGCGGCGGCTGTGCGCTTGTGGATGCACAACTTGTACAGGCAGGGTCAAGAATCCAATGGAGGCACATTGGTACTTCCCAGGGTGATAATTCGTGGCAATACCACCACCCCAGAAGAACCATAGGTTAGGGTCGCTAATAAGCCAGTTTCCACAGATAGAGCCCCCAGAAATTGCAGAAGCATTGGGTGCAAACATAGGTAAATTGTGAAAGATTTCTTGCATAGTGGCATTCATCAGGGTCTCATTGGGAGAAAAGGAAGAATTATAGGTACCATGTAAATAAAAATGGTCCAGACAGTGGGTTTGATTCCGTGCTTTTGTCCCCCAGTGTTGGTCAGCCTGAGATTTGTCACGCCAGTGTTTGAATAATTCATTGTTGGCGTGGCAACAAAAGCAGAGGCCAGGAAGAGACCTCTGATAATGGAACTGCCGAAATCGTGTCTCATTGAGTGCCTGCACTCTGGGGGCGAATATGGTTGACTTATTTAAGTTGTTCAATTGACTAAGGACGAACTCAGGTCTATTGAAAGGGGTGGGCAAGAAGGCCATGGAGGCGACCGACACTGGGGGTTCATAGATCAAAGTAACATTCTTTCCATGTTGATAAAACATGTAGGCGGCATGGCGGGCCCACAAGTTGGCCGGGGTGGAGGCCTGGGTATGTGGGGCAGCCATACCTACCGGCATCCAGAAAACCAACAGTAAACATATTAGGGTGGCAAACGAGTTGCGTTCAATACAAACACACAAGGCACAAAATAAATTCTCAGGGGTTCTTTCTTTCCCTGAACTGTCCAAAAGAGTCTGTGCTTGTTGAGTCAGTTTCTTCACGGATCCCCAGGTTATTGCGTCAGGGCGCGGGCCCATCGGCCGTTCCCTCCGGGCAGGAACTGTCTCCTGCAGAGATGTCCGAGTTCGGAACTCGGGAATGGGGTTTTTGAGGCCCTCGTGCCACGACATCAGGATCCGTCCAAGGTCTCACCAACCTGGCAGGTACCCAAACCGGACCGTTGGGTGTATCGATCGTGGCGTAGCCTCTCCCCCACGTGATCAGAGGAGCCGGGCCACGCCACTCCGGACTGGGGGTTGACGATATCGGACCTGTGCACGAGGGAGCGGGAGATCCTGTTGAAAATGTCGCTGGGTGCGGGTGTAAAATGAAGAGTTAGATGGGCACAAATTCAAATGATTTAGGGTAAAGAGTGTGGAGGCCAACGTCTCCTCGCAAGCGAGGAGGGAAGGGGGTGAACTCCCCCTCTGTTTGTTTGAGAAAGGAGCGCTGTCTTGAGAGTCCGATTAGCGCGCTCGACGATGGCCTGCCCAGTGGAGTTGTACGGGATGCCAAAGGTGTGGCGAATGGCCCACCGCTGGCAAAATTCTGCAAATGCGGTCGAGCAGTAAGCAGGACCGTTGTCCGTCTTGAGTGCCAAGGGTTTTCCCATAACAGCCATGGCGCGGACAAGATGACAAATTACATGCTTGGAGGCTTCCCCTTTTGGGGGGTCGCATGAATGTACCCGGAATATGTATCAACACAAACGTGGAGGAACTTCCAGGGGGCGAAGGGCCCAAAGTGGGTAACATCCATTTGCCAAAGTGCATTGGCGGCAGTGCCACGGGGGTTGACTCCTGTGCTCGGCGCAGAAAGATTACCAGAACACAGGGGGCACTGTTGCACAATGGCCTTCGCTTCATGAAGCGGAAGGTGGAACTGTCGTGCAAGAGCTCGGGCATTTTGGTGGTGTAAGTCATGATCTTGCACGGCAGTTAGGGGAAAACAACTCACCAGAGAGTCAGCCCGAGCATTGCCCTCCGTCAGCATTCCCGGGAAGGGTTGATGACTGCGGATGTGGGCGACATAGTAAGGCGCTGTACGACGAGTCAGATGGCATTGGAGCGCCAGGAAAAGGGAAAGCAGATTTTTGTCACAGCCTGGGGAGACGACGCTCCCTTCGATGTGGCGAAGGACGCCTGCTACATAAAGGCTGTCAGTAATGATGTTGAGAGGAGAGTTAGGGAAGAGAGAGGAGGCCAGTACCGCGGCGGCTAGTTCCGCTCGTTGAGGCGAAACCTGGGGCCCCGTGTAGCGACTGCGCCATTCCTCCCCCTCCTGCCAGGTGACCACCCCTCGAGAGGGGCTGCCATCTGTAAATAAAGTCGGACCCTCCAGCGGGGTCGGAGAAAGCAAGGGTCGTAGGCGCTGAGGAACCTGTGGAAGAAATTGGACCCTGGGGTCCTTGGGCAGATGATGGGACACGCTGCCAAAGAACCCAAGTAAGCTGAGCTGAAGTAGGTCGCTGTTGTGCAGGGCAGCATCCCACGCATCTTTAGGAAATGGAACAATAATGTCTGTGGGGGGGAGGCCGATGAGAGCAAGCGCTCGTCGGCGGCCGCGGGTGATTAAGGCGGCCACCATACCTTCTAGAGTGGAAAGAGTGGTTTTCTCAACGTTAGGCAAGTGCAACCACTCCACAATCAGAGTGGGCCCTTGGGGGTCAACCTGAAAGAGGAACCCCAGGCATTGTCTCTCGGGTCTGATGATAGCGAGACGGAGGGGAACGTTGGAGAGACAGCGATCCACCCACCGAGTCGCTAATTGCGAGGTGACAAGTGAAAGGACTCGGAGCTCCGTCGGCGTGAGCTTTATTTGGTCGGTGGGGGCTCGACCGCGCCGAAGGGCGTTAAAGAGCGGAGCAAGTTGATCCGTGGTTAGCCGAGCATAAGGCCGAATCCAATTAATAGCTCCCAAATATTGCTGTAACTTTACATAAGACACTGGATTAGGAAGTTGTATCTCCGGAAGGACCGGAAGAGAATAAGCAGAAAAAACTTTGTGGCCTAGATACAAAAACGGCTCGGTAATTTGTACCTTTTCTGGGGCAATGACAAGGCCAAATGCAGCAAGGGCTGTCTCCAGCTGCTGCTTCCAGGCTTGTGGCAATCGAGGGGCCGCAAGGGCGATATCATCCATGTAATGTAGCACCTGAACGTTGGGGAATCGCCGCCGGAACGGCTGGAGGGCCTGATCCACAAATATTTGACACATGGTGGGTGAATTGAGCATCCCCTGTGGTAAGACGGCCCACTGAAAACGAGCGGTTGGTTGGGCCGCGTTCAGGGCTGGCACAGTGAACGCAAAATATTTTTGATCTTGTGGTTGTAAGGGAATGGTGTAAAAGCAATCTTTAAGATCCACCACGGCCATCTCCCATCCCCCGGAATTAGGTTGGGGTTTGGGAGACCACATTGTAGTGGGCCCATGGGTTGTAATAACTTATTGATGGCGCGCAGATCGTGAAGGAGGCGCCATTTCCCCGATTTCTTTTTGATGACGAAGACCGGGGAGTTGAAAGGGCTGGTGGAAGGTACCAAGTGGCCCGCGGCCAATTGTTCTTGGACCAAATGATGCAAGGCAGTCAATTTGTCCAGGGGAAGGGGCCATTGTTCAATCCACACTGGTTCGTGGGAGAGCCAGGTGAGGGCGACGGCCGTTGGCCGAGCGTTACTCATCAACCTGGACCGTGGCGTGGAGTTTAGAGAGAAGGTCCCGGCCCCACAGGTTAACACCCAAGGGGACGACCACCGGTTTAATGTAGCCCAATAGGGCACCAGTAGTCGAAGAGGTCACGGGCAAATGAGAGGCACTCTGTTGCGCAAGGCTCTTCCCTCCCACCCCCCAAACCGAGGGGCTGTGTTCCAAGGGCCACGTGGAGGGCCACTGCTTGGTATCTATGACAGAAACATCGGCCCCGGTATCCAGCAAGCCCTTTAACCGGCGACCGTTGATGACATACTCACGGAGGGGCTTCTGCGCACCGATATCCTGCTGAACCAAGGCTATCTGGAAGAAAGCAGAAGTTGCCGCTCCCTCAGGGCTGTTGAGGGGGAGGGCCTGTACAAGGGCCGCCCCCGTGGTCACTGAGAACGGCAGTTGACTCCAAATTTGGGCAAGAAGGGTAACACCCTCTGGCGGCACGGAGGCAACTTCTGGCAAGACGAAGATGCCTTGTTCCCCTGCCTCCCTCCTGGGCAACAGAAGGACATGACTGCACCCCGTGAGGGGACTTTCCGGCCTGAGGGGAAGCGGTGTGATTTCCCCAGGGAGGGGCTGAGTGACATCGGTAACAGCCAGAAGATTAATGGCGATCTCAGGGGAAGGCTCCTTGGGCCTCGGGCCGGAGCTGCGCCCGATTAGGAGTTTTTGGCTCGGAGCTAGGATCGGAAGAGCGGCACTGGTTCGCCCAGTGATAACCCTTCTGGCATTTCGGGCATTTCTTGGATGGCTTGTTCTTTGGATTACCGCCTGTGTAGCTGGGCCCACGGGCCGCCCCCCCACCCGGGGCGCGGCATTGAGATCGGAAATGGCCCGGCTTGTTACAATTGAAGCAATTTCCCATGGGCTTGTTTCCGGGCCGGCGGCCCCCATGAAGGGCGGCCGCCAGTAGAGCCATCTCATGGTGTTTGGAACCGACTTCGGCACATGCGGTTAGCATGTCAGCCAGAGAATATCCCTGACGATGCACGACCGGGGTCAGAATGCGTTTACAGTCTGTATTGGCATTCTCATAAGATAGTTTTACCAAAAGCTCATTTTGTGCCTGGTCGTTATCAATTTGACGGGCGATCGCCTCTTGTAGGCGGTCGACAAAGGCAGCATAGGGCTCAGAATTGCCTTGTCGAATGGCGCTGAAAGATTTTTGTGGCTGGTCGGTGACTGGGACTCGCCGGAGAGCACGCAAAATGCAAGCAGTAACTCCCGCAATATGGCCATCGGGAAGGTGAATTTGAGTCTCCACGGTGGCAAATTGTCCAGCACCATAGAGTTGATCATAAGTGATGGCATCGGTGGCTCCCGCATTAGCGGCAGCCCTATACTCGCTGTCCCAGACCACATATTGGGATGGGGAAAGAACCATGCGGAATAGGTCTTTCCAGTCCTGCGGGAGCATGCGATAGCCATTGGCCAGACTTTCAATAGAGCCCTGGCAATATGAAGATTTCAGGCCATAGTCCTTAATGGACTTGTTTAGTTCTCTAAGGACACTGTAGGGCAATGCCTCCCAGTTGAGAAGGAGTTCATCCGCATTGCGCGGATTGGGTGTCCTCGTTAAAGGAAACAGGGCTGGGCTATCCCCATTCCAGTCTTCGTTAGGGTCTATCGTCCCGTCTTTTCGAGCAGCGGCGATAGCCCGAGCCACCTGACTTCTACAGGATAGCTGAGGTTGAGGCGGAGCCTGCGGAGCCGAGGCTGAGGGTAATTGCAAAGAGGTGAGAGCTGGGTATAGATAGGGAGGCGGCGATCCGCCCGGGTCTTGAGGTGGTGGCTTGACGGCGACCAAAGGGTTGTCCGTCGGATTAAACTTGCACACCGCCGAGTATACGTGTTGCCATGTGAGGAGCAACTCCACGGGGGCCCGGGGTTCGCCCTTGAGTTCCCGCCCTATTTTTCCCACTCGAGTGTCCGTAGGGTCCCTCTAAGAGGATACCACGGGCACTGACAATCGACCTCACGGAGGAGGTCCTTGATCCCTTTCACTGACACCGGACTGTCGGGCTGCATGGACTGAACAAGTCGATACAATTCATCAGCATGCTGCGTCTGTTCCTTCGAAAGTGATTCCCCCATACTCACCTGAAGTGGGAGCCGAAGCTGTGGTGCACCAGAAGACCTTTTGGTCGGGCGAGTCGGAGGCGGATCACGTCGGGGTCACCAGATGTGGGAGCCAGCAACACGACAGGACACGGTATGGTGAAAGCGGACCTCCAGAGTGTGGAGCGCTGCTTTATTTATACACACTGGTTACATGATCGTCTGGTGTGGCACTCAGGGATTGGCGGAGAATTCCCACAGTGTTGGGCATGCGCATTGCTATAGATGGAAGCGTGGAGTGTAATGATAGGAGGAGAGAGGCCGCAGGGTGCGCAGCCGCACACGCGGTTTGCCAACGTGGCTTCTGTCAGCACTGCCTGCCCCTACATATAATGACAGAGTCCACCATTTTCTCCAGAGGAACTGATCTTTGCTACCTGAAGAGCAGTAGTAATTTTGAGTGAACTGCAGCCCACCCCCAAGATTGGTAACAGTGGTTCCCCAGGAGGGAGTGGCTGGTTTGGAGGGTGGAGTCTATGGTATTGTATCTGTCTGTGGAAAGGGCCTTTTACTGACAGAGGAGAAAGTACAGGTGCCAACTCTGATTAGGGAAATACCTGGAGATATGGGGGGAGTGGATCCTATGGAGGGCAGCATTTGGGGGGTGGGTGGAAGGACTCAGCAGGGTATAATGCCATACAGTCTACCCTCCAAAGCAACCATTTTCTCCCGGGGAACTGATCTCTGTCATCCGGAGGTCAATTGTAACAGTGGGAGATCTCCAGGTCCCACCTGGAGATTGGCAACCCTAGGGGAAAGTCAGCTGCTCAGTGGGGAGTTGAAGAAAATGGTTTGATGGTTGCTGGCCCACCTCGTTAGCCAGCCAGCCAGCCATGCTGAAGCTAAGCAGGAGAGAGAGCCTTTTCCCATTTATTCTGACAGGAAAGTGGCCATTGGGAAGGGGTTATGGGCGGGGGAGGGGGTTATGCTGAAAGTCCTTTGTTTTTTTACTCACAGAACCAAGCTTGGGTGCCTACCAACAGCCACTGAGGGGACAGTCCCTCACAGGAGTCAAGAGAACTGTCTTCCTTAGGTGAAAGAGCTGTCTGCCAGGGGGAGTGGGTGGGGAAGAGGAGCAGACCCAGCACCTGGCCAATGGCATGCGAGTACTCTTGAGTGGCAGCTGATGGGCCAATGGCTGAGGGAGGGCATTTTACAGCCAATGGGAGCACATGGAATCTTATGAAACCAAAAGATAAATATTATAAGGAGAGATTATAAACAGGGTGGTGGTTCTGTAACAACATAAAGAAAAGATAGGCTTACTGTCATTTCCAGGGCAATCCCTGGAATCCCTTTTTGATACTTCCCTTTTGCCCCCATAATAAAAAGTAAAAATTAGTTATAAAAAAGTATAAAGCAAACAATCACAGTTTTGTTCCACTGTAGTGTAAATAATAAATAATAAAAGATAAACATCAGGCTATCAAGAATTAATCTATTTTGCTTTTTTATTTCCTCTGAGCTTCTTTTTGCCAAAATCTAGTTTAACTTTTAGGGGTTTAGGGGCAACCACCCTAATTCTACTTCCAAGTCAGACGATTCTGCCAAGCTAGTCAAGGTGTTGTCAAAGCTTTCCTCCTTCTCTTCTTCCGCTTCTATATCTTTGTTATCCTCCACTGTCTCAGATCCTTCCGTCACTTTCTGTTGTTGCTCTAAGAACCTTTTCACTTTAGAAACAGAGTCAATCTTTTCTTTTTTCCCTTGAAGCTGAAGATAAGCCCTTCAGGTATTATCCATCTGTATGGTGTGTTATTTTGCTGTAAAAACAAAGCCAAGTCTCTGTATTGTCTCCTCTTTTTTCTAATCTCAAATGGAATATCTTTTAATACTTAAATTTGTTCTCCTTTAATTTTCAAAATTATTCCTTTTGTTGCTTTCAAAATTGTGTGTCTTGTTGATCTTTTTGAGAATTTCACATATACTTCCCCGGAAGCTTGTTTGTTTGTTTTGATAAATTCTGGATATGTGCAATAAACCAGGTCAATATCATTTTGTAGAACTTCCACTGTTAAGCCCACCACGGGGGCCAGTTCCTTGCTTAGAATCTCTTTTAAATTCTCTCCTTTCTACTCCGGGATGCCTTGAAGTCTCAGGACATATGCTGATTTTTCCATTTGGAGGAGAAGCAGTTGCTGTTGTCCAGAGATTTTTTTCTTTTTCTACCACCTCCAATCTTTGTCCAAATTCTTTGGACTTAACATCAACTTTTTTCAGCTTCTTTACTATGTTCTCCATTATTGTTGAATTTTCTTTGAGCTCTTTTTGCAATGTGTCAGACTTGTCATTAAGATTAGTCATCTGGTCCAGCAGAGGGCATAAAGCAGCAGCAATCATTTTAGGAAAGTCTGTGGTTACTTCCGGTTTAGTAGCCGGAGATGATATGCTGGCAGTTCCTGCTGCAAGTTTCCCTTTAGCCACCATTTTTTTCTGCTCACTGCATCATTGTTTATGTTAAGAGAAAAGTTTTTAAAAGTCTCTGAAAGCCTGCAGATTTAGCACATTCTTGCTGATTATGCCACTTGGTCAAATATTCGCTCCAAGCCACATCCTCAGACCCCACTTTAAAATCAGTCTTTTTGGGATCCGGTTTTCCCCTCCCCCTCTGCTTGTTTGGGGCTTTGGCGTGGCTTTACTGCTATCATTTGAATGGTTGTTTACTAGTACATGAGCCAACTCACATTTTTACTCATGCTTCTTCAAAAGGTAGGGAAAATCGTTTTTCTTTGGATCACTTTCGCGATCTGCCTGGTGTGTGCCTCTAGATGCCATTGCTGGCTCCATGCCGCAGGAACCTATTATGGCAAAAGGAGCCTCATTCCCTTGGCTGCCACCTTGGGAGAGATCTCCCACATGCCCCAGGCTACGACTCCCCTACAAGGAGTCAAGAGGGCCCAAGATCAACTCAGATCCTTCCCCACTGGCACATTTTGTGGGTCACTCCCATCAGAGCTGTGTTGGAGCACACCTGCCCACAAGCTGCCAAAAACCAGAAGTCCCTGAGAGAACTGCTCTTGAGAGAACAGCTCTTAGAGAACTGTGACTGACCCGAGGTCACCCAGCTGGCTGCATATGAATGAGTTGGGAATCAAACCTGGTTCTCCAGATTACAGTCTGCTCTTTGTTTGGGTCCTGTTTTCTTTCAGTTAGTTAAGTTTTTAATTAAATCTGTAATCTGTGTGTATTTTACTCTGCAAATTCTTGGAGTTCCCAATATGAGGGAAAAGTGTGACTAAAAATATTTACAGAAATAAATGTAAATAAATACAATAAATGTGTTGCCTGAATTAATCCAGAGATGGTGGGCTCAAAAGAAAGTTACATCCTCAGAAGTCCATTGCAGGCAGTGGATTTAGAAGGGTGTAATTCAGTTTAGGACTGTGCTACTGATTACCTGGAAATTGATTAACTATGTTTATGAAATGTGAGCTTGCTAAATACACATACATCATTTCTGTAGTTAAAGCACAATACTAACATTTTTAAAGATGACGCAGCAAATGGTTCATCAGTTGAAGGTTAAAGATTTATAAATTACTTGATAGACATATAATCTTAGAAGGACACTGCAGCCTACTAGATAAATCTGGGATTAAGACATGTATAAATCAGTTTCTAATACATAGTGGTAATTAGCTTCCAGCCTTAGGTAAAAATTATGAACCATACTGATTAAATGGTCTGATATAATGAACTAAAGCTGCAATCTACTATCTTTGAGGTTGATGGCAAAATCCTCATTGATTATAATAGATCTGGGTTGCATCCAAAGTACCTTAAGGATGATTTGTAATTATTTTCATTAGAAATGCCTGAATCATATTTCTGCCACATTCCCAAAACAACAAACAGTAAAAAAATCCAACAACTGAACAGTCAAATCAATTCCAAAACACTCAGCCCAAAAACACTGATACAGTTAAAACCATCCAAAGGTGTGTATGAATGAGGAAGTGCGTCTGTGTTAGAAACAAAGATAGAGATTTTCCTATGGTTACTCTGGAGTCTGTCTTTCCCAGCTAGCCTCCCATGTCCCATCCATCCATTATTAAAGTATTTCCCTTTTAAAACCAATTCAAAATACTAACGAATAATAATCATACTATGCTTGCCCATACCAATTTAGAGAGTTCAAAATATTTCACATGATTATCATTTGTTTAGAAAATGTATATGCTGCCTCTCTAGTGACCTGCTCTCAGTGCTCTTCTTCACCCAAAGTGTGATTAACGCACGGAATTCACTGCCACAGGAGGTGGTGGCAGCTACAAACATAGACAGCTTCAAGAGGGAATTAGATAAGCATATGGAGCAGAAGTCCATCAGGGGCTATCAGTCACAAGGTATAGATAGGAACTCTCACGCTGGGGCAAGTGATGCACTGTATTCTTGATGCTTGGGGGACAACAGTGGGAGGGCTTCTAGTGTCCTGGCCCCACTGCTGGACCTCCTGATGGCACCTGGTATTTTTGGCCACTGTGTGACAGAGTGTTGGACTGGATGGGCCATTGGCCTGATCCAACATCGGCTTCTCTTATGTTCTGATGTTAATACTTAAGGTATTTCCTATCCCTCCACTCTGCTAAATGTGGAGTCTTCCTCCAACACAAGGAAACTTCCTCCAGTGGAATAGGCTTGTTAAATAGTGGGTTCCATGGATGAGCAGGCTTGAGTCTAGTGATCAGCTCAACTTTTTTTGTGATTTCAGCAAGAGCAAGACAAGACTCCAGAGCCTCAGCTCTGTTAAATAGCATGCAATTGTTACACCCAAACACACCCCACTCCCAGTGATAGGCTATTTATATAACACTAGGAATAAGGGCCATTGTGGAAATAAATACAACAGGCTCTAGAAAGAGGCTCTGGGAGAGTGCCCCGGCTTTGGGCATTCAGTGACAATTTGCTGTGGCAATCTCAGCAGGGTATAATGACACAGAGTCCACCATTTTCTCCAGAGGAACTGATCTGTGCTACCTGAAGAGCAGTAGTAATTTTGAGTGATCTCCAGCCCACCCCCAAGATTGGTAACAGTGGTTCCCCAGGAGGGAGTGGCTGGTTTGGAGGGTGGAGTCTATGGCATTGTACCTGTCTGACGGGAACAGAGTCCAGGAGGTCCAGAGCAGTCGGTGCAGTACCTTCCTCTTCCCGGCCATCTGGCTGCACGCTGTTATTTGGGGGGGCCGTTCTCGGTCTGCCATAGCAGCAGTTCCAGGCTGTCATTCTCCTCCTCAGTGGAAGATAGATCCGGCTCCATGGGTAGTAGGTGGCAGCAGGACTGATTGATGTGTCTGTGTAGTAGCTGGCCCCCATCCGTCGATACCTTGTATGATAGGGGTCTGGTGACTCGGGTAACCCTTGCTGGGATCCACGTGGGGCCACTGGAATAGTTCCGCATGAAGACAGGGTCCCCCAGAAAGAACCCTCTGGGGGCCTCCTGGCAACTCTGGGGCTCGGTTTGGGTGTAGGCGGTCCAGCTGCATTATGAGGCAGCAGCCCATTAAGAGTTCCACAGGACTGCAACCAGTGGATGCACTTGGAATCACTCGATGGCCGAACAAAAAGACCGCCAGCCATCGGTTCCAGTCCCCATGGGTGAGCCACTTCAGTGCATTCTTGGTTGTCCTCATCATCTGCTCAGCTTGTCCACTGGTAGCCAGGTGGAACAGAGTGGACTGCATGTGCCTAATGACATTCTGCTCTAAGAACTCCTTAAACTCTCCCAAGGTGAAGGCAGTGCCATTATCGGTCATGACCGTGTCCAGCAGACCATGTGTACTAAAAATCTGTCTCAGGGCCTGGATGGCTGCACAGGATGAGGTCAAGGTGACTGGCATGACTTCCAGCCACTTGGTGTAGGAGACCACCAGGAGGAAGAACAACTGACCCTGGAATGGGCTAGCAAAGTCCAAATGCACCCGTGCCCATGGCATGTCGGTAGACTCCCATTTGTGAATGGGAGCCCTTGGAGGTTTTGGCTATGTCTCTTGGCAGGCCTGGCAATGCTGTACCCAGGCCCCAATCTTGCTGTCCACACGTAGCTTCTGGCCAGTGCTTTCATCCTCACAATTCCCGGGTGGTTCTCATGCAGGGCTTCCAAAACCCAGTTATGCAGCAGTGGGGGAATCACTACCTGGCTGCCCCATAGGAGGCACCCCTTGTGCGCTGAGAGCTTGTTCTGGTGGGATGCAAATGCTGTGAATTTGGAGCCCAACTGATCCATGGGCTATCCCCTCCCTACCCAGTCCAAAACGCAGGAGAGGACACAATCCCTGGCGGTGTGGTGGGAAATGTCCATGGCATGCAGAGGGCGATCCAGTAGTTTCTCCATAATCAGGATTTGGAGCACAGGGGCCAGATCCAGGTCCACGGAGCTGAGTAGGAGGCGGCTAAGAGCATCTGCGTGTTCCATGGACTTCCCTGGCTGGTATTGCAGGGCATATTGGTAACCACCCAGAAAAATGGACCAGTGAAAGACCCTGGGTGACAGCATCTGCAGTGTTTGGCAGTCAGGGGCGAGGAGACCTAGCAGGGGTTTGTGATCAGTCATGATGGTGAAGGGGCAGCCATACAGGTAATCGTGGAACTTTTTTACTCCCACCACAATAGCAACGGCCTCTTTGTCTATCTGCTAGTAGTTCCTTGTGATGAACTGAGTGAAAACAGTCTGAATGTAGGCAGTGGCAGAGGCTCACTCTGATTGGTGAGCTGCCTCCATGGCAATGGAAGGTATCCGGGAGGCTGGAAAGGTCTGGTCAGTTAGGCAGTTGGGGGCTGGAAGCTTGAGGAGAGAGAGGGAGAGTGGTTAGTTTGAAGAGCTCTGTTCTGAGAAAGAGTTATTGAGAAGGGGCTTTCGGTGGCTTCCTTCTGAGGGAAAACTCTCAGTCTATGGCACAGTGACAGGGTGTCACAGGGCAGAGGGACAGATAAGACTCTGCGGAGAGGTTTTGCTAGGCTCAAAAGGGTAGACCTCTGTTTAAAGGAAAAACACTAACACAGAGAGAGAAGGACTGTAGCTCTATCATCCAGGGAAATGTCTTAGGGACAGACAGATCTCCAGCACAACTGGGGAGCCTTGAGTTATACATTGTATATGATCTGTAACATTACAACTGCCTGCCTATTGTAAAGAAATATCTTATAGGGTTTATTGTTCTTATTATCCCTGCCTGACTTTTAAGAAGCCTGCAACAGTGTTATTAGTGTTCATATTGGGAACTGGCTGGTTGCCAACTGTTTAGATCATATAAACCTTTAAAAACCATTTTCCCATTCCCTTACCCTTTTATAAAGAATAAAACTTCTTATTTTATATAAAACCATGCTATCGGTGCCATTCTTTTATATCTGTCAGGAAAGGTTTGGCCTCCTGAGGTAAAAGGTAAGGGGATGACAGAAATCATATAGGTCCCCTTTACCAGAGTGAGGAGGATACCTCACATTCCTCTTGGCTGGCAACAGGGTCCGGGAGTAGTAGGCCACCGGCACCTCCCTCCCATCTGGCAACCGATGGCCCAGGACTGCACCAATATCATAAGGAGAAGTATTGCACGCCAAGACAACTTGTAGTGTCTCATCAAAATGGGTGAGGACATCGTTTGATGTGAGTAGCTCCTTCATGGCCTGGAAATCTGTGACCTGCCACCAGCCCCACACCCACGGGGCCTTCATGTCAAGCAGGCAGTGGAAAGGCTCCGCAAGTGCAGCTTTCTGGGGCAGGAAGGAGTGGTAAAAGTTCAGAAGCCCCAAGAAAGCCTGGATATGGGAGCAGGTGCATTCGTGATCACACGAACCTTGTCAGGGGCAGGGTGGATGCTGTCCCCGGCCATGGAGAACCCCAGAAACTCTACATGAGGGACTTCCAGGAGGCATTTCTCCCATTTCACCTTTAGCCTGGTAGAGTCAAATAGCTGCAGCATGGTGCGTAGGTGGGTGGCAAAGTCCTCTTCCGTGGGGCGGTGATTAATACATCATCAAAGAATACATCCTTTCAAGAGAGAGTCCATTAAAATCTGGAAGATCCCTGAGGACGCGCTTACCCCGAACTGCAACCTCTTGACTCTGAAAGCACCCCAGTGTGTGATGATGGTCTGTGCCTCAGCGGTTAGCTCGTCCACCAGGAACTGTTGGTATGCTTGGGCCAAGTCCAATTTATCAAATACCTTGCCCCCTGCCAATGTCGCTAGGACATGGCTGACCACAGGCACCAGGTACTTGTAGTCACTCATTGCCTTGTTGATTGTACATTTGTCCACACAGATGTGGACAACCGCATTTGACTTAATTGGGGTTACGATGGGGATCTCCCAGGTGGCCTGGGGAACCAGCTCTAAAACTCCTTGCACCACCAAACAGTCCAGTTCTGCCTCAGTTTTGGGCTTGAGTGCAAATGGAACTCTCTGGGCCATGAAGTGGACGGACCACACTTCGGGGTTGAGTTGGAGCAATACTGGGGGACCTATGTACCAGCCGAGGGTCCCACTGAAGATGACAGGGAACTCGTCACATACATTACTGAAGTCTGAGGGCCACTCGTGGTGCACCTCCATTACTCTGAACCCCAAGGGTGTAAACCAAGACAATCCAAGGAAGCTGGTGAGCCATCTTCCAAAACCACCAAGTCCAACATTCCCTCAAACTGTCTGTATTCCACATGGAATTTGTGCCACCCCTTAATAGCCACCTCATTCTTTTGAAAGTCCCAGAGGGTGAACCTAGTGGGTCTAAGGTGGGGACCCCCCTGTGGACAGAGCCTCCAGAGAGTCTCTTCCAGGATGATGGAGATGGATGACCTCATGTCCAGTTCCATCTTGCAAGGTACCCCTTCTATTAGCAGAGTTACTTTAATTTTATCAGGGGTGTCCAAGGGCAAATTCAATACCTGATGTTGGTGGACGGCAGTGGTATGCAGATCTGTGGATTCCTGGTGCATGTCTCCAGGCTCCCTTGGAGCAGCAGGTGTGAGTGATGTGGCTTGTCTTACTGCAGTTCCTGCATGTCACATCTCAGAAATGGCAGGAGCGATGTTCATGGGCTTCTCCACAGCTGGCACAGGCAGCAACGGTCTCCATTTGGCAAGTAGCAGTGGCAGATGGTCGCAAGTCGTGGTGAGCTGGGCAGCAAACCTGATGGGTGTCTTCTTCATCTGATGCCTCAGAAGCCGAGGAAACAGAGGCCTGGTGCGCAGCAGAGGTCTGGCGGTCTCGCCAGGATTTCTCAAAAGCAGCGGTCTCATGTAGTACCTTTGCAAGGGTGAGTTCCTCATGGCCAACAAGTTTTTGGCAGAGTTTCTCCTCTCGGATGCCCATCACAAGGCATGGGATGGAAAGATGAAGGAGATAAAAAAGAAATGGTCTGTATACTTTCAATGGGTAAATAATGCAGAAGCCAATTCCGTTGTACTCAAAAAATTGAAAAAATGTGCTCATTGTTAAAAATTTAATTTGTAGTTATATGATGGCCACCTTGCGGGGGTGGGATATAAAAGGGGGAAATGTATCATAAGAGAACTGGGATTGTATTGTAATGCAATAATAACTAACGATGCAAATTAAAAAAAAAAAAGGATGCCCATCACAAACTGGTCAAGGAGGGAATCATTGAGGCTCAGGGACACACATGTGAGGACCAATCTGCGAAGGTCTGCAACAAAGTCGGCAGCCATCTCGTTGGACTTTTGCTGGCTCCAGTGGCATGCCATCTTGGTTGGCTGAAGTGTGAAATGGTCAGTGAGCACCTTGATGAGTGTGTCGTAAGTGGCAGCCTCGAGTGTGGTGGGCATGATGAGGCCCTGAACTAGCCTCAAGGTTGTGATCCCACAGGAACTGAGCAGGAGAGCCTTCTTCTTCTCTTCGCCCTTGATGTCCTGGAACAGTACAAAGTACTTGAGTCGCTCCATCCAGGTCTCCCAAAGCTCTGGGTGAGTGGGGTCAAATTCCAGCAGATATCCTGGAGCAGCAGCCATGGTCCTGGTTGTGATGCAATGCACTTGGCACTGGAGCTCAATGCGCAGTGCGGTGCAGATGGGCTCTGGGCTGGCTCAACAGGATCCCATCCTTGTCACCACTGTTAAATAGTGGGTCCATGGATGAGCAGGCTTGAGTCTAGTGATCAGCTTGTCTTAGTGATCAGCTCACTAGACTCAGCTCTGTTAAATAGCATGCAATTGCCACACCCAAACACACCCCATTCCCAGTGATAGACTATTTACATAACATTACTACTAGATTGGTTACTTTCAGAATCCTGGTAGGCTATTATTCTTGTGCTACAAGCTCAGCCAGTCTCTGCGGTGATTCAATCAGGAATGATTCAGTCCCAGTACATAATACCTCTTCCACTGGATAAAGAATTTCTTCTGGCAGGGGAAGCTTGGTTGGGTCATGTGGTCAAATATACTCCATTATCTCATTTGAATTTTTTGCAACGATCTGATCTTCTCTTATCAATCTCATATTTTCAGGAGTGGGGGGGGGGAGAGAGAGAGAGAGAGAGAGAGAGAGTGATTCCTGCCTAAGGCCACTTTGTGAGTTTATGGCAGAGACCAATGCTCCCTCTAAACTGTGGAGTCTTGTGAGCAAAAATTCTACTTTGTGAGCTAATTGGCATTAAGGTTGTGAGCGAGTGATTTGGCTGCTGCATAAATTAATTTGCTCTGGAGCCATCCTTCCTGAGCTAAGCCAAAAATGTGTGAGCTGGAGGCTAAAAAACTGTGAGCTAGCTCACTCTAACTCAGCTTAGAGGGAACAATTTCAAATCAGACTTCCTTACTTTTTAGTCACCCTCTCAGCCCCAGAGGTACCCCAGCATTTAAAACTGACTTTGTTCAGTTGTACCTATTTCTATGAATGCTTTGTCCCTTTCTTTTTGGGGATAGTTATTTTCCACCTAAGCCCAACCCTAGCTTTTCTACAAGCCCACCCCACCCCCAGTTTCCTAACTGGCCCACCAGTTATTGGCAAACATCCAAAAGTTACTAGGGTTGCCAGCCTCCAGGTGGGGCCGGGGGATCTCTCATTTTCACAACTCATCTCCAGTTGACAGATATCAGCTCCCCTGGAGAAAATGGCTGCTTTGAAGGGGGGACTCTATAGCATTGTACCCTGCTGAGGCCTCTCCCCTCCCCAAACCCCACCTCTCCTGGACCCACCCCCAGAGTCTCCAGGTATTTTCCAAACCAGACCTATCAACCCTAAAAGCTAGCTACATGGCCACAACTGTGCAATGCCAAATTTAACACTGCTTTCAAATCAAAAGGAAAACCTGAATCGACAACCTGTGAGGAAAACCACAGTAGTATTAGAGCCTACATAGTGAGGCACAAACTCTTCCAGTACTTATGTGAGAGAGGGATGTAACATTAGACTGAAATCATGCAAATGTATGCATAGCAATGTAGAAAGCCTGTTTTGCATGATTACCACTTAATATTTGCATATTGCAGACTTTATGTCTTCCAGATTCCAGGGTAGGGGTAGACTACAGGAATTCAAGAACTGTCTTGGAGATGGATTTCCCCCCACACACACACTCCATATCCACAATCTTATTTTGTTTGTTTTCCATAAACCATTTGCATCTGTTAAAGTGGTGAGGATATAAGAAACTTGCAAAATAAAAAGAAAGAAGAGCTTAGAAGAAGTTGATACAATATGAATAATAGGTTTTCTGTCAATGCCCACCCCAACCATAGCTATTTCACAAAGAGAACTTGGAGTTCATTACAGGACACACAGGGCACGCTAACACATTAAAGTAGGAATTCATGATTATCAAACTCTAAGAACGGATTGAAAACAGGCCTTAGTTTCAGTATGCCAAAGTTAATCCAACTAAGAACTGAGGGCCTGTTTAGGCATTTCCCTAAGCGACAATAGTATTTACTTATTGGAAGAGTAATGCACACTCACTTCTACCTCCATGGAAATAACATAATGTGTAATATTGGTCATCCACAGACATTTTTAGGCATGAGAGGGCTCAACAGTATCACCTTCCTTTTTCGAGAGAGAAAGATTGTCAGATAGAGGTTGCCATGAAGTCTGCAATATTATCTCCTTGATGGACTGGAACAGGGCATGGCCACTCCTATGCCTATAAAAACCTTCCTGGTAAGACGCTGAGGCTGATTTCACACTAGAGCTGCCTCGATGTTGCACCGCCATTTGCCCTGATACTATTGGTCAATTTCACACCCGAAACCGCAGGGCTCCTTTTTGACCTGTGGCTTTGCCCGATTTCCCCCACAGTTTCGTGATCCTGTTTTTTGAGGATCACGAAACTGCGGAGGAAATCGGACAAAGCTGTGGGTGAAATGCAGCCCCATGGCTTCGGATGTGAAATTGACCAATAGTTTTGGGGCAAATGGCGGCGCAACATCGAGGCAGCTCTAGTGGGAAATCAGCCATAGCCTTTCCTTTGTCTTATAACCTGGTTACTTCCTCTTTGGGAGGAGAACTATCAGAATCAGCAGGGGGGAAAATCATCAGAGAAGCAGAACATTCTACAAAAAAATCCAAACCTTGCTGGTGCAAAAGTTAACTTGAAAATGCAATGGGACAAATGTTACTTAAGGTCCTTGTGGCTATACTGCTTGGCCCTTTCTTTCCTGCTCATCCTTCACAAGGAGCCATGGTACTCAGCCTTTTTCATCACATGAATCTACCATGCCATAGCTTATTAACACCCCAACAATGGTGTCACATTTAGTCTGGAATGATATTGTAACTAGAACTGAGATTAATTTTCAGGGATGAACAATATCAGTGCAAAAAGAGGGCTTTTGAAAGATCATAAATGGTTGTGATTAACACATGGAATTAACACATGCCACAGGAGATGGTGGCTACAAGCATGGACCGCTTCAAGAGAGAATTAGATAAGATATGGAGCAGAGGTCCATCAGTGGCTATTAGCCACAAGGAATAGGTGGGAACTCTTGGTCTCAGGCAAGTGATGCTCTGTATTCTTGGTGCTTGAGGGGGGCAACAGTGGGAGGGCTTCTAGTGCCCCGGTCCCACTGCTGGAACTCCTTATGGCTTTTAATTTTGTTTGCTGTCCCTGTTGCAATGTTGTTGTTCTTCTAATGTTGTTACTGTACACAGTGCTAGCCAATCAGGAACTGGGTAGCCAGTGCAACACTGTCACAGCTCTGTGTAGTCAATCATATTTGGCTATAAGGTGACCTCACTGAGGGCAAAGAAAGCCCTCATATTGCCCAGACTATGGATAAAGAAAAGGGGAATATGATGGGCAACTGGACTGATGTTCCCCATCTCTCCATGCTGTGCTGGCAGGCAATTAAACCACTGCAGTGTGGAAAAACAGGGAATGTCAGTCCTGTTACCACAGCAGTAAGCTGCTATATTCCCTCTTTTCCAACCACAAACATTTTTGTGCCTCCCCAGTTACCAAAGGGTGATGGTAAAGTATGAAAATGATCATGAAAACCAGACCAGTTGTATTTCTCACCTCAACAGGCTGAAGTAAGAACATAAGAACATAAGATAAGCCAATGCTGGATCAGGCCAATGGCCCATCCAGTCCAACACTCTGTGTCACAGTGGCCAAAAACACCAGGTGCCATCAAGACCACCAGTGGGGCCAGGACACTAGACCCTAGTGTTTCTGGTATTTAGAAAAAGAGAGCCAACACTGTTGAATGTACTCTATCTGTCAGCTGCTGCAGTTCTGCTAATGAAGCCACACTAAAAGAATTCTGGTGCCCAGATCCCATCTTCTACACAACAGTGCACTCATCAGTTTATTTATAGTGAAACTCTCACACAGCTGCATCAGTGAGATCACATACAAACAAATACACAGCCTCCTCTATTGAACATCAGTGCTCCTTCCCACTAATATGAACACCAGTGCACAAGCATGAAACAGGCCAGAGGTATTCTGTGAACTAGATTACTGCACTGATGCACAGCTATATTTTACTTTCCAAAACAGATATCATAATCTGCAGTTGTTCTTTCGAGGTCTTAGTCAGGGTGCATTTGTTTCCTTGACTGTTTTCAGAGTAAGTGGAAAGAGAAAAAGAAGAAAAGAAGCCTGGCAGTAAGAAAAAAGGGGAGAAAATCAATCACACTCTTTCAAGATGCATGTGGCTTTTATGTTTTTGGGGTAATTGAAATGAAAGATTGCTGTCTTTTATAAAAAGCTATTGGAGTAATTTGTGAGGCATCTAAAGTGTTTTTATATTTTGTGATAAAATATCAAGCTCTTCATGGACGAACCTAGTAGATCACAGGACCTTTCTAGGCCTTAAGAAGTCTCAGATTCTTGTTCTGATACAACTCTGTGTGTAGTGAAGTTAGTGCTAATGCAGCCCTAATTAGATACTTGCAGTAGCACAAACAGCTGTTCAGAAGTGGGGATCCTAATTAAATGTCCCACAGTCTGGCCTAAACATCTGGTCAGTGTAGCCAAATGTAAGCAGCCCTGTATGGTAGATCAGAATAAGGAATCATGCATATCACATCCAATTTCAAGTTTGCACACTTCACTACATGAGGTTTCTGCTCGCAGCTGGATGCGCATTTGCCATCCATTACATACAGCACCTTGTACCTGCTCTGCCTGCTATGCCAGCTACATCCTGTTCTGGATAGAAATGTTCTTGCCATGGTTATCAATGCCCTGCTATCATTTAGGCTTGATTCCTGCAATACTTTATGTGTAGTTCTGTTTCTGAAAATTGTTCAGAAACTTCAACTAATCCAGAATATGGCATACATGTTTCTGGCCAGGTCTAGGAATTCTTAGGATCTACATGAATATAACATACATGTATTAATGGCAATAATTCCATAACTTTTTTTTTGCCATCAAGTCACAGCCGACTTATACTAACCCTGGAAAGTTTTCAATGCAAGAGATGAACCCTGGTCTCCCATCCAAATACTAACCAAGGGAGTTCCTAGCTCCCAAGATCTGACAAGATCCAGCTAGTCTGAGCTATCCAGGTCAGGGTAAATTTCTTAGATATGTAGGCAATATTACAATGGCTTTGGGAAGAAAAATCAGAAGGAATATTTAGGAATGCTCCAACACCCACCCTTCTGGCTAATGGTCTGCTCACTGTTTGTAACCCAGCCTCACTCTTGGCTTCCCAGCTTGACCTGACACTTTCTCCTTGGGGTTGGTCAGGAAAACACTCCCTCCTTCCTTGGCGGGGGGAGGGCAGAACTGGGGCATGCTGGGGCAAGTGCCCTTCCCAGGACTATTTATCTCTCCCTTTCTAAGGTCCTTTTCCAGGGCTGTTTCTCCCCCCTATCCTTGCGGTTCCCCTCCTCCTTCCCCCACAGACCTGTTGTTGCTGCACACTACTCAGCAATCAATTGTATAAACAAACAGGGAGCACATCAGTCAGCCAACATTTATAAATTAATACTGTACTCTAAGTCTGACCTATTGGTGTTGGTTTAAATCTGTTTTATCTACGTTATTTCATGCATGTACATTTTCACTCATCCTCATGGGTACTATAGTCTAACTCCCCCAATCATTTAATTATCTGTCACAACCATCCATGACCCTGAATAGAATCATCTCACCTGCTGTGCAGATGCAAATGCTCCTGCAATGCAAGAAAATGAAACTCCACTACCGCAGCTACTGCACAGCTGCAAAGCTATTCAACAGCTGATGAGGCATAGAGGCAAACCGACTGGAGGTTCAACTCATAGCTGATAGCAACTTTCAGACATGGTGTCTTTTGCCCTAGTGCTCTACTGACCAATGATTGCAACTCACCAACAGCCTAAGATGCAACTTAAGTGGCTCTTCCTCCAACAAAAGTTGGAGGAAAGCTCTTTAGACAGGAGAAAAGCATGCAGTACTTTTGCTGGTGTTTTCAACACTTCACAAAAGTATGTACAAATTTTTTCCCTTTATTTTTCAGTACATAAACTGTATTCAATGACTCTACATCATAAACCACAATCCTGTGTCATCCCATTCCAATCTTGTTTTCCTTCTTAAACCCAGAGATTATATACCACAGTTAAAAAAATACAGATAGAGATTTCTACAATTATTTCCTATGGTAGAAAGGAAGTTTTATGTGGTATTGCAAACATAATTTTATTTTATTTTTTTATTGAATACATTTTTTTACCTCACATGTCTCCCAAAGGATCCAAGGCAGGGTAGATTTGTTCATGTGAGACCCGGGTTAATATCCTACTTTGAGATGCTCTCTGAGTCAACATGGGCCAATCACTGTTTTTCATCCTAAAACCACTCACATATAATAGATATGAGGATAAAATGGAAAACTGATGTGCTGAAGGTGTCTTTGCAGAAGATTGGCCTGCCCTCAGTAACAGTTATTGGCCTTACATAACAACATAAGAACATAAGAGAAGCCAATGTTGAATCAGGCCAATGGCCCATCTACTCCAACACTCTATCACACAGTGGCCAAAAATACCAGGTGCCATCAGGAGATCCAGCAGTGGGGCCAGGACACTAGCAGCCCTCCCACTACTGCCCCCCCAGCACCAAGAATAGTGTGCATCACCTGCCCCAGACTGAGAGTTCCTATCTATAGTAAAGGTAAAGGTAAAGGTTCCCTTGCTCGAAAGCCAGTCGAATCCGACTCTAGGGTTGCGGTGCTCATCTCCGTTTCAAAGCCGAAGAGCCAGCGCTGTCCGAAGACATTTCCGTGGTCATGTGGCCGGCATGACTAAACACCAAGGCGCACGGAACGCTGTTACCTTCCCACTGAAGTGGTACCTATTTATCTACTTGCAATTTCTGCTTTCGAACTGCTAGGTTGGCAGGAGCTGGAACTAGAGACAGAGCTCACCCCATCATGCAGCACCCGGGTCTCGAACTGCTGAACTACTGACCTTCCACAGCCTGCAGTTCAGCGTCTTAACCACTTGAGCCACCGCAGCTCCTCCTTATTCTAATTCCGGACTTTTTTTTTTCTGTGCGGATACCTATTCCCTCCAACAGGGGCCTCACTCTCCCCCAACAGCTTTTCCTACATAGTCAGTAGACTTCCTGGGTTTGTAGAAAAATCCAAACAGTGAGGAAATCCCTTCAGGGACAGTTGAATTCCCCCCCAAAAGCCTTTTGAAATGGCCTCTGCAGGGACCTGACTCCAGGCAGCAACGGTGGTGAGAGATTAGAATGTTGGGGGGGGGGAGGCTTCTGACTGGCTCTGTCAGTCAAGGGTGGGGGGAAGGGCCCTTTCTTTCCAGGCCTCTTTCGGCCTTGGAGGGGGAGGGAGGGAGGGAGCCTTGGGGCCAGGCTGGGGGATTCCTAGAGGTTTTGGGGTGGAGTGCAAGGAGGGCAGGATTTGGGGAAGGGAGCGGCCTCAGCTGGGTATCATGCCACAGAATCCACCCTCCAAAGCAGCCATTTTCTCCAGGGAGACAGATCTCTGTTGTTCACAGATCTCTGGAGTTCACTCTCCAGGCCCCACTTGGAGGTTGCCAACCCTAGGCCTGGCAGCAGTCTAGGGTTGCCAGGTCCCCCCATGGGCACTGGCAGGGGATGGGGTAGTGGGGTTGCCAGCTCCAGGTCTGGAAACTCCTGGAGATTTGGGGATGGAGTCTGGGGAGGACAGGGACCTCAGTGGGGTACAATGCCCTAGAGTCCACCCTCCAAAGTATCAATTTTCTCCAGGGGAAGTTATCTCAGTAGTCTGGAGCTCAGCAGTAATTCCAGGGGATCTCCAGATCCCACCTGGAGGCTGGCATCCCTAGGCAGCACTCTCTGGGTGACTTGATACCACCTAATTTGCATGACTCAACTTGGCCTGGCTGCTTGCTGCTGTTCAGCAGCCACCCTATGAAAGCCAGCAGTGATGCAGCAGTTAGAGCCTCAGAGCAGGGTCTGCAAGACCCAGGTTCAGATCCCCATATTGCGGTGGAAGCTGACTGGGTGATTTTGGACCAGTCACATACTTTCAGCCTAACCAACCTCACAGGGTTGTTGTGCAGATAAAAAGGAGGTGAGAATAATGTAAGCTGCTTTGGTCCCCACTGTGGAGAAAGACTATAATTTTCCTTGGTAGAAACTGTGGGGGAGGGGGTGGAGACAAAAAGCTGAAGACAGATAAAGGCAGATAAAGGTTAAGTTGGCTGTTGGGTGGGAAGGAAATAGGGTTGCCAACTCTGGATTGGGAAACTCCTGGACATTTAAGGGGTGGATCCTGGGGATGGTGGGGTTTGAGGAGGGGAGGAACTTCAGACCAGTATAATGCCATAGACTCCACCCTCCAAACCAGTCATTTCCTCCATGAGAACTACCATTGCCAGCCTCTGGGTGAGGGCTGGAGATCACCCAGCATTAAAACTGTTGTCTGGGTGACAGAGATCAGTTCCCCTGGATAAAATGGCTGCTTTGGAGGGTTGAGTCTATGGCTCCACCCCCAGAAGGGAGAAAGAGTGTGAGATAGGTAAGGGTAGAGGGGAGGAAGCAAAGGTGTGAGGAATGGGATGACCATCCCGCAAGTTTCTTGCGGGTCTCCACTTGTTTTTATCTAATTCCCTCTTGAAACTGTCCCTGCTTGTAGCTGCCACCACCACCTGTGGCAGTGAATTCCATATGTTAATCACACTCTGGGTGAAGAAGTACTTCCTTTGATCTATTCTAACCTGACTGCTCAGGAATTTCATTGAGTGCCCACGAGTTCTTGTATTGTGAGAAAGGGAGAAAAGTACTTCCCTCTTAACCTGCTCAATCCCATGCTTAACCTTATAAACCTTGACCATGTCACCCCTCAGCTGTTGTTTCTCCAAACTAAAGAGCCCCAAGCATTTTAACCTTTCTTCATAGGGAAAGTGTTCCAACCGTTTTATCATTCTAGTTTCCCTTCTCTGCACTTTTTCCAATGCTATGATATCCTTTTTGAGGTGTGGCGATCAGAACTGTACACAGTATTCCAAATGAGGCCTCGCCAATGATTTATACAGGGGCATTATGATACTGGCTGATTTGTTTTCAATTCCCTTCCTAATAATCCTCAGCATAGTGTTGGCCTTCTTTATTGCAGTTACACACTGTCTAGACATTTTCAGTGAGTTATCTACTATGACTCCAAGATCTCTCTCTTGGTCCGTCTCTGCCAGTTCAGACCCCATCAATGTGTATTTATATTTAGGATTTTTGGCTCCAATGTGCATCACTTTGCACTTGGCCACATTGAATCCCATTTGCCACGTTGACACCCACTCACCCATCCTCAACAGATCCCTTTGAAGTGCCTCCCTGGTTTTCACCACCCTGAACAACTTTGTGTCATCTGCAAATTTAGCCACTTCACTGCTTACTCCCAATTCCAAATCGTTAATAAACAAGTTAAAAAGCATTGGACCGAGTACTGATCCCTGTGGTACCCCACTGCCTCCCAAACTCCACTGAGAAAGTTTCCCATTTATACTCACTCTCTGTTTCCTATTTATAAACCAGTTTTTGATCCACAAGAGGACTTGTCCTTTTATCCCATGACTATTGAGCTCACTTAGGACCCTTCCTCCCTCATTCTGGTGTTGTTTATGTGTTTTTATTGAATTGTTTTTGTAATTTTAAATGTTGCTTTTAATTGTTCAAATGCTTTAAATATTTTTATATGTGCCACCTTGGGAACCCTGTGACGCGCAGACTGCGTAAGCAAGGTGTAGCCACCTAGAGCCACCAGGATTGTGCAGCAACTCCAACACTTTAGCAAAGTAACTGCTATATAGCACCACACAGAGTCAGAACTGTGGAAAACTATATACAGTGTTTATTCACAATATACTCCAACAAACTGCTCCGCCAGACACACACTTTGAGAGAAGAAGAAAGTACAGTACAAGACATTTACATTTATACATATGACAACCAATCAGCATCATGCTGAGTCATTGCCCACTGACCTCATACCTGGGCAAGGCTTCAATTTTGTTTTCCTGGCTAATGGCAAAGTAGCCCTTTTCATTTCTGGTAATCTCCATACCCAAATAGTACTTGATTTCACCCAGATTTTTCATTTTAAAGTGCTGTTTTGTAGTTTCTTCAAACCAAACCAACTGCACATTTTGTTTGTACATAAAGCAGATATCATCCACGAACACCATTAGATAGCATTTATCTCCATTAATTGTCTTGTGGAACATGCATGGGTCAGCAACGCTTTGTTTAAACCCCATGTTGGTTAAAGTACCAGTGAGACATACATTCCATAAATCCCCACTCTGTTTCAAACCGTATAATCCCTTTTTCAACCTCAATACCAGGTTGGGATTTGTACTTTCAAAACCAGGTATTTGTTTCATGTATAGTTGCTCATCCAGAGCTGCATTCAGATATGCAGTTGTGAAGTCAAAATGCTGAACCTTCAACCCTTCTGCACCTGCCTTTGACAATGCTACATTCAAAGTATTACTTTTTACTGTAGGAGCAAATGTTTCATCATAGTCCACCCCTAACTCTTGAATATACCCCTGTGCTATTAATCTAGCCTTCCTCTGTGGCATTTCACCTTGCACAGGTTTCAGTTTGTACAACCATCTGCACCCTATGACCTTTTTCCCCTCAGGCAATTCAGACAGTTCAAACACTTCATTTGTGCATAGAGAATCATACTCCACTTGCATTGCTTTTAGCCATGCTTGCTTTTCAGTTTCCTGCATCATAGTTACATCATTGTAACAAGTAGGTTCTTTTACACACACAAAATTTGCCACTTGTGTATCATACCCAAATCTTTGTGGCGGAACACCTTTTGTACTTCTCTCAGACCTCCTGGGTGTGGTACTTTCTGTTTTAACACCACCTGTTACACTAGGCTGAGAAGAACTTGCCTCTGGAACCTCAGAACTTACATCAGTATCTGTTTCACCAGTAACAGGCAACACTGTTTGTTCAGGTAGAGAGTTTGCATGAATATTGTGCCAATTCTTGCCCTCAGAAAAATTGGCAGACCTGCTGAAAGTGATTTGATGGTGGTCATTAGAGAACCTGTAAGTTTTCATACCTGATTGATATCCCAAAAAGAGCATTTGCTTTGATCTGGGACCACCTTTTCTGCGCTGATCTACAGGTATTTTAACCCACGCTTTAGACCCAAACACACGTAGATAATTCAATTTTGGCATTTTTCCATAAAGCAGATAGAAAGGTATGCTATTCAAAATTCTTGACCAAGTCCTATTTGATACATACACTGCACATTTCAAACCTTCAGCCCAAAATGACTTTGGTAACTGAGCATCAGCCAACATTGCATACATAATGGTCTGTAGGGTGGAGTTCTTTCGTTCTGCAACCCCATTCTCGGGTGGTGCTGCTGGGTTAGCAACCCTGTGTTTAACCCCTATTTTTTGCAACCATTGTTTCATTGCATTTGACATGAATTCTCCCCCCATATCAGTTTGCATGGCTTTTAACTCACCCAATTGGTTTCTTACTTTCTTGTGCCAGTATTTCAAGGTTTGACAAGTATCAGCCTTACTCTTTAAGATATATACCCATGAATAATGAGAAAAATCATCTGTTATAATCAACGCATAACGATTATGAGATAAACTAGGAGGAAACGGTCCCATTAGATCCACATGCACTAATTGCAAAGCATGCGTTGATACTCTGTCACTTTTACAAGCTACAAGAAATGCCTGTGACTTAACTTGTTTACAGACCTGACAGTCAAGGAATGTTTTACAATCCTTCACTCCTTCCCTGCCTGTTAGGGCTAGGGTTTGATTTATGCAATGGAAGGAGGCGTGGCCTAGGCGACGATGAAGAAGATGTAAACATTCATGGTGTGGATTCTTATTCCCAGGCACGCTTGCTGATGCTGCCGTTTCAGGGCAATCTAAAACATACACACCATTTTTCAAATTAGCTGTAGCCCTCATTTTCCCACCTTTGCTAATGCTGCAAGACTCATTTGCAAACACTAATTCAAACTGAGCTCTGTCTAACGCCAGGACACTGAGCAAATTATTCTCAAGGGAGGGTACACAGAGTACGTTCTGAAAAGTATGGCTTAGACAAGAAATAGTTAACTCTCCACAGCAAGATACAGTAGCCACGTGACCATCAGCAAGGGTCACATGTGATAGTTGTGCTTTTCGTTGATTCTGGAGCATATCTGGAGTCTTACAGAATATTCTACTCACCCCACTATCAATTATCCAATCATGTGTTAAATCAGTACCTGTCAACACAAGCGAGGCATTAGAACGTTTAAACAACACGTCCTGCTGTCTGCTGACGGGTTTCTTCTTCTGTTGCAAGGGACAGTTTTTTTGTAGATGGGATACAGACCCACATAGGAAGCATTTTTTCACACGCAGAGCTCTTGCCGGCTCACATTTCACATTGAGCTGCTCTCTCTGCTTGCTGCAAGTCTCTTTGCATTCCACAGGCTGGGCATGCTGCCAGGAAACAGATAAGCGCTTCGTGTTTATTTTAGCTTCATGCTCCAGCGCACAGCCAACAATCATTTGTAGATTTAATTGTTCAACAGGTAAACCTTCCAGAGAGGTGACTAAAGTGTCAAAGTATTCATTTAAAGAACTTAATAAACAATAACATTTGTCCTCTTCGGATATCACCTTCCCTCTTCCCTGCAACTGCTGAAACAGCTCTGTCAGAGTGTTCACATGCTCCCGGACAGACTCTGTTGGAGCCTGATGCTTTCTGTAAAGACGCCGCATCAAAGTCATGATGGTACCTGCTGATGTTTGCACGTAGACGGCTTTAAGCGAATCCCACGCTCCCTTTGCATTTACTGCAGACGAAATATGAATTAATTGATCATCACTCACGGCCAGAACGATGCATGCCAGAGCTTTCTCGACCTTTGCCACATCTGCTGCCGGAACTGGATCAGGAGGGTCGTTAACGTACACCCAGAGCCCTTTCCTGATGAGATAGTGTTTCATCCGAAACGCCCACGTATCATAATTCGTGGAGGTCAGCTTGTCCACCACCTGCGTTGTTGGCACCAAAGCCATGCTTCCTCCGGCTTTCTCAACACGCTCGGGCTGGAACTGTTATCAGTCTCTCTCTCACACACAGCGTGATTCACCACAGCCAAGGCTTTCCCGGGCAGGCTTGTTCACTCCCCCACTCCTGGAAGAAGTCAGCACCCTCAGCTCCTTGTCCACTGCGGCACGCTCACTCTCGGTCTGGCTCACCGGCGTTGTTCAGATAGCAGTGCTGGCTGTCAGACTCACCGGTCCCCGACAGGCACGAATCCCCACTGGGCTGGTAGGCTCACCGTTGCTCTGGACGGTCCTCCCGCGAGGCTGGGCCCATAACCCTGACGCACAGACTGCGTAAGCAAGGTGTAGCCACCTAGAGCCACCAGGATTGTGCAGCAACTCCAACACTTTAGCAAAGTAACTGCTATATAGCACCACACAGAGTCAGAACTGTGGAAAACTATATACAGTGTTTATTCACAATATACTCCAACAAACTGCTCCGCCAGACACACACTTTGAGAGAAGAAGAAAGTACAGTACAAGACATTTACATTTATACATATGACAACCAATCAGCATCATGCTGAGTCATTGCCCACTGACCTCATACCTGGGCCGGTCTGAACAGGTCAGGACTTGTTCCAAGCAGCTTGCCAGCTGTCAGTTAGATCATGCTGATCTAGCTGCTGGATATTAACAACCAACACCCTGATAGGGTGGAAAGGTGGCATAAAAATGTTTTAAATAAATAAATCTTAATCTATAAAAAATAGGATAAACAGGAGGTTCAGTGTTCTTCTCCTAATGCCAGTTTGGAGTTTACAAACCCTCTCAAGTAGATAGAAGGCTCAAACCATGTTGAAGAAAGGTGTGATAAGTGTTTTTGTCAAAGTCAATCCTCATTTGTCATGTATTTCTGGTGTTCTCTTTTTCCTACCTGTAATCATCATGTATTGGGGCCATGGGGGGACAGACGGGGAGTGAGGGTGAGTGTGGGGGAATCACTTCACTTAGCTGCTTTGTAACTACTTTCTGAAGAGGCCTTCTGACTTGGAAGAATGTGAATGACCTTGGATATCTGTCTCTGCTAGCTAGCCTGTCATAGATAATGGAACTGTAGGTTCACAGGTGGTGGGGGAAAGGAGCGCACACTTTATTTAGGCAGGCTGAATGGATGGCTTGATTGGATGGGCCACTGGGGGGGTTGTTTGAATTAGGCACCAATCTTGTCAGTTCTGACACAGACAAGCTTAGCTTGTCACATCTTCATATTTCAATAAACAAATCACTACAAGACAGTGTTGTTGAGAATGAGTTTGTTCAAGAGTCTAACAGTTTCCTCCTTCTATTTCCTGTAGAGTGACTCTGTATTGTGATAACAGCACAATAACCCCATAGGCCCTTGTACCTTGAACAGCGTTTCCTATTTTCACACCTACAATGCTATGATATGGCAAGCTAGCCTGTGGAAATATTATCTGCTATGCAATAGGAACCCTGGCCCCTGTTGGATCTGCCCAGTGCCTACTCCCATTCCTCATATCCTGTCTGCTTGTTACATTGGTCTTTATTATTGACTACAATGACTATAATTACATTCTCCACTGTTACAGTTACATATATGCACAATGCAGACATATCCAACGAAATATAGGCATATGGATTCTGCTTGCTTGCACAGGACATATGATGGGAAATAAAGACAGGTGGGCCTTAGGAAGCCTATTTTCTTTTTCTTCAACTGTCCTATATTAGTTTCAGAATGGAAGAATTCTGGAAGTATAACAACTCATGCTTATAAAAACTTTCAAGGCAAATCTCTAGGTCCTAAAATCAATAGAAATATCAAGAAAGGGGAAACCTATTGATAAGAAATGGCCCCACATACTGAGAAAGGTTGCAATACTCATCAGAAATCAATCAAATGCAAGGGTGCTTCATGTTTGGATCTTCATTAATCTAGTCATGCTCCATCTGCAAAAATCGCTTGTTACAAAGTATCCCAGAGGAGGAGGATGAAGAACAACAGAACGAAAACATGGGAACACACTAGCAGCTCCTTTCAAAAGCACTGGTATTTGCTTGTTTGACTGCCTGAACATGCTGTCATGACTCATGATGATAAAACATCAACATAGTCAAAATTGTTTCTCAGATACTGTTTTATGCTGCAGTATCTTTTTTGTCTTTCTTGATGTAAGTTCAGATCCTGTTTTTCAAAAGCTTGTTTGAAAATGAGCACAGTGTCCTACAGTTTCACAACATTCAACAGCCAGTGTGATGTAGTGGTCAATGTATCAGAGTGCTTTTTGTTATTTTGTTTAATAATTACAACATCAAACAGAAAAGAAATAGAAAATATAGCAACATTGGTGGCAGGTCTACAAATAAGCATCTATTAAAAGTTTCTACTCATCACAAAAATATGTCCATGCACAATTGCCATCTATGTTCCATATGTTCAAATGCTGATAAAGTTGTAAGGTCATTAATCCATTGGATTATGAGAGGTAGACATTTATCTCTCTAGTGCTGTTATATAAGTCTTTCAACAACAGTAAGGGCGTGGAGGATCCATTTTCACTTATCATAAATTAGCTTCCAGGAGACGGGCAAATAGTTTAGAAGTACATAGGCATCCTCAAAGATAAATTAATATTGTTATAAAAATTGATATGAGTAATTACTTCCTCCCAAAAAGGCCGAATAACTGGACAAGTCCAAAGTATATGTTTATAACAGACATGTCAACATATCAGAGTAAGTTTAAGGAGATATGAGCTCAAGTCCCTACTCAGCCATTAAATTAACTGGGTGACCTCTGGTTAGTAACTATCTCAGCTTAACCTTAACATTCCTATTTCACAAAATTGTTTTGGAAAAAGAAAAAGTGGAGGATAGAAAACAATGTACATCATCTTGAACATCTTGGGGACAAAAATGTAATAGATAAATGGACCACCAATCAGTGAATTTCCAAAAGCCTCTTGAAAAAGAACTGTCTTAAAAATCTAAAAATTAACAATAGTGTGGGAAATTCTCTCTCTAAGGGACTGAATTTCATAGTTTTGGCATTGGACCCCAGACTGCCCTGTCTTGAATGACCAGCCGTCATACCTCAGTCAGCAGAGGAACACAGTTCAGGGCTTATGTTAATAATGTATATTCTGAGTCTAATTTAAAATATATATATATACCTCAAAATAAATTTTATCCAGACCAACCAAAAATGATCTGTGCCAGCATGCAACGCTTAGGATGGGATATATCAATTGGAAGTTAGAAAATTACTTGCTTCACGAAAAGTGATGCAACTGTACATAACAGTAAGAAAATCCTGAATGCCTCTGTACTTAATGAAATTAGCTCTATAGTGATGCAACTTAATCAGTATGCCTCATAATAAAATTCAATAGTGTGCTTACAGATGTATCAATTAAACACTTGTACAGGCCTACACAGATACCAGAGGAAATTTAATGCATCATTACATAATCAACTGCTTGTTAAAATGCCCTAGTTTTTATCATTGTAATGTTTTAATAAAGATACATGCAGGTACTCTTATTATCTAGAATTTTCTGGGTTACCTTTGCAGTCTTCACAAGCACTCTGGCTGCTGTTTTGAACAGAATAACATCAGATCATGAACTGGGGGGAATCTGAAAACAAATGACTGGGGACATTCCTGTGCATGCTTGCAGCAACATCCAAGCTTTAATCCACTGCCTTTCATTGCCAGGAGTCCTCTCCTACCATGACTCCCTCCTTGCCCAACAAAAGTCTGGAAAATGGGGCTGGGAGCTGGAAGAGCTCAGCTCATAGGGATGGTGATGAAATGGAAGGAAGGGGCCTAGTTCAGAATGACTCTAACATTAAATTTCATGAATTAGGAGTGAATTTAAATTGGACTAAATTATCCAGTTTAAATCAGAACTACTCCATACTAGCCCAGGAATCAATTCTTTCTCCAGCCAGAGGTTGACATCTGCCAGAAATTCTGGATCTGCCCTATCAGTCCCTGGTATGTTTCTTGAATCCTTTCAATGCTGAGCAGTACCCTTGCATTTGAATCATATTTTTGTCATACAGTGCTGTTGTTAGAACAAATGTAGAGTCCAGTGCCACCTTTAAGACCAACAAAGGTTTATTCAAGGTATGAGCTTTCGTGTGCTTGCACACTTTTTAAAGTGCTGTTGTTAGTGAAGGACAGAAAGTAGAAGAGAAAGCTTTTAAAAATAAATGTCCATTTTAGCCATTGTAGTATTAAGTAAAATTGTTCTATGTAATGATGAGCAAACATTCCTTTTCTCAAAACACAATCTGATCACAACTGTGAACACTCAGAAAAGTGTACTTTTCATTGACAGGTTTGGAAAAGTTCTAAGTCATTTTCAAATACTTTACGCAAGCATTCTTGCACCATACCTTTCTAACTGTGGCTTGTGTATGTGGGAAGGCACCAGTCCATAATGAAGCTGCACAGCTTTCACACCACCTAGGAAGAATAATGAAGGTAATTTGTCCTTCTGCAGTGGTTGCCTGACTCACCTATTTTTCTTGCCTAGTCCTGATCCTGAGGAGAGAGGGTCAAATGTTTATCAAGTACTGAAAACTGGATACAAATACTTAGCAGTCTTGCACTGCCAAGTGGGAAGTGTGGCTCATATTTCAAGGAAGGCATTGTGTTTCCTAGGCAACCATGTTGACATACTTGATGTACACCATCTATCACCTTGCCCTGTGATGCTGAACATCCACCCACAGCACTACTGGTCAGCTGCTTAACATGGTGAGTAATATCACTGATTGTTTATGAAACTCTGTAAAGCTCTATGAACATTTATGGTGCTTAATAAATAAATTAAAATATGTGGTCATTCTAGTACTATCAATGAAAAAAGGAAATCCCATTATTTATTTATTTATTATTTCGATTTATAGCCCGCCCTCCCCGCAAGCAGGCTCAGGGCAGCTCACAAATAAGGCACATGCCAATACACAAAATAGGTTAAAACTACATAAAAGCAGTCATTTACAATATTAAGTGCTCTAGATGTTTCAGTCTTCAATAAAAAGATGGCATTTTAAAGATGGTACTCCCAGCTCAGTGGTGTCAGCTCCATGTAATACAGTTCAGTGGTGTCAGTTCCCAGTTCAGTGGTGTCAGCTCCATGTAATACAATTGAGGATTTTGGAATAGGATTCCACTATATTCATGAAATTATATGCTCCTGTCCAATAATTATAAATTATCATTGGCAAATTCCTTGGAATGATGGATGCATATGGGACCACTGTGGAACAAGGCTTGGGCTGGTTTGCTTTCCCCTCCCTCCTCTCAAGTTTCTGTACTTCTCATATACAAAATCTGTTTGGAAACCCTGTCTTTGCATGCAGATCACATTTCATTAGATCAAGGTAATTGCCTTTTACATTGTATTTATTACTCCTTGGAATAACATTAGTGACAAAGAAAATCAGTCTTTAAAGTGTCAGACACAACAGTTCACCAAAGATTAAGTGGGAGGTGAAAGAAGAATGCAGTATACTATTTACATTTTGCAGTATCTAGTAAGGTACATGTCAAGGTTATTATGAGTTGAATACCTACATTTAGTACCATTCCAATTAATTTACTCTGGCCCACTGTCATGCATTCATTTTCTTTACTGCAATATATCATAGATGTTCCTTTGCTACTCTGGGTATCAAATTGTGCCACATTATATAGTGGCATACTAAATAAAGAGATTACAAAAACAAACTAATTCCTGTTTTAAAAATTTTGAAATTATGCTGAAACATCTGTACATAAAAACAATTTGTACCCAGCTCTCCATTTTGCTACCCAGCATAATTGCAAATTTATCACTAATTCAAAGGATGAGTGGCTTGTTCTATCTGATTTTCTAACAGCCTTCACAGACAGCTAGCATATTGCAATTATTCCCATTAGAGTTTGAGAGGAAACTGGGCCAGATACGGAAAAGAAAACTTACAGCCAATGAGCCACTGATGAATCTAAACATACCTAACAATGGACTGGACTAGAGTCAATGAGAGAGATTGTTCAACAGTTCTATCAGTTTATAATTTTCTTATCATAGTGACATGGAAAAAGCCAAATGGTTTCTCTGCATCAGCTATGCCATAGCCAGACCAAGTCTTTAAAATTCAGGACAAACAACTGTCCCTAACTCATTTCTCTTCACAACAATTTCTCATAGATTAACCCAGGTTGTCAGCCATGTTGGTCTGAAGCAGTAGAACAAATTTAGAGTCCAGTGGCACCTTTAAGACCAAGAAAGTTTTATTCAAGGTATGAGTTTTTGCGTGCATGCACACTTTTTCAAATACATTGGAATGGTAGGTAAGGTTCAAACTTATAGACAAGCTAAACAGCAAATTAACATGTAACATGATGAAGATAATAGAATCATAGAATCATAGAGTTAGAAAGGACCTCCAGGGTCATCTAATCCAACCCCCTGCACAATGCAGGAAATTCACAAATACCTCCCCTCCTGTTAGCCAAATTGTCTTGATTTATAAATACATGTGGGGAATTGAGAATTAAATGGTAATAGGCATTCAATATAGAATCAGACCTGTGTATACTGGAGTCCCACTTATCCAAATCCCAGAAATAGACACTGAGACTAGACCTTCAAAAGCAGTGATTTCTTTTACTAAAGGATTATAACCCATACAAACATAGAATCAAGCCCTCACAAACACAATACAGGACTAAGCATATAGAGTTGAAAAGACAGAGACATTTGTATGAGCAGGATTATTATTGGTAGTGATACTCTACCTGTCTGGCAAGACACTTGGATCATGTACTGAAAAATAATACAATAAAGGGAAAGGGACCATGAGCTGACCAACAGCACTGATTCCAAACAGGCCTAGATTTGGAACCAACAAGATAGGGTGGGGTTAGGAAAGGCAAGAACAAGAGGGGAACAATGACTAGATGCTCTATTTTATACCTGATTTGTGACCTGAGGCAGTTGCCTGCTGTCACATGTTCCCCAGGAAAGATTGACTAAAAACTTAAACTATGAATAAGGCAGAAAAAGACATTAACCACTGGGCAATTGCAGGTAATGGCTTGGCTATGAGTAACCCCTCTCAGGAATGAGAAAGACAAAAGGAGGAAATGAAGAGGACAATCCGAGGTGTAAGACCGGTACTTGGGATTCCAAGAGGAAGTCCTCCGACTTATGGACAATTTAAAAACTAATAAATCACCAGGCCCGGATGGCATTCATCCGAGAGTTCTGAAAGAACTCAAATGTGAACTTGTGGATCTCCTGACAAAAATATGTAATCTTTCTTTAAAATCTGCCTCCATTCCTGAGGACTGGAAGGTAGCTAATGTCATTCCCATCTTTAAAAAGGGCTCCAGGGGAGATCCAGGAAATTACAGGCCAGTCAGTCTGACATCAATACTGGGTAAGTTAGTGGAAACTGTTATTAAGGAGAGAATTAGTAGGCACATTGATGAACAAAAACTATTGAGGCAGACTCAGCATGGGTTCTGTAAGGGAAGATCTTGTCTCACTAACCTGTTAGTGTTTTTTGAGGGAGTGAACAAACATGTGGACAAGGGGGACCCAACAGATATTATTTACCTTGACTTCCGGAAAGCTTTTGATACAGTTCCTCATCAAAGGCTCCTAAGTAAGCTCAATAGTCATGGGATAAAAGGACAAGTCCTCTTGTGGATCGAAAACTGGCTTATAAATAGAAAACAGAGAGTGAGTATAAATGGGAAACTTTCCCAGTGGAGGGTGGTAAGCAGTGGGGTACCACAGGGATCAGTACTCGGTCCGATGCTTTTTAACTTGTTTATTAATGATTTGGAATTCGGAGTAAGCAGTGAAGTGGCTAAATTTGCAGATGACACGAAGTTGTTCCGGGTGGTGAAAACCAGGGAGGAGTGTGAGGCACTCCAAAGGGATCTGTCGAGGATGGGTGAGTGGGCATCAACATGGCAAATGGGGTTCAATGTGGCCAAGTGCAAAGTGATGCACATTGGAGCCAAAAATCCTAAATATAAATACACATTGATGGGGTCTGAATTGGCAGAGACGGACCAAGAGAGAGATCTTGGAGTCATAGTAGATAACTCACTGAAAATGTCTAGACAGTGTGTAACTGCAATAAAGAAGGCCAACACTATGCTGAGGATTATTAGGAAGGGAATTGAAAACAAATCAGCCAGTATCATAATGCCCCTGTATAAATCATTGGCGAGGCCTCATTTGGAATACTGTGTACAGTTCTGATCGCCACACCTCAAAAAGGATATCATAGCATTGGAAAAAGTGCAGAGAAGGGAAACTAGAATGATAAAACGGTTGGAACACTTTCCCTATGAAGAAAGGTTAAAACGCTTGGGGCTCTTTAGTTTGGAGAAACAACAGCTGAGGAGTGACATGGTCAAGGTTTATAAGGTTAAGCATGGGATTGAGCAGGTTAAGAGGGAAGTACTTTTCTCCCTTTCTCACAATACAAGAACTCGTGGGCACTCAATGAAATTCCTGAGCAGTAAGGTTAGAATAGATCAAAGGAAGTACTTCTTCACCCAAAGTGTGATTAACATATGGAATTCACTGCCACAGGTGGTGGTGGCAGCTACAAGCATGGACAGTTTCAAGAGGGAATTAGATAACCATATGGAGCAGAAGTCCATCAGTGGCTATTAGCCACAAGGTATAGATAGGAACTCTCAGTCTGGGGCAGGTGATGCACTCTATTCTTGGTGCTGGGGGGGGGCAGTAGTGGGAGGGCTGCTAGTGTCCTGGCCCCACTGCTGGATCTCCTGATGGCACCTGGTATTTTTGGCCACTGTGTGATAGAGTGTTGGAGTAGATGGGCCATTGGCCTGATTCAACATTGGCTTCTCTTATGTTCTTATGTTGTTATGTAAGGCCAATAACTGTTACTGAGGGCAGGCCAATCTTCTGCAAAGACACCTTCAGCACATCAGTTTTCCATTTTATCCTCATATCTATTATATCTGAGTGGTTTTAGGATGAAAAACAGTGATTGGCCCATGTTGACTCAAAGAGCATCTCGAAGTAGGATATTAACCCGGGTCTCACATGAACAAATCTACCCTGCCTTCAATCCTTTTGGAGATATGTGAGGTAAAAAAATGTATTCAGTAAAAAAATAAAATAAAATTATGTTTGCAATACCACATAAAACTTCCTTTCCACCGTAGGAAATAATTGTAGAAACCTCTATCTGTATTTTTTTAACTGCGGTATATAATCTCTGGGTTCAAGAAGGAAAATAAGATTGGAATGGGATGACACAGGATTGTGGTTTATGATGTAGAGTCATTGAATACAGTTTATGTACTGAAAAATAAAGGGAAAAAAATGGTACATACTTTTGTGAAAAGTGTTGAAAACACCAGCAAAAGTACTGCATGCCTTTCTCCTGTCTAAAGAGCTTTCCTCCAACTTTTATTGGAGGAAGAGCCACTTAAGTTGCATCTTAGGCTGGAGGTGAGTTGCAATCATTGGTCTCTAGGGCAAAAGACACCATGTCTGAAAGTTGCTGTCAGCTAGGAGTTGAACCTCCAGTCTGTTTGCCTCTATGCCTCATCAGCTAGAATGATAAAAGGGTTGGAACACCTTCCCTATGAAGAAAGGTTAAGGTGCTTGGGTCTCTTTAGCTTGGAGAAGCGACGGCTGAGGGGTGACATGATCGAGGTTTATAAGATTATGAATGGGATTGAGCAGGTTGAGAAAGAAGTACTTTTCTCCCTTTCTCACAATACAAGAACTCGTGGGCACTCCATGAAATTGCTGAGCAGTCGGGTTAGAACAGATAAAAGGAAATACTTCTTCACCCAAAGAGTGATTAACATATGGAATTCACTGCCACAGGAGGAGGTGGCAGCTACAAGCATGGAGAGTTTCAAGTGGGAATTAGATAAACATATGGAGCAGAGGTCCATCAGTGGCTATTAGCCATGGGGTATAGATGGGAACTCTCAGTCTGGGGCAGGTGATGCACTCTATTCTTGGTGCTGGAGGGGGCAGTAGTGGGAGTGCTTCTAGTGTCCTGTTCCCGCTGCTGGACCTCCTGATGGCACCTGGTATATTTTGGCCGCTATATGACAGAGTGTTGGACTGGATGGGCCATTGGCCTGATTCAACATTGGCTTCTCTTATGTTCTATGTTCTTATGTTCTTATTAATGAACAGAAACTTGACAGCAGCATATCTCGATGGGCAGCTGGGAGACTTGATGGCTTGCTTCTGGCATAATTGGGCACATCCTTTTGTTTTAGGCTGCAGAGGAATGTGTGCTTCTTTTGGTGATGTTAATATGTGAGGATGGGTAGGGAATGCCTGTGTGATGGAGAAGGCAGTTTTCATGACGTCTGTACAAGGACCTCTTGTCCTTTTTGCGGAGCATGGCTTCTATGATCTGCTGCTGGTTCTGCGTGCATGGAGGTCAGGGCTGCTGGTCTGCATGCTGATGCTTGCATAGAGATGCCAGAGCAGGAAACTTCTCATAGTCCAGGAGTCCTTGTCTGATGTGGAATGCTGCTTAGACAGAAGGCTTTCCTTGGCTAAAGTACATCTTGGCTAAAGTACATCTTGTGGATTCAGTGTAAAAGGCGCTGCTTATGGGCTACAGTACTCTCCATTGCCCTGACTGACTTATTTCACAGTCCAGCTTTGCAGTCATATTTAAGAGTCTTTAGAAATGCTTTTCCTTGGCAAATAGAAGGGGAAGTCGTAGAAGTTGTGACAGACTTCACGTTCCTAGGATCCCAGATCACTGCAGATGGTGACTGCAACCATGAAATTAAAAGACGCCTGCTCCTTGGGAGGAAAGCGATGGCAAACCTAAACAGCATGATAAAAAGCAGAGACATCACCTTGCCAACAAAAGTCCACATGGTCAAAGCAATGGTATTCCCCATAGTAATGTATGGCTGTGAGAGTTGGACTATAAGGAAGGCTGAGCGCCGAAGAATAGATTCTTTTGAACTATGGTGCTGGAGAAGACTCTTGAGAGTCCCTTGGACTGCAAGGAGATCAAATCAGTCAATCCTAAAAGAAATCAACCCTGACTGTTCCCTGGAAGGCCAGATCCTGAAGCTGAAGCTCAAATACTTTGGCCACCAAATGAGAAGGGAGCACTCACTGGAGAAGACCCTGATGCTGGGAAAGATTGAAGGTCAAAGAAGAAGGGGACGGCAAAGGATGAGATGGTTAGACGGTGTCATCGATGCAACGAACATGAAATTGAGCAAACTTCAGCGGACAGTGGAAGACAGGAGGGCCTGGCGTAATCTGGTCCATGGGGTCGCGAAGAGTCGGACTTGACTGTGCAACTGAACAACAACAACAACAACAGAAATGCTTTATAAAGTGGCTGCTTGGCAACACTCCACATGCAGTGACTGCTGTTCAACACCCAGAAGATGACAAAAAACCACTAGGATCCCTGGCCAAACTGGCTTGGAGAAAAACTGCTTTGTGACCCAGTGGAAATCAACATTTCCCTAGGCATGTAAGAAAGGGCCACAAGAACTATGCATTGAGGCAACCCTTCCTGCCCTCCCTCTCATGATCTGCCTAAGTTCACACTATCAGCATTGCTTTCAGATGGCCATCTAGCCTCTGTTTGAAAACTTCCAAAGGAGAGCCCACCACCTCCTAAGGAATCCTGTCCCACTGAGGAACTGCTCAAAGATGTGCAAAGACAAACTAGATAGCAAGCTAAGGTTATAAGGTCAACAGTTGTAAAGCAATAAATATGTCAAAATAGCAGATAAATGTGTAAAGATATATTTTCTAATTGTGGGAAGTAAACTGATACTCTCCATTCTCTCCTCTCCTCCATGCCTGAGAGGTAATAACATTGTGCAGGACACACCCTTGATCTGGTGCACTGGTCCTAGAGAGGAGGTGGCACTGGTCCTCCTTTCTGGTTGTATTCTTATGTGTGTTTACTAAATGCTCTTTTAGTATATTGCTATTTTAATGTTAAATGTTTTAATTTTTTGATGTTCACTGCCTTGGGGACCCTAATTGGGGGAAAAGGTGCTGTAGAATTTTTTTTTAAAATAGATACATTAAAAATAAATTTTGTTCTGGGCAGGAAGGTGATCTCAATGTTGGGGAACTGACAATAGTTCCTTTGTCATGGACAGATCACTATTTGCTTGGTTTTAGATGTGCAGGAGTACCAAGACTCTGCATGGGTAGGGAATCTACTAAAATGATCCACCTCTAGAGCCAGATAGATCCAAATGACTTTCTGACTACTCCACTGGACTTTCCTGTTGACGTGGTTAGAGCTATTGTCAATGTAGAGTGACAGTGTACAATGACAGATTCAGGATGAATCTGATAACGCACAGATTAAAGCTCATTTTAGAGCTTATTCTGTGTCATGGGTGATGCCAAAGAAGCAATACTTTTCTGCCACCATTGCATCTACACATGTGGGCCAGCACAGCTGTTCCAGGTAATTAGAGGCCTATTGGGATCTGGCCTGCAGGAGGTGGCCCTCTGTGACCATTTTGCAGATAAAACCTTTTGCACCATTGACTTGGACCCTATATCAGCAGCAACAGGGTCACATGACCTTACTGGAGCTTACTTTTCCAATTGTTTGGGTCACTTTTCACTTTATCCAGTCTGAGCATGTGGTCAGGGTCCTTGGAGGTTTGAGGTTTTCCCCTTGCTTGTATGACCCTTGCCCTTCCAGGCTGCTTAAACTTGCTGGAGGGGGCAATTGAGTCCAAGAGGTAGTTAATGCCTCCTTAACCCAGGAGATCTGAATAATTATCAGCCACTCACAAATGTACCATTCTTGATCAAGATGATTGAGCAGGTGGTGGCTGGACAATTCCCCTGGATGAAGTGACTTATTTGGATCCTTAAACTGGAGCCAGACCTGGGTATGGGACTAGAACAGTCACCCTGGTGGATGACCTGTAGCAGGAGATGGATGGGGGTCTGCAACCCTAATGGTTCTTCTGGACCTCTCAATGGCTTTTGATACTGAATAGCTTTTTGAAGCAGGGTTGGGGAGGTAGTGTTTTATGGTCACTTTGGTCCTACCTGGAAGGTAGGTTTCAAAAGATGGTGCTGGGAGACTGCTGCTCATCTCCTTGGCCTTTACCAATAGAATCCTGCAGGGTTCCATCCCTTCCTGCATGTTCTTTAACATCTACATGAAACCACTAAGGTCATCTGGAGATTTAGGCTGGGCTGTCATCAATATGTGAATGACACTACGCTCTATTTCACACTTTCAGCTGATCCTAGGGAGGCTGTAGAAACCTTGAACAAGAGCCTGGAGTTATGGGTGGATGCAGGATAATAACCTGATGCTTAAACCTGACAAGATAAAAGTGTTACTGGTGAACAAAAGAACTGACCTGGGAATTGATGTGTCTCCTTGTTCTGGATGGGGTTGCACTCCCCCTGAAGGAGCAGGTCTATGGTTTGCCATGCTACTGGACCAAGCCCTACTGCTGGTTAAGCAGGTGGCTGTTGTGATAGCAATGCCTTTACTGACTTTGTCTGGTTAGCTAGTGCAGTCTTTCCTGAGAAGAAAATATCTGGCTACTGTGGTGCATGTCCTGGTTACATCTAGATTAGGTTACTGCAATACACTCTACACAGAGCTGCTCTTGCAGAATGACTGGAAACTTCAACTGGTACAGAATGCTATAGCCAGGATGCTGACTGGAGTGGGTCATAGGGACCATTTCACTCTTGGCTCATCTTCACTGGCTTCCTATTTGTTTCCAGGCCCAATTTGAGGTGCTAAGTTTGGCCAGTTTTGAGGTGCAAAGGTTGACCTTTAAAGCCTTATATGGTCTGTGTCCAGCGTATCTTAAGGACTGTGTGCTCCCATATGAAGCTCACTGACCGCAGTGCTAATTTTTGAGCCCCTGGTTTGGTTGCCACTGCCTTCTGAGATTAGATGGGTGTCAACCTGAGTGAGGACCTTTTCAGACATGGTACCAAGACCATAGAACCCCCTCCCCAGAGATGCTGTCTATCCCTTTCTATCACTGTCTTTCTCCATATGTTCACATATGATATCATACAACTATTTCTATTCCACTCCCATTCAGCACAAGAAGTTTAAGATGCCATTTGCATATACATTTATTTAGGTACTGAAAATGTTAAAATGCTTATTAGATGACTCAGTCTTGGTACTTCAGGCAGTGCTGGTGTATTTCAGTGCCTTGTTTAAATCTTAAAATAGTCGTGCTCTCTTGATCAGCATCCTAGAGATCACATACAATGGCTTCTCTTGTGTAACACAGAGATACCGGAATGAGCAAAAAATATATTTTATACTTAGGGAAAAGTATCTGATCAAAAGTATTTAACTTAACATCCTGCGTAAAATCAAAGTGTTAAGCAAGAAACTTGCTAAGTCAGATCTGAAGACTCTGTACTGTTTTACAGTTTTCAAATGTTTTCATTTTTTTTAGAGTTTAAAAACCTCCATTTTACATCAAAGACCATCTTGGCATATTTTACTATCTTAAGCAACCTTGCCCTGCTCCATGTTTTGGAGCTCATTGCAACAGTTGCAGGATCAGGGGACTTGTCTTCCATGCTACCTGAGATGCTCTGCAGCCATCTTGGAGCCTGCCGGTGGTAAGACTGGTTAGATACATATTTCCTAGAGAGGCTTCTGTCTGTCATTAAGGATTTAAGCTCTTGACCCAAATCAAAAGGCATCATGCCAGCTAGGGATGCTTTACTGTGTGCTGGTTTGACTCACATCCTGCTCATAAGCAGCAATCATGGGAGCTAAATACTCAAAAGACTATTTTATCTGACCCAGACAGCTCAGATGTGTACAACTGTGCTGGACAGATATGTGATTAGAGTGCTTTCACACAGCTGCATGCCCCACTACCACATCTAGTGCAAGTGCTGCTTCTAGTTTAAAAGAATATTCTTACAGGATGTGTGCATCATTTTGACATTTTGTATCAAGATTTATTCTTTTGGTGTTCCTGTATGAGCTAGTGTAACCATTAATGTAACCATTAATTTGCTGATGTGCCTCATAGGAGTTCTATTTAATTCCCCTCCCCTTGTATCTGTTTTATTTAAAAGCCCTTGTTTTTAAAAACTACTAAAGGGACTGCATCTCTGGGCTTGTTGCAACAGATTGTTTCTTGTATATGTCACCTGCCTTGACAAACAAAAGAAAAGGCAGATGAACTGTGTGATAGGTTTTAATTGTTATAAGCCACTTTGAAAGCCAATTTTAGGCCGCAAAGCTGAACATAAAGATCACAATCAAATAAACAAGCACATGTTTAGTCTTTGGAGTAAAGCAAGGGAAAAGTAAAAATAACTGTATCCACAAGAAATGAGGAAAATGGCTTCAGGTTGTTTTAACCCAGTATCAATTTCAGAAGGATATGTGTGGCGTACCTGAGACAGTAGGGGACAGCTAACAGTGGCACAGAAAATTGAAACAATGTGCATCAAATTTCTGATTAAGTGCTGCTGCCACCAGCAATGACACAGCAGAGCTAAAAGCCATTCTCATTTTCAAATTAGGTTTAAATTATTAGTACTTTGAAATAAAATGCTTGGAGTCAAAAACATTTCTTCTAGTTACGGAAATCCTGATCTAATCACTGTGAAGTGGAAAGAAGTGCAGGGATGCTTCATCTCATCAAACATCATACACACATTGTAATAAATCTGGTTGTTAGAACCTTAATAGAGGCAAGATACTTGAGAGTTTTGGATTCTCAATCTTAATTGGGTGCCAGCAGCTGAAAAATTGGGGCTGATCTCTTTGCATCTTTTATTCTGTCTAAGTTATCTGATTTAAGGAACTAATGTGGCTGAGTAGTTTCAAGATTATGCTTTTATTTCTAAAATTAGTGGAAGATTTCCACTTTATTTATTTAGCTTTCCCAACTATCCATGAAAAGTAAGAGCAAGTTTCCTTTAATCTAGGTTGCCAAAAGCAAATGGTCCTTTAAAAATGTGGAGTATAAATGTTCCCAGAGAGATAGTGGTGAAAGCAGGAATGAGTGTGCCCATTATATTCTGCTCTGGAAAAAATCCATTATGTTCCACCCAAACTCTAGAATGGATTGCAATAGCTGGAATGAATTCCTCTCCAAGTATGCACACTAAGGCATCTTTCCACATACTCGGAAGTCTCCAGCATACTGAGCTGTTGGTGATATTCACTGCGCTCCACTGTGCCTTGCCTAATTATCCCCAAACCACCAGCATTCTGAGGGAGTGGTGGTGACATCAGAATCACCTTTTGTCACACAAAGCCTCTGCAAGTGCATTGCAAGCCAGCCCTCACTCATGGCCACCCCTGCCCTTTCCATTGCTTTCTTTTATTAGCTTGGAGACTAAGGTCTTGACCCTGGAAATAGAATTGTCCATGTCATTAGTTCATTTCCCCACCACCACCCTTTACAGCATATACATGTTGATCAGACATGGTCACTTTGGTCCTACCTGGAAGGTAGGTTTCAAAAGATGGTGATTGGAGAAATCAACCCTTACTGTCCCTTGGAAGGCCAGATCCTGAAGCTGAAGCTCAAATACTTTGGCCACCGAATGAGAAGGGAGCACTCACTGGAGAAGACCCTGATGCTGGGAAAGATTGAAGGTCAAAGAAGAAGGGGACGGCAAAGGATGAGATGGTTAGACAGTGTCATCGATGCAACGAACATGAAATTGAGCAAACTTCAGCAGACAGCGGAAGACAGGAGGGCCTGGCGTAATCTGGTCCATGGGGTCGCAAAGAGTCGGACTCAACTGTGCGAGTGAACAACAACAACATGTTGATCAAATAAAATGTCCTGATGGTCTCTAGAGTGAGTGGGAATCATATATGGGATTAGAGTGTGTAATGGAGAAGGAGAGGGTGGTCAAAGGCTGAAATGTAACTTCCATATGAAAGTAGAGATGTCAGCCTACAGGAGGATCCTGGGGATCCCCTGGAATTACAGCTCATCCCCAGACTAGAGAGATCCATTCCCCTGGGGAAAATGGAGGGTGGACTCTATGGCATTGTACCCCACTGAGGTCCCTGACCTCCCCAGGCTCCATCTCCAAATCTCCAGGAGTTTCCCAACCTGGATCTAGCAGGTGGTCAGGGAGGGCTGGTGGTCAGGGAGGGCTTGGTAACTCTATATGAAAGTCAGTGTATGTTGGAATGCTGTCTGCTTAGTGGGGACAGTTGCACCCTTTGTGTGATGTTTGTTGGCTTCTCAAAAACATCTGGTTAACCACTGTGAAAATGCAATGCTGAACTAAATGCGTGCCAAAGTCATAGCTTTGCCTATGGCACCAAGAAGTCCTTGGGCCAGGTCTGTATGGGTCACCATACCAAAAAGGTCCCATGGGTGTCATGATACCTACCATCACCTTTCTTGGCACCAGGAGGGGATCTTGCTCAGCAAGGCTTCTAATTGGCCACTGAAGATCTGATCAGCTGTGCAAATTAAAATAACATTGTTTCAGAGACAGCTGCCACCACAGTGTTTGTTTTATTCTCTCACACCCCACTTTCCCAGTGTCGTTTTTATTATCCCTCTTCTCTCTTGCACCTGGGCTTCCTCTGGGTATGAGGCCCCACCTCCTGTGGCAGTCATTTTGTGGTTGGCTCTGGCTCCTGCAGTAGCCATTTTGTGGCTGTGCCCACCAACCTATGTCAAAATTTCAAAGGTGCCCACATGCTGAAAAAGGTCACTTCATTAAGCATTTCAAGAATGCCATAAAGCAGCAGGTCATTTTCAGAAATGCTTCCTCCACAACCAAATTCTGGTTCAGATTCTGAGGTAGGACTCCTGAAGCCCATCTGGTAGATATTTTGTAAAGGGCAGGAACATACAAACCAGTAAGTACTAGAACAGAAGTACAGTTTACACATTTTTTAAAAAAAATCTAGCCATTTCCCCCTCTGCTGTCTACAGCTGAGCTAACAGATTTATATTTTCAGAACGAAAACCTTGACTGTCCCTGAGATGAGCATGTGTTGTACAGGAGCACTATATACCTAAATTCTGGACATGAGATCCTTTTTCTTCAGCAGCACACTTTTTGTGCATGATTATTTCAGTGTGATGCACAAATGGAATCCTGTTTGTTTTTCCAGTTTTTCTCACTGTATCAGGGAGTTTCCACCTGTCATCAGAAACTTCACTTTTTATGTAATTTCCTAGAAGTAATTTCCTAGGCAGAACTCAATTCTGTCTATTTTTACATTATAGGGTAACTTGAATAAGAAAAAAAAATCTAAAATATATCTCAATGGACTCCCTAGACCTGCATAACACTGCATAACACAATACTGCAGAGTTTGTATTGTATTAGTTCATGTAACAAGAGGTTATCTCTGTACATCTTAATGAGCAATTGAACTTATACAATCACTTCAGTTTCTTTCCCACAAGGATATTTACAAGGCATTTACAAAAAGCAGTTCTCAAATACTGTTATTTAGCTGACACATCAAATCACTTGAAAGTCACATAATACCCTATTTGCACTTGTTTGAAGAGCTTTAATTGTTCTCAAGCTGTGAAGTGAATTAATCTGGACTCAGTGTCTGTATGTGTGTGTACATGTGTGGAAATATACCATAAAAGGTTTCTTTACAGCTCCTTATCTGATTAGCCCTTGCTTGCTTGCTTTGGTCCTTCTCTTTATTTCCTGGCCTTTTCTTCAAGCCACCTTGCCTCCTACCATTCCTATTTATCAGTTCCTTGCCTTGCTTGTTTCATATTGACAACCTTCCTTAGCTACCTTATTTTTATTATTCCTGTTCCTTAGCTTTTTTTTCACTCTACCCTACCCCTGGGACACTTCAGTTTTTCACTCTAGCATCCCCCTAGCCCACTGCATCCAGGGAAACATGGTGACAGTTGCCAGGGTAGGCCTAGTTGAACAGTGATGAACCTGCAAGGACTTGCAAAGGGCACCCATTTCCCCCTGTCTCAGCTTCCCCAGACTACTTCCTTTTCCCCTCCACCTGATAACCTCCCTTTCCAGGGTCAAGGACAGAGGGCAGCACCAGGAGAGAGGGTGTTGCCTCGATATCCCCTGATGTGCAAGGTCCCTCAAGGGGCAATCCTCTCTCCAGTGTTGTTTAATATCTATATGCAACCTCTTGCCCAGCTGGCATGGAGTTATGGGCTGGGTGCCCACCAGTATAGTGGTGACACCCAGCTGTATCTGTTAATGGATAGATGGATGGATAACGCCCCATCCATCCAGGCCAAAGGGTTGGAGGCCGTGTTGGGATGGTTGAGGAAGAGTCAGCTGAAACTGAATCCTTTTAAGATGGAGGTTCAGGGGGCTTCTGGGGTGGGGTGCCAACTCCCAGCTCTGGATGGTGTACCACTGGTATCAGTACCTACAGCTAGGAGCCTGGGTGCGCTCCTGGATGTCTTTTTAATGATGGAGGCCCAGGTCACAACTGTAGCCAAACTGGCATTTTTCCAGTTGTGCCAGGTCTGGCAACTGGCCACCTACCTGTCTTGCCCCAACCTAGCCACAGTAACCCATGCAACAGTCACCTCCAGGCTAGACTACTGTAACTTGTTCTACAAAGGGCTACCCTTGCAGTAACCTGAGTCCTTACCGGGACCCCACTAACAGCACATATTCAATCAGTACTGCACCAGCTGTACTGGCTCCAGGTTGAATACTGGATCAGGTTCAATGTTCTGGGTATCAACCTTTAAGGCCCTAAACAGTCTGGGGCCAATGTATCTATGGGACCACCTCTCCTGGCATACCCCTCAAAGAGCATTACACTCTGGTGAGAAGAATCTTCTGGTGAACCCTGACCTGAAGGATGTCAAGCTGTTCTCTACAAGAGCCAGGGCCTTTTTGGCCCTGGCACTGGTGTGGCAGAACTCTCTGCCTAATGACATCCATGTCCTGCATGACCTAATGCAGTTCCGCAGGGCCTGTAAGACAGAGATGTTCCTCCAGGCCTACGGCTGAGGACAGCAATGATTGACATCAAGCATGACCTCCTTTGTCCTTCACCTCTCTGACCCTCCAAGGGGTAGGATACAAATTTTTAACACCATCTGGAATAGTTTCTTTGGTGTGTTTTTTAAAAAACACCCTGTTTTTTATTATTTATTGAAATGACAGAGTGTATTTATTGAATGCTGTGAACCACCCTGAGCCCTACTTGGGAGAGGGCAGTCTAGAAATCAGAATAAATAAATCTTCAACCTTTTCTGCTTCCTTGTCTCCTTCCCACCCACCCACCTTCTATCTGCCCCTCCATTTTCAACTTTTATAATTTATTGACTTCATTTATAGTCCACCTTTTTCCACAATGTGGTCTCAAAGCACTTTCCTTCATTTTCTATGTCCTCTGATTTATCCTCACAACAACTCAGTGAGCAGAGGTGGACTGGGAGTGACCCTGCCCCTCCCTCGCAAAGGGGAGATAAAGCAAGGAGGGAAAAGAACCCTGCCTAAGCAACTGGCCAGGTGCCGCTTTCCTCACCTCAAGCCGGCCTCAGGCACACTAGGTGCTGCTCCCATCCTCTTGTGCATGCTGGGCACTGCCTCTCTCAACTTGAACAGGGTGGCTGGGCACCTTCCTCACCTCAGATGGAGCTCAGCTGGGAAGAGCTGGACATCACCCTCTGCCTCGCCTCCCATTGGACTCATCTGAGTGTTGCCCTTTGCCTTGCCTCTCCAAGTGTGCCACTTGCCTGGGCACCACCTTCTGCCTTGCCTTACCTCATGCAGGGCTAAGTCAGGTGCCATCTTCTGCCTCACCCTGCATGGGGCTTGGCTGAAACTGGCAACCACCTACTCCATGCATAGATCAGCTTCAGCCGGGCATCATCTGCCTTGCCTCATGCAGAACTTGGCTGGGCACCACTGTCTGTTAGGGATCTGCACTAACCAGCTGACATGAACTGAAGAACTGGGACAAACTACCATGAATTTTGGCAACATTCATGGTGGCTTGTAATGGTTCATGAAGAGCAGAAAGCAAGAGTTAATCCCTGATTTCTGCTCTTCATGAGAAACAGCTAGCTTAGCTGTTTGATTTAAATGGCTCTAAGTCCATGTGGAATTAAAGTTTCCAATTAAGCCATATATAAGTTGGTTAAGCTGGGAGCAAAGGAGCTGCCTATTGCTACTCCTTTTTTTGTTAAAAAAAAATATTGCCAAAACAAAAGTAATTCTTTTCAGGCATCAGATCCACCAATTCTAAAAGAACATAAGTTGGAGGTGATTGATCCCTTCTTTGTTCAAACACTTTTTGTAAACAAAATCTCACCTCCTCATGGAGTATATTTATATAAAGGGACACTACATCTAATGTCATAAGAACTGCTCTCTGGGGTATAGTCACACCCTCTGTTTTAACAATAAAATTTTTAGTGTCCTTAATAAATGATGGTATGTTAGATATTAAAGGCTATAAAAAGGAATCCACATATTTAGATAGGCGTTCTAGAATCGAATTACACCCAGAAGTTATGGGGTGGCCATGGGTGGTCTTTCTGGCTTGTGTACCTTAGGTAAAATATAGAAAACTGGTACTCAGGAACAAGCATTAATCCAATATTGAGCTAAAGAGTCACTGTTGTGTCATAAGAACATAAGAGAACATAAGAGAAGCCAATGTTAGATCAGGCCAATGGCCCATCCAGTCCAACACTCTGTCACACAACGGCCAAAATATACCAGGTGCCATCAGGAGGTCCAGCAGTGGGGCCAGGGCACCAGAAGCCCTCCCACTGCTGCCCCCTCCAGCACCAAGAATAGAGTGCATCACCTGCCCCAGACTGAGAGTTCCCATCTATACCCTGTGGCTAATAGCCACTGATGGACTTCTGCTCCATATGTTTATCTAATTTCCTCTTGAAACTGTCCATGCTTGCAGCTGCCACGACCTCCTGTGGCAGTGAATTCCATATGTTAATCACTCTTTGGGTGAAGAAGTATTTCCTTTTATCTGTTCTAACCCGACTGCTCAGCAATTTCATAGAGTGCCCACGAGTTCTTGTATTGTGAGAAAGGGAGAAAAGTACTTCTTTCTCAACCTGCTCAATCCCATTCATAATCTTATAAACCTCGATCATGTCACCTCTCAGCCGTCATTTCTCCAAGCTAAAGAGCCCCAAGCATTTTAACCTTTCTTCATAGGGAAGGTGTTCCAACCCTTTTATCATTCTAGTTGCCCTTCTCTGCACTTTTTCCAATGCTATAATATCCTTTTTGAGATGTGGTGACCAGAACTGTACACAGTACTCCAAATGAGGTCACACCAATGATTTATACAGGGGCATGATGATACTGGCTGATTTGTTATCAATTCCCTTCCTAATAATCCCCAGCATAGCGTTGGCCTTCTTTATTGCAGCTACACATTGTGTAGACATTTTCAGCGAGTTATCCACTACGACTCCAAGATCTCTCTCTTGGTCCGTCTCTGCCAGATCAGACCCCATCAACGTGTATTTATATTTAGGATTTTTGGCTCCAATGTGCATCACTTTGCACTTGGCCACATTGAACCCCATTTGCCACGTTGACGCCCACTCACCCATCCTCAACAGATCCCTTTGGAGTGCCTCACAATCCTCCCTGGTTTTCACCACCCTGAACAACTTTGTGTCATCTGCAAATTTAGCCACATCACTGCTTACTCCCAATTCCAAATCGTTAATAAACAAGTTAGAAAGCATCGGACCGAGTACTGATCCCTGTGGTACCCCACTGCTTACCACCCTCCACTGAGAAAGTTTCCCATTTATACTCACTCTCTGTTTTCTATTTATAAGCCAGTTTTTGATCCACAAGAGGACTTCTCCTTTTATCCCATGATTATTGAGCTTACTTAGGAGCCTTTGATGAGGAACTGTATCAAAAGCTTTCCGGAAGTCAAGGTAAATAATATCTATTGGGTCCCCCTTGTCCACATGTTTGTTCACTCCCTCAAAAAACACTAACAGGTTAGTGAGACAAGATCTTCCCTTACAGAACCCATGCTGAGTCTGCCTCAATAGTTTTTGTTCATCAATGTGCCTACTAATTCTTTCCTTAATAACAGTTTCCACCAACTTACCCGGTATCGATGTCAGACTGACTGGCCTGTAATTTCCCGGATCTCCCCTGGAGCCCTTTTTAAAGATGGGAGTGACATTAGCTACCTTCCAGTCCTCAGGAATGGAGGCAGATTTTAAAGAAAGATTACATATTTTTGTCAGGAGATCCACAAGTTCACATTTGAGTTCTTTCAGAACTCTCGGATGAATGCCATCCGGGCCTGGTGATTTATTAGTTTTTAAATTGTCCATCAGTTGGAGGACTTCCTCTCTTGTTACCGCAATCTGATTCAGGTCTTTCAAACCCCCTCCCGAAATCGGTGCTTCTGGAGTGGGCAAACACTTCTCCTCTTCCACAGTGAAGACAGAGGCAAAAAATGCATTCAGCTTCTCAGCCATTTCCCTATCATCCTTCAATACTCCTTTTACCCCTTGGTCATCCAAGGGCCCCACTGCCTCCCTGGCTGGCTTCCTTCTTCTAATGTATTTGAAGAAAGTTTTATTGTTGGTCTTTATGTTTTTTGCGATATGCTCCTCATATTCCCTTTTTGCTTGCCTGATCACAGACTTGCATTTTATTTGCCATAGTCTGTGTTCCCTTTTATTAACCTCACTAAGACTAGCTTTCCACCGCTTAAAGGAATCCTTCTTACCTTTTACAGCTTCCATTACTTTATTTGTTAACCATGCAGGCTTTTTTCTATACCTATTTGTACCTTTCCTAACCCGCGGTATATATTTTTTCTGAGCTTCTAGGATTGTCTTTTTAAATAGTCTCCAAGCTTCCCCAATGGTTTTGACCTTCTCCACTCTTCCTTTCAATTTCTTCCTCACATGTCCCCTCATACCAGAGAAGTTACCCCTTTTAAAGTTAAAAGTGGTTGCGTCAGTCTTTTTGGGCAACTCCCTATCTGTACAAATGTTAAACTCAATGACATTATGGTCACTGTTCCCAAGTGGTGCAATCACTTTTACATCTCTCACCAGGTCTTGGGTGTTACTTAGGACCAAATCCAGGATCGCCTCTCCCCTGGTAGGATCTGTGACCATCTGTTCCACAGCACAGTCATTGAGAGTGTCTAAGAACGCAATCTCTTTTTCCCGACTAGAACTCATATTGACCCAATCAATGTGTGGGTAGTTAAAGTCGCCTATTACAACACAGTTAATTCGTCTAGCCGCTATCTTTAATTCATTCATCATTTTATAATCCTCCTCTATCTTTTGATCTGGTGGGCGATAACAAACTCCCACTGTTAAGCCTCCTTTTGGACCCACTATTTCAACCCATAGCATTTCCAGAAGTGAATCCAATTCTCTTACCCTCTCAATCTTACTGGACGGTATACCCTCTCTGACATACAGAGCCACCCCACCTCCAACCCTTTCCCCCTATCCTTCCGATATAATTTATAACCAGGAATCACCGTATCCCACTGATTTTCCTCATCCCACCAAGTTTCTGAAATACCCACAATGTCTATTTCCCCCCCAACACCAAGCATTCAAACTCCCCGATTTTACCTCGGAGACTTCTAGCATTTGTGTATAAACACTTATAGTTTCCCATGTTTGTTAAGCCCACAGCCTTCCTCTTGCTGCCTCGAGACCTTGCCAGGCAGTTCCTATCATTAGCCACAGTCTCAGTGGACAATTGTAATTCATTTCCTTGTACAAAAGTAACAGCTACCCCTTCATCTCTTTGAGATGAGCCATCCCGAACCAGAGATTTTTCATCTCCTGTCGGCTTTCCCCCATTATTCAATTTAAAAACTGCTCTGCCACCTTTTTGATTTTGAGCGCCAGCAGCCTGGTTCCTTCTCGGGACAAGTGGAGACCGTCCCTTTTGTACAGCTCCCTCTTGTCCCAAAAAGCATCCCAGTGCCTAACAAACTTGAACCCTTCCCCCCTACACCACCGTCTCATCCACGCATTGAGACTCCTGATCTGTGCCTGTCTCTCCGGCCCTGCGCGTGGAACAGGTAGCACTTCCGAGAAGGCTACCTTGGAGGTCCTGGCCTTGAGTTTCCTGCCCAGCAGCCTAAATTTCTCCACCAATAAAGCTTCCCGGAGCACAATTTTTACAAAACTTAATATATATTTAGTAGGGTCTTGTTCAACGGGCTTATAAAATTGTGAATCCTTTAATTGCCTTATGGCCTCATAATGATAATACTTAAAGTCCTGTAATACCATGGCACTCCCCCTTATCAGCCTCCTTTATATTGATATTTTTATCATTTGCAAGTCCTTGTAGAATCAAAGAATCATCCTTAGAGAGATTGTATCTAGTTCTTTAATAATTTTGTTCCAGTCTCTCAATATAATCAGACTTTCTTCCTACCTGCAATTGGGGTGGGAGCAGGGCCAGCTCCAGGTTTTTTAGCACACTAGGTGAGGCTACCTTCTGGCACCTCCCTCCCCTGTGTGCCCCCCAGTTTTCAAATATAAATGTCTTTGCTTTTGATCTGGTTCTACAGTAACAATTAGCACAGTAATACAACCAATAAACATAAAAAACACCAGTGAATCAATAACAGGGCCATTAAGAAGGCTATGGGGGGGGAGAAAATGTGCAGATCTGCTCTCACAGAGAATGGACAGCTGGTACCTGAATAAAACTTGGTCTTTAAGGTGCCACTGGACTGCTTTGGTTTACTAGCTATGGGGGGAAATGTGTCAATTCTCTCCACTCAGACAAGGGACCAGCCCGGGCTCCCCCAACCTGCACATGGCTTCCCTGTTGAGCTGCAAGGTGGAGCTACTGTTGATCAAAGCAGAGCCCAGGGGGAAGTCCGGCGGAGGCAGGAGGAGGGGAGCCACTGGCAGAGGAGCAGTTGCCTGCTCTGGTGTAGGTGGCAGTGGCAGAGGATGAGGTGGCGGGGGCCATCGGAGGAAGTGGCTGGTGCAGCATGGCAAGCCCCCATATTTGCACCAACCTGAGTAGTGCAGACGGAGCACCCCAGCTAGAGCCACGGGAGAGCAGCTCCTGGGGGCATGCCCGAGCCCAGAGCCCAGCCGCGGCACAGGCCATGGGGGCCCAGCGGGGTGCAGGCAGCAGGAAGCAAGGAGGTGGGAGTTCACCTAGTGAGTGAGCCGGCCCTGGGTGGGAGTAAAAAAAAAAAGAATCCTGAGCTCGACATTTGGTTTCTCTTTCAGGCAGAAGTCTATAAGAGATATTTTCCTCCCCTGAAGTTGCTGACTCTTTTATTTTTAATTGGACCAGAAACACACCACTTATAAACTCTTGCTTGTGAGTAATCCTTACAGTTCCTTTCATATTTTTTTAATTTTGACCTCTTTGGTCTTATGCTCAAAAATTTTAAGTTCTGGAGTTACCAGTCTTGGCGATCGCCATGGCAGATTTCTTCTCCTGGGACTCCAGGAGAAGCCTGCCAGCGCCTGTGGCAGGGTGGGGGCATGATCATCCATGCCACCTCAGCAGTCCTTGGGTTGGACTCCAGCCATAGGGCACTAGAGAACCCCCCCCAGCACAAGCTGGAGAAGGGTGGGCTCCTCCAAGCCCTGACAGGCCCGCTGCAGAGCGTCCTGAATGGGAACATGATCAGCACACCAGAGCAAGCGTATGGTGATCTAACGAATATGAACACAGAGAGACAAATGCTGAAAATGTAAGTTGGAGTTTAAGCAAGAATTACCTACAAACATTGTGCCCCCCTAAAAGAAAACAAGGTAAGGGGGGGAACCTCCTCCTGCTAAGGACTGCTTGCAAGCGATTTTAAAGTCAGAAAAAGGGGGAGGCGGCAGTAAAAAGTGATTGAATGAAAATAAAGAGACTGTGAGAGCTTACCGTTTTGATTAAAAACTTCCAGAAGATTTGACAAACTTTTATGAAAAGTAAACAATCCTCAAACATGGCACCGCCAAAAGACTCTAAGGACAAACTAGCAAAAGTTAAGCCTCCTTCTGGAAGTTCCAGTCCTTCAAGTTCTGTGCCTAGACAGGACTTAGCTGCGGAGCTCCAAAGGTTGCTGTTGGAGGCACTTTCCTCTGCTGGAGAAAATTACAGCTATTGATAATAAGCTAGATGCACAACAAGCGCAAACAGTGTTAAACACACAGAAAATCAAAAAAGCGGAGCAGGAGCTTAAAGAGATTGGTTCGAATTCGAAAAAGATGAATAAAAAACTGCAGGCACTTGAAAAGAAGTGCCAAATTGAAGAGTCTCATGTTTTACAGCTGCAAATGGAAAGGGCGAGCTATGTATTGAGACTTCAAGGGATTAAAGAGGAGAGAGGGGAGAATCTGAGACAGATTGTGAGTGATTTGTTGGCTCCCTTGGCAGAGATGACGTCGGATCAACTTCAAAGCAAAATAGATACGGTCTTTAGATCATATTCTGAATTTATCAGAAAGAATAATCTGCCAGGGGAAATTACAGTAAGATTCTCCCGAAGAAAAGTGAAAGATCAACTATTGAAAGCAACCAACAGAGTTGCCTTGAAGTTGAAAGACAAGGAGATTAAAGGACGTTCCATTTGAGATAAGAAGGAAGAGAAGGAAATACAGAGACTTGGCATTATTTTTACAAAGCCACAAAGTGGCCTGCAGATGGTTGGTACCCGAGGAACTGATCTTTAGATATGCAAATGGCAAAGAAAGGATAGACTCTGTTGATAAGGGTTCTGAATTTTTGCATCAGCACGGTCGACCACCAGGAGAGGGAGAAGGAACCCCTGATGACACCAAGGAGAGCAAAGAAGGAGAGACTGGATCTTCTGATGAGGACTCAGACTCTAAGTTAAGGGCAGCAGCCCCCAAAACAGTTGAGAGGGAAAAGAGGGGAAAAGTAGAATGTTAATGTTCTCTGGAGTACTTAAAATTATACATTCTAGGGCACAGCTCTTTATTAAACTGTAATTGCTGGTGAAATATCAGAATGTTTTATTAGCTAGATGATCATTTTTGGTGAAAGTCAATTTGTATTCAAGAAGCAGAGTTTATATTTTAAAAGCTATATATGACCACCGATTCTTGGGTTTTTAGAAGGTTTTCTTTTCTTTCACCTGTAGAGTGTAGCTCCCCTATCCCTATTTTTCTGTGCATCGTAGACTCTTTTTTTTTTCTTTTCTGTATGTAGATTTAGAAAAAGCAATAAAAAATCCCCTTCAGGGGGCAAAAAAAAAAGTTTAAAGCTCTTCCTGTAATTCTTTGATCCAATTCTCAAAAACATCCATATTATGAGAGCTCTTAAGTTTCTCTTCAAATGTATCTATTTTGACTTGCAATTTTTGAATTTCCTGAGCTGCCTGATCTATCACTAATAACATTGGGTCATAGGAACATATATTTAAAATTGAAATCCGCTTGAAATGAAATTCCTCATTATCAACAAATAAAGCTGGACCCTGCTGCATTCTTAGACGTCGAGGAATTTTATCCACTCAGCAGCAGTCAGTCAGCAATGCAGCATGGGATGCTAGTCTTATTTTCTTCTTCTGTAAATACGCAAATTGAGACCAGAAATTCCTCCTCAGAAAAGGCAAACCTATGGGAATATTATGCCATGATTCAATATAACAATATCCAAACAAGAATCTTCAGTTGTCAGATCTAAACATACAGTAATGCACAACTGCATGCCAACATTAGAATTATATAAATAAAGAATTTTCATGATTTAGCTATTTGTGTATATCATTACATTTTATATAAATAATAAATGTATACAACTATTTTTGTCATCTTCTGGGCATGGAACAGTGGTCACTGGGGGTGTGGGGGGGGGTATTTCGGAATTTCCTGCATTGTACAGGGGGTTGGACTACATGACCCTGGAGATCTCTTCCAACTCTGTGGTTCTATGATTCTATTTGTTTTTGTGTATCATTTAAAATATATATGCTACTATTAATATGAGAAATATTGATACAATAATCAATTAGAACAATTACTAAGATCATAAGGAACTGTAGCAAGCAGCCAGGACTAGCTGAGACACACAAGTCAGGTGGTATCAAGTCACCCAGAGGTTGCTGCAAGGCCTAAAGCTCCCAGAACTACAACTGAACTCCAAACAATAGAGATCAGTCCCTCTGGAGAAAATGACTGCTCTAGAGGGTGGACTCTATAGCATTATATCCAGAGGAGCTGTCCCCCCTCCCTAAACCCTGCCTTCTTCAGAATGGACCACAAAATGTCCAGGAACTTTCCAACCTATAGTCAGGCCTGGCCCAATCAGTCCTCTCTCAAAGGCCAAAACAGGCCCGGAAAGGGCCGTCTTCCCTTCACTGCCTTTAATCTGTGGTTGCCTTGCAAGGGCCTCTGAATGCATCTGATTATTTTTTTTAAGCTATAGGTGTTCCTTTTATCATTTTGGGTTTTTTTTAAACCCTCTCATATTTTTTTTAGATTTCACATTTTTCTGCAAACCTGGGACATTTTTTAGGTTGGTAAAAAGATCTGCCTTGCCAATTCATAGCTCCAGTCACCGGATTTAAGTACCCAAAGATTTGTCCTACTTCTTTGCTATTAGAATAGATGATACTGACGATCAGGGCTCTTTTTGTAGCAGGAATTCCTTTGCATATTATGCCACACACCCCTAATGTAGCCAATTCTCTAAGAGCTTACAGAGCTCCTCCTACAGGAGCTACTGTAAGCTCTTGGAGGATTGGCTACATCAGGGGTGTGTGGCCTAATATGCAAAGGAGTTCCTGCTACAAAATAAGCCCTTGATGATGATGATGATGATGATGATGATGACATTTTGCACAGTGGGTAAGCATGTATTACAATCACTAAAGTGTTTTAACTTTTGTCTCCCACTGTGTTCCCCAAATGTTATCTACCTTTGTCAACATTTAGGTATGAGTTCTGTCAGCCAGAGATTTGTTGTACAACAACCAACACACTACTTGTCCTTTTGAACTATTACTATTATTATATTAACATTTAGTGGTTATGCTATGTTTGACATTTTCCTAAATAGCTATTGTAAAAACTACTAGGATGGTACTTATTAGTGTCAATGGACGCAACACTGCCATTGGATCATTTCAGGTTAGGAAACTCAAAATCTGAAGTTGTACAAGGAAGATGGAAAACAAGAGATAGGCTGTTAACATAACAATAAAAGAAAATGTTAACATTTCAAGATAGCACACACAGCTGAATCAGTATGCGCTTACCACCATATCTATATTGGATGTAAAAACTGGAATGGGGAGAACAGACCTATTTTATTTATTTATTTATTTATTTATTTAGATTTCTTCCCCACCCTCCCCGCAAATGGGCTCAGGGCGGCTAACAGACAGAGGCACCAAGTGCCAATGCATAAGACAGATAAAACCAGATAAAACAAAATAAATACCAAAAATTACATAAGTGCTCAATGTTGTTACTCTTAAGTTAAACAAGATGGTGTCCAATAGATGTTGCCTCCATCCCTGTATCATGGTACCAATCCACCGCACCACTGGAATATAATCGTCATAAGGCTGCTCCATTGGTGGTGGTGGCAGTGGTGGCTCCTAATCAAAAGCCTGGCGGAAGAGCTCCATCTTACAGACCCTGTGGAACTGTACAAGGTCCCGCAGGGCCCTGATCTCCTCCAGGAGCTCATTCCACCAGGTAGGAGCCATCACTGAGTAGGCCCTGGCCCTGGTTGCAGCTCTAAGCATAGGCCCTGGGGCCTGGCACTACTAAGCGATGTTGTGCCCCGGACTGTAGTGCTCGTTGGGGTATATATGGGGAAAGGCAACCCCTCAGGTATATCGGACCCTGGCCATATAGGGCTTTAAAGGTAAGAACCAGCACTTTGAAGTGAACTTGGTACGCTATTGGCAGCCAGTGCAATGCTTTCAGCACAGACTGGATATGCTCCCATCTAGGGAGACCCACCAACAGCCTGGCCGCCGCATTCTGCACTAGCTGCAGTCTCCAGATTTGCGACAAAGGCAGCCCCATGTAGAGAGCATTACAGTAGTCTAATCTTGAGGTGACCGTCACATGGATCACTGTAGCCAAGTCATCATGATCGAGGAAGGGAACCAACTGCCAAATCAGCCTAAGTTGGTAAAAGGCTGACCTGGCAGTGGCTGCCACTGGGCCTCCATAGTTAAGGAGGAATCCAGGAGCACTCCCAAACTCCTAACCTCCGTGCTGGCACCAAAGGTGCCCCATCAAAGGTTGAAGACCATATCAGGGAAACTTCAAAGCATCTGACAATCAAGTCAATGTTGACAAATTGCCTCTTTCACAACAATTGTTTAAAACTTAGCTGGCCTGCAATACCATTCCAATATTTTTTCCCCTTTTATCCACTATGCTAAATTGGACTACTTATGAAATGGGTCAAAAGTTAAGCCTGTTGTTCTTTCTCAGAGCTTTCAAATTCTTTATGGAGCCTGCCTAAACCCTGCTATTCTCAGAAACTTCTGGCTGAGAACAGTCACTTGTTATATATTCCCTGCATTATGTTTGAAGCTTTGGGAAGGTTAAAATATCCCTATATATGCATCAAAGAAAGGCAACCCCTCTACACACAGCAACAGATAGAGAAGAAGCAGAAATGACCATGCTTGGTGCACCTATGTACATTTTGCCTAATAAGAGCACAGAGCCTATGTGTATACAAACAGTACATGCACAGGCTCCATTCCTGTGAAAATGTGTACATGAGTAGGTCCTGTACCTATGCTGTGATGAATGCACACAGGTGGGTGAAGAGTGCTGGGTCCCATCTCACCTGTTCACACATGTGTTCTGTGTACATGGTGACACTTACTTTAAAAAATATGGGTCTTTTGATGCATCCAAATAAAAAGCTATTTTCTTTAAAAATTGGGCAAAATACCACCTGTCTTGTTCATCTTCCAGCTTTTATGATTAATGAGAGTTTTCTTTAACACAAGAATAAAATGTGATGTTGTATTCTTCTTTTTCTGAAACATGACTTTGTGTTTTGTCAAGTGATATGACTGACCATAGACCAGTTATTTAGCGTACTTAAGCCAACTGAGATTGGTGGACTTGAGCATGCGTAGGATGTGAACACTCAGTAAATTACCAACAATTGAAGCTATTTGTTTAACAAATTTTGATGCACAAAAAGAAATTCTGCTCATATTTAGAAGATCAGGTACCAGCCAAAAATCTCAACATATAGAGGCTTTTTAAACTTTTTTGTGTGTGTGATTCAGTAACTTCAAACATTATTTGATATGTTTCTCATCCCCAAAAGACAGTATTTCCACAATACATAGAGTTAAAGCTGCTTCTACTAGAACTTGAACTACTGTCCCATAATTCCATATACACACACCCTCACCAGCTAGTTTGTGGGATGTAAAGGCTAATTCAACTGCTCTCACTTTCAGACAAACTATCAGCAACTCTGTTCAAATAGGCCAGGACTCCACCCAGGTGAAAGCTGAAAGTTTGACCTCTTCTTGGTAATACACAAACAGCCACTTTCAGCTTTCAGCCCCCACAAGCAGTTTCAGGGCAGGGTACAACATAGCAATAAAACTCATAAAAATTAATTATTGAAGTAAAAATCTAAAACCAAATTTGAACTGCATGGTGGTGAAATGGTAACATATAGGCCATAGGAGTATAACTGTGTTTGGCACCAGGAGGGCCATTAAGGTAATAATTGGGCCTAGCCCCCATCCAGTAATATAAGTTGGTATACTAGCCCACATAACTGGATGAAGCGGGTTGGTAGGAGAGGGGAGGCCAGATATGGTAGGCATCTGCCACCTTAACCAAAGGCCTGGTGGAACAGCTCTGTGGCCCTGCGGAACTGTAATAAGTCCTGCAGGGGCATGATCTCAACTGGGAGCATGTTCCACCAGGCCGGAGCCAGAGTTGAGAATGCTCTGGCTCTGGTCAAGGCTAGGCATATGTGTCTCGGGCCAGGGATCTCCAGTAAATGTTGTTCAGCTGAGCATAAAGCTATTTGGGGAACATATCGGGAGAGGTGGTCTTGCAGATATGTTGGTCCCAGACCACACAAGGTCTTAAAGATTAGAACCATAACCTTGAACCCAATCCAGTACACATTTGGCAGCCAATGCAGTTGGCAAAGCACTGGCTGTATAGGGACCAGACGTTCCAGACAGGAGGCATGCCGCTGCATTTTGTACCAACTAGAGTTTCCAGGTCAGGTTCAGGAGCAGGCCTGCATAGAATGAATTGCAGTAATCTAATCTGGAGGTGATCATTGCATGGATCACTGTTGCCAAGTCACAGGAGGAGAGGTAGGGAACCAACTGCTTGACCAACCCAAGATGGTAAAATGCTGATCTAACAGTACTGGTGATCTGGGCCTCCACTGAGAGTGAGGCATCCAGAGTCACCCCCCAGACTTCTCTCCATTGGTACTGGCACTAAAGCTGCCCTGCCAAGGGTCGGGAGCTTGATTCCCAACCCTCCCCCCGACTCAGATACAGTACCTCCATCTTCAATGGATTTAATTTCAGCTGGCTCTGCTGTAACCAACCAACCAACCATAGCCACCAAAGCCTCAGCCAAAATATCTGGGGTGGAATCTTCTTCCTTACCTGTCTAGCCAGCTACCAGGAAGAATGGCCTTGACACTTAAGAGATGGTCAACCCCAGACTTCGCCACAAGGCCTTTGGGGACTAGAGTCCAGTTCACAGATGCCCCATCAGACAGAGCATTCAACAGAGGATAGAACGAAAACAGAAAGACAAGCTAGTGTCTCTGAATTTTATATTGACAGCATAGGGGATGATCCAGTAGCTGGAGCAAAATGCTATTTTAAACTGAGGTAGAGGATCAAGGAAACAGCCTGGAATGCAAAAGATAGAAATGTGCCAAGCCGAAGACTAGAATAAATGCACAAATAGAAGTAATGAGTAATGAGGTGTAACGGACTGCACTTTAAAATCTTATAAGTGCTATGTAAACAGGTAATGGACTATAAAGGGTTAATTCCTCACAGAGCCAGAGAGACTTGAGTGACAGGCTGTTCCAAGGAATTTGATTGGTTAGCAACAGGTGAACAGAGAAAGACTTGAGAGGTGAATGCCGAGGAGAGGGCAATCTGAATTTAGCCCTGACAGAGAAGAGTTGGGTGTTGATGGAACCTGAATTCAGCCCTGGCTGAGAAGAGTCTAATACTGACAGAGTCTGAGTCTAGCCCTGACAGAGTAGGGTTTAGTACTGATGGGGTTTAGTACTGACTGAGAGCAGGTTGGCAGGAGGAGTGGGTAATTAAGAGAAGACCACTCAGGCCAAAAAAGGGGATAGATCTCCTAGTGAGAGAAATATTTCCCTACCCAGTTAAAACAGGACAATAGCTCTGAAGAGTGTAGAGATCCATGGTCAGATATGTTTAGAAACTGCCTTTTTAAATCCCAAACCCCAAGAAGAGTACTGATGGGTTTAGTGAAGGAATTTGGGTACTGGACAGAGTTATCCCTGTCTTCTGGAAACCAAAAGAGTCAAATACACTCAAGAAAGTATACTGTAGTGTTTAAGAAACACTGAAACAAAAGCCTCTCATCTTAAAAATTCTAAGTCACCATGAAAAGCTTAAGAAACTCTCAATTGCTTGAAACATATGAACTATAGTTTGTGCCTATATTGATTTACCTCAGACCTTTTACTCCTAGTTCCACCTGACTCTTCCCCTCAGCACTGAATAAAATATTTTGCTATTTTTGAACTTTAAAAAACCTCTTGAGTGCCATTTCAGTAGTTTAAGTTTAAGGGATGAACTTGTCTCCTTAGGTTTCAGTGCTGAGCCAGCAGCAAAATATACTGTGACAGGATGGGACATTGTTCTTCAGAAAAGAAGAAAATATATAAAAAGAGGTACTTAGTCAGAAAGGGAGAGGAAAACGGAGGGGAAATCTTGCATCTAAAGGAGAGAAGTGGGCGAGGTTGTCATGAGGGGATAAGACAAATAAGTAAAGAAGAAGAAGATATTAGTGGAGACTGATAAAATGTAATATGAAAAATAATAAGACTTCCATAGTTCAGAAAAAAAAATAGATTCTAGGATTGCATAGATCCCAATAAGTTTCAGGGCACAGAGAAAAGGGCATTTAGAGAGATTTTTTTAATGACATGGAATGTGATTTAGGAAATATGGCCTTGTAATTCTTAAATGAGCTATTAAATGTGTATCCTATTTTCAGGGTGGCTATAATTGTCTAATGTTCTTAGTGAAATTGTGTTTCGCTATTAGTAGCTAATCATTAAAGCATCATGGTAAGATGTAACATAATACACAGGCCTAATGAATTTAATTATTTGAGTAAAAGACACAACTGTTCTTTATTGTTAATACCAGCATGTGCACAGGACTATTTATTTTCCCTCATAGTTAGACCCAAGGTTTTATAGTGTCTATAAGTCATAAAAAGCCTCTAATTTGTCTGGGAAGTGCAATGTTAGTATTGAGATTCATTAACCATTTATACTTTTCAGCACAATGGACAGCTCAAAATAGCATTCCTTTGAATTTCTTAGGCAGCAATTACACACACTAAATAATCCACTTTCAATCCATTTCCAATGCACTTTCCAACTGGATTTTGCCAGTTCAGTAAAATCTAGTTGAAAAGTGCATTGAAAGTGGATTTGAAGTGGATTATTTAGTGTATGCGATCACAGCCTTAGAGTGGCTTGCAGTTATTGTTGTGGAGTTTTGTTGCTGTTGGGGCCTGGTGGTAGGTGGGGGTGGGGAAGGGTTCCTTCCTTCTGCTTTGATTCTTGGCTTTGGTTCTTTGGAGCTGGTTTAAAAAATGGTTAACTTGTTCATTTTTTGTTCTTTTGGAGGGCTTGTGCATGTGGGGGATTCCGCTTGGTTTTTAAAAAAACAAACAAAACCCCCCCAGTTATTTTACTTGATTGCCCCCTAAGCCAGAATAAAGAGGCAGACACAAGAGTTGGAATATCTAAAGGGCCACTTTATTAACTATTAATAATAATGCAGAAATGGCAAGGGCTGAAAAGGTTGCGGCATGGTTAAGGCAGAGGTCACCCAGACCCCACCCTTGCCATATAGAATAGGGTGAGCCACCCTGCCTCGGGTGGGAGCCAACTGGATGTGGCTCCCATCCAGCTGGCATGGCAATCAGACAATCACCCAGGAACTCCACCCCTGAGCCACAAGGCTCAAAGGGAGGATCAAGCCAGGGTGACCCCATAGGCCGTCCGCTTTCCGCACCTCAAGCCTCAGGGCCCAAGGACTGTACTGACCAGACTCCTATACCCCTCAGTGTGATTGTCAGCCAGTGCTCACCATGCTATAATCTGTATTTGAATAAAACCCTGCCATAGCAAAAGTCAAACCTCAGCTTAGGCCCTTGAGCCCATCAGGGGACCAACCCCCCCCCCCAAAGCCCTTGCCATAAATCCTCCAAAAAGATGTCTAATCCTGACAGGTGAATGCCATCACTCCTGTACAGGTTGGTGAAACTTGTTTTTATCCTAGGGTGAGGCAAAAATAGACCCAAACCTCCTTTTAACACCATTACACCCCACCAAACCAAGCGTGGCACCATGGCAGATAAAACAATTAAGGTTCCCAGCCATAATCATTTAATGAGATGAAAATTAGCTTAGGCCTGAAGGATCAATGCCTTCCCTTTAGTCAGGCCCAAATCATTGTCCCCAAGTTAAATAACAAGAACATGGGGAGAACAAACCCTTCCCTCGAACAGTAACTCCAAGAGACCAGGCCACTGCAAACCCCAGCGCCCTAGCCACTCCACCATGGCAAACTGACTGAGCCCCAGCTGCAAGCCCATGGGTGTCTGCTTTGCCTGGTGCACTGCCCAAAAAACAAAACTGTGCCCGCAGATGAGAATTCTCTTCCTCTCCTGCTGGCAACAGGACCTGAAATGAAAGAACAGTGAGCAATGGAACAAACAGCTCAAACCAGAACCAGGCACACCAAAACCAATTCAAGGTCCAGCCATGGGACAAACATATGACATAGGCTGAAGAACACCACCTGCCCAAGCACTGGATATTTTGGGCTGGGTAACCCATGGCTGCTGCTGTGGATGCAGAGCCAATACAGAAAGAATAGCTGCAAAAACACAACCCAGAAAGCCCCAGCCTCCCCAAAGCAGTGGATGTGACAGTCCAAAATTGGTGCTTCATTAAAGGGGTTCCATTCTGGTGGCGTAACAATATGCCATACCCTAACCCTCTAACAGTTAAGTAGGCAGCTAGTGCTGAAATAGGGCACAGCTCCTTTTCAGAACACAGGCTGAGCATGACTACAGATCCCTGCCATCATTGGTCTGTTTTAGAATGCCTCAAGGTAAGGAAGGCCCTGTCACCCTCCAAGTGCACATCCCACACCTCCAGTGCATGTCCAGACCCATCTGACTTCGACTGGGCCACCAACTCATTTATGCGAAAGGCCCCCAAAAGGCAACCAATGCAGCCACATGAAAAAGATGTGCCTCATAGGCTGACACACAGATGTTGCTCCAAATAGCTTGCAAGCCCTGCAAAACCACTGGGGAAATGGGCCACCTGCAATTAGCATGTGCCCCTGATTCTCATGCCCAGCCTTCCAACATCCTATATATCCTGAGATCACCCATCACATCCATATTGTTAGCCAAATTGCTCTTTTTACTAAGCAATTGGTACAAATATGGGATCTGGCCTATGTATACAGAGGGTGATGCTGCTGAATGATTATCAGTAAGAGACACAGAGCCCAAATATGCTTAATAAAATATGTTTACTAAAATAATTCTCATTCATTGATTTACAAGCACAGACACAATCGTACAAGGCTATGAAGCTTAGAAAGATTTTGGATAGGACATTTGTTTTAGCAGGGAATCAACGGTGAAGGGCTATATTTGCCTCACTTCTGAGAGTAGGCTTTAGTTCCAGTTGGAGGAAGGGTGGAGGGAAGGAAGAAAAATGGGGAAGAAAAAGGCACTTGAATCCAGACCAGCTGAATACACGTGCTGCTCTAGTCTGCAGAACTAGAGTGTAAAAGCAGAAGGGGAACAGCAGACATATAGAGGGCGTAGGCAATAGAGAGAGATTCCCAGGTGTGCTACAGTTTTCATACCAGGGGAAAAAGGGGCAGGATATCCTGGTTACTCCTGATGACGCTACCTGCAGTCTGTCCCCTAAAAGTGTGTGTGATAGGTTATACAAGATAAAAGGGCAGGCAGGAAAAGGAGTAGTCAATATGGAGATCTAGACATTTAGCTAAAAGATTGACACCTGGGTGCAAGTGAGATGATCCATTGTGTTGTAGATGGGTCTGGCCAAGTCAGGTGATGGGCGAGTGATTAGTTGCTCAATAACCATGAATAGAGTTCCTGTAAGATACGTGCAGGTTTGCAGGTATGAAGGGGGGGGGGTCCCTCTCTGTCTACGTGTGAGTGGAGTGGTTCTCAATGGAGTTGTGCATCTCTTTGTCTTGATAGCATGACTGCATGTGCTCAGGTGCAGACACTGGAACGGTTTATGGCAACACTGGAATACCTCTGGAGCAGCAACACAAAGGATGGTTTCTAGTTTGCATCTCAAACTGGGCATCTTCAGCAGGTCACCACATAGTACAGTTCCTTGGCATACTTCATCAGGTTTCACAACAGTCTATAACGATCATACAAGTCCATAAACACACAGAATGAGGCCTGCTGGCTTACAATATGCCCCTGAGCCTTGCTGGCATACATCACCACCGAGAGCAAACCTGTGATGGAACAAACTGCTAGACCTTTACCTTCATGGTAACACAAAAATGCAACAAATGGTCCATGGGCTCTGGCCACAGACTAGGATACCCTACCTCATGTCTAAACTCAGCAAACTTGTGAACTCCACAGGCATATGCCCACTTCGTGCCTGGAGCAATGGCTAGGCCCATTGCCTTGTGCACCTCTGCCTTCCAATCAACCAGAGCTCCTGCAGCATTTGCACTGGTTGCAGGTCGGTTTCTGGGGCCAGCTGACAGAACCTCTTCATCTGTTTATGAGAGAGAGTATCAGACACCCCATTGTCAATCCCAGGCACATGTTTGGCAAGAAACAAAGAGTTAAGCTGCAGGCAGCGAAGGGTGAAAGCCCATACCATGGACATCACCCGAGGCAATTTAGATGAGAGGGAGAGGGACCACAGTGGAATTGTCACACCAAAAGTGAACCTACTGGTTGGCCAGCTTGTCCCCCCACAGCCAAACTGCCACCAAAACAGGGGGAAATTCCAGAAAAGGCAGGTCCCTGGAAACCCCATCCTTCACCCAATCAGTGGGCCACTTCTCAGCACACCAGTGCCCCTGAAAATAAACTCCAAAACCCAATGACCCTGCAGCATCCAAATGGATTTGCAGCCTGGCTTCCAGCTTCAAATCATCTCTCTAAAATGATATTCCATTGAAGGAGTCCAAAAATTCCAGCCACAAGTCCAAATCCACCCATCCGCTGGCAGTGACCCTGGCCCTGTGCTGAGGAAGGCGCAGTCCACTCATGGCATCACATAATCTGCACAGGAAAGCCCTACCTGGTGCCACAACCTCGCATGCAAAGTTGAGGTAACCCACCAGCTGCTGGAATTCACACAACATGACCTTCTTTTTTCTTCTGAATTCAGCCACTCTTATGCACAGCTCGACCAATTTACTGGTTGGTAGATGAGACTCTTGAGCCACAGTGTCTAGCTCCATGCCTAGAAAGGTCAATACCTGGGCCTTCCCCAGCTTGTCAGCCAGCTCTACAAACCCCTTCAATAGCTGCTCACACTGACCAGATCCCACAGGGACCACAAACAGAAAATCATCCAAATAGTGCACCACCATGGTAAGCCCGGTGCAAAAGCAGAGGGCTCACTCCAAAAACAAACTAAAACATTCAAATGGCACACAGGACATAGAGCAGCCCACTGGTAAAGCCCGATTCATATAAAACTGGCTCTCAAAGGAAAATCCCAACAACTCAAAGCTGTCCAGGTGCACTGGGAGAAGATGAAAGGCAGACTTAATGTCACATTTTGCCATCTCCATCCCGAAGCCACAGCGGTGCACCATGCAAACTGCCTGGTCAAAGGAGGTGTACCAGACTGAACATAAGGAGTCAGGGACAGAGTCATTAACTGACACCCTCCCCCGCCCGGGTAAGAAAGTTAGTGAATCAACCGGTATTCACCAGGCGTTTTCTTGGGAACAATCCCCAGTGGGGAAATGCAAAGATTAGGTACCAGGAGGACAAGAAATGGGCCCATGATCCTCCCTTTGGCCCTTTCCTTATCAATCTTACACCTGACTATGTGCTCCATGCCCTTGACTGAGGACAAGTTGCATGCCATGAAGGGGGCCCTAGGACCCTGACAGGGAATATGAAACCAAACTTAAAGCTGTTCAGCAAATACAAACTGTCCGTCCATTTGGGATATATCGGCAATCAAGCCTCAAGCACTCTCAGCTTTTTGGGACTGGCCCCCTTTGCTAACAGATTGCCCTGAACCACTTGCTTCTGGTCTCCGGTGGCCCTTGCAGGGCTTTCCCCAAAAGCATGCTGAAAAGGGGTGAGGGCTGTCGCAGAGGGGGCATTCATGTTGATATTGGCAGGCTTTCCTACTACAAACTCCCTTGGACCCAAACTCCCAACATAGCTGGCAGGGTTGAACTGCATGCCCCACAGCACTACAGGTATTGGGAGAAGCTGACAGGCAATGCACAAGATGGCCATTATGTGAGCGGTCACCTAGACTGGGCCCTGCAGGGGACATAACCTGTAGCCACAGCTGCAGGTGTACTTGGTCCCACTGCAAGGAGGTGTTCATGGCTGCTCTCATCCTGAATTCTTCATCATGTTGTAGCCAGCCTGGGCCCATAAAGCTGATATAGCCCTTATTTATTATGTCAAAGTACTGAAATAAGGACACTGCCCACCAGGGCTGTGCCTTGGAAAGCACCCTGGCATAAATCAGAAAACCGGATAACCAATTAGTCCAAGTCTGATCAACCTTCATCTTTTTAAGCCTCTCTTTGTCTTTATCATCCATGTCATCTTTATCCTTCTTGCAGTAAAGAAGGGTAAAGACATCATAAGAACATAAGAACATAAGAGAAGCCAATGTTGAATCAGGCCAATGGCCCATCTAGTCCAACACTCTGTCACACAGCGGCCAAAATATACCAGGTGCCATCAGGAGGTCCAGCAGTGGGGCCAGGGCACCAGAAGCCCTCCCACTGCTGCCCCCTCCAGCACCAAGAATAGAGTGCATCACCTGCCCCAGACTGAGAGTTCCCATCTATACCCTGTGGCTAATAGCCACTGGTGGACTTCTGCTCCATATGTTTATCTAATTCCCTCTTGAAACTGTCCATGCTTGTAGCTGCCACCACATCCACAGGGAAGAGATGAATCAGTTTTTCAAAATAGATGGATGAAGGTCTATAAATGGTGGGAAAAGAAATGTAAGTGATGGCTCCGAAACAAGGGAAAGTGTAACGGTATAATGATGTTATATATGTATTAAAAAACTAAGAAATAAAATTATATATAAAAAAAAAGAAACTGACCATGCTTGCAGCTGCCACGACCTCCTGTGGCAGTGAATTCCATGTGTTAATCACTCTTTGGGTGAAGAAGTATTTCCTTTTATCTGTTCTAACCCGACTGCTCAGCAATTTCATAGAGTGCCCACGAGTTCTTGTATTGTGAGAAAGGGAGAAAAGTACTTCTTTCTCTACCTGCTCAATCCCATTCATAATCTTATAAACCTCGATCATGTCACCTCTCAGCCGTCGTTTCTCCAAGCTAAAGAGCCCCAAGCGTTTTAACCTTTCTTCATAGGGAAGGTGTTCCAACCCTTTTATCATTCTAGTTGCCCTTCTCTGCACTTTTTCCAATGCTATAATATCCTTTTTGAGATGTGGTGACCAGAACTGTACACAGTATTCCAAATGAGGTCGCACCAATGATTTATACAGGGGCATGATGATACTGGCTGATTTGTTATCAATTCCCTTCCTAATAATCCCCAGCATAGCATTGGCCTTCTTTATTGCAGCTACACATTGTGTAGACATTTTCAGCGAGTTATCCACTACGACTCCAAGATCTCTCTCTTGGTCCGTCTCTGCCAGATCAGACCCCATCAACGTGTATTTATATTTAGGATTTTTGGCTCCAATGTGCATCACTTTGCACTTGGCCACATTGAACCCCATTTGCCACGTTGACGCCCACTCACCCATCCTCAACAGATCCCTTTGGAGTGCCTCACAATCCTCCCTGGTTTTCACCACCCTGAACAACTTTGTGTCATCTGCAAATTTAGCCACATCACTGCTTACTCCCAATTCCAAATCGTTAATAAACAAGATAAAACGCATCGGACCGATTACTGATCCCTGTGGTACCCCACTGCTTACCACCCTCCACTGAGAAAGTTTCCCATTTATACTCACTCTCTGTTTCCTATTTATAAGCCAGTTTTTGATCCACAAGAGGACTTGTCCTTTTATTCCATGAATATTGTCATCAACATATTCACCCTTACAGATCTTCTCTCTAATAGCTGGCAACAAGTGATCACCCAAAGGCAGTGGCAGGTCACCAAAAGGGAGCACTGACATGGGGGCTGCAGCATACAAAGTGCTCCAGTGGAAGGAGGGCCCCACCTGGTGCAGTGGGAGGCTGTCCATACCAGTTCCCTTGGGCCCCACACAAAATCAACTGTTTAGGTGGGGGTCCCCACTGTTGGCCTTCACCCTGGGCATATGGCAGATTAGCAGGACTTGCACCGGGCAAGGACTGACCACCCCAAGGTTCCCCAGGCCAAAAAGGCCCCCTGTAATGCCCAGCGTCAAACTTACCCACACTCCCTGACAGGCCTGCAGCAGATGGCCCAGGCTTGTTGCTGTGCTCCAGCCTCCGGTGGGCCACTAACCATGACATCCTTTGGGGCGGCTCCACTACTGCAGTGCCCTAAATCCTGCCCTGAAAAAGAGATAATTGTGTTAAGACCTCAGCCTGAAAATGCTTATTGGAAGAAGAGGGAGTTTCCTTCTGACCAGGCTGCCCCTCCAGAGGTGGTGGGCAGGGTGTGAGAACCCCAGAAGCCCGCTCCACAGCCCTCAGCCTGCTGAATGACATCCCAGTCCTCATCATCAGACAAAGAGAGACCAGGAGCAGGCCTCTTAGCCGGGGTCTTAGGTGCAGGCTGTTTTCCTTTGGCATGCCCAGTGCCTCTTTTGAGTGCCATGATGGAAACAAAATGGCCACCCCACCAGCACCACAAAATGGCTGCCACCCAGCAAGGGAGCACAATGGAAGACCCAGCTACACCCAAGGGGAGGGGGGAAAGGATGGCACCAAAGGTACTTCTGGGCCTGCTGACCACCCTCCAAATGCTCCCCAAAAGGAGACTATGAGATGGCCACCGCCCAGCAAGGGAGCACACAGAAGGCCCCAGCTACACTCAAGGTGGGGGGGGGAGAGCACCCAAGCTACTGCTGGGCCCGCTGACCTCCTTCCAAATGCCCCAAAATGGAGTGGGGTGTTTAACCAGCAATCCCAAAAGCTACAGCCTGGTGCATATGCTGCCACCCAAAGCCCCCTACTCCAGGTATACTTCCTAGGAGCTAAGCCCAGGGAAAGCCCTACACTGCCCAGGCCCAATGCAGTTGCCCCTAGCTACTGCCAGGCTTGACTATTCACAGGGCTCTTTTTGTAGCAGGAACTCCTTTGCATATTAGGCCACACACCCCTGATGTAGCCAATCCTCCAAGAGCTTACAGTAACTTCTGTAAGAAGAGCTCTGTAAGCTCTTGGAGGATTGGCTACATTAGGGGTGTGTTGCCTAATATGCAAAGGAGTTCCTGCTACAAAAAGAGCCCTGCCTATTCAAACCACTGGCTTCTAAGGCCTCCACCATGTGCTGCCACCAAGATCTTCAGCCTCCCTCCTGGTCCAGCAGCTGCAGTCTCCAGCTGCCTCCTGCTGATGCTGACGCCAGTGCAAGGCCTGCCACCAAGTCCCCTGCTGCCATCTGCCACTACACTGATGCCTCCACTCACTGCCGCAGCACTATCGCCATTCTTCCAACCCAACCATGCCTGATGGCAGAGCTCTACAACCAAGCTCCTGCTTGCCAAGTGAAAGGCCACAGACTGGCACCAGAAGGCAAGGCTGGCCCAGCGGAGCTCTGGCCCCACCCCTTTTAGAGATCCAGATGCGGCTTTTGCCACCCAAAAATCTTCTCCTCACAGGGAAGCAAAGGTGGCCCCCTGAACACATGGCTGCAAGGGCCAGTGGCTGGGTGATCTGGATTTTTTTCTCTCTCTCCTTCACCTTCTTTCACTGTTTTTTCCTTCTTTTTCACTTTTTTGGGAGTTGAGTGTATATGAGGGTTTGTTGCTTGTTGTCAAACTGAAGGCCTGTTTGCCAAGAGACTGGCTAACTGGAAACTACAAATGGTGTTAAAGGCACCTGTACACCTTTAACCAAGGTAGGCTACCACCAGTCTTTCTCTGTCCCTCCAGTCAGGAACCAAAGGACCAACACATAGTACCATAGAATCATAGAGTTGGAAGAGACCTCCAGGGTAATCTAGTCCAACCTCCCCGTGCATGGTTTCACAAATACCTCCCCCCACATCCCCAGTGACCACTGTTCCACACCCAGAAGATGACAAAAAAAAAAAAAAAACCCTCCAAGATCTCCGGCCAAACTGGCCTGGAGAAAAATTGCTTCCTGACCCCAACATGGCAATCAGCATTTCCCTATGCATTGATGCAACCCTTCTGCCCTCCTTCTCATGATCTGCCTAAGTCCACAGAATAGTAAAAATATACACAAGAAGCTGCGATAACAAGTCCTATATAACAAAGTGCAAAATCACAAATATATATATTACAATAAGGAAAGTTCTTAATACAATTTCAGCAAAGTCAACAAGTGACAGAAAGAATCACATAATTTCAAGGTGTGACAGGCAAGTAGACAATAGTATAGTAGTTATGGGGAGTACCATTTGTAAACCCTATTAAGTGCATAGTTCCTACAGTAGGAAACCCACCAAAGTTACTGTTATAGGTAGTGAACCGCCAGTCTAAGCACTAGACTTCTTATTGCAGTTGCAGAGACAAAGAACTAGAATTTGGTAATTAAAATATATTTTATTACGGTGCAAAAGTTATTAAAAGTGCAAATATTACTTAGAATACTGTGAGGAAGAAAAACAATAAATCTAGGTATTAAGAAGCTAACTAAATACTTTAAAAACATTGGTTCACAAAAGACAAGATGTTACCCATTCAATGTTCTGGGCCCAAAGAGCAACTCCTTCTCCAGAGTCCCAGAAGCCTGGCTGGTTGGCTTCAGCAGCAAAGTTTCAAGATGGCCAGAAGCGAGCATGGCAGTATGACATGTCAGCACAACATGCAAGCACCATCAAGCCCCCTGAATAGGTTTCAAGGCAGGTAATTTATTGTTTGAATCCTGGATTGATGCTAGGCCTTTGCGCCAATCCGGGTTCAAGTAATGTCCTGTAGTTACAGGTAGGCCAATCAGTAATGTGATGTTTTCATTGGTTCTCTGGTCATATCAGAACAGCATTGGCATGATCCCATTCCACAGCATTGGCATACCCCATTCCACCTCTCATAGGACTTAATTGAAATGGAATGTTAATTGGAGGGCCAAACCTGGAGAGAAGAACATGTTATTCTGCAGGTGCAAGGTCATTCCACCCTCTCACAGCATGTCTGTGTGAAACTCTGGAGACATAGAGGCCACAATTTTAACAAACTCAGGCCGCAGCCAGAGTGAACCAAACTGTTAGAACAGAACTCCATTTTGAGTGAACCAAAGTTCTTGACACTTGTTTCATCTGCTTTTTCCTGCTTTTCTTTTTCTTTTTTGGTGTGTGTGTGGGGAGGGGCTTTTGGTTTGGGTTCTTCTTGCTTTCTCTCCTCTTAAGACTTTTTCCCCACCTTTCCCCCCAGTAGTCTTCCTCCTGTATTTCTTCCCATTAATTTCTAAAAGGTTGGTTTTGGGAGGGGGGGAGTATTGAGGTTCCCCGTTCTGTGATCCAAGTGTGCTTCTGGTTTCAAGGAATATTGAGTACAATTCCTAGGTGCTGCTAAGTAGGCTTTTAGTCTTTTTAAGGAATTGTTTAACTTTTAAACACTTTTAATTACATTTCAGCATAGGGCTTTAGTTCCTCCCTAGCTAGGCCAGTGCTAGGAGAATATTAAAAGAGGCAAGGGTGTGTGTGTCTTCAAAACAGTGGTATAATAGCATAGATTAACTTTTTTTAAAAGCAGTGTGCAGCACTCTGAGCTTCAGTGAAGGCAGGTGCTTTTAGACAAATTTCCCTTTAGGTTGTCCTATAGGTTTTTTTTAATTTCCAGGAAGGAGCTCCTGCATTTTCATAATAGAAAACAGACTTTTCCCGATAGAATCTAGTCAGGAGAACTTTAATAAAGAGCCTTAAACTTTTTTAAAAAAATTCTGGTTCTCGTGCTTGGCACTGGGTTGTGCTGCTGGGCACTATTGCACTGGTTCTGCTGTCCTTGCAACCCCGCCCCCTCCCTTGGATTATGATTCTGTGCTTGACATCGGTCCTGTTGAGCTGGCTTTTGCCACAATGGCACTGGGCTCTGCTGCTGGGCAGTAGTAAGTTGGCACTGGGTTCTGCTGCTGGGCACCAGTATATTCCACTGGTTCTGCTGTCCTTACAGAAATGCCGCCCTCGGTTTCTACTTCAGAGATTCTCATATGTGACCTTAGTCCTGTTGGGTTTTGGCATTGCACAGTGGCACTGGTTCTTCTGGGCATATTGCACTGGTTCTGCTGCTAGCCTTGCAAAAATGCCCCTCCACTTCACTTTCTACTGCAGAGATTCTTTGGGACATTCTGTTGGGCATGTATTGCTTTGCTACTTTCCCTTCATTGGAAACAATATAGGATGGGGGCACCTTTTTTGGGTGCCCATAGAATTGGACCCCCTGGTCCAATCTTTTTAAAACTTGAGGGTTCTTTTGAAGACAGGCTCCAGCAGCTACACTGCAAATTTGGTGTCTCTACTTTACCCTGCCCCTGACCACTGAATATACACCAGGATATATTTGCCATTGACTTTAATGATCCCCATAGGGTATAATGGACCCCTCAAAATTCGAGATTTCCAAATATTACTAAATTCAAATACCATACCAGTATTGGTATTCAGGAATATCAGGAAATACTGATATTTTGGGGGTCCAATATACCAGTTTTTTAAAAAACAACATTTCCCCCCTTGTACACACCCAGTTAAGATGCCAAGCCCTATCCATCCTGTTTCCTAAACTCTGAGCATCAACAATTATTTGGTTGCCTCTGATTTTTCTTTTAGGATGCTTACACTGATCTTACACATTTAATTCTTGCGGCTTTATTGTTATCAGTCATTTTGATATTATCTGTATTTGAAAACCACTTTTATTACAAAAGAGTTTCATGACGATGGGGCAACTGGCAGCCCCTTTAACAGGTGAATATTATATATTTTGTTAGTATTTTGTTAGAGTAATTGGAATGTCACGATCAGATGAGCATGAAGAGGAAGAACCATACAATTTCCCATGTAATCCTAAACATCAGGATTGCATTGCTAGTCGCAGATATTACTGTTGCAATGCTAACTTTGAACTTGAAAAAATTTGATTGAATTTGCAGCTCAATGGGATGCCCCAGAGAAAATAGAATTACTTTGAGAATTATTATGCTAATGTCTTGAACAAATGGCTCAAGACAGAAATGTACATATTGAGCCATGTGTTGTTAGCAGAAAACACAGAACAAGTTGACAGTAAAACTGAAAATATTACTTGAAAATCCTGTATAAAGTCACATATTAATTAGATTTACTTCATTAGCTCATTACTATTTGGGGAAGCAAATGACTCTGTTACTGGAAAAACTATATTATTTGCAAAGCTCTCAGACAGCATGGTTGCATAAAATTAGATTATCTGTTTCCCCAGTGTCCTTATTCATCTTAAGGTAACACTGCATTCACATCTACTTTTCTATCACATCAGTAGAAATAATCTGCAAATAATTCAAATCAGCAGAGAGCCACTTTGGAATGAGTATAGGTATCTTCAGCTCAGGGGTGCCAAATGAGATGACAACACTTGAATATTTTATAGAAATGATTTCCTTGCACAAACATCACAGTTTAAGTCTGGTAAAAGAGCTGATTTCTTCTATGCTTCATAACATATCATCCGCACCATTCCTGGAGTATCTTTGATTCTGGATTCTTCCATCAAAAATATGTTTTTATAATCATGAATGTGGATTAGAAGTATTATTGCAACCCTCAAAATTCTTTGGGTGAATGGGAAAGAACATTTTCCCCTCTTACTACTCTGATTGTTTAAATGAACATGATATTGTGAATATTGACTTACAGGGGATAACAGGCAACTGGGAGAGAAAAAGAGCCTACAATAAATATTTGGATGAAAATGTAGTGAATAGTAAGGATGAAACCTTACAGCACTCCATGAATGGATTGTGAAATTCTGGATATGCCTGACGTAATCCTGTACTTTTTTTCACATCCCTTTTGGAATTAATGAGACTTTCCATCAGTGTCACTACAGAAATTACTCAAGCGTGACAAATATTGGGCCAGCAAGGATTTTGCAGCAATTGTGTTGCTGCATGCCAAAGTAACTTCACAATTGCCCAAGGCCCATGAAAATGGAATACAGCAACTTTGTGCCCTTCTCATTAATAAGGCTTGACTCAAAGGAAGGAAGTTCTGACTCTCTCACTCCAAGCAAACAGCAACCACACATAGAAAACAGTTCATAGTCACATTAATCTATGCTGTGTTGTACAAATATAATACTAGCAGCAGACTGTAGCATTTTTACTTTGCCTTGTATAAATGTACTTACTCTATGTGAAGTAAAACTCTTTTACAACAGTAAATTCCAATTGCCGCCCCAATAAAGTGGGCCAATATAATGAACTGCACTCACTGCTATGAGACATTAGCAGTCTTAAAGGTTTGCTAAGTGATGTATGCACTGTGATTCCATTCCAATGATGCTACATAGAGCCATCCATTAGCTGGAAAAATCCAGGGTAAGATAAGTGACCAAAAAATTCTGAATGCTTCCTTCTAATTTTTATAACATACTGGTTTCCAGTATGAGAACTTTTAAGACAGAGACTTTCCTGCAGACATGTTTTAACTGAAGACAAGTCTCTTAGTCTGCTTACTTTTTTAGTAATAAGGAGGAGAACACAAGTCATCCACTTAGGGTTGCCAGCCCTAGCTGACACTCTGTCAGGACAAACTGGAGGGAAGGGGCAAAAGACTTGCCATTAAGCCAACTTGCAACATCGTAAGAACCTAGAAGTGACATAATTGCATCAGGGTGACACATTAGGTTAACCATAGAGTTTGGCTACTTTGGCCACCAAATGAGAAGGGAGCACTCACTGGAGGAGACCCTGAAGTTGGGAAAGATTGAAGGGAAAAGAAGAAGGGGACGACAAAGGATGAGATAGTTAGACAGTGTTATCAAGGTAATGAACATGATTTTTTTTAAGTGCCCCTGAAAGAGGCATTTTTATTTTTTTTTTAGACAAAAACGTCACAACCTTACACTACAAACACACAATACATTAACACTACACACAAACACAACATACCACATTTAACATTCATGGGGGGTTACAATTTTTATAACACTCCATCCATTTAAATTTCCTCCTACCTTACCACCCCTTGTTACTAATAATCTTTTACTTCTGTATCCTCAAATACTATCTTTCCATCTTATCCACTTCTAATTTAACATATAAGGTTAATAATACTCAATACTTATTATTTCTCTCCATCCTTCCCTCTCTGATCATACCACTCATAGAAGCGTTGCCACGTATTTATGAAGGCTGATTCATCATGTCCTTTCATCATCAAAGTCAATTTATCCATTTCTGCTGCTTCCATTATCTTCTCAATCAACTCTTGTTTGGTTGGTACCACCATGGATCACCAATATTTCGCATACAAAATCCTAGCCACAGTCATTATATATATTATCAAATATCTCTCTTCTCTCCATACATCTTTTGGAAGTATACCCAACAACACCACCTCTGGTTTAAACAGAAGAGTATCTTTTATAATTTTCTGCGTCATTTTATGCACCCATATCTAGTACTTTTTTGTCACCTCACATGTCCACCACATATGATACAATGAACCTGTCTTTGCATTACATTTCCAACACTTATTAGAACATTTCTCATAATATTTTGCCAGCTTATCCGGCATGATATACCACCTATACAACATTTTATACATATTTTCTCGATATGAGACCGCCCTAGTTATTTTCACATTCATTTTCCATATTTGGTCCCACTGATCCAACTCAATGCCATAACCAAAGTTCTGCACCCATTGGATCATATTGCTTTTCACCATTTCGTCTACCATATAATCAGCCAACAACAATGAATACATTTTTTTAAGAAACTTCTCTTCTGGCTCATAAAGTATTTTTTCTAAATCTGTTAATGTCTTCTCAAACCCTATTTTCTTATCTCTTTTATACCTTGATTGAATCTGAACTTTGTGCCACCAACTGATATCTTCATCCAATTCCAACTCCCCCTTTGCATTTATAATGTCCAGATATCTTTGTGGGGGATTTTCACAATACAACCTAGGTAAAGTCACTGCTTCAACTGGGGCTACCAGCCTCAAGGTTTTGGTAAACCACCTCCTCCGGATGGTCTCCCATACTCTACAGAGTGCATCTCGTATCCAGTGTTGTCTAAAATATTTTCTTGCTGCCACTTTCTCATCCCACAGAAAATCGTGCCAGCCTTCCAAAAGGTCATGGCTTTCCAACTTTAAAAGTCTTCTATCTTCCAGCATTACCCATTCCTTAATCCATGCCAAAGCTCCGGCTTTATAATACAATGTCCAATTAGGCAAACCAAACCCTCCTCTTTCTTTTGAGTCTTGTAATGCTTTGAGCCTAATTCTTGCTCTCTTCCCCTGCCAGACGAACTTAGTGGTAATTTGCTCCAGCTCTTTCAAAATTGCTAAGCTCTTCAAAACAGGAATAGTTTGAAACAAGAGTATTCATCTTGGTAAAATATTCATCTTTATCAAAGCAATTCTTCCCATTAGTGAAAGCTTTAAATTCTTCCATTTTTCCAAATCTTGTTTCGTTGCTCTCAATAGTTCTTTATAATTATCTTCTTGTAACAAACTGCACCTGTTCGTCAATTTAATTCCTAAATATTTTACCTTCGTACAGAGTTTATATCCCGATTCTTCTTGTAGACACTCTCTCTGTTCCAATGTCATGTTTTTAGTTAAAATTTTTGTCTTAGCCAGATTTATCTTTAATCCTGCCACTTGCCCATAGTCTTTCAATATCTTATTCAACTCCGTAATTGATAATCTGGGTTCCTCCAATATAAACGCAAGATCATCTGCATAGGCCAATAGTTTGTATTGTTCTCCTTGCATCTTCAGGCCCTTCACATCTGGATTCCATCTTATCTCTTCTGTTACCACTTCCAGAGCAAAGATATATAACAGCGGTGATAGGGGACAGCCTTGCCTCGTACCTTTCTGTATCTGAAATTGCTCAGTCCATTCCCCATTTACCATAACTGCTGCTCTTTGCTTTGAATAAATGGCTTGAATTGTTTGGATGAATTGCTCTCCCGCTTTAACCTTCTTAAAAGTTTCTATTATAAACATCCAGTCCAGGTTGTCAAAGGCCTTCTCTGCATCTGCATGAAATTAAGCAAACTCCAGAGCACAACAAAAGACAGGAGGGCCTTGTATGATATGGTCCATGGGGTCGTGAAGAGTCGGACTCGACTGTGCGACTGAACAACAACAATTGGAGTGAATCCTAGAGTAAAGATGTGAAAGCAGACGTGACATCACATGTTGACATGATGCAGAATCCTCCCCTCCCATTGTTCCCCACTGTCTTGTCAAGCAGCAGTGGGTGTGACATATATGCATGTGTATATCTTTAAATGAGCCGTCAGGAGCTAGTTTCTATTTCCACCATCAAGGACTGTATGGGAGGGGCTTCACTTAGGTCTGGGTGTGTTTTAGTTGCTGTCTCCTCATGTATTCTAGTGAATTCTCCATTTATTCTCCTGCCTTTAGACTCTGGTCATCTTTGGAGGCACTGCTTCGGTTGCCCCCTCCATCTGAAACTACGTGGGTGACAGCCCAAGAAAGGATCGTCTTAGTCACGGCACCAAAACTTTGACACTCTCTCTTCAGGGAGATTCATCTGTCTCCCTCTATCTGTGTCTTTTGCCAGCAAATGAAGACTTTTTTGTTTTGTCTGATATATCCCCAAAGCAGTTACTGGGCCTTCTTCCACTGTTGCCCTTTTATGTGTTTTAATTAAATTATTTTATAATTTTAACTGTATTTTTAATTATGCAATTACTCAAATGTTCTAATGTTTTTTATATCCACTGCCTTGTGGATTCTGATAGGGTAGAAACATGTCATAAAATAAATAAACAAATAAGTGTTCTGATCCACCCGGAAGCAATAAAGACACCTATTATTGAAGCTACCAGAGTCTCTGATCTACTGGATATTGAGCAGAACCCAAGGGTGATCTAATAGGTAAGCTCACCCTTCTCTACCATACCTCAGAGGATACTACAGTGGAAACATGGAGTCCAGGCCTATCCACTCCTCAGTGGGGATGGTTGTGAGAATGCAAGTAGATCCTGCTAGGCCATTTTCATAGCCTAGGAGTGGTTCCTCAGCTTGGACCCAGCTAGCAGAAACACTAATGACCATAGTTAGTGGTGGTGTGGGAGGAAGCTATGGATGATCTTATGCTCATGATGGTCACCACTAGTCAGGTCCAAGCCTTAGCCAGCTGGCTTTTACAGCACTGCTAATGCCTTTGAGCTTCAGTTCAGACTGGGTTGCTCCTAGCTACTAGTAGCTCTGCAGAGCACTGGACCACCACGATCTTTCCAGCTAAGTAAATGGGCCAATCAGTAGGGGTGCCAACTTCCAGGTGGTCCAAACAATAGGGACCCCAAGTGTATGTAGTATGCAGTAACTTTAATAATAGCAGAAAGAAACAAGTTTCTTAGTCAGATCTCAGTACATCTAATTCAGAATCTGAACTAGCACCAGACAGTGAATCTGAACAAGGACACAATAGGAATGTGAGAATGGCTGGAGGGTCTTCTTCTTCTTCTTTTTTAGGAAAAGACTATGGCCTAAGAAACAGGGATCAGAAAAAGAAATACTTTACATGGCAAAAAGACGTCTAACTTAGTGGTCAACCTATCATCTTGAACACTTTCTGAGTCTGAGGTATTTATTTATTTATTTATTTATTGGATTTATATCCCGCCCTTCCAATGTGGGCTCAGGGTGGCAAACAAAAGGCAAAAAGCCATACATTGCCAATAAAATATGGAGGCAAATGCCATATATAAATACTTAAAAGCATAAATAATCAACTATCAGTAAAACATTTAGGACAACGGTAAAACAGGACATATATTCACAGTATAGACCAAACACTCAACACTCTGGCAAGCGCATTTATCCCTGCTCCAGTGAAGTTCCACCATAGCTGTAGTCTCATACCAGGGCCAGTATGCCTCGTGATATCACCACAGTGGTGGTACAACAGTGGTGGCAGCCCCTACTCAAAAGCCTGGTGGAAGAGCTCCATCTTGCAGGCCCTGCGGAACTGCATGAGGTCCCACAGGGCCCTGATCTCTTCTGGGAGCTCATTCCACCAGGTAGAGGCCGCCACCGAAAAAGCCCTGGCCCTGGTAGCAGCATATTTGACCACCTTGGAGGCTGGAATAACCAGCAGATGTTGTCCCCCTGACCGTAGTGCCCTTAGGGGAACATATGGGGAAAGGTGGGCCCTCAGGTAAGCTGGACCCTGGCAATATGGGGCTTTAAAGGTGAGAACCAGCACTTTGAAGCGGATCCAGTTTGCTATTGGCAGCCAGTGCAGCACCTTCAGCACTGGCTGGATGTGGTCCCATCTTGTGAGCCCCATCAGCAGTCTGGCTGCTGCGTTCTGCACCAGCTGCAGCCTCTGGATCTGTGACAAAGGTAGAGTGCGTTGCAGTAGTCTAGCCTCAAGGTGACCATCACATGAATCACTGTGGCCAGGTCATCACGATCAAAGTAGGGAACCAACTGCTGCACCAGCCGAAGGTGGAAAAATGCTGACTTGACAGTGGCCGCCACCTGGGGCTCTATCGTTAAGGTGGGATCCAGGAGCACCCCCAAATTCCTAACCCCAACGACAGCACCAAAGGCACCCCGCCAAAGGTCAGGAGGGGGAGCCCCAACCCCAGACCAGTCCGGCTCAGGCCCAAGACCTCTGTCTTCACCAGGTTTAGTTTCAGCCGGCTCAGCCTGAGCCAACCAGCCACAGCCTGGAACGCCCTATGAAGGTCATTAGGACTAGAGTCCGACTGGCCGCCCAGCATCAGATAGAGCTGGGTGTCATCTGCATATTGGTGACACCCAAGCCCATAACTCAGGGCAATCTGGGCAAGGGGGCACATATAGATGTTAAATAACATTGGGGACAGCACCGCCCCCTGAGGCACCCCACACTCAAGGGGATGCCTCCGGGACTGCCAATCCCCAATCACCACCCTCTGTCCCCGATCTTGGAGGAAAGAGGCAAACCCTTGAAGGGCGAGCCCCTGGATCCCCACGTCGGCGAGGCGGCGGGTCAGCAGCTGATGGTCGACCGTATCGAATGTGGCCAACAGGTCTAACAACAGCAGTACCACCACACCACCTCGATCCAGATGACTTCAGATATCATCAGTCAGGGCGACGAGCACTGTCTCCATCCCGTGACCTGGGTGAAAGCTGGATCTAGAACTGAAACATCCTCCAGAAAGCACTGCAACTGTAACGCCACCACCCTCTCTATCATTTTGCCCAAATAGGGCAAATTAGACAGCGGTCGATAGTTGGCCAATTTGGCCGGGTCCAAAGATGGCTTTTTAAAGAGAGGGTGGACCATCGCCTCCTTGAGTGCTCCAGGGAATCGGCCCTCACTGAGGGACTTGTTGATAATCTCCCACAGAGCACCTCGAAACCCCTCATAGCCCGCCTTAATGAGCCAGGAGAGGCACGGATTAAGGTTGCATGTGCTTGGGTGAACAGAAGCCAGCAATCTGTCAACTTCATCCAAGGTGAGCGGACTGAAACACTCTAAACCCGGAACTGAAGGCACGCAAGGGGCCTCGAGTTCACTCACTATCTCAGTCCTGGTGGGGAGGTCACGTCAGAGTGTCAAGACTTTATCTGCGAAATAGCTCACAAAAGCCTCACGGCCAATGTTCAATTCCCTATCATTTTGTTCTGTTAAGGACTGAATCATACTAAATAATTGGGCTGGGCATGAGCACGCAGATGCAATCTCAGCCGCAAAGAAATCCTTCTTAGCCACCTTGACTGCCACCTCATAGGCTCTCATAAATGTCCTATAAGATGCTCTTGATGTTTCATTGTGAGCACGGCGCCACCGTCTCTCTAGTTGTCTGAGTTCTCATTTCATCCGCCATAGCTCCTGTGTATACCAGGGAGCTCGCCTCAGACGAGCCCAGAGAAGATGCCTGGGAGTGATCTTGTTGATGGCTGCAGAGAGCCGGTCATGCCAGTCCTCCACTAGCTCGTCCAATGAGCCACCAGGGGGCCTCAGATCTCGCAAGGCCTTCTGGAGCCACGTAGGGTCCATCTGAGCCCACGGGCAAGCATAAATCTGCTCACCGCCCACAAAGGGTCGGGGTGGAACATTCAGATGGACCCTCAGGGCCAGGTGGTCCGACCATGGCACTGCCTCCACAGTGATCCAGTCCACCTCAACCCCCACCGTGAAGATCAGATTGAGCATGTGACCAGCCCAATGTGTGGGGGGCGAGATATACTGTGAGAGTCCCAGCATTGCCATGGTCGACACTAGGTCCATAACACAGCTGGAGGCCGCGTCCTCAGCATGGACGTTGAAGTCACCCAAGACTATCAGGATACCGCCAGTGAAAAGTACTGAGACTTACTAGTGATTTCAGCTCTCACATACTTTATTAGATGAAGAACAAGACAACTGAGCCGGCTCGCAGGCCGGCTTTTATTCCCAAGTGACCCACACCCCAAACACACACACACCCGGTGATTCGCTATTTACATTGATTGGATTAACTCCTGCTCCTTCATTGGAGGGGAGTCAGGATCCACTAGTCCATTGTCCTTCGGGGCGAAGCTCAGGCCCTTCGCCTGGCCACATGGTGGACCGGTTAGAACCAGTCCAAGCACATGGCTGTCCAGAGCCCATGTTCTCCTGTGGATACATTACACCCCTCCCCCCTTGGTCCGATAAACACCCGCACACATAGTCTCTCAAATAGCTGGGGGCCGCCGCTCTCGCGTGGAGCGACGGGGCTCTGGCATGGGGGAACTGACAGCCTCCCGGGCGGCTGTGGGGACTGGTGGCCGCTCTGGTGTTGGCGGCGCTGGGCTCACCATCTCGGCCGGCGTGTCATTTGCGGTGGCTGTCAGTCCGGAGTTGAAGTCCACAGGGATTTCCTCAGGTGCGTCCGCCCCCGCGTCTGGTTGAGCTGGCTCGTCCCACTCCTCCCCCTCATCCGGCTCCAGGGGTAGCACCCGGCGACATAGCTGATCGATGTGGCGATGCAGGATCTGGCCGTCTTCCACCGAGACTTCGTAGGACCGGGGGCCACGGACCCGGACTACTCGGGCGGGAATCCACGGGGGCCCTCTCGCGTAGTTCCGTGCGTACACCGGGTCCTCTGGGAAGAACCCTCGCGCCGCCGCTGGCGTTTCCGTGCAGGGCTCCCGCTCGGGCGCTCGATCGGGATGTAACCGGTCCAGCCTGGTGGTGAGGCGTCGGCCCATCAATAGTTCCGCCGGGCTCCGGCCGGTTGTCGCATGGGGCGTCGTTCTCTGGCCGAACAGGAAGTGCGCCAGCCTGAAGTCCCAGTCCGTTCCTTCGGTCCGACGGAGCGCCTCTTTGGCCGTCCGCACCATGCGTTCGGCTTGGCCATTGGTGGCGGGGTGGAACGGGGCCGACCTGATGTGGCGAATCCCGTGCTGGCGGGTGAACTCCTGGAACTCCCCAGACGTGAAGGCCGTCCCGTTGTCGGTGACCAGGGTGTCGGGGAGTCCGTGCGAGCTGAAAATCCGCCACATCGCTCGGATGGCCGCCCGGGAGGAGGTGGATGGTACCGGCTCTACTTCTAGCCACTTACTGTAGGCGTCTACAAGTATAAAAAACAGCTGCCCCTGGAACGGGCCCGCAAAGTCGAGGTGCAGGCGCGACCAGGGGCGGTGAGAGGATTCCCAGGCCCTGTCTGGGGCTATCGGGGGTGCGGGTCGGGAGGCCTGGCAGGGTTGACACCTTTTTACAATGCCCTCAATATCCCGGTCTAACCCTGGCCACCAGACATACCCCCGCGCCAGAGCCTTCATCCTGACTACCCCAGGGTGGTGTTCATGAAGGTCCCTCAGTACCCGTTCCTGTAGTGGTTTCGGAATGACCACCCTGCCTCCCCACATTAGGCACCCCTTATAGGTCGACAGCTCATCGCGCCTTGTGACAAAAGGCGCAAACTCCGGGTCTTGTCTAGCTGTCGGCCATCCCCTCCCCACCCAGTTCAAAACCCGACAGAGAACCCTGTCGCAGCCCGTGAGGTGGGCCACCTCCTTGACATGTACTGGGCGATCGGGCAGCGATTCTAGGAGTGCGATGACGTGGGCGGGGGCCGGGTCTGGGTCCGTTGCGGGCAGTGGGAGGCGGCTGAGTGCGTCCGCGTGACCCATGGCCTTTCCCGGGCGGTGGGTGAGGGTGTAAGAGTACCCCGCCAGGAATATGGACCAGCGGAGAACCCTGGGCGAGACCATCTGCGGCGTCTGTCGATCAGGCGCAAGGAGGCCCAGGAGAGGCTTGTGGTCTGTAAGGATCTCGAACGGGCGGCCATAGAGATAATGGTGGAATTTTTTAACCCCCGCCACTATCGCTAGTGCCTCCTTGTCTATCTGCGCGTAATTACGCTCCGCAGAAGACAGGGTCCGAGAATAGTAGGCGACCGGAACCTCCCGGCCATCCGGCAACCGATGCCCCAACATCGCCCCCACCCCGTAGGGCGACGCATCACACGCCAGAACCACAGGTAAAGCCTCGCAGAAGTGGTGCAGCACCCCGTTGGAGACCAACAAGTCTTTTACCACCTGGAAAGCTGCCGCATGCTCCGGCTTCCAGGCCCACGGCGCCTCCTTGTCCAGCAGCCGGTGGAGGGGTTCAGCCACCGTTGCCTTTTGGGGCAGAAACGCGTGGTAAAAATTCAAGAGGCCTAGGAAGGCTTGGAGTTCCGGCTTGGACATGGGGACCGGGGCTTGTGTGATCGCTTTAATTTTCTCGTCTGTGGGGTGGATGCCTTGTGCATCGACTGCGAACCCCAGGAATTCGATGCGGGGCACACCCAGGAGGCATTTCTCCTTCTTCACCTTGAGGCCAGCCTCGTTGAACCTCTGCAGGACCTGACGCAGCCGTTCGGTGAAGGCGGTGGAGTCCGGTGCCGCGATGATGACATCATCTAAAAAGGGCTGGACCCCTGGAATTCCTTTCAGGAGGGAATCCATGAAGGATTGAAAAATCCCTGGCGCCACTGAAACCCCAAACTGCAGTCTATTGACCCGGAAAGCCCCCTTGTGGGTGGTGATGGTTTGCGCTTCTGCAGCGGCCGTGTCCACTGGCAGCTGCTGTTAAGCCTGCGCCAGGTCCAATTTGCCGAAAACTTTGGCCCCCGTCAGGGAGGCCAGGACATGGCTCACTACCGGGACCGGATAGGCGTGGTCCTGCAGAGCCTTATTTATGGTGCATTTGTAATCTGCACAAATGCGTATAGCCCCATTCGGTTTAATTGGCGTTACAATGGGGGTTTCCCAGCGTGCTGACGCGACCGGTTCCAGCACGCCTTGGGCGACCAGGCGGTCGAGCTCGGCCTCTATTTTTTCCCCGCATGGCTAGGGGAGGGGGCTGTGCCTTTATGCGGATGGGTCGTACGTTAGGGTCCAGATCTAGCGAAATCGGGGTCCCATTGTACCTCCCCAGGGTCCCATCGAATACTTTGGGGAACTCCCGGCAAACTGCCTCCCAGTCAGCGGTCCCGAGGTGGTTTACTCCTGCTATTTGGAGTCCCAAAGGCCCAAACCACGACAGTCCCAGGAGGCTTGAGAGGCGCCCCTCCACAACCAACAGGTCCAGCAAGCCCGAGAACCCTTTAAATCAGACTTGAAACTTGCCCCAGCCACGGACTGCCACTGGGTTTTTGTTAAAGTCCGTCAGTTTCAACCCCCGTGGCTTGTGCAGTCGGGGTCCCCCCTTGGGGCATAGCGTTTTAAGGGTCTCCGCGGAAATTATAGAGAACGAGGACCCTGAGTCTATTTCCATTTGGCAGGGGGACCCCTCTATTTGGACAGTCACATGCACCTTGTCCGGGCTTTCAGGGGGCAAGTTACATACAGTCTGCCGGCGCTGTGTCGTCACGGTGTGCAGGCTTGCGGCGTCCAGCTGGGCAGTGGATCCCAGGTGCTTGCCCTTGGAGCGGCAGACTCGGGCGAGGTGTCCGGCCTTGTTGCAGGTCCTGCAGACGGCGTCCCGGAAATGGCAGGTCCGGCGCTCGTGAGCGTCGCCACAGCTGGCACAGGCAGATGCGTTGGGCTGGTTTGGTGGTGCGGGGGATCCCCTGTTGCATTGGGTGCGTGGCTGTGATCGGCGGTTCACCTGTAGGACCTCCTCATCGTTCGAGTCATCCGAGGGGCCGGAGTCCTGGAGGCGATGGACCGTCTTAGGCCGGCGATCTGCGTGGGACTTCTCGTAGGTGGCCGCTTCTTGGATGGCGGCCTCCAGAGTGAGGTCGTCCCGGCTGACGAGCCTGCGGCGCAGCTTCGCCTCCTTCAGCCCCACCAAGAACTGGTTTAGGAGGGTATCTGCGAGGTTGGGGAAGGCACACCTTGTGGCTGTGCGGCGTAGTCCGGCCAGGAATTCCGAAGATGTTTCGTCGGGGCCCTGCATTCTCGCGAAGAACTCCATTCGTTCCGCGAATTTGGTGGGCTTTGGTGCCAAGTGTTCAGTAAACGCCTTGACCAGCATGTCGTAGGTGGCGGCCGCGTCTTTCGGCAGGAGGGGGTTTACCAGGTCCTTCAGGAGGAGGTGTGCCTCGATGCCGCAGTAGCGCAGGAGATAGGCCTTCTTCGTACCCACATCCGTGATGCCATGGATCTCGAAGTGACGCTCCAGCATCTCGATCCAGGTCTCCCAGTGTGCAGGACGAGAGATGTCGAAGGCGGGGAAGCTCTCGTTGCTAGCGGCCATGGTGCTCACCCGTGGAGGTCGCGGTTCAGGTTTAGAGTTGGCGGCGTTGAAAGCGAGGCTGCTCTCGGGGTCAGCGGTGCTAGGGAGCGGTGCGGTGCCCAGGAACCGAAGAGGCGGACACGAAGCTCGGCGGCGGCATTCGGTGCTTTCGGCATTGGGGCGGTCAGCGGTGCTCGTCTCGTGGTTGTTGTTCATGGAGGGAGTTGGCATCCCACCTTCGTCGCCAGTGAAAAGTACTGAGACTTACTAGTGATTTCAGCTCTCACATACTTTATTAGATGAAGAACAAGACAACTGAGCCGGCTCGCAGGCCGGCTTTTATTCCCAAGTGACCCACACCCCAAACACACACACACCCGGTGATTCGCTATTTACATTGATTGGATTAACTCCTGCTCCTTCATTGGAGGGGAGTCAGGATCCACTAGTCCATTGTCCTTCGGGGCGAAGCTCAGGCCCTTCGCCTGGCCACATGGTGGACCGGTTAGAACCAGTCCAAGCACATGGCTGTCCAGAGCCCATGTTCTCCTGTGGATACATTACACGCCTCCAGCAGGGACAGCAGGCTACTGGCTGGTGCATTAGGCAGATGGTACACCAGCCAGATCACCAAACTCTCTGCAGCCTCCAGCATCACGCCGACACATTCTATGCCCGTGATCAATACAAGTATTGAATAAAGGTTTGAATTTTGTACCCGCCAACAGATATAATGCTTTTGATACTAGAAAAGATTTATTTCTTCTGATTAGACAATTAAAACTTAGGCTATTTTTTGGACAGGACAGTAGACAGAAACCTATTGATAAATTTAAAGGTAAATCTACATTTACACTAAATTTAGCTGACCTTTCCATACAAGTATTTGAAAGACTTGTCCTTCAGGGTATCACTGAGTTAGAAAAGGCAAGACATTATAAACAACATAACATGACCCTTGATTAACAGAGGATTGTGAACAATCTGGCTAAAAATCCCAATCTCTCCTTATATATATTTGAGTTTTGGTGTCTCTCCTGGACACATTTCCAGAGCCTTTGGCCTGCTCACTTGCCATTCTCACAGTCTCCCAATCCCATGGCTGCATTAGCTTGCCGCATTGGCTCGGCCCCACCCACCAAGTCGGTGTGCAGCGTTTCACCCTCAGTCTAGAGGGAGCCAGTGAAGGGGATGGACGCTCCAGCCAAAGAGCGGTAACTCTTCCACAGGGGAGAAGGAGGCAGACCTAGCGAGTGGCAGCAAGCAGGGGAAGCACTCACCTTTGCTGCCCCTTGCAGCCCCTTTCCCTCGGCCGCAAGGCCTGCACCACAGAGAAAGCTGCCCAGCACCTTTAAAAGGCTTCCCCACCTTCCTTCAGCAGTGGTGGCTGTGCCAGGGAGGGTCTGGCCTAGAGGAAATGAGCTGTGGCTCCTGGAAAGCTGGACTCTCTCCTGAGGAAAACACTTCTCTTGACTCCTGTGTGCAACTAACTGTGACTAGCTGTCTCCTCAGTGGCTGTTGGTAGGCAACCAAACAACCAAGCTTGCTTCTGTGAGTAAAAAAAAAAAAAGGACTTTCAGCGTAAACCCCTCCCCCGCTTGGCCACTTTCGTCTCAGAATAAACTTAACACGCCTCTCACTCCTTTTTGGCTCCACCATGGCTGGCTGGCTAATGAGGCAGGCCAGTGACTATCAAACCATTCTCTTCAACTCCCTGCAGTGCAACTGACTTTCCCCCAGGGTTGCCAATCTCCAGGTGAGACCTGGAGATCTCCCACTGTTACAATTGATCTCCAGATGACAGAGATCAGTTCCCCTGGAGAAAATGGCTGCTTTAGAAAGTAGGCCCTATGGCATTATCCCCTGCTGAGTCCTTCCACCACCACCCATGCTGCCCTCCACAGGATCCACCCCCAAATCTCCAGGTATTTCCCTAATCAGAGGTGGCAACTGTGCTTTCTCCTCAGTGCCTGTTGCTAGGCAACCAGGTTCTGTCAGTAAAAGGCCCTTTCCACACCTATTTTGGCCTTTGGGAGGAAATGCACGGGGCCAGTCCTGATAGGGTTGCCAACTCCAGGTAGGAAATTCCTGGAGATTTGAGGGATGAAGCCTGGAGAGGGTGAGGTTTGAGGAGGAGTGAGACCTCAGACAGGTACAATGCCATAGACTCCACCGTCCAAGTCAGCCATTCCCTCATGAGGAACCATTGTTGCTGATCTCCAGGTGGGGGCTGGAGATCACTCAGAATTACAACTGCTCTCTAGGAGGGAGGGGGAGGAGATGTAAAGCTGAAGCCAGGGGGGCAGATAATGGTAGGTTGACAGTTGGCTGTGAGGGAGATCGGGTTGCCAACTCCAGGTTAGGAAATTCCTGGAGATTTGAGGGATGGAGCCTGGAGAGGGTGAGGTTTGAGGAGCGGTGGGACCTCAGACTGGTACAATGCCATAGACTCCACCCTCCAAACCAATCATTCCCTCATGGGGAACCATTGCTGCCAGTCTCCAGGGGAGAGATGGAGATCATGAAGAATTACAACTGCTCAGAGATCAGTTCCCCTGGATAAAATGGTGGACTCTGTGTCATTATACCCTGCTGAGGTCACCACAGTGAATTGGCGCTGAGTGCCCACGGCTGGAAAACTCTCCCAGAGCCTCTTTCTAGAGCTCATTGTATTTATTTCCACAATGGGCCTTATTCCTAGTATTATCATAAAAGAAGTAGATAAGGGCAGGGCCATCATGGTATTAGACAAGATGATTATTTAGCTATGATGGGGACACTGCTAAATAATACCAACAATTATAATAATACCAACCATTACTAAGGATCCCACAGAGCATATACAAAAAATGATTAAAATCACCATTATGGAGGCACTTAACTTGAGACACATTAATGAATCAATATCTAAGTTTTTATATGTAGAATACCCCAGAGTTCCAATCATATATGGGTTACCAATTATCCATAAAACAGGTAATCCTCCCCCAGCTAGATCAATTGTGTCAGGGATTGGTTCCATTTTTGAACCATTGGTGCAACATATAGACTTCTTCTTACAACCTTTTGTTAATGAAATTGAATCATCACCCATTTCATACAGATTATAGAAGGACAAGAAATTGATGAGGTTATGGCTCTTGTCACTATGGATGTAAGAGCCCTGTATACCACATGATGAAGTAAGGTGGGTGGCTATAGATGTCTTTATGCAGAGAACTACACAGGACCCACCTGCTTATTTTTTGACAGAACTCTTGGACCTGAGCCTTGAAAAAAAATATTTTAGATTTGGTGACTCCTTTTATGAACAAACATGTGGAGTGTCGATGGGAAGCCCAGGGGCTCCCAGTTTAGCCAACTTATATATGAGGATGTTTAAAAATAAATAAATAAATAAAATAAATGCCGACATGGGGATACAGGGGCTTGCCTTGCAATGGCTTGCTTCTTTTCTCCAGGGTTGGGGACAAAGGGTGGTGCTTGGGGAACAGCGGTGCAGGAGGCACCTGCTTGAGTGTGGTGTACCTTAGGGGGCTGTGCTTTCCCCATTGCTGTTTAACATCTAATTGAGCCCCCTTGCCCAGATTGCCTGGAGGCATGGGCTAGGGTGTCACCAGTACGCTGATGACACTCAGCTCTATCTGATGTTGGGTGGCTGGTTGGACTCCAGTCCAGAAGATCTGGACTGGGCATTGCAAGCCATGGCTAGTTGGCTTAGGCTGAGCTGGCTGAAACTAAATCCGGTGAAGACGGAGGTCCTGTGCCTGAGTCGGGGTGGTTCAGGGATGGGGCTCCTGCTCCCAACCTTCAATGGGGCACCATTGGTACCAGCACTGGAGGTTAGGAGTTTGGGAGTGCTCCTAGATCCCTCCTTAACAATAGAGGCCCAGGTAGCAGTCACTGCTAAGTCGGTCTTTTACCATCTTCAGCTGATTCGGCAGTTGGTTCCCTTCCTTAACCGCGACGACCTGGCTACAGTGATCCATGTGATGGTCACCTCAAGATTACACTACTGTAATGTTCTCTACATGGGGCTGCCCTTGTTGCAAATCCAGAAGCTACAGCTAGTGCAGAATGCCGTGGCCAGGCTCCTGATGGGTCTCCCTAGATGGGAGCACATCCAGCCAGTGCTGAAGGCACTGCACTGGCTACCAATAGCATACCAAATTTGCTTCAAGGTGCTGGTACTTACCTTTAAAGCTCTATATGGCCTGGGTTCAACATACCTGAGGGACCGCCTTTCCCCATACATACCCCAGAGAGCACTACGGTTGGGGTAACAGCATTGACTAACTATCCCAGGACCTAAGGATGCCAGGCTCGCTGTTACTAGGGCCAGGGCCTTCTCAGTGGCAGCTCCTCTCTAGTGGAATGAGCTCCTGGAGGAGATCAGGGCCCTGTGGGACCTTGTACAGTTCCACAGGGCCTGCAAGATGGAGCTCTTCCATCAGGCTTTCAACTAGGAGCCGCCCACCATTACCACCAACTACTATTATTATTAACAACAATAGTAATGGGTTGGCCCTGTATGGAGATTGAGCCACAGTACCGTGGGAGGCCGGAATACCACTGGAATGGGATCATAGTATTACATCTGATTGCACGCCACCATTAATCTAATTTAATCTAACATAAAGCTATATAAACGCTATATTGATGACATTTTTATTGGTTTATGATGTTTGCCTCCTGCATGATTTTATAAATTGACTCAATGACCTGCATGATTCTATCCAATTTGATGTGCATTATGACAAACAACAAATTAATTTCTTTGACACTATGGTGTATGTCAATGATGACAACAGATTAGTGGTAAAAATTTTCATAAGCCAATGGATAGGAACTCATATTTAGCCTTTAAATCAAATCACCCCTATCATTTGAAATCTAACATCACTTATGCCCAGTTCTTAAGAGCCAAAAGAAATTCAACTGCAGATAATGATTATAGAATGGAAGCTGACCATACTGAAAAATCATTTTCTATAAGGGGTTATCCCAGCAATAGTATTAAAAGAAATAAAGTTGATGAGATAAATAGACAACAGTTGCTACAATATAAGGTCAGACAGGACAGACAGGGGATTTCATGCGTTTTAAGTCATTGATAAAAATTGGCACATTGTAGCACACTTACCTGGCTGTGATTGACCACCACACATTGGGTTTAGGAGGGATTGCAACCTCAGAAATCTTTTAGTTAAAGCAGACATTCTGACTTTAAGTGAAGAAACTCCTAAATCTGCAAGTGGATTTCACAGGTGCCATAGATGTGTGGCGTGCAAATGTATGATTGAAGGAGAAACTTTTGAGAACCAGGCTCAGGGAACATGTGTTAGCTGTTCTAGCTTTTCCACATGTTCCACTAAAAACATTGTCTATATTTCAGTTTGTCTGTGTGGGTGCCAATATGTGGGTACATCTACCAGAGCAATTAGGACTGTGTGTGAGAACATAGATCTCCTATTTCTAATCAAGTTAGCTTAGCTCCAATGATGGGACACTACCAACAGGCAGGGCATTCAGCAGAAGAAATGGGGTTCTTTGTATTGTATGTACACAAGAACAAAGCACACAATAGACAAAATATAAACCAAATTTTATTGTAGGAGGAGGCAAGATTCATTTTTGAATTGAACACCTTAACACCAGCTAACACCTTGAGTTTTCTGTCTACATTTTGGTGCTGTTCCTTTAAGGACAAGATCAAAATGCAATATCTAGTGGGTACATTTGAGTCGTTTATAGGTTTTCAATTGTGAAATAGGTTATTTTCTCTTTTGAACTTTATATCTCAATACCATCAGGATTTATAGGCTCTGGATTTTATAGCCCAAAATCAGGTGCTTCTTCTTTTAATAAGAAGAACCAGGGCTATTTTGGGGCAGGAACCCACAGGAACAGAGTTCTTGCTGGCTCCCGAGTTGGCCACACCCAGCAGGAACTCATTAGTATAATAGGTCACACCCAACAGCAGAAACTCATTAGGATTGGCTACATTTGGGTGTGTGGACTAACATGCAAAGGAGTTCCTGCTGGGTTTTAACAATAAACAAGGTAAACAGAATAAGAAGCAAAGGGTGGGTGTGGCTGGATGACCACACTTCTGGTAACATGGGGTGTGTGGCCTAATATGCTAATGAGCTGTGTTGTCAGGGGTGTGGCCTATTACGCTAATAAGTTTCTGCTGGGCTTTTTCTACAAAAAAGCTAATGGTATTTTGAAGATATTTAAAGCAGCAGAAGCCCAAACAGCAGAAATAGGGTTGCCTCTGGCACGAGCTGAAGGGCGAGAGCCGAAGGGCGAGGCTCTTTGCCTGTGGCTCTTGGCTGAGGGGCTCTGTAAGAAGCCCAGGAAGAGCCAGAAAGCCAGGACCTTGGCTCCTTGGTAAGGTAAGGTAAGTAGACTCCTACAACAGGAGCCATATAAATACAAAGTGTTTTAAAAGGGGGGTTATAGAAAAGTATTTGTTTAAAAACAATTATGAAGCCAGAATGCCAGCAGGGGGTTGGGGGCTATCCAGTGTTTTGCATGGAGTGTCACATGTATGACTATCTGACCACTGGTCAGAAGTCTTGGGTGTGTGCTCGGTGCAAGGAGCTCCTGGTTCTCAGGGAGCGAGTTTGCTCCCTTGAGGCCAAGGTGGCTGACCTGGAGAAGCAGGGACAGTCAGTTAGGTGCACGGGGAAGACTCTCGGGGACTTGTTAGATATGTCCCACTCTGGATCTGGCAGCCCGGCTGCTGCCAGGGAGCATGAGGGTCAAGGGGAAAAGGGGCACCATGCTGAGGATAAGGGGAATGTGCCCTCAGAAGGGACCTCTTCTTCAGCTGGTGAACGGGTATCCTTTCGTACCAAGGAACCGTCCCTGGGAAGGGTGGGAGGGGGGCTCTTGGTAGTTGGTGATTCGATCCTTAGGCAGGTAGACAGCTGGGTGGCGAACCCGCGTACTGACCGTATGGTGACTTGCCTGCCTGGTGTGAAGGTAGCGGACATTACGCGTGTTTTAGATAGGCTGGTAGATAGTGCTGGGGAGGTGCCAGTGGTCGTGGTGCACGTCGGCACCAACGATGTAGGGAAATGCAGTCGTGAGGTCCTGGAGGAGAAATTTAGGCTGCTGGGCAGGAAACTCAAGGCCAGGACCTCCAAGGTAGCCTTCTCGGAAGTGCTACCTGTTCCACGCGCAGGGCCGGAGAGACAGGCACAGATCAGGAGTCTCAATGCGTGGATGAGACGGTGGTGTAGGGGGAAGGGTTCAAGTTTGTTAGGCACTGGGATGCTTTTTGGGACAAGAGGGAGCTGTACAAAAGGGACGGTCTCCACTTGTCCCGAGAAGGAACCAGGCTGCTGGCGCTCAAAATCAAAAAGGTGGCAGAGCAGTTTTTAAACTGAATAATGGGGGAAAGCCGACAGGAGATGAAAAGTCTCTGGTTCGGGATGGCTCATCTCAAAGAGATGAAGGGGTAGCTATTACTTTTGTACAAGGAAATGGATTACAATTGTCCACTGAGACTGTGGCTAATGATAGGAACTGCCTGGCAAGGTCTCGAGGCAGCAAGAGGAAGGCTGTGGGCTTAACAAACATGGGAAACTATAAGTGTTTAGACACAAATGCTAGAAGTCTCCGAGGTAAAATCGGGGAGTTGGAATGCTTGGTGTTGGGGGGGGAAATAGACTTTGTGGGTATTTCAGAAACTTGGTGGGATGAGGAAAATCAGTGGGATACGGTGATTCCTGGTTATAAATTATATCGGAGGGATAGGGGGGAAAGGGTTGGAGGTGGGGTGGCTCTGTATGTCAGAGAGGGTGTACCGTCCAGTAAGATTGAGAGGGTAAGAGAATTGGATTCGCTTCTGGAAATGCTATGGGTTGAAATAGTGGGTCCAAAAGGAGGCTTAACAGTGGGAGTTTGTTATCGCCCACCAGATCAAAAGATAGAGGAGGATTATAAAATGATGAATGAATTAAAGATAGCGGCTAGACGAAATAACTGTGTTGTAATAGGCGACTTTAACTACCCACACATTGATTGGGTCAATATGAGTTCTAGTCGGGAAAAAGAGATTGCGTTCTTAGACACTCTCAATGACTGTGCTGTGGAACAGATGGTCACAGATCCTACCAGGGGAGAGGCGATCCTGGATTTGGTCCTAAGTAACACCCAAGACCTGGTGAGAGATGTAAAAGTGATTGCACCACTTGGGAACAGTGACCATAATGTCATTGAGTTTAACATTTGTACAGATAGGGAGTTGCCCAAAAAGACTGACGCAACCACTTTTAACTTTAAAAGGGGTAACTTCTCTGGTATGAGGGGACATGTGAGGAAGAAATTGAAAGGAAGAGTGGAGAAGGTCAAAACCATTGGGGAAGCTTGGAGACTATTTAAAAAGACAATCCTAGAAGCTCAGAAAAAATATATACCGCAGGTTAGGAAAGGTACAAATAGGTATAGAAAAAAGCCTGCATGTTTAACAAATAAAGTAATGGAAGCTGTAAAAGGTAAGAAGGATTCCTTTAAGCGGTGGAAAGCTAGTCTTAGTGAGGTTGATAAAAGGGAACACAGACTATGGCAAATAAAATGGAAGTCTGTGATCAGGCAAGCAAAAAGGGAATATGAGGAGCATATCACAAAAAACATAAAGACCAACAATAAAACTTTCTTCAAATACATTAGAAGTAGGAAGCCAGCCAGGGAGGCAGTGGGGCCCTTGGATGACCAAGGGGTAAAAGGAGTAGTGAAGGATGATAGGGAAATGGCTGAGAAGCTGAATGCATTTTTTGCCTCTGTCTTCACTGTGGAAGAGGAGAAGTGTTTGCCCACTCCAGAAGCACCGATTTCGGGAGGGGGTTTGAAAGACCTGAATCAGATTGCGGTGACAAGAGAGGAAGTCCTCCGACTGATGGACAATTTAAAAACTAATAAATCACCAGGCCCGGATGGCATTCATCCGAGAGTTCTGAAAGAACTCAAATGTGAACTTGTGGATCTCCTGACAAAAATATGTAATCTTTCTTTAAAATCTGCCTCCATTCCTGAGGACTGGAAGGTAGCTAATGTCACTCCAATCTTTAAAAAGGGCTCCAGGGGAGATCCAGGAAATTACAGGCCAGTCAGTCTGACATCGATACCGGGTAAATTGGTGGAAACTGTTATTAAGGAAAGAATTAGTAGGCACATTGATGAACAAAAACTATTGAGGCAGACTCAGCATGGGTTCTGTAAAGGAAGATCTTGTCTCACTAACCTGTTAGTGTTTTTTGAGGGAGTGAACAAACATGTGGACAAGGGGGACCCAATAGATATTATTTACCTTGACTTCCGGAAAGCTTTTGATACAGTTCCTCATCAAAGGCTCCTAAGTAAGCTCAATAGTCATGGGATAAAAGGACAAGTCCTCTTGTGGATCAAAAACTGGCTTATAAATAGGAAACAGAGAGTGAGTATAAATGGGAAACTTTCTCAGTGGAGGGTGGTAAGCAGTGGGGTACCACAGGGATCAGTACTCGGTCCGATGCTTTTTAACTTGTTTATTAACGATTTGGAATTGGGAGTAAGCAGTGATGTGGCTAAATTTGCAGATGACACGAAGTTGTTCAGGGTGGTGAAAACCAGGGAGGATTGTGAGGCACTCCAAAGGGATCTGTTGAGGATGGGTGAGTGGGCGTCAACGTGGCAAATGGGGTTCAATGTGGCCAAGTGCAAAGTGATGCACATTGGAGCCAAAAATCCTAAATATAAATACACATTGATGGGGTCTGAACTGGCAGAGACTGACCAAGAGAGAGATCTTGGAGTCGTAGTGGATAACTTGCTGAAAATGTCTACACAATGTGTAGCTGCAATAAAGAAGGCCAACGCTATGCTGGGGATTATTAGGAAGGGAATTGATAACAAATCAGCCAGTATCATCATGCCCCTGTATAAATCATTGGTGCGACCTCATTTGGAATACTGTGTACAGTTCTGGTCACCACATCTCAAAAAGGATATTATAGCATTGGAAAAAGTGCAGAGAAGGGCAACTAGAATGATAAAAGGGTTGGAACACCTTCCCTATGAAGAAAGGTTAAAATGCTTGGGGCTCTTTAGCTTGGAGAAACGACGGCTGAGGGGTGACATGATCGAGGTTTATAAGATTATGAATGGGATTGAGCAGGTTGAGAAAGAAGTACTTTTCTCCCTTTCTCACAATACAAGAACTCGTGGGCACTCTATGAAATTGCTGAGCAGTCGGGTTAAAACAGATAAAAGGAAATACTTCTTCACCCAAAGAGTGATTAACATATGGAATTCACTGCCACAGGAGGTCGTGGCAGCTGCAAGCATGGACAGTTTCAAGAGGAAATTAGATAAACATATGGAGCAGAAGTCCACCAGTGGCTATTAGCCACAGGGTATGGATGGGAACTCTCAGTCTGGGGCAGGTGATGCACTCTATTCTTGGTGCTGGAGGGGCAGCAGTGGGAGGGCTTCTGGTGCCCTGGCCCCACTGCTGGACCTCCGGATGGCACCTGGTATATTTTGGCCGCTGTGTGACAGAGTGTTGGACTAGATGGGCCATTGGCCTGATTCAACATTGGCTTCTCTTATGTTCTTATGTTCTTAATTCTGGCACTGCTCATGACCCAGGTGGAAGGAGGGAGGGTGGTCGCATCAGGAATCGGGGGAGAGAAGAGGTGGCGGTGGCCAGGGCGGTGGTGGTGGGCAGGACATGTGGCACGAGCTTTTGGCAGGGGTGGGGGGCTTTTGGCGGGGGGAGGGCAGCCCCAGTTTGGCACCCCCATGATGGCCCCACCCTAGGCGAAAGTCTAGTTCGCCTAGTGAGTGAGCCAGCCCTGAGTATGAATAAACAAATAATTAAAATGACTTCTGCTTAGTCACCTGGATAGAGAAAAGTAATGCTAATGCAGAATGGGTTTCTTGCTGAATTATTACCTGAACTGCAGTCTCTGACAATGTTGATCCTCTACCTCTGACCAGCAGGAGTGGAGGGTGTGTGTGAATAAAACCATCACCTTCTTTTCTTTTTTCTTTACATAGAATCTCTTTTAGAGAGGGAGAAATTCTTTCACGTAGTAATAGGCTGTCAATCCTCTGGTTTTACACCATTTTATTTGCAAATGTAAATGAAATTGTTTGATGTATTTCTTTGCAACTTTAATATATTTCATTTTAATTTAGTAGTGCACTTCTCTTATCACCATGTTCCTTCTTGTGTGCAGGCCTCAAATGTGGCATGGAAACAGAAGGTGACTATCTATTTTCATTTTACACACAAATGCGCGCGCACACACACACAGGTTTTTCAGCATTATGTTCTAGAAGCTCTAATGCCATGTGGTAAAGGCTGTTGCATCTCAAAGTCTGCAGTGAGGGGGAACAAAAACAACATAGAAAATCATTACAAAAATGGTGGGGGGACACTCTCACAGTAATTAAAACAGTCTTGAAACTGTAAGGCATTTTATGGAGCATCCCTGAATATAAATTTACAGGTTGCAGATATACTTATTTCAGACTGAGGCAAAATTTACAAGAATGCTGGAATTTGGTTCTGCTGCACAATGAGCATCAATCCGTGTCAGCATTTTTCTCATATCTCCAGTAATCTCTCAGTCATTTGCGGGATTCAAAGAGATTAATCCAATGAAACCTGTTTTAAACAATCTTTGAAAGAGATGAAAGGGGGGGGGAGGACTTCTTAAAGCCAGCACACTTTCAGGCACGATGAAGCCAAGTTTAAAGATGAGAGTTAATAGCTTTTGATGGGATGATGTAATGAAGCAGATTAGCCAGAAAATAGAAGGTGTGTGGCAGAATTATATTGCTGGAGTTTAGTGGGACTGGCCCTGATCCCTTCCCAGATGAGAGGTTTAACTTGTGAATTTCCTAACTGTGTTGGGGGTTCTGGGCACTGTTTCTGGAGACACATTTATACTGCTGTGAACATTCATAGATGGTGCATTTGGTATGCTGCCATGTGAATTTCAGGTAAGTAAATACTCCAATGTATAGCTGCTGAATGTGAATATATAAAATGATTTGATACTCCCAGACTGTGATCTCTGTAGAGACTGGATCTGGATAGTGCATTGCAGAAAGCAATTGTCCTTTGCAGCGTATTCACTATTTATCCCATTTTTGCTGTATTCACAGTGTATTCACTATTTATCCCATTTACCAATTGAGAGTGATGCACACTCACTCTGACTGCATCTTTTAATTTTGAATGAATGTTATTTTTATTTTCTTCTTTGCTCTACATGGCAGTGTAATGGTAATGTGCTGTTTTAGGGTTACCAGCTCCAGGTTGGAAAATCCTGGAGATTTTGGGGGTATAGCTTGGGAAGGGTGGGGTTTGGGGATGAGAGGGACTTCAGCAGGGTATAATGCCATAAAGTCCACCCTCTAAAGCAGCCATTTTCTCCAGGGGAACTGATGTCTGTACTCTGAAGATGATTCCAGGATATCTCCAGGCCCCACCTGGATGTTGGCAAACCTATTGCTTCATTTCTACATCACCTTTCACTCCCAATGGGGACCCAAAGCAACTTACATTGTTCTCCTCACCTCCATTTCATCCTCACAATAACTCTGCAAGGTAGGGTAGATTCTGGGATTGCTGGGCCAGTTGGCTTCATTTTGTAATAGTTCACTCATTCCCTCCACTCTTCTGAGGAGAGGCCATGGCTTAGTGGCAGAGCATCTGTTTTGCATGCAGAAGGATTAGATAGATTCATGCAGGGTAAGTCTATCAATGGCTATGAGCCATGGTGACTGAGGGGAATCTCCATGTTCAGAGGCACTAAGCCTCTGAATTCCAAAGCCAGGAGACAACAACAGGGGAAGGCTTCAGCCTCTGTGCCCTCTTGTTGGCCATTCAAAGAAACTGGTTGACCACCGTGTGAGACATGATGCTGGACTTGAAGGACCATCGGTCTGATCCATCAGGACTCTTTTTATGTTCTTATATCCCAGGTTCAGTCTTTGGCACCTCTAGTTGAAAGGACCAAGTAAGTGACGTGAAAGACCCTGGAGAGCTGCTGCCAATCAGAGTGGACAATACTTTCAGTCATTGGTCTGATTGAGCAAAAGGTAGCTTCATGAATATATATTCTGTCATGAATGTGACAAAGTGAGCTCTGGAACAATCTACAGTGTTGTTATTCAAACATCTTTTACAACCCCAGATTCACAGAGAAGTTTTTCAAGGTAAAGAATAAAAATCCACAAAGCATTAGACAATATAATGTGCTTAAATGTCAGAATTATACATATAGCACAGTTATAAAATGATTGTGTATCATCTGTTAAGGTGATCGTGACAGGTAGCATTGCCACACAATTGGACCTGCACTATTCTGACAGAAAAACCTTATTCCTTAAATGGTTGATTTTACCAGGGAAAAGAAAAAAACAGTAAATTAAACTGGCTTTAAAAGCAATCCTTGAGAATGCATAAATGACAATTGTTAGTGTATGTAACACTGGTGGTGAGCTACTGCTGGAAAGAGAGGGTCAAATGTTGGGTGAGAAGTTGCTCCTGTAACTCCAAAGACATTATTTGCACAAAGTTCATGCATGAATGAGGAAATGAATGGGAAATGAGCTGCCTTGCTTTGTGCATAACTGTGCAGAAAATCAAGGCAGGGGGAGCAGGGGCCAAATGTCAAAGAGGCAATGCAATGAGAGAGGCAGTGACCATGAATACATGTAAGATATAATTTAATGAAATGAAATCACGTTTTTGGAAAAAAAACCCACCCCAAATGTGCTCCTCCTAAATGTCGGCAGAATCAGCTGCTGGCCTCCAGAGTATCTACAAAACCTCCTGGTACACTCGGAACTTCTCCAGACTTCTGCAAACTCCGGAAACCTGACCCCAATTAATGACATGATCATTGAGTTGTGTTAGTATTTGGGAGGATCCAACCACTTCACTAAATAAAATTTCAAGACTTCTACTTCTTTCAGTTTAAGTGACCCTTTTGTTATTTGAAGAGCCACATAGGTTTGAGGTAGGGTTGCCAGCTCTGGGTTGGGAAATTACTGGAGATTTAGGGATAGAGCTTTGGGAGGGAGAGAACCTCAGCAGAGTATAATGCCATATAATTCACCCTTCAAAGCAGCCATTTTCTCTATGCAAACTGTTCTATGTAGTCTGGAAATCAGTTGGAATTCCTGGAGTTCTTGAGGATCAACCTGGAGGTTAGCAAGCCTAGTTGATGGAAGGGTCAGATTTGAGGAAGATGATTGGGAGAATGATTGGATTCACTCCACTGTGTTTCAGGCTTCAGGTTTTACAGCTCTGGGTTGAAAATACCTGGATGTTTGGGGGTGGAGTCTGAGGAGGGCAAGGTTTGTGGAGGGGAGGGACTTCAATGGAGTATACTTCCAAAGTCACCATTTTCTCAAGGGGAACTGATCTCTGTCAGTTGTAATTTTAGCAGGTCTCCAGCCACCACCTGGAAGTTGCAAAAATATAAACCGCAATGGTAGACCATCAAAAGATACACAACTTTCACAAGTAAAGAGTAGACATCAGTCTATTGCAATATAATAACAATAAATTGAAGATACAATAGAATTAACATAAGAACATAAGAGAAGCCAATGTTGAATCAGGCCAATGGCCCATCTAGTCCAACACTCTGTCACACAGCGGCCAAAATATACCAGGTGCCATCAGGAGGTCCAGCAGTGGGGCCAGGGCTCCAGAAGCCCTCCCACTGCTACCCCCTCCAGCACCAAGAATAGAGTGCATCACCTGCCTCGGACTGAGAGTTCCCATCTATACCCTGTGGCTAATAGCTACTGATGGACTTCTGCTCCATATGTTTATCTAATTCCCTCTTGAAACTCTCCATGCTTGCAGCTGCCACCACCTCCTGTGGCAGTGAATTCCATACGTTAATCACTCTTTCGGTGAAGAAGTATTTCCTTTTATCTGTTCTAACCCGACTGCTCAGCAATTTCATAGAGTACCCACGAGTTCTTGTATTGTGAGAAAGGGAGAAAAGTACTTCTTTCTCAACCTGCTCAATCCCATTCATAATCTTATAAACCTCGATCATGTCACCTCTCAGCCGTCATTTCTCCAAGCTAAAGAGCCCCAAGCATTTTAACCTTTCTTCATAGGGAAGGTGTTCCAACCCTTTTATCATTCTAGTTGCCCTTCTCTGCACTTTTTCCAATGCTATAATATCCTTTTTGAGATGTGGTGACCAGAACTGTACACAGTATTCCAAATGAGGTCGCACCAATGATTTATACAGGGGCATGATGATACTGGCTGATTTGTTATCAATTCCCTTCCTAATAATCCCCAGCATAGTGTTGGCCTTCTTTATTGCAGCTACACACTGTCTAGACATTTTCATCGAGTTATCCACTACGACTCCAAGATCTCTCTCTTGGTCCGTCTCTGCCAGTTCAGACCCCATCAACGTGTATTTATATTTAGGATTTTTGGCTCCAATGTGCATCACTTTGCACTTGGCCACATTGAACCCCATTTGCCACGTTGACGCCCACTCAACCATCCTCAACAGATCCCTTTGGAGTGCCTTACACTCCTCCCTGGTTTTCACCACCCTGAACAACAATTGGTGGTCACAATTCAAAAACACTATTTGCAAATTCAAAATACAATTTGATGATAGTGGAAAATATCCAACAAGAGACGCCTCTGTATCCTTGGAATATAATAGTGTCCAAAAGACCTCAAAGTCCACAAAAAAGGCAGAGGATGTCCCAAAGCACAAATAAACTTCTAACAGCCAAAAACATCCTTCCCAGGTATGCCAGACATTTCAAAGCAATCTTCTTCAGTTGTACGGCTGAAAATGGAACTATAAAATAACAATATAATAATACAACAATGAAATATGAAAAGCCAAAGAGATGTTTGGAATGTATATATATTCCAGTGCATCTATATTAAAGCCACCTCATATAGTAACACTCACCCCAATTTCCACAGTAATGTAGGCACAGCTCATATTTCATATGGAATTTGTGGTTCTCAAAGGTTATAAACCTCCTGCTGTTAACAAGTGCTTCATCTACAAGCTACTGTAGTTGCTGCTAAATTCCTTAAAGCAAAAGCACCTAATTATAAGCTGAAGTATAGCTTTCTTCCAAGGTGGTGCTACAGTTTTAAGTACAAAAATAAATTTAGCCTCCCCACTCTAAATTACATCTATGTTTTCAAAAAAACAAAATACCTTCTGCTTGGTATTTTGTAAAATATAAGTTTATTTTTAAATATATAAAATATTTTGTAAAAAAATTCTGTACTGTCCAAAATGAAACACAGATTGGTCTAAAGAAGGAATCCCAATTAAGTTACCATTATATTTAATCCATCCCCCTTTTTCCAGCAAAGTTCAAGAAACAGCCAAGGACAGCATGTTGCTTTTATCAAGGGAACATCTAAAAGAAACACAATATGTCTTTCTTAATAATGCCCTTTCACAAGCTAATTTTTTCTTCCTCCGTTTTAGTTCCATTCTCAAGGGCTGTTAACACCCACATACAAAATCCCCTCAGACTTTTGCGTATTTGTTTGTTTCAAGTTCCCATGGGGCTCATCTTTCCAAATATAATGGCTATTCTAAGCACAGATACTTTTAAACTATTTTTAAAATTCTGAAGTGACTGGTGATAGGAAACATTTTTTGGGGTCTTTTGATTGAAAATTTAGTGAAATGTTTCTTTTCCTTCTCAGCATGACTAATTAAGTCATGTTAACTAGCTACACACCCATAATAAGCACTGAACTCAAATGAGGTTGTGACTTTGGACATATGTCATCCATCTTTCCAAAGAATAAAACAGTCTAATCTTAACTTCTTCTGGTGAATTCCAGTGTTCTAAAACATGTGGGCCAGAAACAAATGATTCTGAGATTTGGTTTGTAGTTTTGCTGATTTTTCTAAGCATGTCTGTGTGGTACTTTAATAATTCAATATTTTAGACAATTGTCTGGTCTAACTTTAGTGAAGAAGTTCTACAGTTGTTTCTGTGAACTACTGTTTCAGTGAGCTTCCATAGGCCATTCTTCAGTGATAAGACCCCTGGTCCATAACAGATGACACATTCTAATTGACTTCATGTGATCCTCATAAGAACCCTTAGAGTTAGGTTAGGCTGGGAGACAGTGGTGAAACATCACCCAGTTATCTTCACATCAGCATAGTATAGTGGCTAGAGTTTTAGCCTAGGGAAGATTTTGAACCTAGTTCTAAATCTTCCTCAGGGTAACACTCTAGCCACTATATGATGCTGCTTCTTATTTAGTACTCTTAAGAACTTTTTGGTGTTATATTGGTGGGGCCACTGTGTGTATCCACTCCTGTTAAGCACATCACCATTTTGTCTGAATAAGGAAACATGTTCACACATATTGAAGCCAAATTTTTCTATTCAGACAACAGGGCAACTAGGAGTATCCTGTCCTATTAAATAAAAGGGTAGTAGTCTGGCAAGATTCTATGCTTGACAAAATCAATTCACTCCCTGGTATGTCGCTCAGAATCTGTCCCTATCCACTAGCTGCGTTGCCTGAGTTCTCTCCCACCCACTGCAGCCTAGGCCACTCTTCTCTGGTTGGGCCATCATTTCAAGCTCATTTGCTGATTGGACTTCACTTCATTTCACACCTCAAACTCCCCCCCGCAAGACAGTTGGAATTGTCAGTTTATGCAACCTGTTGTATTCTGAGGTGAAATATGTCCTCACTCACAACACTTCTGTCAGAAGCCCTAACTCAGTCAGCCAAACACCATGCCTTGCGGTTCAAACAAGAATAGCGTTTATTATAAAGCTGCAATAGAAAGGTTACTGGTACTGATACATTGTTCAGAATAACTTGGTTACACAAAGCAAGCGGTTATACAGGGAAGGGGGTGAATGGGGACCCCCCCTTCTACCAATCAGGGAATAACATGCGAATGGGAATCGAAAGTTACTACGCTAATGAAGTTCCCACCGCCCCCATTAGTCTCAGCAAAGCTGCAGCTTTGAAAGCGATAGGAAAGCTCGCAGCTTGACTCCTCAAGGTCAGAACATCCAGTCTACCAGAGATAGGGGTTGCCAGAGCCACATTCCATTCTCACACACCAGGCATAAATCAACACCCCTACGATCCCAACCTCCCGCCCGTCACGCCACCATGGCGCCCATAGCCATCCTCCCCTCCCCTCCATCCATCATGGCAGGACTACCTGACATGCAGCCCCCTCTAAAATAAATCTACCCCTTTGGTTTGTGGGGGTACAGCTTGTGAAAAGCACGGATAAGCCGAGGGGCCAGAACATTTTCCGCCCGTACCCATTCCCTCTGTTCCGGCCCAAAATCAATCCATTCAACTAAATAAAACAAGTGATTGCGAGAGATCTTAGAGTCCAGGATTTGTGACACTTCGTAGTGAGGTTCCCCCCCCCACCAACAGCGGAGGCGGGGTGGGTCGTGATGGTCTCCATTTGTTCTCCTCAGGTGCCCGGCGTAGAAGCCTTACATGAAAAACAGGATGAACAGACTTTAGAGATTTAGGCAAGGCAAGTTCTACAGTCACATTGTTAATAACTCTCACAATCTGAAAAGGTCCACCAAATTTCCAACCAAGCTTGCGACTCGGTTGAATGTTACGCAAGTTCTGTGTGGACAAATAAACGAACTCCCCACACTTAGGAACCCAAGATAGATTGCGTTTCTTGTCAGCTTGGGTTTTATAGGCGTTCTTAGCCTCTTCTAGAGTCTTGGCTAAAGATGACCACGCCAATTGCAATTGTTTGCACCAGTCTCCAGCATCTCCCGCCGGGAGGTCGGGAGAACTCAAAAATGGCAAAGGCGGGGCGTCATAGCCATGCACTGCCTTGAATGGGGACATCCCCGTCGACGAGTGCTGAGTATTGTTGTAACAGAACTCAGCTAAAGGCAAGAGAGAGTGCCAATTGTCCTGCTGAAAATTTGTGAAACACCTTAGATATTGCTCCAGAGTTTGATTCACACGTTCAGTCTGCCCATCGGATTCCGGATGGTATGCACTGCTGACCCCCCTCTCCACCCCAAGCAGTGACATTAATTCACTCCAGAAATGTGAAACAAATTGAACCCCCCTATCCGAGCTCACTTTCGCAGGCAAAGTGTGGAGCCTCGCCACGTGTTGCAAGAACGCTGAGGCTAGTTTCTTGGCAGAGGGGACGGAGGTAAACGGAACGAAATGAGCCTGCTTAGTAAACAGATCCACTATCACCCAGATGACCGTATACCCCCCGCTAGGGGGTAAGTCTGTAATAAAGTCCATAGAGATCACTTCCCACGGACGGGCTGGCGTGGGGAGGGGTTGCAGTGCTCCTGGGGGTTTACCGGGTCTAGGCTTACTCATCAAGCACGTTTGGCAAGCCGACGTGAATAACGAAATGTCCTTTCGTAGCCCGGGCCACCAAAATTGTCTTTGCAGGAGCTGGAGAGATTTCACAAACCCCGTGTGCCCAGCCAGTTTCAATCCGTGCGCCCAGCCCATCACCTCCCCCTCAGGGAACGAGGGACAAACAGTTTGTTATTTTTAGTCCAGCAGCCATGCGCATCTGGAGAGACTCCTCCTCCCCCTTCACCTCCTCCCTATCAGCGTAAGACATAGCCGTAGAGAATTTCGTCACCCAGTCATCGGTAGGAGGAGTTGGGGACGGGGGGAACATTTAGCTTGCTTCCGGGTGGTTACTGCCCCTCCCAACTGGGAAGGCGTGAAGACCGAATCATGAATCTCCTCCCTTTTGCTGTCGTGTTGAGGGAGGCGTGACAGTGCATCGGCCAGCGAGTTAGATGTCCCCGGGAAGTGGTGCAGTGTAAAATTAAACTTGGAGAAGAAATCAGCCCAACGCAGCTGTTTGGCGTTCAAGGAACGGGGGGAGCGGAGAAGCTCGAGGTTTTTGTGATCAGTCCAGACCTCGAAAGGAACCCGCGCCCCCTCCAGCCAATGGTGCCAGGTAGCCAACGCTAAGTGGATCGATCCTGCTTCTTTTTCCCACACCGACCAATTCCGTTCAGTATCGTTAAATTTTCTGGAAACATAGGCAAGGGGGTGCAATTTACCATCCGCCCCCTCTTGGAGGATCGCCCCTCCCATAGCAACGTCAGAAGCGTCTACTTGTACAATGAATTTTTTAAGTTCATTCAGGTGAGCTAGCACAGGCTCCGATGTAAAAAGGGCTTTCAGTTTATCAAATGCCCTTTGGCATTCTGGGGACCAGTCTAGTTTGGCCCCGGGTCGAGTGTGTTCGGGTGACTTCCCTTTCGTTTTCAACAGATCAGTTAGGGGGAGAGCCACCTGAGCAAAGTTTGATAAGAATGATCTATAAAAGTTCGCGAATCCGAGGAACCCTTGGAGTTGCCTCCGTGTTTTGGGTGGCTCCCACCCCACCACGTCTTTTATTTTGTCAGGGTCCATTTCAATTCCCTTTTGGGATATGCGGTAGCCCAAGAAAGGGATCTCCGTCTTGTGAAACTCACACTTAGACAGTTTAGCAAAGAGTTTATGCTTGTGCAATGTTTGTAAAACTTCCCGCACCAGTTTCACGTGAGATTTCAGGTCAGGGGAATACAAAAGAATGTCATCAAGGTAAACAAGGACCCCTTTGAACAAATACTTATGGAGCACCTCATTAATCAAATTCATGAAGACCCCCGGTGCTCCCTGAAGCCCGAACGGCATGACTAAGTATTCAAATTGGCCCAGGGGGTGTTGAACGCTGTTTTAAATTCATCCCCCTCTCGAATCCGGACCCTGAAGTAGGCATCCCGGAGATCTAGCTTCGAGAAAATTTTCCCCCAGCCACCGCAGCCAACAAGTCTTTTATTAGGGGCATGGGGTAAGCGTTTGTGTTGGATACTGCATTCAAGCCACGATAGTCGGTACACAGCCGCAACCCCCGTCCTTCTTTTTCCGAAAAAGCACGGGAGCTGCAAACGGGGAGGATGCCGGCCGTATAAACCCCCTGTTCAGGTTTTTGTCAATGAATTTTCTCAGCTCCACCTTCTCCGAGGGGCTCATAGAATACAACTTCCCCTTGGGTAGTTTCTGGTTAGGCAAAATCTCAATCGCACAGTCTGAGTTTCTATGGGGGGGTAATTCGTCGGCTTCCTCCTCCCCAAAGACAGAAGCCAGGTCGTGATACTCTGGGGGGATACCTTCTAGTTCTGCTTCCGCCACCCCCACCGTCACTAGGGTCTGCCCCCCCGTTATGGGTCCCCACTCGTTCTTCCATAGGTGGGACTGGCATTTTTCTGAGATGAAGTTCACTTTCCCCTCCCCCCATAAAACGTGTGGATCATGATCGAAGAACCATGCGCTTCCGAGTACCAGGGGAAAGCGGGCAGACGGGGTAACGACGAAGGGCCTCTCTTCCCAGTGATGCCCAATCCCCACCCTCAAGGGCACAGTCTCGTATTTACAGGGTTCTTTCATGGTGGAGCCATCCATCTGAGTAAAAATCAAGGGGTCGTTTAGTTTAATAACTTTTGCCCCTAGTCCCGTCACTAGTGTGGGGTTGATGAGGTCTCTCCCACACCCAGAGTCAATGAGAGCCCGTACTCTCACATGGGTCAATAGACCCGGGTCCACTAAAGTCACCGTGAGAAAGAAAAGAGAGGGGGTTTGCTCACCGGGATTTGCGCCTGGGAGTCTGGGACCTGCTGTTCAGCGCTGTTCACAGCAGGTCCGTCTCGTTTCCCTGCGGCGCGGTCTCGCCATCCGATGAGTCCGATGCCTCGCTGAGCGGCTTGGCTTGCAGGGCTTTCGCCCCCCTTGGCTTTGCCACCGGCTTTGACGTGGACGTGTCAAACTTTTTCTTGACTCCCTTGGGCGCTCCAGTCGACGCAGGGGAGCTTGGGCAGTTCGCGGCGAAGTGGCCCCCTTCTTCGCACTTGAGGCATAAACCTTGCTTCATTCGGAGTTCCCTCGTGCCATCTTTCGGTTTTGGGTTCGGGGTGGGGGGTTTTCCCCTCGCTGGCGGCGCGGGGCCCCTGTTAACCATCGCTGCTGCATCATCCAATTTGATGGTCTTCAGGCGGTTCTCCATCGTGATGGCGGCTTGTATCCACCCAGAGAGTGTGTCCGGGTCTTGGGTCTTGGTGACTTCTCGGCGAATCTCCGCGTTGAGTCCCAACTTGTAGTACTCCACGAGGGTCCCATCTTGCACCCCTCGGATTTTAGCCGCACACCTACGGAACTCCGCCGTGTAATCCCTCACCGATCTCGTACCTTGCTTGAGGGCCCGGATCGTTGCCTTTGCCGCTTTATTGGAGTTCACGTCCTCGAATTGCTCTTTCATGGCCCACATAAAAGAATCGATTTCCCTCAGTTCACGCCCATTGGCCTGATGAAGTCCCACGTACCAGTCGGCGGCCGCTCCTTTCAGGTGGGCCGCTATGACATCGACCATGCGATCTTCGCGCTGGAATAGGTGGCCCCAAGTTTCGATAAATCTTTCGGCTCTCACGAGGAAGAACGGAAACTTTTCTGGGTCTCCATCAAAATCTGCGTCCAGTAGTTCCGCAGGCTTCGGTGGCAAGAACCCCCATGGACGAGGGGGTGGCTGCCCCGGTGGTCCCTGCGGCCCTGGTCCAGCAGGTTGCGCCGGGGGGCCGGCTGGCACGTTCTGCTGGTCTTGATCCGGCGCCGGTTGTTGATCCTGGGGAGCTTGGTCTGGTGGTTCCTCTCGCCTTTGTCGCTCTCGCTCTTCCCGAATGCCCTCAGCGATCATCTGTGGGATGCGGGCGAGGGATTCATCTAGGAAGCGCATCAGGCGGTCTTGGCTCGGTTCCCCACTCCACCTCCGCCTCACCACGGCACCTTCCAGGCTCTCGGAGTCTCGGCCGGCATCTTCCAGGGACCCAGCCGTGACCAGCCTGCGGACCGATCTTTCGGGGTGGCTTCCCCCCACCGATGCCCGCGGGGTTCCAAACCACGTTTCGTGGGTTTCAGCCAGGGGTTTCACCCAGTCTCGTCTACGTCCGACTCGGGTGGTCACCCCCCCATAGGCTGCCCCATATGGATCCCCGTAGGGCCCTCCGAAGTCGTACTCCGGACCCCATTGTCCCGGCACGTACGTGTCAGGGGTCTCTCTGGGTACATCCTTCCCGGGAGGTTTCTTCTCCTTTTTCTTTTCTTCTTCAATCGGGAGAGTGTCTTCTTCACCGCTGCTCATTTTGGAGTCGCGGGTTTCTGACCAGTCCCGAAAGTTGATGAAGATTCTGAACAAACTGTCAGAAGCCCTAACTCAGTCAGCCAAACACCATGCCTTGCGGTTCAAACAAGAATAGCGTTTATTATAAAGCTGCAATAGAAAGGTTACTGGTACAGATACATTGTTCAGAATAACTTGGTTACACAAAGCAAGCGGTTATACAGGGAAGGGGGTGAATGGGGACCCCCCCTTCTACCAATCAGGGAATAACATGCGAATGGGAATCGAAAGTTACTACGCTAAAGAAGTTCCCACCGCCCCCATTAGTCTCAGCAAAGCTGCAGCTTTGAAAGCGATAGGAAAGCTCGCAGCTTGACTCCTCAAGGTCAGAACATCCAGTCTACCAGAGATAGGGGTTGCCAGAGCCACATTCCATTCTCACACACCAGGCATAAATCAACACCCCTACGATCCCAACCTCCCGCCCATCACGCCACCATGGCGCCCATAGCCATCCTCCCCTCCCCTCCATCCATCATGGCAGGACTACCTGACAACTTCCCCGTCAAAAGAAACAAACCCAATAACACAACCATGCCACACCACAAAAAAGACAGGTCATGCCACAAGCAGAATACCACAAGGCAAAAAAAGCTCTGGTACTAATTCTGGCAGGGGACACTGTGAGTGTAGAAAATGATTTATCGACACAGTGGAAAATCTTTAGGAATTGTTTGGTGCATTTACCATGGGGCACCCACCCAGAGCCTCTGGCCTTTTCTCTCTCTGCCGGCATCAAAACCAATTGAAAGCAAAATAGAGATATGGAGACTTTTCCATCCTGCTTTGAATCAATTTGTCTTTGTTGGCATTGGCAACCCTAGGCCTGGCTGCTTGCTTCTGTTCAGCAGGAGCATCCCTATGGAAACTGCCTGGGTGATTTCAGACCAGCCGGAGACTTTCTGCCTAACCTGCCTTACAGGGTTGCTGTATAGATCACAAAGCTGAAAAGAATGAAGTAAACTGCTTTGCTCCCCACTAATGAGAAAGACAGGATTTTGCCTAGGAAGAGGCTGCTGAGAGGGGATGAGATAAAGTTGCCAACTATAGGTATGGAAATTCCTGGAGATTTGAGGGGTGGAGCCCAGAGAGGGTGAGGTTTGAGGAGGGGTGGGACCTCAGACAGGTACAGTGCCATAGACTCCACCCTCCAAACCAGCCATTTTCTCCTGGGGAACTATTGTTGCCAATCTTGGCTCAGTGGCCATCAAACCATTCTCTTCCACCCCCTGCTGTGCAGCTGTCTTTCCCCTAGGGTTGCCAATCTCCAGGTTGGACCTGGAGATCTCCTGCTGTTACAATTGATCTCCAGATGACCAAGATCAGTTCCCCTGGAGAAAATGGCTGCTTTGGAGGGTAGACCCTATGGCATTATACCCTGCTGAGTCCTTCTGCCCCCCCCAATGCTGCCCTCTGCAGGATCCACCCCCCAAATCTCCAGGTATTTCCCTACTTAGAGCTGGCAACCCTACTTTCCCCTCAGTGCCTGTTGGTAGGCAACCAAGCTTGGTCCTGTCACCTGTTTTGGCCTTTGAGAGAAAACTCATTGGGGCCAGTCCTGATAAGGTTGCCAACTCCAGATGGGAAATTCCTGGAGATTTGAGGGATGGAGCCTGAAGCGGGTGAGGTTTCAGGAGGGATGAGACCTCAGACAGGTACAATGCCATAGACTCCACCCATCAAACTAGCCATTCCATCCTGGGGAACCATTGTTGCCAATCTCCAGGTGGGGGCTGGAGATCAATCAGAATTACAACTACTCTCCAGGAGGGAGGGGGGAGGAGATGGAAAGCTGAAGTCAGGGGGCAGATAACAGTAGGTTGACAATCGGCTGGGAGGGAGATAGGGTTGCCAACTCCAGGTTGGGAAATTTCTGGAGATTTGAGGGGTAGAGCCTGGAGATGGTGAGGTTTGAGGAGGGGTGGGGTCTCAGACAGGTACAATGCCATAGACTTCACCCTCCAAACCAGCCAGTCCCTCATGGGGAACCATTGTTGCCAATCTCCAGGTGAGGGCTGGAGACCACTCAGAATTACAACTGCTCTGCGGGAGAGAGGGCAGAAGTCAGCTGAAGTCAGAGGGGAAGATAACAGTAGGTTGATGGTTAGCTGGGAAGGAGATGGGGTTGCCAACTCCAGGTTGGCAAATTCCTGAGTATTTGAGGGGTGGAACCTGGAGAGGGTAGGGTTTGAGGAGGGGTTGGACCTCAGGCAGGTAGAATGCCATAGACTCCACCCTCCAAACCAGCCATTTCCTCCTGGGTAACAATTGTTGCCAATCTCCAGGTGAGGGCTGGAGATCACTCAAAACTACAACTGCTCTTCAGGTAGCAGAGATCAGTTCCTCCAGAGAAAATGGTGGTCTCTGTCATTATACCCTGCTGAGGTCACCACAGCAAATTCACACTGTGTGCCCAAAGCCAGGGCACTCTCCCAGAGCCTCTTTCTAGAGCCCGTTGTATTTATTTCCACAATGGGCCTTACTCCTAGTTATGAATATTGCACTTTCCCTTTATACACAATTAGATTCCTCCAATGTAACATCTGAAAAGGTCTTTATAACGTTATACTTATGACATAATCTGCTTATTAAAAATAGAAGACCACTGTCCTCTACCATCCTTAATGGTGCCCCAGACCTTTCTTTGTTTTATTCCTTCTTGGCCTGCTATAGTCCAGCAAGGTGCCGTCATTTGATTTTCTCATTTATACAGCAGAGATGAAAGAATGCATGGTTTCTTACTATTGTTCTTTTTATTGTGAATATATATATATGTATATATATATGTATATATATATATATATACATATACATATATATATACATATATATATATATATATATGTATATATATACTTTCAAACTGCAAATAAAATGATGCATGTGTTGAAAATGCTGCTGCAACAAATAAGAGTTTCTTTCACTGAAAGAACCTTTGGCATCAGACTATTCACCTGACCCAACCAGAAGTCATATGTGCCTGGAAACAGGACTCTGTCGCACACTGGTATCAGGTGTGAAAAGGGCCTATTGGCTAAAAGATAGGATCACAGAAATGGCCATTAAATCAATTGGATTAAGCCTCCCCCCATCCCACCAACATCTCTATATGCAGGCTTTCCTGGATATCCACACAAGTCCATCTAAGAAGATTGGAATGCAGAAGCAAGCTTCCTATGACAAACCGCTGTATCTCCCCAACTGTCTGGCAGATTATTCCCACCAAATCTTCAATTCTCACAGTGACTGAGTTGCCCTACAGTAGCATGTAAATATTCTGACTGTCCCACCCTATGTTTTGAAATTTTTCTCAGCTCAGGAGCACTACTGAAAATACAGGAGCTGTCCAGTTTTTCTTTAACCCTTGAGAAATAGCACTTGAGGCAAATTAACTTTCAAAAACAGAACAAAGATTTTATTGAACAGGCAGAGAATATATGCATAACAGGAATAGTCAATGTTTTGAGACTGCTGAGGTATAAATGCTTAAATATACAGAGTTGAATTCTTAGAACAGTCAAGAGAGTGTATATATAATTTTATTTCAAGGCTTTCCATTTCATTCTTTGAGAGTTACTTTGTCTGGTATAATTCAGCACTAACACAGTTCTTATTGATATTTCTAGATTTCTTCCTTCAGAGTTCTAGGTTTTCCTTTACATATTACAGCTTTTCACTAACTCCTGAGGTGTCTAATCTCTCCTTTCAGACCAGGGTTCTATTCCTAATCCCTTTCACTGGAAGGAAGTTATTCTCCTTTTTCCTAAGAAGTAATAACTCCGTTTACTAGTTTGGGGTAGTGGACTCTAATCTGGGAGAACCAGGTTTGATTCTCAGCTCTTCCACTTGCAGCTGCTGGATGGCCATAGTTCTGTCAGAGCTGTTCTTGAAAGAGCAGTTCTTGAAAGAGCTCTCTCAGCCCCACTTACCTTACAGAGTGTCTATTGTGGGGAGGGGAAGGGAAAAGAGTTTGTAAGCCACTCTGAAACTCCGAGAGAAGAGCAGGGTATAAATCTGATCTCTTCTTCTTCTTCTTCTTCTTTCTTCTATTTGTCTTGTATGGGAGTTCTCGCTAACTGCCCAAACCTTCTGCCAAACCCTTCTTCAGTATCCTTTGTCTATATAAGGCAGTTCTGTAGCTTTTTCTGACTAGGAATCTAAAATTCTTCCTCAGAGCAGTTTTAATATATATCTAAGACAATGGGGTTTCTCTTCTTCTCTTTGTAGAAGTACTTTTCTGACTACTGCCTGTCAGAAAATTCTAACTCCCAAATGTCTCTTACCTCAGAAGCCAAACCCTCTGGCTACTGATTCAGATGTTAGAAAGACCAAATACTGAAAGTCCAATTTGCGAAAGACCTCTTTTTCCTCCAGATCACCTGTTTTATTTTCTCTTTCAGCTAATGCTGGCCAGTCAGAGAGCTAGTAGAGCAGCCAATCAAATAAGCTCTTCTCTCCAGGGAAGATTAACTCATGAACTCCCTGACTCTCTGACACAAGCAGCATCTTAAGAAAGCCTGCTTTTCTGTGCAGTGTGTCACACTTCCATATGTATATTACTTGCCAGATCAAGGAGTATAAATTGCATGCTTATACAAATGAAGATGGGCATGTACATTGCAGGCTGTGATCACATGCAGAATTAGCCATGCCATAGGCATGAATGCCAGGCGGATTTTAAGGGCACGATCACACTAGAACATCTGCCAAGTGTCCCACACCCATGGGCAACCCATTTTGCTCTGCCACAGAAGCAGAGTAAAAAAGCACTAGGGAAAGTCCGGAAGCAAATGGGTTTGCTACAGGCCAGGAACAGACTTTCTGTGTGATCATGCCAGCGCACTCTCATGGCGTTGGGATGGTCTGATCGGGCCATCCTGACTCCATGCCGTTGTCCCCCCCCCATTTCAGTATGCACATCATCACATACTGCATAGGGAGCACTCAGTGCGGATATGCAGATCAATCCCCCATTGAAGTGCACCGGAAACATGCGGCAAAAAATTCTCCGATTCACCTGCGGTTTGCGTCTGATCATACAGTGGTGAGCTGCCCCCACAGCTCCCAGGGACTGTGTGATTGTGCAACTGTGGGTCAAATTATTCTGGAACAAATAGCCTCGCTTCCCTCCCCATGTTATCTCTGGCGCGTGACCACCACCGCAATGTGGCATTGTATTTTGACTCTAATGCCCCTTAGAATGAACATCCCATCAATATGCTGGTACAAGTAGCCATGTGTACATACTTTTTTGCAGCTGAAACTAGCAAGGATTGGATTGGACTTCAGCATCTAGTTTTCTCTGTGGAGAACACTACCCTTGTAAGGTTGTGTATGCTCAATGGATTTCCAAGGTGAAAAGGTAAATTTTTGCTGCTTTTAGCAGTGCCATTCTAATTAGATTTCAGTTGTCTCAATAGGGTTGAAACCTGTTTAGGATTGCACATAAATTTGGCACATTCTTGTAAAGCACTACCATGGTAACACAATGAGACCTCCCCCCAAAACACGCTGGAGAATTATGGGAAATTCTAAAAGCAACAGAATGATAAAGGAAGACATTTCAATAGAAGGTAAAAGACTGGGGACTACTATATTAGTAATATCTGTTGCTACATGTTTTTATTTTGTTCTCACTGCTTTATATTTCTACTTATGTAATATAATTTCTTGCATTGTTTAATATGTCACATTTAATATTTATACCTTTTTATTTCTGTAATCCTAGTACTATTATTGTCTATGAGATGTCTATGGATTGCACTGACTTACATGAATATGCCTTGAGTCTCATGAGAAAGACAGATTAGAAATAACATAAATGAATGAAATAGATATCCCAGAACTAAAATCACTCTGAAAAATCCAATCCCTTGCAATGACAGGATCCCTGGAATTTTTTTGTCATCCTTAACAGATAGATATCCAACCACATTTAACTCTTTCCCTGCACACCAGATTTTAGTGTCTGGTATCAGCTGTCATCATTCCAGTTCAAGACTAATAACTTTTAACCCAATCGCCCCATCACACTCAGGCTTTGTTCTTGTAACTAAGATGGTCAGTACTTGTGAACCCTAAGGATGGATGGATGGATGGATGGATGGATGGATGGATGGATGGATGGATGGATGCTCACCTGCATACCTTTTCCTCTGTTTCCCTACACTGTGTAGGAGGTAAAAAAAAATCTTGACAGCTTTTTGGATCACATAAGGTTTTTTGTTGCCTGTCAACTGCTTGCAATCCTTCCCAAGATCAGCATTTTTTTACTGTGTTAAGACAGGTGAGAGGCATATAGCCAAGTATCGGAATAATTCACCTTCTGAAGAAAGCAGCAGAAGTAGCATAGCAGAGATTCATGAGAGATATAGAACATACTCCTGTTGCTTATGAAGTCTGGGAAAGAGCAAAAACTAGTTAAGGCTTGTGAATCTGAATTTGAACCGGTTCCAAGGGATTAGAAACAGACACTAAAAATTAGAAACTAAAAGCAAAGAGACAGCAATGTTATTTAAATTGTCTCTGCCCATTTATGTCTGCTATGAAAACCCAAATGTTACAATCATAGAACAATGATCAGCAGTGCTGAATATTAGCATATAATCAAATATGCACCCCATGATCGTGAGCTTCATACAGATATATTGATGAAATGAATATTCACATTTCACACCAATAAACTAGTAAATAATGTTGCCTTTTCAAACTATGGTGTTCAAAGTCTTTTGTATATCTTTCTGAAATTTGTAACTAACATTTTCATAGTATTGAAAACTGATTAACTGCAGACAACAATCAGTTTTCAGAAAATTCACAAGATGCCCCCCTCTTTGAAATTATATATTAAGGTAAGTGTGTTTTCCTTTACGCTATTTCTAAACCACCTTTTCACCCAAGGGTGTGCACATGTGCGTGCAAAGCACCATCAAGTTGCAGCTGATTTATGGTGACCCCGTAGGGTTTTCAGGGCAAAAGAGGAACAGAGGTGGTTTGCCATGGCCTGCCTCTACATAGCAACTCTGGACTTTTTTGGTGGTCTTCCAATTACTACCAAGGGCCCACCCTGCTTAGTTTCTGAGATCTGATGAGACTGGGCTAACCTGGGCAATCCAGGTTAGGGCTCAACCCTTGAGCAATTTATAAATATAGAACAAAATACTGACAACTTGCAAATGTGGCTGAAGTCATTGGCAGCATTATGGTCATGCTGGATCAGACCTAGGGTACATCTCATCCAATATTCTTTTTCCATTCCTAGTCAGCTAGATATCTATGTAAACATATTAGCATGGCATGAAGGCAACAGCCCTGCTTGTCTCCAGCATCTCACACTCAAGGATTTGTATGATATATCAAGATCTGATTTAATTGCCAGTGGATAAATGAAGAAGGTACCCAACTAGATTCTCTCCAGGATTACTGAGAAATAAGTGTGTATAGAATTGTAGCCTTGGGTGGATAACTGAACTAGTTCTCAATTCCTGGCAGAGTATCGAACCAGATAAAAATGCTGCAGCTCAACACAGCACAGAAAAGCAAGGCAAACTGCTGTGCTGACATGATTCTAGCTATCTTTCTAGAAGAGATAAGCAGGAAATAATGTTGACCTTAGCAGCTATATGCCTCTCACCTTAGAATGATGGAGGAGGATCACAAATCTACTCAGCCTCAACCAAAAGACTACTAAAAGCATCATCTTATTCACTGTCACTATTAATACAGCACATCACTTATCTCGATCTCAGTACACAAATGTTTGTTCTGATCTTGGTTCTCTCAGTGCTCCAAATCTGGCTTTGTTCTCAATTCATTTTCACCTTGTCCATAGTCACTTTAGAAATCTGAGCCCAAAATGTTCTTCCGTTTCCATTGTCAGCTGTCCCTTCAGAAATCATAGTGATATACTGCACTTTTGCACTCCTTCAGTTTCACAGCTAGTCTTGTACTTTGATTGTTAGCTAATAATGTCTGCAAGGGAATAAGTGCATCTGTTCCAAAAGTATCTTCACAGACATCACTAGGCATGCCCAAAGGGCTCACACATGCCTTCAAAATCTAAACAACAAGTAGTAAATTCAGACAGAGGCGCTGATTCTGCAGGGGCACCAAGCAAAAATATAGCTTACCACAGTGAGCAGTGAGATTGAAATAAGACTCCTCTCTAAACTGTGACAGAGTGACACACCACAATAGCTGAAGGTGTTCTCTTACATGATCTATTAGATACACTACCAGGAAAGTAATCTAAAAACTATAAATAATGTTGTTTACTTACTGCCTCAGAAAAACCAGGCCCTATATAATTGGCTATTAAAAACTAAATAAAATTCTTGAGAGACAGGAGTTTAATCAAAACTGAATTATGATTTAATGGTACTAACCATATTGACAAATTATCAATGAGTAATCATTTTAAGCTAGATCAGCTAAATAGATTGCCAATGAAGTCCTTACTTTTTTTTTAGCCAGTCCACACTGACCTGCCACAGTCTGAACAAATTGGTTGTGCACACAGTATAGTACAGTTGTCACCTACCATGTACAGAGCTGGAGCCTGGTCAGTTGTCAAAACCCCAGTTACAACTACAGCCTTTCAGACCATTGCAATCTGTTACCAAAGTCATCCTGGGGCTCAGATAAGTACATAATGGGTACATGCATATGACCATTTGACTCAGCCCTGCATAGGATAATTCAAACAATGGCTCCTTGGACTCAAGTACCCATGTGAATCATTATTTGGCATTATCTCAGTCAGAGTCAAGTTTAACGGTAGGCAGGAAGTAATCCATACTTCCCTTGGTAGCATTTCCACAGCACCCATGGAGGCATCCCAAATCCTTGGGAAAAGACCACCCACAATTCAGACCACCATATAATATATCTCCTGTATCCCACCCTGGCAATACTCTGCCTACAGCATTTTGTACTAATTGCAATAACTGTTTTATTTGCTAATGGCACCTATAGAGAGCCAGGGTCAGACAGACTGAGGATGGAGGTAAATGCTTTGAACAATGAACCCCTAACAGGATGGAAACCAAAGAGCTAGGATGTAAGCTTGAGCAAATCAAGTCTGACACAAAAATTACATTGTCAGGCTCCACCTGTGTTACTCTAACAAAGGTTGTGACACTATAAATGGCAGAAATATGAAAGCACCTTTTTGATTCCTGAAATGAACCTGAACATGAACAGAACATGTTTTGGCTTCTAGCTACCAATAATAACTACAAATGTACTGAGACCACAAATGTCAAAGCAGCGAAAGAGATACTGAAAATGTTGCTCCCATGGGCTAAATAGGAGTCTGCTTTAGAGATGTTATGGATATCAGTGAATTGGATACCAGTATATTACTATGCATCTCAACTGCTGTTCATTTTTTCACTAATGAATGTATTACATCTTAATTCTCTGAACTCTGTAGCTTTGCGTTATGTGTTGTATTGTTGAGGTTTTCCAGAATGTGATAATAAGGTCTGCGATATGCTGCTAAGGTCTAATAATGTGTGAATATTCTGCATGCCAAACAGTGAACAATTATCTAAAAAACCTGGCATGTAAAAAAAAAATAACATCAAAGAAAAGTTACTGAATACTAAACAATTAGTACAAAACAATGAAAGCTATGCATTAGTAGCTGAGTAACAAACATAATTCTTCCTACTAAAGCTAATTATAAGGATTGTTTTTGCTGTAAAGTAACATCAAAAAATCTTTTGTTACCATTGGCAATGGGAAAACAACATGGCTTAGGCCCAGCATACTTAAGAAACCATTTTCTCCTTTATTGTCTCCTGAGATCCTGCTAAACCCTTACAGTATCACAAGGCTACATCAGGGCTGGCATTCTACAAACAAGGCAAGCAAACACCAGTAATCAGATTATCTCATTCTTTACCATAGCAAGTTGATCCAACTGAGGAACCACAGCAAAATCCATAGTTCTGTAGGTACAGGTAGAACCCCATTAACTCCTTGTGTCACCTGATTGTTAAAGAGTTGGTTAAAGAGTTGACTGTAGCTGCTGGCTCACTGAGTGAGGAGAGCAGGCTGGTAGCTCTTTTTACTGGCAAGCTGCCATACTGGTAAACAGGAGAAGACTTGTGTTGCCAGCGCTGGGTTAGGAAACACCTGGAGATTTGGGGGGTTGAGCTTGGGGAAGACAGGGTTTGGAGAGGGGAGAGACCTCATGAAGGTATAATACCAGAGAATCCAGCCTCCAAAGCAGCCATTTATTCCTTGGAACTGATCTTGGTTCTCTGGAGATCAATTGTAATTAGGGTTGCCAGGTTCCCCTGGTGACTGGTGGCTGATGGGAAGGTAGGATTGCCAGATCCAGGTTGGGAACTTCTAGAGATTTGGGGATGGAACCTGGGATGATAGGGACCTCAGTGGGGTACAATGCCATACAGTCTACCCACCAAATCATCCATTTTCTCCAGGGTAACTGATCTCTCTATTCTGGATATGAGTTGTAATTCCAGGGGATCCTCAGGTCCCACCTCGAGGCAGGCATCCCTAATAGTGGGAGATCTTCAGGTGACACCTGGGGATTGACAACCCTAGGCAAAACATGAGGTTCTGACTGCAAGAGCTACTGGTTTGAGAGTCTCAATGCCTTACAGACTGATTGTCAATAATTTGCAACAATATAATCTATAGAGCTGCGGTGGCTCAAGTGGTTAAGACGCTGAACTGCAGGCTGTGGAAGGTCAGTTCAAGACCCGGGTGCCGCAAGACGGAGTGAGCTCCCGTCTCTAGCTCCAGCTCCTGCCAACCTAGCAGTTCGAAAGCAAGAAATTGCAAGTAGATAAATAGGTACCACTTCGGTGGGAAGGTAACAGCGTTCTGTGCACCTTGGTGTTTAGTCATGCCGGCCACATGACCACGGAAACGTCTTCGGACAGTGCTGGCTCTTCGGCTTTGAAATGGAGATGAGCACTGCAACCCTAGAGTTGGATTCGACTGGCTTTCGAGCAAGGGAACCTTTACTTTACCTAATCTATCTACAAACACAAGTTTATGGATGCAGAATGTACCATAATTGTTGGCTTCTTTTCCATTGACACATATTTAAATCCAGTCCTGAGCAGCTTTTGTAGTGCTTGTATGGACAAGTTCATATACATGTCTTGGTAAGTATCCACTTGGTAAGTATCCACTTCATACACAAACAAGTAGATGCAGCTCCATGTGGCTTAATTTTCTATAATGATTCCCCAGATCAATTGGGAGATTTCTACTCTTCAGCTGGAATTTATAAAAAGGAGAAGGTAAATAAGCATAGTGGAAACCACTTCTATGGGGAAGTAAAGATCTATATACTGAGGACATGGGATATACATGTGAAAATAAATGAATGGTTGCACCTGAAGCTATACAGTTATTTATTGTACTTCATTATTCCTCCCAATGGGGATCCAAAGCAGCTTATAACATTATCCTCTCCTCTATTGTATCATCACAACAACTCTGTGAGGTCAGTTAATACAGAGAGTGAGTGACTAGCCCAAATAAAATCCATAGCAGAGTGAAATTTTGAACCTGGGTCTTCCAGATCTTAGTCCAACACTGTAATCACTACAAGTAGGGATGGGCACAAACCAGATTTTGTAGTTTGGAACTGGACCATGAAACAATAGGCTGGTTTGCAAACCAAACTGGTTTATATTGGGTCATTAGTCATTTAAAATTTAAACCCCTGCTTTCTGTTCCCCAAGGCTTTTTGCAGGGGGTGAAATGGCTGGGAGGGATTTCACCCATTGCATTCTGCTGGCTGCGGCTTTTCACGGTGAGCAGAAAGCAGTGGTGTGACGGACTGTGCTGTAAAAGCTCATATGCACTGTGTAAAAATGTGAAGGACTGTGAAGGGTTAATGGCTCACAGAGCCAGAGAGCCTTGAGTAACAGGCTGCTCAAATGAATTTGACTGGTTAATGTCAGTTGAGCAGAAAGACTTGGGAACTGACTGTTGAAGAGAACTCAGTTTGTGTTTAGTCCTGACTGTGAAAAGCTTAACTCTGACTAAGGAGAGTTTAGCTCTGATTGAAAACAGTCTCATACTGACTGACTGGGAAGGTTGGCATGGAGGAGTGGGTGGATCAGTGACAACCCCCATTCAGGCCAGGAAAAGGGATAGATAAGAACATAAGAGAACATAAGAGAAGCCAATGTTGGATCAGGCCAATGGCCCATCCAGTCCAACACTCTGTGTCACACAGTGGCCAAAAATACCAGATGCCATCAGGAGGTCCACCAGTGGGGTCAGGACACTAGAAGCCCTCCCACTGTTGCCCCCCCAAGCACCAAGAATACAGAGCATCACTTGCCCCAGAGTCCCTATCTAGACCTTGTGGCTAATAGCCACTGATGGACCTCTGCTCCATATGCTTATCTAATTCTTTCGTGAAGCTGTCCATGCTTGTAGCTACCACCACCTCCTGTGGCAGTGAATTCCATGTGTTAATCACTCTTTGGGTGAAGTAGTACTTCCTTTTATCTGTTCTAACCTGACCACTCAGCAATTTCATTGAGTACCCACGAGTTCTTGTATTGTGAGAAAGGGAGAAATGCATAATCTTGTAAACTTCTATCATGTCACCACTCAGCCATTGTTTCTCCAAGCTAAAGAGCCCCAAGCGCCTCAACCTTTCCTCATAGGGAAAGTTCTCCAACTCTTTTATCATTCTAGTTGCCCTTTTCTGCACTTTTTCCAAAGATATAATATCCTTTTTAAGGTGTGGTGACCAGAACAGTACACAGTATTCCAAATGAGGTCACACCATTGATTTATATAGGGGTATTATGATATTGGCTTTCAATACCCTTCCTAATAATCCCCAGCATAGCATTGGCCTTTTTTATTGTAATCACACACTGTCTCGACATTTTCAGTGAGTTATCTATTACAACTCCAAGATCTCTCTCTTGGTCAGTCTCTGCCAGTTTGCACCCCATCAGCGTGTATTTATAGTTAGGATTTTTGGCTCCAATGTGCATCACCTTGCACTTGGCCACATTGAACCCCATTTGCCACGTTGACGCCCACTCACCCATCCTCGACAAATCCCTTTGGAATGCCTCAGAATCCTCCCTGGTTTTCACCACCCTGTACATCTTCGTATCATCTGCAAATTTAGCCACTTCACTGCTTACTCTCAACTCCAAATAATTAATGAACAAGTTAAAAAGCATTGGACCGAGTACTGATCCCTGCGGTACCCCACCACTTACCATCTTCTACTGAGAAAATTTCCCATTTATACCCACTCTCTGTTTCCTATTAATTAGCCAGTTTTTGATCCATAAAATGATTTGTCATTTTATCCCGTGATTTTTGAGCTTGCTTAGGAGCCTTTGATGAGGAACTTTATCGAAAGCTTTCTGGAAGTCAAGGTTCTGTGACCATCTGCTCCATAGCACAGTCATTGAGAGTGTCTAGAAACTCAATCTCTTTTTCCCGACTTGAACATATTGACCCCATCAATGTGTGGGTAGATAAAATCACCTATTATGACACAGTTTTTTGTCTAGCCGCTATCTTTAATTTAACAAACTCCCAGTGTTAAGTTTCCTTTTGGGCCCACTATTTCAACCCATAGCACTTCCAGAAGCGAATCCAATTCTCTTATCCTCTCAATCTTATTGGACTGTATACCCTCTCTGACATACAGAGCCACCCCACCTCCAACCCTTCCCCCCATCCTTCTGATATAGTATATAGCTGGGAATCACCGTATCCCACTGATTCTCCTCATCTCACCAAGTTTCTGAAATACCCACAGTGTCTATTCCCCCCCCCAACGCCAAGCACTCCAACTCCCTGATTTTACCTCAGACACTTTTAGCATTTGTATAGAAATACCTATAATTTCCCATACATGTTAAGCCTGCAACCTTCCTCTTGCTGCCTCGAGACTCTGTCAGGCAGTCCATATCATTAGCCACAGTCTCAGTGGATGATTTCAATCCACGTACCTGTAGAAAAGCAACAACTACCCCCTCATCTCTCTGAGATAAACCATCCTGAACCAGAGACTTTCCATGTCCTGCCAGCTTTCCCCCAATATTCCGTTTAAAAACTGCTCTGCCACCTTCTTGATTTTAAGTGCCAGCAGCATGGTTCCTTCTCAAAACAAGTGGAGACCGTCTCTTTTGTATAGCTCCCACTTGTCCCAAAAAGCATCCCAGTGCCTAACAAATGTGAACCCTTCCCCCCTACACCATCATCTCATCCATGCATTGAGACTCCTGATCTCTGCCTGTCTCTCCGGTCCTGCATGTGGAACAGGTAGCACTTCTGAGAAGGCTACCTTGGAGGTCCTGGCCTTGAGTTTCCTGCCTAGCAGCCTAAATTTCTCCTCCAGGACCTCACGACTGCATTTCCCCACATTGTTGGTGCCGACATGCACCACGAGCAGTGGCTCCTTCCCAGCACTATCTACCAGCCTATCTAAAACACACGTAATGTCCACTACCTTTGCACCAGGCAGGCAAGTCACTATACGGTCAGTATGTGGGTTTGCCACCCAGCTGTCTACCTGCCTAAGGATTGAATCACCAACTACCAAGAACCGTGACCCTTCTTCACCTTCACTCCCTAAATCTTTCTCTCTTTCTCTGGGTACTTTTGCCATCACTAGCTAACCAGTTTCCCTTTTTGGGTTCCAGCACTGCTACTTTGCCACTTAAAGACTTAGCTCTGTGTTTGCAACTCCCTCTCTTTTTGAACTCAGTACCAAGGGAACCAACACATTTAGTTGAGCACTATAGGGCAGTAGGGTTAAATCAGTGCCCCCTCTCTTTCCCATTCTCAGTACATGTGGACTGAACAAGGGCTTGCCATGGGTCACAGGAATTAGACTGACTACATTAAATATGAAAACTATTTTAATAAGAAAATATAAAGCACACACCACATTTGCAAACACAACAGACTGAGCAAGGATAAAAGAACCTGTAAATAAAATACAATCCTATAAACTTCGACTCTTATATATCTCTACAACTAATTTATAATGCCACCTCTTAATATTTTAGAATCATTAATACACTTTAACGAATTAATTTCCCCTAACAACCAATGCTCCCTCTAAGCTGTGGAGCCTTGTGAGCAAAAATTCTACTTTGTGAGCTTACTGGCATTAAAGTTGTGAGCAAGCAATTTGGCTACTGGATAAATTAGTGTGCTCTGGAGCCATCCCTTCCTGAGCTAAGACAAAAATGTGTGAGCCAGAGGCTAAAAAACTGTGAGCTAGCTCACACTAACTCAACTTAGAGGGAACACTGCTCCCCACAATTAGTTACTTGCAGGGAAGATGTAATATAGAATTGTTTTTTTCCCCATAGATTGTGCTGGAGGAGGGATAATGTAACTATGATTGCTGCCAACGTCCAGATTGGGGGGGGGGGTAGGCTGAAGATCACCTGGAATTACAACTGATCTCTAGATGACAGAGATCAGTTCCCTTGGAAAAAATGGCTGGTTTGGAGGGTGGACTCAACAGAATTTTGGTCCCTCCCCAGCCCTCTGGGGCTGTCATTCCACTCTGTGGTCTCTCATCCCAGTCCCTGAACATTCCTGCTCCACCCTGGGGCTGTCATTCCACTCCGTGGTCTCTCATTCCATTCCCAGAGTAGTGTATTTGGGCCCAGAGACCCTAATGGAAAATCCATTTCGCATTTTTATTGCAACTCTACTTGTACTGTAATGTATTTCAATGAAGCCCATGTAAGTCAATTGGCATTCCTGTCTCCTATTATTTCCAGTGGGCCTTCAAGTGTTTCCCATTGTTTCCAATGGGCAATCCTGTCCTTCCTTTTAGTACATCCCATACATCTGCCCTCCTACATGGCTCCTCCAAACGGCATTTTAGTTATTCCCATGAGTGCAAAAAGCCAGAGCAAATTTACAGTCTGACTAAAAGCGCAATCCTATGCTCTCATACTTGAAAGCAAGTTCGGTTGTCTCAGTGGTGCTTAATTTTGAATAAGTATGCACAAGATTGGGTACTGCTTTTGAAGCGGCTATTCATTTCTGCCTCGTCCCTCAGCCCCAGCTCATCACTGGAGAGTCGAGAGCTCTGAAGTTCAGGGACAGTCTTTCATCACGGGGGGGGGTGCCCTATGTGTGATTCCCTGGAAGCTCTCAGGAAGCTATAATTAGGGGGGAGGGGTGTTGCGCACTCACACAGATGCAACTTTTGGCAACGAGCCTGAGTGGGCATCCCTGGGAATGCTCAGCCTCACTTCTCTGGGGCAGAAGGGGCGTGTATTGGAGTGCGCATTTGCAAAGGAAGGGGAGTTGCCACGCTTTCCCGGGCTAAGGGGGCAGGGGCAGGCTGTGGGGATTCCTTGGTGAGCAGTTCCTGGGCTTTGAGTAGGCAGGGATTGTGAGTTGGTGTCAGGCTATGAGGAAGGTGGAGCTCACAGGGAAAGTGATTCCCTTCTTCTCCCTCCCCCATGTCAACAAGCGGGGTGCCTGCACCGGTGGTTTGCACATCTTTTCCTCTCATGTGTGGTATTTGCTTTCCAACCAGGGCCCAGGGTTTGGCCTAGGGCTGGCTGGTGCAGCAGCTGCAGCAGCACAACAAGCAGGCTCAGCCACCTCCTCGCCCGTGCCCACAGAGAGGGCTCTGAGTGCCACCTCTGGCACCCGTGCCATAGGTTCGCCACCAGGGCCATAGGATTTTCAAGGCAAGAGGACGTTCAGAAGTGGTTTTACATTGCCTGCCTCTGCATCTCAACCCTGGACATCCTTGATTGGTCTCCCATCCAAATTCTAACCAGGGCCGACCCAGTTAGCTTCTGAGATTGGACTAGCCTGGGCTATCCAGAACAGGGTAGCACATGGTCAGAGGTATGAGGGGAGTAGGGGTACAAAATTCTGGGAATTCTGGTTGTCCTAGAGGGCCTGTGAAGCCCATATAGGTGCCCCTAGAAGACAATAGCAGCACATCTGTTCTAATTGAGCACTGTGTGTACTTCTTAATGCTGGGGGTGGGCAGAAGGCACTGTAGTCTAGGTGCTCAAGGTTACTCTCAGGTTACTCTCAGAACTCTTGGCTACAGCTAGGTGTGTGTGTGGGGGTACTTGCTCAAAGCAAAAAAAAAAAAATCACTAGGCCATTGTGAGCTTTTCACATGAGTCCAAGCAGCTTTTTGACTTTTGACTGCTGACTGCAGGTTGATCTACTCATCTTTTCCATTTCATTGCTTAGGAGGTTCGTACATTACCTTGCTTCACCAAGATACATTCACAGTTTACACTGCTTAGAGCTTCCAGAAATGCCTATGAGTTCTGTTTAGTTCTACTTAAATTATTATCTATAAAACCAATGCCTAAAAGTCTCATGGATAAAGAGCAATAATGGTAATGAGGTGGTTCCAACCATTGTCCAAGGAGTCTTTCTCCAGCCTAAAAGAGACTTTCTTGAACTTAAATGGTTCTTCCTTGAGAGCCAGTTTGGTGTAGTGGTTAGGAGAGCAGACTGTAATCTTGGAGAACCAGGTTTAATTCCCCGCGCCTCCACATGCAGCTGCTGGTGTGACCTTGTGTCAGTTACAAGTTCTTTCAGAGCTCTTCTCTCACAAGCAGGTCTTGAAAGAGCTCTCTCAGCTCCACCTACCTCACAGGGTGTTTGTTGTGGGGAGAGGAAGGGAAAGGAGATAGAAAGCTGCTCTGAGACTCATTTGGGTAGTGAAGGACAGGGTATAAACCCAATCTCTTCTTCTTCTCCAATGGAACAGCCACTTACATTGAAGGAAGTTTTCTTGGGCTGGAAGAAAGCTTCAGAATTGGTCAGTGAAATAGTAGGATAGGGGTAGGATACATCCAAATGCATTCAGTCTGTTATCTTGACTCCAGCAAAGTTTCTTGTTGGGTGCTATGGGAGAAGCATACAAAAGAAAGTGGAGGTTTCCAGCCCTTTTGGGTTAACAACAAATATCCAATAGAGAAGAGCAAGAGTCCAGCAGCACCTTAACGACTAACCTTGATTCACCGCTCACTTCTTCAGATACAGCTAGAATGTGAATCCATCTGTCCTAATTATTTGAAAGTTCATTGGCTGCTTCCAGGAGCTCTGACATGGAAAAGATGTGGGGAGGACTATATAGCGGGAGATCAGGTGGACAGAGGTTGGGGACATTTCCAGCAAGACTGTCTTCACACTCCCTTGCTCTTTGGGGATTACAGTCTGTGTTCTGAAATGCCTTGGAGTCACTTGAGGTGGTCTTTTCACAATTAGGCGTCTTGTTTCCTTGTTGGGGTGGAAGACCAGTGGAGAAAGGGAGACAAGGCAGAGCTGGGGCAACAATGACCAAGGGAGAGAGGCTGTGGTACAGCCAGTGTTCTCAGGCCACTATTTAGTTTATTTAGTCCCACTGTAGCCTATTGGTTTTGAAGAAGAATTATTTGAAATGCGGCAGCTTGCATCCGGACTACGTGTCTCTATGGCTTATGGATTTCAAGATTGTATGGAATTTCCAGGAACTATATGAGTCCACTCTATGATGAATGTATGTCAAGTTGGACTATGGAATTATAATACAATAGGAGTGAGACACATGGAAATTTTGGGGACTTTACTTTTCTGCGCTACTGTTGTTTCTTGTAAGACCACCTTGGCTTTATCTAGTTATATGGTTATTGTGTTATTGAACTCGGTATTAAAATATTATTTTATACATTTTTTTTGTTCAACCTAAATGACATTAGCAAGCAAATGACAATAGCAGGTGTGATTGGATTAGGTGTGATATGCAGAGGGGTAGTAGGCATAGAGAAATCAGCATTGGCAATGAAACAGGTGACCTAGGTCTCAATTAAGTCCAGCTGGATGTATTGTCTTGAACTTCATTATCTGTTGTAATTCTGCAGTCTCTCTAATCTCCCTTTAAAATTCCTTTGTAAGAGAACTGCTGATCTCAGGTCAGCAACTGAATGTCCTGGAAGGTTAAAATGTTCCCCACTGGTTTTTGAATGTTGTGGTTTCTAATGTCAGACTTATAGCCATTAATTCCTTGTTGAAGGGACTGGCCTGTTGGTCCAATGTAGAGGATGGAAGGGCATTGCTGACATGTGATGGCATATGAAAAATGATGGTCTTGGTTTGGGTATTCAAACAAGAATACCAGTTGCTGTGGGAGCAACATGGTAGATGGACTGAAGCTGAAAGTATGCACAGTGTCCTGTTCAGATGGCTTGGGTACCCCACATGATGGGAGGATTGCAAGCAGTATGCTCTTCCATTTTAAACCGTTGGATATCCCCAAAATTAATGACTGAAAAAAGCTTATATTAATATTGGAATTGCTTATCAATACTGCAAGGAGCTTTTCTTCTGTAACTGGCCATTATTCCTCTGTTAGTCTTCATAAATTTACTAATCTGTTCAAAAGCACAATTTGCTAGCTGCTGGGGTATCAACAGCTCACTCTTTAGGGGCTTCTTTCTGTAGTTATATGAAGCAAACTTCACAATGGTTTAACTAAAACAAGAGCAAATTAAAAAAAATCACACCCTCTCATTCGGAGATGCTGCACTTCTTTTTCTCATGATAAAGAACAGCCTGCTACGATTTAAATGCTTGACCAAAAATAAGAAAACCCATTAAATGTCATCATTCACTCTATGTGCAGGAAAACCAAAAACTGCAAGCGCCCACCAGTAGTTTCCCAGGCATCCACCAAACTTTTTAGAAAGTGGATGGGCCCATTGTAAGGTAAGGATAGTTATTAGCTGCCCTCATTCAAATGAAAGGGTTTTCTATGACTACAATAGCAGCCACTGGCACTGGAGGATGAGAAGGACTGGTAAGCACCCAGGCTTTCTGTTATGTATTGGAACTGAACTATTCCAGGCATGTCACACCAGAGACTGGCTGAGCTTGGAGCACAAGAACAATAGCCTACCAGGACTCTGGAAGTGACCCAGTCAAGTAGTAATGTTATGTAAATAGCCTATCATTGGGAGTGGGGTGTGTTTGGGTGTGGCAATTGCATGCTATTCAACAGAGCTGAGGCTCTGGAGTCTTGTCTTGCTCTTGCTGAAATCACAAATAAAGTTGAGCTGATCACTAGACTCGAGCCTGTTCATCCATGGAACCCACTATTTAACATTTTCCTTAGTCTGTGTGTAGACTGATTTCCTTCTGGTTTCTGTTCTATTTTCCCCCTTCTCTTCCTTCCTCCACTTTATTCCTCTTTATTGATTCTTTTGCAAAGTGAAGAGGGAGGTATCAAGTCTGGTGCCTCCTCCCATGGCAGCCATTTTGGGATGGTATTTACCACCTCACTTTAAAATTCCAAAGGTGATTGCAAGATAAAGAAGTCCAGTGATCTCAAGAGTAAACAATATTGACCTGGCTCTGACTTGGTTTGTATGAACACATGAAGCTGCCTTGTACTAAGTGTTACTTATGACCATCATTTTGAGTTAGGAAAGAAGGCTAGATTAGATATGCCTGTAGTAGGGCTGATAACTCTGAACTGGGAAATTCTTGCAGACTTGAGGGCAGAGCCTGGGCATGGACCTCAGCAGGTATAATGCCATAAAGTCCACCCTTCAAACTAGCCTTTTTCTCCAGGGGAACTGATCTTGGTAGTCTGGAGATCAATTGTGATTCTGAGAGATCTCCAGCCCCCACCTGGAGGTTGGCAGCCACAGCCTGTAGTATTAACTCAAGTAATTTGAAACAGCTCACTTCCCTTCCCAGCCTGACACCTGCTTCCTTCCTTCCGATTGACTATCCAGTGAGCCATGTTTGGGCAGTCTTGTTGGAAACAATGAAGCGAAAAGTTCTTATAGGTTTTTGTAGATAAATACCTTTTTACTTCTAGGCTTGTGCCTGACACAACCCCCACATTTAGTTTTAAAATGTTTTTTCTCTCTCTTGGAAGACATCAGGCAGGAAGGAAGAAGTCAATATTTCTGAAGTATCACCCAAGTCCTAACCAGCAGAGCTTTGGAAAAGCTAATGGCCAGGTGTCATGAACCAGCATAGAGACCCCTCATCAGATGCAGAGACTGAAGGTTAAGGAAAAAAAGGAACTGGGCATTTAACACTACCTCTGAGCAAAGCAGTTGGGACATTTCCAGAAGCCTCCTTTGATGTGCAAGAGGCACCCACAGAATGTGAGCCAGCTGAACCCCTGAACCAGTTCAATCCAGTTCCAGTACTCACCGCCATAATCAGGCATAGCACTTTTAAGTACACTAAGTAACACTTAGTGAGGTTAGACCTCATCTAGAGCATTGTGTTCAGTTTTGGGTACCACAATTTAAGAAGGATATGGACATGCTGGAAAGTGTCCAGAGGAGAGCAATGAAGATGGTGAGGGGTCTGGAGACCTAGTCCTATGAGGAAAGGTTGAAGAACCTGGGTATGTTTAGACCGGAGAACAGATGACAGAGAAGTGATGTGAACCATCCTCAAATATTTGAAGGGCTGTCATATAGAGGATTGTATGGAGTTGTTTTCTATTGCCCCCAAAGATCAGACCAGAACCAAGGGGTTGAAATTAAATCAGAAGAGTTTTTGGCTAAACATTAGGAAGAACATCCTGACGGTTAGAATGGTTCCTCAGTGGGACAGGCTTCCTCAGGAAGTGGTGGGTTCTCCTTCTTTGGAGGTTTTCAAACAGAGGCTAGATGGTCGTCTGACAGCAATGCAGAAGCTGTGAACTTAGGCGGATCGTGAGAGGGAGGGAAGGAAGGATTGCCTCAGTGCTTAGTTCTTCTGGCCCTTTTTTACACACCCAGAGAAATGCTGAATGCCACTTTGGGGTCAGGAAGCAATTTTTCTCCAGGCCGGTTTGGCCAGGGATCCTGGAGGGTTTGTTTTTTTTTTGTCATCTTCTGGGCATGGAACAATGGTCACTGCAGGTGTGGAGGGGGAGGTATTTGTGAATTTCCTGTGTTGTGCAGGTGGTTGGACTAGATTCACCTGAAGGTCCCTTCCAATTCTATGATTCTGTAATGCAGCTTCATGTGTTTGTACAGACCTCCAGCTCCTGGATGGGAGTGGCCTGTATACCCTCATGCAGTAGCATTTAATGCCTCAGTTCACCCTCAGCTTTTGCTGAAACATCACCTATGCAGTATTGTTGGATCCATCTCTTGCCTTGACTCACAGACCTTGGCCTTATGTAGGGCACCATCCTGGCCAGGAACAATGAATTGGTCAGCTCACATCTTAGCTGGAACCTGACACTTAGAAGGACATCTCCAAGTGTCTGTGATGGGCTAAATACTATCTTCCAGGAGATTTGAGGAAAGTAGAGGGAAAGGGAGAGGAAGCCATTTTGCTAGGCCATTTTGGCTGGTTACATCTGGAAGAAGGAGCTCTCACACCTGAGCTCCATCTTGATGCTTGTCATTGCCACATGGGGCAGATAAAAGGCTGGCTGCCTCAATAAACACTCCAAGGTAATAGGAAGTTTCTAGTAAACTGTAACTTCTAAGTTAAAGAGCCTGCTTTAGAACAAGATCATCTAAGGCATGTACAAGGTGAGGGACAGGGAAATTGCATGTTTGCACTTTTCTTTTATATTCCTTCCTCAAGCCATTGCTGTACAGAGAGGAATTTTTAAACTTTTAATGGATTTTCTTTGTACTCTATATACTGTTCAAACATGCTTGGGTGCCAGGGGAAAGGAGGCAATCAGTTGCTAAAGAACTATTTCTCCAGGAGTATGTAAGTATGCTAATCTGTCCCCATGGTAACCAGTCTCTGGGCAGCAAGAGACACAGGCACTAGGCGGAGCCTTAAAATGGCAACATTTGGATGGAAGCTAAGAATACTGGCCCCTCTTGGTGGGTAGTTCCTAAAACAACCAGTTGGTGGCAGTGTACCAAAAGAGAAGCACTCCAAGGGTCAGGTAAGCCAGTAAAACAGCACATCACTGGGCAATGACTCAGGATGATGGCTGAGTACCTAGATGTCCCAGAGGGCTGAAGGGAGTGGTGCTTGTGGGTCAATGGAGCTGTTCCACCACAACTTTTCTGATGTCTGTGAACATAACCTGAATGAAAGCTAAACTGCAAGTATGACAGCTCCTTCTCACTTAAAGTGGTGCAAAATGTAGTATCTACTTTACAAGCATCAGAGATTCAGTGCTCCTATTCTGCCCTTGCTCTGTGCTGTGGTGTGTTGTAATTTGGGGGGGGGTTCAGATATTTTGGGAATCCTACCTTGAAACAGGTAGTTGAATTGGTGAAGAATAGGTCATGGTGGATGCAAGGAACCTTCATGTTTCATGAAGGCAACAAAAGAAGATTTTTGCCCCAGCTTGTGAGGAATCTCATTGGCCACTTAGAAGAGCATGATGTTGGGCTGAATAATCTTATTCAGCCAGGCTCTTACACTTTTATACAAAAGTAGACTCACCCAAGGCCATTGAAATCAACAATATTATCTGTCTAATCCTAGATACAGTATAATAGTACCTGTTAGCATTTCTGATTTCAGACTATTAAAAATCATGATGCTGCTGACTGCTTCCGGATTGGCAAGCTGATGGCAGCCATTCTCCCCTTCTCCTGGGGGGATGGTCTGCAGACCAGCAGGTAGAGAGGGAGGGCGATCGTACGCTCTTCCCCAGGGTTCAGGATGAGCCCTGAGTCAGGGGGCGCTGAGGTTCACCCCCCGGCTTCTAGCCTGGGGGTGGGAGCGTCCTTTTGCCCCGACGGTCTCTCTGCTGTGTTCCAGTAATGGCCGAGGCTTTGCGTACCGGAAAACCAAGCGGATGGTGATTAAGCTGTAATCAAGCGACTTCTTACTGAAGAAGTGTGAGTACAAGTTAATGAAGCACCAGAGGGAAGAGTATATTCTCGCAAGCACGGGTGGGGGAGACAATGGTAGACCCCCCCATGGAGGACTAGATAAAGGAAACTAACATCGGAGAAATGGAAAAGGAAGGGACTGTGACGGAGGAATAATGAGAGTTATGAACTGAGTAACACACAAGCAAATATTTGGGACTTTAAATACAGCAATTGAAAGCGTTTTATATGTCTAGCTAGAAATGGCTAGAAGGAAGAATTAGAATCTCCCTTAAAGACTGCTAACATCATAGTGAGAGACTGAGTTGGAATAAAGTCTTCCCCTTCCCCCTCAAAAAAGAAGCGGGGGAAAGGGAACTTCCTCCCCCCGCATAACAATATAACAATATAAAAATGAAGATTTTTAAGGGATAGGGGAAGTGAAGAAGAAGCTTAATAGAAAAGAGAGAAGCATTGAATGGAAATGGAAACTTACATTAGCTTGAAGTGTTTTCTGAGTGACGGCTGGAAACGATGCAGAATTCATCTTTAGCAGGCGTAGGGTGGGAAACTCCCCCTCTCGAAAGATAAAGGGACTGTGCAAACATCTGAAGGTAATCTTTTTTAGGCATTGAAGAACCCTCTTTCTTCTTAAAGAAACTCTAAATATCTCTGTAAGTGGTGGCTGTGAAAGGCTGAAGTTTGAAGGGGGGGGGAGTTTCCCTCCGCCTAAAAAGAAAACAATTCAGAATGAGCTGGAAATAAGGCTGAATAATTTAGAGAACTTTTAGAGGCGTCGAAAAGATCTGATGGATTTATGGGACCTTGGCGACTTGATAACAAAGAGAAGATAAACAGACCTCAGGCTTTGAAGTGCATCTTTGGATATGGCGTCTTGTGTCACAGTTAAAATTAAAACGAAACTGAATCTTCATTAGGAACTCGAAATTATCTGAGTAGTTGTGAAGTTGGATGAGACAGCAATGTAGCTTTGTTTCTCCTACGACAAGTGGTGGGGAGGGGAAACTGTCCTCCTAAAAAATAAAGTTATTATATATTTTGATGGGGGGACAAAGCTAATAGAAGGTTGGGCGAAAGGTGGTTATGTTTTAACAATAATGGACTGTGAGTTAAAGAAGACTGAGGAAGATTCTATAGTGAAGAACCCTTTCTAGAGATGAGATTTTTGGCTAAGGGGGTATGTTGGGAAAAATTAAGGGAAAGGGTTTCTACAGAAATTGATAATGAATGTTTAAATCAGTTTTAAAAGGATTTTATTAATTTAGGCTAACTCCATAAAAGGAAGAGGGAAAAGGGGTGTTATGTGATGCATATGGAGGTTCCAGTTTGTCTGTCTGTCTTTTCTTTTTTTTAATAAGAGGGTAAATGGAGAGTTTTCTTTTAAGAGAAACATGTTTAAGCCTAACTTGGATGTTTTTTAATAGCGGTATTTAAATGCTCTTGGACTGCATGTATTGATTGATAAAAATTCTAAAGAGCTAGAGGGGCAGAAAGTAATAGGCAGAAATTATTGCAACGAGATGATGAGAGTGCCTGATGTTTGTATAAAAGAAATGTTAGTGTATTGCAGAAGTATACTCCAAACAGTCTGTATGAGCTAGAGCTTCATAAGCGATGTACTCAACTGTCACCTTCGAGGTTAACAACTGAAAGCTTTTATTTGTTAATGCCACATTTGTAAGCACTATATATAATCATCACGTTTTGGATCTTCTTTCCTATCTCTCCCTTCTTGTAGCTATGTTTGTTAGTACCCCTCCCTTTTTCTGTAGATATCTAGAAAATGCAATAAAAAAACCCCTTCGGGGGGATTTAAAAATAAAAACCATGATGCTGGTATTGCTTTGTTCCTAAGGAAGATAAAAATTGATATCCCTTAGCCTCCCCCGCAGTCTTTCTGTCTTTAAAAAGGGGACCTGTCTTCTTAAAGGATCTGAATAGTAGATTGAAGTAGCCCTGGAACTGCCTCCTTCTCCATGCACACACATTCTTTTCATGTTTACCCGTTCCCTGCCTTTTGCCTCCTCTATTGCTTGTACTGTTTGCAGTGACTGAAATTATGCAGCACTGTGTTCCCAGCAGCAGGAGAACAATATAGCACATCCTCCTACTCTCTGACCTTGTAATTTTCAGTAAAAATAAATGAAATGGAAAATACAACATAAAGACCTAGAAGAGGTTTCCAAGAGGAAAGTATATTTAGAAATTGCTGGCTAATGTACCTAAAACAAAGCATCCCTTCATTATTACTTTCCAACACATTAGAGTAGGACTTAGAAGCTGTAATCAGTTTCCATTGTGGCAAGTACATACAAACACACAAATGTTAAAAGATTTCCACTGAAAAGAGTTTATAATCAACGTATAAAATGAGGCAATGGGTCCTGACCTTTTATACTGTTACAGTATGTGGCCCAGAAAATTCTCTGAATTTATCTGATGCATCCATCTCTGGTTGGGGCCCAGCCAGGACCTATATTGGAGATGCACTTGGAGTCCCACACATGCTAATGCAGCCCAGTGACAATTAAGCAACTCCAGACTGTAATGGGGTTGGTGAGGTAGGACAGTAAGAGGCTAATAAGCAGGGTGGGAAGGAGTCAGGGACCATGCCCTTAAACCAGGTGTTATGTGGAAGCCAGAGATGCCTGCAGAAGAACGATATGACTGTCCCAGGAATTGCTGGTCATTAATCAGCATAACACAGCAGTGCCCAGCATGAAGCAATGACATTGTCAGCCATCCCATCATCATCCTACTTGAGCCATCCCTACTCCATTACTGTTGAAGAATATCAGTCAGTAAGCACTCTGGTCTCCCACTGGCTCCTGGCACTGGAGCAGTGGCCCCTTACTACCCACCACCCCATCTCACCAGCCGCCATGGCCAAACAATGAACACCAGAAGTCAGTACAATAATTTTCAAGTTATTTGGTGTGGTGTGGACAGTCTTAGGAGAAGGAATAAAGGCTGCTAGTAGACTGGAAAGAAGCTCACAGAACTGTGAACATGCAGAGAGTTCTCTCTTTATGTTAATGATGGCTTGTTTGTGAAAGGCAGGGTACTCCAACCATAATTGGTGGACAGTGCGAAAAATCTAGGGCTGTTTGGATAGTTAGACAAGTTTTCGTTTGTTTGCTTTTACAGTTGATCTGTATAAGACTTTGGAAGGGAGCAGCCAAGGAAAATTTATATGATTTCATTGATTTAGGCTGGAGTCTGATTGATTTAGAATCATTGATTTAGGCTGGAGTCTGAACTCCTCTGGTAGTAAGCCCTACTAAATAACATGGGGCTTACTTTTCAGTAGACCTGCTTAGGATTGCTCTCATAGTTACTAAAGTCTACATACAGAATTTCTCAATGTGGGATACAGAGTGCAGTGGTTCTAGATTATATACCCCTGATTTATATCCCTTGCTTAGTTTAATAATATTTAATAATAATGTTTAATAATCTAAAATCTGTAAACATTTCTTAAATAACAAATGAAGAATTGTTCTGAATCAGTTCCTATGACTAATAATTTAGTGCTATTGAATTAACATAAAATAACAGAAATTCCTATGTATACTTCAGGGTACTTTGAGTAAGTAAATGGAGTAACAGCTGCATGTGGTGGCAGTTCCCATTGACAAACCATTTGTCCCATGTTGCATAACAATGAATCTTGTTTTGTGGCCCACGTGCCTTCTAGTGCTACTACCGCCTGCTGCTGCTCTGGCATGGCAACAAAACACCTGACAATCAAATGCCTGAGAATGCAGTAAGACAACCTCACTCCGTCTCAGGCATCCAGCTGTGAGGCTTCCCAGCAAGTAGAAGCCATGGCAGCAGTAACAACCTGGCAGACAAGCAAAGAGGAGAGGCTAGAATGACATATCGACATCAGATTCATTGGCATGCTAGAGGTATAAATATAAAGAGAAATGACAGCACTGTGAGCTCCACTTTTACATTGCTTCTGTCCCCAGTCTTAGAAGAAATAATGGCACCTGAATTGGAATATGTTTTTGCAGCTGAATCTACAAATTTCAGGCAAGTACAGAAATTTTCTCTGTGAAGCCTGGATGCTCACACAGTGTCCTCAGTGAGCAGAAAGGAAAAACTGAAAACACAAGAAAATGTGGGGAGGACATTGGGGGAGAACTCAGAAAAGGGGCCATGACTTAATGATCAATTTTCAGCTTTGCATCTGCTTTGCATGCAGAAGGTTCAGTCCTTGCACTTCAATCAGTTGATTATGTAAAAGACTTCAAAGAGCAGAGCAGAGAATACTGACCTTAGTAGGCCAATGGTTTGGCTCAGTTTAAGGCGGCTTCATGTGTGAGGATATTCCAGTTTGTTTAGGTAAAAAGAAGAGATAGGCAAAACTCCTGCATCAAATTGCTACTTTAACATTAGGTGATAAAACTGAGACCTCTACAAAATTAAGTTGGGCACCTACTTTGGAAAAAAAGGTAAATCCATGAGATGATCCAGAAGATAATGCAGGGAGGCAGGAGTAGAAGATCACAGATCAGGAGTGGGGAAGGTGGAGACAGTTGAGAGATAGGAATGGGGTCTTCCATAAAGCCAGACAGATATTTATAGGCTAGGATTCTGTATGAAAAAAACAGAGAGGGGTGGGGATAGAAACTGGCAAAATATTTTTTGGCTTGGATCATTCCAGCAACATAAATTATGAATGTAAAGCTGTGAAGCATAACCTCAAATTTTGCCTCTAGGAATCAAAGCAGTTGGCTAAGCAAGTCAGCCTTGATTAAACAAATATGTACTTCTAGAAATTGTCATAGTGTACAACAAAGGGGACTCAGAGCAGGATTATAGAAATCTCTTTGTAAGGGATGCAAGAATTAAACCATGGAATAAAGTCAAGGGGAACTTGGGGAACACCCCGGGTTTGTTTTAAGGGCTTCAAACTGGTTCACACTTGACTGGTATCCACACAGGCAGAAAGCTTCCAGTAAATTGCATCCCCACACAAGCAGGTGATAATGTCTCCTGCCCATTACTAAGCCATCTGGGAGACAGCACAGTGTAATTCATAGAAAATTGTGTTCCCCAACCGCCCCCTCATGAAACTCTGGAAAGTGTGATTCTTCTCCTCCCCCTCTAGGCATTGCAGAGGAACATATGCGTCAGGAGGACTTTGGAGACGGTATCCAGAGGAGACTGGATTTAGCAGCCACCATAAGACAGAGTTTCAGGACATGAAGAATGTGCCTGAAGTGCAAGTATTACATGCTTCGAGTCAGTCATGTCTTGGCTGTTTTCAGTTAAGAGAAGCAAGGTTCTCTGCTCCTGTCTGTTCTCTATCAGTTTTACCCACTTCATGCCACTGAAGCTATAGTTGCCTGTCTTTCTGGGGACCAATTAATTCACACATAAACTAGCAGAAATAATAACAGCACTGAAAATCCTTAGGTGGCAAAAAAAGTTCATGTTGATGCAGTGATTATCCCCAAGCAATAGAAAATATGGGATCTTGGAGAGGTAGCTCTATGCTTTCTGAAGCCTCTAGATAGCTGCTCCATAAAAGGAAAAAAATAGGATAAACTTTCCCCTTGAGAAAAGGAAGGAGAGCAAGCTGAAGAATAGGCTTATGAGAAAAGTGATTGGGCTGGATGTAGAGGGAGGGACTGTGACTCACTGCTAGGAAATCTGCTTGATATATAGAAGGACCCAGGTTCAATCCCCAGCATCTCCAGTCAAAGGGATCAAGTAGTAAGTAATTTGAAGGGCTTCTGTTTAAGATCCTGAAGAGCTGCTGCCCATATGAGTAGACAATACTGATCGTGATAGACGAAAAGATCTAATTCAGTATAACATAGCTTCTTATTTTCATGTGTGTTCATGTCTACAGGGAGGGAATGGAACAGAGTATGGAAAGGCAAAATGTGAATTTGTAACTGTAAAAACAGTCTCCGAGTGCTAAACTGGATCATAGGAGATCCATGAAAGACTCTCTCAAGGTTTTTAAAGAGGGACTTAGGGGATAGGGGAAATGAGATTTGTAAAAGGGCCATGATGTGGGCAAGGGTACTAAACAAGACTGGTATTCAGAGGAGGCAGGATGGATAAGGTGGCAAGATCATCTAATAGGAAGAATGGGATTTTTTCTAGAACTACATCATTTCAGTTTTTCTTTAAATGGGAAGAGCTTATTCAGAGGATGGTTGTGCTTCATCCCATATTTAGATTGAAACTTCAGCACTGTGGCTGTAAATACCAGAAGCACATCTCATGTATGCACTGAAAGTGGGTGGGAGGGTCTTTCTAGGACCTGGGAATGAAAATCCATCTACCTCTTGGGCACATCTGGCATTTGGGATTAAACTGTCATCCTTCAATTAATTATCAATGCTTACATTTATTATAAATTATGTTTAACTTTTATGAGTCATTGGGGGCAAAATGCAGCTGGGGATAAAGAAAATCTCAGCTCATGGAATAGAGTGGTATATACATCAAATAAATCAATACATTGTTGTGGAGAACATACTTTTGAGCAATGTAATAACATGCTATGAAGGTCTGTTGTAACAAAGACATGCATTAAGATGTTAAATAATCGAAGCTGGAACCCAAACTTCCCCATTAATTCATATAATTATTATATAGTTATTATAATTAATACAATTTAAGGAAAATTGGTAAAATATAGAGCTCTGGATCTATCCATTATTTTGGTACCTGGTTGGCTGGTTTATAAATTGTGGACTAGAGAGTGACTCAGCACATGAATCAATGACAGGGGCATTTACCAATCTGTGTTACATGTAGATCTTGCCATCGAAGCAGATATGTCTGTCTTTCCAAATTGTTCTTTACACAAAATGTACTGCTGACTCACTGGTCGGGGAGGGCTTCAGTTAGGCTGAGTTCAGGCTGGCAATTTGCAGCAGGAGCCAATTGTGGCAAAAAAGCCCCAGAACAAATGGGGCCATCTGCTGCGGGTGAATACCGGGATGAGGCACATGGGAGCATTCAGACTGCTGGCCCAGAGGCGCTACTGTCAGCGGCTTTTTCCTATTAAATCAGCAATGGTCGCATAGGCACCCATGTGCACAAGCGCATCCAGCCGATTGGGGGAGGATCCCATTGCACCAGCACCGCATTGGACAGTAGAGTGGAACACGGCCAATCATACCACTGCTGTGTTCTGCCCCAATGCGGGTTGCTCCCGGCTTATCGGCCAAGAGTTCACATGGCCAGGAAGCGGAATGCAGCGGGATAAACACGCTCTCCAGGATTTGCTACCACTTCGAAGAGGTATCTATTAAATGCGGGAGCAAAGTGGAACAGCACGGGTTGCCTATGGCTGGGGAACACCATACAGATGTGCCTGTGTGAATGCCCCCTTTAATCTGCTTTTAAAACGTCACTGAAACATGGCTATAGCGGGGCAAATTGCCATTCTGAACTCAGCCTTAGATTCTACACAAGCAGGGACTGGTGTTTGCTTGCTATTATTTTCTCAGGTGCAGTACCTGCTAAATACAGGGTCCAAAATTTTATTTGTACATGCTACCATACAAACTGGTGGTGCTGCAATCTGAGGAATGGATATCAGCAAACACTTGTTCCTCCACCATGTTTTAGACCAGTAACCTCCCAATGTAGCACCTGAGGGCACCATGGCATCTATCAATGGGTTTCTTTCCCAAAGCACATAGCAGGTTCTGTCTTTTCTCCACATCACTAGAGCAGGAAGTGCTTCACAAGACCCCAGGATGCATTATCTTCACATCTACTGGGGGCATCCATTCAAAAACAGTTCCCTGCATCGCAGAAGGATACATGTTGTGGCCCTAGTAGCCTGTCGCAGTCATTTTGTGATTGGCCCCAGCCCTCATAACAACTGTTCTAGGGTGCTGCCCACTCCCTGTTCATAGAATTCCTAAAGTATCCAAAGGCTCAGCAAGATAAGGGACCACATTACGGGTAGTGTGGCTGCTGGAGTAGACAGAGGCAAATGGTTTGCATCCACATGCTATCTTATGGGCAAGCCACTGATACTGGGTAAGGGTGGGAGAATGGTACATTCTCTACCCTGCATGACAGAAGAAGAAGACGAAGAAGAAGAGGAAGAGATTGGATTTATACCCCGCCCTACACTACCCAAAGGTGTCTCAGAGCAGCTTACAAACTCCTTTCCCTTCCCCTCCCCACAACAGACACCCTGAGAGGTAGGTGGGGCTGAGAGAGCTCCTGACAGAAACTGCTCTTTTTCAAGAACAGCTCTTATCAGAACTATAGCTTGCCCAAGGTCATCCAGCCAGGTGCAACTGGAGGAGTGGGGAATCAAACCTGGTTCTCCCAGATTAGAGTCCGCGTACTTAACCACTATACCAAACTGACAGGCAGAATCTGCTCCCACAATGCATGTAATATGATCCAGTAGGATCCACCCATTGTTGGATATTGTGCTACTTCAATCATGTGAGACTAGGAACACATTGATTTTATTGTATCAGGTTTCATTCATTCAGTTCCCAAAGTCATCTTGCCTCTAAATCAGTTTGGGGGGAATTAAATACAAGTGAATGTGGTGTTTGGGTATTTGTAACTATGCCATGTAAACTTATAAGTCATTACATGGCATTTGCCTATGAGTTTAAGGATTATATTTTGGAGCTGAGCAATTTGGCCAAGACTAATGGAAAATAATGGTGCTTGCTGGGAGACATCTAGCTCAAGAGGATGAATGTATCACCCTTTCCTCCTTGAGCCAAATATGGTTAAATGGAGAAAATAAGCATTCTTTGAAAGGTCATGTGTGACATTTATGATAGAGAACTGGAGAGAAAGAACTGGAAAACAAAATAGAGGGCTAAAAGATCTGTAGGTATTATAAGTTCAGTGTGTGAATACATCTCACCAGGATGGTGAGAGGGTTTGAATTGAAGTCTTATGAGGAAAGACTGAAAGAGTTGGGTATGTTTAGCCTGGGAAAGAGAAGACTTAGAGGGGACATGATTGCAGTCTTCAAGTATTTGAAGGGCTGTCATGTAGAAGATGGAGCAGATCTATTCTCTCTTGCTCCGGATTGCAAGACTAGATCTAATGGGTGGAAATTACAAAGGAGTCGTTACCGGCTCTGGATTGCAAGACTAGATCTAATGGGTGGAAATTACAAGGGAGTCATTACCAGCTAGATATCAGGAGAAACTTCCTAAGAGTGGTTGAGCAGTGGAACAGTCTGCCTCGGGAGGTGGTGGATGCTCCTTCCCTGGACGTTTTCAAGTGGAGGCTGGATGACCATCTTTCGGGTATGTTGTAGGTATGTAGGGCTATCTTTCAGCTATGCTCCTGCAGAGTGCAGGGGGTTGGACTAGATGACCTGCAAGGTCCCTTCCAACTCTAACATTCTATGATTCTATGATCTCTACTTATAGAGTCATGTGCCATATCTATATTGGTGGATCCTTCACCCAGGAAGCTTTCTGTATACCACTCGTTAGAGAGAAGACAAACACTGCAGAGTATTTCCATGTTATCTGACATATGCCCTCTATCCAGTAAAATGCCATTCCTGCTGTTATTGTTCCCATGTATACAGAAGTGGCATTTTACTGGATGGGAGTAAATGTCCTGTGCATGTGGCCAGTTAGTGGTGATTAGAACTATGTATTCTTAAAGAAAATCTAGCACTGAATTGAATTATAAGGATATTTGGTATTTCCTCAGATTCTAACTCATGTGGTAATATATATGGCACCTTAATTACTCATGTGAGTCTAGATCATGATTTTCTTCTTGGAATATCATAATGAAAGTGTATGTGTAAGGAGGAAGTGAGGAAACAACAGCATATTTTGGAAAACTGGGATGTGAGTTGTTGAACTGAGTTCCACATTTGGATATCCAGGTGTCTTTGAACTACTTGTGAATTTTTAAGGCTTTTGCGTGTCATGATCACGGGCATTGTGATGAGGCTGCAGATAATGTGCTGTAGGTTTGCATTAAATCTGTAATATTGAGGGACCAGTTAAAAAGCTTCATACGTTCCTAATCACACACTTTTGCAAGAGAAGGCAAAAGCTGCAATAGTCCCTAAAGACTTTCTAAAGAGCAAGAGAATTAGTGTGGAGCCAGTCGGATAGATTTGGGAAGCAGTGATCTAAATATCCAGCAGGTGGCAGTGATGGAGTCTTCTTTGGCTCTCCTCTGCTATTAAACAATAGAAGCAGCAGCAGCAGCAGCAAGTGTTGGGCTGCAGTTCCTGAGCCAGAGTCGTCTCTACTGCTTTGCTGTCACACTTCACTTCAGTTGCTGTTTACAGAGGCGCCCCTCCTTGCAACCTGGACATCACAGCACAGCACTTAAGGGACTCTCAAGCCTGGGGCTGCCTGGAGATGGCCAAGCAAAGATCCATTTCATCAGCATGGGATGAGCAGACTTAGCCTGGAGGTAAGCCATGCATGCTACTCAGGAGGACACTTTGGAGCCTCTACCTGTGCATGCTTCTGCTTAGTATTTGCCCATGGGTGTGTGGGGGGGATTGCTTGCCTACCTATGCTGCTTCTTCAGCTAAGGACTTGGACCTGTATGCCTGCAGGAAACAGAATGAAGAATGGCCACTGCATCCAACATGTCAGTGAGGGCAACCTGATGCACCAGAGGATCAGTTTCCTGTACTTTTAACTTCTCTCATTATACTGGGGGGTATTTTAATCTGGGGCATTTTTTCTTCTGCTTGGGTTAGCATGACATGCCAAGGTGCTCCTGCCCAAATGCCCTTGTCTCCCTACTGCTGCACCGGTGACCTTAGTAAGATGAGACTATTCCTTAAAATCAGGAATAGAAAACAGAGGGTTGGCTAATGATGATGGGGCTAAGCAGGGAGCAGACAGAATGGCATTCCAAACCAGTAGGCTGGAAAACTGCTATCAGACTCTTCGCCAGCACCTTATTCAGCTGATTGCCATAGCCACACTCTTGCTGATGCTTTGATTTACATCCCATGAGCTGCAGGCATGCATGATTGGAAGTATCTCCCCCAAAGTTAAATGGGACTGACTCCCAAGCAACCACATGTGCGGCTTTTGTCTGCGACACTTGTGGCTAGTGATCTCTTTTGCTGTGCTCTGCAGTTCCAACAATTGCCCTGCATCTCTAACATTAAAGCTGAGAAACTTTGACTGGTCCTTGTAAGGTTGTAAATTTTTAAGGCCTCTGGATCTAGAATAAAGAAGAAACCTATCATCCCACCTAAGTTTCTGCCACCTACAGCTGTCTGTTTGATTGTGTGTACTTTGCTCTCACCATGGTTAGGAAGCTCAGGGTGCCACCTCTTACCCAGAGAGTCCATCTCACTCTTATGGACTCAAGTGGCCAGTGTGATCTGCAGCTCCCTTCCTACAGCCCAGCTTCAGACAGAGCTAATTCAAATTTCCTTTTGCTTTCCTCTGTTTGTATTCCTTAATAAACTGTCATCGCTTTCAAAGCAAAATGAATTATCTGGAGGAAAGACAAACTGAGTGAGCTGACTACCTGCCTGCAGATGGTGGAAGAGAACAGCATGGTTTTCTTTTTTAACACTAATGCCCTTGTAACTGTTGCAGAGCACTGCCCACTAGCACTGCAGATGCTACTTGCTTGTCAGTGTTTTATTTGGCTTTCACTGCTGAAGCAGAATCCTAAGAGAGTGTTTAGGAAACTTTATTTGTTCCAGAACTTTAAGGAAATCAGAGGAAAACAAGTTGTGGACCTGTGAGGACTCACAGGGAAAGAAAAATACCATTCTCTCTTGCCTTTGGCCATGCCCTGTGTCCATCCCCCAGCTTGCCATCTTATACTTTTCCAACTCTTGCCCGTGCTTCTTTTACTCTCCTTCATTTATTTTGGGTCCTGGTGTGCCCCTCACACGCAGTTTTGTTTAGGGTTGCCAGGTCTGTGTTGGAAAAAGCCTGGAGACTTTGGGGGTGGATCCAGGAGAGGGCGGGGTTTGGGGAGGGGAGTGACCTCAGCATGGTACAATGCCACAGAGCCCACCCTTCAAAGCAGTCATTTTCTCCAGGGGAGCTGATCTCTGTCATCTGGAGATCAGTTGTAAAAGCGGGTGATCCCCAGGTCCCACCTGGTGACTGGCAACCCTAGTTTTGTTCTCCTTCTGCCCCTCTTTTTGCAAAAGCTACGCTGCTCTTTCCTTTCTCCTTCTCACTGGTAGGCCCCCTCATTCTCTTCCCCCCCGCCCCAGTCTCTTCACCTTCTGCTTCTTTCCTCTGGCAATGTCTGACCTGATGTTTGAGGATTCTTGTGTTGTCCATACATGCACAGACCATGGTTTGGGGTGCTTTTGAAAAAAAAAAACACATTAAAAATCCTTGTTTTTTCTACAAAATTGTGGGTTCCCCCCAGGTATGCAAAACGGTTCCCTACTCCTTGCAGATATTTTGATCCACATGGGAATTAGGTTTGTAATCTTTTTTTTGTCCTTAATGGGGAAAATTTGTAATAACGTTTCAAAACCCATAGTGTTGTACTTTAAAGCTTCTTGTAAAGCTTTGAGTTTACATTGCATAATATTTTAATTTGATCTGAGCTAGCAACAACTTTTCAAACTTGCTTTCTAATACACGTGTGACTATATTGCCAATTCCTAGCATGCTTTTATGTGTGGCACACAGCAGGCCTGAATAAACATATATCCGATAATGCAAGGTTGATTTTACAAATGACTCAGTCATATTCTTTGCAGCAGAATCTTATCTTTTAACAATGTGAAAATCTGAACCAATATCAACATTCAAAAAACGTTTCTGGAATTGTTCATATTCGGAATTGAATGTCCTCGAATTCAGGGATGTGAATGTTGACAGCCACCTAAACGTTAAGGAGCCACTAGTGTGTTCTCCAAAAGTGGGGAAATGCATATTCACAATATTTATCGTCCATATTCACCATATATAAATATATCAATATTCACCATATTGCTCAATTCATATATAAAGTAAGGGTGTGGCCTTAATCTGATGCTGAATGAGGCTCACAGGGTAGATGGTAAACCATCTTCCTCTCTTTCCTTGCAGTCCATTATCTCAGGTACTTTTCTCCCAACCCAGTTAGGGATGGGCCATGGCTTAGTGATAGAGCATCTGCTTGGCATGTAGGATCTAGAATAAAGGTCCCAGGTTCAATCCCTGGCATCTCCATTTAAAATGATGCAGGAGGAGGTGATGCAAAAGACTTCTGCCTGAAATGTTGGAGAGCTGCTGTCAGTCTGAGTAGACAACACTGACTTTGATGGACCAAAGGGCTGATTCAGTATAAGGCAGCTTCATGTGTTCATGTCAGTTCCAGGATCAGAGCTGGACTGGGCAAAAAAGGAGTTGGGGTCATAGATTACATGGAAATGAAGCAGGAAAAATTCAGTTCCTGTACTCATTGCTAGAGTTGCCAACTCCAGGTTGAGAAAATTCCTGAAGATTTCAGGGCAGAGCTTGGGGAGAGCATTTGGCAGGGATGTGATGCCATAGAGTCCACTTTCTGAAGTTGCCATTTTCTCTTGGTGAATTTATATCTCTCATCTGGAGATCAGTTGTAATTCCAGGATATCTCCAGGTCCCAACTGGTGTTTGGCCACCCTACCCATTGCCCTTAAAATTGGACTCATATACATGCCAATCCTGCCACTTTATGTATGTGAACAAGGCATACCTATAAACAATACAGGAACAACTATTGCTGCTCTCACATCTTGATTAACCCTACATTATAAGGAAAGAGCCTTGCATCCTAGCTCTGATAGCAGACAGATCACTGTTAAAAAGGTCAGTATAATCCAGCTTGTGCCTGTTGCAAGGTCTTTCTTGATAAATCAGCTAGCATTTCCAGCACTGTTCATTATTTAAGTCTGGCTGTTCTTACTGACAGACTAAATCTGGTTTTGGTTTTGCACTTCCAGCTTTGCATATGTTTGCTTGTTTATCTACTTTGGTTGTTGATACAAGAATGATATAATAGGAAATGTATCATGAGGCTGCCAAGTGGATGTTTTTGGATGCTTGAGGGCTTCCAACTGAGCCTCAAGGCTCTCAAAAATACATATTTTGTCAGTGGCAAGACAGAATATACCTTTGCAACATAGGTGTAGCATGTGGCATATCTGAATTTCTCAGCATTCCAATCCAGATCTTATTCCAGTTATGGTGATTGCCACAGTAATGACTATAAAATGAAGTCTGTTAGCAACCCTGGGAGAAATAGTGTGCAATTATTCTTTCAAAATGCGAGAAAAGAAATGGGGATAGGGGACTAAGGGTTGGGAGGGACCATGGAGTTTTAGGTGCAAGACAGAGCTTTGCAAAGACCAACCACTGCCTATAGGTCTCCCATGTCAATCTCAACATATGCCACAAGCAGAATGCAAACATTCTGCATCAAGTGCATGCAGAAGACAGTTGCACATGATCTGAACAGATGAGGCAAGCAATGCCCTCCCCCTCCCTCTTTTGACCTAGGGAAATCTGACCCAACGCATTTTCACTCATACTGTTTAGGGTATATGTTCATTCAGAATGTGTCATTGTGAATATTGTTGCTGGAAAATGGTCCATGTACTTTTGGTCTGGGATGCAGGGCTATTTGATACAGTGCTGAATTCCATCCCTTTGGAAGATCATATATGCAGATGAACTTAGAAACAAAGAATGGGATAAATGAATCTTGTATGGATTTATTTAGAGGACCAATTAAAGAATAATAATGAAGTAAACACCAGTCAGGTCTTACAGACATATAAATCCCAGGTTATCATAAAATCACAGAATGTAGTTTTCTCAGCTTACACAGTGGCTTGCTTTGCAGATTATGAAATATGCAGCAAGTGACCTTGGATCTGTAGGGCACACAATTTGCATACCAACCTTTGTTCAGCTGGGGCAACCTGTCCAATCCGTGCAAACCCAATGACAACAACTCCAAATTCCTAAAGTCAGGATTCCTTGATTCCTGTTGGGCATCTATCTGTTCTCACTGACCTGAACATATGAACATATGAACATAATAACATAAGAGAAGCCAATGTTGAATCAGGCCAATGGCCCATCTAGTCCAACACTCTTTCACACAGCGGCCAAAATATACCAGGTGCCATCAGGAGGTCCAGCAGTGGGGCCAGGACACTAGAAGCCCTCCCACTGCTGCCCCCTCCAGCACCAAGAATAGAGTGCATCACCTGCCCCAGACTTAGAATTCCCATCTGCTCCATATGTTTATCTAATTCCCTCTTGAAACTGTCCATGCTTGTAGCTGCCACCACCTCCTGTGGCAGTGAATTCCATATGTTAATCACTCTTTGGGTGAAGAATTATTTCCTTTTATCTGTTCTAACCCGACTGCTCAGCAATTTCATGGAGTGCCCACGAGTTCTTGTATTGTGAGAAAGGGAGAAAAGTACTTCTTTCTCAACCTGCTCAATCCCATTCATAATCTTATAAACCTCTATCATGTCACCCCTCAGCCGTCGTTTCTCCAAGCTGAAGAGCCCCAAGCATTTTAACCTTTCTTCATAAGGAAGGTGTTCCACCCCTTTTATCATTCTAGTTGCCCTTCTCTGCACTTTTTCCAATGCTATAATATCCTTTTTGAGATGTGGTGACCAGAACTGTACACAGTATTCCAAATGAGGTCGCACCAATGATTTATACAGGGGCATGATGATACTGGCTGATTTGTTTTCAATTCCTTTCCTAATAATCCCCAGCATAGTGTTGGCCTTCTTTATTGCAGCTACACACTGTCTAGACATTTTCATTGAGTTATCCACTACGACTCCAAGATCTCTCTCTTGGTCCGTCTCTGCCAGTTCAGACCCCATCAATGTGTATTTGGAATCAGCTATGGACTGTGTCAAATAATGAGCACATTGGCAGTAAGTCAGCTTTGCATTGTGATGACAACGACTAAACACAGACCTATATCAGAACCCTTGTTGCAATGTTGGATGGAAAATGCTGAAGAACTGTTTATAAATCAATTATATATTTAAAGTATCGTTTCAGAGATCAGGGGGAAATGGTGTAATTATGTCATATTAAAGAAGACTCTGAACCAGATTGGTGTTAGCATAACCCCCCCCCCCCAGGATGATTATCAGTCAGTGTGAGCAAAGTCCTCTGATGATTTTCCCACAGGAAAGTTGCTGAGTATCCTCCCACCACTTTTGAAGGGTTTCTTAGGCTCTGGTCACACTGCAAAGGTAATTGTGCTTTGTTCCCGCTTTGTTTAAATCGGGAACATTTTTCTTCACATTGGGCTGACTAGATGCAGCCAGTTCCTCTCTTACAGCACCTGCTCGCCTGCTGCTGTGCCGTCCCTCCAGGCAATCCTACTTGCCACGGGGGAGGCTCGGGCAGCTGCTGCCGACACTTTGGGGGGGGGGTGCCGCCGCCATTGCCCCATGGAAACAGGCTCCGCCGTCTCCGCTGTCTCCGCCATCCTCCTTGCCGGCCCCATCCAGGCTGCCGGAGCCCCCGCCTCTCGTTCCCACCTCCAGGGCCGTCTTTTGTGCATTTTTTTTAAAAAAAAGCTTCCAGTTTGAGTGCTTGACTAAACATGCACTTAATAAATTCATTATTAAACGTTAAATGGATTTATTAAGCGCATGTACTTTTTAAACTAATAAAATCCTCTTTGAAGCTCTAAGGGCTGCTTGCACAGCAGGGTGATTTTCTATGATCGTCTGGCTGATGTGATTCTGTATGCCAGTGACACAGAGATTCCAGACAGCCCAGGGTACTCTGTTTTCTCTCCATTTTTAGTGGTGGTTTACTGTGCACTGAAGCCCATCCCCACCCCCATCTTCTCACATGACCCTCAAGATTCTCCAGCCTATTTTTTTTTTTTTAGAAACATGGGTAAAGCTGCATAAAAATATTGCAATGCCTTTTTAAAAAGCATTTTTTTAAACTCTCCACATATCTGCAGATACCACTAAAGACCCTGTTAAGTATGAGACTCAACAAAAGATTCAGCTTCAAGTGATTTCAGCTTTATTAAACAGCAACTGTAAGTCAGGAACAGATGACAACAAGGGGAGCACAGCTCCTTCTTTTAAACTCTCCCGGGCTGTCCAAGCCACACCCATAACAAGTTAAAGACCAATGGCATTGCAGGGATAAAGGCCAATCAGGACCGTTCCCTCTTTGCAACAATATAACTCAGTGATTGGGTAATTATACAGGTTTTGCAGAAACCGACCAATAGCAATGCGACATCTGAAGAGCCACATTCAGACTCAAGCTTAACATGTGAATAGATAGGAGCGATTCACATTCAGTACATAACAGACCCCATTCCTAAAAGGCAGTCTGAGCTGTTCTCTTCTTTTTCTTTTTTAAACAGGCATGGATAAATCTGGATAGGAATAACACAATACTCTTACAGTCTTTGCAACCTCATCCTCCAAGCATCCCTGCTCCCCTCTGTCTAAAAAACAAGGGGTTATGTGATGTGATGTGATGTGATGTGATGTGATGTGATGTGATGTGATGTTATGTTAATTTCTGCCAGGGACTGGCTCCTTGTGAGTGCTGATTGTGTCTTACCCAGGAAACAAGAATGGTTTCTACAGATTTAAAATAATGCAGGTTTTTGTTTGTTTTGTGGAAGGAATGGTGTGTGTACAAATAGAGGACAATATTGTGCAGAACATGAAAAAGAATGCACCAGTTAGTGCCTGCAATGTGGGAAATCCCTTGTATAGAAGCAGCCAAAGTTTATAAATAGTAATGGAACAGATTATCTTGGTCAGTTACAACAGGTTCGGTCAGATCTATCCACATAAAGCAGAATTTAATCTCAATAAATGAAAATGTCTGTTTATACTGCTGAACCTGTTGAAAACATTTTATAGCTAATGAGTGTGTTAAAAATAAGAAGCTTGTCACAGCTTCCCTGGTTAGAGTTCTAGCAGTTAAGGATACATGGACGATATGTACAGAAGCTAAATAATACTGGCTTGGATCCTATGTACAAGTTCCATGTGCGTTATATAGTCTCTGCACAACAGCATGCTTCCTCTTCCACTAACACTGAAATGGGTCCTTGTGCAAATGGAAGTCTTAGCGGAAGGCAAAGTGAGCTCCATGTCACAGATTATCTAGAATGCACCAAACTATTTCTTAGCATGCAAACCACTGAGTTTACCTGATAATTAAATATTGAGGAAGATCTAAATATTAGGTATTTGTCAGAGATTTAAGATGTCAAGTTCCAGGTATTGATACAAACTAATCAAAGCAGATGTAACTCTTTGATCATATTCTAGCTGTGGAATTAAGAGTTGCATAGGAAAATTTCATTGATTTCAAAAACAGAGAATTAAATGCATGTTTCACTCTGCCCCTGCAGTCAACTGGACTGAAAGGTTCTTAACATTGCATAGATTGTGCCTATAGATAGTACATGCAAAGTACTCTTTGAACCATAACCTTGAGCCATCTAATATTTACATAAACTATGAAAATGTCTGTACTTGGGTATGTACTTGCATTGTCCTAGCTCCATGATTAATAGTGGATCTCTGCAAGAAGCTGATAAGAGGCTTCTGTGCTTCATTAATTCAAGCACTATGAGCTATGATAAGTTCTTGAATTGGGACACTTGAAACTGAGACCTGGAATCTTATGAGAGCGAATCTCCCTTACATATTTTTGCAGCCTCTCCCAAATAATCAAAAATTAAATCTTTCATTTGGAATTCAATCATGAAGATAAATTCATATTGTTGAAATGGGTTTGTTGTTTCTATCTCCTTGGTTCAGTATCCAGTGATAGGGGAGAAATGGTGGCAAAACCTGTGCATTCTTTTATTTTAAATAATAGAAAAGTGTTCGTATTTCAGGAACAATAATCCTTTACTTTCTTTGGGAACAATAGAGACTCATAGCTCATCACAATGGTTTGCTCTGCATTCAGTCCTCTTCGGGCAACAAAATTAAAATGCAGCATGTAGAACTGAGAAATCTCTATAAAGAAAGCTTGTGGGTGGAGAAATGTGTCTAGAAATGTAAAGACTAACACTGCAGAGGAGGTGAACTATAGAAGGTCATCTAACTACAAAAATCTCTTAATAGAAGGTGGCCTCTGTCTTTAAAGGAGTTTCCTTTGAGAGCTGGAGAGAAAGAAAGGCTTCAGGTTTGAAACACAAATGGATGCCAGCCTCCAGGTGGGACCTGGGGATCCCCTGGAATTAGAGCTTATCTCCAGACTATAAAGATCTATTCCCCTGGAGAAAATGGATGCTTTGGAGGGTGGACTCTATGACATTGTGCCCCACTGAAGTCCTTGTCCTCCCCAGGCTCCATCTCCAAATCTACAGGGGTTTCCCAACCTGGATCTGGCAACCCTATCCCTCCACCCCCTGCCGTTGGCCAGAGCAAACTGCCAACCCTAGTAAAATCACCACATGAGTGTTTGGATACAGTGCCACATTATTTGCTTTCCAGTAGATATTAAAGAAAATCTAGGATAGGTTATGAAGGGCCACTGTGGATAATATTTGGTGTCAGTCATTATGCATTTGCCAACAATGACAACACTACATTTCTGTATATACAATGTAAAACTAACTTCTAGCTATAAAAATGAGATTGGGTTATAAATTAAAACTTAGGTTGCTAGGGCACTGAAACCACTGCCACAGCAGACTTCTAGATCAAGGTAAAGCCAGTTTGAAGCAAATAATTGTATGGCTTGCTTTCTTCCTGGGAAATTAATATCTGTAGAGGTTTTTTGCCCCTTATAAATGAATATTGACCATTTGTAATCAACCTGCTCTCTCTCTCTCTCTCTCTCTCTCTCTCTCTCTCTCTCTCTCTCTCTCTCTCTCTCTCTCTCTCTCTAAGACCTGAATTGTTTGCAAGCAAGAAGTGGTTAGAACATTGAGGTTGTACTGAGGAGACCTGGGTTTGAATCCCTGCTTGGCCTATGAGGTTTACAGGGTATTCTGAGGTCTGTCATTCCATTTCAGCCTCACATCACACATGAGTTGCTATGAGAGAGAAAAGTTTGCACCAAGCCATGCATCCTTAAGCTTCTTGAAGGATAGGTGGGATATAAATGAGAAGAATATGTTTGTCAAGGATTCTCCTCATGCATCGTGATATAAATATATCACAGCAAAAATAACAGTGGATGGGACCACACCAAGTTCACCCGCATCATATTATGGCAGCACCATATGGTGCTGTATTACTGAGGTGTACATCATGAAAACAGGTCAAGTTTGCTGTTGAGAAAGGGCTGGTGTTCTATGGGGAAAATAAGTGACAGTACAGCACAAGCTTCTTTCAATATGGTTGAAATTAAGTCAACCTCACATGTAGGGTTGCCAAATCCAGATTGGGAAATTCCTGGAGATTCAGGGGTGAAGCCTGGGGAGGACAGAGTCTGGGAAGGGGCAGGGCCCCATCAATGTATAATGGCATAGAGTTCACCTTCCAAAACACCCATTTTCTCCAGGGCAACTGATCTCTGTCATCAGGAGATCAGTTGTAATTCTGGGAGATCTCCAGGACCCACTGGGATGTTGGCAACCCAACTCACATGTGTGATGTGGTGTGTGTATTGATACATGAGGCTTTGCCATGAGGGATGTAATAAGCTCTTACAGAATCTGCTGAGATCCCTGGAAGGCCACCTCCAAAATTGGTGGGAAAACAATAGACTATTTGTCAGAATTATAGGAGCTGGTTTTACCAAATGGGTGTCAGTGTTTGTGTACTGGAGCCAAAATATAGGGACATGGTGCCCTGTAGTACTTAGCGTAAAAAATAAATCCTTTCAAACTACTATCAGAACTGAATACCCAACTGCTTCCTTCCAAGTAAGCATATTTTAAGAATGCTGTGTCATTTTAACATCTATGATGACCATTCTCTTCATTAGAAATCTTAAAGCAGCTAAGAGCAGTTCCAGATGGCCAATTCTATAGATAATTGCCAACTTTTGTGTTGCAGTTTGCTCCTGGTTTTTCCACACAATCCACACACAACTGTGCTGATTGCTATGCTGATTGCTATGCTGATAGCTAGCTAGTCCCAAAAAAGAGCAGAAACAGTAGCAAGATACCCAAACTTCTGCTGGCAGACCCTTCTTCTGTTCCTCTCTAGTGCTCGTGTAGTGCTATCCCCAGGAGAAGCAGATGTCTAGAGACACCCTAGCTCTTTGTTGATTCAACCAGAAGAGAGGACAATGAATTAGCAAGTGGTGGTACAAAAGCCAGAGTGAGTCACATGCAAGATAACAAATCACAGACTCTCCAGTTGCTCTTGCTGTGTAGAGATCCAGTAATCACAGCTGTGACCGTCTGCCCTGGTAAAATGGGTTTGTTTTTTGTTTTTTACACAATCAGCTGAGCTATTGTTTTCACAAGTATATTTCTACAATGCTCATATTGTTTGGGTAATTTTTGTTTTTATTAATAAAAATGGCTCTTTTATGGGTTTAAATCATTTAACATACTTAGATGCAGTAAAAAAAATTACTTATTTAGAAAATGTGTTTGCCACCTCTCCAGAGAATATGTGTGATGGACTTAAAGGATAGTGGACAGCAGCAGGTAAACAAAGAAGCTGCTGAGTCACATGACTGAGAAGGGAGGGGGCCTTTTGGCTCAGAATTCGCAGAGAGTGACAGATAATGGTAGACAACTGACAGTTGGGAGCTGACAGTTGAAAGAAAGGGTTGGAAGAGAAGTTAGCAGAGAGTGGTCAGCTAACTGAATAGCTCTGAGGTGGAACAAAATGTCTGTGGCTCTGTAGAAACAGCCTGATAACAGTTCGGGTAGAAAACTGGGGCTGAATAAACTCTGCACTGGTACCCTCTAAAGGAAAGAGGAGAGTGAACAGAGAGTGAACAGTATAAGACCTCAGTGGTCACAAACACCAGATACATTGCTCCAAAGGAAATTGTAGAGGTGTCTAAAGAAAGGGTTAAGGGTCTGGAGGAGTCTGGAAAGCTGGAAAGGTGCCCAGTTAGACTCAAAGGGGCCAGACAGATAAAGTCCAAAGGTCTGCCACAAAACTGTTACTGGAGAGTGGGATCATAAGTGTGTTTAGTGCACTGAAGAACATCTATGTAAAACTGAGAGTGATAAGCTTACAGCCTCTGTGAAGTCAAAGTAAAAAGTTATATTCTACAAGGAAACAAAATATCCTGGGTAAATACACCCCACCCCCCTGTTGGGCTTTCTGAGAAATAAAGACGTGTGCTGTTTGACTTTTACAAAAACTAGTGCCTGATTTTCAGGTGAAAGAATTATATTGGGCAATTGTCCTCCATACATCCATAAGTTATATACCAAAAAAACCCAAAGAGACTAACGTTTATAGTGACCTGGTCAGATACAGTATAGTGAGAACTGATCAGTCACATTATAAGTGAAAATATTTTGAATTCAGTGCATCTATAAGCCTATACTGGCAGTGACGCCACGGCTCGGTCACAGCTCATTTATAACATGTTTGAGGCAATTTGTAAAATAAAGCATGGTAACATAATAAAACAATATAAAAATCATTACAAATCAACTATTAAAACCCCAAGCAGAGAATAAAAGCATAAAACATTTAACAACTCCAAATAAGCTTAAAAGATCAACCCCTTAATTATATATTATGGTAAGTCAATTTTTTCATTGATATGGTGTAGGGGTTGAAGTGAAGAACTGAGGCCAAGAGAATAGTGTAGGGCTGCCAGGTCCCTTGGAATTGCTGGCGGAGGGTGGGGGGCAGTGTTCTTTCTAAGCTGAGTTAGTGTGACCTAGCTCAAGTTTTTTAGCCTCTGGCTCACACATTTTTGGCTTAGCTCAGGAAGGATGACTCCAGAGCAGACTAATTTATGTAGTAGCCAAATCACTCACAACTTTAATGCCAGTAGCTCACAAAGTAGAATTTTTGCTCACAAGACTGCACACCTTTGAGGGAGCATAGATGGGGGGGTGAACTTATCAGGAACATGGAGGAACACTGAAAATAACCACGACATACCTACATAATACAGAAGTGATGTAGGCATGTCTGGGATGTTGAAGGGTGATGCTCTGGTTTTTGAACAAAATTCTATGATAGAAAACTCTATGCGTCACCAACATTCCTACGTCACTTCTGGATCACATAGGCATGTTGTGTTTATTTCTGGCTTCTTGCCTGTTTGGAGGTGGGCTAATTGGAGGGTGGAGAGGAGTGCACAAAACCAGGGGACCCCTGCCCACATTGGAATGTCTGCATCCCTAGAATAGGGACTTGCCAACTAATGAGTTTCTGGCAGAGGTAGGATGCCAGCCTCCAGGTGAGACAAGAGGCTCCCTTGGAATTATAGCTCATCTTCAGTCCAGGGTGAAGAGATCAGTTCCACTGGAGAAGATGGATGCTTTGGAGGGTGGACTCTATGGCACTGTATTCCGCTCAGGTAACTGTCCTCCCCAGGCCCCATTCCCAAATCTCCAGAAGTTTCTTACCTGGATCTGGTGGCCAGGGGAATTTGGAAACCCTAGGCAGAGGTGGTCTCTCTACTTTGCAGAACTCAAGGCAGCTTACAATATAAATAAAATAATTTTTAAAATGCATTAAAAAACTACAATTTAAAAACTCAAATTAGGACTGCCAAAAAATTAAAAAACTAAATTAGACTAATGCAGTCCTAAATAAAACTGTCTTCTGCTGCATCCTGAATACTGAAAGTGAAAGGGCCAGGTGCTGCACCCTGGGGAGATTGTTTCATAATCATGGGACTGCCATCAAAAAGTCCCTTTCTTGTGTGCCCATTGTATGAGTGTCTTTGGTGGGATAGTCAGGAGGGCCTCTTCGTGTGATCTTATTTCTCAGGTAAGAATATATGGGAGAAGGTGATCCTTCAGATACTGGATCCCAAGCCATATAGAGTTTTAAAGGACATAAACAGTGCCTTGAATTCGACTTGATAGTGGATCGGTAGCCAAGGGTTACCATATGCCTTTCTCCTGCCGGTGGGGGGATTGGGGGGCATTCCAGGGGTGGGCAGGGACATCAGTGACAGTCTGATGTCACTTCTGGAAGTGACGTTATTGCATCGATGATGTCTGGGTGAAACACTACTTTTGGGGGGAAACTCTATGGTAAAAAACGGCTACAAACTATAGAGTTTTGCCCAAAAAGTAGAGTGTCACCCCCAACATTGCCAGCATGATGACATTACTTCCAGAAGTGACATCAATATGTTGCTGACATCATGTGGGGACATCTGTTTTGGGGTGGAGTTTCTCCCACCAGCCAGCTGGCCACCAGTTGGCCAGAGCCTGCAAAAGCTTTGGATCTCCCAACCAGGAACATGGCAAGCCTATGGTAGCCAGTGTAATTGCTACATTAGGGTCACAAACTCCCAGTAGCTAGCCCCAACCAGCAGTCTATCCATGGAATTCTGTACTAGCTGCAGCTTCCAAACACTCTTCAAGGGTAGCCGCAAGTAGAGTGTATTGCAATAACCCAGTCTGTCTGCAACTAAGGCATGGATAACTGTGTCTAGATCTGACTGAACCAGAAACAGATGCAGCTTACACACCATTTAAAGCTGGGCAAAAGCACTCCACCACTTCAACCACCTGATTTTCTAAGGTGATCACTGTGTTAAGCAGCAGATCTGTTTCAAGGGCAGTATAACCTTATCCAGTACAGAAGAAATCTGAAATCCCTGGTCTGCTTTCCACCAACCCAGAGAATCTCTCTCTATTCAAGATTAAGTTTTAGTTTGTTCATCCTCATCTAGCCCATTACTAACTCCAAGCACTGGTCAATAGCATCCGCAGAATTAAGTGGGAAAGAAACATGTATCATCCACATGTTGGTGACACCACAGCCCATATCTCCTGATGACCTCTTCCAGCAGCTTCATATAGATATTAAATATCATGGGGAAAAGATTGAACCCTATAGAACCTCACAGGCCAATAGGCATGGGACAGAGCAGAAATCCCACAACACTACCTTCTGAGACCAACCCCCAGATAAGATTTGAACCACCATAATGCAGTGCCCCTTAGTCCCAGCACTGAAAGGTGGCTCGTAGGATAGTATTTAAGTTGTTTTTTTCCCAATCTCATAATTCCAAATAGCATATATACCAACATACGGTATATTTTTAAATTTAATTTTAATCACTGAATTGCAGCTAGAAAATCTGTAGCAATTTACATTTTGTTGGCATATCCAGGTTTGTTCTGTGGATTAGTTCTTGTGTTTCTGCAGTACAGCATGTGTACAGAAACAACAACGACAAAATTTTGCCCTTACACTGAGCACTTGCTGCATGGTCTGCTCAGGTTTAGAAACTGTTGATTTTTGGCTCTAAACTTTTTTTAAAAAAATCTTTGAAGAACTTGTATAAGAACATTGAACATGAGAATTTATTTCATCTGTCTCTGTCCATTCCAGAGAACAGCATTTGGAACACTGCAGGGAGTGGTTCTGACAATTTCTTGCTGACTTTACCAAGGAAGTTTAGGGGTCATCAGTTGATGCTTCAGTTCAGGGACACTTTGGCCAAAAGAGGTCTCTCTAGGTTTGCATATTTGCTGTGTGAGCTGGTTACCAATAAGGAGCAAGGCTGGAATATGACTTGCTTTATTACATGTATTTCCAAAATAAATGCACAAAGAGATTTTGCTCTGTGAACTCTCCCATTGGAAATCCATTAATCATTTTAATGTAGCAGTGATTCACTGGTAATCTGGTGTGTTCCTGCTCTTAAAAGGTACCGCACAGATTATTATGAACAATGGTGAGTTTTTCTTTGTCATTTTGTCTTATTAAAAGTGCTTTTGTAGGGGTTATCAGTGCTTTAATTGTTCCTAGCCTGATGCACTGCTACTTGTTTTATTATAGTTCAGTAGAATTGTCATATTTGGGGCTGGGGGGGAGATATATGTAATCATAAAAATACTGGACATTTGCATATATGCTAGGGTAAAGTTCCCTTTCATACTAAAATCACACAAATCTTAGTGGCATTTCAACCAATATTGCTGCCTCTTTGCACTGTTTCATCTGTGTCATTGTCCTTAGTTAACTGATGCCTCCCATTTGTTAACTACTTTAGTAGTCTTCATTATGAGATGCACAAAGACAGAAGGTAGAAGATGTTCCACCACAATACAGAAGGGCAGAAGATGCTCCACCAGGGCTGAAAAAATCTACCTTCTAATCATGATCTTGCTACCATGCCATCAGAAACAGTATCAGCCCCCACAACACATTGTTCTCCCTAATCTACTGAATACTTGTCATCTTCCACAACCAGCCAGAATGATCACCCATTAAGGAGGCTATCATGGGATCCTTGCATCCCAGTGAGGATCCCAGAGTCTCAGCAATGGAAGAAGACTCCCCTGTACTCCCCTACAGACCCCAGTACCTGCTGTGGCCAGGATGAATCAACAACCTTTGATAGGGATTTTGAGACAGCAGACATAGAAGGTGCACCAGTCAAACCTGCTGAATCCTACCAGTATGAGCTATTATGCCATACAATATTCTCTTCTCTCCTACTGTTTACTTATCCAGTCCCTTGAGAAGACAGTTCAGTTCAATTTTATTGCATAGGGGCAATGGCTGTTACAAGCAGTAAAAAACAATATACAATAAAATACAGCACAGTAAAATTAGATTAAAGACACTATAAAAATTACATTTTAAAACTTATTTCATAAAACAGAGAAGTCTTTTGGATACTAGTTAAATTCTTAATTGGACTATGCTGGCACTAGCTTGGCTTGAATTTTCTTTGCTGCTAAGGCAAAAAGGGCAACCTCATAGGAAACCTCTGGCTCTGCATCAGCAAGTAAAAATATAACTTTTCCCATCACAGTGCTGAGGCCTAAATTGGTCGGGATTATACCCGGGAATCTCTTTCTTGGGATTGAATAAAGTGGACAGGCCAACAGATAATGGCACAGGTCTTCAGGATTTGGGCCTCCACATATGCAGAGGTGCTGAGCAACTGGTGTTTGGATATAGCAGCCTTCAAGCATAGCTGTTTGCATTGTTTGAAAGTGAATAGATGTAAAAGCTGAGCGCAATTTTAAAAAGAAAATCTTGGACAGATATTGCACCCTAAGATGATCCAATTTAATTGATTTATACCAGGTTGAAAATGTGGTTTCTAGTATGATTTACCTATCTAAAGCAGCATCATGTGTGAATATTTGTGCCCGACCATTGAAGTCGGCCCGAGAAGCTCCTTGGACAACATAAGGCAATTTATATATTTGAAGAGTTTGTTATAATTGCATTTCCATTTAAGGATCTTTTAGGCTTATAGAGAAATAAATGCTTGAAAGATGATCTGCTGGGGCTCTCTTCAAGTTGTGCCAATAGTTAAAAAGGGCTTTGTGTGCACGTGCAGTCCCTTGGGTGGAATGTTACCTCTACATTCTACCTCTGGGTGCTTTCAACTACAAACTGAGTAATGGACCTGGCTGGTTACTGTAACTGGAATTTATTTATTTGTTTTGTTTAGAAAATTTACATGCAACATCTCAAGAAACCTGCTTTACAGGCTTGCAACTAACGTAATAAAATCATTACAACATAACCATGTCACTAAAAACAAGCCAAGCCATAAAAGAAGCATAAAAGACATATTGACTACCCTAAAATCATGTAGCTAAAACAATCCTCAGACCAGAAGCAGACTACAAAACAAATAAAGCAGATAAAAACCCTTAAGGCAAAATCCTTATTAATAAAGGAAGAATGATTTAGCCTGGCACCTAAGGGAATGTAAGGTGAGCTTCACAGGAGAGATGTTCCAAAGGTGAGGTGGCACCACTAAAAATCTCGGTCTTTGGTCACAGGAAGGTCAGGAGATTCATCAGGGACATGTTGTCCCAGAAAAGATCACTGGTCGTGGCAACCAAGGCCATTTCTGTCCCAATCTTGGGCCTGAATCCAGAGAGAAATGGCTCTAGATAATCTGTCTCCTCCAAGATTATTTGAAGTTTCCTTGCCACCCTCTACTTGACCTGCTGAAAAATGGAATATTGGTCATTGGTTGGTAGTTATATAGGTCATTTTGGTCTAGATATGCCTTCTTCAGGAGGGGCTTCATGACCTCTTCTTTCAAAGTGGTTGGGAGTACAGCCTTCCTCAGTGAGGCAGTTATTACCTCCTGGACCCATTCAACCCACCAGCCCAGCTTAATGCCTTGATTTCTATGTGGTCTCCTGCTTTGACAGATATTCTTCTGCTTTCTCTTTTGTCACTGGGAATTCAGAGTTCATCCATTACATTTGACTAGCATTATTGATGTTGCTGAGGAGAGAGGATCAGTAACAGTTTGACCTAGTTTGTAAAGCAACCACATGTTAAAACCTGAGTCCAAATCCTTCAAAGGCATGGGCCCCATTTGTAATACTTTATCCTACCACCAAGCAGCCTTTTGTGCTGAAATGCCTTTCCAAAATGTATCTTGCAAATGTAGTCATTGAGAAAATATTTGCACATCCACACAAGGCGGGGGGGGGGGCCTCTCATCCCTAGAGCAAAAATGCTCCTTTTGTGCAATATCATCCATCAGCAAAATCCCCATGTTTGTGTTTGTAGATCTAATGGTGTAGGGCATGGGTATTGAACTCATTTGTTATGAGGGCTGGATCTGATATAAATGAGACCTTGCTGGACCATGTGTGTCATAAAGTGTAATGCCAGGTAGCAGAGATATAAATTTCATAAAGGACACAAACATAATTAAATATTTTTTACTTAAAATAAAAACATGCTTAAAACATTAGCACTCTTGCAATATTTTGTTTATTTAACAATGTCTGATAACTGACACCTCTTGCTCTGAATTACTGCATTAAAATGTTGGTGCTGTAGCAATCTTGAGTATGTTGTTCAAGTGTGTATGTGTAAGTTGCAAATCTACTTTTGATTTATTGACATTCACTACAGAAATCTCATGCTCAGGATTCTGAGCCTAGGACCCCGGGGAAAACATGAAATGGTTGGGCATTGTGAGCTTTTGTACATAAATTGCTTTGTCAAGAACATAAGAAGGCACCATGACACAGACTGAGGGCTATGTGTTTGTCTACAAAACTATAGTCTTCCTCAGTGGTCAGTATCAGTCTACTGTCTGGGAAGTCTAAGTTCAAAATCCCCAAAGGAAGTGTGCTGGGTGAACGTGGTCTGGACATAAACTTTCAGCCTAATCCACCTCATTGGCTTGTTGTTATTTCTTATCTAAATAGTTCATATGGCTTTCCTACTGAGAGAGACTGGATCAGGAGGGCATGAATATAGTGAAAAGGGGGAGGAAACCCAGTTGCACCCAGGAGAGCCACAGCATAACAAGCCCAACAAAACACACACACTGTAGCAAGACACACAAAAGCACATACCTTGAATAAAATGTTGGTCTTAAAGGTGTTTTGTATTTCTCCCATGTGATTGAGGCAGCCAAGCAAAGCAAGTTCTCCCTCATTTCCAGAAGGAGCCTCAGCTAGTGCAGGGAACAGAAGCTTGCCTATCTATCTCTCCTGAGTAACTGAGAGAGTCCGGCAAAGCAAGCTACCATGCAGCAGCAGAACTGGAAGAAGAAGCAGAAGACAGGCAGTTCCACTGCAGACCTGATAGAAGCCCTCTGAGGGGGCTGATCCAGCCCATGGGCCACATGTTTGACACCCCTGGTATAAGGAATCCTCTTGCTATACCTCTTATGTGAGATCTTTATTCCTTCACTGGGTCTTATATATTCACACTATTGCATCATGAATGGTTACAAAGTTACCTGGGTATCCTCCTCCACTGGAAGACAGTCATCTGGAACTCTTTATTGACTGAAATGGAAATGTTTTCACTTGCATCCTCTCTTTGGATTGCCCATTATATCATTATCTGTGAGCATCCTTGCACATCTCTATTGTTTCCTTTTTGATGGCAGTGTTCTACAGACATAAGGGTTATGCTGGTAGCCTCTACATGCATATAGGTGTGTGTTATGTGCCATCAGGTTGCTTCCAACTTATATAGTTCTCTGAATTAATGATCTCCAAAGCATCCTGTTATTAACAAGTCTTGCCAACTGAAGGCTGTGGCTTCTTTTATTGAATTAATACATCTCATATTAGGATTATCTCTTTTCCTAGCATAGATTTGCTGTGTTTATGTAACTTCAAGCTCTGCTAGAAATGGGAATGTAAGAGCTATCCTATCCCCACCCAGTATATGTAACTTTAGAACAGAATCACATTACCAGTGGGATTTCTAACATAATATTATTGGTACTTTGCTCAATCTGTATGCCAGCAAGTCCAACACAATTACTTCCATCTTCCTTACCATTTTGTAAATGCAACTTTCAATTGGAAACAGTGATTTTTTTAACAAAAAATCTGGTGTAATGTCTTATTTACCAGAAATTAAAGCACAAAAGGAAATATTGAATGTACTATTCAGAATGGGATGCTAGGCCAATCCAAAACATGAACTTGAGGACACCTTGTTTATATGTAATTCTTGTCAATATTCTAGTTTCTGTTTTCATGTCCTTAGGGGTGTTAGGCTTTTAATTATTATCTGAAAATGGTACACTTGGAGAGCAGAGCAGTTGTATATGGTTACAGTACTATAAGCCTTCTATTTAGCTCTGCGAGGGAAATAATTGTCATCGTGAATCTACTCATTTGAAGTTGCTTAAGCCTTCCAATTACATAAATATGGAGCATGGCAGGATTGCCACTTCACCAGTACTACCAGTCCACATAAAAACTGATGCAACAAAACTAGGCAAGAGTGAAGCTTACATTTAAAGAGGAAAGAAGGCAAAAAAAATGTGATTTTTTCAGATCTTGCATTCCAGTTTCCATTATTATTGTTTCATGTTTGTTTTTCCCTGATCAGAGGTGGAAAGAATGGCATCTTTGATTTCTGAAGTAAAAGTCAAAGCATATCAGTTAACTGCCAGTCAAGCAGAATATTTAAATTCTTCGGTGACAATGTATTTTCAAAGAACACCATGAAATTTAGACTGAGATATGCAAACCAGGTTTGAACACTAACATATTTTTCCATGTTTGGAGTCTGAAGAGTTGTCAATAGTGATACAATAGAGGAGGACCTAAAATCTACATCTCCAGTCATCACTCATTGTTGTGGCTATCTCTGCCTGCTCCCCTACTCCCTTGCACCACCACTATCCAGAACTACATCTTGAAGAGTTTGGGAATCACCATCGAGCACCCGCATCTTGCTGCACTATCTTTAAAGATTCTTGGGGAATAAAGGGGGAAAGTGCATTACTAGCTCCAGGTCCAAGGTGGAAGCTGAGTGGTCAGGTGAAGCCAGATGCAAATTTATTTCTTTATTTACATTATTTATAGTCCGCCTTTCTCACTGGGACTCAAATGAGGCTGCCGCCCTCCAAAATCTGCCACCTTAGGCTACTGCTTCAACTTACCTCAGGGTAGTGCTGGCCATGGAAGCTGTAGAAAAGGACAGTTACAATTAATAGTGGGCAGAAGGGAAATGAGTAGGAGAGAGTAATATGTGTGAAGACAAAAGCCTCTACACTGTGTAGAAATTTAATTGTCTACAATGTACATATTAAATTTTCATCCCTGGGATTAGAAATATTTGCTTGGCAAGAATAATGACACAATCTGCCCCCTCCTATAGCCTCATTCACTCTTGCCATAGACAAAACTATCATCCCTGCACTTCCACAGGGCTGTACTTGGTGTGCTGGCTAATCCCTGCACTTGGTGTGCTGGCTAATCATGCTTCAAATACTATGGATACCAAAGAGAAACTTTAAATGATATTTTCAGTTAGAAATGCTCTGTCTTGCTTCATCAGATCAAGAAGTTGTATATAATCCTTAAAGATAGTTAAAGAATGGTGCACTCCCAGGTGAGCATGTCAGAAATTCCGATATGGTAGACCTGATCCATGTCTACTAGTCATCAAATGTGAGCAGGGCTGATACCAAAAAGAGAGCTTTGTCCATGTTATCATTTCCAGTATAGAATTCCTTCCTTTTATCTATTTCCTTGGCACCAAAACTGGTTTCTTTTTGACACCTGGCCAAAACCCTATTGAATCAGGCATAGTATGTTTTCTTCTATGACTCCTTATTTAATATGCTGTTGTGAAGCTGTTTCTATTGCTTTTGAGGTTTTCCGTGCTGCTTCTTTTACTGCTTTAGTTTTAGTTTTGTTTCTACCTTTCATTACTGCTCATTTGGTTTTCATTTTAAGTTCAGTACTGCTTTTCAAGACTAAATATCTTTTGTTTATTCATGATTTTATGTTTGCCAAGAGCCGCCTCAGGAATGTTATTGAGTGAGGCATTCCATAAATTCCATAAATAAATAAATGTCACCTGAGTTTTGGTGGCTGAACAACTAGCTCTCTGATTAGGATCTAGAATTCCTGCCAACTAAAATAATGCCTGTTTGTAAGCAGCCATCTTAGCTGTCTGGATACAATGCCTCTGATGTGAAAGCCACATTGAAAGGAGCACCACACTTGGAAGCAAAAGCACTATTTCCATTTGCTCAAGATGGATATCCATAGAGCTTGTTTCCTCTGTGAACCTGGTTCCTAATCAAATTATATGGGAGGCACTTTCCCCACACCCAGTCAACAAGTGGAAGTTGGTAGAACAAAGTTTCCTGCCTTGTACTGTCTAACCAATAACAAACCAAAAGGGGGAAGCTATTTAAAGCTGATCTACCTCTTGAGATCATGCTTTTACCTACAGAACTTCCCACCCTTTTGTTGACTAATGTGAGAGTAGACGGTCACTAGATGGCCAAGTAGCATTTTAGAGGTTCCTCACAAATTGCAATACAAAGCTACCTTTTTCTTCTTGTTGTTGTTCAGTCACACAGTGTACTGGTTCAGCTGGTTACCACGGTTACCACACACTGGAAACTGGAGACACAGTCCAGAATCAAGTCAAATAACACAGTCAAGGATCAGAGAGCCAGGAAATCAGTCCAAGGTTGCAGGAGCAAGGAGCGGTTGCTACAAGCCAGGAGCTGATCTCAGGTTGTACAGTTGCTACCACAGTGAGGCAGGTGTGTGGGGTGTTTATGAACAAGGCCTCCCTTCCTTGGGAGTCAATCTGCCAAGACTCACAGCTCCTCATGTTACTTTTGCAAGAGCTGCAGCCTCTGGTGTGCCCAACATCTGGGGCACTCAGGAGAACTAGGAGGGGATTCTGGCCTCGGGGTGTCTTTAGCTGGGGGTTCTGGGCCAGGCTCTGGATCAGTCTCTCCTTCTGGCTGCACCTCCTGTGCAGCTGCTGGGGCCTCTTCTCCCTCAGGTGCTGTTAACGGTTCCTCATCTGGACTGACTCCAGAAGAGGCTGGGTTGCTCCCTGCCTCTTCCTCATCTGAGGAGTAGTCAACCTCAGCAGAGCTAGCACCCACAACACTATCCCCCTCCAGGGCCCCCTCCCAATAGGGGAGTGCAGGCTTCCAGGGGTAAGCAGTATGGAAGGCCTGAACCAGGTCAGGGGCATGGACAACTTCAGCAGGCTCCCAGGAATTGTCTTCAGGCCCATAACTGGCCCATTTGACCATGTACTGTAGTTGACCTTGGCGGCGGCAGGAGTCCAGGATCTGTGCAACCTTGAACTCTTTGTGGTCGTCAATCCACACAGGTGGGGGTGCAGAGACCAGAGACCAGTGTAGATCTGGGGGAAGCGCCCAAATAAGCAAGGAGCGGTGAAATACCAGGTGGATTCAGAGCGAGCTTGGCAGGTCAAGCTGAAAGGTGACAGGGTTGATCTGTTTGGACATGGTGAAGGGGCCAATGTACCGAGCATCCAGCTTCTGTGAGAGCCAGGAGCAGCGGAGGTACCATGTGGGTAACCAGACTTGGTCACCGACTAGGATTTGTTCTCCCGGGAGTTGAGCACGTTCTGCATTGGCTTTGTGTGCAGCCTTGGCCTGGTCCAGATGCTTCCGCAACATGACATGTTGGGCCTGCAGTTCTTGGGTGATGGCCGGTACTGTCGAACAGAGCAATACTGATGGGATAAGATGGGGTGATAGCCATAGATGGCTTGGAAGGGCATCTGCCGTGTTGATGCATGCATTGCTTTGTTATATGCAAATTCAGCGAGGGCCAGCAGGGATGACCAATTGTCATGTTGGTGATTGTAATAGCATCTGAGGTATTGCTCCAGGAAGGTATTCACTCATTCCATCTGCCTGTTGGTCTGTGGACAGTGTGCCAATGGGAAGTGGAGACCAGTACCTAGGAGGGAATGCAGAGTTTGCCAGAATCGAGACATGAACTGGACTCTCCAGTTGGTGATTATGTGTTCTGATAGACCATGCAGGTGGAAGCTGTGCTGGATGTAGAGTTGGGTGGTCTCCCAGGTGGTGGGAGTCCTTGAACATGGGATAAAGTGAGCCATCTTCATGAAAGAGTCAACTACTGCCAGGATGGAGGTGTAGGCTCCCGACTTTGGTAACTCAGTGATGAAGTCCATTGAAATTGTATGCCAGGGTCCTGGTGGGGCGGGCAAGGGTTGTAGTAGTTCTGGTAGTTTCCCAGACTGGTCCTTCGTCCTACGGCAGACATTGCAAGTGTTTATGTACATTGGCCTGGATCTGGGGCCACCAGAAGTCCCGTGTGGCGAGGTGGAAGGTCCAATATCGACCAAAATGGCCAGCGGGGCTAACATCATGTGACAGGCGAAAGACTTCACCATGTAATGGACCAGCAGAAACATAAAGGCATCCTTGGTGGAGCAGCATGCCATCCTGCAGGGAGTTGTTAGCTTCGGCTGGGGCATCTTGGCTATGTAACATCCGGATCTGTTCCTGAGTCCGGGGATCTTGATCTTGGTGTTGTTGGATACACTCCCGGAGTGACAGCGGGTCAGTGGTAGCTGCGAATGCTGAGGGCAGTAAAACCATCGATGCTGTCAACGGTGGTACGTGGTCCTGGTAGTACTCAGGTTTCTGGGAGAGTGCATCTGCCTTCCAGTTCTGGGTGCTCAGGATGTACTGGATGGCAAAGCTGAAGCTGAACTGATAGAAGAAAAGCAACCAGCGGATTTGCCACTGTTTTAACTGCTGAATGGTCTGCAGGTACTCCAGTTTCTGGTGATTGGTCTGGATCTGAATGGGGTGTCTGGCCCCTTCAATGTGGTGGCATCAGACCTCGAAGGCCACTTTGATGGCCAGCAGTTCCCTCTCCCAGATTGTATAATTCTGTTCAGTGGGAGTTAGTTGCCATGAGTAAAAGGCGCATGATCAAAGCAGGTCCGTTGGGCTCATCTGTTGGAACAGGATGGCCCTTACCACAACACTGGAAGTGTCAGTTTCTACGACAAATGGAAAGGCAGGATCAGGATGTTGCAATACAGGATCTGTGGCGATGCATATTTTTAGCACCTGGAATATGTCCCAGGTCATATAGTTTCCTAACAACTGTTCAGGTTTTCTGGAAAGGTCACTTTTTGGCCCTGGTCACACTGCAAAGATAATTGCGCTTTGTTCCTGCTTTGTTTAAATCGGGAACATTTTTCTTCGCATTGGGCTGACTAGATGCAGCTGGCCCCTCTCTTTCAGCACCCACTCGCCTGCTGCTGCGCCATCCCTCCAGGCAATCCTGCCGGCCATGGGGAGGCTCGGGAGGCTGCTGCTTCTGCCGACACTTGGGGGGGGCCGCCACCACCATCATTGCCCCACGAAAACAGGCTCCGCTGTCTCTGCCGTCTCCGCCATCCTCCTTGCCGGCCCCATCCAGGCTGCCGGAGCCCCCACCTCTCGTTCCCACCTCCAGGGCCGTCTTTTGTGCTTTTTTTAAAAAAAGCTTCCGGTTTGAGTGCTTGACTAAACATGTGCCTAATAAATCCATTATTAAACGTTAAATGGATTTATTAAACACATGTTTGCTCAAGCGCTCAAACCAGAAGCTTAAAAAAAAAAAAAAAGCACAAAGAGCATTCAGACAGCCCTAATTGCAATCATTGCGAAAGATGGGCTGTCCAGATAGGCGAAATCGTGCATTCAAAGTGGAAGTGCCAGGAAAACACTTACTTTTCCAGGGGTCAGGAAAACCCGGCATCATTGCGGGAGTGAGCCTGCTTCGGGGCGGGAGGCAGACTGGCGCGTGTGAATGTGAAACTGACATGCACAAGGGAACAGCAGCAAACTCCGATCAAAACATCAGTGTGACTGGGCCCTTTTAGTGCATCAGATACTTTCCCATTATCTGAAATCATAATGTGTCTTCTTTCCCCTGAGTACTCTGTCACCATTTCCTTTCACAACAGACCAGGGACTGCCTCGGTGCCAATTCCCTGTATAACTGGACAGGACTTATATTTCTTCCCTGAAAATATAATCCAATTCCTTTTGGCCTGATTGGGAGCCTCCACCTGCTACCAGTCACTCTTTCCTAAAATCTCAAACCCCAGTTCTTGGCATCTGTGTGAAAATGTAGTTCAACATAAGCTGATACTAGACTCTGAATTCTTAGGTGGAATTCTTTCTCAGGTTATGTTTAACACAGATAAGACCAGGAATCTCTTCCTTTATTTGAAAGGTGAACCTGTCTGACAGACTTTTAGACTCTTCAGACATCCACTCCATTAGCTGAACTTTTTCTTCACTGAATAGTAACTGCTGCTGAACACAAAACAAACTCCCTCTCCCCATAGCACACAGCTGATTTCATATTTCCCTTGGTTGGCAGGAGCAGCCTGTCACTCAAGCTCAGCATTCTGGAGCAGAGTTAACTATTCACATCCCTTCTCTGATTTTACTGCATTATGAAAACAGTGTTTTAAACGTAGTCTGTCACAGCAGCTTTTGGGTGTGCTTGAATCTGGAGCCACTATCATTTCAGGAACCTTTTACAGAACTCACAATAAGGCCAGGAGAGTTTGAATAAGTTGCACAGCCCAGATGTTAATAAATTCAAGTTTCACCCATGTAATTTGTCTTCATTTCTGGGCAAAGAGGGAATTCATTGGTCTGGTGCATAAACTAATAAATGACTCCGTACTGGATCCTAATATTATGTATCTAGGAGGGTTACTAAAAATAATGCTTTAACTGGTTTTAATTAAGAAATAATCAACTAAAGCATTGTCTGATTAACCAGTGAAGGTAAATTTGTATCTATAAGGTTTGGATTAAGGACACACTTGCCTGTTTTGATTCTGCTTACTGGAATAGAAAATGAAAAATGAAAACATTGTGGCTGACCTATCCTTCTTCTAACAATGAGTGGTAACTTTGGTTTATGCAGTTCTAAGTCACCTCTCAAGCCATCTGTATATCAAAAGGAACCACAAATGAGATTTCAGTTCTATTCAAGTGCAATGATCAGTTCAAAGGTAGATAAATTCATACTTCTTTAATATGCTGACAGGTCAATTAAAAATGCCTTTGCTTATTTCCTCATATTTGTTAAAGTATTTGTCTAAATTTGAAATCTTTGTCTTTTAGTTTAAAATACAGTATCCTTTTTTTTTAGTATATGTCTTTATTTTTAAACCAAAACAGTGAAAACAACAAAAAACAGACAAACAAACATATAAATGTGGGGGGCAACTTGCCTCATTATACAAAATAGAAACTAAACCTTGTGCCTTATTTACACACTTTTTTTCTTATCTATTGAAACATTTCAATCTTTTTACATTTCTTTTTTTCAAAAATAGAAAATTAATTATATTTCCTCAAATTTTAACTGTTCCTTCACTTCATCAAAAAACAACATTATTCTCCTTACACCAATCTCTCTATAATATAATGCTGTTTTAAAGTGGCAACATTCCATGCACTCCCATGGGCTGTGCAATGCCCTCCCTCAGCCATTGGCCCATCAGCCGCCACTCAAGAGTACTCGCGTGCCATTAGTTGGGTGCTGGGTCTGCTCCTCTTCCCTGCCCACTCCCCCTTCAGTCACTCTACCCTGTCAGAATTCCTGGCAAATGGCTTTGTCTCTTGATGCAGACACTTCAATTGCTTGCGTCCTGTGTGGAAGTAACTTTTCCCTCAGTGGCTGTTGGAAGGTGTAACGAAATGGCGGTTACCTGAGTTTGTAAGATGGCTGCTGTCTGTGGTTGTTTGTTTAAAATGTTCCACCATAAGGCTTAATTGAGCTGTAGTTCCAGAGAGGGGCCTGTAGGGGTATCACTCACTGAGTTGAATGGGGCTTCCTCATCTGCTGGACTACAGTTCCCAGCTGCCCCAAGGCAGAAAAGGGTAGGAAAACAAGGACTGTCCCAACGTGAGGGACGGCATCAATATAGACTGCAGCCCATCCAGGGAGGAGGCCATCTCCATCCCACAGGAGATTAGGAAAGGCTCCTGCTGCCTGTGCTGACCAGGCTGTCCAGGCCACAAACCAGAGACATGGGGGAACCCTGGGAGGCAGAGAAATTCAGTCACTCCACAGTCGGCTGGACTGGGGAATGACTAGAAGTTTCCCTGCTCTCTTGTGCCAGAGAGAGAGAGGCTAGCGCAGAGAGCCAGAGGCCGATGTGTAGGGAAAGAGGATGGCGTTTAACCCCTGTGGATTTATGTCTTGTTGGTTCATAGTGTGTGCTTACTCCTATAGTGTGTGCACGCTCCATAACTGTGTAAATAGATAAATTCTTTTACTTGGGCTAATAATCTGTGTTGTGCTCTGACCACATAGTCTCCCCCACTCTGCACAATAACAATGGGAAGGGTAGCCCAAGGAGGCAAGGAAAGGCCAGACCTTTGGGTTGCCAACTTTCCAGGGATCCCCCAAAGATTGGTGATTCCATCTCCAAATATGCTAATTCAGCCAGAGGGGTCTCACTGTCTCTCTAAAAAGGCAGTGATGATTCAGTGAGTTGTGGCAGCGAATTTAAGGAGTGTGATACACGCATGGGACAAGGGTAGGAGGCAAACAGCTGAGTGGTAAACTGGAGTCCGTTTCACCATGGCAGGCAACCAAGCTTGGTTCAGACAAAGGAAGGACTCCTTTTGCAGGCCTTTGTGAGGAACTCACTGGGGCCAGGCCTGAGTCTAGGGTTGCCAGCTCCACGTAGGGAGATTCCTGGAGATTTTCTGGAAGAGTCTATGGAAGCCAGGCTTTGCGGAGGGGAGAGGCCTAAGCTGAACACAGTGCCATACAGCCCACCTTCCAAAGCAGTTATTTTCTCTGGAGGGGGGAGATCTGTTGTCTGGAGTTCAGTTGTGATACCTGGTGATCTTCAGGCTCCATCTGGAAGTTGGCTGCCCTAGGCGTAGCAGTCAGTGCTTCAGAGCAGGGTCTGCTAGATCCAGGTTCTTGCTGTAGAAGCTGAGTGGGTGATTTTTGACCGGTCAAAGACTTTCAGCCTAACCTACCTCACAGGGTTGTTGTGCAAGTCAAAAGGGGGAGAAGAGAATGATGTCAGCTGCTTTGGTCCCCATTGCAGAGAAAGACTATTTTTCCTCCTGGGAAACCATTGTTGCCAGTCTCCAGGTGAGGGCTGGAGATCACTCAGAATTACAACTGCTCGCCAGATGGCAGTTCCCCTGGAGAAAATGGTGACTCTGTGGCAGTCAGGGCTTCAGAGCATGCGAGAGGCTGCAGGTGTGTGTGGGGGGGAATGGAAAGCTGAAGAGAGAGGGGGAAATGAAGGTAGGTTGATGATTGACTGGGAAGGAGATAGGGTTGCCAACTCCAGGTGGGAAATTCCTAGATATTTGAGGGATGGAACCTGGAGAGGGTGAGGTTTGAGGAGGGGTGGGACCTCAGACAGGTGCCATAGACTCCACCCTCCCAACCAGCCATTCCCTTCTGGGGAACCACTATTCCCAATCTCAGGAGAGGGGTAGAAATCACTCAGAATTACAACTGATCTCCAGGAGGGAGGGGGGAGGAGATGCAAAACTGAAATCAGTGAGGCAGATAATGGCAAGCTGATGTTTGGCTGGGAAGAAGATAGGGTTGCCATCTCCAGGTAGGGAAATTCATGGAGATTTGGGGGGTGGAGCCTGGAGAGGGTGAGGTTTGAGGAGGGGTGGGACCTCAGACAGGTACAATACCATAGACTCCTCCCTCCAAACCAGCCATTTCCTCCTGGGTAACAATTGTTGCCAATCTCCAGGTGAGGGCTGGAGATAACTGAAAATTACAACTGCTCTTCAGGTAGCAGAGATCAGTTCCTCTGGAGAAAACGGTGGATGCTGTGTCATTATACCCTGCTGAGGTCACCACAGCACATTGACGCTGAGTGCCCAAGGCCTTGGCACTCTCCCAGAGCCTCTTTCTAGAGTCCATTGTATTTATTTCCACAGCGGCTGTTATTCCTAGTATTATATATTTCCTTTATAACATTCATTTAACAGTCTATTTTTATTTCTACTTTACAGAATCATACTAATTATTTTTAAATCAAACTATCTCTTCATGTAGATATTTTTCTGATCTTCAACTTTAATCCTACATATTCTTAAAGTTTATTTTAACAGAAAAAAGGAAAATTCACTATGCTTTCAAGCTTGCAAATTTGTAAACCATTCTCAATCTTATTCCTTTATCTTCAACCATAGTCATTCGTAATTTCTTACAAATATACCAATATTCTTACTAACATTTAAAGGGAAGAAAAAAGGAAGGAGAGATATAATTTCCTAAACCTTTCTTCAAATTCTCTTCCCAGACCAGATATAATGTCTCATCTTACATTTACAGTTACTATTACTTTATTTAGTTGGGTACTGCCATAGCCCATCTTAATCAGTTAATCAGTTACTTATAAACTCAAAAGTCCCTATCAAAATCAGACTGTAGCCCTTAATTCTTCTCTTTTTCTGCCTTATTTTTTAATAAAATCATATGTTTGTGTCTCCCCTCTTTGTATATAGAGAGGTTTTCTTTTCTCAGTTCCCATTCGTATACAATCTTCAGGTTGTTTGTAAACTCCAAAAGTTTTTCTTTATTTTTTGTCTGAAATCTGTTCTTTTTTACCCTTTCAAAATTTTTGGGTTTTGTGCAGCTTTTGATTGCTCCATTGTTTCCTTTTATATAATTTCTTGCAGTCTCATTAGCTAAGAAGTTCCTTCCATAAGGTAAATCTTTTTGTTTGAGCTCCTGTTCTTGAATTTGTGTTTGTTGCAGCTGTACATCTTCTCTCTTATTTTCAGGTTCGAACAAACTTCTCTGGTCCTTTTCACAGTTTTGCTCAAATAACTCTCTCACTGCCTGGTGGACTTCCCGATAAATTGTATCAACTAACTTATCTTGAAATTGTTTCCAAGAAATCTGTGTCTCTTGTATATCTTCATCATTTTCAACACTATCTGGAGCTTTACATGCAGTTTGGGACTCCATTTCTTAACCCCACAGAGTCAATAGCCTCAAGGTTTGTGTTTCCTCCTAATCTTACACAGCTGGCCGCAGTTCCAAAGTGCCTAGAAGCAATCCTTAGCCGTATTTTTCAAAGTTCCTTTAAGTTCATTTCGATCAGAAAAAAAAATAATGCTTGGGATTCAAATACTCCCCTTAATTGTTCCAGTAGAAAAATGTTTCCAATTAGTCAAATAGCTTTAATAAAGTCCTCTCGATAGCAGAATCTTTTGATTTTCAGATGTTTCTTTAGTAAGTACTCTCAGTTGAATGTGCTCTTCCTAGCCTTGTGTCTCTTTAAATTAAGAGTGTGAGACTCCCTGGACTTAGCGGTCGAAACTGGGCGGGGGACCTCCCACCCTAGATCTAAGTCACTTTAAAGTTGTAAGGCTAGGCAGCCGATGTTTATGAGGGTAATAAAGCTGTCTTTTGAAGAATGTTATCTACTCACAATCTTTTCAAGCTTTTCTCAGGCTGTATTTCTGACTCCCCCCCACACACACACTTCGTCTGGTAGAGACAGCTTCGACTCACAATGTGAGTCTCTTTATTTGCTCGGTGCTTCGGGCAAAGCTTGGCTGGCCCCCGTTGTTGCCACTAAACGGGGTGTCAAGTTGAAGCCCCTTGCTCCCAACCTTTTCTCCAAGGGTTGGTGGTGTCTCACTTGCGTAGAGACACCTAACCGAAAGCAATAAAGCCGGCATGGCAGGAGAGCAACTCTCTGCCATGACTGTGAGGACATGCTGCAACCAGAAACTCAAAATACAGTATCCTTTTGATGCCTTGTAATGGCAAGGGTGACAAAATTTACCAGTTACGCATATACAAATTGGATACTTACATGAACTTTAGTGAAGAGATGATTGGGACCCCCAGTTTCCCTGATTTTGGGGTGTTAACTATATCCAATCTGACAAAGTTCTTTGATCAGCAGCAATTCAACTTCTGGGCCTTCACAGACTTTCTTTTTTAAAAAATGAAAGCTGGGAATTCAGAGAACATGTTTAATTTTCACAACAACATATTTATATATTGGTATAAATGAAACTACTCTTCTTCAGGTGGGGGAAGGGAAAGTAGTGGTTTGACCACAAAAGTCCAATAACTAAAAAGTGGCCTGGAGGTGGGTGGGAGTGGGCAGGACAAAGATGACTGACGGAAATGTTATGCATGAGGAAAAAGCTGACTAAAAGCTTCCAGAAAAAGCTTGGGATAAAAGTGGTCTCAAAAGAGTTTGAGTCAGCTTTTTCCTCATGCATAATATTTCTATCAGTTTTCTTTGTCCCACCTGCTCCCACCCGATAGAAGGCAGAGCAGTAGGTGACTGGAAACTCACCATGAAAATGTTCTGAATAAGGTCACTGCTTTGGGCTTCAGAACATTCAGAACCATCCCCTCCTTTAACTATGAATCCGGAGGATGTGGGGGAGGGAGGGTCCATGGCATTAGACAATTTGCTGTTCCATTAATGAAGAAGGCCGTTGTCAGAGTACCAAGTGCCAAAATTAGCAGGAAAAATCTCCTACAAAGATTGAAATAAAATTGCCCCCATGAAATTTAAGGGAGTGCTGGTCTAATCCAATTTTGGATTAAGCCACTGATTATATGCAATATACTCATAACTATCATATAAACTCTGAAGTTCTAAAGCAGATTTAGTATGTATATTTAAGGCATCAGAATAATATCTCTAGATGCCTTAATGGGCAACTGCACTTTAAAAACAAATAGCACTTGCCTGTATCTTACCACTCCTTTAAATGGAATTTGACCCTTTATCAGGAGTTTTCCTCCAACAAATATTATTATCTTCTGTTGGAGGAAGAGCCACTTAAGTCGGACAAACAATCTTTAGGGTGGAAGAACTTAAGGATATTGCTAAAGTAGAATATTGCTTGCTTTGGAAGGTAGACTCTGGAAGATTTTGTGAAGGTAAATATCTAACAATTACAGAGTCCAAAAAAATCTTTATATACCGGAATATAAAGATAAAAGAACTATTTTTTTTTAAAAAAAAAAATATCTGTTAAGGTTTGAGACTGGGTTTCATTTTTAAATGTCATTCATAACTGCAACACTGAAAGGGAAAAATGCATCCACCTTGAGTCCTGGTAAGAAAGTTGGGCTATAAATGAATATCATATATCTCTCCTTATATATAAAAGAGTTTTGGTGGCTCTCCTGGACATGCTTCCACAGCCTTTGGCCCACTCAGCTGCCACTCTCACAGTCTCCCAATCCCATGGCTGCATTGGATCTCTGCGTTGGCTCAGCCCCGCCCACCGAGCTGGCGGACAGCATTTCACCCTCAGTCTGGAGGGAGCCAGTGAAGGGGATGGACGATCCACCAAGACAGCGGCAACACCTCCATGGGGGAGAAGGAGGCAGACCTAACAAGCAGTGGCAAGCAGGGGAAGCATTCACCTTTGCTGCCCCTCACAGCTCCTCTCCCTTGGCCACAAGGCTTGCACTGCAGACAACATAAGAACATAAGAACATAGGAGAGGCCAATGTTGAATCAGGCCAATGGCCCATCTAGTCCAACACTCTGTCACACAGCAGCCAAAAATACCAAGTGCCATCAGGAGGTCCAGCAGTGGGGCCAGGACACTAGAAGCCCTCCCACTGCGTCCCCCTCCAGCACCAAGAATAGAGTGCATCACCTGCCCCAGACTGAGAGTTCCCATCTATACCCTGTGGCTAATAGCCACTGATGGACTTCTGCTCCATATGTTTATCTAATTCCCTCCTGAAACTGTCCATGCTTGTAGCTGCCACCACCTCCTGTGGCAGTGAATTCCATACAATAATCACTCTTTGGGTGAAGAAGTACTTCCTTTTATCTGTTCTAACCCGACTGCTCAGCAATTTCATGGAGTGCCCACGAGTTCTTGTATTGTGAGAAAGGGAGAAAAGTACTTCTTTCTAAACCTGCTCAATCCCATTCATAATCTTATAAACCTCAATCATGTCACCCCTCAGCCGTCGTTTCTCCAAGCTAAAGAGCCCCAAGCGTTTTAACCTTTCTTCATAGGGAAGGTGTTCCAACCCTTTTATCATTCTAGTTGCCCTTCTCTGCACTTTTTCCAATGCTATAATATCCTTTTTGAGATGTGGTGACCAGAACTGTACACAGTATTCCAAATGAGGTTGCACCAATGATTTATACAGGGGCATTATGATACTGGCTGGTTTGTTTTCAATACCCTTCCTAATAATCCCCAGCATAGCGTTGGCCTTCTTTGTTGCAATTACACACTGTCTAGACATTTTCATTGAGTTATCTACTACGACTCCAAGATCTCTCTCTTGGTCAGTCTCTGCCAGTTCAGACCTCATCAACGTGTATTTATATTTAGGATTTTGGCTCCAATGTGCATCACTTTGCACTTGGCCACATTGAACCCCATTTGCCACGTTGACGCCCACTCACCCATCATCGACAGATCCCTTTGGAGTGCCTCACAATCCTCCCTGGTTTTCACCACCCTGAACAACTTTGTGTCATCTGCAAATTTAGCCACTCCACTGCTTACTCCCAATTCCAAATCGTTAATAAACAAGTAAAAAAGCATCGGACTGAGTACCGATCCCTGTGGTACCTCACTGCTTACCACCCTCCACTGAGAAAGTTTCCCATTTATACTCACTCTCTGTTTCCTATTTATAAGCCAGTTTTTGATTCACAAGAGGACTTGTCCTTTTATCCCATGACTATTGAGCTTACTTAGGAGCCTTTGATGAGGAACTGTATCAAACGCTTTCTGGAAGTCAAGGTAAATAATATCTATTGGGTCCCCCTTGTCCACATGTTTGTTCACTCCCTCAAAAAACATGAACAGGTTAGTGAGACAAGATCTTCCCTTACAGAACCCATGCTGAGTCTGCCTCAATAGTTTTTGTTCATCAATGTGCCTACTAATTCTTTCCTTCATAACAGTTTCCACCAACTTACCTGCTATTGATGTCAGACTGACTGGCCTGTAATTTCCTGGATCTCCCCTGGAGCCCTTTTTAAAGATGGGAGTGACATTAGCTACCTTCCAGTCCTCAGGAATGGAGGCAGATTTTAAAGAAAGATTACATATTTTTGTCAGGAGATCCACAAGTTCACATTTGAGTTCTTTCAGAACTCTCGGATGAATGCCATCCGGGCCTGGTGATTTATTAGTTTTTAAATTATTCATCAGTCGGAGGACTTCCTCTCTTGTCACCGCAATCTGGTTCAGGTCTTTCAAACCCCCTCCCAAAATCAGTGCTTCTGGAGTGGGCAAGCACTTCTCCTCTTCCACAGTGAAGACAGAGGCAAAAAATGCATTCCGCTTCTCAGCCATTTCCCTATCATCCTTCACTACTCCTTTTACCACTTGGTCATCCAAGAGCCCCACTGCCTCCCTGGCTGGCTTCCTACTTCTAATATATTTGAAGAAAATTTTATTGTTGGCCTTTATGTTTTTTGCGATATGCTCCTCATATTCCCTTTTTGCTTACCTGATCACAGACTTGCATTTTATTTGCCACAGTCTGTGTTCCCTTTTATCAACCTCACTGAGACTAGCTTTCCATCGCTTAAAGGAACCCTTCTTACCTTTTACAGCTTCCATTACTTTATTAGTTAACCATGCAGGCTTTTTTCTATACCTATTTGTGCCTTTCCTAACCTGCGGTATATATTTTTTCTCAGCTTCTAGGATTGTATTTTTAAATAGTCTCCAAGCTTCCCCAATGGTTTTGACCTTTTCCACTCTTCCTTTCAATTTCTTCCTCACATGTCCCCTCATACCAGAGAAGTTACCCCTTTTAAAGTTAAAAGTGGTTGCATCAGTCTTTTTGGGCAACTCCCTATCTGTACAAATGTTAAACTCAATGACATTATGGTCACTGTGCCCAAGCGGTGCAACCACTTTTACATCTCTCACCAGGTCCTGGGTGTTACTTAGGACCAAATCCAGGATCGCCTCTCCCCTGGTAGGATCTGTGACCATCTGTTCCATAGCACAGTCATTGAGAGTGTCTAAAAACTCAATCTCTTTTTCCCGACTAGAACTCATATTGACCCAATCAATGTGTGGGTAGTTAAAGTTGCCTATTACAACACAGTTATTCCGTCTAGCTGCTATCTTTAATTCATTCATCATTTTATAATCCTCCTCTATCTTTTGATCTGGTGGACGATAACAAACTCCCACTGTTAAGCCTCCTTTTGGACCCACTATTTCAACCCATAGCATTTCCAGAAGCGAATCTAATTTTCTTACCCTCTCAATCTTACTGGACTGTATACCCTCTCTGACATACAGAGCCACCCCACCTCCAACCCTTCCCCCCATCCTTCCGATATAATTTATAACCAGGAATCACCATATCCCACTGATTTTCCTCATCCCACCAAGTTTCTGTAATACCTACAATGTCTATTCCCCCCTCCCCCCAACACCAAGCATTCCAACTCCCTGATTTTACCCTGGAGACTTCTAGCATTTGTGTATAAACACTTATAGTTTCCCACACTTGTTAAGCCCACAGCCTTCCTCTTGCTGCCTCGAGACCTTGCCAGGCAGTTCCTATCATTAGCCACAGTCTCAGTGGACAATTTTAATCCATTTCCTTGTACAAAAGTAACAGCTACCCCTTCATCTCTTTGAGATGAGCCATCCCGAACCAGAGACTTTTCATCTCCTGTTGGCTTTCCCCTATTATTCAGTTTAAAAACTGCTCTGCCACCTTTTTGATTTTGAGCGCCAGCAGCCTGGTTCCTTCTCGGGACAAGTGGAGACCATCCCTTTTGTACAGCTCCCTCTTGTCCCAAAAAGCATCCCAGTGCCTAACAAACTTGAACCCTTCCCCCCTACATCATCGTCTCATCCACGCATTGAGACTCCTGATCTGTACCTGTCTCTCCAGCCCTGCGCGTGGAACAGGTAGCACTTCTGAGAAGGCTACTTTGGAGGTCCTGGCCTTGAGTTTCCTGCCCAGCAGCCTAAATTTCTTCTCCAGGACCTCACGACTGCATTTCCCCACATCGTTGGTGCCGACGTGCACCACAACCACTAGCTCCTCCCCAGCACTATTTACCAGCCTATCTAAAACATGCGTAATGTCCGCTATCTTTGCACCAGGCAGGCAAGTCACCATACGGTCAGTATGCAGGTTCACCACCCAGCTGTCTACCTGCCTAAGGATGGAATCACCAACTACCAAGAGCCCCCCTCTCACCCTTCCCAGGGACGGTTCCTTGGTACGAAAGGATACCCGTTCACCAGCTGAAGAAGCGGTCCCTTCTGAGGGCACATTCCCCTTATCCTCAGCATGGTGCCCCATTTCCCCTTGACCCTCATGCTCCCTGGCAGCAGCTGGACTGCCAGATCCAGAGTGGGCCATATCTAACAAGTCCCTGAGAGTCTTCTCCGTGCACCTAACTGACTGTCTCTACTTCTCCAGGTCAGCCACCTTGGCCCCCAAACCCCCTGCTGGCATTCTGGCTTCATAATTGTTTTTAAACAAATACTTTTATATAACCCCCCTTTTAAAACCCTTTGTATTTATGTGGTTCCTGTTGTAGAAACCTACTTACCTTACTGGGGACCCAAGGAGCCCAGGTCCCTGGCTTTCTGGCTCTTCCTGGGTGTCTTACAGAGCCTGTAGGCTAAGAGTCCCTAGGCCAAGAGCCTCACCCTTTGGCTCTCACCCTTCGGCTCGTGCCAGAGGCTCATGCCCCTTGCAAGCTTCCTGCCTTAAATAGACACGTCCCCCAGGAGAGGGTGTGGCCAGCAGCTATTCAAATTCACCCTAGGCACTTAATTACAGGCAAACAATGACCCTTTCACACCCTAACTCCAGCAGCCAGGAGTCTACTATTCAATTTCACCCAGGCACTTAATTACAGGCAAACAATGACCCTTTCACACCTTAACTCCAGCAGCCAGGAGTCTGCTACAACTCACCCACACACTCCCAAATACAGTCCCCCACACAGTACCTTCTCAGCTAAAGCACCTCAGCTGAAAGTAAATAAATAAAAAAACCACTCACCCCTCTGGCAGCTCTAACACCTTGCTCCTTCTCAGAGCTCACCTGGGTCAGAGAAGGCTGCCCAGTGCCTTTCAAAGGATCCCCCACCTTCCTTCAGCACTGGCGGCAGTGCCAGGGAGGGTCTAGCCTAGAGGAAACAAGCTGAGGCTCCCGGAAAGCTGGACTCTCTCCTGAGGAAAACTCTTCTCTTGGCTCCTGTGTGAGACTAACTGTGACTAACTGTCTCCTCAGTGGCTGTTGGTAGGCAACCAAATAACCAAGCTTGCTTCTGTGAGTAAAAAAACAAAGGACTTTCAGCATAACCCCCTTAAACTTAACACGCCTCTCACTCCTTTTTGGCTCCACCATGGCTGGCTGGCTAATGAGGTGGTCCAGGGACCATCAAACCATTCTCTTCAACCCCCTGCTGTGCGGCTGACTTTCCCCTAGGGTTGCCAATCTCCAGGTGAGACCTGGAGGTCCTCCACAGTTACAATTGGTCTCCAGTTGACAGAGATCAGTTCCCCTGGAGAAAATGGTTGCTCTGGAAGGTAGACCCTATGGCATTATCCTTCCGCCCCCCCCCCAATGCTGCCCTCCACAGGATCCACCCACCAAATCTCCAGGTAGTTCCCTAATCAGAGGTGACAACTGTGCCTTCTCCTCAGTGCCTGTTGCTAGGCAACCAGGTTCTGTCAGTAAAAGCCCCTTTCCAAACCTATTTTGGCCTTTGGGAGAAAATGCATTGGGGCCAGTCTTGATAGGGTTTCCAACTCCAGGTGAGAAATACCTGGAGATTTGAGGGATGGAGCCTGTAGAGGGTGAGGTTTGAGGAGGGGTAGGACCTCAGACAGGTACAATGCCTGTCTCCACCCTCCAAGCCAGTTATTCCCTCAGGGGGGAACCATTGTTGCCAATCTCCAGGTGGGACCTGGAGATCTCCCACTGTTACAATTGATCTCCAGATGACAGAGATCAGTTCCTCTGGAGAAAATGGCTGCTTTGGAGGGTAGACCCTATCCCAGGTATTTCCCTAATCAAAGGTGGTAACTGTGCTTTCTCCTCAGTGCCTGTTGCTAGGCAACCAGGTTCTGTCAGTAAAAGGCCCTTTCCACACCTATTTTGGCCCTTGGGAGAAAACTCATTGGGGCCAGTCCTAACAGGGTTGCCAACTCCAGGTGGGAAATTCTTGGAGATTTGAGGGATGGAACCTGGAGAGGGTGAGGTTTGAGGAGGGGTGGGACCTCAGACAGGTACAATGCCATAGACTCCACCCTCCCAGCCAGCCATTTCCTCCTGGGGAACCACTGTTCCCAATCTCAGGAGAGGGTTGGAAATCACTCAGAATTATAACTGGTCTCCAGGAAGGGGGGGGGGGAGTAGATGGAAAGCTGACATCAGAGGGGCAGATAATGGCAGGTTGATGCTTGGCTGGGAAGGAGATAAGTTGGGGAATTCACAGAGATTTGAGGGGTGGAGCCTGGAGAGGGTGAGATTTGAGGAGGGGTGGGACCTCAGGTACAATGCCATAGACGCCACCCTCCAAACCAGTCATTCCCTCCTGAGGAACCATTGTTGCCAGTCTCCAGGGGAGGGATGGAGATCACACAGAATTACAACTGCTCTTCAGATGGCTGAGATCAGTTCCTCTGGAGACAATCATGGACTCTGTATCATTATACCCTGCTGTGGTCACCACAGCAAATTGGCACTGAATGCCCAAGGCCTTGGCGCTCTCCCAGAGCCTCTTTCTAGAGCTTGTTATATTTATTTCCACAACGGCCCTTATTCCTAGTATATATGTAAAAGGCAAGCCACCTACTCTCCTATTGGCCACTGGGGAAGCTGTCTTGGTGTCCTATTGGCCTGTCCTGTCAGCTCCTTTGTTCTTACACCCCCACTTTTGACATATTGATCCTTGGGAGTTGTAGCAAAGGAAATTAGAACTACAGCTCCCAAATTGGGAGTCCCAAGAGGCCATGGGGCATTAGCAGGAATCAGTTAAACTGTTAATCAGTTAAAGTGTTAAACAGGAAGCAGCTTTGGAATTGAAAGGGGTTGGGGGGGAAAGGAATGCCTGGCCATCTCCCTGAAATACAAGTGATCTCCAGACTACAGAGATCAGTCCCCATGGAGAAAATGGTTGCTTTGGAGGGTTAGCTCTATGGCTGTATACTTCACTTAAGTCCTTCAACAAACCTGACCATTCCCTTAGTATTGCCAACCTCCAGGTGGCACCTGGAGATCTCCAAGATAAGTTCTCCTGGAGAAAATGGTTGCTTTGGGCAGCGGCCTCTATAGCATTATACCCTGCTGAGATCCCTCCCCACCCCTTCCTTCCCCAGGCTCTACCCCTCAAATCTACAGGTATCTCCCAACCCAGAGTTGGCAACCCTGTAACTGGCTACAGAACCACTTTCCAGACCCTTATACCCAGAAAACATGGCATAGGAGGAGGTGCTTTTCTACCTTAGCTGCCACTGCATAGCCCCAAATCAATGTAAGTCGGGGTGGAGGGAACAATACCTGTCACTATGCGGCTCTCCTCCCATACTACCCATTTGGGGCAGTAAAATGACTTGAGACAGCCCTGCCTTATAGCTAAGCAGAAGGAAATAAACATGGCTTGCCTCCCTCTATTTTCCCCTTCCCTCCACTGCCCCACCAACCGCAATCAGGGCACTCACCTGGAGCTTCTTTCTAGATCATGTTGTATTTCTTCCCACAATGGACCTTACTCCCAGTTAATAAATACAATTCAAAATTGTACACATTCATAGTAGAAAATTCTACACACAATTATTTTTTGTAAACATTAACAATTTAAGAAACTCTTCTTCAAAGCCCATACCAGCTAAACACACAGCCAGGGATTCCTTGTTCTCTGCATGGCTGCTGATTATTAATCTTTGTGTTTGAAGACATATGTTTAAATGTTATCTCTGGCTCCTTGTCATATATGTACTGCAGGCACTTCTTTCTCTCTGGCATCCTCCTACGCTTCCTCTTATGAGGTTGACACTCAATGTATTATCAACTGTAGAATCAGGAGAAAAGAAGAAAGCTAGTAAAGTGGAAAAATGTTTCTATCCATCGCTAAATGTCAGAAAAATAAAATGTATACTACAACTTAACTTTATGTGACCTCAGGCAACAAGGGTATTGATAATAGTGTTAGTAGAAATTGTCATCTCCCTCATTTTAGGATACAATCCAAACCAAGTTAAGCAATTTTAACCAATTGATCTCAATAGCAGAGGATTCACTTAGTGATGTGTGAATATTGACTATTTTATCTTTTAAACTTTTTATATGTGTATTTTTGTCAACATTCTATTTGTCCACTTTATGCTCTTGTTTTTACAGATTAATTTGTACATTTTTATGTACAATCTGTGCAGTATTTCTATGCACAATGCATAGGGTTGCCAACTCTGGGCTGGGAAATTCCTGGAGATTTGATGGTAGAGTCTGAGGAGGGCAGAGTTTGGGAAGGGAGCTCAGCAGGGGTGACATGAGTCCACCCTCTGAAGCTGCCATTTTCTCCATGGAAACTGATCTCTGTAGTCTGGAGATCAGTTCTAACCTGGAGGTTGGCAACCTTATATCACAAGCATCAATGAAGCATGTACATTTTGTGGGGGGGAACAGTTCAAGTAAATGGAAAATGGTACAGAAAATGAAAAACTCACAGATTCAGTTCACAAAAAGGAATGTAAAATCAAAATGAGGATGCATCAGATAAAAATGGAATGAGAAATTCAAAACCATCCCATGCCTAAGTTTCTGATGAAAAGCAATGAGGTTTTGTGGGCTATCCTTAGCAGGCTGAATCTGAATGCTACTCGGGTCTATTCAATGAAGCTTGGTCCTAGGAAAGTGTTCTTAGGATTACTCTTGCAATTGTTCAGCCATGGCTATGTTGTGCTGTACACACTTGGGCAATACATTTCACATATACTATCTTGATTTTCTTTAATCCTGTAAAGTTAGTCTCCACATTGCTGTGAGAGAGTGGCATGCCTAAGGTCAAATCCATAACAGGAGATCTATTTCAGCCATGGACTCTCAGAAGATTCAGGTGGTGATGTATTTGCCCTGTGGAAACACACACATATAACTGTCAGGCAGTTTGATCATGTCTGCAGCTGCTGCAGTAAAATGGTGTGTTTACACCCCAGCAGCTACAGAAGCATTCTGTGTGAGTGACTGTGTCCCACTGATTTCATAAAGACTTATTCCACCGCTTAGGGGCACTTCTTTGCCAGTTCTAGGGAGGGCAATACTTGTTTCATTTTCTAATCTGATGAAGCTAACTGTGCAACTTATCTACACCACAGAGGGTCTTTAACTCAGCATGAGCACAACACAAACAGCATGCCTTCCTGCCTCCTGCCGAAGCAAGGAGCATGAGGTGTAACTTTAATGGTTATGTGAGCATAAATTTTTTCCAAGGGCAACATAATGAGGTCTTGTCTTTTTTAAATATCTTCTTTTATGGCATTTTAAGACTATGAAAATATTTACTCAAATACATTATTCAGAGGTACATTTTACTGGGAAGCGAGATTGTTTTGCTTGACAGTTTGGGGTTTTTTTTGTGTTTTGTTTTTTGATAAAGTGAAAGTCTACAAGTAAGCAGTGTGGTGGAATCACGACTAACAGACGTTTGTCATATGGGTAACCTGTAGCATATTCTGTGTGGGAAGATTATAAAGCAGATGCTTTCATGACTCGATGACCCACTGCTTTGAAACCCTGGAATTAAAAGTACTTTCATACAATCGAGTACAAACAAACTTAAGGGATTGAGATGCCAGTCCTGGGTCTCTGACATCAGCCATCATCAGTCTGTGTGAACAGGCCATATGTGTATCCAAACTGTATGAACATAGGTTTGTCCACATGATTAGGAATCGAAGCATTTGCAAGATTTCCACATGAAGAATTTGTACATATATAGGCCTGTTCGAACAGATGACTGAACACACAGAGATGAGGGCATGAACTCTTACCATAAGCCTCCTTCCTGTATTTATTTAGTGCTTACTTTGATTATCTGAAAGAGAGACATACATTTTCATGTGGTGGGATGAGCACTTGCAGTAAACAAACTACCCCCTTTCTGACAGACCGACAGGGATCAGCTTTCTGCAGCATTTGTGATTATGTGAACAAAACCTTCATTCATTCAGTTGTAAGTAGAGAAGCTTCTGTGAATACACTGGTTTGGATCTAGGGTTGCCAACCTCTGGGTGGGGGCCTGAAATGCTCCTGGAATTACAATTGATCTCCAGACTACAGGGATCAGTTCAACTAGAGAAAATTGTGGTTTTGGAGGGTGGACTGTATGGCATTATACCCTGATGAGGTTCCTCCCCACCCCAGACTTCACTCCCAAAGCTCCAGGATTTTTCCAGCCTGGAGTTAACAACCCAGAGAACATTTCCATTAATAGAAGGGGAATGCTTTCCACTAATTTCCTCTATCTCACTGTGATTCCTGGAGGTCCCCCATTCCTGAGGAGCAACAGTGTCACTCATTTCAGGGATGACTTCGGACCTCAGCAGGAAGGGAAAGACAAGGAAGTCCTGTTCCACTGATGGAAATCCATTCTGTCATTGGAAATTTGTTCTGGGATCCAAACACTTCAGCTGAACCCAGGGAGGATGGGGTCATAGACAGTGACCACAAATCTAGTTCCCATTCCCACAAACTGAATGTATGAACTCCTGGGGCAAGTTTTGAGAATAGGTTTTTAGGACTTTCTAAACTCAGAAGTAAAATGAAAATGAAATTGGTAATTTACTAATGACTATGTACAACAACCTAAATTTTGTGATCTTAAGATGTATATGAGTAAATCTCAGATAGAGTTCCTTAGTGAATGTAAAAAACATACATGAACAATATGCACGAACAGATGGGTTTTTGGATATTACTCACTCGATGAATGTGAATCATCTCCACATCAGTTTCATACATTGCCTGTGCAATGTACAAAATCACTTCTCATACTCCAAGTTGTGAGATGTTCCATGGGCAGTGGTTATGTGGATTTGGAGGAGAGAGCACTTGAGACTTAGGAAACTTTTATAATACTTGTTTTTATTTACAGATAAGCGAGTACAACACAGGTGGCATCAAAGAGGCACTCCTGCAAGGCAGCAGATCCTTTACCCCACATTTGATCCACAAGATGAGAGATCCTGCACTTGACCTCTTTTAAATATTGAGGCAAGAGATGATAGTCAAACGAAGAAAGCTTTATTCCCCCCTTGGTTCAAATAAGATAGTCTTTAAGGTATGACGGAGCGTCTGGGTTGACCTTCGTGGCCACAGCATACCTTCCAGAGACTGTCTGGCACATTGGGTGCCCTGGAAATGGTCAGCGTCTCAGTTGTCCGGGGCCCCGTCAGCTTCGGCAAAGTCTTGGATGGGTTCAGTGTCCAAGCGGCAAGGTGCCGGCTCAACCAGTGGGCTAGATGTCACAGCACCCCTAGCAGGAGACAGTTTGCTGTGAAGAGCTGGCACAGCAGGCAGGGGAGGTAGTCTCAGTCAGTTCAAGAGGACACAGTTCTCTCTGTCGTCTGTCAGCCTCCCGGGCCAGAGGTGGCATTTGCAGGTCCTCTGGGGGACTCATCTTCCAAGCTCTGACAGTATTTGCAGGTCCTCTGGGGGACTCATCTTCCAAGCTCTGACATTTCCCAGACAGGACACAGGAACTGGGGAGCATTGCAAGGTCCTAGCAGGAACTGGTGTGTGTTGCAACAACTCACCCCTGGCCAGCCAGTGATGTCAGAGTTGGGCCAGGTGATGGCAGCGGACCTGTCTGGCATCATCCTGCACCTCATAAGAAATGGGCCCCGTAGTGCAGAGGATGGTAGCTGGGACCCAATGTGGACCTTCCCCATAGTTCCAAGCATAGACGGCATCCTGGAGGCAATGGGGTCATGGCTGGTGTCTGGTGCCAGGTCCAGGTGGAGGCGACTCAAGTGAGTGGACAGCTGATGTCCCATGAGGAGCTCTGCTGGGGACCTTCCCGTGGCTGTGTGCGGCAAAGAGTGTTGGTGGAACAGGAAACTCGTGAAGTTGGCTGGGAAGTTTCCTCCACTGAGCCTGTGGAGCAAGTCCTTCAGAGTCCTCATCATGCGCTCCACCTGGCCGTTCGTCTTCAGATGGAAAGGAGCCGAGGTGATGTGCCTGATGCCTTGCTTGTTCAGGACGACAAGGTCCAGCAGACTGAAGGTAGCAAACAGGTGGTCCAGGCAGCAGCCAACAATGGCTGAGGTCATGGAGGTGACAGGGAAAACCTCCAGCCACTTGGAGTATGCATCCACGGCTAGCAGGCGTGTTCTGCCTTGAAAGGGGCCAGCAAAATCCACATGAATGCAGGACCAGGGACCCTGCAGCTTTTCCCGTGGGTGAACAGGGACTGAGGGGCTTCTGGCCTTGACTCCTGGCAGGGCTGGCAAGTTCGGACCCACTGCTCTTTTGGTCGAGCCCCAGCCACCAAAAGGAGCTCCTCGTGACTGCCTTCATCTTCATGATGCTGGGGTGCCCCACATGTAGGGCATCCAGCACCTGCTGTTGGAGTGGGGAAGGGACCACGACTAGTTTCCCCACAGGAGGCAACCTTTGCTCACTGACAGTTCTGTGGATCGTGTCTGGAAAGGTTGGAACTCGGCCTCGAGCTTCCCAGGTGGCCATCCCTTCTACACATAGTGAAGGATGCAGCTGAGCGTTTGGTTTCAGGTGGTGTGGAATGCGATGTCGGCAACTGTGAGCAGAGGCTGAGGAAGTTCCTCGATGAGGAGCGTTTCATGGATCGGGGCCCCATGTTCTTGCAATGGCAGGTGGCTGAGGGCATTGGCATGCCCGATGGCTTTTCCAGGCCTGTGGATGAGGTCGAAGGCATAGGCAGAGAGGAGGACGGCCCAACTCATCATCCATGGAGATAAAATCTGGGGCTTTTGGCGATCCTTCATAAAGATGCCAAGCAGTGGTTTATGGTCAGTGACGAGCTCGAACTCATAACCATAGATGAAATCGTGGAACTTTTTTATGGCTGCAATGATAGCCAACACCTCCCAGTCTATCTGGGCATAGTTCCTTTCTGCATCAGATAAAGTCCTGGAATAGAAAGCTATGGGGGCCTCCTGGCCAGATGGCAACCTGTGGCTTAAGACTGCCCCAATCCCACAGGACGACGCATCGCAGGCCAAGACGAGGGGTTTCTTCTCATCATAGTGGATGAGGACTCTGTCAGAGACTAGGAGAGCTTTAACGGCTTGGAACGCTGCCTGCTGCTTGAGACCCCACATCCACGATGCTGTTTTGTCCAATAGCCGATGGAGAGGCTCAGCGACAGCTGCTTTGATTGGCAGGAAGGAGTGATAGAAGTTAATTAGTCCTAAAAAGGACTGTAGCTCTTTCTTCGATTTTGGTGGGGGCGCCTTATGGATCGCAGCAACCTTGTCTGGAGCCAGATGGATGCCATCTTTGTCCAGGAGGAACCCAAAAAATTGGACTGCGGGGACGAAGAACTCACACTTCTCCTTCTTCACCCACAGGCCTATCTCTTGTAAACGGTGGAGCACTTCTCACACATGAGCAGTCAGTTCAGGTTCTGAGGCCCCTGCAATTGATACATCATCATAATAGGGGATGATGCCTGGCAAGTCTCTCAAAAGGCATTCCATCAGTTCCTGGGAAATTCCAGGGGTGACACCCCAAACTGCAAAAAGTTCACTTTGAATGCACCTCGATGTGTCATGATTGTCTGCACCTTGGCCGTGGTCGCATCGACAGGCAGTTGCTGGTATGCCTGGGCTAAGTCGATTTTGGTGAGCACCTGGCCCCCAGAGATGGATGCTAAGAGATGGCTCACCACAGGAACTGGGTATGCATGCAGCTGCAGGGCCTTGTTGAGGATGCACTTGTAATCTGCACACAACTGGATCAAACCGTCTGGTTTGACTGGAATGATGATTGGAGTCTCCCATTGAGCATTGGGAACAGGCTCCAGGATGCCTTGAGCCAGCAGCTTATTGATTTGCTCATTGATATGCGGCTAGAGAGCGATGGGGCATTGCCACAGCTTAAGGAGTGTGGGTTGGACAACAGGATTCAAGGTGAAGGAGACAGGTGGACCTTTGTAACAATAGTGATTTAGCTCTAGGCGCCCTAGTGATTTCAGTCTGGGAAGCATTCGGTTAGGCCTGGGATCCCATCCTCATCACCAGTTTTAAGTATTGAGGCAAGAGACGATAGTCAAATGAAGAAAGTTTTATTCAACATTGCTCAGCTCAGGACTGCTCTGCAAAGAGCAGCACTCAAACTTATATGATTCCATAACTGAATATATACAATGTAACTATATACAGATGGTCTGATTGGATCTAAGCATAGCTCTGTGATAGGTTACCTTGGGTGGCTTCAGGACCAATGGATGGTCTTTATTGGACAGCCAATCAGAACAAGGGGATTAGGATACCTCTGTGCAACTCACAACAAACAGCAGAGAATAACCCAAACACAACAGGCTCTAGAGAGGTCTATAGTAATGGAACCATTACTCAGGTAGCAGCACACAATAATTCAGTGGCTAGCTACCACCCAGTTAATATTGTCCATTTATACACAGCATCACCTGGAGACTGTGCATTGTAAACATTCTTCATTCCTCCATATCAATGTGTAGTATCATTGGTGTTGATTCACATTTTCCATTGAATCAATGTAGTCCTGATATATGTACTAGAGATAACTCAGAATTATATACGCATGGCAAAAAGATTATTATTATTATTTATTTACTTCATTTAAAAACTGCCTTTCTCCTTACTGGGTACCCTGTGGCTTACACTATTCTCCTCTCCACCATTTCATCCTCACAACAACAGACCTGTGAGATAGGTTAGGCTGAGAGTGTGTGGCTGTGCCCCAAGGTCACCCAGTGAGCTTCCATGGCACAAGTGGGGAGTCAAACCTGGGTCTCCCAGATCCTAGTCTGACACTCCTAATCACAACACAAAATTGGCTCTATGTCAATATCATTTCAGGAAAAGAAGCAATCTGATGAATGCTGTATGCTGTAAGGAGGTGTTACATAAATCCTTCCAAGCAGCTCTGTGTTTTGATCACAAAAACCATTTTTCTCGTTGTTTCTTATTCTTTTGTGTACTTGCCTTCCATGCTTTGGTCAGACTTCTCTGTATCTGAACCTGCAAAGCAGATTGCTAGGCAACAGAGTCTGAAAAAGAGGAGCTTCCACCCCAGCCCCATTACTGTTGAGATGCTGATAGAAAACTGACAATGCGAGGAGCCCACTGACTGAACATGTGAAGGGGAGGGGGGAGCTTAGCACTGGAAAGAAGAGAGGAAGGTAAAATACAGGGCTGCTGCAGGAGATAAAACTAAATGGCTTGAAAGGTAATGCAATTTAAAAGCAGAAATTATACCATGCAATAGAGGAGAAGGAATAAAAAGAGGATAATTTTAAGAGTTAAATATGCTAGTCCAACAGATACAAAGATGTATTCATTAAAATAGATTGTGTTGGTTATAAATATACTTGTCAAAAAAAATGTTGAGGGATAAAACTGCTTGTCATTTGTGACAATCCGTTCCCTGGTCTATGGATATATCTTCAGAGTCTCAAGCATTGCCCACTAAAATGAGAGTTTAGCCTTGTCTTCCTGAATGCTATTGCAGCAGCAGCTCTCCACTATCGTCTCAGTGCTGCTTCTACAACTTGCATAGGACTTACACAGCCACTTCAAGCAATAAAAATGTGTGGAGGCTCCCCAGCAAATGGAGAAGATCCCAATTGTAGTCTCTAGCATTTCCTGTCCAAGGGATCACAGGTACAAGGGCTAAGAAAGGGTTTTTGTTCCAGGCTTTTGAAATCCACAGTTGGTTGGAGTAGAAAGTACAGGACCTGATGGGCCAAAAGCCTGGCTTAGCACAAGACAGCTACCTGTATGTGGGGAAGTGTCTGAAATGCAAAATCTTTGAATGGCTGACTAGTACTAATAAGATCATTAATTTGTTTAGTCATAGTCAACTGTCTACCAAGAGCTGAAATGAATTTATTAAATTTTGATACACATTTCACAATACCATTAAGATTGACAATTTGTATTTGCTGTTTCCATGTAAGGAGAATATGTCAACTGTGGAAAGCAGCTATTCAGATGCAGGTAATGAACTGCAAAGATTATAGGGCTGGATATAACTGGGCACTTAAGAAGCAGAAATTGCACTAATGTGGAAAGTTCTCTGTGGGCACTGTGGACAAGCAATGTCAATTCTGCTGTAAAATAAATAGGAAGAAGGAGAAAAAGGAAAGAAAGCTATTGGCCAGTGGTTTTGCAAAAGGGATATCTCATCCTTCCATTGATATGGTGGTGTCACTCAAGATCTCATCTAGAACTTTCATGAGAACAACCACATAGTTCCATTTGAAACTACTGCCATAATTATGATCTAGCAGTAGTCCAGGGCTGATTTATATGTTAACACAGAGACATGAGGCCCGTCTTTTAAAGATGTTCAACTACCATGTAGATCCACAATGATGTGGCACATATTGATCTTACCACATAGATTTCCACTTAAAAAACAACTTTGTGATCTGGAAATGACATGGACAAGACACTTCATGGTGGCCTTTCCCTGATCCAAATATGATAATCTAGATCAGGGCCAAAAAAAGTAGAGCAGTGTCCTGCATTCTGCAAGCAGGCCCAATCAGGTCTTCTCTGGAGCAGTGCCTTCAGCTCTAGAAACCAAGGCTTGGGAGCATCAATAGGAGCTGGGGGCAAGGAGCTGGTACACAGTGATCACCTAGTGATCAGTTGATCCAGCAAAGCAGCATTCCCAAGCCTCAGCCTAAATAGGATGAGAAGTAGGGATAGGCATGAACCTGAAAATTCCATTTTGGTTTGGGGTTCAGGGTGGCCCCCAAACTGAACCTCGAACCAAGCCAAAAATTCCCTGATCCAAACTGGCCAGCTCAAAGCAGAGGGAGCCAAACTGAAGGATTTAATGGCTTGCAACCATTTCAGTCTAACACCAGGGTGGGTGCACTCATCAGCTGTTAGGCTGAAATGGCTGCAAGTCATTTCACCAGCCCATTTTCTTTCCCCCTGCTTGGAAGCCCACCAGTGAAATGGATGGCAGCTATTTCAGCCTAACATGTCAGCTATGGACCCATGCTGCTCAGCTGTTAGGTTTAAATGGCCTGAACAGCAGGATCAAACTGGACAACAAAAGTCCAGTAAATGTTTGAAAAAAGCTCCTTCCTCAAACTTTGGTTTGAGAGCTCCAAACCAGGCCAAGTTTGTGCCAAATTCTGGCTTGTAAACCAGTTCATGCCCATCCCTTATGAAAAGTAATTAGTCAGCTGCTCTGTCCTGCAGGTTGAGGTGTCATGGACATTCTTGCAGAAGGGGAACAGGTCCTGAGGTAGGGTTGCCAGCTCTGAGTTGGAAAATTCCTGGAGATTTTGGGGATGGAGTTTGAGGAGAATGGAGATTGGGGAGGAAAGGGACCTCAGCAGGGTATAATGCCAAACAGTCTACCTTCCAAAGGAGCCATTTTCTCCAGGGGAACTGATCTCTGTTGTCTGGAGACGAGTTGTAATTCCAGAAGATCTCTAGCCACCACCTGGAGGTTGTGTAAACCAAAGATGAAACACACCATGCTAACTTACATCACAAATTTTCTATTGTTATAAAATAGAAATGAAATATAGCTTCATTAAACTTAAAGATACTTATACATCCAATGCATAACATAAGAACATAAGAACATAAGAGAAGCCAATGTTGAATCAGGCCAATGGCCCATCTAGTCCAACACTCTGTCACACAGCAGCCAAAATATACCAGGTGCCATCAGGAGGTCCAGCAGTGGGGCCAGAGCACCAGAAGCCCTCCCACTGCTGCCCCCTCCAGCACCAAGAATAGAGTGCATCACCTGCCCCGGACTGAGAGTTCCCATCTATACCCTGTGGCTAATAGCCACTGATGGACTTCTGCTCCATATGTTTATCTAATTCCCTCCTGAAACTGTCCATGCTTGCAGCTGCCACCACCTCCTGTGGCAGTGAATTCCATATGTTAATCACTCTTTGGGTGAAGAAGTATTTCCTTTTATCTGTTCTAACCCGACTGCTCAGCAATTTCATAGAGTGCCCACGAGTTCTTGTATTGTGAGAAAGGGAGAAAAGTACTTCTTTCTCAACCTGCTCAATCCCATTCATAATCTTATAAACCTCGATCATGTCACCTCTCAGCCGTCATTTCTCCAAGCTAAAGAGCCCCAAGCATTTTAACCTTTCTTCATAGGGAAGGTGTTCCAACCCTTTTATCATTCTAGTTGCCCTTCTCTGCACTTTTTCCAATGCTATAATATCCTTTTTGAGATGTGGTGACCAGAACTGTACACAGTATTCCAAATGAGGTCGCACCAATGATTTATACAGGGGCATTATGATACTGGCTGATTTGTTATCAATTCCCTTCCTAATAATCCCCAGCATAGTGTTGGCCTTCTTTATTGCAGCTACACACTGTCTAGACATTTTCATTGAGTTATCCACTACGACTCCAAGATCTCTCTCTTGGTCCGTCTCTGCCAGTTCAGACCCCATCAATGTGTATTTATATTTAGGATTTTTGGCTCCAATGTGCATCACTTTGCACTTGGCCACATTGAACCCCATTTGCCACGTTGACGCCCACTCACCCATCCTCAACAGATCCCTTTGGAGTGCCTCACACTCCTCCCTGGTTTTCACCACCCTGAACAACTTCGTGTCATCTGCAAATTTAGCCACATCACTGCTTACTCCCAATTCCAAATCATTAATAAACAAGTTAAAAAGCATCGGACCGAGTACCCTCAAAATAGTTTGTTATATACCCAGTTTAAGTTTAATGAAGCTATATTTCATTTCTATTTTATAATAATAGAGAATTTGGGACATAAGTTAGCATGGTGTGTCTCATCTTTGGTTCAGAGCTCTTTTTGTAGCAGGAATTCCTTTGCATATTAGGTGACACACCCCTAATGTAGCCAATCCTCCAAGAGCTTACGGAGCTCTTCTTACAGGGGCTACTGTAAGCTCTTGGAGGACTGGCTACATTAGGGTTGTGTCGCCTAATATGCAAAGGAGTTCTTGCTACAAAAAGAGCCCTGGTTTACACAATCTTTCCCATACTCTCCTTTGGTTTACCCGACTACCTGAAGGTTGGCAAACCTATCCCAGGAGTTATGAGCCCAGGTTCTTGACTTGCACAGTGGAGGCATGGTGGCTAACTCACAGATCAGCTGTGAGGGCTCATTTGCAGTTTCCAACAGGCTTCTGGGACCTCTGCCGTGTCAGGCCTTTCCTGATCCCACTGTTCCTTTTCAGCCAGTGACCTTGGTTCCTCAGGCTCCTCCCCAAGGACTCTGAGTCCAAGTTGCTGAGTCATGACAGGCAGTTAAGAGTTTAACCCTTCTTCACTTGCATAGTTTGGCTAATGAAAGTCCTCTGAGACTGAGAGGGGCAGCCATGAAGAAGCTAGAAAAGATTCTTAAGTGTAAGTGTAAGGATGTGTCATTGGTGACCAAGATAATTCATACCATAGTATTCCCATTGCTATGTACACGTGTGAAAATTAGACAATGCATAAGGCTGATAGGAAGAAAGTTGAAATGTGGTGTCAGAGGAGAATTCTATGAATACTGTGGACTGTCAAAAACACAAATAAGTGGGTTCTAGATCACATTGCCAGAGGTGTAAGTGAAAGGAAATAGCTTAAGAGCCCTGGAACAAATGGTGCCACAAAAAGAAAGACCTGACAAGTTGCCTTGGTAAAAACCTTGACCATGCACAGCGATCACCTTGCCAGTGGGGTGAGTGAAAGGGAATAGCCCTGGAGCCCTGGAACAAAGGAAGGACCCCCAACTCCCAAACACTCTGTTGTGTGTCGTCCCCCCCCAGCCAATGTTCAAAGGACAGATGGAAAGTAGAACGTGACTGGATATGGCTATACAGATTAGTGACCTGCATTGGACACCCTGGAAGGACAGGACATACACAGCAATCACTTTGCCAGCGGTGGACATGAAAAAAGATAGCTCTGGCAGCATGGAACAAAGGGAAGGCCCCTCAGACTCCTGAATGCAATACGTCATGCCCTCCACCCATGCTCTGGCTTGCAGCCAGTATAAGAAGAACAGATGGAAAGGCAGACTAGGACAGGACTGGACACTGTAGTCAGGTCAGTGCAATTCCTTAGAAGAAAGCACTGATTTAACTGAAAGTAACTCACTTGGATCTAGGGTTGCCAACTCTAGGTTGGGAAATTCCTGGAGCTATGGCAGGTAGAGCCTGGGACGGACAAGGTTTGGGGAGGGATCAGACCTCAGCCGGATACAATGCCATGAGTCCACCCTCCCAAGGAGCCATTTTCTTCAGAGGAACTGATCTCAACAATCTGGAGATCAGTTGTAATTCCAGACCCCACCTGGATGCTGGCAATTCAATATGGATCCTAAGCAGTGCAAGAAGAGTCATGCTAGAGGAAGGCAACTTTGCTGCCTCTCCCCTCTCACTGTTGACTTTTTTGCCTCCTAAAAAGGTGCCCCTCCCCAAAGAAACAGTGTGGGGGCTACAATGAGAATCTGCAGCAAGGGGAATCAGCAAAAATCCTCCCACCCTCCACTGTAAATGGAGAAGCAATTCTGTCAGAATAGCTGCTGCTGTGTTGATAGAATGGCACCCTCATGTTTAAGATCTACTGATAGTAGGGCTGCTAGACCCCTGGGCCGGTGGGGGAAAACCCACCCCCAAGCCCAAACACCTGCCACCATCCCTCTCCCTTCTCTCTTGAGAAATTTAAAGGGCCTTCCAGCTGACAGTTGGAGGGCCCTTTAAATTTTGCAGAGGGGAGGATGAGGGGCAGCTGCAGGCACCCCGGGCCCCACACAGAGTCCTTTTAAGAGCTTGTAGCTGGCAGGGACTGGCCCCACGCACCCGGTCTCCAAGCAGCATGAAATTCTTTTCATGAATACCACAGTTTTTCTGTAAAACAGATTCATAATACTGCTATATGAATGCATTATGAGTCTGCAAAGATCAAACTTCCGTCTTGTACTGTAATCCTGTCTATAGACATTCAGGTCACAACCTAACATAGGGTTAAGTGGACTCAGGCTCATTGATTTCAAATTCCATAAGGGCATTTCTGTTTGTTTCAAATTCTGGCCAGAGTAATTGGGATGAGGCTGGCTTTAATAGCTTTAGTAACCTTATTCAAGGACTAAATCACCCCTACTATACAAACAATACAGTACTTATATGCCTCTGGAAACAGAGAGAATGTTCCAACTAACAAAATCAAGTGATGAAAAGCCAGTCATTAAAGGAATGTTGTCCTTGGTCTTTATAGAGATAACAGAACATTCACATTTATTTAATAATGCTTGTAATGTCTGGATCTATAATGCTTTTCAAGAAACGGCTGAAGCACCATAAGAATGCTTTATGCTCAAACACTCCAAATGCATTCAGATTTGTGGGAAGTCATATAGCTCAAGGACACTGAAGAATCAAGAAAGATATTTATTTTTGTGGTTGTTGTTTGGAAATATAAATGCACAAATTTTGACATGAAAGAACTAAAAAATGTATTTTATTCTGTTTACATGGACCAAAAGTAAGTAAGACATTCATAGTTTGCTAGATGCATTGGAAATATTGTATTTCCCCCAACAGTTGTCCACAGCCTTGCTTGAATTCATTGTTTGCAGGGCAGGCATGTCCACTCTTTTCAAGCAGGGACTGCCCACTCCTGCCCTGCAAGTGGTGAATTTGCTGCTTGTAGGGCAGGTGCATGTGGTGCCTGCTTCCCCCCCAACCATTTAAAGGGAAGTTTCCATTTAAATGGTTGGGGGAGAGCAGGTGTGTGTGTGGTGCTCAATCCCTGACATGATGATGTCACTCAGCCAAATTGCCTTAATTTATTAATAATTCTGGGGAATTATGAGTATAAAATGGCAATGAGTATTAAATGGCATGGATCATGACCTGTGTATAAGGGAGTTTGATTTCTGAGTCCCAGAAATAGACACAGAGGCTATTTTACTAAAGCAGTTTTTTCTTTACTGAAGGATTCTTAAACATACAAACATAAATTCAAGCTTATATACACACACACAATACAGAACTAAGAAAGCAGAGGTGATTAATAGCTAATAGAGGGATCAGTTATGTGGTGATACTACCTGTCCAGAAATGCAGAAGTCCGTGAAGAAAGGATTATGGCCTATGACCTAAAGGTTTAAGGGTGGACTGGCAGTTGGCATCAGGGCAGAGGCACATGGTCTGAAGCCATGTGCCTGGACAGATATAGACATTGGAAAACAATGCAGACCAATGAAAGGCTTTGGGGGCTGGTCTCAGGTGAGAACAATAGATTACCTGGACCAATGATGAGTCCCAGTAATGTGTGGCATCAGGATGGGCATGGCCTAGACGTAACCAATGAGCTCTCAGAGGGGCAGAGTCAGGCTTAACAATGGCCTTGATTAAATCAGCCAAGTGCTGGATGACTGTACTAGGGCTAGTTGAATTGATTTTATGACCATTGATGATTCTGCCAAGTCAGTTGAATAGGTTTCCAGATACAGACAAAAGATGGGAGATCGGTCCCTGATTAGCATCAGGAAGGATCATTAATAGTCTGAATGTTTGATTGGTTTATCTCAGTATCCTGAGAGATGGAGCAAGGAAGAACAAATATTGAGACAAAGAAATCACACATCATACAAAAAGGTTGGGTGAGGTTCTGGAGACAGGAGGACTAATTGCCAGGTGGCCTCTGAATAGCCTTTAGAAATGCAGATGTTTTACCTGGTGGAACTGCCATTGTTATTCCATAAGCATATCTCTGCTGGGTGGAGTAGAAGACTGGATGTTTACTCTGGGGGTTGCCTTGTTGCCACTTGAATATGAAATCTCTTTTTGCAGAGTGACTCTGTAGTTCAAGCCGAGAGTGCTTGACTTTTGGGGACTTTCGTTCAGGATAGAAAATGGGGTGCCCCTGCTTTGGGGCTGCCCGAGAGTAAAGGCAGTGCCTCTGGCAACAACTCTGCATGACATCATTGCATTGAGGGTGGCCCCGCCCTTTCCCGGCATGTTCCCCGAATCCCCCCACCAGGGAGAAGATTAGACCTGGCAACCCTAGATGACCATCACCACTTCTAGGGCCACAAATAAGATTCCTTTTTCCCTACCTTAAGGAAATTTGAAGAGAGAAGAGGAGATTGGTTTATACCTTCACTCGGAGTCTCAGAGCAGCTTACAATCTTCTTCCCTTCCTCTCCCAACAGACACCTTATGAGGTAGGTGGGGCTGAGAGAGATCTTTGAGAACTGTTCTTGAGAGCCCAAGGTCTGTGGCATGCCCAAGGTCACCCAGTAGCTGCATGTGAAGGAGCGGGTAATCAAACCCAGTTCTCCCAGATTAGAGTTCATACTCCTAACCAATTTTCCTTCTAAGCTACACAGTGTTGTGAGCAAAAATTCTACCTCGTGAGTGAAAAAAGCTAGTAGCATTAAGGTTGTGGGCAAGTCTACATCTGACTATTGCATAAATTATTTTCAGAGGATTATTTTCATAACCTTGTAGAAATCTCAGAATGAATTATTTAAAACTATATTTTAACTATATTTTAAGGGTATTTTACAGGGCCTGTAAAACGGAGATCTTCCATCAGGCATTCGATTAAGAGCTGCCACTAACAGCAATTGAATTGTTAAGGCCCTTTATGTGTCAATGCATCAGTGTTTTAATATTTTAACTTTTAATGTAAGCTGCCCTGAGCCTGCCTTGGTGGGGAGGGTGGGATACAAATTTAATTAAATAAATAAATAAATAGATTAAACATTATAAGAGAAAACAGAATCAAGTCAAGTTTCATTACATCTAATCTTGTCCTCTACAGGGGTAGACCAGTCCTCCAAAAAACAGGTCCACCTGCCCCTTTCCACTATATGGGTAGACCTGGCCTCCAGAGATCAGGTCTACCTACCCCTTTCTACTATGCTGGGCAGACCTGGACTCTGGAGAACAGATCTACCTGCCCCAGTCCACTATATTGGTAGACCTGGCCTTGGACCTTCACCAACGCACCCTCTAAGCTGTGGAGTCTTGTGAACAAAAATTCTACTTTGTGAGCTACTGGCATTAAGGTTGTGAGCAAGTGATTTGGCTACTGCATAAATTAGATTGCTCTGGAGCCATCCTTCCTGAGCTAAGACAAAAAAAGTTTTTAGCCAGAGGCTAAAAAACTATGAGCTAGTTCACACTAACTCAGCTTAGAGGGAACACTGACCGTCACCCTACGCTGACCCTGAGAAAACATACCAGCACTTGGGGGGGCTCTTGCAGGCTACTTTGTTGTTGTTGTTTTCGTGAAATATGAGAACCAGCACTACAGGTCAAGTATAACAGAGGTGGAACAATCACTGTCAGAATCCTGCCTAACCTAACATACAGGAAGTTGCTTAAATGTTATCAACCTGCCCAAACTACTTATTTATTCAAATATTTATATCCCACTTTTCCCTGTGACTCAAGGCAGGTTACAAATCAGACCGGTAAAGCATAATAGGAATGTGCAAAAAAATCATTTTTTTCTGGCTCAATTATAGCTTATGGGGACCATTATAGTCAATGGGCCTTATCTCTGTATATAATAGTTCTGTTTTGGTCATGGATTCTCCTGAACATTCCACACACTCCCAAATCAGTTGGTTCCCTGATTTGTCACTCAGAAACTGTCCCTATCCACTGGTTCGTGGCCTGAGTCTTGCCTCCAATATTCTAAACAGTTTGCAGTTCCTCTCCCCTCAATAGCCAGTTTGAACACAGAGGTCATATGCAAATGCAGCCTGATTGGCCTTGCCTCTAACATTCTAAACAGTTTGTTGTTGCTGTTGGGAGTCATTGAATATGTCCTGAGGTAAAATACATATCCCAATTTTCCCTTAAACAGTCACTGGAGTTGCCAATCTCCCATTGGGGCTTGGAGATCTCTCAGAAATCACCGTGTTCCCCAGCCACAGCACATCATTTCCCCTACGGATAATTTCCCAGTTGTTACAATGGCTGCTTTGGGCAGTGGACTCTCTGGCATTATACCCTGCTAAAGTCCCTCCACACCCCAAACCCTGCCCTCCCCAGGCTCTACCCTTCAAATCTACAAGTCTGGCCCTCCCCTTAGTATTGCCAGACTCCAGGCAGCACCTGGAAATCTCCAAGATCAGTTCTCCTAGAGGAAATGGCTGCTTTGGGCAATGGACTCTGTAGTGTATTCATCTCAAAACATGTGCTCTGGCCAGCCATGTGCTTGGACCGGTTTCAGCAGGTCCAACATGCGGCCAGGCGAAGTGCCTGAGCTTCGCTCCAGAGGACAATGGACAGTAGGATCCTAGCTCCCTCCCAATCAGGGAGCAGGAATCATAGGGGATAACTCAATCAATGTAAATAGTCCAATCATGGGGTGTTGTGTGTGTTGGGGTGTGGGTTCCTTTGGGAATAAAAGCCAGCCTGCAAGCCAGCTTCACTTGTCTTGTTCTTGAACTAATAAAGTATGTGAGAGCTGAAATCACTCATCAGACTCAGTACTTTTCAGACTCTATGGAGTTATACCCTGCTGAGGTCCCTCCCCTCCCCACCCCAAACCTTGCCCTCCCCAGGCTCTACCCTCAAATCTACAGGTATTTCCCAACCCAGAGTTGGCAACCCTGTAACTGGCTATGGAACCGCTTTCCAGACCCTTAGAACCCAGAAGTCATGGCATAGGAGGAGGTGGTTTTCTACCTTAGCCGCCACTGCATAACCCCAAATCAGCATAAGTCAGGGGTGGAGGGAACCATACCAGTGTTCCCTCTAAGGTGAGTTAGTGTGAGCTAGCTCACAGGTTTTTAGCCTCTAGCTCACACATTTTTGTCTCCACTCAGGAAGGATGGCTCCAGAGCAAACTAATTTATGCAGCAGCCAAATCACTTGCTCACAACTTTAATGCCAGCAGCTCACAAAGTAGAATTTTTGCTCACAGGACTCCACAGCTTAGAGGGAACATTGAACCATACCTGTTCCCATGAGGCTGTCCTCCCACTTGGGGCAGTAAAATGACTTGAGACAGCCCTTCCTTATAGCTAAGCATAAAGAAATAAACATGGCTTGCCTCCCTCTATTTTCCCCTTCCCGCTGCTGCCCCACCAACCACAGCCGGGACACTCACCTGGAGCTTCCCTCTAGAGCTCATTGTATTTCTTCCCACAATGGGCCTTATTCCTAGTAGGCTATAATGGAGAATCGATCCAGGGATATGTGGGGCTGGGGGGGGGGGGCTATTTTGAGGTGTTGACAAAATGTGGAGCAAATGCCAGATGCAGAATTGCCCTATGTCAGGACTAAACCCTTTTCCTGTCAGGGCTATTCTCAGATGGTCTCAGTACACATCACTTCAAAATTAAGGCAGGAATCTGACTGAATCGCCTCAGCATTCAGCTCTCTCAAGACTGCTTGATTGATGCTAACCAATCAGATTGCCTGGAGCAGCCTGTCACTCAAAGCTCTCTGGCTCTGTGAAGAATTAACTCTTCACAGTCCTTTAGTTGTTAGTACAGTGCTTCTAAGCCTCTTAAAAAGTGGATAGCCTAGGCAAGCCCAATCTCTCTCTCTCGGAAGCTAAGCAGGGTAGACTCTGGCAAGTACTTGGATGGGACACCTCCAAAGAATACCAGAGGCAGGGGCAGGTCTTATTTAGCCACCTCTCTGAATATCCTACAGGCCCCCAGTAGGGGTCAGTCACCAGAGGTCGCCATGACTTCTGGGGCACACCCAGTCAAACACCACAGGTCGCCATGACTTCCAGGTGCACACACACATGCACATATAAAAAATACCAAAAAATAACCCCCCAAAAGTACAAGTCTGTGACACCTACACTCTTTGTGCAGAGTTATTGTATCCTAAAACTCATTTCAGTTGCTTTCAAAGAACTGTGAGTGAGACTGAACTGTTAGCTTTGGATACTGTACACTGCAAGTGGGAGATCTGTGAGGGCTGATGGGGGGGTCTCTATCTTTTCGCCTTTCCCCCATCTTCAGCTTTCCCTCACCCTAGCAGTGCCTCCCCCTTATTTCTTTCACACCCTCTGTTAAATAGTGGGTTCCATGGATGAACAGACCACAAGCCTAGTGATCAGTTCTACTTTATTAGTGATTTCAGCAAGCACAACACAAGACTCCTGAGCCTCAGTTCTGTTAAATAGCATGCAGTTGCCACACCCAAAAACATCCCACTCCCAATGATAGGCTATTTACATAACATTACTACTAGATTGGTTACTTTCAGAATCCTGGCAGGCTATTGGTCTTATGCCCCAAGCTCAGCCAGTCTCTGGGATGATTCAATCAGGAATGATTCAATCCCAATACATAACACACACCTACTTATCTTTTTTCTGTTTTTATTCCTGACAGTCTCTGCCCTCCCTCCCTCCCTCACATTTACCTCCTGCTCCTCCATATTCTACTTTCTACTTTCTGTTTTCAGTATTTCTGTTCCTCCCACCTTCAGCTTTAATTTCCCTCATGCCTGTTATGCACATTTTTAGTCAGTCTCCTTGCACTGTCACTGAGACCTGGAAGCCTTGGCAATGTTGTTTGAGGGTTATTTAGCAACCACTCATGTGGCCACCAGATCTACAATATAGTCTTGAAAAATCAGAGTGGCATACTTTTCTGAAGGAACAGACAATGAGTTGGATCCACATCAAAATGTTCCATCAGGAGAACAGAACTTCCCTGCTTTCCCTTTCCACTGCAGCCCTACAGATCCCCACAAAAGGCTGTTCTTGATTCTGAAAAAAGATATGAGGTGTTCTCCAGGGGAGACTGCCAATTTAATCTTGATCAAATCCATGACTTCTATGATTTGGCTTTTGTTTTTAACTTCCAGTTTTTTGTTTTTGTTTTAAACAATTTGTATTTTTCAGGAAACTTGGGCTTTTTCCTAGTTATGAAGAAGAAAAAATCCTCCTGTCTATCTTAGTCCTCACAGGGTGGATTTTTTTTATAGGGGGAGCCAAGTTCCAAATTAGATATAACAAGGGGGTACCCGCAACAAAATGTTGCATGATGTATTGTGGCCCTATCATAGTCTTCGTTGCAGGCAGTCCTCGTAAGGAACTTGTGAGGAGGGGACATTCCCCTACCTTCCCCCTCCCCCTTTATTGTCAAAGTGCCCTCCTCTTTCTTTCTGCAAGCACCCCTTATCTACTAATCTTCCCTCACCTCCCCTTTTCCTCTCACACCTTCTATGTCAGCTTTCCTCCAAACCAGTGTTCCCTCTAAGCTGTGTTAGTGTGAGCTAGCTCACAGTTTTCTAGCCTGTGACTCACACATTTTTGTCTCAGCTCAGGAAGGATGGCTCCAGAGCAAACTGATTTATGCAGCAGCCAAATTGTTCACTCACAACTTGAATGCCAGCAAGCTCACAAAGTAGAAAGTTTGCTCACCAGACTCCACAGCTTAGAGGGAGCATTCTCTAGCAATCCTTTCTTACCCCCTTCTCCTCTCATCCCTTGTATGTCTCACCCCCTCCTACCCCAGCCCTTCTCAATGTCCTTCCCCCCACCCCTTCAGTCTGCCCCTCTCTTTCTCTCCACTATTTCTCTACCCCCCATCTCCCCTTCCTCTCCCCCCAACAGACAATTCCCCATTCTTTCTCTCTCCCCTCCCACAGAACCCCACTTCTTTCTGTTTTCCTCCTTTTGCAGCTGAAGGATAGCAAACGTCCCCAGCCTGGTTGCAGGAGGGAGGGGTGCTGAGGACACAGGCTTCACCTTCTCGCGCTTCAACTGGCGCTGGGACACAGCTGCCCTCCCTCCCCGGGGGAGCCGCGGCTGCCTTTATTCAGCAGTCCAGCGCACAAACCTGCTGGTTGAAGCTATACTCTTTGCTGCCGGCTGTCCTGGCGGGGGCTGTCCCAGCAGCAGGGCGCACAGCTATTGCGGTTGCAGCTTCCCTCGTGGCTCCAGTGGCTTTCCCTGCAACTCAGGAAGTCCGTTCACTGCGCTTGCGCAGAGTAAGCCGTTTTACTTTTATAGGGATTTAAATATCCCTGTATACTTTTGAAAACATTTTAGATTTTTCTGCAAACATGGGGACTGCCTCAAGTTTGCTGAAAGATCTCTTTACCCTCCATGTGACCCAGATCCATGGAAATAAGTATCTGCACGGAGGGGGCAACTTGGCTATTAGATATATAGATAAGTATTTGTATGAATCCTACCATTTTCAGTGCTGAATTATGATTCTGGAACATGTGAACTGAAAACCCCTTTGTGAGTGGACATCCATGGTTAGATTCTTTTATGGATTTTCTAAAAGCTATTCCCTCTAAGCTGTTCCCTCTAAACTGAGTTAGTGTGAGGCAGCTCACAGTTTTTTAGCCTCCAGCTTACAGATTTTTGTCTTCGCTCAGGAAGGATGGCTCCAAAGCAAACTAATTTATGCAGCAGCCAAATCGCTCACTCACAACTTTAATGCCAGTCGCTCACAAAGTAGAATTTTTGCTCACAACACTCCACAGCTTAGAGGGAGCATTCCAGCATAAAGGAGGAAATTGTCTGGTGCATTTTTAACCCATCCTCTCTCCAAGAATCATAGGGGCTCCATGCATCATTCTCTCTTTCCTATTTTATCCTCAGAACACCCTGGTGAGGCTGGGAGAAAATGACTCACCCAAAGTAACCCAGCAAGCTTCTTGACAGAGTCATTGGCAATTTGAAAGAGCGTCTCATGGATTACTATGCCATACTAGGAAACAATGTTTGCATGTTGCCATCAGAAATGATCCTTGGACCTTGGAGAAGCATTTGCACATGTCTTTACTGAACATTCTTCAAAGCTGGGACATTGTGCTGGAGCTGGCTTTCACTCTTGTCTTTCCACAGCAAGGGGAAAATGGTCTCAGGAAGCGTAATTCTGAGTGGGAAAACATCCAGAAAAGGCAAGTTAAGTGCCCCTCCCTTGCACTTACAAAGTCTCCCAAGTGTGTTTTGGTGTAGTTCAGCTCTTAGGGGGAGGGAAAGTAGCATAGTATCATGAGATCTCAGAAGCTAACTTAGTTGGGAAACCACCAGGGAAGACTCTGCAGAGGCAAACCATCTCTGCCTCTTAAAACCCTCTTGCTGAGGTCACCATAATCGGTTGCTGCTCAATGGCATTTACAAACATACACAGATCTTAGGACTTTCTCAAGCAGGAGGATGCAAACCCTTTAAAAACATGTTTTAAATATTTCAAAAAGGTTAACATTGTGGGCAAATGCTGCATAGAGTGTCTTTTGCTGAATTTACTTCCTGAGCTTGCAACTCCTTAAATTCAGATTTGGTTATAGCAGACCTGAGCAACATGTGACCTACCAAGCTGAACATGGTTTTCCAGCCACGTATTTTTGTCTTCAGGCTGCTCAACAGCTGCTGCCATTTTTATAGTCCCAAGAAGGTACCAAAATGGGGTTTACTGAACCCCAGATCAGTTTATTCCCATGGCTGTTAGTCTGGATGAGACAAAAGTTCCATAGATGTATTCTAGTACAGCCATAGTTGAAATATTTTCTCTTGTTTAGTTTTGTTATATAGTCTACAATTATTGATTTAGACTTACAAAGTTCTTTTTAACATTAAGATACATAATATGACTATGAAATCAATATTAGGACTCAATGGTTAGATAACAGTTGTTTTCACTGAAAATAAGAGAATCCTGGCAGATATTTAAAAAGGGTTCCTCTTTCAATCAAATGTAATTGAATGCCACATCAGTCTGTTACAGAACAAAAGCCTCACCAAACAGAGGGATACAAAATATAGACATTTCGGAGATTAGACACATTTCCACTCATGGCTGGTGGATGAAGGATTAAGACTGTTGCTATTAGATTTATTACTTTAGATTCAAGAGTCTTTTGAACACTTAATAGCTCCTTATATAAAGCCTTTGTTGTTTCTAAGAATGGGCAACTTTATCTCCATGTTGAGCTAACAAAGTTGTTCAAAGAGAGATGAGCAATTCCTCGCAGTTAGAATGGCTGAATAAAACATAGTGACCTTAATCTTTCAAAAGATACTCCTTTCTTAACTCATCTGCAATGAAAACATCATAGTATGTTTTTTTTTAAATTACATGTTTTTATTAAACAAAGAAGAGATAAACAAGAACAGTACATTTGTGATACATTACTTTCTCAGATGCTGCTGGTTTGACGTATTTATAGAGTTACCATTATCAGCAATAAGACAATGGGTGCGTTCAGACGCGCCGTTTGAGCCGTTTTCGGCACGGCTCAGAAACGGCTTTTACCTGCGCGTTCACACGCCCAACATCTGCCCACCGTCCCCAGCCGTCGCTTTCTGGAGCAAACCCCCTTTGAAACGGAGTATTTTGACACCACTTACCCAAGTGGTGTTTTCCATGATTCTCCGTTTCAAGCCGCACTTTTCCCTGTCTGATCGCTCCATCCAGCCACTTCCGGGTGCTTCAACCCCCCCTCCCCTCTGGGAAGCTGCCTCCAGCTTCCGGTTTTAGTCCGCCATTTCCCCCCCCCTTAGCGGTGTGCGCTTAAGCGGAGCTCCGCACTTAAGTTATGTAAAGAAAAGCTTCAGTGGTGCCTAGTTCAGGCATTTAGGCGAGTCCAGGATCTTGGGGAGGCCAGTTTCAGGGAGAAAATTTAAACAGAAGTCTTCATTTAAACTTTAAAGGGACGGGTTGAAATCGCTGTTCTGCGCACGCGCCAAACTTCCTGTTCGGGAGAGGGTTGCCTGTGCGCATGCTCAAAGGAGAGGGGAACCCCCCCCCACCTGCAGGAGGACGGCAGGGAGCTCCGAAGGAGGGAAGGAGGAGGTGAGTGTGATCGCGATTCTCCAGTTTAAAAAAAAAACGCATCGTGCCGGAGCAGTTTAAACTGCTCCAGCACGCTGTCTAAATGCACCCAATAACTATATCAATCTTACAATTGTAACAGATCTATAGGATATACATTTCTTGGCACTTTATCATTAGTTATCATATAATCTAATAATGGGTACCAAATTGCCAGAAACAGAGCTTTTTGCCTCACATTGTCAGATAGGGCATTCTTGTAAGCAATCTTTCCCATCACATAGAATTGCCAGATTTTGTCATATCATAGTGTGAGTGTCGGAGGTAGGTTATTTTTCCATCTAATGGCAATAGAGGCTCTGGCAGCTGCCAACAGACAATCAATTAGTTTTTTTTTGGAACTTGGTAGATTACAATTTTCCCAGAGAGATAGCAACAATAATTCTGGTTTATTTGAAATAAGGTAACCTGTCATAGTATTAATATGTTTGATTATCAGGTTCCAAAATTGAGCTATTCGTGGACACGACCAGGGGTCTTTTTGGGGGGGAGCGCACCAGAGCGCAGCTCCGGGAGCTCAGGAGCCAAGCCCCACCCCCAGCTGGCGTCCCGGGGAGTCTTTCAGGCAGCCGGATGTCAATTTCAGCTCCATTATATTCTATGGGCCATTGAAGTCAATGGTGAAAACATAGGGTATATTCTGGGGGCTGGAGGGGAGGGAATTTGAGGGAGAAGCTCTAAACTCACAGGGTACCTGATGGAGCCTCTCCCCAAGATACCCACCAAGTTTCAAGAACATTGGATCAGGGGGTCCAATCTTATGGGCCCCTAAACAGGTTGCCCCTATTCCCTCCATTGTTCTCTATGGTGGGAAAAAAATAACTTTTTTTCTCACCATAGAGAACAATGGAGGGAATAGGGGCAATCTGTTTGTGGGCCCATAGAATTGGACCCCCTGGTCCAATGTTCTTGAAACTTGGTGGGTATCTTGGGGAGAGGCTCCATCAGCTCTTCTGTGAGTTTGGAGCCTCTCCCTCAAACCCCTTCCCTCCAGCTCCCAGAATATACCCTATGTTTTCACCATTGACTTCAATGGCCCATAGGATATAATGGGGCCAAATTGCCGCCAAATTTCTTTCATTCCCTCCTTTACTTCTCTCTTTTTCCTGTTTCCCTCCTTCTTCTCTTCTCTCTTTCTTTCTTTCTTTCCCACCTTCTTCTCTTCTCTTTTTTCCTCCTTTCCCTGTTTCCCTCCTTCTTCCCTCTATTTCTTTCCCTCCACTTTCCTTCTCTTTCTTTCCCTCTTTCCTTCCTTCTTTCCTTCTCTCTACTCTCTCTCTTTCCTTCCCTCTTTCCTCCTTCCGTGGCCCAACTCTCATGAGAAGGAGTTTAAATTTTAAACCCCTTCTCTCTTTGCTCCCCCACCCAGACCAGCTACGGAAGGGGGGGTTTGAAGATGCCTCCCCCCCTTTTGCTTCCCCTTTTGACATCACTTCCGGTGATGTCAGGGGGCGTGGCATATGCTAATAGCCTAATAGCTCATTAGCATAGCATATGCTAATGAGCTCCTGCAGCTGTTTTTCTACGAAAAGACCCCTGGACACGACCACTAACAATGAATGAAGGAAGCTGTTGACCCATAGCCCTTCCAGCACATTGAACTCGTGGAAGGATATATATAATGTAGTTTCTGTGGTGAAAGATAGCATCATGTTAAAATTTTGAAGGATTGTACTTTGACATTTATAGAGTGCGATTGAAGTGTTGAGGATTTCCAAATAGACTGCCATTGTTGATTAGATATAATCCTATTACAATCCTGTTTCCAACTTTTCTTACAGGGAAAAGATTTTTCATTATCTGGTTGACCCAGTATGTTGTATAGTGAAGAAATCAGACCTTTAAATGATGCCGTCTCAGATTTTATAATAATTTCAAATGGGGTAAGAGGTTTCATCCCAAGACTTTTTAATTGGGCTGTGTTAAATAAATGCTATAATTGCATATACTGAAACCAGGGAAGCCTATAACCTGCCTTCTGATCTAAATCAATTTTGTTCATTAGGATTCCCTTGCATGAAATATCCCAAAGTCTTGTTAAGTTAGCTTCCCTCGTTTTGTAAATGTGTCTGGATTTAATGCTGGGGGGAACCAGCTCTGACCCACAAACGGAGAGAGCAGAGATGTATTAGAGACTAATTTTGAGTGCTTTGCATCCCATATCTTTAAAGAGGGTAACAGATATTCTGCCTTGTTAATATTTGCAGGTCTATGTTGCTTTCTACCCCATATTACTTCTTGTAGGGAAAAGGATGGAGAACAGCTTTGTTCTATCAGCTTCCGGTCAGGAGTGGCTGTGGAAGATAGTATAATCACCAGGTGAGACAGTAGAACCACCTCATAGTATCTCTTTAGATCTGGCACACCCATTCCTCCAATTTTAATGTGTCGTCTTAGAATTTTAAAATTGATTTTTGGCTTGCGAAAGCCCCATATAATTTTGTTCAGTGTTGACTACCATTGCCTAAAATAGGTGTAAGCAATTGCAATTGGGATAGTCCTAAAATAGAACAGAATTTTGGAGAACACAAAAGCTTTCACCAGATTGAGTGTCTGCCCAAGTTAATGGAAGTTTATCCCATCTTTGTAGATCAGCCAGGATTTCCTTAAAGATTTTTATACCGTTAACTTTCAGTATATCCTTTAGATTCAATGGGATCCAGAACCCCAATTGTCTCCAGGATTCCGTTATCCACTTATATCTAAAGTGTTCTTCAATCAATTCTTTAGAATTTGATGCAATGTTTATCAGATATAGTTCTGTTTTGTTCAAATTAACCTGTAAACCCGAGACTTCTTTGAACTTCTTTAAGACTTTCTCCACTTCAAGTAGTGATTCTGCTAGATTTGTTAAGTACAGAGAAATATCATCAGCAAAAAGGCAAACCTTATATTCTAATTTATTAATCTCAACCCCTGATATGAGTTTGTTGTCTCTAATTATGGAAGCGAGCGGTTCCATGGGCAGAGCAAATAAAAGCGGGGATAGGGGGCAACCCTGCCATGTTCCTCTTGTTAAATGGAATTCCTCAGATGTAAAGCTGTTTATTTGTATGTGTGCTCTGGGGGCTGCATATAGTGCTCCAATTGCCCGACAAAAGTTATCACCAGACTTCTGGGCTGTGGCACAGCAACGCGGTGGGTGCTCGGACTTGTTCCTGAGCACCCCCAACTCTTCATGTCTTTCCATGGAACTTTGGGACTCCTGAGTTCCACCTGGCCTCCTGGAGAGAGGTCGGGAGCAGGGGACATGATCCAAGTACCCCGCGAGTGGTAGCAAGCTCAGGATCATCCCAAAGCAGAAGGACAGAGCTGCACAGATATGTTCCACCATGTCTGCATAAGCTGTGGACACCCAACAAAGAGAGTCCAAAGCCTCATCTCCTCCATCGATGAAGAAATTGTGAGTAGCAGTAAAAAGCAACATTAAAGAATCCAGAGACCCTTTGACTAAGCCCCCTTTGAGCATCTATAAAGAAGAGGAAAGGAGGAGTGGTTCCCCCCTCTTGGCATAAACAGTTAGCAAAAGTTGTGGATACAAACACATTTAAAGAACCATAAGGGGCTAAAAAAAATGATATAAACATTGTTATCTGAGCATTCTATCGCTTACTATGGGAAACATAAACTGCATAAGTCTTTGATTATTATTAAAGAGAGAAGAAAAAACAGGACATTTCAACGGAGCTTCCTTATATGGAAATGACTTCCTGTAATATCATCTCTCTCTTTTTTTTTAAGTCTTCTGGGCTCAGGAGACATCAGATAATAACTATCACCTGACTTTGGTGGAAAGAATCTCGGTTGTTAATATGTCTACTACAGCTATCTATTTTGCAATGTGGTTTGGCTCCTAGACTGTTGATAGAGCAAAGCACTTTGATTTTAGCTGCACTGAGACTATAGAGACTGTGTAAAAAATGGATCCTCAAGTGAATAATGGGCTAAATGTTGTAAGTTCAAATAACTTGGCTGATGTTAAGGTGATCCAGCTCCCATGTGATGAACTGAAATGCATGACTGTGGATTTCATTAAGGTAGCAATCAAAGAAACTTGTGCTGAACTATATAATAAAAGCGTAACTACTTCAATGGAATTTACAAACGACACAGATAAATTTTTGCACCAAACCTTCACAGGCACAGAAAAAAACTGCAAGCAAGAGAATTTTTCCTCAATCCGGAGGAAGATGCTGTATAAAAACACAAACCCAATAAGAAAGGAAGCCAAACCACTTATGGAAGTGGGTGTTACAGAACAAAAGAGAATGATAATCATAGAAACAACCAAATTCTGGAAGCAAAAGCCACCTCAGATAAAAGAGAACACGGGCATGCGAATACCAATTTAAGCTACTTCAAAGCTAACCTATGCAGTCTTCAAAAGGAAAAAGACACAGAGACAAGATTTTATTGAGAAGAAGATATCAGACAAAGAGAAAGAAAATTCATATGTATTTTGTATTAAAACTAAATTAGCAAGAATGATTATAAAGCAAAGGGCTTTGCTAAAAATAAGAAGACGCTGAGAAAATATGAAAATTTACTGTAAGAGCTCCTGAATATATGTTATCAAATGAAATTAATAGTAGATTGCTTAGATATTTTTAAGTGAAAAGAGATAATATTGTTTAACTCATATAGTTGCAAAATTACTAGTTTACTAGATTAATTCATTGTTGTTAGTCATAAGGGAGAGATTCAAACTGAATAAAAGACAAGTCATTACTCTCCTTTTAGTATGTAATATTGTTTGTGGAAAACTAATAAAAATTATTTTTAAAAAAAAGTTGTTCCCAAAACACATTACTAATAGAGTTTTTTTCAAAAACAGGGGTTCCAATCTGTCAAAAGCCTTCTCTATATTGAGTGACAATATGGCTGCCTCAATCTTGTTTTGATTACAGTGAGATATAACATTCAGAGTTTTTCTTATATTATCTGCCAGATTTCTGGAGGCCATAAAGCCAGACTGATCTGGGTGAACATATAACATTATAAATGAGTTCAAATGCCTTGCTAGTATGGCAGTAAATATTTTCATGTCCTGGTTGAGCAAAGAAATCAGCCTGTAAGAACTCGGATTTGTTAAATCTTTCCCCTGTGTTGGTATGACAGTTATGACCCCCTCAGACCAGGACTTGGGAGTTTGCCCATGGTTAGGACATGATTACATACATCCACTAGAGGACCTGAGAGAATATGTGAGAATTTTTTATAATACTCTGATGGAAATCCATCTCTTCCTGGGCTCTTATTAATTTTAAGTGATTTAATTAATTCTGATACCTCCTCAGGGGTTATGGGTTTTTCCATGAGCTCTTTATGAATGTCAGCTATTTTAATATTTCCAAATGTTGTGGATCTAAGATAATTGCATATTCTGATGAGGTCTGGGTCCCCTGTTTTGTAAAGTGCCTTGTAAAAAGTCACAAAGGAATCTGTAATTTTTTTTGTGTTTGTTTGCAGAACTCCTTTGCTATCCCTTAACATAGGGGTTTTTTAAAAAGAATATTGCTGATTGATCTTCCAGGCCAGCAATTTCAATGTACGAGGAAAAGAGTGCCAATATTTTTGCTTAGACTGTAGTAATTTTTTGTTTATTTTAATAGTATCTGTTTTTTTTAAGCTTCTGCTTTCTCAAATAACCCCTCCACAGTAAAATGGTCAAAAAAGATGACTATTGCATTTGTATCTCCCTGTCTTCCAAGGAGCATGCAAAAGAACATAAGAGAATCCATGATGGATCAGGCCAGTGGCCCATCCAGTCCAACACGCTGTGTCACACAGTGGCCAAAACCAGGTGCCATCAGGAGGACCACCAGCAAGGTTGGAACTCCAGGAGGCCTCCCACTGTTGCCCCCTAAGCACCAAGGATACAGAGCATCACTGCCCCAGACATAGTGTTCCATCTATACCTTGTGGCTAACAGCCACTGATGGACCTCTGCTCCATATGCTAATCCAATCCCCTCTTCAAGCTGTCTATGCTGGTAGCCACCACCACTTCCTGAAGCAGTGAATTTCACAAGTTAAGTACTCTTTGGGTGAAGAAGTATTTCCTTTAATCTGTTCTAAGCCTACTGCTCATTAATTTCATTGAATGCCCATGAGTTCTTGTATTGTGACAAAGGGGAAAAAGAACTACTTTATCTTCTCTATCCCATGCATAATTTTGTAAACCTCTATCACATCACCATGTAATTATTATTTCTCCAAGCTAAAAAGCCCTAACCTCTTTAACCATTTTTCATAGGGAAAGTTTTCCATCCTCTTAATCATTTTAGTTGCTCTTTTCTGCACCTTTTCCAGTGCTATAGTAACTTTTGGGGGTACAGTGACCAGAATTGTACATAGTATTCCGAATGATGCCACATCATAGATTTATACAGGGCCATTATGATACTGGTTGATCTGTTTTCAGTCCCCTTCCTAATAATCTCCAGCATAGCATGTGCCTTTTTAATTGCAGTCACACACTCAGTTGACATGTTCAGTGAGTTATCTACAACTCCTCCAAGATTTCTCTCATGGTCAGTTACTGCCAGTTTGGACCTCATATCTCCTTATATATAACTAGGAATAAGGCCCATTGTGGAAATAAATACAATGAGCTCTAGAAAGAGGCCCTGGGAGAGTGCCAAGGCCTTGGGCACTCAGTGTCAATGTGCTGTGGTGACCTCAGCAGGGTATAATGACAGAGAGTCCACCATTTTCTCCAGAGGAATTGATCTCTGCTACCTGAAGAGCAGTTGTAATTTTCAGTGATCTCTAGCCCTCACCTGGAGATTGGCAACAATTGTTACCCAGGAGGAAATGGCTGATTTGGAGGGTGGAGTCTATGGCATTGTACCTGTTTGCGGTCCCACCCTTCCTCAAACCCTGCCCTCCCCAGGCTCCACCCCTCATATCTCCATGAATTTTCCAACCTGGAGTTGGCAACCCTACCTTCTTCCCAGCCAAGCATCAACCTGCCATTATCTGCCCCTCTGATGTCAGCTGTCCATGTCCTCCCCCCTCCCTCCTGGAGATCAGTTATAATGCTGAGTGATTTCTACCCCTCTCCTGAGTTTGGCAACAGTGGTTCCCCAGAAGGGAGTGGCTGGTTGGGAGGGTGGAGTCTGTGGCATTGTACCTGTCTGAGGTCCCACCCCTCCTCAAACCTCACCCTCTCCAGGTTCCATCCCTCAAATATCCAGGAATTTCCCACCTGGAGTTGGCAACCCTATCTCCTTCCCAGCCAATCATCAACCTGCCTTTATTTTCCCCTCACTCTTCAGCTTTTCATCTCCCCACACATACACACCTGCAGACTCTTCCATGCTCTGAAGCCCTGACTGCCACAGAGTCCACCATTTTCTCCAGGGGAACTGATCTCTGTCATCTGGAGAGCAGTTGTAATTCTGAGTGATCTCCAACCCTCACCTGGAGATAGGCAACAGTGGTTTCCCAGGAGGAAAAGTAGTCTTTCTCTGCAATGGGGACCAAAGCAGCTGACATCATTCTGCTATCCCTCTTCTGACTTTCAAAACAACCCTGTGAGGTAAGTAAGGTTGAAAATCTGTGACTGGTCCAAAATCACCCACTCAGTTTCTACAACAAGAACCTGGATCTAGCAGACCCTGCTCTGACTGCTATGCCTAGGGCAGCCAACCTCCAGGTGGAGCCTGAAGATCACCAGGTATCACAACTGAACTCCAGACAACAAATCCCCCTCCCCAGAGAAAATAACTGCTTTAGAAGGTGGGCTGTATGGCACTCTGTTCAGCTGAAGCCTCTCCCCTCCCCAAACCCTGGCTTCCATAGAGTCTATCAGAAAATCTCCAGGAATCTCCCTACATGGAGCTGGCAACCCTAGTCAGGACTGGCCCCAATGAGTTCCTCAAAAGGCCTGTAAAGGGTTTCCTTCCTTTGCCTGAACCAAGCTTGGTTGCCTATCATGTCAAAATGGGCTCCAGTTTACAAGTCAGCTGTTTGCCTTCCACCCTCATCCCGTGGGCATATCTCACTCCTTCAGTTTGATGCCACCACTGACGGAATCATCACTGCCTTTTTAGAGGGGCAGTGAGACCCCTCTGGCCGAATCTCTGTATTTGGAGATGGAATCCCCAATCTTTGGGGGATCCCTGGAAAGTTGGCAACTCAAGGGTCTGGCCTTTCCTTGCTTCCCTGGGCTATCCCCTCCCTTTGGTATTGTGCAGAGTGGGGGAGACTATGTGGTCAGAGCACAACACAGATTATTAGCCCAAATAAAATAATTTATTTAACTATTTACACAGTTATGGAGCACACACACACTGTAGGAATAAGCAGACACCATGAACCAACAGGGCATAAATCAACAGGGGTTAAACACAATCCTCTTTCCCTACACAGAATACTCTCTACCTCTGGGGGCTGGGGGCTCACCTATACTTCAGCCTCTCTCTCTTGCCCAAGGAAGCAGGGAAACTACCATTTATTCCCAGTCCAGCTGACTGTGAAGTGGCTGAATTTCTGCTGATCCCAGGGATGAAGACTGCCTTGAGATAGTCCCTGTTTTCCCGTACTTTTGGGGCTTGGGGCAGCTGGGAACTGTAGGCCAGCAGATGAGGAAGCCCCATTCAACCCAGTGAGTGATACCCCTACAGGCCCCTCTCTAGAACTACAGCTCAATTAAACCTGATGGGGGAACATTTTAAACAAAGAACCACAGCCATCTCCTCCGCTTATCTTCTCCTGACGGCTGAAGATGGGTGCTCGGCTGCTGAGGTAAACTGTTTGGATTGGAGTTTTGGCTGAAGCTGGCTCTGTGGGCAGGACTCAGGCACACCTTCTGATGGGCAGTTCAGGCAGCCAACTGATTTTGGCAAGCATAGAACATTGCCATGCGAAAACATATTTTTATATAAGGACAGGATTGTGAACTGGAGTGGCACTTTCTGAACATTCCACACACTCTTAAATCAGTTGGCTCCATGATGTGTCACTTAGAAGCTGTCCCTATCTACTAGCTGCCTTGCCTGAGTCCCGCCTCCAACATTCGAAACAGTTTGCTGTTCCTCTCATCCCCGTAGCTGGTCAGAACACTGAGGTCATTTGCATATGCAGTGTGATTGGCCTTTGCCTCTAACATTCTAAACAGTTTGCTGTTGCTGTTGGGAGTCATTGAATGTGTCCTGAGGTAAAATACTTATCCCAATCTTCCCTTAAACAGTCACTGGAGTTGTCAATCTCCCTGTGGGGCCTGGAGATCTCCCAGAAATCAATGTGTTCCCCAGCCACAGCACATCATTTCCCCTACAGACAATTTCCCAGCTATTACAACTGATCTCCAGATGACCAAGATCAGTTCGCCTAGAGACAATGGCTGCTTTGGGCAGTGGACTCTATGGCATTATACCCTGCTGAAGTCCCTCCCCACCCCAAACCATGTAGTCCCCAAGCTCTACCCTTCAAATCTACAGGTATTTCCCAACCCAGAGTTGGCAACCATGGAATTGGCCATGGAACCACTTTCCAGACCCTTGGAACCCAGAAAACATGGCATAGGAGGAGGTGCTTTTCTACCTTAGCTGCCACTGCAAAACCCCAAATTAACATAAAACAACCTCCAGGCAGCACCTGGAGATCTCCAGCTATTACAACTCATGTCCTGATGACCAAGATCAGTTCTCCTGGAGACAATGGCTTCTTTGGGCAGTGGACTCTATGGCATTACACCTTGCTGAGGTCCCTCCCCTTCCCACCCCAAACCCTGCCCTCCCCAGGCTCTACCCCTCAAATCTACAGGTATTTCCCAACCCAGAGTTGGCAACCCTGTAACTGGCTATGGAACCACTTTCCAGACCCTTGAAACCCAGAAGATATGGCATAGGAGGAGGTGCTTTTCTGTCTTAGCTGCCACTGCATAACCCCAGATCGACATAAGTCAGGGGTGGAGGGAACCATACCTGTTACCATGAGGCTGTCCTCCCATACTACCCACAGGGCAGCAAAATGACTTGAGACAGCCATGCCTTTTAGCTAACCAGAAGGAAATAAGCACAGTTTGCCTCCCTCTATTTTCCCCTTCCCTCTGCTGCCCCACCAGCCACAGCCGGGACACTTACTTGGAACTTCCTTCTAGAACTCGTTGTATTTCTTCCCACAATGGGGCTTACTCCTAGTCAATTTATATTTATAGTTAGGATTTTTTGCTCCAATGTGCATTACTTTGCACTTGCCCACATTGAACCTCATTTGCCTCATTGACACCTAGTTGCCAAGCCTCTTGAGTGCCTCATAGTCCACCCTGGCTTTCACTGCCCTGAACAACTTAGTGTCATCTGAAAACTTAGCCACTTCACTGCTTACTCTCAACTCCAAATCATATAATGAACAAGTTAAAAAGCTCCGGACCTGAGCCCTGTGGTATGCCACTGCTTATCACCTTCCATTGTGAAAACTGCCCATTTAAACTCATTCTCTGTTTACTGTTAATTAACCAGTTTTTAATCCACAAGAGGACTTGTCCTTTTATCCCATGAGTGCTGAGCTTACTTAGGAGAACTGTGATGACGAACTTTATCAAAAGCTTTCTGGAAGTCTAGGGAAACAACATCTTGTCCATATGTTTGTTCACTCCCTCAAAGAACTCTAAAAGATTAGTGAGACAAGATCTTCCCTTACAGAATCTATTCTGATTCTTCCCTAATAGCATTTGTTCCTACTAATTTCATCTTTAATAATGGATTCCACCAACTTACCCGGTATCATTGTTAGATTGAACAGCCTGTAATTTCCTGGATCCCCTATGGAACCTTTTTTAAAAGGTGGGGGTTACATTAGCTACCTTCCAGTCCTCAGGAATGGAGGCAGATTTGAGTGAAAAAGTGCATATTTTTATCAAGAGAGCCACAAGTTCACATTTGAGTTCTTTCACAACCCTTGGATGTATGCCATCCAGACATGGTGATTCGTCAGTTATTAATTTGTACATCAGTCATAGGACCTCGTCTCTCATCACTTCAATCCAACTCAGGTCTTTTGACACCCCTCCTGAAACTGGAAGTTCTGGAATGGACAAGCATGTCCCATCTTCCACAGTGAAGACAGAGGCAAAAAAAAAAAATGCATTCAACTTTTCTGCCATTTCCCTATCATCCTTTAATAATCCTTTTACCTCTCAGTCATCCTAGGGCCTCACTGTCTCCCTGGCTGGTTTTCTGCTTCTTCTGTATTGAAGAAATTTTTATAGTTGGTCTTTATGTTTTTTTACAATAAATTCCTCATAGTCCATTTTTGCCTGTCTGATCACCATCTTGCATTTTATTTGCTAAAGCCTGTGCTCCCTTTTATTTACCTTGCTCAGACTAGCCTCCTGTCATTTAAAGTATCTTCAGTATCTTCTTCACAAGCCCCCTTATTTGAAAGAAGTTACCCTTTCTAAAGTTAAATGTGGTTGGGCAACTCCCTATTTACATAAATGCTAACTTTAATAACATAATGATCACTGTTCCCAACTGGTGTTATCACATTCACATCTCTTACTAGGTCTAGAGCATTACTTAGGACCAAATTCAGGATTGCTTCCTCTCTGGTAGGTTCTGTGACCATCTGCTCCATGGCACAGTTATTGGGAGTATCTAGAAACCTCCTGGAGTTAAGCTTCCTTTTGGGCCCACCATTTCCGTTCATAGCAATTCTGTAAGTGAATGTATTTCTCTTAGATTCTCAGTTTTACTGGATTGTATACCCTCTCTGACATATAGAGCCACTCCACATCCAACCTTTCCCTCCCTATCCTTCCAATATAATTTATATCTAGGAATCAGTGTATCCAGCTGATTATCCTCATCCCACCAAGTTTCTGAAATGCCCACAATGTCTATGTTCTCCTCTGACACTAAACACTCCAGCTCCCCCGTTTTTCCTTGGACACTTGTAGCATTGCATATAAAAATCTATAATTCCACAGACACTTTAGGCCTACAACCTTCCTCCTGTAGCCTCTAGACCTTGTCAGGCAGTCAATTAGGGTTGCCAAGTCCATCTTTGCCCCCAGCGACGGACTTTGGGGGGCGTTCCTGGAGGGGGGGGCATCCCCGATGTGATGACACCACATTGGGAACGTCCGCCCCCCCCGCCATGCGCCCGTTGCATGTGGGGAAATGCTGGCTCCTTGCACTTAAAGGGAGTCATGCAGAGAGCTGGCGTTCGCCCGCTCACCCGAATGCCAGCTCCGGTTAAGTAAAGGCAGCCTTCCCCGCACACTCGATCTTGAGTGGAGATCAGGCTTGTGGGGAAACGCCAGCTTCCTACACTGCCCCTTTAAGAACAGGAAGCTGGGGTTTCCAGGCACACCTGATCTTTGTTCAAGATCGAGCGCAGGTGTCAGAGGCTCTGTATTATCATTCACACTGTGTTCATTGTTTTGTGTCGGCTTGCTTGCCTTTTGCTTTTGTGCTTGCGTAGAAGATGCCAGCTGCAACGTGGGAGCATACTTTCCTACCGCCTAGTCTTATCACAGCGGCCTTGAAGAATAGGCTTTGGAGCCTTCCTCAGTCTGGGGAATTTTCCAGTCCTACGTGACTAGGTGGGGGGGGGTACTCCCGCCTATTAAGTAATTCTCCTGCCGGGAGTTTCCCGCACACACACTAAAAGTTCATTTGCTAGTTTGGCTTTGCATCACACTGTATCAATGTCTGAACGGGTCATGCCTCCATTCCTGACAATAGCAGTATTATTGTGGGTAACAGCATTGTATTCCAATAAAGCATCTCTTTACTTGAAGAATGCCTGGATCTACTTGCTATTGAGCCTGACAGCGGGGAACACTGCCTGTACTTAAACGGAGCTGGCGTTAGGGTGAGCAGGGAAATGTCAGCTCTTTGCATTTAAAGGGAGCCCTTCAAGAGAGAAGGGAGAGGGGTGGCTGTGGGTGTTGGGGCTTGGGAGCGGGGCTTGCCCCCCCAAAGTGGGGGACCCCTGCCAAACTGGTGGGTTTGGCAACCCTACAGTCAATATTGTTTGTCACCCTCCCAATGGCCAGTCCTAATTCATTTCCCTCTAGAACAGTAACAGCTACCCCTTCATCTCTTAGAGATTAGCCACCCCAAACCAGAGGCATTCCATCTCCTTTTTGCTTTCCCCCAGAATTTAGTTTAAAAACCGCTCTGCCACCTTTTTGATTTTAAGTGCCAGCAGCCTGGTTCTTTCTTAGGACAAGTGGAAGCCGTCTTTTTTGTACAGGTCCTGCTTGTTCCAAAAGTACCCCAGTGCCTAACAAACCCTTCCTCCCTACACTATCATATCATCCACACATTGAGACTCCTAATGTGTGCTTGTCTAGCTGGCCCTGTGCATGGAACAGCTAGCACTTCTAAGAAGGCTACCATGGAGGTTCAGGCCTTGAGTCTCTTCCCTGGCAGGCTAAATTTTTCCTCCAGGATCACACAACTACCTTTCCCCCACATCACTGGTGCCAACATGTACCACAACCACTGGCTACTCCCCATCACTGTCTACTAGCCTATCTAGGCCACATGTGATGTCTGCTACCTTTGCACCAGGCAGGAATGTCACCATGCAGTCAGTATGCAGGTTCGCAACCCATCTATCTACATTCCTAAGGACTGAATCACCAACTAGCAAGATCTCGCCTCCCTCCCTGCCCAGGGATGGTTCTTTGGTGCAAAAAAACCCTTCTGAGGGAACATCTCCCCTTTCTTCAGCACAGTGCCCTGTTTCTCCTTGACCCTCATTCCTTGGTGCAAAAAAAAAAAAAAACCTTCTGAGGGAACATCCCCCCTTTCTTTAGCACAATGCCCTGTTTCTCCTTGACCCTCATACTCCCTGACAGTGGTGAGGCTGCCATTCGCAGAGTGGGACACATAACAAGTCGCCAAGAATCTTATCTGTGTGCCTAACCGACTGTCTGTGCTTCTCCAGGTCAGCCACCTTGGCTTTGAGGATGTGAACTCATTCCCTGAGAACCAGGAGTTCCTTGCACTGAGCATGTACCCATGACTTCTGTCCAGTGGACAGATAGTTATTCATGTTGCATGCAGTGCAATATACTGGATAGCCCCCAACTGGATGCTGACATTCTACCTTCATAGTTGCTCCCCCCCCTTTAAAAATAAATTTCCTATTTATATAGATCTGTTTGTGGAAATTGTGTTTACCATTTTAGGTATGTGGAGAGACAAGTGCCCTGGCTTCCTCACCCTGCTGCTGAACTTGCATGTCTGTTACACTCACCTGTTTAGTCCCTTGTTCCAGAACTTGTCACTGGAGCTGGGACACTTTAGCACTGAAGCTGGGCCAGATACCTTGCAGACCTGGGGCCTGCTCTTAGAAGCCCTATATAAACAGTTTATGCCAAATCTCCACATCTCAGTGAAGCCAATCACATTGACTGGGAGCTAACAAATAAAGGAGGATGAGTAAGTCAGCCTCCAGTTGATTAACAATAGGTATTGCTGAAAGGAAGCTGCTCAGACAAGAGCTCCTCTCCTTCCCATTAGGGATGGGCATGAACCAAATCACAAAGCAAAATTTGTCCTTGAGAAAGCCACATAAACATTTGAGGAATGGGGAGGCGCTTCTTACCATTCAGCTGTTTTGGGCTGTGTTGTGCAGTCCCTTTAAAGAAGACAGCTTGAAATGGCTGCACAGTGAGGATTTCTCCCTGCTATGCAGCTGGTTTTTGTGCTGTCTTCTGCAGTCCCTTTCAGTTTCAAAGGAACTGTAGAAGACAGCTTGAAACAGCTGTGGGGGGAATGCCTCCCTACTGCACAGCTGTTTTTGTACTGTCTTCTGCAGTGCCATTAAAGTTTAAAGGGTCTGCAGAGCACAGCCTGAAACAGTTAAGCCCACTACAGTAGTTACATTTGAGTTATCACCTTTGTTAATATTATCTGGTTGGGAGTCCATTTGTGTGGATCATTATACACCAGACTGTGAACCTTTTTGGGGTCCATGATAATTGTCCTTTTTGTGATATGATACAACAGACACGATTGAAAAAGATCTCAAAACAAGGTCACATCCAGAATCCTTATCTCATGACAAATGTATATTATTGATTCCATGGCTGTATACAGAGTCTGGAGCCGCGTTACTCATGAAGACGTTCACAACGTCCCTGCAATTGTTTATACATTGATTTGTACTACATGGCTCCTTTTGTGGTAGTTCAAAGCCAGGTTTCATTTACAATTTTTGCCGTATGTTTATGTTGTAACATTGATTGTTAAATGTATTGTCTTTAAGACATTTGATAGTATAGTATTGTTAATAAACTTTCTATTTTAGAGCAGCTTAGGGCTACATAGCATTTATACTCCCTTCTACTGAAACAGTTAAGCAGCAGGAAGTGCCTCCCTGCTGCACAGCTGACTTTCATGCTGGTTTGCAGTCCCTTTAAAGTTTAAAGGGGCTCTGAAAGACAGCCCAAAACAGATGCACAGGGGAGCAGCTTCCCACTGTGCAACTGTTTTTTGTGCTGGTTTGCTGTCCCTTTAAACTTTAAAAAGACTGCAAAAGACAGCCCAAAACAGCTGCATGGTGGGGAGTGTGCCTCCCCCACACAGCTATTTTTGTGCTGTTTTACAGTCCCTTCAAACTTTAAAGGGACTCACAAAACATCTGAGTGGCTTAGCTGTTTTCCGAGCTTTCTGCAAACCCCATTTAATGGGACTGCAGTCCCTTTAAACAGGGTTTGCAAGGCCACCAATCATGAACTGGTTCAGTTCATGAACAAGCATCCTGGTTTGGTTCATGGTTCAGCCACAAATCATGAACTGAACCGCATTTTCCTGGTTTGTGCCCATCCCTACTTCCCCTGGTTTTCCTTTCTCTGTTGTATTCTTCTGATACCTGTGAAGTTATTTAGGTTGAGACTGGCTGAGTTACTTGTTCAATTTCAGCTACTAGGCTTTAGAGCTGAGTGGGGATTTGAAGCCATGTCACCCTAGACCTAGTCCACACCACCTACTAAATCACATGGGCTTCATCTAACATGGAAACTTGGGTACCAAAGTATGAAAATCCTCGACTTCAACTGTTTTCTCATGGGCATCTAATATTGTCCATTGTCTGGAAGCTAAAATGAATTTCAAATGCTTTTTAACATCTGGATGATTGAAAAAGGCCATCACAAAATTTTCTTGTTGATAGCCTGTGAGCCACAGACCAAAGCTGAACATCAGTGCAGTGATCCTTGTATGTATGGACCATTTTCAGAGACAGTAGGGTTCTTCTGAAGAAATGATGGAAAATACAGTCAGACCCAAGCCCCTATCACAGCAGGTAGGAACCATGAAACCTAGAAAATGATTTCACAAAATTACATTGGACTGTCGAAAATCTTTTAAATTGTGCTGTTAATACAGAAAATCTTGACAAACCCTAATAACCAATTCTGTGGATAAGGAATGAGATGCCTTAAGAAAGATAGCCTCTTATAGTTTCACTTGCACTTTTGTTTTTCTGTGATGAAATTTCCACATAGGAATCACTTTAGGATGTAACCACAACATCCTAACATTGCTCAAGTGAAGTTGTTTTCAAGAGTAATGTAACACCCCCTCCAAAAAAAAGTGCTATATCACAAGACTAGAGTAAATCTCTGGATGGGGAGGGGTTAATAACATGAAATAATTTCATGGGAAATCTTTTCTGTGACATAAAAATTATATACTAGCATTGCCTATGGGGTTTTTTCAAGCAAAGATATTCAGTTGTGCAGATAATGAAGTGTTAAATAGTATGAAAACACACAGTGCAGTTGTTGGGACAAATCTGAATTTCTCGGCATATTACTTTTCACTGTGCAAAATATTTCTTTCCCTTTTGACAAATGTCTGAGAGGCAGTCCAATAAAACTACATGGTAAAGTATCAGATGATGAAGAAGAGGAGATTGGATTTATACTCCACCCTTCATTGGGAGTCTCAGAGCAGTTTACAAACTCCTTTCCCTTCCCTTCCTGACAACAGACACCCTGTGAGGTAGGTGGGGCTGAGACAGCTCTGACAAAAACTGCTCTTTCAAGAACAGCTCCAACAGAATTATGGCTTGCCCAAGACCATCCAGCAGCTGCAAGTGGAAGAGTGGGGAATCAAACCTGGTTCTCCCAGATTAGAATCCACACACTTAACCATTACGCCAAACTGGCTCTCGGTGCTGAACTTTATTCTGTTGCCCTGGTTCTGTTTATTTGTTTCCTAAATACCCCAACTCCCTCAACTCGTTTTTTCCCAACTTTTAACATAAAGCAAAAATTAAGTCTTGCTGGACCACAGCAAGTTTGCATCTGGTCAAGCATCCTGTTCTTTACAATGGCCTGGCAAATGCTTCCAACTGCAGGGCATGAAGGCTTATCGTTCCCCACCCCACCCCAGCAACTGATGTTCAGAAGCTCATTGCCTAAGCATGGCAGTTCCACCCAGCTATTGTCAAGAACTACCCTCCTTCATGAATGTGTCCATTACCATTTTAGAACCATCTAATCTAATGGTCCTTAACTTTTTCTGCTTTTGTCTTATATTCTCTCCTATGTGTTTCTCTGCTTCTCTGTTGTTCTTTGTTCTTCCCATAATACTTTTTGTAACACTTTCTTCCTCAGCTAACCTTTCTGGACATCTCTGTAATCTATTACTGCTGAGTGAACTACTGGGTAAATCTTTTGATATGTTATAGGCATTGTGTTGGACTGTTGATTTTGAACCTATTAAGATCAATATACAAAGGTTTTAAAAGGATACTAGAGTGTTACAGTCTTTGACAAGTAAATTTTCATGTGAATTTCCTTCTTTTTAACAGCATAAATGAAATCTTGGCTACAGTATTCCTGAAGGCACTTTTATTCAATTAAGGTTTTCTGGAAAGGATTATTTTGTAGTCCTTTGCGTCTGTAGAGGATGTTTTGATATAGACTTTTAACTACTAAAAGAAATTACAGTGACTAAGTTCAGACTGGCAATTTGCCCCACTTTAGCAACCTTTCAGCCACGTTTGAGAAACAGATTAAAGGGGGTGTTCACACAGGTACATCTGCCTGGCGTTCCACACCCGTCGGCAACCTGCGCTGTTCCGCTTCACTCCTGGGATGAAAACATACCTCTTTAAAGTGGTAGAAAATCCTGGAGAGCACATTCATCCCACGGCATTCCGCTTCCCGGCCTTGTGAACGCTTGGCGGATAAGTCGGGAGCAAGCTGCATTGGGGCAGATGGCTGCAGTGGTTTGATTGGCCGTGCTCCGCTCTACTGCCCAATGCAGTGCCGGCGCAATGGGATCTGCCCCCAATCGGCCAGATGCACTTGTGCACATGGGTACCCATGGGCGCATTGCCGATTTACCAGGGGAAAGCTGCTGACAGTGGCGCCAGCTGTCTGAACGCTCCCATGCACATCATCCTGGTATTCTCCCACAGCAGATGGCCCGATGTGACCGGGAAACCCTGGAACAGTTTGTTTCAGGGCTTTTTTGCTGGAACTGGATCACGCAGCAAATTGCCAGTCTGAACTCAGCCAGTGATTTATTAACATACTTCTTAATTCTCTAGTAAGGCTTGACAAAGATTGCCCTCTTGATAGAGCCAGGATCTGGATGAAATACTGTAAGTCATGGGAAGAGCCAAAGCAGCATCTAGCAGCTGAGTTCAGACTGGCAATTTGCCCCAATAGGGACCCGGGCCAGCGACGATTCAATCCCGGAGTAAATTGGGCGTTCACACAGGCACATCTGCCTGGCATCCCCCACCCATAGCCAACCCGTGCTGTTGTGCTTCACCGCCGGATTAAAAAGATACCCCATAAAACTGGTAGCAAATCCGAAAGCCCGCGTATGTCATGTGTTTCTCTGCTTCTGGGAAGTCTGAATGCGCAGCCGAAAAGCCGGGAGCAACCCGCGTTAGGCAGAAGGCAGCAGCGGTATGATTGGCCATGCTCCACTCTACTGCCCAATGCGGTGCCAGCGCTGCAGGGTCCTCCCCCAATTGGCAAAATGTGTTTATGCGCTTATGCGCATGAGTGCTCATGCACACATACACCCATACACCCACAGCCGAATTAATGGGGAAACGCCGAATACAGCGCGCCCCCACACACAGCAGTCTGAACACTCCCATCCAGCTCCACCTCGCATCTTCTGGCAACAACCCAGGCTGTCTGAATGGGAAAACTCGGAACAGTTTATTCCAGGGCTTTTTTGCTACGACTGGCTACCAGAGCAAACTGCCAGTCTGAACTCAGTCTAGCAAGTTTGCCATTTGGCTAGCTACCTATCTCAAAGAAATTCATGGGTTTCCTCATAGATTATCTACACAGAAGCCTTTGAGGTAAGTTAGGATATCATACAGTGATTGGTCCAATGTCATCATAAGATTCATGGCTGAGTCAGAGTGGTGATCTAAACCAGATCTCCATGCTCTAAATTGAAGACAGTGATCAACATACCACACAAGACATCCAATTTAAGAGTATAAACTGAAGTCCAGTGATTTTCAAGGAACCACAGTTTTCCTTCCCTCGTATCTAATACAGAGCTGGGTTTGCCCTTTGTACCACCACTGATGCCAGAGCCCTGGTTTATACATATATTAGGAGATGATACTACAATATTATGATGGAAAACCTCTCCATGTGTGTGTACAAATGACACAGGTAACCAGTTTAGTGTAGTGGTTAAGTGAGCGGACTCTAACCTGGGAGAACCCGGTTTGATTCCCCACTCCTCCACTTGCAGCTGCTGGATGACCTTGGGCAAGCCATAGTTCTGTCAGCGCTGTCCTTGAAAGAGCAGTTCTCTCAGAGCTCTCTCAGCCCCACCTACCTCATAGGGTGTCTGTTGTGGGGAGGGGAAGGAAAAGGAGTTTGTATGCTGCTCTGAGACTCCAAGTGAAGGGCAGGGTATAAATCCAATCTCTTTTCTCTTCTTCTTCTTCTTCTTCTTCTACTTCTTCTTATCAGTTCATGCAATTTTTTCTTTACAAAAGAGGGGGAAATAATAACATGAACCAGGACCTCATACAGTTATGGTCTCTTGTAGACAGTGCATTCAACACAGAAGACAGCAGGGACGTCTATGTGGCAAACAGAAGGAGCTGGTTCAACACACTGCTGAATGCACCCTCAATGTAGAACTTAGTTACCAATCAGCCTTCCTGTACAAAGCACAATATTTGGCTGCACTGATATGTGAACAAAAAATATCGGTCATTATTTTTAAAAAATGTTGGTCATAATTGGAATGAGCCTTGGAAGTTCTTAGCTTTACATGAAACTTCTTCCCTGTTCTATACCCTTTGGTGCCGGTCAGAGATGAAAAACTTCCATATTCACAACAAGCCAGAGATTATTTGGGGGGTTAATGTTAGTTTGGGGGTCTTGGTTTACTGAGAAGAAACCACATATAGCTTCTGATTCAGATCTGATGACCAATTTAATTTACTTTTTGCAAGCTAGAAAATCAGTCTAAAAGATGCCTGTGAAGGGGAGGAAAAGAGCATGCAAGCCTGAGGAGTTCTAAGGATCATTCTTGTTATGTCTGAATGCATCGACTTCTTTAATAAATTATCTTAATGGAGAACATTGTCCATGAGTTTTGATGTCAGCTTAATTAAATCAGTACCAATACATTATAATGATCAGCAACTCAGACATAATCTGACTCTACTTCTTGGCAGTGGCCCTTGTCAGGGAACACTTGCAGAGCCCAACCAATCAGTATCCACCATATCTTAAAAGCTGTTCTCAGAATTAATTGCTGGAAGAGGCTCTAATTAATGCTTTAAGATGTATAGTCTAGTGTTTGCATAATCTCTCAGTACATCATTGGTCACTCTCCTTTGGATTTTTTTTATTATAAGTACTCATTTCTAGAAGCAATATTTTATTATGTGTATTTGCTTGCAAAGACCTTGAAATAGGACCTATATTTCTTTCAGAAACACTGTTGAGAATTTTTATCCTGCGTTGGCATCTACCTGTATTCTAGCCTGTATTCTTTCTTATCAATATGCTTTCTTGAGATTATTGAAGATAATAAATTATTTCTAGTGTCTAAAATGTATAATCATAATGGTTATCACATGAGGCCTCCAGTTGCTGGTTTTTTCAGTTATATGAGTGAACATGGATGTTTATTTATGGAGACGCATGGTCACTGTAACTATTTTTCATATATATTGCACTGTGCTTTTCTCTTACTCATCACTTGCAATGTCTCTGTAAATTACAAAGGTACTGACATTACATGCTGGCATTAGGATAAGTTGCCTGGATATAAAAAATGCATCTGTTGTAATCACCTTGTAGATTACCTACTGAACAATAACTCATATATATGGAATGAAAGCAAACAAGTCTATTCATTCCATAACCATCTAGAAACAATTCTGATCTCCTTGAAGTAACTAAAAAGTCTTCCTTGAGTTCTGATGCTGTAAGGTCTATTTAACATGTTAAGAGTTAAGGAAGATTTACTGTCCTTCAACAATACATCCTTGTAACATCTATGAGTGTCACAAATAGCATTTAAGGGTCAAGTGTTGGGTAGAATGGGCAGGATTGGCACCAAGGTTCACAGTAAGCCTCCAAATACCAGTGGTAGGAGGCAGCATCAGGAAAGGGTCTTAGCCGTACAGGACACCAGTTGCCCATGGTATGAAACATGACTCTGGATTAGATGCTAGAGATGGGCACAAACCAGGAAAATGTGGTTCATTTCATTTCATGGCCTACCCCATACATAAACTATGAATCATCACAAACTACTAGGTGCCAAAAAAGGTTCAGTGCATGAGGTTTTATGATGTGGTAGAACAATTCCCCAGAGTGCTAGAAACACCAAACAAGCAGGAGATCTCTGGCTGACTCTCCTCTACAAGTCTTCTAAATTTGGTGAGGATTGGATTTATGGGGTCCAAGTTACGGTCCCTTAAAGTAGGTAGTTCAAGGAAAGTGCTTTCTGGGGAAATGACAGGCTCACAATGGATCCTATGCAAAACAGACATATCAAACTCTCAGGAGACTTCCCCCTGATGTTCCTCTACATGCCCTCCAAGTTATGTGCAGATTGGACTTGGGGTCTGAGTTATGGCCCCTAAAAGAAGATGCCCCCAGGAAATGGGTGCAGGTTCAAAAGTATGTAAGAATGGACCTCCTACAAGCAAGCCACATTAGGGCTGCCAGACCTCCCAGTCTGGTGGGGTTTACCCACTTTTGGGGGGGGTTCAACCCACTGCCAGCCAGCTGGCCAGTGGAAGAAGCCCTGCCCCCAAGCCCAGACACCCATAGACACCCCTCTCCCTTCTCTCTTGAGAAGGGGGAGGGGGAGGGATGGCTGCCAGCAGAGTGCCTGAATTCCAAGCAGCATTGCCACTTGGAGATTGGGCACGTGGGCCCCCTTTTATTTGTTTCTGTATAATTTAAATTTGTTTTGGTACTATGCATAGATGTTAGTTGACATGATTGTTCTTAATAACTTTTTTTCTGTTCAGCTATTGCTTTAATTACCACTGAGAACATAAGAACATAAGAGAAGCCAATGTTGGATCAGGCCAATGGCCCATCCAGTCCAACACCCTGTCACACAGTGGCTGAAAATACCAAGTGCCATCAAGAGATCCACCAGTGGGGCCAGGTCACTAGAAGCCCTCCCACTATTCCCCCCCCCGCAAGCACCAAGAATACAATGCGTCACTTGCCCCAGCCTGAGAGTTCCCATCTATACCTTGTGGCTAATAGCCACTGACGGACTTCTGCTCCATATGCTTATCTAATTCCCTCTTGAAGTTGTCCATGCTTGTAGCTGCCACCATCTCCTGTGGCAGTGAATTCCATGTGTTAATCACTCTTTGGGTGAAGAAGTACTTCCTTTTGTCTGTTCTAACCCAACTGCTCAGCAATTTCATTGGGTTCCTACGAGATCTACAAAATGAAGTTAATATCTGGATTCTTCATCTCTTTATGAATATCTTTGTTTCAAGAGAAAAGATACATTGTATTCACTTTCTTGTTTTCTACACTGTAATTACACCTGTTTTTGTGTTATAATAATTCGCATACTTTCAGTGCCAGCTTGCCCGCTAGGCGTCCCTACTGGCCGCCCCCCCGAAAGCCCTCCCGCTGCCCTAACTGAGCACCCACCACCACCAACTCCCCGCTGCCGCCGCCAGTACAGAGTGCCCGGCTGGGGCGCAGGAGTGGGCAGTGCAACTCATCCGCCCTACCCCCTCGGGGGGGAAGGAGGCGGGGGTGGTATGGCGGCAGCCAGCGGGGACTCCCTGCCGCCACTGCCAGTACAGAGCACCCGGCCGGGGCGCAGCTCTCCTGCTCTTCCCCTGCCCCCTTGGGGGGGGAGGAGGCGGGGCGGCATGGTGGCGGCCAGCAGGGACTCCCTGCTGCCACCACCAGTACAGAGCACCTGGCCAGGGCACAGGAGGCAGTGGCACAGCTAACCCACCCTCACCCTCCCCCCTCCGGGGGAGGAGGGGGGCAGCATGGTGGCGTCTCCAGGCCCCACCAGGAGGTTGGCATCTGTGCCCACCTAGGGCCCTGCATACTTTAGACACTTAGCAGTCTCTAGCATCTTTTCCACACAGATGTTTCCCATTTTATCTGGAGATCACAGATTCTGCCTTTTATCTGGAGATCACAGATACAGGCCAGCTTGTATTCCCCTTCCTTGCAGAGAGGTTGCAGCCTGGTGGTGATGCCCACCTGCAACCTTTCTGCCAAGGCCCTAACCCATGGGAGAACAGCCATCCCCTTGGGGCCTGGCTCCAGTGCAGAGGCCAGCATCTGGTCCAGCCCTTGAATCAGGATGCTGACTTGTCCCAGTCTGGCCATGTGGGCCAGAGTACATCGGTGGTATCCTGGAAGGTCTTGAGGACATGCACCATTTGGGAGAGGGTCAGCCAGTTGCTAGAGTGGATTCTGAGATCCTGTTCCCCATGCAGGATGGTCATGGAGAAGATGACATCCTGTACCATGCTCTTCTGCTCCAACAAACATGCAATCATAGCATAGGTGGAGTTCCAGTGGGTGGGTAAGTCCAGGATGAGCTGATGTTCAGGCTCATCCCCTTCCCCACCTCTCACACAGCAGAAGGGCAGAGTTGATACTGCACTAGAAGTGGGTGGCCAGATGCCAGTTAGCCTCAAGCAAGGACCACATCTCAAGGTACTACCCAGCCCCAGAACATCCATCGCCAGGTGAACATTTGCACCAGGCAGACAATGCCCTTGAGGCACACAGCCTTCACTGCTGCCAGTATGTTGACACCAGCATCTGTGACCATGTAGCCACAGATGATGTTGCCACCACCCACCCATTCCCTCAGGCTACTCTGTATCATAGCAGTGATATTTTGCACCATATGGTCTTCATCCATCCCCTTTGCATGGAGCAGAACCCTGTGCATGTAGCCCAGTGGCAGGGCTGTCCCCGCCTGGGGCATAGGTTGTGCCCTGACAGTCCAGAGAGAGAAATCCACTGGTTACCACCAGTGGGCAGTGAGGGAGAGGTAGCTGTGCTGCTGGCTGCTCCAGAGGTCAGCTGTGAAGTGCATAGTTCTGCCTTCTACTCTGGAGAGCTCAGCCTTGACCATCACCACTGCAGACCAGTGCATGGCAAGCAAGACTCATCAGCTCATGGTCCTCCATGAGGGGATAGACTACCAGGGAGCCAGGTGATGCAGCAACTGGTGAAAAGCTACATCCTCCACAGGGAAGGAGGGTTGGCCATCCACAGCAATCATCTCACTAATGAAGTGAGTGACTGCTTCCTGGCCCCTCCGTGTAGCTCTTTTGGATGACACTGTAAGTGTCCCTAGGGGAATGACCTCTTGGAAGCTGGCCTGCCTTGATGTACCACCCATAGCACCCCGAGTACAGGAAGCCTTTCTTGGATGGGTTTCCTGCTCTCCCTCCACTTTTCCCTGCTGAGAGGGAGTGGGCCTCTTCTTCCTACCACTGGTCTCCACTCTTTCCTCCAGCAGGAACATAGTTGGGTGCACCCTTTGCAGGTGCCTGCAGAAGATGGAGGAGGACAAGTGTTGGGATCTGCACCCCTCCAGACATGGTTGTGGAACACCTGGTCCTCTGCCACATAGGAGACACTGGGGAGGGTGGAAATGTTTCCAAAGTGTGGGCTAGAAACAGAACCCTGGGCCTGGGGAAAGTGGCAGTTACAGCTGCTTTCTGGGACTGGGCTGGTAGGGGCCATGAAGAGGCATACTTGAGCAGCAACAGGGAATTGGGATGTGGAAGAAGAGGATGCTCCCCCACTCAAGACACTCTGAATTACTGTTGTCAGAGTCCTCCTCTCCAAAGAATGTAAGCAACTGCTGGTGTTTCTGGGCAGTGCTAAGAACTCTTTTGTCTTTGTGGAGAGCCCCAGAAACAGATATGGGGGGAAAGGCTCTGAGACCCCTGGTGATGCCCTGCTAGGACTGGGCTCCAGTAGCCTGGCAGGATGGGTAAGGTGCCTGTGGATGGGGACCTGTGGTATGCAGTGGGTGGAGGACTTCTTTCCCCCACAATGAGCACCTTTTGCACCCACTTTCACCTGCATGAAACACAGAAGTGTTCACAATCATGAGGGGTAGGAGGGTATAAAAGTAAGTCCTCAGCTGGGACACCTAGTACCTTAGCCCCTCTGCTTGGCATGAACAGAGAGATGGGGTGGCTCAGAACCCTGAGTCCACCTAACACCCAAACCCCAGCAGAGGAGAGGTGTTCACAATCAGGAGGGGTGTGTGTATGCTAAGCCCCTCTGCTCAGTGTAAGAAGTAAGATGGGGTGGGCTCAGAGCCCTGAGTACCCAAACCTCACCAGGTTATAAAATGTGGGTCCTCAAAACCAGAAATAAATGAATGTGCTCTACTTTTAATAAGTTTCCTACCTCTCTGTCTAACTGCCAACACCCAACAGAGAAGAGGATGCAAAGCTGAGCTGAGGGTATATATAGCATTCTGATCCCATAGAGAAGAATGGGAACTCTGTTACTGGCAGCCAGCAGTGCCTGTTAAGCTTTGGATGGCCCCTATTGGTGTTTCCAAGGCTGGAGAATTCCATCTCCCATTGCTTTGAAGTTTGTTAAACATTTTGATTTGGTGGAGACAGTCTGTCTGGAAATGTATCCATTCACAAACCACCAGGAACCACTTGAAAGTTCATGGAAAGTTCATTCCAGTTGACCTGCCATGAACTTCACTTCACTAACCACAAACCAGCCAAAATTCATCACAAACTTTAGTTCATGAGCTGGTTCCTGCCCATCCCTATTAGATGCTTCACTGGCCACATTTGGTTGTAAGTTCTTATGTTCTTAAGGTTCAAAGGCCTGCTCATTGATCTATGATTTATGAGCATACATTATCATTACTTTTTGTATCATGATCATGAGAGATAGAGGTTCCCCTGACATAGGTGATCACAGGTAAGCATGGCTGAATCCTCCCTTCCTTTCCTAAATTTATTCCTCATACTATTTAGGAGGAAAATGACCCACTGAACTTTCATTAAGCTCCTAGAGCTGTGTGATGAGAAGGAAAGAGTCCATTACTGAAAAGTAGGCTCTTGTAGCCGAACAAATAATTGAGTTGTTTCTATGAAGTCTATCTTTCACACACACACTTTTAAAAAATCTCACCATTCAAGGAGGTCACATCATCATACATGGTTCCTGCCTCCTCTGTCTTAGCCTCACAGCCTCACATACCTCAATGGCTTGTTGTGCTGAAAGTCCCAGGTTCAATCCCCAGCATCTCTGTTTTTAAAAAAGACTAGGTAGTAGGTGACAGGAAAGACTTCTGCCTAAGAACCTAGACAGCCACTGCCAGTTTGAATAGATAATACTGACTTCAGTGGACCAATGGCTTGATTAAGTATAAGGCATCTTCATGTGTTCACCTGAGAGAGGATGGCCAAAGGCCAGAGAGCTCCATGACTCAGTGGAGGTTTCAGCTCTGTACAGCATCCTAACCACTACTCTGCACAGATTCTCCAGTGACTAAGGTATGTAGCCAGCTTTAGAGTGATATGAATAATTGTCCACTGGATAAATGAGCAAAAAAATTAGGATGGTAATCCTGTAGAGCTTACATACATGCATACATATCTCTGAATCTCCTGCATTAAGGTTTCATTGTCATCACTGTTATTCTATAAACAGTAAGAAATTTAGTAATAAATCACAGCACATTGTAAACTATAAATGAATTTAATGGAAAGTCAATGGAAATTAAGTGTTTCAATGAAAGACAGCTGCTAGACAAGAACTGGCAGGTTAGCTGAAATCAACATGAGCCTGATATTGGAGATGCAGGGTGACGGGGGGAAAACCAGACACATACTTGGTAATTGCAAACAGGCTCCTGTTTCCATCCTTTGCCCTCACCCTCTGGTCACTGGCAGTCTCTGAAGTCAGGGAAATAAAATTCTCTTTTTATACAGCAGCCAGTGTGCTTCCATTGTGGTAGGTTTCATTTTTTTCTCGCCTATATGCTGTTTTGTGAGTGGCGGTTACAATGCGTACTTCATACTTGTTGGCACTTTGTCTATTTACCATCTCCAGTAACTTTCTGGCAGTTTCTATAGTGTTTAGGGGTGGAGCAAATTATAGACTTCTACCAGTCCATTAAGGACATTCTATTTATTTGAGATCCATTCCCTGCCAATCCGGGGACAAACTGTTACATGAGAAATCTCTGATCAGATTTTCCAGTGTTTCCTTTATCATTAAAATGTAGCTGTGGAGAGGAGGGTCATTTGTATTGGGACTTTGCTGCTGCAGGAGGGAGTTAACCCTCCAGCCACCCCACTTATCTGGTTGAGCAGCCGCTATTAGCCAGAAATAAGAGATAAGTACCCACATTACACCTGTCTTTTCTCCTTACTGCTAATGGTTGAGAGATTATTTCTAGTGAGAAATGGCTTAGGGGGAACTGTGGCCCTCACTCAGATCATTCCTCCTTTGATGTTAAAAGAAAAAAAATTAAGATCCAATCTTGGATTCCTCATGTAGCAAGTAGTTTGGTCTTAAATCCTTGATTGCTGTTGTATGATAACACCCCCATCCTGTCACTCAAGGGCTGCATTGCTCATCTAAGGACTGCACAACAATTTTGTCTGCTTTAATACCAAACTTGTCAGTTGCTATATTGCATCTCTCTTCCCCTGCCACTTCATTTCCCATCACAGACCCACAGACAAAAAGTCCCACTGGCTTTCGGGAATGAACAGGATACCTGCATTTTACTTTACATCAAAACAACTTAAACTGGCAGCTGTTAGATGCTCTGCCGTAACAATTTCATCCAATCATGCTATTTAAGAAGTCTTATTTAGTATTCACCAGAAACTACAGATGTTGTTTCAACTTCATTATGAAATACCTGTGACTTTTAGGCATGCTTTTTCTGACCCATATCTTTTTCAACAGATTTTTTTTCCTTTTAGTATCATTCAGTCCCATGTTTTCTTGAACATCTGCCATCTGCAGAAAATACATAGAAACTGATTTTTTTCCTAATTTTCCTTTTGGCAGACTTGAGAACACAAATCTTTGAAACAGGACACCCATGAAATTGGTTGAGCCATGGATGGGCTGTACTTAATTCACAAGGAGAGCCAGAGATCAGTTTTCTTACCCAGGAAGCACCAAGTAGAGGTAAAGTGACAGAGCCCTAATTACCAATAATAAGATCTTCTAGAACGTATTTTACATGGTTGATGTGTTTTTTCACAAAAGTACTTTAAAACTATTAGTGAGCCCTATTCTAGAAATGATTGGTTCTTTGGATGTTCCAAATTACTTCAAGTTATTAAATGCCATCAAAACACATCACTGGTTATCATCCCAAAAGTGGTAGATGCATTCTGTCAGTAAGATGGTATTGAGAGAATCAAATTTCAAAGCTTTTGAGTTTATTTCCTCCTGGCACATAGAGCAAGCATTTTTATGGCTGTCTCTAAATAGGAATTGTTGGTTGTTTGAAAACCTGGATGAGTACTGTAACTTTTATATTCTGAACCTATTGTGCACGTTTACTTGAAAGTAAGATTTTATCACATAGCATATTCACAGGGCTGGAAAAGAGAGCAAGGTTCATTGTCTTCTGCCTGCTGCTCCTGGGAGTCAGCGGCTGGAGTTAGACCATGGAGCAGGCAGGAGACTAAGCAAGGGCAGAAAGCTAGCTCTGGACAGATTAGAAGCTCTATACTGCCTGCCGATTGTAGGAATGAATATTGTGTCCCTAATTTCCTAATGAGCACCAAGAAGACTTGAGGGTTTGAGAGCCCACAATCTTGGTTTGCTGGACACAACCCCAGTGCATGAGGGTCTTACTTCTGGCCCTAGATCCCGTAAGAAATTATGGGAGGGAGACAAAGTTGTAGGAGCTTGAGGCTGTTCCCATTTTCTGCTGTGTGGATAATCTGCTTAGCTGGGCCATATGTGTGTGACTCAAAGTACTAATGATTCCAAGAGAATATTTATGCATAGCAAATATGTGTGTTGAGGATTGCATCCATTAACCTCAATATGCTGTCAGGTGGATATAACTGAAGGACACAAAGTGAGTGTCTTATTATTATGAGTCAGCATCAGCTAGACATACATTTTATGAAACAGCATGGGTTTCCCAAGGGATTTGGAATTAAAAATGGAGGTTTTAAGATGGAATCTGGAATAGAAGACTAGGTGGCAAATAAAGAACATAAGATACAAGTGGGGTGTATAAAGAGACTGCATTTTAAAAAACAGCTTGAACGGGAGCAATTTTGATCAGAAAAGCAACCAGCAAGGTAAGGGTTAATCACTTTCTCCTCATCTGCTCTTCTCCCATTTCTGACTGCATCCTCCCACAGCCACTTTTCTTTAAAAGGAGCAGAATAACATACATGCATATAAAATACAGTGTTGCCCTGAAATGGAGAGGCTGCACTTTAATAAAGAAGCCAAGAGAAAAACAGCCAGAGGTGGAAATTGTGTGCAGAGCCAGCCCCAGGTGTCTGTGGCGTGCACCCTACCGGAGATGCCAACCTCCCGGTGGGGCCTAGAGACTGGGGAGGGCCTAACCACACCCCTTCCCTCCCAGCGCTGGCTTGCCTGGGCACTCCACAGCTGTGGGGCGCCTAGGAAAGCCAGGGAAGAGGTGGGGGTTTTTAAGCCCCTTCCCTTCCCTCCAATCACCGGCTTTCCTGGGTGCTCTGCAGCTGCAGGGCCCTCAGGCAAGCCAGGGAAGAGGCGGGGGTTAACCCCAGCCATTCCCTCCCAGCGCCCGCTTTCCTGGGCGCTCCACAGCTGCGGGGCCCCAGGCAAGCCAGGGAAGAGGTGGGGGTTACCCCCACCCATTCCCTCCCAGCGCTGGCTTTCCTGGGCACTCCGCAGCTACGGGGGCCCCAGGCAAGCCAGGGAAGAGGCGGGTTTAACCCCCACCCCTTCCCTCCCAGCACCGGCTTTCCTGGGCGCTCCGCAGCTGTGAGGCACCCAGGAAAGCCAAGGAAGAGGCAGGGGGGGTGCAGTTTGGCACCCCTGTGGCCGGTGCACTCTAGGTGATCACCTAACAGGTGAGCCAGCCCTGATTGTGTGGCTACGAAAGCTCACAAGATTGAAACTTATCAGTGTTGTATTCACATCTGGAGTTTTAAGCACCACATCCTCAAACCATTTGCTGCTGACACCTGCACTATAATCAATGGACTACTCCAAAAGATGGTGAAGGGTAGAAAGTGCCATCTAGTTCCAGATGACTTATGGTGACTGCTGTTTGCAAAATGCAGCCTTGTGCCAATCTACTGCTTCATTTCTACAGAAGTTTTCTGTCTAGAAGTATTCATTAGGGTGTTTAAGACATTCAAAATTATATCTTGACTGAGCCAGCTGGGCTGGGAGACAGAACTCAGGAGACAGCTGCTGGTAAGGTGAGTGGGGGGTCTATTGGTTTAGGTTTGTTTTGCTTTTCCTAAACTGCTAAATTATTGGGGAGCATTAACTGAGGTTGCTTTGTGCAAGGACAGAATTTGTGGGTGAGTGGGTGCTTGTGGAGCCTTCTGGAGAGTGGTGTTTTAGTCTGGATCTGTTTGGATCTCTGTCTGCTCTGTTGAACACTGAGCAAGATTTGTTTGCCTGGGACTGATTGCAGGCCCCACCTTCTGTTGTTGTTTCTGGGAGGTGGAGGCTGTGGGCCTCTGAACTGTAAGGCTCCTCCTAGGCACAGGCACATGCCAAAGGGCTCTTGGTCTGTGGCTCTTCACCTGGGCATCAGGCCTGGGGATCCTGCATCACTCTAGATACCTTTAAACCACTACTCAGTTATGAAGGTAGAAAGCCAGCAGGGGAGCAGTGGCTATCAAGTGTTTTGTAGGGAGTGCCACATGTATGATTATCTACTCACCGGATGGAAATCGTGGGTGTGTGCTAGCTGCATGGAGCTCATGGGTCTTAGGGAGCAGGTTTGTTCCCTTGAGGCCATTGCGGCCGACCTGGAGAAGCTGAGCCAGAAAGAGATATTTGGGGAAGAGACTCTCAGGGACCTACCAGAACAGTCCCACTCCTGTGCTGACAGCTCTTCTGCTGTTGTGGAGAGTGAGAGTCTCAAGGTCAGAGGGCATCAGTCTGAGGAAGAAAGATGTGATCCCTTAAAAGGGCCCCCTTCTTTGGGCAACAGACCAATATTCTCTCATACTGAGGATACCCCTGGGGGCTGGGGGAAGGTGGACTTCAGGTAGTCAATGATGCAATCATTAGGTATATAGAGAGTGGGGTCTGTAATAGGCATTTTGACCACATGGTGACTTGCCTGCCTGGTGTGAAGGTTGCAGACATCACATGTTGTCTAGATTGATTGATAGTGCTGGGGAGGAGTTGGTAGCCATAGTGTATGTTGGCATCAACGACATTGGAAAATGGAGTTGTGTGGCCCTGGAGGAAAATTTAGGTTACTAGGCAGAAAGTTAAAGGCCAGGACCTCAAAGGTAGCATTCTCAGAAGTGCTGCTGGTTCCACACACAGGGCTAGCTAGACAGGCACAGATCAGAGGTCTCAATGTGTGGATAAGAAAGTGGTGCTGGGATGAAGGGTTTAGATTTGTTGGGCACTGGGGAACTTTCTGAGACAAGCCATACCTGTACAAAGGAGATGGGCTTCACCAAAAGTGAACCAAGCTGCTGACAACTAATATCAAAAAGGTCTCAGAGCAGCTTTTAAAATAATCTTGAGGGGAAAGCTAACAGGAGCTGGGGAGCCTCTGGTTCAGGACAAGTCAGCCCAAAGGAATGATTGTGTAAACACTCAGGGTAATATTGATAGGAATATATGTGAGGAGAGAGTTTTTCAGGAAATACTGGAGGAAGAGGGTGACAGCCCAGTGGAAAGTATCTGGGTCAGGAAAAGGGAAGGAAGGACAAACAGTATTGTGGTTGGAGTCTCAGATCTCTTTTCCAGGATGCTGCCCTCCTTGAACAGCTTGACAGGGTATCCAAACAACATGACCTGGTAGTTATGGGTGACTTCAACTTCCCTGATGCAAGTTGGGAGACATGCATGTTCCTGACCTGTCTAGCCGACAACTTCCTTCATCAAATGATGGAGGAAGCTACGATGGGCTCAGCCATACTTGACATAATATTGACCAGCATGCAAGAGATGGTAGATGGGGTGAAAGTGGTGGGGACCTTAGAGGGAAGTGATCATGTCCTGCTAGAATTCCTTTTGATGTGGGGGATCAAGGAAATTCGTAGTTACATGTATATATTAGATTTCAATAGGGCAGACTTAATAAAATCAGAGGCATGATGAGAATCATTCCATGGGCAAGACTGCTGTAAGTGAAAGGAGAAGTGAAGGGTGGGCTCTCCTAAAATAAGAGCTCTTGCAAGCTCAAGCCATCACTATTCCAACAAGAAGGAAACATAGTAGGGAATCAAAGAAGCCATTGTGGATTAACAGAGAACTCCGTGATGTGCTAAAGGAGAAAAAGGACATGTTTAAGAAATGGAGGCAAGCACATACCTCTAAAGAAGAGTATTTGCAGGTTGCTAGGCACTGTAGGTCAGTCATCAGAGATGCCAAAACTCACAGTGAGCTAAAGCTGGCCAGGGAGACTCACTACAGCAAGAAAATCTTCTTCAAATATGTGAGGAGCAAATGCAAGATAAAAGAGGTGATAAGTCCACCGTTGGGTGAAAATCGAGAAACTCTAACAGAGTACAGAGAGAAAGCAGAAAGGCTCAATGCCTATTTTGCCTCAGTTCTTTTCCCTGAAGAAGAGGACAGGCTCATCTAGAGATGGTAGTAGGCAAGTCACAGCATCTGGGCTGCTGGTTGACATGGACAGAGAGGTAGTTGAGAAGTACCTGGCTGTACTGAATGAGTACAAATCCCCTGGGGCCAGATGGTATGCATCCAAGGGTGCTCAAATAACTTCCTAGAGAGCTTGCAGAGCCTTTGTCCATCACCTTCCAGACCTCTTGGAGGATGGGAAATGTGCCACAAGACTGGAAGAGGGCAATCCCAATTTTCAAAAAAGAGAGGAGGGATGACACAGGAAACTACAGGCCAGTCAGTCTGACCGCCGTCTCGGGGAAGATACAGTAACAGATTTTAAATGGATCAATCTGCAAACATCCAAAGAACAACTTGGTGATCTGGGGAAGTCAGCATGGACTCGTCCCCAACAGGTTCTGTCAGATCAACCTCATTTCCTTCTTTGATCCAGTGACAAGCTTTCTGGATTGAGGGAATGCTGTTGAAGTTGCTTATCTGGATTTCAGTAAAGCTTTTGACAGGATTCCCCATAATGTTCTGATGCATAAACTAGAGGACTGTGGACTGGACTTTAGGATGGTTAGGTGGATAGGGAACTCGTTGGAGAACTGTACTCAGAGAGTAGTTGTCAATGGCATTTCATCTGAATGGAGGGAAGTGCCCAGTGGGGTGCCACAGTGCTTGGTTCTGGGCTCAGTACTTTTCAATATTTTTATAAATTATCTGGATGAGGGTGTGGAGGGGCTACTCATCAAATTTGCAGATGACACAAAATTAGAAGGAACAGCAAACACACTGGAAGATAGAGATAGAATTCAACAAGATATGGACATATTGGAAAAGTGGGCCAATGTGAACAAGATGCAATTTAACAAGGATAAGTGCCGAGTTCTACATCTGGGTAACAAAAATGAGGAACATGCATACTGGATTTTATTTATTTATTTATTTATTTATTTATTTATTTATTTATTATTCGACTTTCTATCCCGCTCACCCCCTAAGGGCTCTGAGCAGCTTACATATATATTAGGTCCAACATTCCTAGCCTAGGACCACATATGTGCAGGGGGAGGTGGATATCCTACCAGGCACCCATATTCTGTAGCAGGTCTTCTGTTGCAAGGGGGACAGTCTGACGGCGACCTCTCTCAGGTGCTGGTCTTTGTTATGAAGTTCACCTTTCCTGGCACTTGCAAATCCACCTCCAGGTCAGATCCACTCCACACTTTCGCGCATGCTTCGCAGCGGCCTCTGTCCTCATCAGGCTCTGGCCTGCTGCGTTGCTCCACCTCTGTGCCTCGTTGGTCCGGCCTCTTTCCTATGCCTCCTCGCCTCACCTCGCCAGCCACCATGTCTCCTCCACCATCCATCGCCTCTGCTGTCAGTCGCTCTCCACCGTCACTGCTACAGGGGCAGGTGCCCCCCTGCTCTAACAGCAGGTACCCCATTTATCTAATCGTCCTTTAATGGGCTTTCAAACCACTGGGTGGGCGGGAGCTGGGACAAGGGCCAGGAGCTCACCCTGACCGCGGCGGGATTCGAACAGCCGAAGCTGTTCGAACAGATGTTAAGGCAGGCATTCCTTTACTGCCTGCACCACCGCTCCCATCTCCCATCTGGATGGGGGATACTGGATGGGGGTTAGCAGTGTGTGTGAAAATGATCATGAGGTATAGATGGACCGTAAGTTAAATATGAGCAGGCAGTGTGATGTGCCAACAAAAAAGGCTAGTGCAATCTTGGAGTATATCAACAGAGGCATAACATCCAAATGGGAAGATGTCATAGTTCTGCTGTATACTGCATTGGTCAGGCCACACCTGGAATATTGTGTGCAATTCTGGAGGATGTGGACAGAATGAAGCAGGTACAGAGGAAAATGATGAGGATGATCAGGGTCCTGGAGACCAAGCCCTATGAGGAAAGGCTTGAGGGACTTGGGAATGTTTAGTCTGGAGAAGGGGGGGGGCATGATTGCTCTCTTTAAGTATCTGAAGGGCTGTCACTTAGAGGAGGGCAGCAGCAGAGGATAGGACTCGCAGGAGTGGGTTTAGATTAAGGGCGGAAAGGTATCGGCTAGATATTAGGGAAAACTTTTTGATAGTATGAGTTGTTCAACAGTGGAATCAGCTGCCTAAGGAGGTGGCGAGCTCCACCTCACTGGCAGTCTAAGTAGTGGCTGGACAAACACTTGTCAGGGATACTCTAGGCTGATCCTGCACTGGGCAGAGGGTTTGGTCTAGATGGCCTGTATGGCCCCTTCCAACTCTGGGATTCTATGAGGAGAACACCCCCATTTTAAAGCACCCCAAGAGTCCATATGCCAGGCAGACTTGACTTAAGTACAAACAAAATGGATCCCAGAAAGGCAGGCCTCATAATCATATCTAGGCAAAAATCCTGGAAGGTGTGACATCTTGGTCTAAGCCAGCTGCAGCCTCTTCCCACCACCCTGACATCTGCATATGCCAGACAATGGAACTGCCTCACACCAGAGTGAACACCATTCAACGTATTAATCTGCCCACACACCTTTTCCTACACACATTTCCTTCATAATAACGGCTCCCATCTTTCCCACCTAACACAACAGGAGGGTCACCAAGCAGCATTGTTTCTTTTTGATTAGTTTAATTAGCAATCCATTATTTATTTATTATTTATTATTTATTTGTTTCAGTTTAGATTATGCCCTCCTCTCAAGTAGGCTCAGAGTGGATAACATGAGTAAGAGTTAAAACATTCCACATAACGTAAGAATAATTCAACAATAGTTAAATTAAAACAGAACTTTAAGCTAAACAGATGGCATGGCATTCAGGGTAGTGGACTAAGAGCTGGAGCCACTAGACTTTGGACCAAGTTGTTGGTTTTCACTTGATGGGCCAATCACAGATGTAAGTTTCAATAAGGGAGGCCAATAGATGGAATGACTGGACACCTGCCACCTCAACTAAAGTTCTGGAAGAACAGCTCCATTTTACAGGCCCTGTGGAACTGTAATAGGTCCCATAGGGCCCTGATATCCAGTGGGAGTATGTTCTGCCAGGCCAGGGCCATGGCAGAAAAGACTGTGGCCCTGGTCAAGGCTAAGGGGACATCCTTTGGGCCATGGACAACCAGCAGATGCTGGTCTGCTGAGCACAAAGTTCTCTGAGACATATACGGGGAAAGGTGGTCCTTCAGATATGTCGATCCCTGACTTCACAGGGCTTTGAAGGTCAATACCAGCACCTTGAAACAGATCTGGTACTCAGTTGGAAGCCAGTACAATCTACGCAGCACTGGCTGAATGTGCACCCACACAGGCGACATAGTCAGCAAACAGGCCGCCACATTCTGCACTAGCTGGAGTTTCCAGATCAACCGCAAGGGCAATCCCATGTAAAGCAAGTTACAGTAGTCACGTCTGGAAGTGACCATTGCATGGGTCACTGTAGCTAAGTCCTGAGGGGATAGATAGGGAACCAGCTGCCAAAGATGGTAAAAGGCAGACTGGGAAACAGTGGTGACCTGGGCCTCCTTTGAGAGAATTGCGTCCCGGATCACCCCAAGCTCCTCACCTTCTGAGGTGCACTGTCAAAGATAGGGAGCCTGATCCCCAACTGAGCCTGATCCCCTGACCCATTAGCCTCTGAATCACCAGAGGAGGCAACCAGAGCCCCAGAGCAAACCTTACTTTACATCCAAATCTCCAGGACAGGTAGCTGTCACCCTAACATCCCCCATATTTCCCACTAATCCCTTTATTTCTTAATTGGTCTTGAATGTGTGTTGCTTCTTGCATGCTTCTTGTATGTTAGCCTTCCCATTTTTCTACCAATAAAGCACCTCTTTATTTTACCTTGGACTGGTTATTTTGAGAGTTCTCAAAGGGAAAGAGGCCCATGAACACTGGTAATGCTTCTTGCTCATTACTCCCGTCTTGCAAGCCTTTGTCTCCTTCACTAATTCCCCCCAACTCAAATAGGAGACAAACCCACTTTTGAGGCAACACATAGCATTTGGGATAACAATGGCAGAGAAGCTTGATGACTTCTTTGCTTCTGTGTTCACTGTGGAAAGTGTGGGGCATGTATCTATGTCACAGCCCCTATTTTCAGGAAGGGAGTCTGAAGAACTGAGTCAAATTGAGGTGACCAGAGGTGAAATTCCAGACCTATTAGAGAAATTAAAAAACAATAAGTCTTCAGGTCCTGTTGGCATATACTCAATAGTTCTTAAAGAACTCAGATATGAGATCATCTGTATATGTAATCTATCACTAAATTAGCCACTGTGCCAGAAGACAGGAGAGTAGCAAATGTGACACCAATTTTTAAAAAGGGACCCAGAGGGGAACCAGGAAATTACAGGCCAGTCAGACTAATGTCTGTCCCAGGCAAATTAGTAGAAACTGTCATCAAAGATAGAACTGTTAGGCACATACAGGGATAAGGCCTGCTGAGGGGAAATCATGCTGATTTGTTTGCAAAGGGAAGTCCTGCTTCACTAATATTTTGGAGTTCTTTGAGAAAGTGAACAACCATGTAGACAATGATGACTCAGTAGACATATTTCTGGATGTTTAAAAGGCTTTTGACAAGGTTCCTCATCAAAGACTCCTGAGTAAACTTAGCAGTCATGGGATAAGAGGACAGATTCTCTTATGGATTAAAAACAGGCTAAACGACAGGAAGCAAAGAGTAGGATTCAATGAACAGTTCTCACAATGGAAGGAGGTAAGCAGTGGGGTCCCACAAGGATTGTTATTGGGGCCAGTACTAGGATTTAATTTATTCATAAATTATTTAGAACTAGGAGTGAGTAGTGTAGTGGCCAGGGTTCTTTTTGTAGAAAAAGCCCAGCAGGAAATCATTAGCGTAATAGGCCACACCCAACAGCAGAAACTCATTAGCATATTAGGCCACACCTTGACAGCACTGCTCATTAGCATATCAGGCCACACACCCCATGTTACCAGAAGTGTGGTCATCCAGCCACACCCACCTTTTGATACTTATTCTGTTTACCTTGTTTGTTGTCAAAAGGGTTTTAACAAAACCAATAAAAACATTATTTTTTTAAAAAAAGTTTCCAGGTCCATACTTTTAATAATTAATATTATAGACTTTCATATGTGTTTTTTTTTTCCTTTCCGCCTCTCTGTCCTCATGATCTGCCTTTTTCAAAATGAAACACTAAGGCTTCATAATCCTGCCAGACAGCCAAAACAGTCCTGTAGCTGGATGCAACCCAAATTTGACAGTAAGGAAGTCAACATAGAAAAGCCTGTAGTAGAACATTTTAAAAGTTTCCCTGGATGTTCATTTACAGGAGTCTTGTTTCTGCCTTATTCATAAGGGTGACTTTGTACTGAAATTTACTGAATTATGGCATCACAGATTGCTAGGAATCGTCATTCCCCTCTGGGGGCCGTCATTCCAGTACCACAGATTCTCTTTGTAGGGACTGTAATTCCACTCAGGGGGCTGTCATTCTAATCCCAGAGCACAGATTCTCTTTGTAGGGACTGTCTTTCCACTCTGGGGGCTGTCATTCCAGTCCCAGAGTAGTCTATCTGGGCCCAAAGATCTTAATGGAAAAACCATTCTGCATTTCCTTTGCAACTTTTTTTGTGCTGCAGTGTATTTCAGTGGAGTCCATGCAAGTCAATTGGCATTCCTGGCTCTCATTATTTCCAATGGGCCTTCAAGCCTCTCCTATCATTTCCAGTGGGCAATCCTGTCATTCCTTTTATACATCCCAGTTTGTTGCCCCTTTGAAACTGAACCATTTTAAATAACAGCAAAATGAAGAGCATGAACATGTGCAGAGTGCACATTTCTTGCCAGTGTTCTCTCTGGGCTGCACACAGGGCAAAAGGAAATTTTAAAAGGCCTCTGATCTGCATGCCCCCCCCTAATCTTGTTCATGAAGATAGCAGAGAGAGATAATTAAGTTGTGCAGAGAGATGGTTGAAAAGAACCTATTTTTCAGGACTCTTGAGCAAATACACAAGGAAGATGCAAATAGCAATCATGTTGCACATCTCACAAAAGATTCCTGCACAGAAGGGTACACTGAGCAGCCTTTACACTATAAATTCATACAAATAAATTATAGCAAAATATATCTTTTAAGCAAGAAGAGTTGAGAACCATTTTATTTAGACAATTTGTTCAATTTTTTAAAGGGGGAACATTTCCATCATACATTTTAAATTTTTTAAATGCAGCTAGCTCTGTAAGAAACAGGCACCAGATTCCCAATGGCTGGGAAACATGCTAAAAATCTTTAGATGAAGCCAGAATGAGAATTGTGAATGGCCACTCACTGCATCAGGAGGAACTGGCAACATATATAGCTTTAGTTCAGTTACCTCTAATTTTTTTCTATACAATGTATTTCCAAAGGATTTCCTTGTGTACAGGCCCCCCCCTTGCTTCCACTTACCCAATTCTCTGCAAGGAGAGGCCTGCAAAACTGGGGGGGAGGGGCTCCCATTTTGAAGGCTCTCTAGAAATAGACCTTGGTGCATTTATTATTATTATTATTATTATTATTATTATTATTATTATTATTATTATTATTATTATTATTATTATTATTATTATTATTATACAATAAAACAATAAAATGCAATAAAATTCACAAAAACAATTACATAAAGTGCTACTACATACAGATGGCAGTTCCTATGATGTAATCCAATAAAAGAAGGCAATATCCAGTGTTGCAACCTATAAAGTGGTCCAAGGCAGTATCCAGTGTTTTGTTGTAAGGGCCATAGCATGTTCAGTTCCGATGACTCATTTAGAAGTGGCAGCTCCTAATCAAAAGCCTGGTGGAAGAGCTCCGTTTTACAGGTCCTGCAGAACTGTAAAAGGTCCTGCAGGGCCCTGATGTCTTCCGGGAGCTCATTCCGCCAGAATGGAGCCACCACTGAAAAGGCCCTGGCTCTAGTGATGGCCAGTCTGACATCTTTCGGACCAGGGAGAGTCAGGCGATTTTGTGACCCTGACCTCAATGCTCTCTGGGGAACATACGGGGAAAGGTGGTCCCTCAGATAGACAGGCCTCCGGCCATCAGTGTTCCCGCTAAGCTGAGTTAGTGTGAGCTAGCTCACAGTTTTTTAGCCTCCGGCTCACACATTTTTGTCTTCACTCAGGAAGGGTGGCTCCAGAGCAAACTAATTTATGCAGTAGCCAAATCGCTCATTCACAGCTTTAATGCTAGTAGCTCACAAAGTAGACATTTTGCTCAGAAGACTCCACAGCTTAGAGGGAACATAGCCGGCTATATAGGGCTTTAAAGGTCAAAACCAGCATCTTGAAATGAATCTGGTATGCTATAGGCCGCCAGTGCAGTGCCTTCGGCACAGGCTGGATGTGATCTCATATAGAGAGACCCATCAGCAGCCTGGCTGCCGCATTTTGCACTAGCTGTAGCTTCCGGATTTGGAACAAGGGCAGCCCCATGTAGAGTGTTGCAGTAGTCTAATTTTGAGGTGACCATAGCATGAATCCCTGTTGCCAGATCATTGCGTTTGAGGAAGGGAACCAACTGCCTAATCAGCCGTAGGAGCCAAAAGGCTGCCTTGGCAGTGGTTCCTACCTGGGGCTCCATTGTTAAGGCGACATCCAGGAGCCACTCCCAAGCTCCTAACCCTCGGCGCTGGCACCAGTGGTGTCCCACCAAAGGTCAGTAGTGGGATCCCTACTCCTGAACCACTCTGACTCAGGCACAGGACCTCCGTGTTCATTGGATTCAATTTCAATCGGCTCAGTCTAAGCCAGCCCGCCACGTCCTGAAGCGCCCGATCCAGGTCATCTGGGGTAGAATCGGACCACCCAACAACAGATATAGCTGGGTGTCATCTGCATATCAATGACACCCAAGCCTATGCCTCTGGGCAATCTGGGCAAGGGGGCGCATGTAGATGTTAAATAACATTGGGGATAACACTGCCCCTTGGGGGACCCTGCAGACCAGCGGGTACCTCTGGGACGTCTGTTCCCCTAATGTCACCCTCTGTCCCCAACCTTGGAGGATGGAGACAATCCATTGCAAGGCAAGCCCCTGGATCCCAGTGTCGGTGAGGCAGTGGATCAGTAACTGATGGTTGACCATGTAGAATGCCATCAACAGGTCCAACAACAACAGTACCGCTGTGCTGCCTCGATCCAGATGCCTCCGGAGGTCGTCTGTGAGGGCGACCAGTGCCACCTCTGTCCCACAGCCTGGATGAAAGCCAGACTGGAATGGGTCCAGTATGGAAGTGTCATCCATAAATCTCTGCAACTGACTCACCATCGCTCTCTCAAGTAATTTGCCCAAATAGGGCAAATTGGAAACAGGCCAATGGCCAATTCGGCCGTATCCAGAGATGGTTTTTTTCAAGAGAGGGAGGACCATCACTTCCTTGAGTGCCCCTGGGAACAGTCCCTCAATGAGGGACTTGTTGATAATATCCCTGAGGGCACATCGAAACCCCTTCTGACCTCTCCTGGGAAAGCACTGGGGAGAGGGAAAATGACTGCATCTAAGGAGAGTGTATTTAATTGCTAGAAATGCTCTGCTCTGTGCCTTTCTCTGGGTCAGGACGAGAAACCTTTCTTCATCATCACTATGCCCTTTGCTTTCTCTCTGATGGGAGAAGCTGCCCAGCTGGATTTCTGCCTGCCGTTATGTGGAAGGGAAGGGAGACCTGATGTATAATTCTAATTTTTAAACAGCTGTTGGGGGGCTCTCATTTTGATCAAAGCAGCCTTGAAGAGGGGAACTTAACCCTTCTCTTGCCATCTGTCACAGGTCACCTGAGCCCCGACAGCAGCAGTGCTCTGGCTGTGGGAGCTGAGGGGCTGGGGACTTGCTCCCCCCACCCCACTCTCTCTCACACACACACAAACACACAGGCACCCTGGTCCCTGACAGGGGCAAAGTTCTGGCCCTGGCAGCCCAGGGGCCAGGGAGAACTACCCACAGTGGCCTCCCCCACCTTCTCCCTCTCCCTCTCTCACATACAAATACACATGCACCCTGAGCCCCAATAGCACTCTGGCCGTAGCAGCTGAGGGGCCAGGGACCTGCCCCCCCCCATGGATCTCTCTCTCTCACACACACACCAGTCCCTGACAGGGCAACAACACTCTGATCGAGGCAGCCAAGGGATCAAGGAGAACCAGGCACAACCTCCCCTCTCCCAGCTCTCACGAGGCACCTGAATTCTTTTGACCTTTTGCTCTCCTCCAAAGAGCAGCAGTCAGCGGGCTCCCCTAGCGCTGGCAGGGGCCACTTGCCACCTGCCTCATCACCCCTGGCCCCTCTCCAAAGAGGCGCCCACTGCTGCCTCTTCCTGCAGGGCTTCTCGGCCAAAGGCAGGCCATTTCTAGGCCAGGAGGTCACCTCCATCCCAGCTGGAGCCAGGGGCCCCTGCGCGCCTCTCTATCTCTCTACCTCTCCCTCTGAGCCCTGGCAGCCCTGAGAAACTGCCCCCAGGGCAGCAGGGGTAGTGGCGGTGCTGGGATCATTCCCGGGCAGCTAGGCTGGGCCCTGCCATTGCAGCCCCAATGCTCCAAAGGCTGCTTCTGAACATTAACCCCCCCAGCAGCACCACCCACCACCACAAGGCCACCATTCATGATTTTATGAGCCCCGTCACCACACTTGCCCTTCAGTTCTTTTATCTTCCTCCCAGAAGCCCTTGATACAATCCCTTCCAGGGTGGGCAGCCCTGAATTCTAGCCCCAGCAGCAGTCATACAGAAATAACCAGGCCAAAATATGGGGCCAATTCAAGGGCAGATGAAAAAGAGGGAGAGGAGCTCCTGGCCTGATTGGGAGGAGGCGCCAAACCTGCTCCCAGTCCATGGAGAGACATCTCTCCTCCTGTCTCTTCCCTCCCATCCCCCGAGTCTGGACTGAAGGTGTCACAGGTGAGAGGTGAGTAGGGATGAATGGGGGGGGGGCTGGTCCTGCTGCAGTTTTGAAGCCCTGGGTTTCCTGGCTCCTTCCTTCTCACAGCAGTCAGGCTGCAGGAGGCAGAATCTCCCGGGGAGGGAGCAGGGATATGTAGCCTCATGCAGCCCCTGGCAGCTGGTCTGAGCATGCATGGTGGCGGCGGTGGCTGCTGCAGCAGCAAAAGAAGCAGCCAGAGGAGTGGGGAGGCTCACAGGCAGCTCCTCTGTGCATCGCAAAAAAAAAAAAACACCATACCCAGGCAGGGTTGGGCAGCATGGCAGCCCCACTCCTCCTCCAATGTTCCTCATGCTAGATTGGGGGCAGCTCCCCAGACCCCAGGCAGGGAGGCTTGCCTGCCAGCCACTCCCCCCTGGCCCAGAGGGAGGCCCAGCAGGGAAAGGGCTCACTCTCAGCTGGCTGCAGAGCAGCATGGTCTTGGCCGCCAAACTTGTTGCCAGGTGGTGGGAACTTCTCGCCTCCCAGGGAAGGATGGGCAGGGGCATGCAGGCGAGGTGAAGCTGGCCTGGAGCAGCCCCTTTCGTCGGCTTGCTGAAGCTTTAACCAACCAACCTTTCCAGCCAGGGCCCAGGGCTCAGGTTCCAACTTCCTTCCACCATTCCACGTGTTCTCTGGGGAGCGGGCGGGAGGTGCAGTGGGCGGCTGAGACAGCGGGCAAGCAGCAACTACATGTTTGCAGAATACATGCTCGATGGCTTCAGTTTCCCTCTTATGGAGCAGCCGTATTTCATGAGGTGAGGGAAGGGTGGGGAGGGGAGGGGAGGGCCGGGCTCGGAAGCCAGCCGGAACACTGTTCCAGGGCATTCCAGCCCAAAAATAGCCTTGGTAGTGGCCAAGTTTGCAGATAAGACAAAATTATTCAGGATGGTGAAAACCAAGGCTGACTGTGAAGAGCTCCAAGAGATCCTCCACAAACTGAGGGACTGGGCAACAATGTGGCAAATGAAATTCAGTGTTGGTAAGTGTAAGATGATGCACATTGGGGCAAAAAATCCCAGCTTCAAGTCTAGGCTAATGGGGTCTGGACTTGCTAAGACTGAGGTGGGGGGGAAATCTTGGGACTGTAGTGGATAGCGCAATGAAAGTGTCCACCCAGTGTGCTACAGCAGTAAAAAAAAGGCAAACCCTATGTTAGGCGTTATTAGGAAAGGGATTGAGAATAAAATAGCCAGTATCGTAACATTCCTGTAGAGACCTATGGTGCGGCCTCATTTGGAATACTGTGTCTAGTTCAGGTCACCATATCTCCAGAAGGACATTGCAGAGCTGGAAAAAGTACAGAGGAGGACAACCAAGATGATTATGGGGTTGGAGCACCCAGGGCCAGTTCCAGGAATTTCTGCGCCCTAGGCAGGCGCAGATCCCAACCTCCTGGTTGGGCCTGGAGACCCAGCCATGCCACCCCCCCTCCTTCCCCCCCCCAGGGAGGAGGGGGAGGACAGGCAAGCTGTGCCCCGGCTGGGTGCTCTGCAGTGGTGGAGGCATTGGTGGGGAGTCCCCGCTGGCCGCCGCTGCCTCCCCCCCCTCCAGAGAGGAGGGGGAGGGTGACTTGCACCCTAGTCAGGCACTTTTCCGTGGCAGCGGCAGCAGGGAAATCCCGCTGGCCACTGCTGGCCACCTCCTCCTCCTCCTCCCCCCCCAGGGAGGAGGGGAGGGTGACTTGTGCCCTAGTCGGGCACTTTTCAGCGGCAGTGGCAGCGGGGAAATCCCACTGGCTGCTGCTGGCCGCCTCCTCCTCCCCCCCTCAGGGAGGAGGGGGAGGGTGACTTGCACCCTACCTGGGCGCTTGGCGGCAGCGGGGAAATCCCGCTGGCCGCCACCGGCCTCCTCCTCCTCCTCCTCCTCCCCCCCGAGGGAGGAGGGGGAGGGCAACTTGCGCCCTAGCTGGGCGCTTGGTGGCAGCGGCAGTGGGGAGATCCCGCTGGCCACCGCTGGCTGCCTCCTCCTCCCCCCCCCCAGGGTGGAGGGGGAGAGCAACTTGCGCCCTAGCCGGGCGCTTTTTGGCAGCGGCGGCAGTGGGTGCCCGATTAGGGCAGTGGGGGGTGCTTTTTGGGGGGAGCGGGGCGCCATTTGGTGCCCCTGAGGCCGGCGCGCCCTAGGCGAGCGCCTAGTTCGCCCAATGGGCGATCCGGCCGTGGGAGCACCTTTCCTATGAGGAAAAGCTGAAGAGTCTGGGACTTTTCCATTTAGAAAAGAGACAATTAAGGAGGGACATGATAGAGGTTAGTAAAATTATGCATGAGGTGGAGAGATTTGACAAAGCGAAAACTCAAGGGTATCCAATGAAAGTGAATGGGCAGTAGGTTCAGGACAGACAAAAAGAAATACTACTTTACACAGACAGTGATTAAAATGTGGAATTTGCTGCTATAGGATGTAGTGATGGCCAGAGGAATAAACAGTTCTAAAAGGGGATTAGATAGATTTGTAAAGGTTAAGTCTATCAATGTCTACTAGCCATGGTGACCAAGGGGAACCTTCTCATTCAGAGGCATTAAGCCTCTGAATCCCAGACCCAGGAGGCAACGTCAGGGGAAGGCCTCTGCCTCTGTGCCATGTGTACTGGTTGGCCACTGTGTAAGATAGGATGCTGGACAAGATGGACCATTGGTCTGATCCAGCAGGGCTTTTCTTATGTTCTTATGACTTCAAATACTGTTTGTTTGTTTGTTTGTTTGTTTGTTTGTTTGTTTGTTATTTCAGCTTTTACCCCATCCTTCCTGGCAAAGCAGGCTCAGGGCAGCTTACATAAAATCCAGTAAAAACAATATGCATCACAGTTTAAAAGTGCATCACAGTTTAAAAGTGCATCACACTTCACAGCAGCTGTTTCTTTCTTCTGTGGCCGTGTGATATCTTTGTACATTCCTCCAGCTAAGAAAAATGCTACTTTATGCCTTCTCAGGACTGCAGCCATTTTTGGCCGTGATGGGCCACTACTGCATAGAGGAGTGTGAGGATAGGAACTTGGAGAACATTTTGCACTGGCTTCCCTCCCACCCCCAACAACCAACCACATCAACTGAACATTTTGTCTGCTATCATCAATAAGCCATTTCACATTATTCTAATCTTTGTACAGTTGCTTAGAAACACTGGACCTTGCACTAGAAAGAAAAAAAGCTTTGTTACTATGCAAACGACTTCATTTTAGAAAAGTACCTTCTTGCAGGAGGTAAATTCAGGTGGAAGACATTTGTTTTGTTTTGTTTTCAAGCTGTCACATATAACAATGGCCATTATTTAAATGATAAATTTTTGTGTATTTCAGACTTACTGTAGGGGAAAAAATGACTATGGATTTTTGGTGGCTTTCCATTAATTATATTGGCTGATATAAATATATGGAAATAGAGAAAATGCAATGGCATTCTCTTAAATTCCAGTTTTAATTTTAGCAGATTTTATTGGATCCAGTATGAGCCCTAGGTTCTTGACTGAGTCAGCAAGTTTCTACTGAACCCCATCAAAAGTGGAAAGCACAATGCCTTTCAAGACCTCAGTCTCCTGGCTATTCTGCACACAATGCCATACAGTATTTTTTTAATGCCAATCTGGCTGTGCATCCCTTAAGACTTTGCAGTACAGGCCTTCAAGATGGCAAAATGTCTTAGGCTGGCCTATAACTTCCATATGTGCCAAAAGTTCATCGAGGACCATTTGAGACCATTGATGATGCAGCTGTGCTCCACATTTTGAGGGGCGGGCAGCCAGGATCCCACACTGTACTGTAAGATGCTGGGACAAGCTCTTGGACTGATACAACTCCCAGGCTCTCCTAGAACCATGGACCACCCACAAGCTAGTGCAGCTGAGCCAATCATGATGTGGCTTATCCAACAAAATAATATAGCACCATGAAAGTTATTTACATTTACCCTGTTGCTTTTTGATACTGTCTCAAATCACTCATTATTTTTGTTTGGGGGTGACAATCTGAGGCCAGCCAATTTAATTGGTCTGCATAACTTTTTTACCCTACATGCTTTTTAAGCCTACAGCTGCACTTTGGTAAATTCTTTGATGGGTTCTAGATATATTTAATTGGTAAATTAATTCTGTTATCTTTTTGTTGTGCATGTTTATTGCAACTGGTATCTCACATTTGCAGATAGTTTCTTTACTATGAGCCATGTTCTAGAAAAAGAATCAGGCAAGGTCCAAAGAACTGATATGCAAATACTTGTTCACATGAAGGTCAATTCTGTGAATTGTCAAGGTTACTGTAGTGTCAGTTTATTTGAAGGCAGCCAAAAGACATTTATCACTTTGCAGGATGTATTGTTTCTGTACTGACTGGTGATGATTTCCCAGAAAACACAAATGGCAAAATATACTCAATTCAGATTGCATTGGGGAGTTTCAGAAACAGCCTACTTCATATTTGTTTCTTCTTTCTGTTGTCCCAACCTTCTATTCAAGTCAGGGTTGGTGCCAGGAGAATGCATTGTTGGGCACTTGGCAAGACTCAAAGACTGGCAGACAGCTCATCCCCAGCCAAAGGTGCTGGGTCAGTCTTCTGTTTTCCAATGGGAAAAGTGATTAGAGGTCATGGGTTGAAGTAAAGAGTAAGATGATTGGTCCTTCAGCCTGCTCCAGGATCCCTTCCCATTCAGGACAGAGGCCCCTGAAACATTGCAGGACTTCTTGTTGGTTTGTTTTAGACCTGCCAGCCCTGGCAGAACTAAAACAAATGCAAGAAAGTCACTGTTTTCTTTGATGTAGGCAGGGGTCATTAAAAGCAGGAATGCACAGGAACGGTCTTCTGAGAGTAACAAGTCTGCCCCCCGACTTCCTGCTAAGGCCCCATGACTTCCTTGGCAGTGAAGGCCCCCTGACTCTCTGGGATGCCCAGAGAACTCTCTGCCACCACCCTTTCCCTGCCTGCAAGCCAGCAGCCCTGCAGGCCTCTCCTTGCCTTCCCCCATGGCCTCATCATCTGACTTGGCAGCATGGAGCAGTAGAGAGGGGCTTGAATCAGGACCGTGCTGGAAGCCCCACTGGCTGCGCTGGCTGGCTGGTCTGGAGGCAGAGAAGGCATGACCCAGCACTGCAGCTTGCCTGCCTGCCTGCCTGCCTGCCTGCCTGCCTGGTGGAGGAGGAGCTGGGAGAGGGTTCTCCCCAGGCCTATAGCCAGGATTTATTTTTTCAGGGGGTATTTAAATTTCAATTAAATCAGATTTAGAACACCTGTTTCTACAATTCTGCTTAGTGTTAACAATTCACCAACTCTTCCTGGAGAATCCCAAAGAATCTTTTCCAAAGATCCCTGGAATGCCAGCAATAATTTGAACTCTTGAATGTCCTCTACAGGGCTTTAGCCTAGAAAAGAGCCTGTGCCTTCAAGGAGAATGGGGGAAAGCCCACTCTAGCTCAAGTGTAGGGAGACACTTACCTGAGGTTCAGAAAGACAAGCAGTCAAGCAGACTGAGTTTAAAGCAGCAGTCTGCAAGACCTGGACTGGTAGTAAGTTAAAAACAGACCAGTAGTCCACCTAGTCCAGCATCCTGTCATATAGAGTGGCCAACAGTTCCTCTGGAGGGCCAAGAACAGGACATAGAAGCCAAGGCCTTCACCTGATATTGCCTCCTAGTTCAGGTATCTAGAGATTTACTCCTTCTGAATGTGGAGGTTCCCTTTAGTCAACATGGATAGTAGCCACTGATAGACCTTATCATTCACAAATCTGTCTAATTCCCTTTTAAATCTGTCTATGATTGTGGCCATCTTTAAATCCTCTGGCAGCACATTCTATATTTTAATCAATCATTGTGTAAAGAAGTATTTCCTTTTGTCCATCTTGAAAGTACTGCCCATCAGCTCCATTGGATGCCCTCAAGTTCTTGTATTTTGGGAGAGAGAGAGAAATTTCACTTTGTCAACTCTCTCCACCTCATGCATAATTTTATAAACCTTTTCATATTCTGCTTGAGTGTCCTTTATTTGCAACTCTCAGGAGTTACTATATTATGCCTCTATTTAAAAAATCACTTTATACACATCCCCACCCTCCAGATAATCCCCACTAGGAGATAATGATCCGAAAATTACATTGGGTGTGGTTAAATACATATCAGTCCTTTTAACCTTGGTTTCAAATAGAATATCTAGAATTTTTCTATTGTTCAGGATCTGTGAGCTTCTAGGGTTGAAAGGACAGGAAAGGAAACCTCTATTATGTCCCCCCATAGACATCTCTTTTCTAAACTGAAAATTCCCAGACTACTCAGCTTTTCCTCATAGGAAACTCTATATAATGGCGCTAATAAAACTTGTTCACCCCTGTATTTTGGAATATCTCCTAAAGTCGGCCAAGCTACCTCTTACCTGTACCAACTTCACACCCCCAAACTCTGTAGAGACCTCTCTTTGGCGAGATTCAATGTATTACCTTCGGCCTTATTATCTGGCCATTTTCAGAATGTGGCCTTTTCTGACAGATGTTGTCCATGCACAAATGATAATATTGAAATGATCTCCCATGTCTTCTACCATGCACTACAACTGAAATTTCTAAATTTTACTTTGACTCAATTAGAAGAATATCCTGATTGCCTAAAAATCCTTATTCTTCTTGATAATCCAAACCTTGAGATAACGGAAACTATCGCTAAATTTCTTTTTGATGCCATTTCTATTCGCCCTTTATTTAATTGATTGCTTGGTAATTCCTTGTATTTGTATTTCGCAAATATTATTCTATGCTGTGGTTGTTTTTGTTGTACATGAGTCTGCTAGGGTTACATGCCAATAAAGGTAATTGGATTGGAAACATGTTCTAACCCATTAATTATCTTGGTTGCCCTCTTTTGTACTTTTTCCAGCTCTGCAATGTCCTTTTTGAGATAAAGTTACCAGAATTGCACACATTATTCAAAATTAGACCACACCATAGATCTATACAAGGGCATTATAATATCAGACATGTTATTTTCAATCCCTTTCCTATTGATCCTCAACATAGTTTGTGTTTTTCACTGCTGTGGCTCAATGGATTAACACTTTCATTGAACTATCCACTACAACATCAAGGTATCTTTCCCTCTCAGTCCTAGTAAATTTAGACCCTATTACCATATATATGAAGTTGAAATTTTTTTTGTTCCCTTGTGCATCACCTTACACTTACCAACCTTAAATTTCATTTGCGACATTGTTGCCCACTCACCCAATTTGTAGAGATCCTCTTGGAGCTCTTCACAATCATCCTTGGTTTTCACCATCCTGAATAATTTTGTCATCTGCACACCCTGTCCCAGATCATTTATAAACAAAGTAAATAGCACCAGCCCTAATACTGATCCTTGTGGGACCCCATTATATGCTTCTCTCCATTTTGAGGACTATCTATTTATTCCCACTCTTGTTTTCCTGTCATTTAAACCATTTTTAATCCACAAGACCTAGGGTTGTCACAGGTCTATTTACGTGGCTGGCAGGGTCGGAGTGGGTCTATTGGGAGTGGGGAGAGTGGGGAAATGTCACTGTGTGCAACGTCATCAGCACAATGTCATCACACGGAAATATGTCATCACACCAGGTATGTCACACAACAATGCTCTAGCAGTTTGTTTAAAACTCTATGGTTACCATAGAGATTTGGCAAAAATGTTAGAGTATTGCCATGTGACATGCCCGGCGTGATGACGTCCCTTCTGCATAACATCATCACACCAGTAATATCAATGCAGGAGGGGGCCATGTGGGGAAAGGGCTTCCCTGCCAGCCAGCTGGCCAACACCAGATTGGAGCCCCTGAAATCAGGGGAACCCCCACCCCAGCTGGGGGTCTGGCAACCCTAACAAGACCCATCCTCTTATCCCATGACTGCTTAGCCTACTCAGGAGTCTTTGGTGAAGTACCTTGTCAAAAGTCTTTTGAAAGTTCAAGTATATAATGTCTATAAGGTCACCGTTATCTACATGTTTGTTCACTTTTCCAAAGAACTCCAAAAGAGTAGTGAGGCAGGACTTCCCTCAGCAGGCTTTGTTCCTCTATGTGCCTAACAATTCTATCTTTAGTTACAGTTACAGTAAGGGTTTTGTTTTACTTTACTTTTACTGCAAAGGAGTTAAGAAGCTGAGTTTTATGGGGAATTGCCTCTTTTACCCTATTAGACCAGCCACCCCGCTTGATTGGTTCAATCTGAATGAAAATGTGCCCCTTCCTAATGTTATGGTGGCTTAAATTCATAGATGCATATAGATGCATCATGCACCCTTCAGCTTTATGGGCCCAAGATAGGTGCCTCATTGGATTACAGCTCTGCTTGAGGGATGCCATAACTAAGTCCTGGGGGGATGATGACCTGGGAGCCAGCAGGCAGGAGCACCCACTGCTGCAAGTTGATGGACAGGTGGTGAGAATGGATGTTTACAACCCTGCTGAGCCCTTTGCTGGAAGGGAACAGAGGTATGTGACCCCACTTAAGCCCATGTTGGGCAAGGACAAAGGCACATGGATCTGGTGGGGCAGGGTATTTCTCCTCCCTTCATTTTTTGGGGGGTGGGGTCCTTTTCTCAGGTTATTTTTTCCCTCCCAGTCTTATATGAAAGTTGGAACCTTGTGTAGGAAATTCCTAGGGACTTTGAGACTGTGGGGGATGAGTCCTTTCATCTCTGATTGAAACAAGAGAAAGAATACATTAGTGTAGGTGGGAGAGGCAGGGGTTTTTGTCCCATTCATTCATACCTAAAAAAAATGTACCACAAAAAGTCTTGTGAATTATGCGTGAACAGTATTATTGGCATATTATTATATTAATGCCAGTGGCATGAAAAATTTGTCCAGGTACCTACTCTGCTACATTTCATAAAATTTTGGGTTAAGGGTAATATTTGATCACAGAATCATAGAATCATAGAATGTTAGAGTTGGAAGGGATCCTGCAGGTCATCTAGTCCAACCCCCTGCATTCTGCAGGAGCAAGCCAAAAGATAGCCCTACATACCTACAACATACCCGAAAGATGGTCATCCAGTCTCTGCTTGAAAATGTCCAGTGAAGGAGTATCCACCACCTCCCGAGGCAGACTGTTCCACTGCTCAACCACTCTTACAGTTAAGAAGTTTCTCCTGATATCTAGCCGGTAACAACTCCCTTGTAATTTCCACCCATTAGATCTAGTCCTGCAATCTGGAGCAAGAGAGAATCGATCTGCTCCATCTTTCACATAACAGCCCTTCAAATACTTGAAGACTGCAATCATGTCCCCTCTAAGCCTTCTCTTTCCCAGGCTAAACATACCCAACTCTTTCAGCCTTTCCTCATAAGACTTGGATTCCAACCCTCTCACCATCCTGGTCACCCTCTTCTGGACACGCTCAAGCTTGTCAACATCCTTCCTAAAGCGTGGAATTACCGCCTCCCATGATCTGGACACAATGCTTCTTAAGATTGTATTAGCTTTCTTCACAGCCACATCACACTCCAGGCTCATGTTGAGCTTGTGATTAATCAGAACACCCAGATCCCTTTCACATGTGCTGCTGTCAAGCCAAGTCCCTCCCAGTCTATATCTGTCCCTTTGATTTTTTGTGCTCAGGTGTAATACTTTGCACTTATCTCTATCAAATTTCATCTTATTTGCCTCAGCCCACTGTTCCAGCCTATCTAGATCATTTTGAATCCTGACTCTGTCTTCTTCAGAATTAGCAATCCCACCCAGCTTTGTGTCATCTGCAAATTTGATAAGCATCCCCTCTGTGTCTTCCTCCAGGTCATTTATAAAAACATTGAACAACACTAGGCAAAGGCCAGGGAAGAGCCCTGTGGCACTCCACTTGAGACTTCCCTCCATGTAGATGTAGAGCCATTTACGAGCACTCGTTGGGTACGATTTTTCAACCAACCATGAATCCAACGATTGCACCATCCAGCCCACACTTAACCAGCTTATCCTCAAGGATATCATGATAAACTTTGTCAAATGCTTTACTGAAATCTAGATACACTATATCCACAGCAATGCCAGAGTCAACCATTTTAGTAACTCTGTCAGAAAAGGAGATAAGGTTGGTCTGGCATGACTTATTCTCGATAAACCAATACTGGCTACTACCAATTAACTCATTCCGTTCAAGGCGCTCACAGACAGAGCATTTGATAATCTGCTCTAGAATTTTCCCAGGTATTGATGTCAAGCTGACAGGCCTGTAATTTCCCGGGTCTGTCTTTTTTCCCTTCTTGAAGAGCGGGACAACATTCACTCTTCTCCAATCTTCCGGCACAACACCAGTACTCCAGGATATCTTACAGATTAGAGCCAGAGGCTCTGAAATAATATCTGCAATTTCTTTTAGCACCCTGGGATGCAAGCCATCCAGCCCTGGAGATCTGAAAGTATTTAAGGCAGCTAGATGCTCTCTAACCATTTCCTTACTTACACTGGACTGGCAGTTCCTCCTTCCTTCATATGCCCTGCATTCTTCAGTTTGTATACAGCTTGCCTTATGGTTAAAGACTAATGCAAAGTGAGAGTTGAGTACAATGAGGCTTGTACAATGAGGCTCTGACCCATCCCAAACTAAAGCCATATAACTGACATAGCATAGAATACTGGGAGACTGTATGGAATAGTGGTAAAGTGTTAGATTGCAATCTGGGGGATATACATTCAAACCCCACTTTTCCATAAAACTTGCTGGGTAATCCTGATCCAGTTGTTTTCTCTCAGATGAACTTACTTTACAGGGCAATTGTAAGAATAAATGGGGAAAGGCATAACTCCTTGGAGGAAGAGTGGGATAAAATGTACTGTGGGTTCAGATGGCGGGCAGTTAATAGCAGAGCTATGCTTTTATAGGCTGGGGCAGGATTGCAATTCAATTTCAGTCCCAGCCTCAAGGGCACCAGTTCTATATTTATGCCATCACTGGGCTCTAATTTTAGGATATCTTGAAGTAAACAATTTCGTATGTATTAAATCAGGCACAAATGGCATATTATAGTTGTGGAATAATTATTAAAGTACTAATATTTAATACTTAAGACAAATTGTTGTTTGGCCAAGCAACTTCAGAAAATACCAATGGGTACTTATCCTGCAGGATCTACCATCATTATTTATTTAAAACAATTGACTAGAAATTTACTATTAGATAGGTTTTAAATAGATTTTTTTTAAGTCTACCTTATTTCCCTTATTAAATGTATGGCTATGGATTGTTCATTGTAACTGAATTTTTGTACTAAAGACACTAGGCATTTCCCCCCAAACGGTTGCAATTTATTAAGTGAGACATTGAGTGCTTTAATTAGTATTCTTCATGGTTTCATGCAATTAGTTATGATAGCATTCATGCTGTGTGGCATACTAAACAGCATGTAATAATTTAGAAATCACTAACAAAATTGTAAGGCAACGGGGTAACAAAGGTCTTGTGTTTTTATCTGATTTTTACAGCTACTTTCGTCATCAGCCTGTTTTTGTAGTGCATTTATCTTCTTTTGCAAGAAAATAAGAGATAAAGTTAAATATCATTTCCCTATAAATGATCTTTATGAAACTCATTATGAAATACACATTCTGTTCCCTCTCTTCTGGAGATTTTATGACTGAATGCAGTTTCTTCCCATTGAGGACCCTTGTCATCAATTGATACAGGCATCTCCAAGCTAAGCTGAGATCTTCCTGGAAGACATTGTTCTGTCATGTTTAGTGCTGGAATATACAAGTTCTATTGTGCATAGATAAAGAAGATGACAAGAACATCCTACAGGGGGCAACTAGCTAGCATAGTGAGATTAGGGACTTCCTATTTTCAAACAGTCTCCTTCCTGTCTCCTGATTGGCTAAATTAATTCCCCTTCCTGCTCCTGCTGACAACTGTTAGACTGCTGACTCTCTCCTAAGTAGTTAGACAGTAAGACCTCTCTCTCTGTAAGAAAGAGGAGAGAGAGAGAGGTCTAACTGTTTGTTGTCTTCTTAATAAATCAGTTTTATTCTTTAAACAGTTTGTGCCCTGCTTTACTGCAAATCTACACTCTGCCAACATTTAGAAGACCTGGTTCTTGTGTAAACAATAAAAAAGGACAGTCCTGAAGTGGTAGATTGCAAACAGAGGATCACATTTTTGAATGCTCTCCTGTGCAAGTAGAAAATTAGCACTGCAGGAAGCAGGCTCGATTAGAAACTTTCTCCCTGTTGTACTAGATAACAAGATATTTCTTTAAATGTAGGGGAGTATTCAATAGTGTCATCCTGCAATGTGGCCTGGAATAGTATGCTCCACTCTACCATCCCAGGTGTCAAACCATGCTTTGCTTTGCTTCACATAGTTTGCCAGAGACACTGAGGGGAGGGGAATTCCTTAGGTGGGGGGAGTGAATGCAAGATGTGTGATTGCTCTTAGACAGTGGAACCCTTAGACATCTTAGAAAGTGGAACCCTTTCCTCAAGATGTGCCTCTCTCTGGTTCACAGGGAGATGTCCTTGAAGCAATCAGTGCCAACTTGTGTAGTAGATAATGGGTTCATATATTCCCCTGGGAAGGGGGGTAGAAATGTGGGTGCCTGGCTGCATGATGTGATGTATGTGTGAGCCTTAGGAGGGGTTACAGTTTGAACCTTCTATATCTATGTATGCACCTGCCAAAATGCTTCAGAACTGACACAGTACTTCAGTTGCTGTAGATTTTCCAGGTTGTGTGGCCGTGGTCTTGGCATTGTAGGACCTGACGTTTTGTCAGTAGCTGTGACTGGCATCCTCAGAGGTATAACACAGAAAGATGGAGTACTCTCTGTGTCATGGTGAGTCACCATGTCACCATGGTGTCACCAGTGTTCACCCTGCACACACCATCATCACTACATCAGCTGAACTACAAGCTATTACCACAAACAGCATCTTCCATTTCTTCCCTCCAGGTCAAAGCAGTCATGGTCTATATATGAAGCATGGTGTCACCATGGCACAGAGAGTACTCCATCTTTATGTGTTATACCTCTGAGGACGCCAGTCACAGCTACTGGCGAAACGTCAGGCCCTACAATGCCAAGACCATGGCCACACAACCTGGAAAATCTACAGCAACTAATGAACTCCGGCCATGAAAGCCTTCGACAACATATTGACACAATACTGTTCATACCTGGAACTTGTTTAACTCAATAAAGCTTTCTACTGCCAAAGACAGAGTGCTTGAGCATAACTTGACCAGGGAGTCTGACACCAGGACTCTACCACCACATTTTGCTTCATATATAGACCATGATTGCTTTGACTTGGAGGGAAGAAATGGAAGATGCTGTTTGTGGTAACAGCTTGTAGTTCAGCTGATGTAGTGATGATGGTGTGTGTGCAGGGTGAACAACTATTTATGTAAGGGAGGGGTAGGCCAGATTAAGACCTCTGGGTCCCAAGTCCACTGGGGACCCCCCACCTGTCCCAGCATGCCTGAACCACCACTTGGCCTCCTGGCCTCAAGGCACAGCTTCTGACTGTCCCTGTGGAGCCTGAAAAAGAACTTCTTCCCTTTCTGTTACCCTCACAGTCACAAATGCAATGCTGGGTTAGTCTAGGGCCATTGTTTTGTCATAACAGCTTGTAGTTTAGCTGATGTGGTAGTGATGGTTGAGAGGGAATGAGGGGCAAATACATTATGACAGATACTTGAATATGCACATTTATATATTTATGATAGTTTGGTCTAGAAATAAAGTCCCCATGTATTGGAGTGCCCCCTTGGTGTGTTATGGCACATTTTGATTAATTGTTCATGTCTTAATTGTGAGCTAGAGAGTGCCAGTAAAGGTGTATGGTTATACCAGCTATTTTTTCTCAGAATACATCTCAGCAAAGCTCCTACTGCTGCTGCCACTGCTACTGCTGTTTATATCACACCCGGAAGGGAAACCCTCTTAGGACAGTACAGAAGTATCAGGTTTTCTGGCTTTTACTGCTTTGTGCCTCCATAGTATGGACATTAAATAACTTAGCAGTTGTGTAAATGTGGTATAGGAAGCATAAGTCTGAGCAATACAAAAAAAGGTGAAGTTTTTACATCACTGCTTCCTAAACTATTCACCTGATCAGGCCATTTGAAAGGAACAGGTTTTCATCCCTCGTAGAAAAATGCAGTATCAGCCAAAAATTCTGAAAGCTGAGTTTCCTATCCGTGTCAGCAATTCCATGATTACATTTAATTTTGTAGTGTTTGTACTTTTGGCTGCAAAAATCAGAGGTTTTCTTTTTTTTTTTTTTTTTTTTTTTGGGGGGGGGACTTATTTAACCCATTGTTAAAAAACTAAAAAGTTGTCCCATACTGGCTGTAGATAAGAATAATGGGTTTGATTTCTCAGCTTTCTTATCCCAGCGGTTCCCATTAAGGACATGAGACAAGTGTATACAAGTTAATAAGTTTATTAATGGCTGATATACATCAGTTTAACATCCCTGAATTAGCATGAGTTGTTGATAACAAGCAGCATTATCAAGGCTGCTAACATTATAGGCAACCCACCATGACTCCAGGGCAGGTGTTAAGCATCACCTCTGTGTGCTGCTCCAGCAACTAATGGTCTGATTGTTGCTGCTCAGTCACCAGGGGCATTCCTGCCCAGCACACCAGGCTGCCTGAAGCAATGATGGGCTAGCAAGGGAACAGACTAATGTTGCTAACCCCTAGGTGAGGCTTGGAGCTCTTCTGGAATGACAACTATATCCAAATTACAGAGCTCAATTCCCCTGGAAAAAAGAGCTCCTTTGGAAGATGGAATCTATGGCATTATACCCAACTGAGGTCCCACCCTTCCCCAAGCACTACACTTCCCAGGCTCTACCCCTCCAAATGTCCATGAATTTACCCTGGAACATCTCCTCATCCTTGGATGGCTCAAGGTGCTTGCCAAGTAGTTCTACCTATACTGTAACAACTTGTGCTATTTGTGCCAAAACTAGTTGTGGCCTAACCAGTCAAAAGATCAGTCCTTATCAAAGAATACCATTACTCCCCAGGATACCACTGAGCAGGCAAAAAATACCTCCTTCCAGGCTAATTTGAAGGAGGTTCTCCAAATTCCTGCTTACCTCCGCAAAAGGCAACCAACTAATCCCACTACCCACAAGGAGGGTGGGTGGACTAATGCAGCAAAAACTTGCCACAGAGAGTGAGGTGGAATTCAGCAGCATCTCCAGGACCCTTTGGACTGGCTGTTCCACACAAAGTGGCAAATGGCTCACCAAGAGACAACAGTGCTCTTCTACCAGCAAAAATCACGGATCCCCAAAACACTAGTGTGAAGCTTGTTTGCTGGGAAAAGAGGGGTCACCCTTTGAACACTGAAAGAGGGAAAGCAGGGGATGGCAGACAAAAGTCATGGAAAATGTGGATGGGGAACTGTATTGAGCAGACAACTCAAATGAAAAACCTAGTAGGATCCAACCCACAGTTGTTATCCAAAATATCAATGTTTGTACAATCTGCTGGACATCCATTGAGATAGCCAATTAATAATCAAGTCTGAAAAGTAATACCCTCTCAAACTTGTTATATGATAGGGTTACATTAAAAGAGTTTTGGGAATATTCTGAAAATGGATCAGTTAAACTGCTTAATGCTTGCAGGGCATATCTTCAAAATGTCTTTGCAAAGATTAATTAATAGCATTCCTGAGAGGTAAACTAATTTCATTACTTCAGATGAGAAACAGAAGAGTATTTGCCCAGGGCCATTTAAGTATGTTGTCAGAGCTAAGTATATAGTTCTTCATTTTCAATCCCAGACTGCCAGCAGATCTACAGCCAATCTTTCCTTAAGTCTAATTGCTTCTGGTTTCCTTATCAGAATGAGCCCTTCCCTGACCCCAGCCCCCCCTTTCCATCTTTGTCTTACTTGAATTCCAAGTTAGGTTTAAGCAGTACTCACTTATATTTCAAATCCCATCAGTTTCTGGAGGTAAAAAATGATAATTAAACAACACCGGGCACAGGGTTTGGTCCTAGACCCGGAATAGTTTAATGTTTTTATAAATGACCAGGAGGAAGACATAGAGGGGATGCTTATCACATTTGCAGATGACACAAAGCTGGGTGGGATTGCTAATTCTGAAGAAGACAGAGTCAGGATTCAAAATGATCTAGAAGGCTGGAACAGTGGGCTGAAACAAATAAAATGAATTTCAATAGAGATAAGTGCAAAGTCCTACACTTAGGTACCAAAAATCAAAGGCACAGATATAGACTGGGAGGGACTTGGCTTGACAGCAGCACATGTGAAAGGGATGTGGGTGTCCAGAAGAGGGTGACCAGGATGGTGAGAGGGTTGGAATCCAAGTCTTATGAGGAAAGGCTGAAAGAGTTGGGTATGTTTAGCCTGGGAAAGAGAAGGCTTAGAGGGGACATGATTGCAGTCTTCAAGTATTTGAAGGGCTGTCATGTAAAAGATGGAGTAGATCTATTCTCTCTTGCTCCAGATTGCAGGACTAGATCTAATGGGTGGAAATTACAAGGGAGTCATTACCGGCTAGATATCAGGAGAAACTTCCTAACTGTAAGAGTGGTTGAGCAGTGGAACAGTCTGCCTCGGGAGGTGGTGGATGCTCCTTCTCTGGACGTTTTCAAGTGGAGGCTGGACGACCATCTTTCGGGTATGTTGTAGGTATGTAGGGCTATCTTTTGGCTATGCTCCTGCAGCGTGCAGGGGGTTGGACTATATGACCTGCAAGGTCCCTTCCAACTCTAACATTCTATGATTCTATGACCTCACCTAAGGCAACCAGGGAAAAGTTACTGGCAAGAGCTGAAAAGGGAAGAGAGTGCTGTAAAAAAACCCTCCTTGCTCTTTTCTGAGGCTTTCCCCCCTGGGCAAGCTCCACTAAAGAAGCCCTGGAAAAAGAGATAGCCCTGGACTCCAGCCCAATGCCAGAGTCTGACAAAGAGCTAGCCAACAGTTTTTGGCACCCTAGGCAAACCATGGTCCTGCCCCCTTCAATATAGTGTAAATGAGAAGTCTAGAATAAACAATATGTTGTCGAAGGCTTTCACAGCCGGAGTTCATTAGTTACTGTAGATTTTCCGGGTTGTGTGGCCGTGGTCTTGGCATAGAATAAACCTTTACCTTTTTTTACTTGGCATTTGAAATAATACAAACAATAGATACTTTGTTGGTTTTTTGAAAGTTTTGATTAATCTTAATGCAATTATAAACTTCCCAGTTGCTGATACTTACTGTGTTTGAATTATACAGTTGTTTTGGTTCAGCACTATAGACCACTGCATTTCAGGCTGCAATTGCTTTTCTTCCAAAGGAAGTGATTTTTCAGAAGCCATAAAAATCTTTGTTCCTTCATACCAAATGAGGTCTAGTTTGTTAGTGTTGTAACACTTTTGTAGTGTACAAACCCAGGCAGCCCTCTTTTGAAGCTGTGCCATGGCTCAATTTAACAGAACTTGTATACATGGCTGTGTGAAATAAATAACTCAGCCTCTGACAAGGCTATGATGCACTGTCTTACAAGGATGATACTTCTATTTGTAAGAAGTATTATATACTAGGAATAAGGCCCATTGCGGAAATACATACAATGAGTTCTAGAAAGAGGCTCTGGGCAGGTGCCTTGGTCTTGGGCACTCAACGTCAATTTGCTGTGGTGACCTCAGCAGGGTATAATGACATAGAGCTTACCATTTTCTTCAGGGGAACTGATCTCTGCCATCTGAAGAGCAGTTGTAATTCTGAGCGATCTCCAGCCCTCCCTTGGAGATTGGCAACAATGGTTCCCCAGGAGGAAATGGCTGGTTTGGAGGGTGGAGTCTATGGCATTGTACCTGTCTGAGGTCCCACCCCTCCTCAAACCCCACCCTCTCCAGGCTCCACCCCTCAAATTTCCAGGAATTTTCCAACTTGGAGTTGGCAACCCTATCTCCTTCCCAGCCAACCATCAACCTACCTTTATGTACCCCTCTGACTTCAGTTTTCCATCTCCTCCTTCCTCGCTGCTGGAGAGCAGTTGTAATACTGAGTGATCTCCAGTCCCCACCTGGAGATTGGCAACAATTGTTCCCCAGGAGGAAATGGCTGGTTTGGAGGGTGGAGTCTATGGCATTGTACCAGTCTGAGGTCCCACCCCTCCTCAAACCCCACCCTCTCCAGGCTCCACCCCTCAAATCTCCAAGAATTCCCCAACCTGGAGTTGGCAACCCTATCTCCTTCCCAGCCAACCATCATCCTACCTTCATCTCCCCTTCTGACTTAAGCTTTCTATCTCCTCCACGCTCCCTCCTGGATAGCAGTTGTATTTCTAAGTGAGCTCCAGCCCTCCCCTGGATATTGGCAACAATGGTTCCCCAGGAGGAGATGGCTGGTTTGGAGGGTAGAGTCTATGGCAGTGTACCTGTCTGAGGTCCCACCCCTCCTCAAACCTCACCCTCTCCAGGTTCCACCCCTCAAATCTCCAGGAATTTCCATACCTAAAGTTGGCAACTTTATCTCCTCCCCTCTCAGCAGCTTCTTCCTAGGCAAAGTTCTGTCTTTCTCATTAGGGAGGAGCAAAGCAGCTTACTTCATTCTCCTTTTCCACTTTGTGATCTGTACAGCAACCCTGTAAGGTAGGTTAGGCAGAAAGTCTGTGACTGGTCCAAAATTATCCAGGCAGCTTCCATAGGGAGGCTCCTGCTGAACAGGAGCAAGCAGCCAGGACTTAGAGTGCTGACAGGCCTAGGGTTGCCAACAAAGACAGACTGATGCAAAGGAGAATGGAAGAGTCTCCATATCTCTATTTTGCCTTAAATTGGTTTTGATGCCAGCAGAGTGAGAAAATGCCAGAGGCTCTGGATGGGTGCCCCATGGTAAATGGACCAAACAATTCCTAATGATTTTCTGAAATACTACTCTGTCGATAATTCATTTTCTACACTCACAGCATCCCCTGCCAGAATGCAACACATCCCCAGCACTTTGAATTAGCACCAGCTCTCCAGCTGTCACCTGGAGATTGGCAACAGCTTGTTTGGAGGGTGGGGTCTATGGCATTGTATCTGTCTGAGGTCCCCCTCTTCCTCCTCCTCAGACCCCACCCTCAGCAGGCTTCCTCCCTAAAATATCCTAGAAGTTTCCAACCTGGAGGTGGCAACCCTATGTCCTTTCCAGGCAACCATCAGCCTACCTTTATCTGCCTGTCTTCAGGTTGACTACAGCCTCTGCCTAGGGAAAGGGCAGTCTTTTCCTGCAGTGGGAACCAAAGCAGCTGACATCATTCTCCTCTCTCCCATATGATCCGCACAACAATCCTGTGAGGTATGTTAAGGTAGAAAGTCTGTGAATGGTCCATAATCCCCCAGGCAGCTTTTATAACATGAACCTGGGACCTGCACACCATCCTCTGAAGTGCTCTCAAGTACATATCTGTGGCAGTAATGGGGTGACTGCTGGCACCTTTTCCTGTCATTTTTTGCCTTGTAGTATTCTGCTTGTGGTGTGATCTGTCTTTTTTGTGATGTGGCATGGTTGTGTTATTGGGTTTGTTTCTTTTGAAGGGGAAGTGATGTGTTGTTGGTGAGGACATATTTTATCTCAGAAAGCACCAGGTCGCATATGCAACTGACAGTTCCAACTGTCTCACGGGGGGAAGGGGGAGTTTGAGGTGCGGAATGGTGTGAAGTCCAATCAGCTTCCATATGCAAATGACCTTGAAATCCTGGCCCAATGAGAGAAGAGTGGCCTAGGCTGCAGTGGGTGGGAGAGAACAGCCAGTGCCTAGGGAGTTGTTCTGAATGACAGATCAGGCAGCCAACTGATTTTGCCAACCATAGAATGTTGCCATGCGACTATGCTTTTATATAATAAGGAAGGATATGTAAGAGATAGGTAAGAAGCATATTAGATAGATAGATATGTAAAAGTTGTATGTATGCACACACACACACACACACCATTTAGTTTGCTTACAGCTCAGGGTGGCCCTGTCCCCTTTCCCTTTACTCCACAATGCTTTTGCAAGCCACAAATGGCCACCATACCCTGACATTCTCTTTCTCCACTAGCATCCTTCACCCTGGCTACAAATTCTGGCAAGCAGCATTGATTGGCTAGGCTGTTGCTCTGTTATGGACATTGCTTCTTAGTCTTTCTGGTCATGACCAGCTGTCTGATGCAGATGCCATGGGCTGTACTGAAGATGCCAAACGATCTGATGAAGTTTCCTGGTCTTTGACCCGACCTCCCTGTTGTAAACTGTTACATTAGACAACCATATCTTTTCTCACTTTTTTGTTTTGCAGTAGGAGAGAAGTTCAGATTAAGCATTTGTTAACATGTGCTATGTGTCTGCATAGTGATATTTAAAGGATATTTGATTATTATTTTTTCTGTCTACAAATAGACATCTTAAGTGGCATGTTTAGGTCATAATCTAATAGTCATATGTTGGGTAACTAAGGCCCCGGTCATACGGGCCAGAAAACGTGGGGGGGGAGGCATGGCAGTTCACCCTGGAACAAAATAAGGCACGGTAGCCCGATCACACGGGCCACCAGGTTGCCACGCTCTGGCGCTGAGCGCCGATCACACAGCGCTGCTACAGCGTGGGAAAAAAGCAGCGCAGCAGAGCATGCAAGCCACGCTGTAGCAAAGGACGCATGTGCTGTTGGGGGGGGGCGCTGTCGGTGTCTTGTGTGTGCACATGCATCATTCAGTGTTGGTGCACATCCCATGGAAACTTACAACATCCAGAAACCCCGGGACATGGGCGGGCGTCAGAAGCCGTGGGATACTGGTGGTCCTGTGATCAGACGCCGGCCTTTGCCCTGGGGTTTCCGGAAACTAGTACTTCGACCCTAGTAGTTTTTTACTCCGCGTTTTCCATGGGAAGCCGCGGGTTGGCCACGGGAGTGCTACGCCTCCCAGATGTGCTGGTATGATTGCGCGCGGAAAGTCCGCAGGGCTACCGTGCCTTCAGCGGGGCAAATGCTCTGTGTGAACGGGGCCTAAGATACATATACCAGGATCCACAAGAATGTACCTATTCAAATATTTTTCACAGAACCTTTAAACTGTTGTTTTTTAACACCTCTGTTTTGTTTGGGCTTTTTTTGTTTTTTTTAAGTTGCTGGTGATTTGATTCAAATGAAATATTGCTTTTAAGAATCTTGGGTAGGCAGAGAGAAGAAAGTAGAGCTGTGCTTGTGAAAGAGATCTTGCCCACTTCTACCTTATTTGTTTATTTAGTTGCTTTATTTAGACCTTGCCTTTCTCCCCATGGAGGATCCATCATTCTCCTGTCTTTCATACTATTCTCACAACAGCCCTGTGAGGCTGGTTGGGCTGAACGTGCATGACTGGCCCAAGGTCACACAACAAGCTTCTGTGGCAGGATGGGGATTTGTAAACCTGGGTCTCCCCTATCTTAGTATAATACTCCAACCACTGCAACCAAATCCTGTGCCTGTCTCTCAGGAATTGTGTAGAATGCTGTGTTAGGTTTGAATCTGGAGGCAAGAATCTACGGAAATGATGAAACCCTCTTCTGCATGGGTAGAAAGTGCCCTTTTGCTTATGCTAGGGAAATAGGATCCAACCGAATGTTTGGGATACTACGAGTTTCCCTTTAAAACGTTCTGGCTGCTTCCCCAAACTGCTTTTGAGACTTTGACAGATTTAAATAGCAGTTTGGAAGTTCTTCTGGGGCAGCATTGTGGAAGCTTAACTGAGATGTTTGGGTATGCATGTGCATACACACACACACATAAAATCCCAGATTTGTAGGGTTTTGTAAGAACATATTTCAGATTTAGAGAAAATTAATCATGGTTTGACCTGTTCCTATAAAGACTTTGCTCAGGCCCTGCCATTCTCATTCACATTCTGTTCTCTGAACAATTCAAAGAAGCACATAGCTGGGTTTACAAGCACAGCTGGGGTTTTGAATGGAGGCCTGCCCTGAGCCATATGGCAACACACTTGTGAAATGTCGGAAGACTTTCAAAAACAATTAGTGATTCAGGATGGAGGAACGGATTCTGTTAGAGAAAAAAACAAAGACTGAAAACCTTATGCTCCCATGTAAGCCCTTCCATGTCCCTTTAGGGACTCTTTGGATTGTACCCAAAAGCCACTGTTCCAGCCAAGCAATATTAAAGTTGCAAGAAGCAATGATATCCTTGAGTATATTGTTTTTCCCCTCCCCTATTGTGGAAGACAACTCATGTCCTTCTCTGATGTAATAAAGGATAGTAAAATAATTTGTGTCTTGCTTAATAATAAGTAATCAAAATATATAGAGAGATCAACCAACAGGAAACAGTTATATTTACCAAATAAGTGCATCTAAATGCAATCAAGTACAGTGTGTACTTTACAGCCCATTCATTTGACTGGCTGACTGGAATCTGGACTCAATGTCCTGCCCTTCAGTTTGCAATGATAAGAATAAAGTAGGTCCTTGATTACCGTAAAGCATTCTGTAGTGTCTCTTGAGTGAGGAACAGTCAGACAAGAACTTTCCATGCAGCTCTGACTCCTAGATCAGGCCTGCTTAGGCAGAGCGGGCGGGGTGGATTGGACCTCTGTCTTCCCAGGAAAATTCTGAGTGGGCTGCTACCCTGGAGAACCATTTGCAGTCAGGAGGAAATCACTCCGAGTCCCAATTATCTGAAAGCGCTACAGCAGCTACTCATCTCAGTCGGAGCCAAGAGGCCCCTATCCAGAAGCCACTGGATTTAGACCCAGCCCAGCAGCAGCCCACGGAGAGCAAAGGGCAAGCCATATCCTTGTCACCAGTGCCTGGATCTGTTGAGGACACTCCAACACACTCCTTGACAACCAAGGTTCTGCCAAATGTTTGAGACTCAGGTGTAGGAGACCAGGTTTAAATACACACTCAAGAATTAATTTAATTGGATAGCGTGGGGCAATTCACTATCATTAATCCTATAGGATATGCATTACATGGGAGGACTTTTAAAAACAGTTTGTGATGCAAGACTGGGAAAAGACATTCTCTGAGAGAGAAATTAAAGTCTCAGTGCACCCATTTTATAAAGCAGTGTTAAGGGGAGATGGTTTAATCTTTGAAGCACCAAAAATTCATGATAGAAATCAGCACTGCTGAGATGCTATAGGCCTTGTTGGGAGGGGGAGTAGGATTAGTATTAGAACCCTCATAGAAAATAAAAGGCTAATGACAGGGACTAGGGAAGGGTGCTCAGTATATACCAAGCTGAATAAATACCCCAAAAATACCTTATCGGGTTTAGACAAATACAGATCAGAGATCTTTATTCAGCTACCAAAATAGCCATGCCTAAATAAAAGCTGATATTATTTGGCTTTTATTTGGGCACAGCTCAAAGGCATTTAAAGAGACCACAGTCTCTTTAAATGCCTGCTGAGTTCACTTGCAGAGTCATGCTGCAACCATGACATGACTCAGCTAGTAAACTCAGCAAGCATTCAAACTTTAAATTCCTTCTCCATTATACCCTATGGGGATGGTCCCCATAGGGCATAATGGAGCCAAATAAATTCGGGTTTCCCAAATATTTATCTGAATTCCAATTCAAAACCAATATAGGTATTTGGGAATGTTTCAATGCCAATTTTTGGGGGCCCAGTAGACCCAAGTTGGGGGGGGGATTTTTTTTTAGCATAGCCCCTAAAAGGGACACATGATATAAGTTTGAAGAAAGAAGGTAAAGAAAATTTCTCTCCCCCCCCCGCATAATGCTAGAAATTGGTGGGGGACCAAATTAAGCTGAATGACACTGTATTCAGGACAAACAACAAAATACATTCTTTTGCACAACTTAACTAATTCAGCAATGGTCTTCTTTTGTTCCTTCAGTCTTACATTTCTTCCAATAATTATTCTGTAAAGTGCTGCAAGCCTGCAGCAATACATTCTCAAAGCAGTCATATTTTAAATACCTACTGCAGATCCATATCTGCACAGAATGTCAATAGAAATCAGATACACATCCACACTCTATTGTCCACATGCTTAAGATCAGTTTCCAGGATTTGCATGTGCTTCAGCTGACATTGTTACATGAATAAGCCCAGCAGATCTGCAAATTCAGATTTGGTTTCTTGGTCACCTTGATCTCAGTTCCCTGTCAATTTCCTGCTATCTCACTTCTGAAAACAATACTGTCAGGTGGAGTCTCAAATTACATTATTCCATAAAAATGGAATAAGGAAAAAATGGCAGAAACTATGTATGAGACTTCTTAAACTACAGGCAAAGCTTGTGATATTTATTTAAGTCACATTATTCAAAACAATGGATTTTAGATTACAGCTTCCTGAACAGTTCTACTCTAGAACAAATATGTAAATTGCAACATTTAAACCAGCAAAATATTGATGTCCACTTGGTGGACATCAATTACAGTTACAATTACATATGTACTCAAAAGAACAGGTGTTCTTAAAAAAAACATACAGGAACATTAACTCCAGTTTGAGATTTATTTTGATCTAGTTATTTTTCAGCTGAAAGGTAAACATTTAGAGTACTTCAGGAATAAGTTTTAAATATTCTGCTATGGCTGCTGACAGCAAAAAGGAAATGATGCTTTGTGGCCTTTTGGAAAACATTTAACTAACTATTGTAAATGTTTTCTTTTTCATATATTGTGACAATATATTACTCCTATTGTGGTGTGCTTTCCTGGGCCATATTAATTCAGGCAGTTTTTCCACTAAAGGTAGTTGAATTTCACAGCTGATAATTTTGAACTGGTTTTTTCAGGACCATTAACATTTTGCTGTAAAACACTTCTAAATATGAGGTACGATTATTCAAGGAAACTGTTAGAATTAACAAATAACTTTTAGAAACATTACAGTTGTTCTGTCTAGAATTATAAACAGGGATATATTCATATTGCCATTTTCATCAACTGATGAATTCAACCTCAAATGTGGCATAAGGGTGCAAGCATGGGGAAAGGGAATCAAATATACTTTATGGATGGACCTGGGGTCCATTACTATGAAACAATCTGTTTTAGAAATAAAATATAAATGTTTCTTCCATAACTCATGAGTCTGTATGTGCTGGATAGGGGAGGATGTTACAAGTTTCTACCAGGCCTATGAAAACGCTTGGGGACTGGGTACCAACACATATATATCTGGCATATTGCATCTCATCCACTCAAATGCAATGCTTTTCAATTGAATCCTATCCTGCATTCATCTGCAAGTATTCTATACTCAAGTGCTGAGGAATCAAGAGCTATGCATGTATATAAGAGCTAGCTGTTTCTGTTCAGTTTTAGGGAAATGATGCACAATGGTTAATAGCTAATCTGTTTTCTACACAGAGGAAGAAGAAGAAGAAGAGATTGGATTCATACCCCATCCTTCACTACCCAAAGGAGTCTCAGAGAAGCTTACAAACACCTTTCCCTTCCCCTCCCCACAACAGACACCCTGTGAGGTAGGTGGGGCTGAGAGAGCTCTGACAGCAACTGCTCTTTTTCAAGAACAGCTGTGCCAGAACTATGGCTTGCCCAAGGTCATCCAGCAGCTGGAAGTGGAGGAGTGGGGCATCAAACCCAGTTCTCCCAGATTAAAGTCCATGCACTTAACCACTACATCAAACTGGCTCAGGAAGGTGTTTATAGAGAGCCAGTGTGGTATAGTGGTTAGAGTATCTGATTAATATTGGGAAGAGCTGGGTTCAGATCCTGACCCAGCCATGAAGCCCACTGAAAGATCTTAGACCATTAATTGTCTCACTGCTGGTCTACCTCAAGGAGATGTTGTGAGGATAAATTCAAGAAGAGGAGAGATACATTTACACCATTGTTGGATAAAGAATGGGGGGGGATAGCTTAGATAAATTTACAAATTTTACTGATACTGACAGGTCATTGGGCCCCCTTCAAGTGTGTCATTGCCAATGCATTTAGAATATACAACTTAGAACAATGCTACTCAATCTATGGCTTGTAGAAAGTCACATTACCATTTTCCATCAGCCACAACCTCCCCCCACACACATTTAATTCCATCCCTGATGTTAAGCCTGTACCTCAGCGATGCTTGCAGCTTACCCTTTCTTCTTGTGGCAGCTGTTTTGACTTAGGAGCTGCTGGGCAAGGGTCCTGCCCACTTTCCTAAAACATAGGCAAGTGACACATTGGGAACAGTGCTCAGAAAAGCCACACGTGGCATGTCAAAGAGCTACATGTGGCTCCCAAGAAACTGAGTATCACTGGCTTAGAATATTAGAGGTGAAATCTCCAAGCTGATAAGTTCTGACAACTTGTTTCAAAAGTTTTCACAAATGCCATTCCTTTGGATTTTCCATTGATTTCACCTGTTCAGAAAGCTGTATCTGGGACAGTAATTCTAGAAACATTACTTTTCATGGTCAATTAAAGTACTTTTCAGCCTCTTTTCCACTGTTGGCATGCACATATTAACAACAGAAAGGCAACTTGCAATGTACTTACACTGGGTTCCTGAGCTGATTAGATGAAAGTTGATTGACAGTTGTATTTCAGCTTTCTTTATGGTTACAGTGCACATGAAATTTTGGTCTACCTTGATCCCTCAAATTGAGAACACTTATTCTGTCAATCGCACTGACTTTTTCCTTAAGGACATAAGGACAAGTACGTTGGCTTTTCACTCAAAACATTACTTCATCCGGACTGTTGCCCAAATTTTTATTTATGTGACTAATATCTTTGGCAGCTGGGTACACTTGAATTGTTTATAATGAAAGAAACAATCTGTGATAGTCAACCTATATATAAGATCAGATCAAAACAATGGCATGTACTTCAAAGTACATGCACTAGGACATTTTCAAATGCATTGTGGGGAAAATATGAATTATCTAGTTAACTGTAAATAGATTGAGCATTAAAACTGATAACTTTATCCCAAAGAAAAGTCCAAATACCAATTTACAATAACATTTGCCATAAAAGTAAGGAGGACAACATTTTATTTATATTTGAATCCAGATTCTTGTCACTGAATTTATAGCCTAGGCCTAGGGCCTTCTGCAACAGTATGTAAAGGCTTGGGTTACTAATAGAAATTGAAAATTAAAAAAAAAACATGAACCACATGTAAGCATTCCATTTGCTATCATCCCGCAGAGACACTCTATATCAATACATTAGGGCACATATGATTATAAGGCCAATATGCTGTCAAAAACTGTTGCCTAGGCTTAGTCTGATGCCCTGTTAAAACCTTGAGCCACTATGGTTAGTAAAAAACGCAATATAGAATATTTTAATTAATAAATAAATAAATCTGCTACCAGGAATCCATAAAGACAGCAAAGTTCTTGAATGAGCAGAACTGCAACAAAAGACAGCAAGGATGGAATGCAGACCAGGCAGCTGGGGACAGGTGAAACCAGAAAAAGGGGAACCAGCATACAAGAAATGGTCCAAAACACAAGAGACCGCTGGCTGAAATCACTTAAAGTTATATATATATATGTATGTATGTATGTAAGTAAAAATAATATTTAATGCTAAGTTCACTATCTAAGTTCACTAAGTTTTCTTACAAGGAACAACACTAATGCAGAAAAATAAAATCACAATAGTACAGAGAAGTAAAGTCCCAAAAATTTCAATGTGTCTCATTCCTGTTGTATTATAATTTCATAGTTCAACTTGACATGCATTCATCATGGACTAGGCTCATATAGTTCCAGGAGGATCCAAATAATCTTGAAGTCCATAAGCCATAAACGACGCATAGTCTGGATGCAAGTTGCTGCGTTTCAAATAATTTTTTTTTCGAAGCTGAAAGGCTATAGTGGAACTAAATGCAAATTCAAGGCATACACAGATGAGGATAAACAATTGAACAATGACTTCCGGTTAATGGCGACTTGAAATCATATGTGTCTCCGGGACACTCCCGGGACACGATCTGAGCGCCAGTGGTCTGGAGGGGGGACGAGCAATTGTTACTCCCCAGGAGCCTTGGGGTAAAGGCTCCCAGCCAAGGGGCTTTAGAGGGGGCGTCCTCTTCTCCAACACGATGCTGGAGAATCGAGGCACTCCTTCAACCCACTGGTCCAACCATTGTGCATCCGAACAGACCTAAAAATGCTGGCTGGGACAAGTGGCAGAGATTGTGTGACCAGACGATTGAGAGCAATGTCATAAGACAAGCAAGGAGCTGTGAGTTACTAAAAAGCATTGAATCGGCAGTTTAAAAGAAAGCCCTGGATAGAAGCATGGGAAGCGAGCAGGGGAGGGGCCCCTCCCACACGCAGAGATTCCAAAGCAGACTAACAAGGGGGGAGTGGAAGAAAGAGCATTAAAACCAATTTTAAGAGCCTTACCAGTTAAAGCCAAAGCGCAACGGAGGCTTTCAGAGACTTTATGAACACTCAGTTAAAGTGAACAATCCAAAAAGATGGCGGGGAGGTGACCCAACAAAGGACAGAAACTGAAACCACGGGCGGCTTGAGCCCAAGGCTGGAAGAAACCATAGAGTTTCCTAGGCTACTGGCAGACTCCCTCCACCCCCTGCTGGATCAGATGACCTTCATCAATCAGCAACTGACAACTCTGAACCAGAATTTTGCAGCACAGCAATTGCAACTGGCAGATACTACCAAGAAAATAGAGCAGGTGGTTGAAAAAGTGAAGGAACTTGATGCCAGCTCTATAAAAGCAGGGGAAAAGATGCAAATGCTAGAAAAAAAAGCATGCTTCGTTGGAAACGCAAGTATTACAGCTACAAATGGAAAGAGCAAATATGGTACTCCGGTTCCAAGTGGTATCAGAAGCCCCTAATGAGAATCTAAAGCAATTACTGAGCGATGCATTGGCCCCATTAATGGATTTAAAAGCAGAAGACATCTTAAGCGAAATGGATGTGGCCTATAGAGCCTATTCTACTCATATTAAAAAGAATAATCTGCCAGGGGAAATTGTTGTGAGATTCTCAAAGAGACATATACGGGATTTAATCCTAAAAGTGACTACAAACACACCCCTGAAAATCAGAGGCAACAACATAAGGATTTTAAAAGACATTCCATTTGAGATAAGAAAAAAGAGACAGAAGTATAAAGAATTAATCCTCTTTTTACAAACAAATAACATTGCATACAGGTGGCTAATCCCCGAAGGTATTACTTTCAAAATAAAGGAATGGAGAGAAAAAATTGACTCTGTTTTCAAAGCTCAAGAGTTTTTGCGGCTGCAACTGGGAGGCCCAGGACAGGAGACGAAGGAAGAAGAAGACAGCAAATCTACTGGCGAGTTGGACTCTGTCTTCTGATGAGGACTCTGATATGGAAAAGGGGGCGGCTGCTCCCAAACAAGACTACCAACTGAGAGATTGCAAGGAGAAGCAAAACAAGAATTGAGACTCTGAAAGTCATACAAAGCTTTTTTTTATTATGGGATGACTGGGGGAGGGCTTTTGAATTGGGAAAATAGTTAAGCCGATGCAGTAGTGGGTTTACTAGATCACGCTCAATGCTTTTTGAAGCTTTTTTATGGACTAACACGGATACAAGCATTTTGAAGATCTCCATCTCTTGCGGTTTTTGTTAGCAGTGGTTCTCTTTTCTTTCTCCCTAGTGTAGATGTTTCCCCTCCCTTATTTTCTGTTATAGTTTGTAGTTTTTAGAAAATGCAAATAAAAAATTCCCCTTTGGGGGGGCCAAAAAAAAAACAATCAAACAATATGTATAAATTGCATAGATACAAAAATACAGAGAAACTCACCCCGATCTCAGTAGTAACACATACAGACATCAGTTTAATCAATCACAAAGGATCATGGGTCCCCATCCCATCATGTGTTGCATCACAATTTATATTCAAGTATCAGGCTGCAGCCCCACAGGTCATGTGGTAAGAGATCTTACTGTACTAATTAAAACAAAGGGTCAGGCTGCAAAAGCACAGGTTAAGCAGTTTACACCTTGCTACTTTACTAAGCTTAGGGAGGAATATCAGGTTGCAATTGCACAGGTCCAGTAATTTGAAAGCCTACTACTGACAAATATAGGGTGTGAAGTCTATATTTTGATTCATACCAAAAGGATGATATGTTTTTAGTTTGTAGATGAATCTAGTTTCCTTTTGTAATATGATCTGTTCATTGTATTGCATTTGAAAGGGCTTATTTTGATGGCAATATAGAATTGTAAACTTCATCTCATTCACATCATGACCTGCCTGCGTATAATGCCCAACCTGGGGACAGGTAGCAAGAAACTAGAAACAAGTGAGTTGGCTGGGCAGGATGCTAGACAGAGTACCCTGGACAGCTCCAAGGTAAATACTTGCCCAAAGATAGACTGGAAATAAACTGAGTTCTGTCGTAATGGACAAATAGTTCTCATCCAGACCCAACCAGTCTCTAGCATAAGCATATGACAGCTTCCTCCATAAAAAGCCTGTGCTTATTCTTAAAGTCTTACACTTTACTAATACTTAACGATTTTGTAAGCTCGTCAGTATCCTTGACAAGCAGACTTTTGCAGCTGTAGTTTCTGAAGTGATCTTTCAAGTGCTCCGGGAAATAGCAGAGAAGGGTTGGACTGCTGACTCTGGGCTTCAGATCTGGAGGTGCTGTTTGCCCCCCCTCCCTCCCGGTTCTTCCCTAGACTGGGCCACTGGTTCAGCCAGGCACATTGGGTCTTTCATAACCATCTTGTCCTTATTGGATCATGTTACATCCAGCACTGCATGAAGGTTCAGGCATGGCATTTTCTGAGGCTGTGCTCCTGAGCACAGGAGTACAAACCATGAAGTTTATTTATATAAAATAGCAGAGCTGTTTTCAATTTTATCTTTTTAATTTAAGCATTTTGCTGAAGTGTATGGTCTGAAATAAATTATTTCGATACAGTATTCTGTATTCTTATCATAAACCTTTTCATGGTTTAGTTAAATTGTGCCAGAATGGGGGTATCATACTTTTCATCTGAAAAATTGTATGTTGGATTCACAGTCTGCAGCTACATTTATAACATACATCAGAATTCCCTTTTTGCTCTTACTAATAGAAATGTACCACCAACCCCAAATGATGTAATTCAGATTATTATTAATTGTCCTTTTAATTTTTAAAATTCCCTGCAAAGAAACTAATATTTAAAAATTCTGAATTGCAATATGAGTTGTAATTCATAAATTGCATCTAATGTTATGATTGAATTTTATCAGAACCATCCAGAGTTTAGATGACCTGTTGATTCGCAGTAGAATTTATATGACAGAAAAGCACTAATATTGAAAACACAAGAGGCGGGACCCGCGATACTCACGGGGGGGGGAAGCAGTATTCCGGCCACCAAGCTTCCCCCTCCCTCCCCCCCCAGCAGCGGCGGCGGCAGCAGGGGCGAGGCCAGCTGGCCCGCCGAGATTCCCACTGCCCAGCAGCAGCAGAGGGGCGGCGAGGCTGGCCGGCCTGTCAAGCCTCCCCCTCCCTCCCCCCAGCAGCAACGGTGGCAGCAGCAAGGCCAGCCGGCCCGCCAAGATTCCCCCTCCCCAGCAGCAGCAGAGGGGCAGCAAGGCTGGCCGGCCCGTCAAGCCTCCCCCTCCCTCCCCCCAGCAATGGCGGTGGCAGCGGCAAGGCCAGCCGGCCCGCCGAGATTCCCCCTCCCCAGCAGCAGCGGAGGGGCGGCGAGGCTGGCCGGCCCGTCAAGCCTTCCTCTCCCTCCCAAGCAACAGGGCAGCGGCGGCGGCGGTGGCGGGGGGGAGGCTGGCCGGCCGGCTGGCCCGCCAAGCCTCCCCCTCCCTCCCTCCCTTTCAAGCAGCAGAGTGGCGGCGGCAACAGCGGCGGGGAGGGGAGGCCGGCCGGCTGGCCTGCCAAGCCTCCCCCTCCCTCCCAAGCAGCAGGGCGGAGGCAGCGGTGGCAGGGGGGAAGGAGGCTGGCCAGCTGGCCCGCCAAGCCTTCTCCCGCCCTCCCATCCCTTGACCGCGCGGCGGCAACGGCCAGTTTGTAGAACGTTCCCTGCGCATGCGCAGGGAACGCTCTTACTTTTTTGGGGATTTAGATATTCCCCTTACATTTTAAAAACTTTTTAGATTTTTCTGCACACGTGGGGACTACCCCACGTGCGCAGGAAAATCTCCCTGCCCCCCAGGTGCCCCCGATGTGCGGATTTAGATATCCGCACACAGGGGGCCACTTGGGAATTAGATATATAGATGGCTTTTTTATATTGATGAAAAGTTAGGAGAATAGGTATTATGTGTTCTCTTTCCAGTGCCATATAAATAACACTGCTTTGCTTTGGAAACATTTCTATTCAGTTTAAATCTTGGGGGTGGGGGTTCAATATTAAACCAGTGACTATTTCTAAAGGATTCTGAATCTGCTTTGGATATAATTCAAAGGAATATTTACCAGACCATACGTTAGTTTTTTTAATTAGTAAATAATATTTCCACTGCTTTAGTAAAATTTACCATTTTAAAGCCATCTGGGAAGCCTGATGCTTACCAACACTTTCTATTTGTTTCAGAATGATCTTTACCCTGAAGTACAGCTAACAATGCAGGAAGAAATTAAATGCTCCATGCAATTTCACTGGGAAAATAGCTCTTGATATTATAGCGCTTTGACAACAGCCTCTGACAGCTAAAATTAGCTTAGCTTTATTGGAACAGATAATGAACCTCTCTCATTATACGTTCACGTATAATACCATAAATACCAATTAGTGCTAATATATTACATTTAGTAAAGAGCTGTTTCTTAATTCATGTTAGTTTGTGTCTACAAACAACATCAGGCTACTCTCAAGATTTCCCCATATAATTCTATTGCCTAGCATTTAACATAATAGTGGTTTCTTTTTATGTGCTTGAATTTAATCAACATATATGCCTGAAGCAGGCATAATGTTCCCAATCTCCTAACCATGGTTGTAAGGTCTGAATCATGCTCCAGTATACTCCTTTTTCTCTTTCTCCTCATTTTATTTATTTATTTATTATTTCCATTTATACCCCACCCTCCCCACGAATGGGCTCAGGGTGGCATTACATTGATTGGTACCCAGTACCATAAAACCATATACAAAAGTTAAAACATTTCAAGTATTAAAACATTTCAAGCATTAAAACATTCTAGTAATTCAGTGCTAGTGATAATAAGCATCTTTCACTAATCAGGATGGCGTGCTATATGATGTTCATCAATTGTGTCCAATTCAGTGATCCTCAGCTTTGTGCGATGGTCTGGCACAACCTCCAGGCCAGAGCCAACCCATAGCCACAGGTGTTAGTAGTGGTGGTGTGACAGCTCCTAATTGAAAGCCTGGTGGAAGAGCTCCATCTTGCAGGCCCTGCAGAACTGTAAAAGGTCCTGCAGGGCCCTGATCTCTTCCAGGAGCTCATTCCACCAGTATGGAGCCACTGAGAAGGCTCTGGCCCTGATGGCCACAAGCCTGGCATCTTTAGGGCCTGGGATAGTCAGCTGATGTTGTATTCCTGACCGGAGTGCTCTCTGGGGTATATATGGGGAAAGGCGGTCCTGCAGGTATGTCAGACCTTGGCCATATAGGGCTTTAAAGGTAAGCACCAGCACCTTGAAATGAATTCGGTATGCTATTGGCAGCCAGTGCAGTGCCTTCAGCACAGGCCAGATGTGCTCCCACTTAGGGAGGCCCACCAAAAGCCTAGCCACGGCATTCTGCATTAGCTGCAGCTTCCAGATTTGCGAAAAGGGCAGCCCCATGTAGAGGGCATTACAGTAGTCTAGTCTCGAGGTAACCGTCACATGGATCACTGTTGCCAGGTCATCACAGCCAAGGAAAGGAACCAACTGCTGAATCAGCTGAAAGTGGTAAAAGGCTGACTTAGCAGTGGCTGCTACCTGGGACTCCATTGTTAAGGAGGCATCCAGAAGCACTCCCAGGCTCCTAACCTCTGACACTGGCACCAATGGTGCCCCACCGAAGGTCACGCCTGAGCCACCCCTGATCCTCATCCCCGAGCCACCCCAACTCAGGCATAGGACCTCTGTCTTCGCTGGGTTCAGCTTCAGCCAGCTCAGTCTGAGCCAACCAGCCATGGCTTGCAGAACCCGGTCCAGATTTTCCAGTCTGGAGTCTGACCGGCTGTCCAACATCAGATAGAACTGGGTGTCATACTGTACTGATGACAACCCATCCCATGCCTCTGGGCAATCTGGGCAAGGGGGCACATATAGATGTTAAATAACATCGGGGACAGCACAGCCCCTTGAGGCACTTCGCAGTCAAGTGGGTGTCTCCTGGACTGCTGTTCCCCTAGCATCACCCTTTGTCCCTGACCTTGGAGAAAGGAAGCAAGCCATTGCAAGGCAAGCCCCTGAATCCCCACATCAGTGAGGCAGTGGGTCAGCAGCTGATGGTCAACTGCGTCAAATGTGGTCGACAGATCTAACAGCAGCAGTACCGCTGAACTGCCCCAATCCAGATGCCTCCAGAGGTCATCCATCAAAGCGACCAGCGCTGTCTCCGTCCCATGTCCTGGATGGAAGCTGGACTGGAAGGGATCTAATACGGAAGTGTCATCCAAAAAGCCCTGCAACTGTATCACCACTGCCCTCTCAATTAATTTGCCCAGGTAGGGCAAATTGGAAACCGGCTGATAATTGGCCAATTCGGCCAGATCCAGAGATGGTTTTTCAAAAGAGGGTGGACCATCGCTTCCTTGAGTGCCCCCGGGAACTGCCCCTTGAAGACAGACTTGTTGATAATTTCCCTTAGGGCACCTCGGAACCCTTCGTGGCCAGCTTTAATGAGCCAGGAAGGGCACAGATCAAGGCTACATGTGGTTGGGCATACCACTGCGAGCAATCTGTCAACTTCCTCCAGATTGAGCAGGCTGAAATGATCCAGAACTAAGGTAGAAGACATGCATAGGACCTCAAGCTCACTCACTGTTTCAAGTTTGGCAGAGAGATCGCGGTGGACCGCCAAGACTTTATCCATGAAATAGCTCGCAAATGCCTTGCAGCCAATGTCCAATTCCCTAGCATTTGGTCTGCCCTGTGGCAGAACTGTTATAGACTGAATAGTTCTAAACAATTGGGCTGGGCATGAGCTAGCGGATGCAATCGTCATCACATAGAACTCCCTCTTTGTGGCTTTGATTGCCATCTCATAGGATCTCATAAACGTCCTAAAGGATGCTCTTGTCACTTCATCTTGAGCACGGCACCACCGTCTCTCTAGCCATCTTAGCTCCCACTTCATAAGTCGCAATTCTTGGGTAAACCAGGGGGTGAGCTTATTGCGGGGGTGCAGAGGGTGCCAGGGAGAGATCTCATTGATGGCTGTGGAGAGCTGACTCTGCCAGTCCTCCACAAGCTCATCCAATGAGCCACCAGGGGACATCGGATCCTATTGGGCTATCTGGAGCCGCACTGGGTCCATCTGGCTCCACAGGTGAGCTAAAATACGCTCGCCACCTAAACAGGGTCGGGGCAGAACATTCAAATGGGCCCTCAGGGCATGGTGGTCCAACCATGGGACTGCCAAAGCAGTAACCCAGTCCACTGTTTCCCCCACCGCAAAGATCAAATTGAGTGTATGCCCAGCTCAGTGAGTGGGAGTCGTTACATACTGGAAGAGTCCCAGTGCCACCATGGATGACACCAGGTCCGTTGCCTGAGTAGAGGCTGCATCATCAGCATGGACACTGAAATCACCCAGGACTATCAGTCTAAGATGTTCCAGTGCTCAGCATGATACAGCCTCCATCAGGGACAGCAGGCTTTCAGGTCGGTACACCAGCCAAATTGCCAAACTCTCCCTGGCCTCCCACACCAGGCCAGCACACTCGATGCCCATGATCCTTGGCAACTGGAGTGCTCTGAAGAAGTAAGCCTCCCAAATGAATAGATGTTAGCCAAATTGCTCTATTTTAAATATAGCAATTGGTATATATTATATATTATTATTATTTTTTTTATTATGGGTTCTCGCCTGTATATACAGAGAATGCTGCTGTTTTGTAATGGTTCCCAGTAAAAGACACAGAGACCAGGTATAATTAATAAAATATTATTTTACTGAATGTAATCCTTATTTATCCATTCACAAACACACAAACAGTATTACAACATTCACACACATAAAATAGAACTAAGAAAGCAGAGGGGATTGATGGCTTATGGAGAGGTGATACTACCTGTCAGATGTGCAGAAGTCCATGAAGAAGGATTGTGGCCTAAACCCAGAGGGTTCAGGGGTGGACTGCCATTTTGGCTCATGGCAGAGAGACACACTCTAAGGCCATCTGTGTGCTGGGATATACCCACTGTAAGACAATGCAGCCCAATGGGTGGCCCAGGGGGCTGGTCTCAGGTGAGAACAAAAGATTTCCTGGACCAATGATGAGTCCCAGGGGTGTGTGATGTCAGTAGAGGCAGACCTTAGGTATGACCAATCAGGTTCCAGAGAGGCAGGGTCTGGATTAAACAATAGAAGCCAGGTGTTGGGTAGCCAGTTAAATGGATTATAGGACTTGCTGGCCAGGTAAACAAAAGGTGGGAGACTTCCCTGATTGTCCCTGATTAGCATCAGGAAGGGTCGTTAACAATTTGAATGCTTAATTGGGTAATAATCCCTTCATGCAAACGACTGGCAGAGGGAAAGTCCTTTGTCTGCTGTATGGCCCTTAATCCGTGTAGGTGACATGCGGCAGGTATGCAATGGAGTCCCTCAGAGTAAAAAGACAGCTTTTTCCTTTCTCTATGGGCTTCTACCTTGGCATCCATTTTACAGTCTAGCAAGTACACAAACCATGTGGCAACAGCAAACAGTCCATAGCAAGGCCCCATAATGGCGTCGGGGCTAACATATCCCCCCCTTGCAGACGTGGCAGCGTTAGATGACATCGTCTGCACATACACACTTCGATGGAGACTTCCCGGTATCTTGAGGGACAGAGGCAAGAAAGACAAAGAATAGGACACAAAAGGCTGGGTGAGGTGCTGAAGAGTGCCAGGTGGCTTTTAAATACTTACCTCTGGAACTCATTGTTATTCCATAAACATAATCTCTGCTGGGTGGAGGGGGAAGACTGGAGGCTTGCTCTTACCAAACTCTCCCTGGCCTCCCACACCAGGCCAGCACACTCGATGCCCATGATCCTTGGCAACTGGAGTGCTCTGAAGAAGTAAGCCTCCCAAATGAATAGAGCCACTCCTCTCCCCCCAGTCCGCGATTGGTGGAGGACCGGGTATCTGGGCAGAGCTGCTTGGGAGGGAGATACCGTCTCTCCTTCTTGCACCCAGGTCTCAGTCACACACACCAGGTCTACCTTCTGCTCCTGCAAAAAGTTTTGCAGGACCGTGGTCTTATTGTTTATAGACCTGGTGTTACACAGCACCAATGTCGGAGGGGGGTCAATATTCCTAGCCCCACTGCCAACATCCTTTGGGATGGGACGCAGGCTGGAAGGGGGCCGAGCTAAACCACTTCTCCGTCCCCTTCCCTTGCTTCCGTGCCTAGTCCCACCACTATACTTTCCCCTCCCCAGAAGCACTGGGATGTTATATCTGGTCGTCATCATGCATATTACTCCCTTCCTTCCTTTTTCAGAGCTCATTAATATTGCATCTGTGCCAACATGGTTAGTACTGCACGTGTGCTGCTCTTTACTTTAATCATACTGCTCTTACAGCCAATTCAGTGCGGAACTGTGTCACACTAAGACTTTTTTTAAAAAAAAGGAAATTTATTTAATACATGTTTGTATATAATATACAGTTTAATAATTTTTAATCTTAACTGAGAGAAGAACTTGGCAATGGCCAATGTAATATTAAACAAGCCCCCCAAAAGAAACTTCAAATTATCCAGTTCACACCTAGAGTCCTAGATATAAAGTTTTATCCAATAATCTCTTGTTTTGTTAAGCAAATCACATTAAAATAGACGATGTTGAAGGCTGTCTATTTGGCCAGAACACCCTGGATATGAACATCCTGCGAGATTAGATTAAAGGTCCACGTAGCCCTACATCCTCTTTTGAAGAAGACCACTTGCAAGTCATCAAGCGCCAAGCTTCCTCATGTTATTCCTTTCCTAGTAACTGATAACCGGAAGCATACTACTTTTGGATACAGAGGCTCCATTTGACTATCATCCATGAATGTGTATGATCCCTTTTCAAAGCCATCTAAGATAGTGGCTTTCACTGAATCAGATAGTAGAGAATTCCATAAGTTAATCATGTATTGTGTAAAAGACTTCTTTCATTCAACTGTCCTGAATCAATTTAATTTATTAATCCTAACTTCTAGTGTAGTATGCATACTCCTATTTTGTCAGAAGAGTTGAAGAGTAGTTCAGTTTTCTCCATATAATGTTTTATATACTTAATTACAAACTTACTATAGAATGTGCGTTGATACATCCACAAAATGGAGCTAGAGACAGATGGGGGGATTTCTCTACAAACCTCAAGTAAGTTCCAAGTTAGCAGAAAAATCTGCAGAAAAATCTGCAGAAAAATCAGGGGACTGGAACTTCCCAAAATATTAAAAACAATAACTTGTAGCTTTATGAAAAGAATGCCCACTGAGCTCTCAGTAGGTGCGGCTGAGAGAGCCCTTGACAGAAACTGCTCTTTTTCAAGAACAGCTCTTATCAGAACTACAGCTTGCCCAAGGTCAGCCAGCCAGGTGCAAGTGGAGGAGTGGGAAATCAAACCCAGTTCTCCCAGATTAGAGTCCGCGCAGTTAACCACTACACCAAACTGGCTCACTTGGAGGCCAAAACAGTCCTTTCCCCATCATGTTCCCTAAAGGAGAAGGACACATCAAGGACTGGCCCATCAGCAACCCCCAGAGATTCACTACCCATATCAGTTGGCCTGGCAGCCACCATGCAACTGAGCCCAAACCAACAGCCACTGCACAACTGGGCCCATACCCACCCCAGAAGTGGATACTCTGCAACTGGGCCTAGCCTGAAGTTGGCCGCCAAACAACTAGGCCAGACTTTTCTGGGGGAAAGGCTTCATGTTCTGTCTTATTCTGTTTTATTCAACTTTCCCCCCCAAACTAAACAGTGTTAAAATCCTTTCTCTGGGAAAATACTCCAATTGCTTTATCAGTTTGGTTGTGTTTTTTTAATGCAAGTTTTCCATGTGACAAGAATTGCACAAAATGAAACAAATAGAACCACAACACAGTTTCACAAACAGTCACTATAATACATGTTAACCCACATGAAGCTTACCATTAGTTCTTCAAGGACAGTATTGACTACTCTGACTGGCAGCAGCTTTTCAATGGCTCTGGTAGAGGTCTGTCATACTCACTTACTACATGATCCATTTAAAAGGAGATAGCAGGGATTGAACCTGGGACCTCCTGCATGCCAAGCAGATGTTCCACCACTGAGCTATATTGGCTATTTTATTTTCAGTTCCTGTTTTAATAATCCCTATCAGGAAATTTGCCTTAATCTTTGCTGCTGCACTCTGAGTTGACATATTTATTGAGTTATCTACTTGAACCAAAAGATCTCTTTCTGGGCCAGTTGCTGCCATTTCAGGCCCCATCATGCATATGTAAAGTTAGGAAATTTTTTACAGTAATGTGCACTGCTTCCCTGTGATGCTTTATGATATTATTTAATTACTGTGACAGAGAATATAGGGAATCCATAAATTAATGTTAATAATCCAGTCAAGGTTTGCTATTTAGGCCCCATTGATTTCAGTGAGAGAGGTGTGTCTACAAAAGTGTGAACTTGGAATGGATCTTGCCCTTCTCTTTAATTTTTGAGTCAATAGCATTCCTAAGCAACCTCTCTCAGAAGGCTTGCTGCTGATTTTCAGCTATTTGATTAATTCAGACTAGAAGATTTGGGAAATGTAAATAGAGAATACCATTTGCATATATTTGGTGCCTTCTATTTGAAAATTTCAAAGCACTTTTGACAAGTGTCTTGATTCACAGCATCCATGAGAATTAGGCAGGAATTATTCTCATTACAGATAAGCGAGAGAAACACAGTCTGAGGTCCAAATCCACATAGCAGCACACTAGGCATAGTGAAAACAGATCTGGAACCAAATGACTTTGCTTTCAGTTGCTAAATGTGCTGTACAAATGTAACCAAAGAAGTTGGGTCACAGTGAGACTGAGATATTATTCACAGTTGGCTAGATTTCACTGGTCTGTATGCAGGTACCTTGTGTTTCGCATCTCTTTTCAGTGTCTTAAACTGTAAGTCAGATTGCTTTCCCAAACTATATTCTCTGTAATGGAGATGCACTTGGAAGAAAACTCAGCAGCTATAACAATCGTGAAAAGTCTTTCAAGCCCTTCCAGTGTTCTAACTGGAGAAGATGAGCATGCACAGGACAATCATTGCTACAAGCTCAGCTCCTCACAATAAAGCCTGGGAGCATGATCAGAAGTATTGTTTTTTCAGGATTCCCAGTTGCAGTGAGAACACTGTGAACATACACTTCTACACATATTATGTCTTCCAAAACTGTAGAAGTGCATTGCTTCTTTTCTTTACAGTAGATGATGTCTCTACAATCTGATAGAGGAGGTTGAGCTAGATGGCTTTGATTCAGTGTGATGCTAGCTGCACTTTGTACACAAATATCTGTCCAATATATTTCTCCGAAATGGTAGAATGCCTTCAAGGCCTTAATTTGGTTATAAAAACTCTTAAATTGTGGTTTATGGGAAAACCTACATATACATGTAAAACTTATTGAGGCTATGTTTATAGATATTTAATTTATGCCAATAAAGGCCAACTTGACTTGACTTGACTTGACTATAGATATTTAAAAAGTACTTTTATTTCTTTTACAAATCAGATAGCTGTGCCTTCAAAGTGTTTTGTATAGTCATTTAAAGATAGTTCTGAATATAGAAAAGATATCATCCATTGTAAATGAGGTGTATTATAAAGACCTTTCAAAGAACTTTAGAACACTGAACTGTAAGGAAACTACTTGCAAGTAAACTAGCCTAAGATCATACACATATATTTGTGGGCTCCCGGTGTTCTAAGGTATTTCAAGCTCTTTCTCCTGGCTTGGGCCCCATGACAGCAGTCTTGAGATGCCCCTTGCTTGTCTGCAGAGAAAATTATTAACACCCTACTTTTAGTACTTTGCAAACTGAACAAGTTTCACTTAGCTAAAATCATCACAGATAGTAAAGGGCAGGATCTCTCAGAAATCTCCTGAGAGGCCTGTTCCATTTAAATTTTTAAGGCCCCTAGCCATAATAAAATAAATAATATTTCAAATACTGATAAATGATGTGCATATTGACAAAGCTGAAACCTCAAATGCCAGGCTAAATGGCCCTCCTGTGCCCCTTCCCTGAGAGGGTCCAGCACACAAGTGACCTTGGGATAGCTTCATGCTCTGATTTTTTGGTACAGATGACAGGCAAATATTAGATGAGGATCAAAAAACCCAAAAAAGAATGTTAAGCACTCACAATTCAGTTCATTTTTCTCCAAATTAAGTTCATTGTTCTCCAAATTATTAGGGACTTCAGTTTAAGATTTGCAATCTCTTATTGTAGGAAACAGAATGGCAAATTCTATATCATGCTTCTGCTGTTTTATAATATTTTAGCAGTCTTTCAGATTCAGTGCTAAATCAAGATGGGTAGCTGTGTTAGTCTGTCGGTATCAGTAGAAAAGAGCAAGAGTCCAGTAGCACCTTAAAAACTAGCAGAATTTGTGGCAGGGTATGAGCTTTCATGAATTACCATTCACTTCTTCAGATACCATATCTTCAGTTGCTCACTTCTTCGGGTATCTTCAGGTATCTGAAGAAGTGAGCCATGATTCACGAAAGCTCACACTGTGCCACAAATTTTATCTTTACGTATCAGAGTCTTGCAGCAAGCGGTTCTCAACAATATTCCTTTGAAAAGGTTCAAGTTTATTGAGTACAGTAAAGGCAAGTCATCTGTGCATACATTCAGTGTCAAACTAATCCTAAAAACAGGAGGGAGTTAGATATATGGGATTCAAAGTGGGGTCCCCTGACAAGGTTGAGCCAGTCAGGGAATTAGCTATGGCATGCCTAAACTAATGGGTTCACATTCCCAGCGAAGCATCAGGAGAGAGGTACCAATGCAGACGCTCAAGCTATGAGATAAGACTCAGCGAGGAGAAGTGAAAGTTAACATTCCAGCATAACAAGAACTAATACATCAGCCACCGTATCCTCCCACCACTAGCCATGGCAGCATAGCTGACATTAAGATTCAGTATTGTTAATTATACCTTTATCCCATCCCTTTTCTAAGGAGTTCTGAATAGCAACTCCATGAAATAAGTTGGTCTGAGAGACAGTGATGGGTAAGCTCTTGATAGCTCAACTCATAAAGAATTATATTTTTCAAGCATTACTTTACAACAGGCACATGGAAACTAAATTTCTTTGACTGATCCAAAGCAACACATTAGCCACTATAATCATCATCATCATCATCATCATCATCATCATCATCATCATCATCACTTTCTGAGAGGTGGTGGAAGAGAGAAGTTTTTTAATTTCAGGTGTCAGGTGAAAACCTTGTATGCCAGCCAAAAACCATTCAATGTTATTGTTTAAGATCTTTATTTAAAATCAGTCTAATCATGAAATAATTAAAGAATCACAATACAAAAAACACTAGCATGTGTCAATGACATTAGGAATTAAAAAGCATGCATGTCATCTTTTATTCTATTTATTGTAAATCTGAAAGATAAAATACAGTTTCTAAGATTCTTACCAAACTGTTTTCAGAAAAAAAATATGATTGCCTCACTGCAAACCAAGACTCAGGGATAATAGGGTGTGTCTTCCTTATATCGGCCCAGTTATGTGAACCTCACATGACTATTAAACTACATAACTTCTTTTCTCTGAAGGTGTGATGTATGTCACCTCTGAGCACAGAATGATACTTTCCCAAGGAATACTTGTTTCAAACTGTGTTGTGCTTGTTCTGGGTTTATTCTGGGCAGGAAGCCATTTATTCATAAACTATCTCAAGATTGGGACAGTAAGAACAATGAGCAATACATGCTTACAGATTTGAAAATAAAAAAGTAAATGCTCAGGCCTACTTTGTTCAAGATTCTGTACCATAAATGTCAGACAGGGGAATAGTTGCCAGGGTGGTGTCACTAGAGACAGAGAGGCCTTGTAGGCCTTTTCCTCAAGGCTTGACTGCTCCTGAGTGTCCTTAGGATCATGTTTTCTAGTTGAATTACATGAGATTTGTTGTGTCCATTCATTCATTCATTCATTCATTCATTCATTCATTCATTCATTCATTCATTCATTCATTTAAATGTATAACCCTCTTTCCCCATAACCAGCTCAGAGCAGGTAACATTTATGAATCATATAGTCTTAAAACATTATAATCATTACAATCAATATACTAAGAATTAAATAATAACAATAAATATAATAAAATCAATAAAATACAACTACTGTACAATTAAAAGATGGTGTAAATTCATATGGAGGGGCAATACATAATTATCTGATAAGAAGGAAAAGGGGGAGTGAAGGGGGAGAGAGTAAAAGGAGGGGGAGGCCAATCCTAGGATAACCTATCAGAAGGGCGCCCTTCACTGTCCTCAGCCATAAGTCTAGTGGAACAACTCTATTTTGCAGGCCCTGTGGAACTGTAACAAGTTCCACAGGGCCCTGATCTCTCCCAGAAGAGTGTTCCATCAGGCTGGAGCCAGGGCCAAAAAGACAGCCAGATGCTCTTTGGTCTAGGGACCACCAGCAGATTTTGATCACTCACATGTACCACTCTTTCGGGGACATACCAGGAAAGGTGGTCCTGAAGGCATGCTGGTCCCTGACCATTTAGGGCTTTAAAGGTCAACACCAGAACCTTGAACTTTATCTGGTCTTCAATCTGGACCCAGTGCAGCTGGTAGAGCACCTGTTAGATATGTCCTCTAAAGGACATTCCTGTCAGAACCCTTGCAACTGCATTCTGGATCAGTTGCATTTTCCAGGTCATCCTTAAGGGAAGCCCTGCATAGAGCAAGTTACAGCAATCCAACCTGGGGATGACCATTGCATGGATCAACATGGCTAGGTCAGAGGGTGACAGCCAATTGTTTAATCTGGTGAAGACAGTAAAATGCCAGCTTAACCACCTTTGTGACCTGGGCCTCCCTTGAAAGGGAGGCATCCAGGATCACCCCCAAACTCTCGAAAGATGGCCCAGATGTTAAGGGCACCCCATTGAGATTTGGGAGTTGGCAGCCCAACCTGCCATCCCTCCAACCCAGCTACAGGACCTCCATCTTTGAATAATTTAATTTCAACCTGCTCTGTTTTAATGAACCACAGCCTTCAAACCCCTGGCTAGATTTTCTGGGGTGGCCTCTGGCCAGCCAGCCATCAACAGATAGAGTTGGGTGTCATTAGCATACTGGTGACACCAAGCCCCAAACTCCACACCAGCTGGGTAAGGTGGCACATAAAGATGTTAAATAACATTGGGGGGAAATTGCCCCTTGGGGGGCATCACATGCCAATGGATATCATGCTGAAACCCTCCCTCCTAGCACTACCCTCTGTCCCTGACCCTGGAGAAAGGAGACAAACCACTGCAAGGCTGTCCCCTGAATCCCCATGTCGGCAAGGCAATGGATCAATAGATTGTAATTGTAATCGACCATGTCAAACACTGCCAATAAATCAAGTAATATCAGCAGCACTGACCCTCCTCAATCCAGCTCTCTGTGGAGATCATCTGTGAGAAGGACCAAAGCTGTCTCTGTCCCATGGTTAGGGCAGAAACCAGATTGGAAGGGATCCAAGGCTGAGGTTTTGTCCAGGAAAGCCTGGAGCTGCTCCACTACTTATAAGTGACTGTAACTTAAAAATGAGGCCTATAAGGCTTCCTGTGTCTCTGACAAATCCTCCTTGCTTCTAATTCCCCCCATATGACAGTGTGTTTGTCTCAGAAGCAAGAGTGTCTAGTTGCAGCAGCAGAGAATTTATTAAGAGCCATGAATGCAATGATTCACCTCATAGCAGGACATGGAAGAAACACATAATTTAGCCTCATATTTACAGAAAGAGTAAGTAGGAATTTGCATCTGGGTTTTCCATATTCAAAAGAAACAGTATAGCCACTGTAGTGCTGGAGACATAGGGCAGTCTAGAAATCTAAACAAATAAACTACTAGGTAAACATTTTTTTAAAAAAACCCAAGGGTTCCTTAGCAACTCAATCTCTACATAGCAAATTAAGTACATTTTTCCCACTAAGGACACTCAAGTTAATGGGGTTAGAAAAGCTTAGCTCTCCTTAGGACTTGCTACCAAAATCATTCCCTGTGTCAGGCCTATCAGATGTAGAATGCTCTCTTCAAATGCAGAACATGCACACATGTTCTGAGGTAATTATTTGGGACCATTTCAGTCTGTTATATACACAGATCATTTCTAGAACAATGCCCTTAGAAAGATGAGACAGGGAGAATCTCAAATAAGAAAACGTTTATTCTCCTAATAAGATACAAAACTATAAAACTGAAATACAAACAAAGGTGAAAGCATAACACAACATTGCAATACCATAATACAATAGTAGCAATGATATCCTTGGTTGTTGCCTAATTGGGGGGCAAATGGGAACCTAAGGGGAAATAAAGTGAGAAAGGAAAATCATGCATTGCCTGTCCTAAAGACAGGAGTCTGTTGTGCTGTGGCCCAGGGTGGGGAAAGGAGAAGCTGGCTTAGGATGGAAGCTTCCAAGAAGAAACCAACTTTGAAGTTGGGGACCAGGTGATGAAGAAAAGTCCAGGAATAGAACAAAGGGATTCAGTGATCCAGCAAATCAACTACAAAGCTTAGAAAGGAAGCTCAGGTGCAAAAGCAGCTACAAAACTGAAAGGGAATTGAGAAGTCCACTGTATATGTTTTGAAGTGGCTTCATTTCAATGGGGAATTTTGGTATTGATCCCAGTTCATGCAGAGTTTAGGATCTATGGTTGGACTGATCAAAGGAACAGATTCTTGTTTCCTGTTAGGGAATCTGAATTTTGAATAAGTACAGACAGATGAACATATAGGGTGGAAATGCACATAATTATTCTGTATGGGATGACATGAGGCAGTGGAATAGCTTAGGCTAGGTGACTGTTACCTGGGTGGCAGATGGGCTACTGTCATATGAGAATGTCCAAGAAAATTCCTGCTGGTTCATGGGCCCCTGCTTTGATATCAAACTAGGTGTTTTATACAGGCCTCTGGCAGTCAGGCTGCAATCACACGCACCTTTAGAGCCAACATGTGAGAATGCCTAATGGATCTAAAGGGCACAATCAGACAGCAACATCTGGGAAGCATCCTGCAGTCATCAGCAACCTGTGCTGCTCCACCGCAGAAGTGAAGTTAAAAGACACTGGGAAAGTCCAGCTCTAATGGGTTCCAATGTGCCACAAACAGCCTTTCCCCTGTCTGATCATGCAAGCACACACTCATGCCATCAGGATGGTCTGATCATGCCATCCCAGCTTGCTGCCTCCCCCCCCCCTTTGTGGTATATGCATTATTGCATACTCCATTGGGGGCCCTCAGTGTGGAGGTGCAATTCCTCATTTATGCATCTGGGAAACAAATGGCAAAAAAAGAGACTCACCCGCAGTTGCATCTGATCACACATTGATGGGCTGAGCCCGCAGCTACGAAGGGAGGTGTGATCTTGCAACTGGGTGTCAAATTCCTCTGAAGGAAATAGCCTCACTTCCCTTCCACTTCAACTGGCACATGTGACCGCAACCTCAGATAATCTTTTGGAAGGTGACAAATACTACTTTCCCTGTAGGTGGGTTGTATGTAACAGACTGTACTTTTAGAAAATCCCAGATAGAATACAGTCAAGTTTTCAGTTACAATGTAGATATTTCTTTTTTTTTTCTTCTTTTTTGATTTATTGATTTTCCAGCTCACTAAAAGATTTATGGTGCAGTCCTATGCAGAGTTATTCCAGTCTAACATCATTGATGTAAATGTGCTTAGATTGGACTGCACTAGTCGGTCCAGTGAAGTTTATTGCAATAGCTTACAGCCACAGCAAACAACCCCGACCTCTAAGACCGAATTGCAGGCTTTCTTAGGCCTTCTTAATTTTTATTATACATTTCTCCCCCATAAGCCCGCCGTGGCCGAGCCCCTCCACCACCTATTGGATAAAAAGGCTCAATGGGCTTGGGGCCCACGGCATGCCGCAGCCTTCCAAGCAGTCAAGGACCTCTTCGTCTCAAACTCTGTCTTGTCTCACTTCAATGAGTTCCTTCCTGTGGTTCTTGCATGTGGTGCCTCGCCTTAGGGGGTGGGAGCTGTGTTGGGCCACTGGCTCCCGGATGGCTGCGAGGTGCCGGTGACTTATTGTTCCTGAACCTTGTCATCGGCCAAGTGCAACTATGCACAGATCAACGAGGCATTGGCCATCGTGGCAGGGGTAAAAAAACTCTATCACTATATCTATGGCTGTCCCTTTTTTTTTTTTTTTAATAAAAAGAAATAAAATGCAACTGCACAACTCTGTGATGTTTTACGTTGAGTAATGTGTGTGATTTTGCATATGTCTGCAGTCTAGGTATTTTACTGGGTAGAAGCATACATGAACAAGTTCTTTACAATATGGAGATAAAAACATCTTCAAAATGAAGTTTGCTGAAAGCTTTCTGGAAAGGGAGGATTGACAGGTAGGAGTTCACAAGCGGGGACCTGCAAGGGACTTGAGGAGATGGGACATCACAATGTAGATATTTCTTGTGATTTAGACTGACTGATATAAAGTAACCATCTCATTTTAGAGTGGATTAAATAGGAAATTATAAGCATTGTTACTTATCATACACCTAGTAAAATAAAATAGCACAAGCAAGCTCCACTTCTGCAGCTGCTACATTTAATTCCTCAAGTGGTCATCCCAGATGAATAGAACTGTGTCCTCAAGTGTGGCATCCTCATTCTGTAACAGTTGATAGAAAGCTTGTAAGGAAATTTTGAGTATTTTTCTTTAGAGAAACACATGTTCAGATAAGAGCAAAGCCCTATCGTTTCAACACCAGCTAAATGTAGCTGTATAGTGCTGAGATAAATTTGTTTGCCTATACACCGCATGGTTATTAGAGTCCTCTGAGTCAGGGATAGCAAGCTAAGTCTCCAGTGGTGTTTTTGAATGTGCTATGAATTAAAAACTGGTCACAGAAAAGGATTTAAAGAAATGAAGGTAGGGAATTCCATGAGGGGAATTGTGGTGGATTAAAGTACAGCACAGCTGGTACAGGTAACTGGCCTTCAAAAATGACTCCATGTTGGGTGAAGCATGGTCGGAAACACATTCAAGGCTATTGTTATTATGACAGTGATTTTTACTTAACACAGGGTGGTTACAGAAGTAGGTAAGAAATGAAGTTGAAGGTAAGCAGTGAGGTTTCATAAGGAATAGTATCGGAGTCAATCTAGATACTGTTAGCCACCTGTGGCCCCCACCTGCAGATAGCTAAATCCACGCATTGAGATCATGTGGAGGCTAAAAAGATTTTCCTACAAACTTTGGGCACTCTACCAGTTTGCAGAAAAATCTGAAAATAAAAAAAATACACAAGCAGTTAAATTCCTCCCTAAATTAAAAAAGCATTCTCTGGGCTTGCATGTTTACCTCCAGTGGTGCAGTAGCTCAGGAGCCATGCTGGGCCACCAGTGGAGGCCTAGCAGCCAGGGATGCACCCTTTGTGGGTGCCTGCAGAAGATGGAGGTGGACAAGTGTTGGGGGTCTGCAGCCCTCTGGACATGGCTGTGGCACACTTGGCACTCTGCCACCCAGGAGTCACTGGGGAGTGTCTGGAAATGTTTCCAAGGTGTGAACTGGAAACAGGGTCCCAGACCTGGATAAGGTGGAAGTCACAGCTTCTCTCGGGTGCCAGGCTGGGAGGGGCCATAGAGGGGTGTACTTGAGGTGGGAGCAGCAACAGAGAGTTAGGATGCGGAAGGCAAGGATGCTTCACCCCCACACACATCCTGAATCACTGCTGTCAGAGTCCATCTCTCCAAAGAGTGTTAGCAACTGCTGGTGTCTGGGTGATACTAACAACTCTGTTGCCTCTGTGAAGAGCCCCAGGAACAGATCAGAGAAAGGAGTCTCCAAGATCCCTGGTGATTCCCTGCTTGGGCCAGGCTCCAGTGTGCTGGCAGGATAGGTTTGGAGCCCAGGAATGGGGGGGGTATGGGGGGTGGAGGACTTCTTTCCCCCATGATGAATACCCTTTGCACCTGTCATGCACTGCCTATGACCCCGGCCCAGACCCTCCTGTGGCCATGACGTCAGTTGCCCTGACCGGGTAGGCAGCCCTGTCAGCGGAGGGAACTCAAAGGGGGAGGGGAATGAGGAGCCTCAGACAGGCAGGGGATGGGGTTGAAGTCACCCCACAGGTCCCTCTGCCAGAGTGTGTCAGGAATCCTTCTTCCCATCCCTCTCAGCTGCTCCTGTCTCCCTGTACCAATGCCTCATTTCTGCACACTACTCGTCCCCGGCTCCTCTTCCATCCCTGCCTTTTATCTCCCTGCCCCGCTCCCAGCACCACCCATCTTCTCCGTTGCACTCCCTCCCTTCGTGGCCCTGCACCCTTTTATCAGTGGGTACACCAACTAGGTGGATGTTGCACCGGTGGCGGCTCTGGTGGCCTCTGGGCTGCACCGCTGCCACTGTGCAGCCGTGCTCACCCCACGGGGCCTCCTCGCGGCTCCCCCACAGCATCGCCTAGGCTACCACTGACTTCAGTCACTTCTCATAGGGCCCGACTCTGCCGCCATGCCCAACTGGTGCCATCTCTCCTCCTTGAGGTGGGGTCACCAGCCTCTGTGCCAGCCACACCGCTGTTCCCTCGTTCTGCTGCTCATCCTCCCACCCCCGCCATCCATCAGGCCGGGGGCTCCTGAAGTAAGCCAGAGGGTTTCCTGGGCTCTGGGGGTGCTCCAGGGGTTGTGGCGCATGTCCCAAGGCCTCTGGACTGGGACAGCACCCACTTTCACCCTCATGTCACAGAGGTGTTCACAATCAGGAGGGTATAAATGTGGGTCATCAGCTGAGGCACCCAATAGCTAAGCCTCAGAGCCATGAGTCCACCTAACACACAAACCCCACCAGGGGAGAAGTGTTCATAATCAGGAATGAATGAATGCTTTCAACAAGTGCCCTGTCTCTCTCTGTGATTGGAGTTTTTGTGTAACGATCAATGTGAGTTGGTTTTCTGTAGACCTTGTGACCTAATTGAAGGTTAGCTTTACGGATGACTATGATATCTAGAAACGATATCTAGAAAAGAGGCATAATCAAAACATTAGTAGACCGTGCAAGATCGATATGTGAACCACACTTTCTTAGCAATGAACTAAATCATCTAAACCACTCACTTCAAGCAAATGGCTACTCCAAGAATAAAAGCAGAAGAGCAATTTAACCAAAGGTAAAGCAAACAACTGAGGAAAAACAGGCTGACTCACAGCTGCTGAGCTGCCCCGATACTGGTCACACCTGAGCCGTGGGCTGCATTTGCCTGCGGCTTTGCCCACCAGCGTGATCCTGTTTTTGAGAATCATGAACTGCAGAAATCGATGAGCAGAGGTCAAATGCAGCCTCAGCCGGGTGAATTGGCATAGTATCAGGCAAACAGGCACAACATCAAGGAGCTCAGTCGATCAGCACAGTCTCCCACAGGAAAAGTGTTTTTGCCATATATCAAAGGAAAACTTATGAAAAAACACCACCTACAAACAGTATTCAGACTCTCCAGAAAAATACAACAGGTGCTATGATCGGCAAAAGACAGAAGAGACCCCCTTGCTTCTGCTGGAGTATACCGTATACTATGCAGTTGTGGGCAGGTTTACATTGGGACTACACAGTGGAGCATTCAGACAAGTATAAAAGAACATGAAAGACACTGCAGACTGGGTCAACCTGAAAAATCAGCAGTGGCTGAACATAGCCTAACTCAAACAGGACACAGTATTTTATTCCAAGACACTGAAAGGCTGGACAACACAACCAATTGCCATGTCAGATTACACAGGGAAGCCATTGAAATTCATTAACATAAACACAATTTCAACAGGAAAGAAGAGAATTTAAAAATAAATAGGGCATGGTTTCCTGTCCTGAAAAACACAAAATGCTGTACATCTTACAATAGCACTACAGACAAGATTAGAATTTCAACAGCCAATCCATATGCAAAAGAACCTCCTCAAGAAAGTTCCTCCATTAGCATGTCACAGCCTGGGGAACTCCTACAAGGTAATGACTTAGCCCTAGCCCACCTTCCTGTGTAGCTATAAACTACCTGCCTACCATTTTTCTTCTCACGTTGACACAGAGAGTACTCCATCTTTCTGTGTTATACCTCTGAGGATGTCAGTCACAGCTGCTGGCGAAACATCAGGTCCTACAATGCCAAGACCATGGCCATACAGCCCAGAAAATCTACAACTAATGAACTGTAGCTGTAAAAGCCTTCAACAACATGTTTTCTAGGCTCTTTGCTGTTTTGTTTATTAGAAATAGCAGGGTTTTTTCTGCATGTTTCAAATATTATTCACCATATTAATAAAAATTTGCTTTTTTAAAGTTCAATTTTCTTTAGTTAAGAAGACCACTTCAAATTTAGGATTCTTACATTTATAATTTACTTCTGCTTTCTTTTAACAAAAAAGTCCTTAGGGCTTGTCAAATTTTATGTAATAAATGGGAAAGAAAATATTCTTCTCTGTAATTATATTTAAATAAGCAGGTAAATTTGAATAGAAACAATGACTTTCCAGTAGGCTCACAAAGAAGAAACCATGGGAGAGTCTTGTAAAATTATTTTGTTTCAAGTAGATTTAACACAGAATTAAATGCTCAGGCATCTTGGAAAACAGTAATTACTTTTTGTCTTTATAAACTACCAGTAGTATTTTTAGCACAGTATGCATAGTTTTACAAATAATTTAACTTATAATATTAAAGTTGTTTATCTCCCTACTCGTGTTGTTATGAGCACTGTGTAATCACCCATTTTTAGACCTGTTATTTACTGCTGTGACATTGCAAGAGCATTTTGAATAGCAATGTGTATGTATTCTCTGTTTAAAAAGTAATAGTCTTATCTGTAGAGTAATTACAGTAAAATCTGCAGCAGCATGTTATAATCATGATTATCGGCATGTAACTCAATCTACAGTTAAGCAGAAGTGAACAAAGTTATTGTGATGAGCATCAACAATCCTGTTTCTATGTATGCTATTTATACATTTGTAATTCACAGGCTTGATTACTGTAGTGGGTCTGCCCTTAAAGAATTTCTGGAAACTTCAACTGACCCAGAATACAGCACTCATAACTCCTGTTATGGTCTGTACTGGGTGTCAGTTTGTTTATACCATATCCATTGGGCTATTACAAGATCAGAACCAGCCTCTTGAATTTCTCCTGATCTTAATAGCTCCAGGTTCTGGCACTAGACATTCACAAGGCACCTTCTCCCATATAAGCCTTCCCAAGACTTAAAGTCTTCTTCGGAGGGCCTTCTCTGGGGTCCCCCAGCTTCAGAGATGAGATGGGTGGCATGAACAGAATTAGGATGGGAGACAGAGATGCATTTTAAATTGTCTGTTTAAAGCATAAGAGGTCAAATAGATGAGATGAACCTTACCCATTTCATTCTGCCCATAAAACACAAGTTTCAGGCTTCTGTAGCCTCAATGCATCTTGGGACCACTTCAGGAAAGGACTTTTAACTCTTCATTCTCTATTCAATTTCACTGTTAAAGTCTTGCTTGCTTAGTAATTTTAAAGGATCTTTTAACAGCATAGTAATAGCAAAGCAGGAAGTTCTGTTCTGAAAAGCAGAACTGAATGGATTTTGAAAGGTTAAAACCCTCCCCCTCTCTTCCCTGTGGCAAACAGGGGCCACAGAATGGACTGGTTTTGGTAGGGACAATTTACACAGTAGTGAGGGGGGTGCTTAATCCATCAATTTTCTGCTCCAAGTCACCCTCACATGTTTTTATCCTTCCCTATACACACATACAAACACTCCTTAGAGCTCCATTCTTAAGAAGAATCTTTAAACAACTGTGGTGCCTTGTAGAATCTTGTATGTGGTGCCTTGTAGAATCTTGATATATTTTGAGCTTTGGATTACCATTGCCTACAGTATTCAGAAATGGAGAACAAAAGGGGTGCACTCAAATAAAAGTTATTAAAATCTTCTGGTTTTCAGACTGTGAAACACCTACACTTCTGGAATTAATTCTTACATGCCACACTGCCTCCTTTGGATGCTGCCAATCAAGTGATTTTTCGAGGTACAGTGAAGGAACGTGTGATGAAAATGCACACAGTACAAGAAATCAACATAAGGAGAAGGGATGCACGGAGAAGACTCTCAGGGAATTGTTAGATATGTCCCACTTTGGATCTGGCAGCCCTGCTGCTGCCAGGGAGCATGAGAGTCAAGGGGAAATGGGGCACCATGCTGAGGATAAGGGGAATGTGCCCTCAGAAGGTACCTCTTCTTCAGCTGGTGAACAGGTATCCTTTTGTACCAAGGAACCATCCCTGGGAAGGGTGGGAGGGGGGCTCTTGGTAGTGATTCGATCCTTAGGCAGGTAGACAGCTGGGTGGCGAATGCGCGTACTGACCGTATGGTGACTTGCCTGCCTGGTGCAAAGGTAGAGGACATTACACATGTTTTAGATAGGCGGGTAGATAGTGCTGGGGAGGAGCCAGTGGTCATGGTGCATGTCGGCACCAACGATGTGGGGAAATGCAGTCGTGAGGTCCTGGAGGAGAAATTTAGGCTGCTGGGCAGGAAACTCAAGGCCAGGACCTCCAAGGTAGCCTTCTCAGAAGTGCTACCTGTTGAATACGCAGAGCTGAAGAGATAGGCACAGATCAGGAGTCTCAATGCATGGATGAGACAATCGTGTAGGGGAGAAGGGTTCAAGTTTGTTAGGCACTGGGATGCTTTTTGGGACAAGTGGGAGTTGTACAAAAGAGACTGGCTCCACTTGTCCCGAGAAGGTTCCAGGCTGCTGGCGCTCAAAATCAAGAAGGTGGCAGAGCAGTTTTTAAACTGAATATTGGGGGAAAGCCGACAGGCGATGAAAAGTCTCTGGTTCGGGATGGCTCATCTCAAAGAGATGAAAGGGTAGCTGTTACTTTTGTACAAAGAAATGGATTACAATTGTCCATTGAGACTGTGGCTAACGATAGGGACTGCCTGGCAAGGTATCGAGGCAGCAAGAGGAAGGTTGTGGGCTTAACAAGCATGGGAAACTATAGATGTTTATACACAAATGCTAGAAGTCTCCGAGGTAAAATCGGGGAGTTGGAATGCTTGGTGTTGGGGGGGGGAATAGACATTGTGGGTATTTCAGAAACTTGGTGGGATGTGGAAAATCAGTGGGATACGGTGATTCCTGGTTATAAACTATATCGGAAGGATGGGGGGGAAGGGTTGGAGGTGGGGTGTCTCTGTATGTCAGAGAAGGTATACAGTCCAGTAAGATTGAGAGGATAAGAGAATTGGATTTGCTTCTGGAAATGCTATGGGTTGAAATAGGGGGTCCAAAAGGAGCTTAACAGTGGGAGTTTGTTATCGCCCACCAGCTCAAAAGGTAGAGGAGGATTATAAAATGATGAATGAATTAAAAAGTGGCTAGACAAAATAACTGTGTCATAATAGGCGACTTTAACTACCCACACATTGATTGGGTCCAGGGGTCTTTTCATAGGAAAACAGCTGCAGGAGCTCATTAGCATATGGTTATTAGCATATGCCACACCCCCTGACATCACCGGAAGTGATGTCAGAAGGGGAAGCAAAAGGGGAAGAGGAATCTTCAAAAGCCTCCCCTTCCCTTCCCCAGCTGGCCTGGTTATTAGCATATGCCACACCCCCTGACATCACCGGAAGTGATGTCAGAAGGGGAAGCAAAAGGGGAGGAGGAATCTTCAAAAGCCTCCCCTTCCCTTCCCCAGCTGGCCTGGGTGGGGGAGCTAAGAGAGAAGGAGTTTAAAGTTTAAACCCCTTCTCACTAGAGTTGCGCCACAGAAGGAGGAAAGAGGGAAGGAAAGAGAGAGAGTAGAGAGAAGGAAAGAGGCAAAGAAAGAGAAAGGAAGAAGGAGGGAAAGAGAGAGAAGGGAAGAAGGAGGGAAACAGGGAGAGAAAAGAGAAGAGAAGAAGATGGGAAAGAGGAAAGAGAGGGAAGGAAAGGAGGGAATGAAAAAAATTCGGCGGCAATTCGGCCTCATTATATCCTATGGGCCATTGAAGTCAATGGTGAAAACATAGGGTATATTCTGGGGGCTAGAGGGGAGGGGGTTTGAGGGAGAGGCTCCAAACTCACAGGGTAGCTTATGGAGCCTCTCCTCAAGATATCCACTAAGTTTCAAGAACATTGGATTAGGGGGTCCAATTCTATCGGCCCCCAAAGAGGTTGCCCCCATTCCCTCCATTGTTCTCTATAGTGGGGAAAAAGTAGTGGAAACTGTATGGTTGCGCCTTAGAAAGCACACCCGTGTATATCAGAAAACCTGCCACCCAGTTGGCCCAGGTTTTATCCACCCTCCTCTTCCTATACTTTTCCTTATCCCTATACTCAAGATCATATTTTTTCTTTCTTCTCCAATTCCCAAAACAAAAGCGTGAAAACATCCACATATTCGCCTTTACAAATCTTCTCTCTAGTGGACGGAAGCAAATGGTCCCCAAGTGGGAGTGCCAAGTCCCCAAAAGGGAGGACAGCAGTGGGGGCTGTAGCATAAGACATGCCACCCCACCCCACCCCACCAAGGGGTACCCAGTGCACTGTACTGCTGTGTGGAACCAACTGTACAAACTGATGGATGTGTGCCCATGGATGGAGAGCCACATGCCTGGCTACATCCCATGCCACTTGCCATTGTGCTTGATTGAGCAGTCGCCGCTCCTTCGGCCGTTGGGCGACCGCAGGGCCAACTGCTTCCAGTGTGGTGAGGGCTGCACCTACCAGATGCTGAGGAAGGGCCAGCCATAACAGCAGCCAGGTTCTGTTGACCTGCAGGCAGAGGTGTAGGAGGAGTGCCACGGTCCTGAGTCACAGGGGTCCCATCGGTACCAGCTACAGATGATGCAGTATGCCCTTCTAGGAGAGACAAGCGGGTTAAAACTTCAGCCTGAAAATGCTTATTGGCTGCAGCACGCATTTCCTTCTGTCCAGGAACCCCACCTAATGGCCTCACCAGAGGAGTTGATAACCCCATAGCTTGTTCCACCGCCATTAAGCAGTCCAAAATAGCTTGCTGAACCCCATCATCCTCGTCATTTGGCAAGGATAGGGCTAAGGCAGGCCGCTTAGGAGGTGGTTTGGATGCAGGCTGTTTTCCTTTTGAACAACCAGAGCCTTTTTTAGGAGCCATAGCCCAAGTGTAGCATCCACCCACAAGGACAAAAACTATGGGTAAGACAGTGAAGCCTGCAACTCTTAAGATTACTAAAAACAAAAGCGAAAGCTAGCCACAAGTCCGAATCAAAATGGACATTTGGGCAAGACAAAATGGCCACTCTGAGCCAAACACAAAATGACTGCCTGCCACACCCAATTCTACCTTTCTTTTTCTTTCTTTATTCTTTTTTCTTTTTCTTTTTCTTTTTTTGCTTTATTTAGTTTGGCCACCCCCTGGGTGACTGCCTCAGCTCCAGAACCCCATAGGTGGATCATTCAAAAACCATGGGACTGGTAACCTAACAGCCCAACCTAAATGATGGGGGGGGTTTTGATGCCTAAAAATTGAAAGAAAAAACCCCCACGCCACCAGAGCCTGCAATTAAGCTGCTCGTCTATGGGGGGGGATGGGCACAACCACAGAACAAACCCACCAGGGCCAGCTCCACCCCACGAGGCAACTGCTAAAAGGCCCCACTAACTAGCACCGCCTAACAAACCGTGCCAGGCAAAAACACCCCCCACAAGCAGCACCGAACTGTCCCAGAGCCCTGAGACCAAGCTGCGCCAGGCGAATACCCCCACAAATGGGCAACGCGCTGCTCCACTGCTGGGCTTCTCAACACTTCGAGCACCGCCACATCGCCATCTGCTGCCACCGGGTGCCCGCAGGCCCCATGCTGCCTCACTCTCCTCCGCGCCGCTGTCTACACGCCCAGCAGCACAGTGAGTCACCAGAGCCACCAGCCGGCCTGCAAACCCAGTCCCAGCTAAAGGCAAGAGGGAAGCCATTTGCTGCGCAGCTCGCTGGGCAGGTAGGCCCACAAAAGTGCAAGCCGCACTGCAGAGCTTCCCTACCGAGAACCAACAAGACTGCTGGCGAGGATAGGAGGGGCCGGGCTTTTAAGCCCCTTGGCCCCTCCCTCCTCGCCTACATGCCCAAGGTGCTCTTTTGGCACCTAAACTCATCCAGCCTCCTCTGACTGGGAGGCAAAGGCACCTCCCCAGCCCAACGGTCACAAGGACCAAGGTCTGGGGATCCGAGTTGCACTGAGAATGTAGGGAAAGAGATATTGAACTGGTATTGCCTGTCCAAAGCTCCTTCTTCATGCAAAAATGTATGGAAACATTACTTTTGCATATCCAGTTGTATCACCTTTACATGTGGTTCAAGTCTGTTTCTCTTTACTAGGTCACGTCTCCTCTTGTTCTTTATTCATCCTAGTGTAACATGAGTTGGCACAACTACTGCAAAATCAGGACCTGTCTCCTTGATGACAATCCTATAATCAACCTGGTATACTAATCCAGCTGTGCAAAAAAGTAAAACCAGCAAGCAACACAAATTCTGCAAAAACAGTGTTATTTGGGAGCTATATCTGGCCACATTGCAAGAGTAGTTGCAGCATGGTCCAGCTGCTGAAAGCCATAGCCATAATGAAAGCTGGCCTCTGCAGTCTGTGTGTCTTCTCAGAAAAGGCTGGTGGCATTTGCAAGATGAGAAGTGAATTAAACATTTTATAGGAATACCATTAAGGGCCAGTGGTAAATGACGCATAGACCCTCTAACATGTCACAGACAGAAATAGGAGCTCTTGTCACATGTTCATGGATTATCCCTTTTTTCACACCATGCAACATTCTCTCTCTTGTCTGCTTTCTGTAGCCTGAATTAATTTGCTTTGAAATAGCTCGCCCTCTGTAATCAAAATGATCCTCACCAACTGCTGTGCTATATATGTTGTCTTAGTATTCATACCATGGCATTTCCATGCATGGGCTCTCTGATGAAGATACCTCCAACCAATGTTCCCTCGAAGCTGTGGAGTCTTGTGAGCAAAAATTCTACTTTGTGAGCTACTGGCATTAAAGTTGTGAGCGAGCCATTTGGCTGCTGCATAGATTAGTTTGCTCTGGAGCCATCCTTCCTGAGCTAAGACAAAAGTAAGTGTTGCCGGAGGCTAAAAAACTGTGAGCTGGCTCACACTAACTCAGCTTAGAGGGAACACTGCCTCCAACTCTGCTCAGAGATTTACCTTCTAGAGACCCTGAGGAGGGGAACCGCTCCTGGAGAATGACAATTCTAGCATGCGCTAGACTAAGCACTGTAAAATTTTAAAAAGCATTCCTGAAGTCTCCCCCCAAATAAACTAAAAACACTTTAAGGACAATGATATACCACGGACAGATTCTATAACATAGATCTAATCATAGTATTTTAGAATGGAAGCAAACTATATGCTGCATGTTCACAAAATCAGCATGGACCAGAAAGGGTGGTATTACACCCACATCTTTTATATAGAAATTTCAGGAAGTCTGATGTTAAAATAGATATTTCTTTTCAGCTATATCTTCTGAAACTATTTTTAAAGGGAAATTATTTTTATCATTTGCGCATATGAAGATGAATGAAGCACCTTATTGCCTGTATTTATGTAAGCAGGCAGATATGGTTATGAAATTATTAGCACCAAGTCATCATAACCAATTTCCTGCTCTGAACTAGGACATCGCATTGATTTATATGTCATGCTGATTTGCCTGGTGGGTAGACATCCAGATAAAAAGGGATTTTGGATAACTAAACTCCCTGTTCTGTAGGGTAGTGAAGGGGGGGATATAAATCCAATCTCCTCCTCCTCCTCCTCCCTGTTGAAGTAACAGATACATATAAAAATTAATAATGTTTGATAGCTTTTTAAGGGAAAGCTAGATCACAGGGATCATAATTGCCTGAAATTAGGCTTTAAGTAACTGATAAAGTCTCTAAATATATTAAAGGACTAAATATGTAACATAATATTAGTTCATAGAAACTGAACAGGGCAGGGAATCCTACTATGCAGTATTATGTTTTAGTATAAACCCCTACTAATTTTAGTAGTAATAGCCATTACATTTTCTAGTCTTCTGTGTCTGGGATTTATTTGTTTTTAGCGTATTTTTATCACCCCAGTGGGGGCCCCAAGGAGCTTACAAAAAAACAATTTAAACTAATTTAAATAAAACAATTTTAAAAAATTATTCTAAGCTGAAAAAAGGAATGCTGCTAAAATAGGGGGAGGAGATTGCATTGATAACAATTGTACATTTGTGAATTCCTTTAAAAGTGATGCTTCATGGCATCACAAATTTTTGGTTACTAAAACTAGATGGTAGGCTTCTGAACACAATTAAGTGAAAACTTTTGTTACCAAAAACAAACACAAGAAACCTTTAAAGGTGGCTTTGTGTGCATTGGTAGGAGCTGAATATGATAGTGGCAGGTGTTGCCTGTTCTTCTGTAACATCCTCCCTCCCTCCCTTCCTAATTATTTTGTCCCTTTCCTTGATGAAATTGCAATAGTCTAATTCATTTCTGATTACAGGATCACTGGAATGGTGCAGATGGCTACAGGATCCAGAATTCCATCAGACTGAAGTCAGCAATCACAGGAGTTCTGTTTGTGAAAAATTTATTTGTGTGAGGGAAATGTGAGCTCCCATGCATTGCCCTTGGGGTGTTTTCTTAAACAAAAAATATTTACCATGTTGGGTAGGAGCAACAAGAACCAACCAGTAGTCAAATTGTTAAAGCAAGAATGAAATGTACACACCAGTTTAGTCAGGGACACCTATTACTGAGGACTGGCTAAAGACTCTTCATTGTGGCTCATTTAATTTGATCTTGAGAAAGAAGAGAAAAGGAAGGCTGTTAAAAACATTCCTGGGCAAATGGAATCTGTTGCTGTTATACTATTTAACCCTTGCCACACCAGTGTAAGAATGCAGTAGGAGCCAATCACAAAAAATGACAAATCTATCTAGCCTTTTTGTTTAAAGAAAAGCTGCATATGTTTATAGGTGTGATCAGAATCAGCCAGGTATAGGTGTTTAGGTGTGATCAAAATCACACACACACATACTAGCAATAAAACCCATTGTAAAAGCAATACAACGAGCTCTAGAAAGATGTGATGTGTAACGAATGCATCAGCTTGAAGCAGGCTAAGTACATATGCGTCCTTATGTATAGTCGAGTAGTGCGGTGGCAGTTTCTGAATATTCCACATGCGCCTAAATCAGCTGGCTCCAGTGTTCCCTCTAAGCTGAGTTAGTGTGAGCTAGCTCACAGTTTTTTAGGCTTCAGCTCACAGATTTTTGTCTTAGCTCAGGAAGGATGCCTCCAGAGCAAACTAATTTATGCAGTAGCCAAATCGCTCACTCACAACTTTAATGCCGGCAGCTGACAAAGTAGTTTTTTTGCTCACAAGACTCCACAGCTTAGAGGGAGCATTGGCTGGCTCTATGATGTGCCACTCAGGTCCCTTCCAACTGTAGAATTCTATGAGTCTATGAATCTACCTAAGGCACTGGAGAGCTGCTGCAGTCTGAGTAGACAATATTAAGCATGTTGGACCAAGGGCCTGATTCTGCAAAAGGCAGCTTCATGTAAATTTGTTCACTTCTGGGGAGGGAGTGTACACCATTCCCCTCTCCTCCATTTTATCTTCACAACAGCAACCCTGCAAGGTAGATTAGGCTGACAGTACGCAACTGGCCTGAGGTTACCCTTGACAGAATGGGGATCCAAACCTGCATCTCCCAGAACCTAAGCTGATGCTCTAACCACTGTACCACCCTTGTTCTCATAGGCCTTCTCTGATGTTGCCTCTGGGCTCTGGGAATCAGAGGAATAGTATCTCTGAATGTGGAGGTTCCCCTCAGTCACCATGACTGGTAGCCATTAAGAGACTTATCGTCCATGAATCCATCAAATCCCCCTTTAAAGCTATTTATTCCCGTGGCCATCATGACATCCTCTGGCAGCGAATTCCACATTCTAATCACTCTCTGTGTAAAGTTGTATTTCCTTTTGTTCATCCTGAACCTACAGTCCATCAAGACTGGTAGCCACGTTAGTCTGTCTGTTGCAGTAGGAAGAAGAAGAAGAAGATGAAGACAAAGAAGAAAAACAGGAGGAGGGCGGGGATTGGATTTATACCTGAAGGAGTCTCAGAGTGGCTTACAATCTCACTGAAGAAGTGAGCAGTGAGTAATGGAAGCTGATACCTGACCACCTGCTCCAAACGTTTGGCCTGCCCACCAGATTTCTTTCCGGGGAGGGGAGATCTTCACAAATCTTCTGCAAAGGGTGTGGGGAGGGAGGAAGGGGAGGATCCAGGCATGGATGAAGTGGGGTGTTCCAATGTGACTCGAGCCGGTGGTGGTTGGAGAAACAGGCAGGCCTTGCTGTGTGGCCGGTCTGCAGCAGGCCATTGTGCAGCTCTTTAACAACGGGACCCGCCGGGCCCACTGCAGAGGTGTTTGACTCTGTTCTGTAAGGGCTCCAGACTCACTTCTGTTTTTCCAGTTGGCAGCTTCTGTGCTCAATGCCTGGCTTGTGAGCTGCCAAGGTCCTTCAGGGAGGGGAAGCAACTGTCTTCTGAGGGAATTTGTGGCTGGCACAGCTACTGTGGTCGGGATGCAGGCAACCCAGCCAGTGGCTAGGGACACCTTGTGAGTGGCAAATCCGGGAGCCAACTGATTTGGGAGTGCATTGAACATCGCCATCCGAAAATGCAATTATTAACAAGGAGATATATATATATAATATATATACATATATATAAAAACACAAAATCTGTTGGTGGCAGGCATAACTCATCAGAAAATAATGCTACATGTTTGGAAACTGGCCACCAACCCCAACCCCAGAATGGTGATGGAAATTGCAGTGCCAAAAACAAAGGGAATTGGAACACCCTGAACTGGGTTATCTTTATGACAGAAAACACGTAATAAGAGAGCTTTTAAACAACCTTTCACGTGTCCCTAATACTCAGATCCCCAATCCGCTGGGTGACACACTGTCAGCCTGACCTACCTCACAGGGTTGTTGTGATGATAAAATGGAGAACAAGAGAACAATGTAGCTTTAGGCCCCCAGTGGGGGAGAAAGACTGAGTATGATATTTGTTATAAATCTAATTTTAATTATATTAAAAAGATTACATAATTTGTCATGTAGCAAAGTAGCCTTTACAAAGGGCTATTACATCTTCCATCAACATAATAATAATGACAACAACCCAGTGCCTGAACTAAGAGTTCTAACTTCCAATATACAATTCCAAATATACAATCACTAAAACAAATTAATGTTCCATTATCATGCCTATAAAGGGTGGAGGAGGGGGGAAGCATTCTTTTACTATTTTGTTAGATAATGGGGAAGTATTACCCCCCCCTTCATAATATTAACAAAGATTTGCTATGATACTACTATCAAGCACATTGTGTTTGCAAGCAGTACAGGGATGAAAAGACCAAGACCTGAAAATAAATTGGGGAGGACATGGAAAAATTAGCTGGAGGGAGGGAGAAATGAATGAGAAAAGTGTGGGAAAGAGGGAGAGAAGTTAAAGAAAAGGGAGGAAATGTTGTTTTATCTTGTGGCTACACACTAACTACTGCTTTGCCTCAGTTTTATGAAAAGGCCAGTGTTATGTATTGAAGTGTGAACCACTCCTATACTTTACAGTGTTAAGCTTCAGTCTGAATGTGGCTCTTCATCTTTCGCATTACCATTGGCTGGTTTCTGCGAAACCATTGTAAATATCCAATCACTGTGTGAAAATGTAGCAAAGAGGGAACGGTCCTGATTGGCCTTTATCCCTGTGTTATGATTGGTCTTTAACATGTTATGGGTGTGGTTTTGACAGCCCGGGATAGTTTAAAAAGGGAGCTGTGCTCCGCTCTTCTTGTGGTGTGTTCCTGAGTTGGTATTTGCTGTTAAATAAAGTTGAAATCACTTCTTTGCTGAAATCCTGTTGTTGAGTGGCATACTTAACAGCCAGTCTAGCAGATTGTCAGAGTGCCTTTTATTGCGCTCAGAAGTCTGTGTGCCCCTATCAGCTGAAGTCAGAACTGCATTAAAAGGAAAATAGTTGGAAAGGCATTCGACTGGATGCAACACAACACTAGTTTCAGGGGCCCTCCAGCTGCCTTGGGCTTCCTGAATTTTGTCCCACCAGTCCCCTCCTGTCAGTGGCCAAGGAGAAAGAGTAACCAGCTGGGGTTACCAAGTAAGTCAGATTGAGAATTTGAATCCAGGTGCCCTAGTCGAGAAGTCTAACTGTTACATCTCAGTGGACCAGCCCCTTGTGCAATGTCTAGAGTTTTATGAGTTCAGATGGGAGAGCAGCAAGCTGTCTTCAAACATTTTGTTTTGTAATGCCAATCTAGATGCACTCATATATGCCAGCTTTACAATGCCATGTTCTCTATTTCACTGGCAAAGACTCTCTTTATATTTTTGATTTGTAAAAATCCATTTAAGAAATAGCTAGGCAGCCAGCAGCAGAAAGAGGACAAGAAAGAGATAGGGGCTATTGGTTAGTCACTTTAATATCCCTGATTCTATACCTGAAATCATGATGTCATTTTCCTGATTTTCAATTCTTTCAGAATCATTTTCCCTGAACACAGAATATAGAGGAGCCCTTTGTACTCAGTATTCCATACAGAATGAACACAGTGTGTTTCAATGGGAACAAAACAGCCACTAATTTGTTTTGTTATGGTATTTGGTTTGGATCAAATGTGGGAAGGGAGCAGGCAGAATCTTTGCCCAGGGGGCTGTGGTGGCTCTTGGCAGTCCTGTCTATCTCAGCTTTACCTACCTCACAATGCTGTTGAGAGACATTAAAGGTAGAAAGGGAGAACCAAGCATACTGCTGTGATCTCCTTGAAGAGAGAGCAGGCTAAAACTATGCTAGACAGTGGGGTAGATATGTAGATTTTATGAGCCACTTAGGCAGGAGGGTGGGATAAAAATTGAATAAATAAATAAATAAATAAATAAATAAAATTAATGTGCTTTAAATTTTATTGTATTTATTAAAATGTTGTAACCCACCCTGAGACCATTTACGGGATGGGCGGGATATAAATGTGAAAAATAAATAAATAAATAACTCAGATTTTTTTTTCATGTGGATTGGGCCCCACAGCATTTGTAAAAGCAGGGAATTTAATACATAAAATGACAGCAGTATCCCAGTGGTGGACTTGGGGATGCTGTCACGTCTAATTGAGCCTGAGGTCTCCTAAAGACAACTGGTATTGTATAGTGGTTAAAAGCATAGGCCTAGACAGCTTTTTCATAGAATCTTGCCAAATTCCTCTCTTTACTATAGACCCCATCTTATATGGGTTTTGTGCATTTATGTCCCCAGCGTAGTATTTTGGAGTGGTCAAAGGGAACCTCTCCAACCCACAAGCTTTTGCTCAAGAAGTCCTTGATTCAAATCTCAACTTGATCATTAACTCAGGAGGTGATTTTGTGTAAGGCACTAGATTCAGCCCTTATCTATAATATCAGGGTAATAGTAAAGGCCTGCTTTATAGAGGTGTAATGATTACTAACATTATGGGTGAGATACTTTGATATTCTTCTGCTAAATGAAGAGCTTTGCTCTGGCAGATGGAACCCTGCTCTTAAGAAAGAGCCTTCTTCCATAGGAGGAAGTTCCCTCTGCCAGATGAAGGATTGTTCTGTGGGAGGAAGACTTTTCGCATAACAGAAAGGAGTCATAGAATCCAAACCAATATATGTGGAACACTTAGAAAACAATGTTATGTAGATATATTTCAGATGGATTCCATTAAAGTCAATTGCTGCAACTGAGCTCCAATGAGATCAGTGGTGTTTGTCACTTCCAGCTAATGAGTTGGTTCTAGCAATCTATTCACACAAAGTTCTTTCTCTCCCCTAGCATCAGTTGCTGACACCAAGACAGATGATTCCCAGGATCATGGGACCCATGTAAAGTAATACCCACATGGACTGATGCCCTGCAGTGAGAACAAAGAAGGGAGCAAAATTGCTTCATTCCTCCCTTTCCATCAGTGAAACTAGAAATGGCTGTGGGGTGGGGGGAGAAAGTGGGGAAGAGCCATGAATCTTTCACTGATGAATAGCTGAATCCTATCCAGTGTCTCCCGTTAGTTTCAGTGCTACTTAGTCAAAATCAGCTTTAAGTGGATCAAGGCCTTTAAGTATTATTTTTAAAATAGCTATCAGGAAAAATAAAGATAACTCCATTACAAAGTCAGATAGATTCTTTCTGTGTGGAATTGTAATTAATTCTCCTGAACTCAGCCAAAGTTAAGATATTTAAATCTCATTATTGATTTTAGTGAGAGAGTTAATCAACTGCAATAATATCTTCCTTTTAAATCAAAGGACCTTAAGTGCATATTACTTTGGCTCTTCTGCTTCCTAAATATTAGGACAAACTAATTACATTTGTGTTAAGAGGGAAAAGAGAATGATGTGAATGTGTTTGTCTGGTGAATTTTTGTCCTGTCAACAGAAGTCAACAAATCCCTCCCCCAAATATAGCAACATTAAAGTCATCTATAAATTTAGCTAAAATCAAGCTGAAAATTATAGGTTCACCATAAATAACCAGGTCAACATTAAAATACAAATCTATAAAATCTTAAACAACTCCTCACCCAAAATAATACAACATCTAATTTGAACATGGACACTGGTATCAGAGCTTGCAATAAACCCAGATTCCAACTTTGCTGCCACATACACCCGGACAACACAATCACTGACTCTAACATCCATTACACCATTTTTCATTTGCTCATCTTCTAACATTGTATATGCCATTAAAAACCAAGAATGCCTTTCAGTTCTCTACATAGGGCAACCAGGTGAAACCTCATGCCAATGGATAAATGGATACAAATCTTACATCAAGAATCACACAACTGAGAAACCTGTAGGAGAACCTTTCAATCTCCCAGGGCACTCAATGGGGGACCTTAAAGTAGCTGTTTTATTACAAAGGAATTTCAGAAACAGACTGGAATGGGTGATTGCTGAATAATGAGTTATTACAACACTCAGGACAATGAAACCCCCCAGGGCTTAACAGAGATATTGGGATCTTATCTCACTATACATACTAAGTCACTCAGTTCTCACTTATATCCAGAATTAATTTTTTTTGGTCTTAAATGTTCCACTGGACTCAAATTTAGTTCTCACATCTGTTGTTAACTCTTTTATTATCTGTATGCTAATTTCCTGCTATCCACTGATCTTATCGACTGTGTTAACCCAATCTTAGCTATACATATTGTTCAGTTACTTATGCATCTTGACTAATTAACCCTTCCTGGCAACTAACTCCCCCCCACCAGCTGTATGTGATGCTTGAGGAAATCTCTTTTAATATACTTTAATGTCTCTTTTAATGCATATACACATGCTAAGTCACTGAGTTCTTGTTTATACCCAGAATTAAACTTTGTTGGTCTTAAAGGTTTCACTAGACTCAAACTCACTTCTCACATCTGTTTGTTAACTCTTTCATTTGTATGCTAATTTGCTGCTATTCACAGGCCTTACCAACTGCTCTAATCCAATCTTAGCTATATTTATTGCTCAGTTACTTATGCATCTTGACTCTAAAATGGCCCTTCCTGGCAACTAATCCCCCCCACACCTACATGTAAGGTTTGAGGAAGTCTGTTTCAATGTATCAGAAGAAGTGTGCCTGCACAGGAAAGCTTATCCCCAGGATTAAACTTTGTTGGTCTTAAAGGTGCCACCAGACTCAGACTTTGTTCTATTGCTTCAGACCAACACGGCTACCCTGCCTGAATCTATAAAATATGGTGTAGGACTTCTGCATACAGAGAGTATACAAAGGAAGGTGCTTCACCTAAATTCAGATACTTTCCGAAAGTACCCAAGGTTGTTGGTTACATTGATGCTCAAAACATGGCTGATCCTATCTTAGCATTGCCAAGGGATTTCAGACAAACCCAGTCTGATATTACTAGAGGAAAAAATCATATAACATTTCCCAAAGAAGTAAGGGAGATAATTGAATATGCTCAGCTTCATTTAGTACTGTCTAAATTTCTTCAGGGAGGTTAGGCTAATTGTGTTTAAAACTACTGATCTTATCTAAAAGTATGTAGCATCCCAATAACTTTGATTAATGAGTACGTTAATATACTGCGAGGTACTTTATCACTAAAACACACTAATATAAATTGTTTGTAAACATGTATTGTTTAGCAGCAGCCTTATATAGATTTGGCTGCAATCTTATATTCTAATAGTCATATGTGGACCAGTCTGTGGATTCTTAAAATCTGTGGCTACCGTAGGATTGCCAGGTCCCCTCAAACTCCATGGCAGGGGACTTTGGGGGGTGTTACAGGATGGGGTGGGGAATCCCTAATGTGATGATGTCACACAGAAGTGATGTCATCACATTGGGGAGTGACACCCCTGCCTCTTCCCAGCAGCATTTAAAGGCATCCTTTAAATGCTGCTGGGGAGAGGTAGGGAGGAGGCCGCACATACCTGCATTCCAAGCCCCGAATGCTTAGAGTGCAGGCATGTGGCCCCTGTCACTCCCCAGCAGCATTTAAAGCCTTCCTTTAAATGCTGCTGGGGAGAGGTGGGGGGAAGGCCATGCATGCCTGCATTCCAAGTCCCTGAAGTCGAGGTTTAGAGTGCAGGCAAGCGGCCCCCACCTCTCTCCAGCAGGGAAGAGGTTGGGAGGAGGCTGGGTGGTGGCTCTTGGGTGCAGGACTTCCCCCTACCTGCCACCTGGTTGGCAGGCAGGAAAGAGCCCCTTCAAATCAGGCAACCCCCACCAAACTGGGAGGGGGAGTTGACAACCCTTGGCTAGAGGCCATATCAATAGAAAACAGTTCTGCAAACTTGGAAGAGCCCTCAGGTTTGCAGAAAAATCTGAATACTTAAAAAAATACATTTGGAGGTTTAAATCCCTCCCCCAAACCATAACTTTTTCTGTTCATTCACAGACCACTCACCAGAAGACTGACAGAGAAAGGGTGGAGGAAGAAAGAGGGGGAAGATTGACAGAGAAGAGAGAGAGGAAAGGAAGCAAAGATAGGGGAAGTGGGATTCCCTCTTCCTGAAAGTTCCTTGTGGGTCTTTGCTTGCCAGTTTCTAAAGGGAAAAGATACTAACCCGAGAAACAAATCTCCATGCTGTAAATGCACCATCTTCTTGATCTGCAATGTAGGAATAGGGGAACAAAGTATCATTTCCTGGCTGTGTGTTATGGCAAAAAGATTTTTAACTACTTAACAGTTTGTTATTGTAGCATTTTTAATGTGTTCTGTTATCTGTGCTCTCAAACCTGGGCTATAATTCTTTTAGTTTTACAAATCAGGAATTGGTGCTAGTTTCATAGTGCGTTCCTAAACAGAGTTACACCTACTAAGCCATGGATTTAGAAGGATGTAACTCTGTGTATAATTGCAGTGATAGCTACTCAGATGTGATTTCCAGTTACACTGAAGACTGAGATGAGATATCCAGGACTAGTGCATCGCTATATGATACCTTTGAGAAAATTTTGCCCCACTTTAAAAAAGGGATTGCCAGTTTGTTTTCCATCCTGTTACTGGATATTACTGGATTGTTTCATAGATAATGCTGATCTGAATATAGCCAGACTGAAGGTTTTTCAATGAGCTGTAGCTGTATGAGCAGCTAAGTCAAAGCCAGTGAGGTTGAGCTAATACGGAATTGTCAGACTAGGACTGGGGACACTGGGATTCATATACCCCTGAATGTCACTAGATGATCTTGGCCCACTGATGAGATGATTCTCCATCCACCTATGCAATTTCACAGAGTGTGATGACAAAATGGAGAAGGGGAAAACTATATTTCTTATCCAAGCTCCTTGGAGGCAATGTGAGAAATAGGACTACCACTGCAAAGAGATAGGTTAATTTGGCATATGACACTACTTTTTCAACTCCTTCCTATTGCACAGCACAAAAATGCCATCCAAAGTTGGTTACATAATTATGATAGATGAGGGAATAGTTCTCTTTCCTCCTCCACTTTGGAAGACATCCTTTGGAGCCCATAAAAGCCACAGAGCCCCCCCCAAAAAAAAAATAGTTATATTTTATGGTGAAAATGAATGTGGATGCTAATTTAAAGAAATCTTCCAAGCCCATAAAAATTGAAGCTTGTTTAGTATTTTGATACATTAAAGCTTAATTTCCCTTAATCATTAACATATTTTGTAATTGTTCAATGTGCAGCTGTAGAAAGCAGCAAAGAACACATTAGTGTGCATTAAGACCAGGATGGAAAACAAACTGGCAATCCCTTTTTTTAAGTGTGGCAAAATTTTCTCAAAGGCTTGTTCAGCTGATTTAAGAGAACAATATTACAGGACTCTAGAAAACCAATGCATCTAACTAAGAGGCTGAAGAACTGTTACTTGCAACAGTACGATGACCCAGGGTAGTGGGTAGGAAATAATGAGATTTTATCTCAAGAGTTGCATTCAGTTCTGGGCACTTCCATGTAAGTAGGATGATGAACTACGGGGGGGGGGAGATATCCAAAAAGCAAATCCTATAATGATAGGCTGAAGGAACAAATTATCCTTAGCCTAACGAAAAGAACATTACAAAGGGAGTGCGCTGGTTTTCAGATTCAAATCATTGGAAGGCTCTTGGAAAGAAGTGTGATATTTCTTTTGACATATAAGATAGGTTAGATCAAACCATTCCTAATTCTGATAGCCAAGTCAGCAATGAAGTATTCTTCTTCTGAATGTTTTGGAATCTTCTTCCACTGAGGATTTTTCAGAAAAGATTTCAGGCACCTTGAAGACCCAAACAGAACATTACTAGGGATGGGCATGAACTGGGAAAATGTGGTTTGGTTTGGTTCATGGTTTGTGGCATGCTCAGTCCAAGAACCATGAATCATCATGGACTTTCAGACACTAAACAAACTGTTTAAGTTTGTGAGGTTTGTGATGTAATAGAATTGCCCCCTGGCAAGTTAGAAACACCAAATTCAAAGGGGATCTCCAGATGACTCTCCTCTACCTGCCCTCCAAGTTTGGTGGAGAATTGGATTTATGGGGTCTGAGCCCCCCAAAGAAGGTGCCCCAATCCTCAAAAAAGAGCAAGAGCAATAGAAGTCCAGAGAATCTCTGCAGTGGAAACTGAAGGGGGAGGGGCATTTTTGCAAGCCCAGCAGAAGCTGTGCAATGTGCCCAGCAGAACCAGGGCCACTGTGGCAATGCAAACCCAACAGGACTAAGGTCAAGCCAGGAAAGTGCTTTGGGGGAAAATGTCAGCAGCAGTTTCAAAAGTATATAGAATGGACCCCCACACACACTCAAGCTACATACACCAAACACACAGGAAACCTTACCCTGCTGCCTGCTCCTCTATAGTCTCTCCAAATTGAGAGTGGAATACACTTCTGGGCTCCCAGTTACAGACCACCCCAAAAAACTCTTCCACATTTATATCTTCCCACCCCTCCTGCATGCCATGAGTGTGAAAGTAAATGCAAAGGGTGCTCATCATGGGGGGAAAGAAGTCCTCCACGCCCTGTGTACCACAGGCCTCTGTCCATGGGCAAGAAACCCATCCTGCTAGCCCACTGGAGCCCAGCCCTAGCAGCATCACCAGGGGTCTTGGAGCCACCTTCCCCTATTTTGTTCCTCTCCACAGAGACAAAAGAGTTGTTAGAACTGCCCATAGACACCAGCAGTTGCTAACTATTTCTGCACATGAGGACTCTTACAGAGGGTGGGGGGAAGCCCACAGTTTAGAAACATTTCCGAACCCTCCCCAATGACCCCTGTGTGGCAGAGTGCCAGGTGTGCAACACCCATATCTGGAAGGATACAAATCCACAACACTTATCCTCCTCTGTTCTCCACAGGCACCTGCAAAGAGTGCACCATGACCCAACTCTGTTGCCACCAGAGGAAAGACTGGTGGCCAGTGGAAGGAGAAAGAGGCCCACTCCCTCTCAGCAAGACCTGCCAGCACCTGGCCATGCACTTCTTGTGCAGCATCAAGTCTGCCTGTCTGCTACATGAGAGGCAGAGGGAGGGGGATGAGGAATTCCACCTATAACATGATTGCATGTTTGGTGGAGCAGAAGAGTGCGATAGAAAATGTCATCTCCTCCATGACCATCCTGCATGGTGAAGAGGAGCTCAGCACCAGCTCCAATGACTGGCTGATCCACTCCCAAGTGGTGTGTGTCCTAAAGCCCTTCCAGGACATCACAGATATGCTCTGTGCCCAAATGGCCAGCCTGGGGCAAGTCATCCCCCTGATTCGAGAGCTGGACTGGGTGTTGGCCTCTGCATGGCAGAGGTGATGTTGAGGGAGTACCTTGCCAAGTCTCCTGAGCCTGCTGACACCAGTCCCCTGGAGTACTGGTCATGCAAGGCTGTCATCGGGCTCAACCTCTCTTGCATGGCCATAAATTCTGAGTCCACCTAACACCCAAACCCCAGGAAGCGCAAGGAGTTCATAATCGGGAGGTATAAAATGTGGGTCCTTGGCTGAGGCACTGGGCATGAGCAGAGAGACAGGATGGCTCAGAGCCCTAAGTCCACGTAACACCCAAGCCCCACCAGGGGAGAGGAGTTAACAATCAGGAGGGTATAAAATGTGGGTCCTCACCCAAGGCACCCAGTAGCTAAGCCCCTCTGTTCGGCATGAGCAGAGTGACAGGATGGCTCAGAACCCCAAGTCTACCTAACATCCAAATTCCAGCAGGGGAGAGGTGTTCACAATCAGGAATAAATTAATGTGCTCTGCTTTTAACAAGTTCCCTGCCTGTCTGTCTAACTGCCAACAGGCAACAGAAGAGAGGCTGTGGAGCTAAGCTGATATATAGCCTTCTGGTCCCATAGAGTAAAATGGGAACTCTGTTATTGGCAGCCAGCAATGCTTGTTAAGCTTTGAAGGGCTTCTATTGGTGGTTTCAAGCCTGGAGAATTCCACCCCCACATTGCTTTGAAGTTTTGTAAACAGTTTAATTGAGCAGAGACTGTCTGGAAATGTATCCATTCATAAACCACCAGGAACAGCATGAAAGTCTGTGGGATTTTGGTGCAGGTCACCCTGCCATGAAGATCACTTTGTGAACCATGAACCGGTCAAAATTTGTGATGAAGTTTCATTTGTGAGCTGGCTCATGTCCATTCCTAAATATTACTTCTAAATCATGGCCACTTATAGTCACAAAGCAGCTGCAAGTTCCCCATGGAACTCAGTCCCTCCACACTACAAGTTCCCCATCTGGATCAGGACCATAGTGCAGGGGGACGATGGACTTCAGCCGTCCCCCTTGCATTATTTTCCTAAGCCAAAACATCCAAATGGGTGGGTTGTTTTTCTCCAGGGCAGGCTGACAACCTGAGAGGTACATGTGCACAGAACAGCATCCCAAATCTTACTTCAGTTAGCTGTGTGTTTAATATTTAATTGTCAGTGGTTTAAGAATGGGAGAAAACAAACAAGCCCATCCTATTCAGAGCTTTTCCTTGCACATAAACTGAAGAGATGTAAAGCCATGAATTGCTGGAGCTACAAAACCAGAGCCCCAGAGGGCTCAGGGTGCTGCCATCTTGCTTCCTCCCACTCAACCTGAGAGGTACATGTGTACCCTGAGCAAATCCCAGAATGAGCAAAGAGTAGGGCCCTTTCTGTACTCTCCTTTTAATCTATGTTCGCCACAGTATCCTCCAAGCAATCTTGCACTGAAATCAAATGCAACCTTCTTTTTAATCTGGGTTTTTTCTCCATTCTGCACTAAAATCAAGTTCAACCTTTTTATTCTGAGTTTTCTCCCCATCCTGCATTACATTACCTCCCTTCAGTGGTCAGCCCAGTTTCAGCTTGCTGTTGCCCTGGGTTATTCGGATGCTGTTTTGCTGTGGATTTAAATTGCCCCAGCTCAAACACTGAGAAAATCCAGAGTGGCAGGCAAATGCAGAAAGGACCAGTGTCTGCCAGCTCCAGGTTGAGAAATTCCTGGAGATTTGGGGATGGAGCCTGGGAAAGTCAGAGTTTGGGGAGAGGAGGAACATCAGCAGAGTATATTGCATAGATTCCACCCTCCAAAGCTGCCATTTTCTCTGGGGGAACTGTTATCTGGAGATCAGTAGTAATTCTGGGAGATCTCCAGGTCCCACCTGGGGGCTGGGAACCCTTGCAAACAGTCAGGTAAAGACTCTTATCTATTTTCACACCATTTTGTGGAAGATAACATATTAATGTTCTTGATTTATATAGTGAGCAATCTGTTTGTATAATATACAAATTAGGTGTCCCTGATTCAGGAAACTTTAATGCGGATGCACACCTCAACATGGTAAGGAGGTTTGTGTGTGTGTCAGAAAATCTGGGAGCAATACCATAAGGAGTCTAGGTTCTCCCATGAGTCTACACTCCTAGCAGAGTTGCCCAAGCTGGACTGGTCACAGTTGGGACAACAGATTAAGATGCATCCACCCCCTTCAGAAATCAACAACTTCATCAACAGAAGAGAACAGACCGTTCTGGTGGTGATGGGGACAGAGGAATCCTTGAAGGGTTGTTGTTGTTGTTGTTTACATTTATATCCCACCCTCCCCACAGATGGGCTCAGGGCAACTCACAGTTAATGGCACCATGTGCCAAACTAGTACAAACACTTAGTACAAACACTGGAAGAGGATGTATCATAGACAACAACAGTGACACTTCAGCTAATCTTGATTAGTACTGCAGAGAAGAAGGCAGTGGTAAGCCACTTCTGATCATCTCATATCTTGAAAAACCTATGACAAGAGAAGCCAAAATGAAAAAGATATAGTGCTGGAAGACATGACCCTGAGGTCAGATAGCATTCTATCAGGTACTGGGGATCAGCGGAAGACAAGTATGAGTAGTGCTATTCTTAATGATGTGACTGGATTAAAGCCAAAAAGACATTCAGTTGCTGACATTAACGGATGCAAAAGAAAACTCCGAAGCTGTTCGACAAATATGTTAGGAACATGGAATGTGAGAATTAAGAGTCAAGGTAAGCTCGAAATTGCAAAAAGAGAAATGGAACCTAAATACTGCAATCCTGGGAGTGAGCAAACTAAAGTGGACTGGATTGGGACATTTTCAGTGAGAAAATTTCAAAGTGTTTTATTCAGGAACTGGCAGAAGAAATTGAGTTGTTCTAATAAAGGGCAAGATTTAGGACAAGCAATCAGAAGCTATAGTGCAATGTCTGACTAAATAATATCAATCAGACTTCATGTTTATGCCCCTTCATGTTTATGCCCCAACTACAGATGATGAAGAGGAAGAAACTGAAAGCTTTTATGCAAATGTCCAGGAAGAAATTGATCATACACTTAAACAAGATGTGCTGAAAATCATAGGTGACTGGAATGCAGAAATGGGAAACAAAGTAGAATCAAATATTGTCAGAAAATTTGGGCTAGGAGCATGAAGTGAAGCAGGAGAGCAACTCATAGAATTTTGTGAAGGCAACAAGTTGTTAATTGCAAACACATTTCAGGCAACTGAACAGACAATTGTATATGTAGACATCACTGGATAACCAATACAGAAATCAAATAGATTACATAATCAGAAGATGGAGAAGCTTGGCTCCTTGCACTAAAACAAGACCAGAAGCTGATTATGGTATAGACCATGAACTGTTAAAGTTGAAAATTAAAATAAAGCTGAAGAAAAGCACCAAAGTATTTGTACTGCCAAAATACAATCTAAACAGTTTTCCTGAAGAGTTTGAAGACCATGTAACAAACAGTTTGCATTACTAAATTCAAGTGAATGGAAATGGGAAGAACTATGGGTTGAAAGAAGAGATATTATCAAGAAAGAATGCACAAAGACTGTTCTTGTAGCCAAAAGAAAGAAGAGCTTCAATGTATGACTGATGAAACTCTTAAAATTGATAAAGATAGATGAGAAGCAAAAGTAAAAAGTGACAGAAATAGAATCCAATGTCTAAATGCAGGGTTCAGTGACTCACACGAAGAAACAAAGAGAACTATTATAATGACCAGTGTAAAGAAATAGAAGAGAAAAACAAAAAAGGAAGAACAAGACATCTATTCCACAAGAGCCAAGAAATCAAAGGGAAATCTAAAGCACAGTTAGTCATGCTGAAAGATCAGCATAGAAACTCAGGCTCCTTTGCCTGTGGAGCCAAGTGGCAGCTGCGGGCAGGGGTCGCCTCTGCCTCCATGGACAAGGAGAGGAAGTGGCACCAGATGCACAGCATCATGACACCATGCAGGGGGAGGGTGGAGCATGAGTCTATTTAAAAATGGGCTCCACCCTAGGCCTTCCTCTTTGCCCAGGGCAAACATTAACTGAACAGAATAAAATAAGGGAAAAGTGGGAACAATACACTGAAGAACTATACAAAAGAGATGAAGGAATGATGGAATCCTTCCAAGAGAAATCTTTTAAAGAGGAACCTGCAATTTTAGAAAGTAAAGGTGAAGCTGCACTGAGACCAGTCACCAGAAGTAGATAAGATATCAACAGAGCTACTTCAAACCACAGAAAAAGTCCATCAAAATCTTTAAAAGAATATGCCAACAAATCTAGGGGGGAAAACCAGTGGCCCATAGACTGGAAATGCTCAACCTGCATTCCAGCTCCAAAAAAAGATGTCAAAGACTGCAGCATCTACTGGACCATCACATTAATTTCTCACACAAAGTGATGCTCAAAATCTTACAACAAAAACTGTTACTGTATATGGAATGAGATATCCAAGCTGGATTCGAAAAAGGAAATGACATCAGAGATCATTTTGCAAATTTATCATGGTTACTGGAGCATATGAGAGAATTTCAGAAGAAAATCAGCTTTTGTTTCATAGATTACAGTAAGGCTTTTGACTCTGTGGATCATGAAAAGCTGTGGCTAGTTTTAAAAGAAATCAGTGTGCCATAACATTTGATTGTCTTCCACAACCTATATTCTGGACAAGAGGCTACTGTTAGGACAGAATACAGAGAAACAGAGTGGTTTCCAATCAGCAAAAGTGTCAGAAAAGGATGTATTTTATCTCCCTATCTCTTCAGTCTATATGCAGAATGTATCATGAGGGAAGCTGGATTGGACTTAGATGGAGGTGGAGTGAAAATTGATGGAAGGAACATTAATATCTTGAGATATGTAAATGACACCACATTACTGCCAGAAAATAGAAAAACTTGAAATGACTACTAATGGAAGTTAAAGCAGAAAGAGCCAAAGCAAAATTACAGCTGAACATCAAGAAGACAAAAGTCACGATTACTAGGGAACTACACAACTTTCAGGTTGATGAAGAAATTGAATTTTTTATTTATTTCCCATTCCTTGGCTCCATCGATACCCAAAAGGGCGACTACAACCAAGAAATCAGAAGGAGACTGAGACTGGGAAAGGTAGCCATGGATGAGTTAAAAGTTCCTTAAGTGTAAGGATGTGTTGCTGGCAACCAAGATCAAGATAATTCACCTGATAACATTCCCCATTATAATGTATGGGTGTGAAAGTTTGGACAATGAAAAAAATGGCAGGAAGAACTTGGATTTATTTGAAATGGGCTGTTGAAGGAGAGTTTTGCAGATATCATAAACCACCCTGACCTGGATAGCTCAGGCTAGCACAGTCTCATCAGTTCTCAGAAGCTAACTAGGGTCAGCCCTGGCTAGTATTTGGATGGGATACTGATGTCATGAAACAGAGGCAGGCAATGGCAAACCACTTCTGAACATCTCTTGCCTTGAAAACCCTACAGGGTCACCATAAGTCAGCTGTGACTTGATGGCACTTTCCACCACCACCATGGACCACAAAAAAGACAAATAAGTAGGTCCCAGATCCAATCAAACCTCAGCTCTTCCTAGAAGCTAAAATGACCAAACTGAGACTATTATACATTACACTATGAGAAGACAAGAGTCACTGTAAAAGACAATAATGTTAGGAAATGTCAAAGGCAAGGAAAAGAGGAAGACCCAACATGAGATGGATTGACTCAATCAAGGAAGCCACGCCTTCCGTTTGCAAGACCTAAGCAAGGCTGTTAATGATAGGGTCTTCTGGAGGTCATTAATTCATGGGGTCACCATGTTGGAAGTGACTTGACAGCACTTAACACATGCACTGTGTGGTAACCCTAAACTAACCTTATGCAGCCTTGATCTGTGTGAGGTTTTTCAGCTACAACAGCGAAATTGTGAATTTCCCTCCCCTAAGTGGTGATGCTAGTGCAGCCCTACAGACCTTTTTGATCAAAAACTAACATTTTTTTTAATTTCAGAAGTCCTTTGAACTAGTTAACAGGAACAGTTAACACATTCCCCATGAATCTTGTTTTTGGCCTGGCTGAGTTCAGCAGTTTAGTCTATTCTTACATTTTTATTCTGATTTGTTATATATTTTAAATTCTCCTCTGTTAAGGATGCATGTTGGCTAGAGGAAGGCTGAATGGAGGAAAGTACTGGCTAACAAACTTCCTGTTATTTTATATTTGGCCTAAGTATGTCCTCTATAAAATCCACAGTTTAAAGGGCCTTTTTTCATTTTGGCATGATCCAAAGGTACTGCCTAGAAGTAGGAGTTAAAATTTATTGGTCCGCTTCTATTGCTGTGGCCTCTACACAGGAAAATGAAATGTCTCCTGTGTGAGATTTGCAGCTTCCTCTGTTTGATTTTATAAATTGGAGAAGTATTACATTGCTTCCAATTTAGTCTGGAACATGAGGGAATAAAATCATAAGCAAACATGAGTGTTCTCATTCAGAAAGTTCTTCCTATTGATTGTGCACTAAATCATCTAGCTTTTTTCAGCATTAAATAAAAGTATGATTGGGGGGGTTGCCTCTACCCCTATCTTTTCATCCAGTTGAGACATGGGACTGACTTGCTGATGCACTAAATGTTGTATGAAAAAGCCTTCCCCATTCTGCTCATCATAATAATTTTTGCCTTGGTGTAGCATATTGCATTGCACATGTGAAACAATTATGTGGAAATTTTCAGAATCCTCAAAAACGAGGAAATGTTTATGTGTAATACATTAGAAAGGGCAAGGAGGAAGGCCCTACTTTTGTCACGTTTATGTATACTTGTTGTATAAACAAAAAACAAAACACAAAGCATAGTTAAGTGTACATTTATTTTATTTTATTTATATCCCGCCTTTCTCTCCAATGGGAACCTAAAGTGGCTTACATTGTTCTTCTGTCCTCTATTATATCCTCACAAGAACCCTACATGGTAGGTTATGTAATATCCCCCTTTGGCTGTGGTTTCCCACTTTAGAGTACTCACTCATGACATCCGGGCAGTCTATATAGGAGCCATTCTTAAGAAAGATGCTAAGCAACCCGATGACAGAATGATGTACCATTTACTGGCTTCACAAAATATAGCAGTCATTGAGGTGGTTGCTAAGTTCTGTAACTGCCTTATAATGAGGAATATGTGTGTTAAACCCATGAACTGAATAGTGACTGTTTATGATTCTGATCTATGCCAATAAAGGTTTTGAATTGAATTGAATTGAATTGAATTGAGTATTCACTCAGGCACCTGTTCTCAGGTCCATTCATCAGAGACAAGCTGGCTCAAAACATCAGCCATTTATTTGCAAGGAGACAACTCCAACAACCAACAACTTCAGCTAACATACAAAACTGGAAAATGAAACAAGAGCTCCACCCAATAGGACCAAACTAAATCACAGAGATATTAGGGGAGAGCAGACTGTATATACACATATACAATAAATATACCACAGATTTGGCTAAGAGCATGTGACTGGCCCAGCAAGCTTCCATGGCAGAGTGGGTATTTGAACCTGGCTTTCCCAGATCCTAGTCCAACACTAGAACCACTATACCACATTGGCTCTTTCAAACAGCTCTACCTTCTGTGAAATTGCAATTGTGAAATTGCAACCACAGACTTTTGTGTAGGTCAACTGTGTAAACAGCAACATAAAATAAAATATGTATATTTATTTATTTATTTATTTATTTATTTATTTGGATTTGTATCCCACCCTCCCCGGAGGCTCAGGGTGGCTAACAGCAAGGCACGCATGCCAACTTTAAAACAAGTTCAACAATATAAAACCAGAAAACGTATAAACAACATCCAAACATTATAGCCCAGGCAATAAAACCAGATGGGGCAGATTGTAGCCCCCGGCAGACATTAACCCCCAGCAACCAAACAGTAGCTCGTCACCCCCTCTCCTGCCAGGGCCGCCCCGCACTCAGTGATGACAATAGTACGATGGCGAATGGCTAACCATGGCGGCAGCTCCTAATCATAGGCCCGGCGGAATAGCTCTGTCTTAAAGGCCCTGCAGAACTGAGCAAGGTCCTGCAGGGCCCGGATCTCCCCCGGGAGCTCCCTCCACCAGGTAGGAGCCGCCACCAAGAAAGCCCTGGCTCTGGTGGCAGCAAATTTTACTTCCCTGGGGCCTGGAATTTCCAGGAGCTGTTGACTCCCCGACTGAAGTGCCCTTGGGGGAACATATGGGGAAAGGCGGTCCCTCAAGTATGCTGGACCCTGGCCATACAGGGCTTTAAAGGTCAAGACCAGAACTTTGAAGCAAATCTGGTACGCTATTGGCAGCCAGTGCAGCGCTTTCAGCACAGCCTGAATATCATCCCTCCTAGCGAGACCCATCAACAGCCTGGCTGCAGCATTCTGCACCAGCTGCAGCTTCCGGATTTGTGACAAAGGCAGCCCCAAGTAGAGAGCATTACAGTAGTCTAGCCATGAGGTGACCGTTGCATGGATCACAGTGGCCAGGTCATCGTGGTCAAGGAAGGGGACCAGCTGCCGAGCCAGCCGAAGGTGGTAAAAGGCTGACTTGGCAGTGGCTGCTACCTGGGCCTCCATCGTTAAAGAGGAGTCCAGGAGCACACCCAGACTCCTAACTTCCGACGCCAGCACCAGCGGCACCCCGTCGAAGGTCAGGAGAGGGAACCCCAACCCTGAACCGATCCAACTCAGGTCTTTGCCGGGTTTTGTTTCAGCCGACTCAGTCTGAGCCATCCAGCCACAGCCTGTAACGTCCGATGAAGGTCATCCAGGGTAGAGTTCGACCGGCCGCCCAGCATCAGATAGAGCTGGGTGTCATCTGCATATTGATGACACCCAAGCTCGCAACTCCGGGCAATCTGGGCAAGGGGGTGCATGTAGATGTTAAAGAACATCGGGGACAGCATGGTCCCTTGAGTGTGGGGTGTCTCCGGGACCGCTGATCCCCTATCACCACCCTCTGTCCCTGACCTTGAAGGAAAGAGGCCAACCATTGAACAGCGAGCCCCTGAATCCCCACGTCGGCGAGGCGGTGGGCCAGCAACTGGTGGTCGACCGTGTCGAATGCCACCGACAGGTCTAACAACACCAGAGCAGCCACACCACCCCGATCCAGATGCCTACGGAGATCGTCAATCAAGGCGACCAGCACTGTCTCCGTCCCGTGACCTGGGTGAAAGCCAGACTGGAAGGGATCGAGGACAGAAGCGTCATCCAGAAAACCCTGCAACTATGACACCACCGACCTCTCAATAAGTTTGCCCAAATAGGGCAAATTGGACACTGGCCGATAGTTGGCCAATTCGGCCAGGTCCAGAGATGGCTTTTTCAAGAGGGGGCGGACCATCGCTTCCTTGAGTGCCCTGGGGAACTGTCCCTCGGAAAGGGACATGTTGATAATCTCCCGCAGGGCACCTCGAAACCCCTCATGGCCCATTTTAATGAGCCAGGAGGGGCACGGATCCAGGTCGCATGTGGTTGGACGCACAGAAACAAGGAGTCTGTCAACTTCTTCCAGGCTGAGTGGGACAAAACATTCTAAACCCAGCCCCAAAGGCGAGCAAGGGGTCTCAAGTTCACTCACTGTTTCAGTTGTGGTGGGGAGGTCACGGCAGAGTGCCAAGACTTTGTCTGTAAAATAGCTCGCAAATGCCTCACAGCCAATATCCAATTCCCTAGCATTTTGCCTGCCCTGTGGCAGAGCTGTCAAAGACCGAATTGTACTAAATAATTGGGCCGGGCTTTGGAATTATTAAATAGCTTTAGAATTGTTAAATAGTCCCCAGGAGCTCCACTTTATATCACAGTTTTACCCCCTCCATTTCAGCTATTTTAAATATTTCATAGGATATAAACAGCATTAGGCTTATCTATCATGGTCTTTTTCTTTCAGCTGCCCAGTGGAAACACATATTATGGCAGATGCTCTAGCTTCACTTTCATGGTGCCAGTTGCAGCACTACCATATTTTCTGGATGACTTTGAAAATGATGGGGTTATGAAACTCTCTGGTGAGTCTTGGCATCTGCTATGAATTCACCCCATTTAATCCGTATCAGTTTTCTGAGACATTTGCCTTCCAAAGCATTTTAGATGCCTTCTCATATCTTTGGTAGACTTCCAGCTTTCACATCCATATGGCAGAAGTAAAAACATTAATACTAAAGATTAGCTGCAGTGATGAAGACTGATATTTAACCTTTTGATCACCAGATCTCATTTTAAGCTGGTCGAACCAAGCTGCTGTCTTGACAAAAATGTAAAAAAATGTTTCTTCCTGACTTACTCATTTTGTGAAGGTAACTCAAAGTAAGTTGGGACTATGGTGCCATAAGCAGATTGGTTGACCCAGCTTGATCATAGCCTACAGCTAAATTGTAATGTGGATTGATAGTAGAATTTGCAGCTATCACAGATATGCTAGCTTCCTGGCCACCTGCAAAGGGACATAACCTACTCACTGGGTAGCGAAGGGGTCTTGCAAAAATTCCAAGTGAAGTCATGGTTTTACTGTAGCCTAGTCTATACTGGGGTATTGTCCAACAATATTTTGATGTGATTGGATCTAGGTAACTTGGCATGGGACCAGTATGAAAAATTGTTACAATTATGGTTGTGCTATTGCCTGACATAACAATACTGCTGAAATTCCTAAAAGCATTATTAGGCAGCATTCCCTCCAACCACTGGACAGAAGATGCCCACTAATGTTGCGTGAATGAGGAACATGAGCAGAATATAAGCTGTTCTGGAGTATCAGATGTGCACCTAGAGATACAAAGGCCCCAGGGGAAATGGAGATTTGTTTCTAGATTTAAAAAAATACAGTGGGAAAAATGAGGAAGCTGGGGGCATGGGAAAAAAACCTCCAATGAAAGAGTTACCCTTTTGGCACAAGTGGATTTTTTTTACTGACTTATCATGTATAGCATGATTTTTTCTGTATAATAATCTGCAGCATTAGATAGTAATATTTTCTCTGTCAGCACCCAAACTTCCTGAAAAGACCCCAGATGCTATTTTCTATCTACCTAGATTGTTCCACCTCTCAGATGGTAAAAATTAAGATACATGTGCTAAGGTAGCATAAGGTGCAGCAGTTTGCAGGTTCTTCTTCAAATACTGGATATTTTGGCAATTTTGCTTGTAGAAAATGGATACCATGACTCTAAGCAGAGTTATGCCCTTCTAAGTCCATTTTAAAGCTTTTGAAATCAATGAGATTAGAGGCGTACAAGTGGAGACCCGCAAGAAACTTGTGGGACAGTTATCTCATTCGTCACACCTTTGCTTCCTCTCCTCGCCCCGTACCTCTCTCACACTATTTCTCCCCTCTGCCCCCCTTTTCTTACTCTCTATTTCTCCTCCATGCATGTGTCTTCCTCTCTCTTTCTGACCTGTCATCTTTCTCTTTGTTTTTCTGCCTCCCCACCCCATCATCCTTTCTTTCTGCCCCCATCATTCTCCCAGCCTCCTACCTGCTTCCTCCCCACAGAGCAGCAGTAGCAGTGGTGGCAGTGCTCTCAGCCACCCACCTGCTTCCTCTCCCCCACAGCAGCAGTGGCAGCACTCTGGGAATCACAATGGATCTCCCAGCTACAGAGATCAATTCACCTTAGGGCTGCCAGCTCCAGGTTGGGAAATTCCTGGAGATTTGGGGGTGGAGCCTTGGGACAGTGAGGCTTGGGGAGGCAAGCAGCCTCAGCAGGGTATGATGCCATAGACTCAACCCTCCAAAACAGCCATTTTATCCAGGGGAACTGATCTCTGTTTCCTGGACAACATTTGTAATTCTGGGTGATCTCCAGTCCTCACCCAGAGGCTGGCAATGGTGGTTCTCATGGAGGAAATGGCTGGAGGGTGGAGTCTATGGCATTACACCAGTCCGAAGTTCCTCCCCTCCTCAAATCCCACCCTCTCCAGACTTCACCCCTCAAATGTCCAGGGATTTCCTAACCTGGAGTTGGCAACCCTATTTCCTTCCCACCCAACAGCCCAACCTACCTTTATCTGCCTCTCTGTCTTCTGCTTTCCATCTCTACCCTCCAGCCTTTACCTAGGGAAATTACAGTCTTTCTCCACAGTGGGGACCCAAGCAGCTTTCATTATTCCCTCTTCCTTTGTATCTGCACAACAACCTTGTGAGGTTGGTTAGGCTGAAATATGTGACTGGTCCAAAATCACACAGTCAGCTTCCATTGCAAGATGGGGATCTGAACCTGGGTCTTGCAGACCCTTCTTTGAAGCTCTAACTGCTGCACCTCACTGGCTTTCATAGGGTGGCTGCTGATGAATGCTGGCAAGCAGCCGAGGCTAGGTGAGTCATACAAATCAGGGGGGACCTGGCAACCCTAGACTGCTGGCAGGCCTAGTGTTGCCAACCTCCAAATGGGCCCTGGAGACCCCCTAGAATTACAACTGGATTATAGACAGCAGAGGTCTGTCTCCCTGCAGAAAATAGCTGCTTTAGAGGGTGCACTCTGTGGCATTATACCCAGCTGAGGCCTCTCCCTTCCCAAACCCAGCCCTCCTTAGAGTCCACCACAAAATCTCTAGAAATCCCGCAGCCTGGCACTGGCAACTCTTGTGAGGCCTGGCCCCAAGGCTCCCTTCCCCCTCCCTAAAAGGCCAGAATAGGCCTGGAAAGAGCCCTCCTCCCACCCTTTTACTGGCAGAGCCAGTTAGAAGCCCCTCCCCCAACATTCTAATCTCTCATCATTGATGCCTGAAGCAGATCCCTGCAGAGGCCATTTCAAAAGGTTTTTTGGGGGATTCAACCATCCCTGAAGGGATTTTCTTAGTTTTTGGATTTTTCTACAAACCCAAGAAGTCTACTGACTATGTAGGAAAAGCTGTTGGGGGAGAGTGAGCCCCCTGTTGGTGGAAATAGGTATCCGCACATTTTGGCTATTAGAATAAGGATAACTTTGTTTAGGACTGTAGTGCAAGGCATTTGGCCTTTTATATTTCATAAAAATGCTTAATAGTACTATTTTATATTTTAAGTGAAATGATGCATTTTATGTTGTTAAAGTAGTAAAAGAAGTTTAAGTTTGATAAGAAAGTAAGTATTGCATGTATTCCCCAGAATTTCCATTTCTTTGTGTGTGTGTGTGTTTTGGGGGGACAAATTCCTGCATTTTCCTATGGCTTCAAAATTAACAGGAAGTTTTTTACATTGCTATCTTCACCCTTATGACAGACTTCTGAAAATATTAATTTTAAAATGCATATTCTTTTTCCCTGCAGCCTTAAAGCATATTTTCCCATTTAGTTTGTGATGTTTGCTTTGCCTAAAACAATGCTAATTTTTTTCAGAAGTTCAAAATTCAGTTCATGCCAATCTACTGTGCCAACCCCACACATTTCTAGCTGGCAGGTAAGAAAAGTCATAGGTACAAATTCGGTAGACATTGCAAGATGGTAAATCTCTCCTTATAATATTTGAGTTTTGGTCCCACAACATTCGATGCGCGCCAAAATCAGTTTGCCTGCTCATCTGCCCCTCACTCCTTATCCATTGGCTGCCTTGCCTTGCACTGTCCCGTCAGTCCCACCCACAGACCTGCCAGCCAGCATTGCGACCTCAGTCTTCAGGGAGCTGTCGCTGCAGCCGGGTCACTCTCTCTCACCCCAGCCAAGCCGGGATGGCCTGTGCTGCCCACGCCCACGAGATACACAGAGGCTATGGCCAGTGTTCCCTCTAAGCTAGCTCATAGATTTTTAGTCTCCAGCTTACACATTGTCGTCTCAGCTCAGGAAGGATGGCTCCAGAGCAAACTAATTTATGCAGCAGCCAAATCACTCACTCACAACTTTAATGCCAGTAGCTCACAAAGTAGAATTTTTGCTCACAGGACTCCATAGCTTAGAGGGAGCATTGGCTACGGTCCCTGCTTCGGGGGGAGGGGGCCTCCACTGGCCCGGCTGATCTTGGTGACCGAGAACGCAGCCGTGCCACACTTCCCTCGCCCAGCGTGGCCCTCCTCTGGACCCAGCTGGCTTCGGGGGGGGCGCAGCACTTCCAATGGCCTGTGTGGCCTCTGCCAGGCAAGCTGCATGCCCTGCGTTGGGGGGGGCCTCTGAGGGGGGAGCCAGTGGCACCACGTTTCCCTCACCCAGCCCTCCTTCAGGGAGGGGGGTGCCTTGGCCCGCTGCTCCCTCAGGTGGGTGGATGGGGGGAGGACCGCCCACCTCGGACCTCCACCGTGTCCACAGCAGGGCACACTAGGTGAACGAAGCCTGCCTCTCTCGCCAATCGCCCCCTCCACCGACTCATCACAGGATGGGTGAGGCCAGCTGCCTTGCCCCGCTGCCCCGGGGTGCCGCGCAGCTGACCACCTTGTCCCACTGCTCCCTCGCGTGGCCAGGGGGAGGGGGCCGATGGCTGGGGTGGAGCCATGAGCCCAGCCGCCTTCGCCCACTGCAAGGGGGAGCCCACAGAGGGGCACACCACCTGTGGCAACCCTGCATCCCTTGCTGCTGGCCCGATTTTGGCCCCCACCCCAACAGGGAGCCCTGGCAGGGCACCAGCGGTGACTGAGCCACTGCATGCCCGCCATCGACACTCCCACCCACTAGACAGCCAGCAGCAGTGGCAGACCAGCCACCGAGTGCCTGACTTCGGCCCTCTCCCCTCCCTGCCCGCCTGCCCACCCACCCACCCGCCCAGTAGAGAGCAGCCGGTGCTGCCGGCGCAGGAGCCACTGCTGCCTGGATTGGCCCCTACCCTCCCCCTCGCAGCTTCTCCTGCCCCTCGCCAGCTGGGCGGCCGGGAGAACCTTTACCAGGATCAACCCCCTTCGCTTCTCCCACCGCCTGCCTATCCCAGCAGACAAGAGAAGCTTGCTCAGGCGCCCCCCTCTCCCCTCTTTTTCCTTCCTCTCTCTCTCCCCTCACCACTTTCTCTCTCATGTTCCCCCCTTCTTTCTCTCCCCTTCTTCCCTCCCTTCTCTCCTTCCTTCCTTCCACTCTCTCTCTACCCTTTTTTCTTCCTTCCTTGCTTTCATTCTTTCCCCCTTCCTACCTCCCTTCCTTTCTTTCTTCCTTTCCAAATTACTATAATAACGCCCCCCATTCCGTCTAACTCTCTCTCTACCTCCACTTCTCACTTCCTCCTTTCCTTCCACCCGCCTTTCCTTCCTATCTAGGGCCCGTTGTCTATGGCCACAACGGGCTTCGCTTGCTAGTAAGCTGATAAAACAGAAGCTGCAGAGAGTCCCAAGGACAAAGGCAAAGCACCGGGAATAAAAGCACTGTATTGATTGGTATGTGCAAAATAAAAGAGAAAGAAAACCTCTGCCTGATCTTTTCCATCTTAATGGCTTCCTTTTCCAACCTTGAAAGTTGCTGAGGTTCTTTCCTACCATTTTCCCTGACGCATTCAGTGCTCCTGTGCTCCTAATAATCATTAATGTATCAAGACCATAACTATGCTACACCTCCCCCATATGTTATTCCTAGTGCTAAATGTACCTCACAATAAAGAGTGTTCATCACAGTGGTAATGAGAGGAGCTGTAGCCACCTCAAGCTCTCATTATATACAGTATGCAGGTCAGGTTTTGTTTTATGGCGTGGTAGGAATTGTATTTAAGGTCTCCAATGGCCTGTGAAATATGTAAGCCTGATTTATACAGGAATTATCTGCTTCATCTGGTGAACCCTACAAACTAGCTTACTCAGTTTTTAACCTTACTTAGAAGGTTAAATTCTGTCCTTCTTGCCCCACTCTCTGCTCATTACTGACTAAAGACAGAGAAGATTTATTAAAGACAACAAATATGTTACGTGGGGCCCTGGCCCTCATAAAAGTGGTATATCCCAAAAGTGCTGAGCATGAAGTACTGACATTATTTCAAGAAGCCCTTTTCATAATGATATCTCTGGCTTCCTTGGCTGCTGTGATGCAGTCATTTAGAGTCTCTTGGAGTCTCTTCCCTAGCTTCTACCAAAAAAAGTAAAACAGGCTGATGAGTATTTGTGATAAGATTGCAAATCTGAACAGGGGAGGACCTAGTTGTATGGTTCTGCAGAGCCCAAACAATTATTGCGAAATATCCAGATTGCCCTTGCAAGCCTCCTGCACAAGCTGAAATTTCAGATCAGTTTGCAGATTATGTTGGCTAAGTAAAAACTATCAAGCATAAAGTAGAATAACTGCCTTTCATAATTCCATTTCTAGAAGGAGGTATGCGTCAGTCAAAGATCACTTCTACTTCTAACTTCCTGCAGCAATGAGTAGGGAAGGCTTCACATGCACACACACATACACACACACCCCTCTTGTGCAGCATCCTTCCTCCAAACTGGCAGTTCCCCATTGCCAACAATAATATGGAGGGTCCTCACTAATCTGGATCTTGCACAAGTAGTATCATTTCCTAAAACTTTTCTGAACTTATCAGCCTCAATGGGATGATTGTCAGCTCTGTCAGGTGCACATGAAACATGGGTAAATCTTTCATTGTTCATGAACCAGCCCCAGATCTTTAAATAAATTAACAAAGACTACCTCTTTGTTATGGGTATCTTCTTGTTCTTACCCACTCTTTCATTGCGTTATAATGACTCTTATGCATCGTTCACACCATTTGCCTCAGCAGTCACGATTCTGCTTTGTTTCTGGCAACAAATTGTCCCTCAGTCCAGTTCTACCTTTGAAAGGTGAGACAGGGGACTACTTCCAATGGTTAGAAGTTCTTCCATGCTGTAGTAGAAGTCCAATGGCCAAAAGATGATCATGAGATTCTTCCACTGTGTCTTGTTGAACAAAAACAAGGAATATTCCATTTTTTAAAAACTGATCATAAAACTGTTTTGAACATTGCTTAGAGAATTATGTGCTTGTTGACATATGCTGAAGCCTAGCCATCCATTTATTGCTAGAAGACTATGAAATGTCATTGCCTATCTTAACAGTTCTGGCACGATGTGCTCATAGTGTCCTTCACTAGAAGCCCCCAGTCAGGAGACAGATAATCAATTTCTGAACCAGTGACACCATCTGAACAGCCTTTAAGAGCAGCCCCCACATAGAATGCATTACAGATGCATGTTTCTGTGATCATAAAGGCATGAGCGACTGCTTCCAGTTACAAATTATTTATATACCTCATTTATCCCCAACTTTTTCACCAATGGGGACCTAAAGCAGCTTACATTATTTTCTTCTTCTCCATTTTATCCTCACAACAACCTTGTGAGATAGGGTTAGGCTGTGACTGGCCCAAGGTCACCCAGCAAGCTTCCAGGTCGGGGGGGATTCAGACCTGGGTCTCCCAGATCCTAGTTCAACTGCTGCATCACACTGGCTCTCATAATAATATTTATCAGTAACATCTGTACAAAAAATGGCTCTGCCCAAAGGCTACTTATCTCAGGGGTCCCCAGTGTGGTGCCTGTGGGCCCCATGGTGCCCACCAGCACCCTTCCTCACACCCACCAAGTGTTTTTAGAAAGGGAGTGTGGCCAGGTGGGACTTCTGATTGGCCAATGGATATTTGGCCATGCATATTCTTTAAAATGTTGCTGCTGCAGCTGCAGCTACCACCATAGCACAGAGATGTTCACTGTGTGATGGAAAGAAAGCTGCAGCAATCATTGTATGACTGACTCCACTTCCTGTGGCAGCCCTTTTATGGCTGTGCCTACACACTTTATCAAAATTCAAAAGGTGCCCATAAGCTCAAAATGGCTGGGGATCCCTGACCTGTCTAATAAATTATGAACGCAAAATTATTTCAGTGTTCTCGCAAAATACGGTTAGTGAAAATGTGCCTGGCAACTGCCATTATCTGAAGTCTCAAATGTACTTACAGATTATGCATGAACACATGAAGCTGCCTTATACTGGGTCAACCCATTGCCTTATCAAACTCAGTACTGTCTATTCTGACTGGAGGCTTTTTCTGAACACTCATAGAATCATAGAGTTGGAAGGGAACTCCAGGATCATCTAGTCCAACCCCCTGAGCAATGTAGAAAATTCACAAGTAAGCCCCCAGTGACCGCTGTTCCATGCCCAGAAGATGACAGAAAACCTCCAGGATCCCCAGCCACACCAGCCTAGAGAAAAATTGCCGCCTGACCCCAAAGTGTCAATCAGCATTTCCCTGGGCATGTAAGAAAGGACCACAAGAATTAAGCACTGATGCAACCCTTCCTGCCCTCCCTCTCATGATCTGCCTAAATTCACAGAATCAGTGTTGCTGTCAGATGGCCGTCTTACTCCTTACTCTCCTTACTCCTGATTTTCTTGGCAGTCGATACACAAGCACTGGAAGTACTGGATCTTCATCATGTCTGTTCTCCCTCTGCATTTTCACACTTGTGGAGTCAGTTTATTTTCTTTTGCAAGTGCCTTAAACAATCAAGATTTTCAAGGGAGGATGCTGTCATCTTTGGTGGTGCACATACCCATATTATTTTTTATGAATGGTTAGATTGATATATCAGTACCATGGTTGAATTTTTTAAAAGATCAAAAATGAGCACACAGTAATGAAGAGAGTTAGCGGGGCTGCCATTTACACACACAAGGCTGCTGGGAATAAGATTAGCATTCCCAGGGCAGGGGGGCTGTAGCTGGCTATTGGGGAGAACCAATGTGAGTCCCTCCCATGCCTGCCTGTCTTTGCATGGTGGAGCCTAAAAGAGGAGCAGCTCTGTCACACATCTGTTTATGAAACTTATGCAAAGCACCATCCCTTTCAAACTGCACTGCTTCTTTTCTGATGCCAGAGGACCCTCACACACACTACCAGGCCTTTTGCATTTTAAAAAAACAACACTAAAATATCATGATATCTATATATAATTGTAATGATAGGTTTAGCAGAGTCTCTGAATTCCCAGTATTCATTTTTATAAAAAGTACGTCTCTAACTTCTTCCCTCATGGAAGTAAAAGGCATATCTCCATAAAGGAAAAGGTTAGACACTTGTTTTAAAAAACTGAATTCAGAGAACCTGCTAAACTTAAATGAGCGTGTATCAGGGCTGGCAGCTGGTCGCTGGAGGCAGGGGATCTGCTGCCCATGGGCCCCAGCCCAGCCCCGATCGACTGGCCCATGGCCCCATAGTGCTTCAGTTTATCCCATGATTTCCACACACTTTTTGTGCCTTTAGTTTTTGTTTCTTTTTGTTTGTTAACCTGTCCCCCCACCCCAGTTCTTTTGAACCTAGCCTAGGAGTGATAAGAAATATAAATTGTACACCTTGTGCAGGACATTGCAAAATATTCATCATCTGAAAGTTGTACTGAAATTAATTGTTCCCCCAAAATAATCAACAAGAGAATTATAGCCATGTCATCTTTTGTTAAATGATATATATGAGTCAGCAAACTTGGGCAATAAGGTAAAATTATCTCTCTTACTGTGTCTTATAAGGAAAGAAATGCATTATTGGCTACAACAGGAGAAAATGACTGGCATAAACAAGTTGGATGATTGCAGTTTCTCTTCAGCACCTCAGAACACCACGATCCATCTGAAACATCATCCAATAAATACCACTGAAGAGAACACACCATTTATTGATTAAGAGTGACAATTAGTTGTAACAGAACATTTGACACAAAGCAATAGTGAAACTAACATTTCTAGAAAAGAAAGTGTTTTAATCATACAAGAAACATATCTGATCATCACATGGAACAGCAAATATATTAATATTGTCCTTTTCCACTGTATCTTCCCACAAAATGAATCATTAACTGGATGCTGGGGGCTCAATTATTCTTTTTATGAGGCAGAGGTGGGGAGGAGAAGGTGTCATTCTTTTCACCCAGCCAGTGTTACTAGGCGTTTTTGAACTATGTTTCCAAGGACATCAGGCAAACAGTGGTAGTTATTGTGCTATATGGCTGTATGGCTGGTTCAGTCAAGATTCACCCACTGCAAAGGTGGCAAGGAATTTAAAGAGCTGCTATCAAAAGTGCCCTTTCAGCTCAAGCTGCTCCAGTGCAGTGTTAATACACTTAAGTATACCTCCTGTGCCATGATTCAGGAAAGGATAAAGGAATGTTCTTTCTCCCATTATGCATCCACAATCTTGAGAAATTTTTAGATGACAACAAGAAGGAACAGCTTAAAAGAGGTAAACAGTAGATACAAAGCACTACAAGGAGAGCAGAAAGGTCTTAGTTTGTATTGTATAGTAGTAGTTATCATATAGCTCCAGATTTATATGCCTTCCTCCACGTATTTCTTTTGTCAATATCTTAAAGTACCCTGGCAATTTCATCAATGGTTTTTCTGTCCTCACTGACTTCTAGTAGTGTGCAAAAGCTGACTGTTGAATCATGCAATAGCCTGACTCTCATAAAAGTGTGAGGCTGTTGTATACACACTGCACAAGTGTCTAACATTACCTCCAGCGCAAAAGGTATAGCCGTATCCAGTACCTTTTGGATCACCCAATGGATCTATAGCCAATATTTTTTGCTTATTTCACAACACCACCACATATGATAAAATGACCCCATCTTATTTTAACATTTCCAACACTTATTTGAACTTTTACTATCATATTTCGCTAACCTCTCTGGCATTACATACCATCTATAAAACATTTTATATAAGTTCTCTTTATAGGCTACAGCCTTTGTAATTTTTATATTTTTCTTCAACAGTTGCTTCCATTGCTCTAAATTAATATTGTGACCCATATTCTGAGCCCATTGAATCATATTCCCCTTAACTGTCTCCTCTAAAATCATCTCATTGAGTAACTGTGTATAGGTTCTTTTTATAAATTTCTGATCCGAGGCAATCAACACCTTCTCAATCTCAATCAAGTTCTCATGAAACCCAATTTTCTTATCTTTTGCATATCTGGATTCTATTTGGGCTTTTTGCCACCACAATAAGTCTTCCAGTAGTTTTAGCTCATTCTTAGAATCTAGAATATCCAAATATCTTCTTGGTTTATCTTTATCATATGTATTCGGTAATGTAAATGCCTCTAAGGGTGCAGTCAGTTTTGAATTCCTTGTAAAAAATTGTTTATGTATCCCTTCCCAAATTTTTAACAAATAGGTACGTAGCCAATGTTGTTTAAAGTACTTATGTGAAGAGGCTTTTCCATACCATAAAAACGTGTGCCATCCCATCATTAGATCATGGCCTTCTAGTGTTAGTATTCTTTTATCCTCTAACATAATCCATGCTAGTGTCACCGCTCTGTAATACAATGTCCAATGTGACAGTCCAAAGCCTCCTTTTTCTTTCAAGTCTTGTAGTGCCTTCAGTCTTATTCTAGGTCGTTTTCCTTGCCAAATAAATTTTGAAACTACTTCATCTAAATCTTTAAAGACTTTTTGATTTTGTAAAATAGGAATTTTCTGGAATAAAAATATCCATCTAGGAAGAATATTCATTTTAATCAGGGCAATTCATCCCATTAGAGATATTTGTAAATTTTTCCATCTCTCTAAGTCTTGTTTAGTTATCTTCAGAAGCTCTTTATAGTTGTTTTCTTGCAGAGCACTGCATCTGTTTGTCATCATAATTCCCAAGTATTTTATTTTCTCCTGAATCTGAAAGCCAGAGATTTCTTGTAATTTTGCCTTTTGTTCCATCCCCATGTTTTTTGTAAAAATCTTTGTTTTATTTATGTACTCTCAATCCAGCAACCTGTCCATAATCATGAAGTACCTCCTTCAACTCGGATATCGATAATAGTGGATTCTCCAAAATAAATACTAAATCATCCACAAATGACAATAGCTTATATTCTTCTCAGCTCATCTTGAGCCCAACAATCCATTCTTCATTTCTAATTGCATCATTTAATATTTCCAAAGCAAAAAATGAATAGTAACAGAGAGAGGAGACAACCTTGCCTTGTCCCTTTTTGAATCTCAAAATTTTGTATTCGGTCCCCATTAATCAAGACTGAGGCATTTTGCCTAGTATAAATGGCTCGAATCATATTAATAAATTCCACTCCTGCCTCTGCCGTTCTCAGTGCTTCCAGTAGAAAGAGCCAGCTCACATTATCAAAAGCTTTCTCTGCATCCAGAAATATCAGGGCCAAGGATTTTTCAGGATGTGCTTCATAATATTCTATTACATCGATAATGCATCTTAAATTGTTCTTTATTTGTCTTTTAGGCAAAAATCCTGCTTGATCTTTATGAATTATTTTAGACATTTTTTTAAAGTCTTTCAGCTAATATTGAGGCAAAAAACTTATAATCAATGTTCAAAAGTGAAATCGGTCTGTAATTCCTAATTTCTTTTTCATCAGAATTTTGTTTATGTATTAGGGAGATTATTGCTTCTCTCCATGAATCCGGTATTTCACCATTCACTATTACCATATTGCAAATCTCTTTTAAGTGAGGAGTTAGTTGTTCTTCAAATATCAAATAAAACTCTATTGGAAGATCATCTGGTCCTGGAGCCTTACCCTTGTTTTCCTGCTGCAGCACTTCTACCAATTCCATAGTCAAAATAGGCTGATAAAGTATTTTCCTTTAGTCTTCTGTAAACTTCCTCGGTTGATGTGTTTTTAAGTATTCCTTTATTTGTTCTATATTTATATCCGCTTTCCTGTACAAATCTCTATAAAAGCACTCTGCTATAGTTTTCATCTCTTGAGGTCAATTTGTTTCGGTTCCATCTTTCTTATTTAAAGCTTTTATATAGGACTTCTCCTTTTGATGTCTAATTTTATATACAAGCCATCTTGTAGGTTTATTGGCATTTTCAAAGAAATTCTGTTTAGCAAATGCCAGTTTCTTAGCTAGTTCAAATGTAAGCAGGCAATTCATCTTATGTTGTAGGAGCTTAAATTTAGACTTTGTCCCCAAGGAATTTGAAGTCTCCATTAATCTCTCTTCTTGGATATGAATATCTTTTTTGAGGTTGATGTATTCTTGTTTCCTCTGTTTGTTTAGCTGGGCAGATTCTTTTATCAGTTGGCCTCTAGCAAAAGCCTTAAAAGCATCCCACACCACCTTCAATTATTTGGTTGAATATTTTCTTTAAAAAAAGAACTGAAAATCTTCTTTCAGTTTTTTAACCAGTTTGTCATTCTTCAAGAGAGATATATTGAGCATCCACCTACTTTTAGGTCTTGTCTCTTGCAGTTCCAAGGTAATGGGTTTATGATCTGCATAGGTTCCTGCTTCAATTTCCGCTTCTATTAGGTCTTTAATAACTGAACTTGAAATCCAACACATGTCCAATCTCGACCATGAATCATGTCTAGCTGAAAAATATGTGTACTGTTGTTTCTTAGGGTTCCTTACCCTCCAGGCATCCACCAGCCTCAATTCCTCAAGTGAACACAAGGTATCAGGAAATTCATTACCTCCTTTCTTCTTCCCCTGGGTACTTGTTTTCCTATCTTCCTTTTTGTCAAAAACTGCATTGTAATCACCAATAATGCAAATCTCTTGAAAATCTTGCTGTGTATGAGGTTTTGCAGTTTATCATAAAAAATTTCTTGGTGCTGAATCGGGGCATAGATATTAACAATAAGCATTCTTTTCATCTGTCTTTATATTGCCATCATCAAAATTCTTCCATCCTGAGATGCATGTGTTGATTTGGGTTGAAGTTGATCTTTCACAAACATGGCTACTCCCCTTTTCTTTTTCCCCTTATCTGAAGCTATGAAAATTTTTCCTAATCCCTTAACATTTAAGTATTTTCATGCCCTTTTTTAATATGTGTTTCTTGAAGACATTACATCCAACTTTTGTTTTCTAAGTTGATGAAATATTCTTCTTCTTTTCTGAGGTCCATTTAAACCATTTACATTCACCGAGATAAATTTTATTCTTCCTTTATCCATTCTGATTTCGGTTCTGTTGTTCCAGTTTCTCCTTTGCCTGTTGTCTCATATTAACTGGTGATGTCCTTGTTCCATACCTTCTATATCTCTGTGGTTTCACCATTGCAGATGCCACACCCCGTGTATTTTCTCCTTCTTCCTCTCCTTCTTCTCCCTCTTTCGCTCCCTCTTCTCTCTCTTCTTGTTCTGCTGATAATTCATCCCTAAAGGTCTTCAAAAAGTCTGGTGTCTTGAAAACTGATCCTGAATCTTTTACCTTTAAAAGTAAAAATTAGGCTCTCTGGCAAAAGCCATCTGTAGTTGATTGTATTATTTCTCAGCAATGTCGCCAAAACAGAGTATTCTTTCCTCTTTTCTCTGACTCTCCAAGGAATTTCTTTCAAAACATTTATTTCTATTTCGTTCAACATCAGTGGTGAAGCATTCACTTCTCTTAAGATCTTATCTCTAATCACCCTCTTATGGAACTGAATTTGTACTTCTCTTGGTAATTGATATCATCTTGAATAAGCTGAATTCATTCTGAAAGCCACATCTATTTCTTGGGTAATCATCTCTACATCTTCCATATGCATGTGTTCAGCCAAAAGTTTTGCCATTTTACTAGTAAGATCTTCAGGTTTTTTCCTCTGATACATTTTGGAATCTCAGTACAAATGCTGCCCTCTCAACCTGCAATCTTATAACATCTTGCTCCAAGGTATTCTGTCTTTCCTCTGATTCCTTCATCTTCATCTCCATTTCCTTCATCCTATTTTCAATCTTCCCTGTTGCTGTATTTAATTCAGTAATCTTATTGGTATTATCTGTTATCTGTTTCTGAAGTGCAAGCAAGATCTGGGAGAATTTATCAGTTATGTCCATCACAACCTTGATGGGATCTACTGCCATGGGAACAGAGTTCCTAATTTCCTCCATCGCTAATTTAATTGGGTCTACAGCCTCGCTAATGAAGCTCTGGATGGTGGCCTGCACCAGAGCCTGCATCTCCTCTTGTGCTGGTCCTGAAAATTTGGCAGTGGCTGAACTGGAAAGACTGGGTGAAGAAGCTGGTTCTTTTTAGTTTGACCGGCTTGATTTGACATCCTGAATAAATATCTCCTGTTACTTGTGATATTTCAATTCTGGCAAAATGCCCAAAATTTTTACTCTGCTTTACCACCAAAATTCACTAGCCAGCTGCCCAGAACTTGCTTACTTAAGCCCTAGCAGTTGTTTGGGAACACTCAAAAACCTTGGCAAACTGCCCAGAATTTGTTTAGGTTACACAGCTATTTGTTTAGACTTCTTCAATTACCATATCTTTAAATCCCAAACCACAATTATGTCAACACTACCCAGTTCCCTTCTCTCCTCCTTGCCCCTTATTGCACATAGAAACCTATAAAATCAATACTTTTAAACCAGGCAATCAACAAACCTCATAAAGCAAGCCTTTAATAGTGCCAAATCCAAATATTACTTTCCTTCCCTTGTTAAGTTCACTTTTGTTTCTCTGGTTCCTTAAAGGTTTGTCGAAAGCTTCCCAGGTAGTCCACTCCCTGCCCTTGTTGAAGGAAAAAGAGAGAAAAGAAAAGAAAAATTGGGATTTATCCTTCACCAATTCAACCCTGCCCCTGTAGGGTTAAACAATTGGGATCGTTGCAAAGGGGCTCCAGATGCACTGCCAACTCCACTCGCCACCACAGAACCAGCTTCACCTTCCTCTCCACCTGCTCTCTCCCACGGACCCCTGTATTTTTGTAAAGGGTACCTAACACTCCATACCCGATGGGGCAAAAATAGGGGTCATCGCAAAGGGGTCTCTGCAAACTCCATAGACTCCACCGACTCCACTGGCCACTAACTAAAGGAACTGGCCATCTGCTTCAGAAGATTAAACAGCAAACACGGCTTGTTTCAGTCTGAGTATTGCCCTGTACCCACATACAAAAGTCGCGCTGTTTCTCTCTCACATGTTTGCTAGCCATTTATTTCTCGGGGGGGAACCACCTACCTTTGCGTCTCCCTTTTAGGGCTAAAGCTTAAAGGATTCAGTCTTTATATGTCCCAAACAAGAGTTGTACTCACAAGAGCACTTCTTCGGCAGCATTTTCTAAAAAAAAAAAACAAAAAAAAAACCTCAGCGCAGGAGCAATGGCTTTGCCCATACGAATGGGCTCCTCTTCAGGTCCAGTGCTGGGGGCAATACCTGGTTCTCCCTGTGAGTAGTCAACCCATAGGAGTCTGGATCAAGCCCCTTGCTTCCCACTCACCCCTTCCCCAGGGCAGTGAGGGGTCTCCAACATGTCAGGAGACCCTTTAAAGAACCTGGAAGTGGCCGACACATTCAATGCAACCATCCCACTGCACCGTCACCTGTCAACAGTCGAGTTCCTCTCTATGCTGCAAGAAATTTCAATACACACATCTGCCTTGTCCCTTCAGCTGAGGGGGAATCACATACTCCAAGCTTAGGCTTACCAAGTCTTCCTCTGTGATAGAACACCTCCCACAATCTGCCCACTGTCCCTGCTGCCACTCAGCTGGGCAGCAAGAAAAAATGGGAAGGAAAAATGGCATTGCCCCAATGGCACTTCTAGTGCAAGCTCAGAAGTGAGTGACATCACCAAGTTGGTGCACTGTTCTAGGATTCACCCCAAACTCTGTGGTAAGACACAGTGACATCACTTCCAGGTTTGTGTCCAGAAGTGATGTTGCACTGTTGGCACAATGCCATTCCCTTCCATCCCTGTCCCACTCCCTGTCCCACAAGTTGCCAGCTAGTGCAAGTTAACCCTAGTCCTTCTACTTAACCATTTCATAAGCCCATCATGAAAAAAATTATGATCATTAAGAAAGCAGTCTTCTGTCATGAGTTCCCCTTCCCTAAATTGCACCCTATAGCCTAGACCATTCATAACCACCGGGCAAAATCCAGAACAATAGAAAATATCTTCCTTCAAGCTACCATAGTTAACAGCATTAAAGATAAATGCAAATCTAAACCAAAGAGGCCAAATAGAGGGTTTTTTGATGAGCAACTGGGAATATAAAGAGCAAAAGGGGAAAATACCATCAAATAAATCTGAACCAATAAGCCAGACAAATGTACTGTGAGTCATTAGACAACAACAGACAAGTAAAGGGAACACTCAAAGAATTGTCAGAGAAAGTAAGTGGGTTTCTTTGTCTCTTATGTGGAGGACATCAGAGATATCAAACTGAAGTGACAAAGATTTTAGAACAAGTCAACAGCAGAAGAGCTTCATGCCCAGAGCTGGCATTCACTCAAGTGTTCTTTAGGCCTTTAAATGTGAAACTGTAGAGCTGTTAACAAAAAAAGAAAATCTCTTTAAAATCAGACTTTTGGTGCAAGATAACCAGAGGGTGGCCTATATGATATCAAGAATGCAGAGGTCTGTAACTGTATCAACATAGCTTCTGTCCTAGTTAAATGGATAGAAAGAGAGCATTACTAGACTGAAACAGTTTTATCTAAGGATGAATGTACAGTTCTTCAACACTCAACACAATCAGAATCTGAAAATTGTTATACAGATGGTAGTGAGCTAGTGCACAGCTACTAGTGACCAAAGGGAACTTCCATGTATGGAGGCAGAGGACCTCAGAATACTAGTGCTTGGAGGCAACATCAGGCCTTGCCCCTATTCCCATCCAAGACAACTTGTTGGCCATTGTGTGAATAGGGTTGCCAGGTCTGGTTGGGCAATACCTGGAGATTCTGGAGGTGAAGCCTGAGACAGACAGGGTTTGGAGAAGGCAGGGACTTCAATGGGGGTATAATGCTACAGAGTCCACCTTCCAATGCAACCATTTTCTCCAGGGAAACTGATCTCAGTTGCCTGGAGACCAGTTGTAACAATGAGAGGCTGGCACCCCTATGTGTGAAACAGGATGCTGGACAAGATGGACTGCATGCCTGATCCAGCAGAACTTTTCTTATATTCTTATGCATATTTGGATTTTCAAAGGCTCTGGAGCAAAGTTAATATAAAACATCTGAAGATGTATTATGGATTTGGAATCTGTGGTGGGAATAAATGAACATTTGTCACAATGAGGAATGCAAGTGGTAGGATACAGGAGGGATTTGTTATTAGGGACATGCTTTTTATTCCTAAATGATCTGGAGCTATAGGATAAATACTAAGGTAACTTGATGGATAAAACTGATTTATTTGAAATCTTAATATCACAGCAGATTATAAAATGGTCCAGAAGGTTGTCTCCAAAAAGGACTGACTGCACAATAAGAAAATAATGTGTGAGCCAATGCTTACTGAGAAGAGTAATACTAACTATCACGACCCAGGATTGTATTGTCGAATTTTGTATGAAGTTGTCTGTCTTCTGAAAACACTTTTTTGTGGACACCAACATAGGAGGTGATCAGAAGTATGGCCTCCTCAGTGGTACCACCACGATTACATTATTTTTTCCCTCTTGAAATTTGGAGGTGTTGCATAATCTCAGTGATATTGGCTTTCTTAGTTCAGTTTTTAAGAACTTATTGCTGCTCTGTTCTTGTTTTAATTTGATCATCCCTTGCTTTTTAAATGCAATATACTAATGATTTTTTTAAAAAAATTGTGAGCCACTGTGAGCAATAAAAAAATGGTGATAAAATATTTGAAACAGACAAATAACTAAAATGCTTATATATTCTGAATTCTGTATTGCCTGTGTAATATCTCAAGAAATAGGTTTGGGATCAAAGTAGAAAACTTACTGGAACTTATTGAATATATGACTCAATAAGCTGTGTCAATGGAAAAAAGGCAGTTTGGTCACATCAGACCCCCCCCCCATTCTTTTTCTACAATGAAGGTTTTACTGGAGAGGGGATATTGAGTAAGAGATAGCATAGCTACGCAAGTGAACTCTCTGTAGAAGTTCCATTCTATTTTTATTAATTCAGTGCTATTCCTGAGCCCAGTTATGGGGGACTCTCAAAGCCAGGCCTCATGGTTCAAAATGACTCCATACTGCATGTCCTCCACTGCATACATGCATGCAATTCACTGAAGAACATAAAGTGAGATCTAGTATGTCCCCTGATATAACTATAAGCAGTGCTGCATTCCCATGATAGCTGCAGTTTTATGTATCTATATCTTATCTCTCTTCTAACATAGAACTTACAGCAGCCTCCATGGGGGTCCTAGGAGGTCTCCCTCTGATCCAGGTACTGAACAGATTCAGGCCGGATCTGATCCAGCCAGGCTCTTCTTATGTTCTTAGGAAATCCCTAGCACAAGCAGCATTCTAGCAGGTATTCCTATGTAATTAAACCTACAACCTTGTCTGTATGCTGTACAGATCCCAATAACTTTTTAATTGCTTTTGATCTCATTTAAATTTGAATTAATTGCCTAAGACAAGTACATGTGTCTGAACTCCTCCAACAATCATTAATATTATTTCTGAACAATCTGTTTAAATTTTAAAGTCACTTACCCTTGTGTAGGCCTTATGTCAAGTGTCATAAGGATGTCAAAAGTTATTATGTAAGAGAACGAAGCTTTTGTGACAGTCGGTTATTTTCCTATCAAGAATGACAATCAGGCAGCTAAGTGCTGAAAGCTGAAATGCCTTATTTAGTACTCCAAATTTCTGAAACTAGAGAGGAGTCATATCTAAGAGTGATATTTTGTCAAGACTCTTCTAAAGATAAACATAATCTCTCCCTTCAGTCAACATTAAAGAATTATTTTTAGCACTCTCTCACTTTCTAGCATGTTTTAAACAAAGATTGTATGACACAATGGCACGTAAGTAAAATAGCTTGATAAAATGTCTCAGAAGTTGATCATATTGGTGCCCAGAGTTTGGCCTTAGACCTTCAGTACAAAGCATTAAACATTACTCATGGACCACAATTTTGCTGAAGCATCTAAAAAGAACCAACTGATGGATGCTTCTAGGGGAGGCATGGCCAAGCCATTTCGGAGCTTACTCAAGACAGGAGAAGTATGCCCAGCATAGTGACAGTTAGAATGAGGCTCACACCTTTTTGTCTTAGCTCAAGAAGGATGGCTCCAAAGCAAACTGATTTCTACAGTAGCCAAATCACTCACTCAGAACTTTAATGCCAGTAGCTCACAAAGCAGAATTTTTGCTCACAAGACTTCACAGCTTAGAGGGAGCATTGCATGGCTGCATTGACTTATCCAGAGTACTTGCTGTTAATCAGAGTGGTTGCCCATATATCTGCCAATTTGCTGACATTCTTGTTACGCCGATGTTTGAAGTATTGAAGGGATAGTGTTAGCAGTCAGATCCCCTCCTCCTGCAATTTAGTGCTTAGAAAAAATTACATAAACACCCTTCATACAAAGATCATCTCAAAAATCATTAATGTAAGACACTGTCTGGCCTAAATTGACACAAAATGGATGCCAGTCAGAGACAAGACTGGGAAAATATTTTTGAAGGTGAGTCAGAGCAGCTGACTAACAACCTTCTCCTTGCCCTGGAGAGATGCATAATTTATGGACAATAGGTCTGCCAAGAAACTACTGACTAATCTCATCAATGAGCAGCCTTTCTTCTCCCTTATCCATTTACCCTTAATTTAACAACATTTAACACTATTCACCAAACCTGGTAGCTTTTCCCATTCAGTGCTTAAGGGGTCATCAAGTGCCATTTACACCTTTAGTATACCTCAGGAAAACCCGCTGTACTGGCTCAGCTGGTTACCATGGTTACTACACACTGGAAAGTGGAGACGCAATCCAGAATTAAATCAAATAACAGAGCCAAGGGTCAGAGAGCCAGGAAATCAGTCCAAGGTTGCAGGAGATAGGAGCAAAGAGTGGTTGCTATAAGCCAGGAGCAGATCTGAGCTTGCATGGTTGCTACCATGCTGAGGCAGGTGCGTGCAGTGTTTATGAGCAAGCCCTTCCTTCCCTGGGAGTCAATCTGCTAAGACTCACAGCTCCTCATGTTGCTTTTGCAAGAGCTGCAGCCTGGCACTCTTCTTTCACTCTTGCATATTCAGTCTCTGGCGTGCCCTGCATCTGGGGCACTCAGGAGAACTAAGTGGGGATTCTGGCCTTGGAGTGTCTTCAACTGGGGGTGCCAGGCTCTGGATCAGTCTCTCCTTCTGGCTGTACCTCCTGTGCAGCTAGTGAGGCCTCTTCTCCCTCAGGTGCTGTTAAGGCAGGGGTGTCAAACATGTGGCCCAGGGGCTGGACCAGGCCCCCGGAGGGCTTCTATCAGGCCCGCAGTGGAACTGGCTATCTTCTGCTTCTTTTTCCAGTTCTGCTGCTGCTGTGTCATTATAGGTTTGCAGCTTACAGGTACATACCTGAACAGCATACTCAGGATTGCAGCAGCACAGATATTTTGATGTAATAATTTAGAGCAAGAGGTGTCAGTTATCAGACACTGTTAAATAAACAAAATATTGCAAGAGTGGTAATGTTTTAAGCGTGTTTTTATTTTAAGTGAAAAAATCCCTTTGTGTTTGTGTCCTTTTATAAAGGTTATATCTCCGGTACCTGGCATTACATTTATGACACACATGGCCTGGTCCAACAGGGTCTCATTTATATCAGATCTGGCCCTCATAACAAATGAGTTCAATACCCCTGTGTTAAGGAAGTTTCTCCCAAATCATTGTCCACTTCCAAAAAGCCAATCAAGTTATTGTTTTTGGGATGAATACATCAGCTTAACCCCAGGCAGCGTTTTGCTCTATATCTGGACTACACAGCCTCTAGTGTCTGTGTGTATTCTGGAAGCTGTACATATAACTCCACTTGAGTGTGGGTCCTCTCTTCTTCATGAAATGCTGGTCATTTCACTGCTGCCTCTGCAGACCTCTATCTTTGAGACTGGTAACTATCACATACCCAAAACTACGTTCCCCCTCTCTTCCATGATTTCCTCTTATCTAGCTTGTATGCTTTGAAATGTGTGTGTGTTGCTCTTTTATTTCTCTTTTAATAAAAAACCTTTCAGGTTGCACATCTGACTGATTTATTTTGAGAGTTCTCAAAGGAAAAGATCCCCATATACATAGGTGGAGAATCCCAGTTACTCCCTTTTGCTCTGTCTCCTTAAAGCTAATTCCCCCAATTAAATAGGAGACAGCCTCTTTGGGTAATTTGTTAGATTTTTATCTGTTAGTCTTTAAGGTGCTATAGAATCCTTGTTATTTTTGCAAGAAGAGAGTAACACAGCTGCCCTGCTGGGCTTTAGAAATGGCAACTAAAAAACATTGTCAACCACAACCTCTGTGCAAAAATAATGCCAATACACCACAACAGGTATGACTCTCTTCCTGTATCTGGCCAGGTGTAGAGGAGAACCTGTGCAAATTTTATCAAAGACTATATGTATGAACTTCCTATCATTGATTCAAATGTAAAGAATCCAATAGAATTTGCAAGCCTGAGTATGAATTTGCAGAACAAGTCATACCTTCAGGGACTTACTGAACAAGTGTATCTAGTCCCCACAAAGCATGTGGCACACATAGGCTACATAGATCTTCCAGGAGATACTGGTATCACAGGGTGTGAATAAATGGTACACTGGGCACAATAAATGAAGCTGTACTTGTACACAGATCCCAAAACTAAGCCTATTCTGTATCTCAAGTTTAAATATTTAATCCTAATGTATAGACATTAGCTATAGTAGTTTCACAGGTGCATGCACAGAATGTGGAAAAGAAAATGTTGGGGGTGCACAAATGTTAAGCAATTTAGCTAAAAAAACAAATGTAAGCTGATTTGGTCTTTTAATTTAAAAAAATTAAGTCTGTGCTCTTGCTGGTCAGCAATTAGTGGTTTGAAAGTCCTAAAATAACTGTTTTAAATAAGCCCTTGGAAAGGCAGTGTGATGGACAGACTGAGTCCGCCTCTCTCTAAGACCAGCCACTGAGAGTGGATGGAATGTTGAAAGAAGGGAACTTGAAAAACAGCAGTTGAAAAAAAAAAAAAGGAAAATAATTTTTATGGATTAAAAAAGTTCTTACTACAAGGTATCATATCTAGCCTCGAAAACAAATATATATACAATAGCTGAATTTACAACCAAACTTTTAAACTTTTCTATAAACTATAATAAAAATTTCTACAGATTACAATAGATACATTAGTTACAACAATATGACATATAAAACAGATTACAGATTACAGAAAAACAAGTTAGGGGTTTGCAGCAGACAAGTAGACAGTTTAAGCGCTGAAGTGAAAAGAGGATTTTCTAGTTCTATCCCATGGTTTGAATACCTCCTATCGAAACATCTGATGGACTCCTCAGTTATATGAAACAAACTTAAAAGACTTCTTACTGAGTTTAAACAACTGATACTTAATTACCTGCCTGGTCAGAAAGGTCTCTTTTCAAAGACATATACTTGCTTAATGCAACTCACTATTGAGAAGCCTTTATGGTACCAATTAGCATGGAATAGAGATTGTAAAGTTTATATTAATGATTCCAATGGGGAAAAAATATGGAGATCTCCTACTTACGGATCCAAATCTCTTATAGTACAATTGCTTGCATATAAAGTTATGACTTGCTGGTACACCACTCCCTTGTGGCTGCATAGGATAAATTTACAAGTTTCCCGTAAGTGTTGGAAAGGTTGTGGAGAGATAGGGTCTACAATACATTGTTGGTGGACATGTCCTTCAGTAACACAATTTTGGGAGAAAGTTCTATATCAGATTGAACTAATGATTGGATATCAGATTCCTAATAAGCCTGAATTGGTCTTAATTGATCTGTGGGATTCTTTGGTGATCCCAGAAATTCATCAATGACTTATAATGATATTTCTTATAGCGGCTAAATGGCTATTAGTTTTGTATTGGCAAAAGTCCCCCTTGCCATCGGTAGATGACTGGTACCTGAAAATCTGGGAAATATTTCTGATGGATAATATTGCTGACTCCATATTTCTTTCAGACCCACACTCAGGTTTTTTCAACATGCTGGACAAATGGCTCCCTTTCTTAGAATATACTGCAGATAACACTATCTACCAAAGTCATTCAGCCAATTCATTGTACTACAATATCATAACAACTTTGTAACTTTATATGTAATGACTTCCTTGGGTGGTTAGATGCTTTCTTTCCCCAGATATTCTCAGTTATATCTGTATTTGTTTGTATTGTTTAAAGTTGTTATTGTAATATGGATATGTCACACTAGTTTATGTACTAGTATCATTCCAAATGCTTAATAAATAGTTTAATTTTTATTTTATTTTTTTTAAAAGAGTTTTTCTGACTGAGGGGAACTATATAGAACATCTGCTTGGAGCAGGCTGACAATACTAAATTTGTAACTAAAGGATCCCAGTTGTAGGTACAGGACCTCAGTTCAAAAGTTCAATGGAAGTGAAATATTGTTTCTTTAACTTATTTTCCTCCATATTTTGCTCTTATAAATAAAAGTTTCTTGTTTTGATTAACCCTGTGGGCTGTATGTCTAAGGGGAAGAAGCACATTCACACACAATTTAATATATATGTCTACATATATAATAGGATATGAATGAATGATGGCAGTGAGTGAGTGGAATAGTTCCAGGTAGTCAGCCACTTTGGTCTGAAGCAGTAGAACAAATTTAGAGACCAGTGGCACATTTAAGACCAACAAAGTTTTATTCAAGGTATGAGCTTTCGTGTGCACGCACACTTTTTCAAATACATTGGAATGGAAGGTAAGGTTCAAACTTATAGACAGGGGCTGAACAGCAAATTAATATCTAACATGATGAAGATGTTTACGATATGCAAAGACAAAACTAAATAACAAGCTAAGGTTATAAGGTTAACAGTTGTAAAGCAATAAATATGTCAAAATAAGACTGAGACTCTCCATTCATTCCTCTCAGGCATGGAGGTCACTTAACTGCATTTTTTCCCCCTTTTTTGAGGTGGCTGCATTGTTATGTCAGCCAAACATTCCAATATTCCTTGTATTATATTCAGTATTCTAATATACTATTCTGAAAAAGAAATACACTATATAGGATGTATAGTTCCTCTGAATGAGAATACATATGTGAGGACTGAATGAGTTAACATATGTAATGAGAGAAGAAACCAATATCGCTCTTGAGTCCTGGGGTTTTTGTTCTAAGTGTTATAATAACTTTTAATTCAGCAGTTTCCCTTTCCATTCTGTTCCTGAAGTTACTTTGTAATAAAACAGCTACCTTCAGGTCACCCATTGGAATAGTGTTTGGTTCCCAACCCCAATAAACTCTTTGTGAGTGAGAGCTGATTATTAAAGGGGGCTGGGTGGATGTCTCTGGGAGTGAGAGAGAGAGGGGACCTGAGGTATGAAATGGTCATGACTTGGTCATGACTCTCTGTAGATTTTAAAAGGGTCAAGAAGGATGATGAATGTGTGAGTGGACAAGGGGTATCACAGGCAGCAAAATGTATCCCTTAAAAAGAACAAGGCAATGGAAACATATTGGACCAGTCTAAAAAGAGATTATGACCAGCAAGAAAAAAAAATAACTATTATGAAAAATGTGCGTTTAACTGTAATTGGTTGTGGAAAAACTAGTCTGTTGCTTTAGAAGACTATACAATTATACAATTAAATATGAATGTTTTTTAGTGCACAGACAAGAAAAGCTGGGCAGGATTGATGTGAAATGTTAATTTTTGACATTGTTAAAACTTCAAGCAGCAAGACTTCCATATCTTACATTGTACATCTGAATATCATCTGCAAGCAAACACCTGCTTGTTGTTCTTTGCTGGTGGTTCACTAAAACACTTCTGAGAACAGTTTTATTTCAGTAACTCTATCCTGGAGAGAAAATGGCACAAATAAAATGCCATTCATTCACTGCTTTGAAAAAAAGCAGCTAGTTCATTCTGAAGTGGAAAAACAAGTATTCACAAAGTCTGCATCTCACAGAAGTCGTTTACTGTATTACTGTCAAGAAGTCCAATTAGCTATAACCTGAATGACTTAAACCACCTTATTTTAAAAGCTCAGACAGAAATGTTTTTTTCTTTTAGCACATTTGTAAAGCATCAGAGAAATATCTTAAGGGATATTTTATTTTATTTTACAGATTTTATTTTTCTTTTACAGCTGTAGTTATCTCCTTGATCCAATTATTCTCTTTTGAGCCTGGTAGGGATGCTGTATTTGGGAAACAACTAGCACACACACAGAGGTTAGTACCAGGTGCCACTGCATGCAGAAGATAGATTAACCACATTGCATTTCTTGATGTCACCATGGATAGATAACCAAGGAACCCAGATTGACAAGTGTTTCCCTTTATGAGTCCATTTTAAACTTGCATTTTCAAAACTCTTAATAATTCGCAAGCAGCTAAGCCTTGTTGTTTGCAGTGGCATTGTTCAGGAGAGCATTTTTATAAAGGCTATGCTATGATGTAAAGGTTTAAGAAGATTTAATAAAGGGAATGGGACTGTAGGTTACAGTACTGTGCATAGCATAAATGAACTGTTTGCCATATGTATTATCTTGCTCTAAATACATTGTTATCTGTGTAATTCAGCCTTTTGACATTGCTAATATATCATGTCTACTTATGCTTTGTTTTCAGATTTCTGTAATTTTAGTCCTGTCTGAAATTTAGTCTATTGATTGCACCAGTTTACACTGTATAATGTACCTTGAGTCTCGATGACAAAGGTGGACTATAAATAACTTTTTAAAATGACATCTATAGCCTACCTTTCTCCTGAAAAGGACTTGGAGTAGGTTACAATTATTGTTAAAATACAGCAGGTTTTTTTTTAAAAAAAAATCTGTACATACATATAACATATTAGAACAACTTCAGATGACTGGATAACCTTTATCTATTGGAAAGCCCCACTAAATAATTTGGTCCTGCACTGCTATTGAGATGCTAGTAGTGTGAAGGCCTTTCTGACCTACATAAGAAGGCTGTTTCACCATAAGGACCAAAGGTTGGGGACTCGTCACCAGTATCCACACCTCTGTCTCTTTCAGGGACTATGAGAAGAGCCATGATATTAGAGCTGCTGTAATTAAAACTTTGTCTCCTTTTGTGTTACAGGGTGACAAATAAGAAGTGTTTACAACTCCCCCAGAAAAGAACCTGATTGGAAATGCATATATGCAATATATTAAGGATCACACCATACTTTGATATATGGAGCTTCAGGAAAAGGTTTGACAGGCAACTGCTACTTGATGAGCTATGATTGATTGTCTTTATAATAGTATCTATGCCTATATTTCACCATAATTCCCAGAGGGCACAGCCATTCTCTTTGTTGAGAACAGATCACTGAGTCTCCATGTGTGGGTGAGCAGAATGAATGAGGAGTAGTGAGAAGGTAACTGTTGGCAGGTGAAGAAGGCAAGTGTAGAGTGGCAGATGACCAGCAAGGGATGACAAGGGGGGTGGGGAGTAGGCCAGCTCAGCCTATTTGCTCCATTTCACCTCCAGCCAGTTTACAAGGAACTCATTTCCATTGCTTCCATTTCTTCTAACAAGGCAGCAAACAGCACCAGCATTATCATTCATGGACCTTATTCCATTTGTGGAAGGTATTACACATACCTTCTGGGATGATCCAGTGGCAATAGTAGGGGGCGGGATTTCAAACAAGCCAGAGGCTATCTCTGTGGGTTCCCAGGGCAAGTGTACACAAGAACGAGACTGCTGTTAAAAATAATTAAAAAATTTATTTAGGAAATATTAATAAAGAGAAATTATTTCCAACACATTACTTTGAAACCAATCAGAAAAGAAAATAACAAAGCTAGCTTCAACTACCAAACACTTTCAAGAACTGCGTTAGGTGGCACAAATCTTAATTTCGATAGAAAGGCCCACTCCTCCACATGCAGCCAGCTAGGTGACCTTGGGTCATTCACAGTTCTTTCAGAGCTGTTCTCTCAAGAGCAGTTCTCTCAGAACTCTCCCAGCCCCACCTACCTCACAGGGTGTCTGTTGTGGAGAGGGGAAGGGAAAGGAGATTGTAAGCCTCTCTGAGACTCTGAGTGGAAGGTGAGGTATCAATCCAACTCTTTTTCATTCAGTGTTCTCTACATTTCTAGCAAGTGCAGGTCATAGTCTTGGCCGACAGTCCATGAAAATCTCCCTACTTTCAGGGCCTCAGTTCAGTTTGGTGTAGTGGTTAAGTGCGCTGACTCTAATCTGGGAGAACCGGGTTTGATTCCCCACTCCTCTACTTGCACCTGGTGATGTGACCTTGGGTCAGTCACAAGTTCTGGCACAGCTGTTTTTGAAAAATAGAGCAGTTTCTATCAAGAGCTCTCTCAGCCCCACCGACCTCACAGGGTGTCTGTTGTGGGGAGGGGAAGGGAAAGGAGTTTGTAAGCCACTCTGAGACTCCCTTGGGTAGTGAAGGGTGGGGTATAAATTCAATCACTTCTTCTAGTTTTTGGCCCAGCATATCAGGTGATGACGATATCCAATCAGATCATGTCTCCAAGAGAAGCCCCTAGAAGATTACCTCACCACTCCCTGTCTTCCCCCTCCCATCACAGATCGCAGGCTCCCATGAGAAGTTAATTACTAAGCTTCCATCTTTGGCCTTGAAGGTGATAAGAGCTATGCCAGCCAAAAAAACCAATTAACACCGCCTCTAAGCAATGCAGGCCAGTTTGATGTAGTGGTTAGGGGTGTGGACTCTAATCTGGGAGAACCAGGTTTGATTCCCCACTCCTCCCCGTGCAGCTGCTGGTGTGACCTTGGGTCAGTCACAGTTCTCTCATAGCTGTTCTCTCAAGAGCAGTTCTCAAAAGAGCTCTCTCAGCCCCACCTACTTCACATAGGGTGTCTGTTGTGGGGAGAGGAAGGGAAAGCTGATTGTAAGCTGCTCTGAGACTCCTTCAGGTAGTGAAGGGTGGGATATAAATCCAATCTCCTCCTCCTCTTCTTCTCATCCACATTAACCCTTGAGGGAGGCTGGGGAAGGGCTTTGCCTCACAGGGGATATTCAGGTATGCTGCTTTGTTGCATACTTCTGCATAAGGAAAGCAGAATTGCTCCCTAAATGTATTCTGGATGGTCAACTGAAGGATGCATGAGGGGGGAAAGTTACACGTGCTTCCTAAGGCGTTTTCATTTAAGGTCTTTGCAGAGCTATCATCAAGTGAGGATTTCACTCACATGCAGTAATTATTGTCAGGATTTATTTCCTGACCTGCCTGTATGCCTAGTCAAGTTACTCTCAAGGAGTGCCTTTGAGGTTTGCAGCTTTTATTTTCTTTTTTACAATTAATTTTCCCACTACATGTTAGTAGGTTGGCCCTTTTTTGGAAAATACATATGGCTTTATAGTTATTTTTGGTGCATAAACCCTAGAGGCCATCATTGGCACAGTCAGGGCTCTTTTTGTAGCAGGAACTCCTTTGCATATCAGGCAACACACCCCTAATGTAGCTAATCCTCCAAGAGGTTACAGTAGCCCCTGTAAGAAGAGCTTTGTAAGCTCTTGGAGGACTGGCTACATTAGGGGTGTGTCACCTAATATGCAAAGGAGTTCCTGCTACAAAAAGAGCCCTGGCACGGCTCTACAAAGCTGGGAAAGTGAATACTTGCAGCAAGCTGCAGCTTAGTTACATGATCTAAATTTGTTTGTTTGTGCTGCCTTTTTTAGCTAACCGATAAGACATCAGGATCAACATCTACGATTGAGGTTTGATGATGTCAATCAAAGAAACTCCAGCTCAGTGCTAATCTGTGCATGAGTTTTAATTCATGGAAGAATGAGCAACCATTCAAATTACTGAAAGATGTTTGTATGAAACTGAAGGAGTATTTTCCTAATAATGAAGCCATTCTTGACCAAATTTCTTATTGAAGGGTGTCTTCCTCTCCCAGAATTCTACCATTTAACTCTTGAAAGTAGATAGTTGGCCTGAAGCTGTAAGATTGCTTTTCCCTTTGGTTCAGTATGTAGTCTTAATGAAGAGCCACAGCCTCAAGGAAACTTTCCTTCTAAACTAGCATGCATTGTTCATCCATATTGTTCATAGTGGGGTAATGTTCTTTGTTTTTTTCATTAAGTGCTGTTGTTTAGACAACAAGTACTTTTGCTTGACAGTGGACACACACGATTGACAAGAAAACAAAATAACCAGCTGTGGAGATTTAACCTTGATATAATCAATATGTCCCAACCCTACCCAAAACCCTATTTGTTATCATTATTATCATTATCAATAATTATAACTAACCTGTTTCATACAAAGACATGGTACAAAACTTTCTGTCATATTCAACTAAAGATCCCAGTAATCATTGGCCCTGGTCACACTGGGGGAAAAGGTGCGGCTGAAGTGCGGCTTTTTAGAGCTGCATCAAAAGAGATGCACGGCAGTGGGATCAGACGGATCCCCCCAGCCGCCGTGCAGTTGCTCCCCAGCATGATCAGATGCCGGGGGGGGGAGCCACAGACAAGAGAATGAGGCGAGCCTGCTGCACATGCCCAGGCATGCGCAATTCAACAGAGCCTGGGAAGCTGTGCAGAGAGGGGCACGACGGTGATCAGACACCTGCCCCTGCTGCACGTCAACCGGTAGGTAGTACTCTTTTGGTGCTACCTTTTTGATGCACAGTTTCGCCGGGACGGGACGGATCGAGAACAGATGCGCTCCACTTCCCAGATGTTGTGGTATGATCGCATCCACTTGATGCGCCCCCAATCCGTCCCTCTTGCGTGGCAAATCCTCTTGTGTGACCGGGGCCTTTCTGTGGGTGAAATGAGCTATTTCTGTTGAAGAAGAGACACAAGTAGGGTTTTGCAACCTGCTTTTCTCCACCCTAAAGAGTCTCAAAGCAGCTTATAATTGCCTTCCCTTCTTCTCCCCGCAACAGGCAGCTTGGGAGGTAGGTGGGTCTGAGAGAGTTCTGAGGGAACTTTGACTGGCCCAAGGTCACCCAGCAGGCTTCATGTGGAGGAGAGGGGAATCAAACTCAGTTCTCCAGATTAGAATTCACACCAACTCTTTTGAAAAAAAATGGGTGATTGCTTATATTTCGATAGGAACCTATGAATATAAGGAGAGGCCAGCTGGATCAGTCCAAATTTCCATTTAGCGGAGCATGTGCTGCTAAACAATGGGGCAGCCAACTTCCTGTGGGAGATTTCCAAGCGAACCCTGAAAGCAACAGCCGTCACCTGTTTGTTTTTCACATCTGCTGTTCAAACACATAATGACTGCAAACATGGAGGTTCAGTTTAACCATCATTGCTAAGACCTGTTGATGGAAGGATCCTCCCTGAATACATCAATATCTGTTCTTCAATAAGAACAGATTCAGGTGTGGATGAACCTTTTTTTTAAAAAAAATGATGGTTTTATAAAACAAGCTCTAGGAAGTATCACGTTAGTGGCAGCAGTTGAATGTTTTGCTGAAGCAATTAATGAATATATTTCACAGATAAATGGCTATTCTTTGTGAACAAGTTCTTGTGCATTAACGTTTTCTGTTACATGTAGAATTTCCTCCTACCTAAATGTGATTCTAAGGTCTGGTAATGAACAGGTGAGAATAGTCAGGAAAGCAACTGTGAATGCCTTAATAGTTTGCTGGTTATGGGGTGGGTTCCCCGTTAAGTAAAAGTGGGAGTCAGGTGGTTTTTTTATCTTTGTGCAATTATGAATGTACTGGTGTTTAAAAGCTTTTCTTTGGTTTGTTCTTCACAGTGCCATGTGAAAAGCTGTAAGAACAGAACACCAGAAAGGAGCTTGAAAGTAATTATTTATAGAGCAACTTGGAGTTTTCTCTTTATTGGCTCTGTGACCAATTAACAACTTGAAAGACAGAGAATCAACAACATCCTTCAGCTGTATCTAGCTTTCTGACCTCCACATATTCTATTTGTAACAGCATCGGCCAGAAACTACTAGACAAACTCTCCACTTTACTAGTACAAGCTATTATTCAGGAAACTGAGTTTTCTGATAGATCCATCTTTATGTAGTTCAGATGGATTTGGGTGTCCATTGCCAGGAGAAAAAGACATTTTTCAGACTTTATGTGTTTGGAAAGGTCAGCTACAAATATCACATTTTGTGTATGGTTTCATATATTTTAGCCAATATTCCTTGCTTTCCCCTGCAGAACATATATCTACAGTGTGGATTAAAACAGGATCCATCACCACAACACAAAAGACATTCTTGTTTTGATCCTAAAAACCCCTTCCACTAAATCAGGAGCCTTGCTGCAGTCAAAGGAGGCTTACTCTGGTAGAAGGAGCCTTGTTCAGTGGGAACAAGCAGGGAGATTCAGTAGGGGGTTGTAGTGCAGTTCTCTAAGTATACATATACTGGGGTTCTTGATGCAGCTAGTGAAGTGTGGCTTTGGTTAAGGTCTCCAAATATACCTCTGACTCCTTTGCATTGCCTATGTGTTTGTTCAAAACATATTTTTGTTTCCATTGGCCAAATTTTGATTTCTTTTCACAAAATACTGAATACCATCTTAAAGTGAATATGTGCAGAATCCTACTCAGCTCCACAATATGTAATCTGAAAACCCATAGAGTACTGCAATAGAAGAAAAGACTGAAGGTCATAATTTTAAAATAATTTATTAAACAATAGAAAAAAGAAAAGGTTTATCACATGGATATTCATGGCCCTCATAATTTCATCCTCAATAGGTTTACCTGTTCTCCTTAAGGATGCAGCAGCCTCTGATCACACAACAGGCTGACCAGACATTCTGTGACATCAAACCAAACCAACCAATGTCAACCAATAAATGACATGAGAAGATCTGATGCAAGACCCCAATAAGATATGAGATTAAATTAGACAATGGCATCAAGAGGGGCACAGACAGGGAAGAAATAGACTCCAGAGAAGTTTAAAAGAGTACATAATCATTTAATTCTATATAAATTGGATTGGGCATAAAATAGTTTAAATCCAGAAGGTAGAGAATACAGTACCATCAGCAGGGAAGTTCACTGCCAAGTAGCCTCACATTCAAGGAATTTTTAAAAGAGTGGCAAAAAAAATGACACGGGAGATTTTATCAATAACTGATGCAAAGCATATTAAACAGTGTTGTATATTCAGAGGTAAATAAAATAGGGTTTTTTTCTCTAAAGTGTGTTTGCTTTCCTGCAGGTGTCTTCACTAAGTAAAGATCACCTTGAAGGAAAGCATGGATTTCCTAAGTTTTACTGAACAGAATTATACTTTGAAACAAAATGATACATCAGAAGAACTTCCCACATCCAAGGTTCTGATTTCTCTTACACTTTCAGTGCTGGCTGTAATGACAACTGTCATCAACTCTCTGGTGATGACTGCAATCATTGTGACACGGAAGCTTCATCACCCTGCCAACTATTTAATCTGCTCCTTGGCTGTCACTGATTTCCTGGTTGCCATCCTGGTGATGCCCTTCAGTATTGTCTACATTGTGAAGGAGACTTGGATCATGGGTCAGGTGATGTGCGACATTTGGCTCAGTGTTGACATCACCTGCTGTACCTGTTCCATCTTACATCTGTCAGCGATTGCTTTGGATCGCTACAGAGCAATCACAGATGCTGTGGAATATGCCAGGAAGCGGACACCTAAGCATGCTGGCATCATGATTGCAATTGTGTGGATCATTTCCATCTTTATCTCAATGCCACCACTCTTTTGGCGACACCAAGCAGCCAGCAGGGATGATGAATGCATCATTAAGCACGATCACATTGCTTTCACTATTTATTCCACATTTGGAGCCTTTTACATCCCACTGGCATTGATTCTGATCCTTTACTACAAAATATACAAGGCAGCCAAGACTTTTCATAGAAGAAGCGTCAGCCGGGTTCTCAAAGAGGAAGTCAACGGACAGGGTCTCCTGGAAGCAGGTGAAAAAAGCTGTAGGCTAACTTCATCTGCATCATGCACAAAAGATGGTACAGCCAACCCTTCAGCAGATTCTGAGAGAATCCACATCTCACTCCGAAGCCCCACCTCTGAGTCCAAGAATGAGAAAGGCTGGAGGAGGCAACGGATTTCTACCACAAGAGAGCGAAAGGCAGCAACTACCCTTGGCTTAATTTTAGGTGCCTTTGTCATCTGCTGGCTGCCCTTCTTTGTGAAGGAAGTGGTTGTTAATACCTGTGAAAGTTGTCAGATTTCACCAGAAATGTCTAATTTTCTGGCATGGTTGGGATATATCAACTCTCTTGTTAACCCATTGATTTATACAATCTTCAATGAAGACTTCAAGAAAGCTTTCCAGAAACTTATCCGATGCAGGAGTTATCTCTGAAACAAGTGTATTCCTTGGACAACTTGAAAACTGGTGTTCGAAAAAAAAGTTCTGTGATAGATTAATAGTTTTGCTAATGATGGAATATTATCCAACTGTAGTGGAGAATTTGCCAGAATCCATAGACATCTAGGACAACCCAGAAGGTTTCAGGGACATTGTATGCTGTACACACATACCCAGCACTGATACAATATGGTGAGGTTGTTGCCACCAATGGCCTGCCTTGTGGTTTGGGGAAATTAGCTAGGCAGCAGGCAAGGCCACAGGGGTACAGGAATCACACACCACTTGTATACCAAGGTCCGGTACAGTAGGAAAACTCCAGATTTGAAGAGTAAATTAAATAGTTTTTATTAAAGTATTTCCCTAAATACAAGCACACTAAACATTCAAAAGAGCAAGCAATACAGAACTAAGAAAGCAGAGGTGGTTAATAGTGAATAGATGGGTCGGTTACTGGGTAAAACAACCTGTCCAGACATGCAGAGGTCCATGAAGAAGGGACTATGGCCTAAACCCAAAGGGTTTAGGGGTGGACTGCTAGTTGGCATCAGGGCAGAGGCACACACACTGAGGCCTTGTGTTCGCTGGGATATACCCATTAGAAAACAATGCAGACCAATGGGCAGCCCTGGGGGCTGGTCTCAGGTGGGAATAATAGATTACCTGGGTCAATGATGAGTCTCAGGGGTATGTGACATCAGGATAGGCAAGGCCAAGATGTGACCAATGAGCTCTCAGAGAGACAGAGTCTGTCTTTAACAATAGAAGCCAGGTGTTGTATGACAGTACTGGGGGTGTTCATTGTGAAACAATAGAGTGGTCCGGTGTTTCCCTAGTACCAGACAAAAGGAGTGATGTTTCTTAATGTGTGGCAGGATGAACCTGAATGGCTGACCATTCACTAGACATGGAGAGTTAATGTTTCCATGACAGGTCTGGCATAGACGTAAGAATGCAGATAGGTGAAACAGGAGAGGAGGATGGAAATATGCAACACACTTCATTCATGACAATAGCACAGACCAGAGGCTTTTTGTCCCTGCCTGCCAGTACATTTGACAGACAAAAGACTAGCCATTTGGTCAGTGGAAGATGCCTGAGGCAAGGGCAAAGACTTGCCCATTCTAGTCCTCTTTGGACTAAGCTGACAGGATAGATGTTGGGGGGGGGGATTGCTTGCATGGAGGATGCTTGGCAGTGCAGCCAGCATGGAGAGTCTTCACTTGGTCTGAGCTTTCTCAGTCAAGGTGTGGTTCTCCTAGCCTCCCAGCAAAAGCCACTGTTTAAGCCAAGCTTAGCTTCATGAGAGCACTGCTTGTGGAGGTGCAGAGGTTGTTTTTGGGGTGTCTCTCTCTCAGGAAAGACCACCCCTGGTTCATGGCTGAGGAGACTGGCTACAAGCTAACACCACAGCAGTGTTGGGGGCTCAAGTTCTGCATTGCCTATAATATTCCTGAAACCTTTATTTTATTTTAAAAGCATGTTAACCATCTTTATTTCCAAATGGAACCTAAAGCAGCTTTTTAGAAGACTTTTCAGAAAAAGTAGAACATGTTGGATGTAATAAATTCTAATGGGAGAACCTAGTCTCTAGAATTTCAGATTCTGTAGTGTAAGGCAGATGTTCAGAGGAAATCTGGGCAAAGAAAAATTCTGCTCCATTCAATTATCTTCTTAAGCTTTTAACTACTCTAGCTGTGTTTAAGATATGGCTAACTCAGTTTTTATCATTATCATCCTACGATCGTGATCCACATGCTAAGATGTGGTCTTCAGTCATTATATGTATCGGAGAAATGAAGAATTACATATATAGGAAGGCTTTATCAGATGAGTGGGAGGGTTTTAAGCACACACATGTTTTAATAAGCAGTTCTTCAAGAAAGCAATTTCATGCGTTCTTACTTGGCAGAAGTTGCATAAAACAGGGAGCACAGGAACTGTCTCTAGGAAAGGCAGGCATCTGTTTTCCGTGATGTCTTTTAAAATTAAGAAAAGGTAGACATGATTTCTCACTCATTAAACTAAGTATTACTACAGAGATTAGAACGGGAGGTCTTCTATCTAACATATTTATTTCTTTAAAAAAGTAATAATGAATGGCTTTGGCTTATAAAATGTGCAATGAAAATGGAAAACTGACTTTGTAATTAAAAGTTTAGCCTTGCCACTTCCATACATACACTGGAACAAAGTAAAGGTCCCTCATTAAGCTACCATATTCTTCAAGAGGTGTATGAAACTGGGTATCACAGCCTGGGCTAGCTAGCAGGGAACCCCTCTGACCCCAACACAGTTTGGTTACTCTGTGGTAAACAGCACTGCTGAGAATGGCAAAAGCTCGCCTATCACAGGACAACTGATGGGCAGGATCTTGAGGAAAACAAACACTTCATGTGTTCTCCCAGAGCTGATTTTCATGACTGCATAAATGGTTCAATATTGTTTCTTAAGCACATAGGGAACTTTCAGTTTGTATACCTTCCAACATTTATCAGATTTATCAATTTGTTTATATTTATTTATTTCTAACTGGATTTACTAGGCCACCCTTCCCTAAAAATAGGACTCAGGGAGGCTTACAACAGGATAATATACATTCTCAATATAAAACTAAATTTTAAAAAATCCAGTAAAAACTAGAAGGTAAAAACAGTGGCTGAATTCAGACTGGCAGTTTGTAGTGGGAGTCAGTCGTGGCAAAAAAAAAAAAGCCCTGGAATAAACTGTTCTGGGTTTTCCTGGTCACACAGGGCCGACAGATGCAGGAGCATACCAGGAGGAGGTGCGCAGGAGCGTTCAGACTGCTGGCCCAGAGGCGTGGCTGTAAACGGCTTTTGCCTCTACATGTGTATGGGCACATGTGCACTCATGTGCAGAAGAAAAAGAAGAAGAGAAGAGATTGGATTTATACCCCACCCTTCACTACCCAAAGGTGTCTCAGAGCGGCTTACAAACTCCTTTCCCTTCCCCTCCCCACAACAGACACCCTGTGAGGTAGGTGGGGCTGAGAGAGCTCCTGACAGAAACTGCTCTTTTTCAAGAACAACTCTTATCAGAACTACGGCTTGCCCAAGGTCATCCAGCCAGGTGCAAGTGGAGGAGTGAGAAATCAAACCCGGTTCTCCCAGATTAGAGTCCGTGCACTTAACCACTATACCAAACTGGTGAAGAGGAGGAGGAGGAGGAGGAGATTGGATTTATACCCCGCCCTTCACTTGCAGTCTCAGAGCAGCTTACAAACTCCTTTCCCCTCCCCACAACAGACACCCCGTGAGGTAGGTGGGGCTGGGAGAACTCTAGCACAAACTGCTCTTTCAGGAATAGCTGTGCCAGAGCTTGTGACTGACCCAAGGTCACATCAGCAGGTACAAATGGATGAGTGGGGAATCAAACCTGATTATCCCAGATTAGAGTCTGCACACTTAATCACTACACCAATGCTACCCCATTGCACCAGCACCACATTGGGTGGTAGAGCGGAGCATAGCCAATCCAATCACTGCTGCTTTATGCGCGGAAACACCCGGCACACACTATAGAAGTGGGTTGCTCCTGGCTTTTTGGCTTCGCATTCACACGTTCAGGAAGTGGAGTAACGCGAGATAAAGGCGCGCTCTGGGATTTGCTACCACTTTTGTCAGGTATCTTTTTAACTCAAGAGCGAAGCGGAACAGCACGGGTTGCCTATGGGTGGGGAACACCAGGCAGATGTGCCTGTGTGAACACCCCCTTTAATCCACTTGGGAAAAGCGGCTGAAAAGTGGCTATAGTGGGGCAAATTGCCAGTCTGAACTCAGCCAGTATATATACAATATATATAAGATGGTGGAGAAATCTTAACTCGCCAGTCTCCCTGGGGGGAGGGGTTATGAGGGATGGGGAATTATAGGAGAGTGCCAAAAGAAGCCCCATCACTGTCCTCAACCAAAAGCCTGGTGGGATATCTCTGCCTTGCATGCCCTGTGGAAAGGTAACAGCCTCCGAATGGCACAGATGTCTTCCAGCAGAGCATTCCACCAGGTCAAGGACAGTCGGACTTCTCTGGGGCCAGGGACCACCAGCAAGTTCTTATTTCCTGAGCATATTTAGAGTATTTATACCCTGTCTCTACAATCTGCTGGAGATAGGTGGAAATAGGGTGTCTCATGTTCTCATATACATTCCTTCTCACATCATGGATCATTTCTATTACACACTACTGAAGAATCCTGACTGCTGTTGATTATATACTAATATCCAATGAGCCCCAGGCTCGTGTTCGTTCTCTCTCTCTCTGTCTGTCTCTCTCTGTTTCTGTCTCTGTCTGTCTGTCTGTCTGTCTGTCTCTCTCTCTCTCTCTCTCTCTCTCTATATATATATATATATATATATATATATATATACACACACACACACACACACACACACACACAAAACCTTAGCATTCATGTATCTGCATCTATGTATATGCAAGCACTAGCCTTTTTTAAAAAGGCATTCTTAATTTTTTTGTTCCCAAGCAAAATAAAGACAAATCTGGAGAGTGATTCACCAGGGACAGCTACCATAAAATAGGGAGGTGGGACTATGCCTGATAAACAGGGACAGAGGGAGTGTGTGCCATTACTGAAATGATAAAACTGGCACTACAGATGCTCAGTAATCAGGGTACAAGCTGCGGTACTCATATTTATTATTTAAAGCACACACATGCAATTACACTCTGATTTTTTTCTTTTTCTTTTCTTTTTTTTTTTTTTTGAATTTTTTTATTAGCTTATTGGGGGGGGGTTATTAATCAAGGCTCTGATCCTGTGTACATTTTCTTGGAAATCAGCATCCCTCACCACAGTGATGTTGACTTCCAAATAAACACACAAAGGATCAGGCCATTCCAGCATCAGAGCTGCTAATAATAACAACTCAATTAAATAGTCTAATAGCACCTAGAAAGACAAGCATGAAAAAATGGCATTTATTGTCTGACCCATTAAATCATTAAAAGTCCTGGAGAAAGGAAAAGGCAAGTGAGATCAGGCTTCTTCAGAACTGCACAACCAGTTCTATGACCTGGAAAAAGACACTGCCCATATACACATGATGATGGTATGAAACAGGCATACCTTGCTCAAGGAGGCCACAGCTTTATCAACTATGGCACCTTTCTGCTTCTGACCTTTCTTTTGGCCGTGAGCTATCATTCTGCATCCTGTCATTCAGCCACTGAGGGGAACAAAATCAGTCAGTACACTTTCATTCATTGGCTGCAGCTACTCCACCATCATGGAGCAACTACTATTGTAACTAAGCCTGAATCAATTCCTCACAGCTTTGTAGACATTACCGTAGTACTTTCAAAAAATCCCCCAATTTTTTACACATTACCCATCCTTTACAGATAATCAGGTTTAGAAACTACACTGAGAATGCCTGTGCAGCTCCTAGACCTCCTCTCCCATGTGACATCTCTTTTCTAGTTTCTTTTCATTAGGTTTCTCTACACCACTCCATCCTTGGCTAAAGGTAACTGCATTGTCTGGGACTCATAATCTCATTTTTCTGCTATTCTGTCTGGAAGACAAGCCACATTTAGGGGGACCCATCCCAGCCTAAGAAACACTATGAACATATGACGCATTCCCATGAAAGAGTTCACCCAAGTTCTAGTTTTGCCTGTGTTAAGCCACCTTTCAAAACAACATGATTCTTTGGCTGCCAGTGTCTCTTCTCATAAGCAACTGAAACTATAGCCTGCAGGCTTCACAAACTGAAAAGATGCCTATAAAATACTATAAAAAATACAAGGTCTAGCATACGGCAACCTACCATCACATACTTCAGTACAAACAATCCTACGCATGCTTACTTAGGTGCAATACAGTAGAACTTCTGAGTAAACCTGCATAGGATTGAACTACTTGATATTTTGCCATTCCTGTGAGTCATTGGTCTTTCATCCAAAATATTCTGGCAAAGAAATCCCACAGCATCAGTTGGAATTATACTCCCTAAATGGCTTTAATTATCTTTCATACATACAAGCTTGGATCCTGTGGTAAATCTCTGTTAACAAAAGCATTCCTATCAGAGAAATTGGACTTCCTTACCTCCAGCTCCTGCTACAGTCTAAAATGATCCCCAGAATGCTGCTGTTTGGGAACAAGGTATCCTGAGGAACAGCAGGAGAGGGAAGCCAGGGGTTTGCAGCAGGACAGGAGAAAGTGCAAAGTTCAGTTCTCTTTCCATTAATGGAAATGTACTGCAGAATCCAACTCACTTTTGTGGACAGCAAGCATTTTTTTTCCAAATATGATTTTGGGTTGAGGCGTAATGTGTAAATCTTAAGATTCTGCTACCTAGGCAGAAAAATAGCAACTTACACAGTGGAGGTAGGCTGAGATCATATTGAACAGTATCAAACTGGCCCAGCGTTGTGATCGATCACTCATTTATCCACTGCCTTTTCTGTGAAGCTTCTTAATGGGTTGAGTAAATCATCTGATGATGCTGATTGCTAAGAGCAAAACAATGTTCAGGACATTTAGGGGGTATTGCTATTGTGTTGTATGTAAATATTGCTCCTATGCAAAGTTAACTGAGAACATATTGCGAGAACTGCAGCCAGTAACTGCTTCTTCAAACTCAGCAGCCACTGTGTTCTTGCAGTCTATTAAGCTGCAAGAAAGGGGGGGATTGGCTGGCACTTCATGTTATTCCTGACTCCAAATAGTGACCATGCATTTGCATTTCCGAAAGGACAATTTCCCAAAGAAAAGGATCTCGATGTGATGTGCCAGATGAAGGACTTGTTACAACTGTGTAGTGCTATCCTTAAACCAGTTTGTCCTAACTGGATGTTCCAATATGGGACTTGGAGCCAGGTGCTTCTTAACTCATGAATCACAGTGCTGACAATTGATTTCTATGGTCAGTTTTCATAGTGGTGGCTGAGTGCAAAAGTATTATATTGCCATTATTTGTAAAATAACATGGAGCAGAACCAGAAGGAGAAAAGGCACGGCTATAGGAAAGAAGCTGTTGAAGATCTCATGTCTATCTACCCTCAATGGCTCAGGTTCAGGAAATGGATCAATGTGTAGATAATAAAAGAGAAGGAAAAGGTGGTTTGTGCACTGCTTAGACACATATTTGGGAAATGCGGTGATACAGCTAGGAGACAAAAGTGGACTTCTTCTACTCTGTAGCTGAGTTCCTTCTTGGATATTTAAGATAGCTATAGAGCAGGATGTACTGTAATACTCTTTTTCAAAATCTGGTAAGTAGCTATTCAACACAAAAAAACCCACTTGCTGATTGGATGAGTTTTTTAAAAAATTGCCAATTGCCTTATGCTGGATGTGAGTCCCTGAGTGGGCCCAGGAAATTTGTCATGTCAGAAAACAGCACCAAGGAGGGTCTCTGGACAGCAAACTCACAAAATTGCCCAGACTAAGAAAGAAGAAGAGATTGGATTTATACCCCACCTTTCACTACCCAAAGAAGTCTCAGAGTGGCTCACAATCTCCTTTCCCTTCCCCTCCCCACAACAGACACCCATGAGGTAAGTGGGGCTGAGAGAGCTCGTTCGAGAACTATTCCTAAGAAAACAGCTCTGAACAGCTTGTGACTGACCCAAGGTCACACCAGCTGCTGCATGTGAAAGAGTAAGGATTCAAACCCAGTTCTCCCAGATTAGAGTCCACACTCCTAACCACTGCACCAAACTGACTCTCAGCCAAACAGAGCTTTAACCATAGTCTAGACTTTGGCCGAATCTTCATTTGTCTTTCCCACCAGTGTCCCAGCCTTTTGACTCCGTCTTCAAAAAAGCTGTCCACATTTGGTGTCATTTTCACACCTCAACAGTGATAGCATACTTTTGCACATCCACATGTTTATCGTCCTTTCGGGGCGGCTCCACTGTCATTGCACCTCCGCACTGCTTTAAAAGAACCTTCTCCAAACAACATTCAAACAAACAGAGAGAAAGATGGCGTCACAGCAGCATGCAACTGATTTAAAAATGCAAATGCAGATTTGACCTTCGGCAACCATGCAGCCACTGTCCAAGGCAGTTTCTCTAGCAAAGGAGCTAGTCATATGACAGAGACCTAGGTCTCTGTCTCCTTTGTCTCCTTGTTCATAACAAGTGCACATTACTAACAAGAGATTTTGCTGCCAGGTGGGTTCTAAGACTCTCAGGTTTCAGTGGTTGATAGGGATGGCCTTACTGTGGGGATGAAGGGAATGCCGACCCCGGACCAGTCGCTAAGCCTAAAACAAGGGTGTGATTCTAGCATGATCACCAGTATGTGATGGGATGCACTCTGGAAACTGCTACTGTATTCTTGAAATACATATGATCATGTCATCAAAATACTGCTTTTCCCTTTGAATGGGAATCACTCAAAAACACTTCTGTGGAAGAAAATAATGTGTCAATTTCATTTCTAAGAGCTAGTGATTGGAAAGGCAACAAAATTCTTTCAGGGTCAAAACAGGAGCATGTTTCTCCCCAACAGAATAAATTATTTTTGGAAGAACTTTCTGAAGAAAACGGTTGGATGGATTCTCCATCACTGGGTGATTATATTTTCTTGTATTTGTGATTTTTGTAAAGTTGCAGCCTTGATTCCTATACTATTAGATAGAATGCTGTACAAATGAGTGGGAGGGAAACTTTGACCTTAAAGTCTATGAAAATTAATTGATATTCAGCATTTGAACAATAGCAAATGTCCTGAACTTTCTTATTTTCATATAAGTCGATTGAACTTTTGCTAACTCAAAAATACTTACAGATGATGTCACCGTTGCAACTGGTCTGCTTTGAAGATGCCCTTTCATTAGCTGTCCATGGCCCAACAATCAACCATTCATCTTTTTTATCTTTTTCTCATATTTGGAATTGTGAAAGCTTCTGTTCACCTTTTGAAATTAGTTTGAAATAGCCGCAAAGAGCATCAGTATAAAGGTCAGAACTTTAGAGAAAGGAGGCAATTTAAAACAGCTGATTTTTTTACCTCTTTCTTCTGCCTTTTCTTCCCTGCAGGGTATCTTAGAATGACCCTTAGCCTCAGAAAGGCTCCATCCTTTCTTACCCAAGCAATCTTTTTCATTTCTTAAGCAAAGTTTGCACAGTTGTATTCTGCCTTATTGTGTATGGGTGTGAAAGTTGGATAATGAAGAAAGCAGACAGGGAGAAGGTTAGTTCATTTAAAATGTTGTATGGAGGAGAATTTTATAGATACCATGGACCACCAAAAAGACAAATAAGTGGGTTCTAGATCAAATCAAGGAGCTGTGGTGGCTCAAGTGGTTAAGACGCTGAACTGCAGGCTGTGGAAGGTCAGTAGTTCAGCAGTTCGAGACCCGGGTGTCACATGACAGAGTGAGCTCCTGTCTCTAGTTCCAGCTCCTGCCAACCTAGCAGTTCGAAAGCAAGAAATTGCAAGTAGATAAATAGGTACCACTTCAGTGGGAAGGTAACTGAACAGCGTTCCATGTGCCTTGGTGTTTAGTCATGCCGGCCACATGTCCATGGAAATGTCTTTGGACAGCGCTGGCTCTTCGGCTTTGAAATGGAGATGAGCACCACAACCCTAGAGTCAGATTCGACTGGCTTTTGAGCAAGGGAACCTTTACCTTTACTGTAGATCAAATCAAGCCTGACTATCCCTAGAAGCTAAAACAACTAAACAAGGCTATCATGCTTTGGTCACATTCTAAGACATTGGAAAAAACAATAATTCTAGAAGAAGTTGAAGGCAGCAGGAAAAGAGGAGGACCCAACATTTGATGGATTGACTCAATCAAGGAAGCCACAAACCCTCAGTTTGCAAGACCTGAGAATGTCTGTTAATAATAGGACGTTTTGGAGATCTTTAATTCATAGCACCACATATGGGTTGGAAGCAACTTGATGGCACTTCACACACACACACACAAACTTCTGCACATTATTATATAGAATTATGGCATCAAAAATGTATGACCATCTAATCAGAATATGCTTTGAGGAGATCACACTCATCCTACTAATATCACTGCCCCAGTATTGTTGTACATGCATTGTACTAAAAGTGTTTATATCCTGCAATGGGGGGGATGTCCAAAGGAAAATCAATCAGGTAATAAATAAGGTTAAAAATGAAAATCAAATACCAAGAACAGATGAAAAGTATAAAGGGAACTATCCAAATAGCATACAGTTGGCACAGAATCTAAATTGCATACAAATTTTACAGTAGCAGTAAAAGATCATTTTTCTATTAAAAACAGCAAAAAGTATAGATATTAATAGCCAAGAAAAAAAGATAGTCAGAAACAAGTGCAGTAATTGAATAATAAGAAGAGACAATAATGAAGTTGAACCAAACACTGATTGAAACGGAAATGCCTTCACCTGGCAAATGTGTTCAGAATCAGCCCCTTTGGTCCTCATGAGCCACCTGCACCTCTTGGCCAGCCTTTGATGCTCGCCTGGCTCATGAAAATTCACTTGGGGATGATTAGGCTAGCACAATCTGCACAGGCAAAGTATTAGGAAACCACCACAGACCCTGATATTTTCCCTGCTGCTTCTTGCATTTCTGATTTTGTGCTAAAGCACTCAACTGTGAACACAGAATCCTCCTCTACAGTCATACCCTAAGTGTCCTTAAGAGTTATGACCGCAATATTAATAAATTTAATCTTGGCAAGCAGCTTCAAAATGTCAGAAGGTGCATGAATGGGGATGCACAAACTCCTCTTATCTACAAATGAGGAAACCAATGCTTTCATAAAGCTCTGATGGCCACTGTGAGAGAGACAGACAATGGAGAAGGTGACAAGCATTGTCTTGCTTCCTGGTTGACTGTTGGCTGCTTCAGCTGCATCTGTGACCTTGAGGATGTCAGGATTTTGCACGTGTTATAGCTTGTATGCCTCTTCAACAGTTTGAATTCTATGAGCTGCATATCTACACATCTCAAGCACCAGGTCCAAGTTTTGTAGACGCCCAGATGTAAAGCATCCCATCTTTAAGCTTGTTCCAGTGTGTACCACTGTTCACAATTGCTGGGTTTGTCTTCCATGTGAACATCCAGATCTATAGATGTGTCTTAAATGCAGCACAGATGGATTATCCATCATATTTTCATTGCACTGGAGTGTCTCCATCAAAGGATAAGTCTTGATTTGCGCTTGGGAATGCTACCCAAATATAAACCCTAGATATGCCCCATCAATTTGTTTATTTGCTTCATTTATACCTTGCTTGTTTCCCCAGTGGGGACCCAAAGCAACCTACATTGTTCTCCTCTCCTTCATTCGGTCCTCACAACAACCTTGTGTGGTAGGGTAGACTGAGAGTGTGTGGGTAGCCCATGGACACCCACCAAGCTTCCATGGCAGAGTGAGGATTCAAACCTATGTCTCCTAGATTCTACACTGGCTGTTTGGGTATGAAGAATATACAAATGAAGAATTTGGGATGAAGAATTTTCTTTCAGCCTTGTATAACCAGATGCAACTGTCTTGATTCATTCTCTGTGTTTTTGAATCATAATGGACCCTGGTCTCCTTCGCATCTCTGTTCCTGCTTCTTAGAAAAAGACATCCTAAGCAAACAACCCAAAATGGTGGTGGTAATAGTGGTGTGGCTGGGGGAGCAACCAGTGTTCCTTTAATATGTATCGCCTTTCAGAACAAAAAACTTGGATGCAGCCAGTACAATTATACTTGGCCTCAACACAGGGAACATTTTGGATTTATCCAGGGGTTGGGCATGAGTCCAGAGAAGCAGGTCCTGAGTCCTTGGGCTGCTAGCAGACTGCACAATACAGAGGGCAGGTGGCAGAACTCCACCCTGCTGCTCAGACTGCTTCTGGCTAAGGGCAAGTGCCTGTCTTCAGCAGGGAATGAGGGGACCAAGACAGCACCTGAGGTGCTGCAGCTGAATTGCTGCTGGGGACAGCCACACAGTCAACATTGCAGGTGTATGTTCTCAAGGCCTCTCCCACCCCCCCCACCCCCGGAAAGTCATTGGCACAAAACATCATCCAAACAGGCCATGTACATATTCAGCCTAACAAAAGCATACCCCCAAGATGTAGTAGTGCACTTTCAATAGAGTATACCTCAAAAGTCTCATTGATGGTGACACAGGCAAAAATTTCCAAGGCTGAAGATAGGTAGGACACCTCCCAGAATTACTGAAGTTCCAGCCAAAAATTCTCTGGTTTCTGGCAAATGAGTAAGCCAGCTCACATACTCATTTCAGTGCCTTCTTTATTCTGCTTCCCTTGGACTGTGAATTTTAAAAGGCTTATTGCTGCTTTTTAAGGGGGAGAATTATTCCAAAAAGAATATCGGTTCCAGTATAAGATTGTATTACCATTCAAGAAGCTATCTACAGTGAAGCTGATCCAACTTTGATAAAGAGGGTGCTGAAACAAGTCTGCAGCAGCCCTGTAGCCAGAAATTTTGGCTGGTAGGGCAGGGGCCAGGGCACTGGGGCAGGGGAGCAGGAGACTTCATCAGATCACTAATTAGTTTAGTAGTAATCCAATTAGTGATCTACTTAGGCTGCTTGAATTAAGCAGGAGAAGGAGGAGCAGGAGGTGAGCCGGCTGGTGCAATCTGCAGCAGAGAGCGCATTTTGGCCAACTCCCCTTCTCCAGGCACCAGCAAGTGTCCAAATAAAGTTAACCAACAGCATGCCTTCTCTCTCTCTCTCTCTCTCTCTCTTTCCCCTTCCCCAGCAGCAGCAGGGGGGAGGGGCTGGGGAAGGAAGGGAAGGGAAGGGAAGGGAAGGGAAGGGAAGGGAAGGAAAGCCACCTTGCCTCTTCAGGTCAGTTTCGCTTACCTCGAATCAGTTGTTAGATTTAACAGCTGTTCCTGGGGGAGTGAAACTGACCAGAAGTGGCAGGGTGGCTTCCCTTTCTTTCCCCAGCCTCCCCATGGCTGTGGGGGTGAGGCGCACTGGGGGTGGGGGGATCTGGTATCATCCCAGGGTGGAGCAGGGCTCACCTGTGGTGGTGCTCTGCCCCCAAATGTCCCTCCCTGGCTACAAGCCTGGTCTGCTGAGAATTTTTGGTTGGACTTTTGGTAACTCTGGGAGGTGTCCTATCTATCTTCAACCTTGGAAATTTTTGCCTGCATCACCATCAATGAGACTTTTGAGGTATACTCTATTGAAAGTGCACTACTACATCTTGGGGGTATGTTTTTGTTAGGTTGAATATGTACATGGTCTGTTTGGATGATGTTTTTGTCTTTATTATTTAATTTGCATAATGCTTAAACAGATGACACAGTATACCTTATAGCACTGATAAATTTATTCAGCTTTCATTGTATTCAGTTGTTATTTATTGGTATTGTTACGGTTTGACTATTTCTGGCATTGTTATAACTGTGATTCTTTCATCTTACTGAGATATAACATAATCTGATGACAAATTACTCACTGATACATTTAAAACATGTTGTGTGGGGTTTTTTGCCCATGCAGAATACAATTTTGTTTAGGACTAAACTAGATTACACAGTGTCTCCTGGGGTGTATGGGCTCTTGAAAATGGCACCACTGGTGAGACAGGAGCCCCTCATCACAACTCACACTGTGGTCCTAAGCAGATCCAGGCCCTGCAGCATTTCTAAAGTAAAGGAAGTCTAGCACTAAAGTGGCAATGGCATGTCAGGTTCAATAACAAGTGGATCCAGTCATTCTTGTACAAAGAAAGGTTTTATTGGATAATCTTGCTAAAACCCACAGTAGGAGGTCATTGTCAGGAATGGGGGGGCGAAGCAATGCAAGCTAACTTATAGTGTGATGCAAAAAGCGCCTAGCAAATGAAATATGAGCGTGCACGCGGGAAACTCCCGGCGGGAGATATACTTCATGAACGGGAGACTACTCCCCCCCTCCCTTTGCCTTCCCAGGACTGGAAAATTCTCAGTAACACAAGAATAGCCCAAAGCCTACATTCAAGGCCACCGTGATAAGGAAAAGCAGCAGGGAAGAAGCTCCCACGTTTCTGCCTGCATAGCTACGCAAGCGCAAAGCAGGGTAGGGAACACATAACAATGGATTCAGTGAGAAACATCAAAGAAGCATTTCTGACATTCTGCCCTTCCCAAAATACCACCCACCCACCGCTCAGGAAGGAGAGAATGAAGAGCCCCCAGGTTTATTTGGGTAACGGGTGTGAAATTCCTTCAAGTGATCAGGTGCATTGATATCAGACACTTTCACCCACTCCCTGTGTTGGGGCCCAAAGTGTACCCATTCAATAAGGTACAGCAGTTGTCCACGAAGGATCTTAGAGTCCAAAATGTCAGCAATTTCATAGTGCTCCTCATCATCGACCATTAGTGGTGGGGGGGGTGCTGGAAGCTCAGGATGCCACTTAGTCGGGGGTAATGCTGGTTTGAGGAAGCTGTAATGGAAAATTGGATGTATTGCTTTAAGAGATTTAGGTAAATCCTGTTGCACAGTCACTTGAGTTATACATTGCTTTACTTTGAATGGACCAATATATTTCCAAGCAAGTTTCCGGGATTGTTGTGCCAGCTTTAAGTTTTTGGTGGAAAGGTAGACAGAGTCTCCCGGTTGCAGATTCCAGCCACCCGCCCTCTTTTTGTCTGCCTGTTTTTTGTATTGTGCTTTGGCCTCGTTTAAAGTTTCAATGATTAGGGGCCAGGACTCCTGGAAAGTTTTGCACCATGCTGTGGCTTTCCCACCAGTCTCGCTGGGCTTCAAAAACAGAAGAGGGGGGCTGTCATAATCCATGGCAGCTTTGAAGGGAGACATATTCGTTGAAGCATGCCATGAGTTGTTGTACGCAAATTCTGCTAGTGGTAATAAATCTACCCAATTGTCTTGTTGATAGTTAGTGAAACATCTTAAGTATTGCTCTAGGGTTTGGTTTACTCTTTCTGTTTGCCCATCAGTTTCTGGGTGATAGGCACTACTGAGAGCGCGTTCAATACCCATAAGAGTCATCAACTCCGACCACAGTTTTGAAACAAATTGAACCCCCCTGTCGGAGATTATTTTGAGCGGTAATGTATGTAGCCTGGCAATGTGCTGAAGGAAGGCTTTGGCCAAGACTTTGGCCGTCGGCAGGCTAGCAAATGGTATAAAGTGAGCCTGTTTAGAAAATAAGTCTACTACCACCCAAATGACTGTCATATGTTTGCTGGGGGGAAGATCAGTGATAAAGTCCATGGAGATCACTTCCCAGGGTTGGCTCGGGGTGGGCAAAGGCTATAAAAGACCTGGAGGTTTCCCTGGTCTAGTTTTGCAACGATTGCACGTTGGGCAGGATTGTATATAGAGGGATAAATCCCGTTTCATTCGGGGCCACCAGAAGCTGCGTTGCAATAGGTGTAGCGACTTTACATACCCGAAGTGCCCAGCCGATTTTGAGTCATGGGCTGATTGTAACACTTGGGCTCGGGTAGCTTCTGGAACAAAGATTTTAGTGCCCTTATACCAACAGCCATTTGCGCTACCTTCCACATCTTCCCGAGCTTTTAATTCAATTGCTTCTTGTTTAGTAATGTCAGTGGCAAATTGCTTTTCCCAGGTCGTGCCATGGCTTGGGGTTAATGATTGTGTTTGCCGGGTTTTTCGGGTTACTACTGCCCCAACTAGTTGTTCTGGGGTGAACATAGATTCTCTTATTTCTGTTCTCTTACAAAGGTGTTGGGGAAGGCGGGAGAGAGCATCTGCCAGATGATTAGATTTACCTGGAAAATGGTGGAGGGTGAATTGAAATTTGGAGAAAAACTCAGCCCACCGGAATTGTTTTGCATTTAGATTCCGAGGCTTCCGCAGCACCTCAAGATTCTTGTGGTCAGTCCAGATTTCAAAAGGTACCCGGGACCCCTCCAACCAATGCCTCCAGGTTATTAACGCTAAACGTATAGAGGCTGCTTCTTTATCCCAAATGGGCCAAAATCTCTCCGTATCATTAAACTTTTTGGACACATAGGTGAGGGGTTGTAGTTGCCCCTGAGCATTCTCTTGCAAAATCACCCCCCCCCCCCATAGCGGTATCCGATACGTCTACTTGGACCACAAATTTTTTTGTCTCATCAGGGTGTGCTAATATAGGTTCAGACGTGAATAACTGTTTTAGTTGTTCAAATGCTCCCTGACACTGGGGAGTCCAGTTCAAAGGGGCCCCGGGCATTGAAGCCTTTGCCCCTCTCCCTTTAGTCTTCAGAAGGTCTGTGAGGGGGAGTGCCACCTGGGCAAAATGAGCCAGGAATTGACGGTAAAAATTGGCGAAACCGAGAAAACTTTGGAGCTGCCGCCTGGTTTTGGGGGTTCCCAATCCAACACATCTTGGACCTTTTTGGGTCCATTTCTAATCCAGCGGAGGATATACGGTACCCGAGAAAGTCAATGCACTCCTGGTGGAATTCACATTTTGACAGCTTAACAAACAGTTTGTGTTCTAATAACGTTTCCAACACTTCCCGCATAAGGGTGGTGTGAGATTCTTGATCTGGGGTGTAGACCAAGATATCATCCAAGTAAACAACCACCCCCTTAAATAAGTAGGGGTGTAACACCTCATTGATTAAGTTCATAAAGACCCCGGGTGCCCCCTGTAATCCGAAGGGCATAACCCAATATTCAAATTGCCCCAGCGGGGTATTAAATGCAGTCTTATGTTCATCACCCTGCCTAATACGGACCCGAAAATAAGCATCACGTAAATCCAGTTTAGAAAACACTTTCCCCTTTGCCACCTCTGCCAGCAAGTCCTTGATGAGGGGCATTGGGTAGGCATTGGTTGCAGATACCGCATTAAGACCCCTATAGTCCGTGCACAGTCTGAGTCCCCCATCCTTTTTTTTACAGAACAACACAGGTGCTGCGAAAGGGGACGATGCTGGCCTAATAAATCCACGGGCCAGATTCTTATCGATAAATCGGCGTAGTTCTTCCTTTTCTATGGGACTCATGGCATAAATCTTTCCTTCTGGTAATTTGTGGCCAGGAAGGATTTCAATCGCACAGTCGGAGTTACGGTGGGGAGGTAGTTCGTCTGCTTCCTCCTCCTCAAACACCCTGGTTAAGTACCGGTATTCTTTGGGGATGCGATTAAGGTCCTCTGTGGCTAGGCAAGCCCGTGGAGGTTCATTGCATGGGGGTTTTCCCCACCCTGGGTCCCATTTATGCTCTGTACACTTCGGGGAGATAAAACGTACGCTCCCCTCTTCCCAAAGTATATAAGGATCGTGACCATGTAACCATGGGCTACCCAACACTAGTGGGAACTGGGCTTGAGGGGCTATCACAAACGAGCGTAGCTCCCAGTGCTCACCAATGCCTACTCTCAAAGGAATAGTCTCAAATCGACATGGTTCTTTCATCGGTGACCCATCCATTTGAGTAAAAGTTATTGGGTCTTTTAGATTGACAACGGTCGCCTCCAGCCCCATAACCATAGATGGGTTTATCAGATCCCTCCCGCACCCCGAGTCAATGAGGGCTCGAACCCTGATATGGGTCATCATCGCTGGATTCATCACAAGTACAGTCACAAAGAAGAGAGATGGGTAATTGCTCACCAGTTTAGGCGCCTCAGGGACCGGGTCCTGTTGTGTAGCGCCATTCACAAACAGGACCAATTCGTTTCCCTGCATCTCACTCTCCTCCTCCAGCATCATGGTATCCGCTTGGTCGGGGCTGGCGAAAAGGGCTCGTGTGCTGCGTGGTTTCGCTGTTCCCTTTCTTGGAGTAGGGGTTGGCCATCGTCTGGGCTCCTCTTGTGGTAGGGCTCTGTTGGGATCCCCTTTAGGACATGATGCGGCGAAGTGCCCCCTCTCTCCACACCGCAGGCAAAGGCCCTGTTGCATGCGCTGATCTCTCACCCCGCTCTGGGTGGAGGTTGGTCTGGGTCTGGTCTGGCCTGCCGAGAGACTCAGATGGTTGTTACCCAGGGATAAGTCCAGTTTCATGACACGCAAGCGGCTTTCAGCTTTTTCGGCCTCCTCCATCCAGCCTTGGAGAGTGCGAGGCTGCTGAGAGCTGAGGACATTGTTGCGGACATCTACTGCTAGTCCCATTCGATATTGTTGAGCCAGCACAGCATCAGTCCAGTCTCGAATTTTCACTGCATGCCTTTGAAATTCCCTTGAATATTCCCGCACGGTGAGTTTGCCTTGTCTGAATGTGCGAAGGAAGGCTTCTGCCTTCTGGGCCGCCCCCGGATCCTCGAAACGGTTCCTCAAGGCCCACATGAAGTCATCGACATTCCCCAGTTCCGCTGCCTCCAGATCATGAAGGGCTACGTACCAGCTGGTAGCACTCCCCGGAACCTTGAAGCGATAAACTCCACCTGTTGCTCCTCATCCGGGAACACATAGCCCCATCTCTGCACAAATTTCCCTACCTGCAAAATGAAAAAGGACACAGTTTCGGGATCCCCGTCAAAAGTGATCTCCAACATGTCCTTGGGGCGGATTACGGGAGGAACAGGGGCCATGATCGGTGCAGGAGCTGGCTGCGGGAGGGGCGCTGGAGCGGGGGGTTGAGGCGGAGGCAAAGCTGGTGGCTGGATAGGTCCTGGCTGCCCTGGCCTGGGTCCCGGTACTGGGCCGGCCGGTGGAGGTGGGGCCGGTGCCGGCTGGCCCGGCCCTGGGGCCGGTGGAGCAGGAGGTGGCTGTCCCGGTGCCACCGGTGATGCAGGCGCTGGTGCTGGTCTTGGTTGCGTCAGCGGATAGGCTCGAATTGCTTGATCCATCATCTGTGGTAGGGATTGCATTAATTTGCCCATGTCCCGTACCAAACGTCGGGTATCCTCTTGAATAGAGTCCATACGAGCCTCTGGATCGGAACCGGATCCTGTCCTGGGAGATCCTCGAGACATCCGTCCCTGGGGAAGTCCGAAGCTCCCTCTGGGATCCAACAGGCTGTCCCGGCTCTGGCTCCCCGGCATGGACCAGCTCGTCTGGGTAGTGTCCAACAGGTTCTTAGTCCAATCACGCGACCTGCGGTAGGTCACCCCTTTGTCCCACGGTGTTGGGGCTCCCGGCACATAGGGTCGTGGAATGGCTCCCCCCTGACTCTGTGTTGGCCCGGCCGGGCTATAGATTGGGAAAGTGTACGAAGCTCCCACTGTGCTGATCAATGGAGGGGTGACCAATCCTGCCGTGGATTGCGGGGTTGGCGCTGCCAATACCGAAGTTGTAGTCACTGGAACGATGGTAGTAGTCAGAGTGGTGATCACTGGAGTTGCCACGGTGGTGACCGGGGCCGTGGCTCCCGAAGTGGTAGTCACTGGGACTGCGCCTGAGGTTCCCCCTCCAGCTCCGCTCATCGTGGTAGATGGCAGAAACTGTAGGTGGGAAAATGATGGTGATTCCTGACAATTTCTGTCAGGTTCAATAACAAGTGGATCCAGTCATTCTTGTACAAAGAAAGGTTTTATTGGATAATCTTGCTAAAACCCACAGTAGGAGGTCATTGTCAGGAATGGGGGGCGAAGCAATGCAAGCTAACTTATAGTGTGATGCAAAAAGCGCCTAGCAAATGAAATATGAGCGCGCACGCGGGAAACTCCCAGCGGGAGATATACTTCATGAACGGGAGACTACTCCCCCTCCCTTTGCCTTCCCAGGACTGGAAAATTCTCAGTAACACAAGAATAGCCCAAAGCCTACATTCAAGGCCACCGTGATAAGGAAAAGCGGCAGGGAAGAAGCTCCCACGTTTCTGCCTGCATAGCTACGCAAGCGCAAAGCAGGGTAGGGAACACATAACAATGGATTCAGTGAGAAACATCAAAGAAGCATTTCTGACAGGCATCTCTGGGACACTGTATTGTCTAGTTTGGCCCTCTGATACCTATGTACTAACAGCCAAGTTGGCTAAATCTGCCGATACTTAAATCCAGTGATTGGACCTGGGAATGGGCAAGACAGATCTTTCTACGAACCTGAAAAATACCCTAGGTTTGAAAAAAATGTGAAATCTGAAAAATATTACATTGGAGAGGTTTAAAAAAAACCCTCAAAATGATAAAAGGAGCACCTATAGCTTTAAGCAACAAATTCCCTCAGTGGCTGTTGCCACAGAACCACAGAACCACAGTATTCCAGGCTTGGTTCTGTTAGTAAAAGGCTGGGAGAGGGGGCAGGGCCCTTTCCAGGCCTATTTTGGGGTTTGAGGGAGGGTTCATTGGTAACAGGCATTACTAGGGTTGCCAGCTCCAGATTGGGAAATTCCTGGAGATTTTGTAGTGGAGTCTGAGGAAGACAGGGTTTGGGGAGGGGAGAGACCTCAGCTGGATAGTATTCCATAGAGTCCACCCTCCATAGAGTCCACTCTCTGCCAATATATCCAGTGGGACAGATGTCTGTTGTCTGGAGTTTAATGTAATTCTGGGAGAACTCCAGGTCCCACCTGGATGTTGGCAGCCCTAAGCCTGCAGCAACCTCTACATGACTTGATACCACCTGACTTGCATGGCACAACTAAGCCTGCCTACTTGCTATTATTCAACAGCAGTCACCATATGAAAGACAGTGTGGTGTAGTAGTTAGAGCTTCAAAGTAGGGTCTGGAAGACCCAGGTTCAAATCCCCATCTTGATGGGAAAGCTCACTGGGTGATTATGGACCAGTCAGACACTTTCATCCTAACCTACCTCACAGGGTTGTTGTGTGAATAAAAAGAGATGAAGAGAATAATGTAAGCTGCTTTGGTTCCCACTCTGGGGAAAGGTGGGGTATAAATGAAGTAAATAAATAAAAAATACAGCAGGAGATGAGAAGCAGATAAAATGTAGGTTGGTGAATGACTGAGAAGAAGAAAATGAGTCAGGGAAAGGGGAGAGGATATGGGGGTTGCCAGGGAGAGGGAAAGAAGAAATAGCGTGGAGAGGGGGAAAGAGGGAAAAGTAAAGTGCCACCACACAAGTCCTTGATGGTTCCCTACCATCCAAGTGGGGCTGACCCAGTGGCTGACACTACACAAGTGGGTCAGTTTTCTTAGGCAGAGGCTGCCGGGAGGGAGAGCTTAAGACAGAGAGGCAGATAAAGGTTGGTTGGCCGTTGGGTTGGATGGAGATAGGGTTGCCAGTTCCAGGTTAGGAAATTCCTAGAGATTAGAGGGGTAGAGCCTGGGGAGGGTGGGGTTTGAGGAGTGGGATGGACCTGAGGGGCACAATGCCATAGACTCTACCCTCCAAAGCAGCCATTTCCTCTAGGGAAACTAGATGGGGGCTGCAGATCACCCAGAATTACAACTGCTATCCAGATGACACATCAGTTCTTCTGGAGAAAACTGCTATTTTGGAGGGTGGACTGTAGGCATTATTCCCTGATGAGGTTGCTTTCCTCCCCAAATCTCACCCTCTCAAGCCCTCAATTCTTCAGGAATTTTCCAGCCTGGAGCAGGCAACACTAAGAGGAACTGCTCTCTGTATCTGGGAAATTTGTTGTGATTCCAGGAGGTCTCCAGGCCACAACTGGAAGTTGGAAACTCTAGAAGTGAAAAAGGAAGCAGGAAAAGAGGAGAGGCTATGGGGGCTTTTGGGAAAGAGAAAGAGGAAGTAGTGGGGGGAAAGATGTCTCTCGTAGGTTCAGACTTGTGACCCATGTTTATTTGCTGCAGGGGGCAGATAGAAAATTTTGTTTATTTATTTGGTATATTTTTGTCCTTCAGGGAGCTCAAGACATCATTCTCCTTTCTTCCATGTATCCTCACAACAACCCTGTGAAGTAGGCTAAACTAACAGAATGACTGACAGACCCAAAGTTCGTCCAATGAGCTTCATGGTGGGATGGGGATTTTAAGCCAGGTCTCCCAGATCCTAGTCCAACACTTGAACCACTACACAGCACTATCTCACTGTTTAATGAATCCAGTCCAGTTTTAATTTATTGTCTTAGCCATTGGCCATAACAACACAAAATAAAACAAAATACAACAAACATTGTACATCAAAGTGGGGAAGTCCCTTCAATAACTTGCAGTAAGTCTTAAACTCATTCTTATCTTTTTTGCCGCCAGTGCAAACAAAGCCATTCTGCTGGTGACATGTGCATCTGTATCAGAGAGCAAAAAACCCACCAGATCCTAACCTTTGCCTAAGTGATTCGTGCCATACGCATCTCAAAATGTAATGCTCGACATCATCTACCTCACCCACACCACATTGGCATATTCTAGAGGCGGCAGGGGTACTCAAAAAGCGACCAATGCAAACCATTGAAGGTATGGAATGGAATCTTAGGGCAGTAAAAGCCCTCCTTATCTCCAGAGTAGTTAGCTTCTCAAGATACACCATCCTACAATGGTCTCTCTTAAAGTTCTTATACAAGGGGGTTGTATGGCAACTTACCACCGCCTGGCAGTTCAAGAGCCCATCCTTACTAAATACCCATTCCTTCAATTTAGACTTTTGATTTTCACCATCCAGTAAGTCATCGGGGATGGAGTATTTCAATAAAATAGAGTTCAAATGTTCATCTAGTCTTTTCGAGGATTTTAACAGCAACCCAAAACTTTGAACACCTAGGATATCCTGAGGTCGTTCTAAACATTTGCCCTGGCTTTCAGAGATACCATACCCAGTTCGGTCCTCATCAATGCCGCAGGGGAGCCTTTGGGTAAAACCAAAATCTGCCTCATAAAGTAATTTTGCACGGTTTCAATCAGGGACAGCAGCGATTCATCCCAACCCCAAATCTCTACCCCATACAACATTGCTGAAAGAATCTTACTCATATATAGTTTAACAACCGGGTCAATCATACCTCCACCTCCCCCCCCCGAGAAGTAAAACTTCAACAGGGCCCCTAAATTGTTCATGGCAGCGATCTTCAATTGTGCGATATGGGGACGCCAAGATAGGGTTTCTGAAAAAATAATACCCAGATATCTATATGTGCTACATTGCTCAATTGGTGTGCCAAGAATGCTCCAAACGGGTTTCTTGGGTCTTTTCCTAAAAACTAGAACTTTAGATTTGGCGAAGTTTATTTGTAGGGCTTCGGTCTTGCAGTACTCGCCCAATCTATTAAGTAACCTCCTCAAACCAATCTTGATTACAGATAGAAGGACCATGTTGTCCGCATACAAAAGAATTGGAACTTTGTATTGCCCTATAGTGGGTGGCATAAATTCACTACCTTCCAAACTGGCAATTAAATCGTTCAAATACAAGTTAAACAGGGTGGGAGGTTTAATGAATCAGAGCTTAATCCTATGCAGGTCTGCAGAATCCAGTTCAAGTCTTTACAATTGGACTTAACTCCCCAGAAAAGTGTGCCTAGTAGGGCACTGTTTGTTCAGCATAGTGGCTAAATACCGAACTGTAAACTATAAGGGCCTGGCTCAAATCTCACCTCTCTCAAGAACTCAATAAATCATGCCTCTATAGCTCAGCTTCAGGTAGATCTAGAATATGGAAACTATCATAATGACCTGCTTTACAAGGTTGCTGCAGTATCTACTGAGATAAAGTCTGCAAAGCACTTTTAGCATTCAAAGGGAGATATGTTATTTTTTTATAATGATCAAGGTAAGCACACTGTCATTTATGCAGCATACCACCTTACGAAGCTTGAAACGTATAAACTGCTTCCTGGTAACTATTACAGAGACACAGTTTGGATAAGAAGTCATAATTGAAGCTATTATGAAGCAAACCTGTCTTTCCATGGTGCTTCTTGCTGTCAAAATAATTTTAGAGGTCACCTCTAACAGAACTGATAAGTACGAGACAACACACCAGAGGTAAGTTCAAAAGTGATTTCAGCTTTATTTCAGCTCCAAGTTAGACCAGCTAGGACTAGACCAGCTAGACAAGAGAACAGTCTAAAAGTAGCAACTTATATACAATTCTGGCTGTAGTAGCCACGCCCACATACTGTGAAAGAACCAATAACATTTGTACATCATAATCAATCACAATCCAGGTATAAGGACCAATCATTTCACACCCTGATACCTAATCAAAGATGTTCCCTCCATAAGCCCTTTGATTGGGCAATACTGTGCAGCATTTCCGATCCGCATAATGAGCACCTGCTCACTATGCTTACCATTATGTCTCTGAGGACATAACAAGAACAATCCCAGATTATGTACATAAATGCTGTCATATCACAGCCATTTGACAGCAACCCCATCAAGGGGCTTTCAAGGCAAGTGAGAAGCAGAGGTGGCCTCTCATTGCCTCTGAAAAGCCTTCCTTCGTAGTCTCCCATCCAAATACTGACCCAGTTTAATTTCCAAAATGTGACTGGACCATATCATTCCACAATCCAAACCCAAATTAGTGCATGAATAAAGGAATTAACAATGGAAGTTTATTAAACTTTACCTTATCAAAACCCAAGAAGATAGATTCAGGTGGGTAGCCGTGTTGATCTGAAGCACCAGAACAAAGTTTGAGTCCAGTGACACCTTTAAGACCAGGAATTTTTTTTTTCAAGGTATAAATTTTTGTGTGCAAGCATACTTCTTATATCTGAAGTGTGCTTTCACACAAAAGCTTACACCTTGAATAAAATTTTGTTGGTTTTAAAGGTGCCACTGGACTCAAACTTTGTTATCAAAACCCAAGTTTCCCATTTCCAGTTTTTCTTCCAAACATGATAATGAGGATTAGGAATTGAAATTTTCTGCAGCATTTCCTTCATTAAACTATAAGGTTCACTAGTCTAAACTTCTGTTGAGAAGTCTGGACCATTTAGCCACTAATTCTCACCACTGAATTTAAACCAGTAGTTTTCAACCACCTCAGTTGTTCAGGATTCACAATTAATTTTGTACTGTCTTTCTCCTCTTTCTAGGATGGCCAAGATGCAAGCAGAACATAGCTCCCATAACTTAAACAGTTGTGCAGAAGAGGAAATTTTGGAAAGGCAGCTTCTCCTACCCCAGTCTAAAATGTTACAGCTGTCTCAATTCCTTCTACATAACTTTTAATCATAATGAAGTATGTCCTCCTTTGTATCTCCATTTTTGTTTCTTAAAAAAAAGAATCTTCCAGATGGGTATTTGAGAGCCAGTGTGGTATAATGGTTAGAGTGTTAGACTAACACTAAGACACCTGAGTTCAAATCCTTGCTTGCCATGAGACCTACATGACATTGGGGCAGTCATTCTCTCTCAGCTTAGCCTACCTCACAGGGCTGTTGTGAGGATAAACCTGAAGAGGAGTGAACTATGCCACCCTGAGCTTCTTGAAGGAAGAGTGGGATAAGAAACATCCTGTCCTATTATATAAAAGGGTAGTGATCTGGCAAGATTCTATGCTTGGCAAAATCAGTTCGCTCCCTGGTATGTCTCTCAGAATCTGTCCCTATCCACTAGCTGCATTGCCTGAGTTCTCTCCCACCCACTGCAGCCTAGGCCACTCTTCTCTGATTGGGCCAGCACTTCAAGCTCATTTGCATATGGAAGCTGATTGGACTTCACTCCATTTCACACCTCAAACTCCCCCCCGCAAGACAGCTGGAATTGTCAGTTGTTTATGCAACCTGTTGTATTCTGAGGTGAAATATGTCCTCACTCACAACACTTCCCCTTCAAAAGAAACAAACCCAATAACACAACCATGCCACATCACAAAAAAGACAGATCATACCACAAGCAGAATACCACAAGGCAAAAAAAGCTCTGGTACTAATTCTGGCAGGGGACGCTGTGAGTGTAGAAAATGATTTATCGACACAGTGGAGAATCTTTAGGAATTGTTTGGTGCATTTACCATGGGGCACCCACCCAGAGCCTCTGGCATTTTCTCACTCTGCTGGCATCAAAACCAATTGAAAGCAAAATAGAGATATGGAGACTTTTCCATCCTCCTTTGCATCAATTTGTCTTTGTTGGCAATGACAACCCTAGGCCTGGCTGCTTGCTCCTGTTCAGCAGGAGCATTCCTATGGAAACTGCCTGGGTGATTTCGGACCAGCCGGAGACTTTCTGCCTAACCTGCCTTACAGGGCTGCTGTACAGATCACAAAGCCAAAAAGAAAGAAGTAAACTGCTTTGCTCCCCGCTAATGAGAAAGACAGGATTTTGCCTAGGAAGAGGCTGCTGAGAGGGGATGAGATAAAGTTGCCAACTATAGGTATGGAAATTCCTGGAGATTTGAGGGGTGGAGCCCAGAGAGGGTGAGGTTTGAGGAGGGGTGGGACCTCAGACAGGTACAGTGCCATAGACTCCACCCTTCAAAGCAGCCATTTTCTCCTGGGGAACTGTTGTTGCCAATCTTGGCCCAGTGGCCATCAAACCATTCTCTTCCACCCCCTGCTGTGCAGCTGTCTTTCCCCTAGGGTTGCCAATCTCCAGGTGGGACCTGGAGATCTCCTGCTGTTACAATTGATCTCCAGATGACCAAGATCAGTTCCCCTGGAGAAAATGGCTGCTTTGGAGGGTAGACCCTGTGGCATTATACCCTGCTGAGTCCTTCCGCCCCCCCCCCAATGCTGCCCTCCACAGGATCCACCCCCCAAATCTCCAGGTATTTCCCTACTTAGAGCTGGCAACCCTACTTTCCCTTCAGTGCCTGTTGATAGGCAACCAAGCTTGGTCCTGTCACCCCAGTTTGTTAGGGCTGGGGGCCCTGATGGGAAGGGAAAGGGCAAAACTCTTGCTTCCACATAAGAAATGCTTATGTTTTGTCACAATATGTATGAGATGCAGAGATAGCTCAACAGTAGCAAGGGGGTAGAGTTTGAAGAAGGAACTGTGGAAGGAGTTTCATCCTGAGAAAGTGAGCTACAGGGCTTGCAGCATATATGGACAATTCTACCTAATAAAACACACTGTTATGGTATTATGGTTCCCAACTTCCTGGTGAGGCCTGGAGATTTCCTGCAATTACAACAGCTCTCCAGACTAAAGGGATCACTTCCCTGGAGACTATGGCAGCTTCATTGGATGAACTGTATGGCATCACATCCCTGCTGGGCTCCCACCGCCCCAAATGCTGTCTTTCCCAGGCTGTGCCAACTCCAGGAATTTCCCAACTGGATTTTAGGAGATGTATTTTGAAAATGCTTTTATTTGTTATTTTCTGACCTGCACACACACCTGAATGGTGCTAGAAAGTGTCTTTGGTTTGGGAGAACTGTGTGCTTTGTTTGATGTGACCACCTGCACTAGAAAGCTGCCTGTCTGTTTGCACCTTTCATGCTAATGAAGTCACAGACACACACATATGCATACATCTACCCAACATGCACTGGGAACAAGAAAGCATCTCCATCATGGTCTGCTAGAAGGATGTTATAAACGACAACCTGTCCACCATTGAGGGATCTGAATTCCACATGTAACCCACAAGATGCTTGGCATTTACATGTGTTAAGACTGTTTCCTGTTTGTCACTTGGACCAAGCCAGAGTCATCTGCATTCTTAAGGTTTCCATGACAAGCCATCTTTGCACCTTGGACCAAAAGGTTCCCCTTAGTAAAGGTGTAGACTTTCAATATTGCCCCACCTTAGTAGGAGGGTACCCCACATCCTATAGCCAATGGTATAGGGATGGGACGGACTGAGATACCCCAAAGCCAGCCCCCAATACTAGCTGATAAAAACAAGGTGCAACCTTTGTTCATGGCCTTGGCCCTCCCCTCCCCCTGTACCTACCTAAACTCTACTGTGCTTCCTTGGAGTCATGACCAAGGAACTCTTCACACGTGTTGGCTGGTCCCAACTGTGTGAAGTGAGAGTTTTCCTTTAGTAAGAACTTTGATCCCCACATTCTTCACTGTGGAAGGTCGAGCTACAGGATCAGATAAGTATCACGTGTATTCCTTTCCTAAACACCCTTTAGTTTAAAACCCCAAAATTGTGTTTCCATTTCTACTGTATCTAAAGGAACTTGTGTGTATGTGTGAGTGCATCAGTATTGTTTGTCTGTGAAACAAAGATATTATTCAGTAAAGAGAATATTTGATTTTACTAAAGAAACCTTGTCAAGTGTTCTCTTTGGGGAAACGGGTTCTCTGGACGAAGTTGCTTCCTCTGTATACATAGACCAGAACTCAATATAAGTTAGTCCAGCTACTGCGTATATAAGCAGTTCGGCTAACATGGAGTTGGCAAGCCTATTTTCTATGCAAAGACAGGTATGTGCATTTTCCCCACTGCTGTTGCAACTACCAACATGTACAGTGACAACAGACCTTCCATGTAGCAGGTTTTCTCATAAGAACATAAGAGAAGCCAATGTTGGATCAGGCCAATGGCCCATCCAGTCCAACACTCTGTGTCACACAGTGGCCAAAAATAGCAAGTGCCATCAGGAGGTCCACCAGTGGGGCCAGGACACTAGAAGCCCTCCCACTGTTGACCCCCCCCCCAAGCACCGAGAATACAGAGCATCACTTGCCCCAGAGTCCCTATCTATACCTTGTGGCTAATAACCACCAAAGGACCTCTGCTCCATATGCTTATCCAATTCCCTCTTGAAGCCGTCCATGCTTGTAGCCGCCACCACCTCCTGTGGCAGTGAATTCCATATGTTAATCACTCTTTGGGTGAAGAAGTACTTCCTTTTATCCGTTCTAACCCGACCACTCAGCAACTTCACTGAGTGTCCATGAGTGCTTGCATTGTGGGAAAATGAGAAAAGTACCTCTTTCCCTACCTGCTCTATCCCATGCAAAATCTCATAGTTTCCCTGTCTCTGCAGCAGCTATCCCCTCCACCACACCACCAAGGCCTTTTCAGTTTTTTTAAAAAAAGTTATCAATTGAATATTGCTGTAGCAATACATCATAACAATATATGTAACAGGTCCTCTGAATCCCCAGCTGTCATTTTTACAATTTCAGTCTCCTTCCTTGTAGAGATATGCCATTTCTCTCATAATGAAAGGGGCTAGAGACTTTTTAAAAGTTGATTTAAAAAAAATAGAATACTCTCTAGTGGTGGAAGGAGGAAATGGTTGCTTTGGGGGAAAATGGCTGTTTTGTGAGGAAGACCAGGAAATCTGAACTTTCTTGGCTACATGGCAGCTATTCAGGGTTATCTGTGATCTTTCCCAAAACTTCACAGCAAATCAGGTTTGGGAAATGTCAGAGAAAAGGCAAAGAAACTCAGAGGATGTGTGAATACACCACTGTGCTGTGGGGAAGCCGGAAAAATGCACTTCCCAACAGCATTGAACCCAGGGCAAATAACCCGTGTGGTTACATATGTTATTGCTGTATTGCTGTGTGGTCACATATGTTAATCACTCTTTGGGTGAATACTTCTTCACCCAAAGAGTGATTAACATATGGAATTCACTGCCACAGGAGGTGGTGGCAGCTGCAAGCATGGACAGTTTCAAGAGGGAATTAGATAAACATATGGAGCAGAAGTCCATCAGTGGCTATTAGCCACAGGGTATAGATGGGAACTCTCAGTCTGGGGCAGGTGATGCACTCTATTCTTGGTGCTGGAGGGGGCAGCAGTGGGAGGGCTTCTGGTGCCCTGGCCCCACTGCTGGACCTCCTGATGGCTCCTGGTATGTTTTGGCAGCTGTGTGACAGAGTGTTGGACTAGATGGGCCATTGGCCTGATTCAACATTGGCTTCTCTTATGTTCTTATGTTAAACTGAGAAGACACTCTCTTGATTGAATCACAGATAATATATGAAATGGGCCTAGCTGGTCTCTTTGCTTTGTGGAGATGGAGAATGAGGAATGAAAGCTATTAACAATTGCCTTGAAAGCTCCCTAGACATACGGGGATGGCAACAGTATTGGTTCCAGCACAAATGAGTCCCCTGTGAATGCTATTCTGTCACATAATGGAGGACACTGAGGCAGAGATTTCACTGGCCAAGGGGAGGTTGATTGATGAAAGGAATAATCCACTGTGCATTATTGTTTCTCTCTGCCATCAACCCTACGTCCCAGTTGCTAAGGTTACAACCTCCAAGTAGGGGTTGGAGATCTCCCAGAATTACAATACATCTCCAAACTACAGAGATCAGTTCCCCTGGATAAAATGGCTGCTTTGGAGGGTAGACTCCATGTCATTATACTCTGTTGAGGTCCCCCCCAAAAAAACTCTGTCCTTCCTGGGTTCCACCTCCAAATCTCCAGAAATGAAGGTTACCAGTTTCCCTGTAGGTGCAGCTAAAGCTGGGCAGCAGGAGGAAGTATCCAGGAGAAATGAGGGGGTGCAATTAGCATCACATGCAGTGTGAGGACATTGCTTCTGATGCAACCCAGTAATGACAGCATCATGCCAAGTGATGCTCTAGCATTAACCCAAACCTCTATCATTAAACCACAGAATTTTGGTTGAATGCTGGAGCATCATATACATGGCATTATGACATCACTTCTGGGTTGCTCTGGAAATGATGTCATTCCACCAGGATTCCAATCCCCCCAACAGAACTCCCCATCTCCCACCTGTTACCCAAAGAGGCAGTCTCCAATTAGTTGAGAGGAATTAGCTTACAAGATTGGGTGAGAGGGGGCAACCAGATCCGAAACACCAACATTTACAGGGAATAAACAGGCAATCTGTTCAAATTAGAGAGTGTTTTTATAACAAAGAAAATGGGGAAAGGGTTCATTCAGCAAAACACACAACATTCAATAGCAGGGAAGGCAGGGAGGACCAGGGAATAGCATTTTAAAGATCAGGTGATATTCACCAGTCCTGGAGAGGGCCACAAAAGCAGCAGATCTGGAGAGAAATGACCAGTGTTTCATTCCATAAAAAAGAGAAAGAGAAGCCCACGAGGGGGAATTGCTAATGAAGTCTTCCAGAGATGTTTTGTATAAGTCCTGAGTAATCCATTTGATTAAGTTATGAATTCCTTTAGCATAGGAGAAACACATCTGTTCTGACCATCTCCTGGTCTAATCAAAGTATATTTCTCTTACTTTCCCAGGGAGCTATGCAACCGCCATCCAGGTTTGAACAATGCCCTGGCCTGCCCAGGCCCTGGTAGTGCTTGACCCAGGCTGCTCTGAGCTTGAGGAGGAGTCTGGCTGCTGACACACCTACCAGGAATTCTCCAACCCAGAGTAGACATCCCTAGATGACATGCTTGCCTGGAAGGAGTCTGTGGTGGCTGAACCCAACCTTGGGGGTTATTTCCTTTTCTGGGCCCCACCTCTCATAATTGCATTAAGAGCAAAGGAGAAGCAATTTTTTACTACTGGTTTGGGGTGCCTTTTTTAATAACTGGAACCAAAATGTAATATTAACGAGAACAGAGATTTAGTTCTTTCATTTCAGTGCAGCTAAACTGGAGTAGTAGGAGATTATTGGGTTTTGTACATTGTGTAGACTGAACTGAGGAGAACATAAGAATCCTATAGACTTTCCTGATTGCTGTACATATGCCATTATAAACCTAACCCACAATGATTATTCCATAATTATACTACAAGAGCCATGACTTATCAATACTAGTGGGAGGGGCAAAAATTGATAGGAGTCAGGGGGTGAGGCTTGTGGCTTTCACTGAGGGCCACCCTACCTGTTTCCCCATAATCTGAGCACTTCCACAGGGTACTGAGAAAGTGACAGCTGATTTGGGGATCAGGAGGCTTGAGTGGAAGAGCAGAAATGGGGCCTTCCCGAGCCAGTAGGCACTTGGCAGTTTCAAGAGGATGCCAACTCTGGATGCCATGAGACCTCGCTTCTCCTTGCCTTCCTCCATTGGTCTTATCTGTCCTTCCTCCACACTGTCATGCTGCTCCTTATGCCTTCTAATTTCCATTTCTGGACTCATTTTTCATCTACAGGCCCTGACTTAGAGTTACCAACTTCCAGGTGGAATTCCCAGCTCCAGTTTAGAAAATTCCTGGAGTTTTGGGGGTGGAACCCAGGGAGTTTGGGAATGGGTGGGACCTCAGCAGGGTATAATGCAATACAGTCTATTCACCAAAGCACCCATTTTCACTAAGGGAACTAATTTCTGTCATTTGGGGATCAGTTGTAATTCCAGGAGATCTCCAGGCCTCATCTGTGTGACTGAACAACAACAACAACAACAACAAAACTACACCAGGTGGAGCCTGGAGTTCTCCCAGACACACAACTGATCGCCAGACTACAGAGATCAGTTTCCTTGAAGGAAACAGCAGCTTCATAGGGTGGACTGTATGGAATCACATCCTCACTGAGCACCTTCCCCTCCCCAAACTCCTCCCTCCCCAAGCACCGCCACAAAATCTCCAGGTAGTGGTAGCCACTTTACAACAATGGCTATCAAGCCCTCACCTGGATAGCCCAGGCAAGACTGATCTCATCAGATCTCAGAAGCTAAGCGGAGTCGACTCTGGCAAGTATTTGTATGGGAGACTTCCTTGGAATACCAGCATTGTAATGTATCCACTAGGGAACATGGGCTCAGGACAGCCATGTGTTCGGACTGGTTCTAACCGGTCCGCCATGTGGCCAGGCGAAGGGTCTGAGCTTCGCTCCTAAAGACAATGGACTGCAGGATCCTAGCCCCCTCCAATCAAGGAGCCGGCTGCACTGGCACCACCTGTAAATAGCGAATCACGGGGTGTGGTGTATGTTGGGGTGTGGGTTCCATTGGGAATAAAAGCTGGCCTGTGAGCCGGCTTCTCTTGTCTTGTTCTTCAACTAATAAAGTATGTGAGAGCTGAAATCACTTGTCAGTCACAGTACTTTTCAAGCATTCAGGCAGTGGGGGCAGGCTTTATTCAGCCACCTCTCTGAATATCCTCCAGGCCCCCAGTAGGGGCCAGTTACCAGAGGTCGTCATGACTTCCAGGTGTGCGTGCACGCACACACACACACGAAAAATACTAAAAAAAAAAACCACCAAAAAACCCCAATGACTATCACTTATGTAGTTCAGTCACACAGTTGAGCCTGACTACCACACAGTATAAAGGAAGAATATTTTCTAAATTAGGGTTACCAACCTCCAGGTGTTGGCTGGAAATCTCCTCCTATTACAACTGATCCCCAGGTGACAGTGATCAGTTCAACTGGAGAAAATGGCCATTTTGGACTTTGGACCCTATGGCATTATGCCCCATACCCTGCCCTCCTCAAGCTCCACTCCCAAATTCTCCAGCTATTTCCCAACCTGGAGCTGGCAACCTTATCTGTGGTCTGGATCCACAGCTGCTGGCCTTCACTTAACTGGCCTCATCATTTCCAAATATTGACCCCTTTGCCTCATTCCATAAAGTTCCTTGTTTTTGCTCTCAGTCCTCCAACCATGATCAGCACTGAATAGAAGGTACCTTCAGTTCATCTGTTCACATTTGCAAAGCAAGGTCCTTGATAACCCAGTGGAAAAGAGGGAGAATTAACCTTTCTGATACAGCTTTTCCAGCTTCAGTGACTCCCTTTTAATCCAAGCCAATTAAAATACAATTTTAAAAGCTCTGGGTCGGATTTGATAATAGAAGAGCCCTGCACTGGCACCACCTCTGGGCTCCCCGGCACCATAGAATTTGCATTTGAGGCTTGAGTCCACAGCAGGCGCCCTGTTGGATACAATTATTGTGCATTGCATTAGAAGGTTTTTAAAAGCACATAAGAGCAAAACATCATCAACTTGGAAATGTGGTTGGATTACAGTATTGTCTCAGAGGTTCAAACAATCTGTGAAAGGCTGCATAATTACCCAAGGGTGCCTTCTAATCCGAACAGAGGGGGGGAAACCAGAGCAGACATTTAATTATCACTAGTAAAAAAAAAAAAGTAGCTCAAATTTAATCCAATTTCCTCTCAATATAGTCAGTGTGCAATTTTAAGACTATTAAATTCTTAACAACAAACTGGTAGAAGAGAGCTTGGGAAGATTTTTCTAAAAAAATATGTAGAATTATATAGAAACCAAGTTGTCAGAGCTTTTTGTAAAAAACAGATTTTAGGCCTCTAGGGTTATATTTGTTAATTGAGCATACTTCATTGTGTAGTACAAGTAGAATTTCATTTTTATAGAAGCTAATTGCAGGGCCTTTTCATATGGGAAACCTGCTGCCTCACCATGCTTGCAATGTATCTATTTGTGTTTCAGTCATAACTGAGATCACCTTGACTGTTCTCAAATGAGAGAGATGAGCAAGCAATCCTATTTCACAACAAAGGAGAGGAAGCTGCAGACTGGTTACAATCAACATTTACAGCTGCTATTTTGGGCTTCATCTGCAGGACTTTTAAATATTGTGAGGTCCACACCAAACTGATTAGTTTGCTTCCTCAGTTCCAGAGAAAGTGAAGGTATTATTGTGCCAATACACATTATGGAGTACACAGTTTGAATCAGAGGTCCCCATCCTGTTTTGAATACCACATGTGAGTTATGGATTCTCCTCAGTTCCTATATATGTGGTGCCCAATTATGATCAAGACCATGGCACATACAGGGGAGGGGCTTCAAGCTTTCTTCCCTGTGCTATTTTTCCAAACTGAAACAGCCCCAATGGGATACTAGCTGCTGATTCTGCATCCATCTGTTTCCTTGCAGTTTTACCACAGCCACGTCAGGAAATTAATCTCCCTCTACACTGCATGCCACTTTCACTTTCTTTGTTCATCGGGTTTTGTGGTACCTTCTGCATAGATTTATGGCCATTCAGTGGTGACTTTGCAGTCAGTATGGCATTGCTCCAAGGTTTTAAACAGTACCTTTTCCTTCCTTCTCTTCTGATTCAAAGGGAACAAAAGCAGACAATTTGACACAGCTTCACCGATCTCTGTCAGTGCCCCTGTCCCTATTTTCCCTCTGTATTTATCACCTTGCCATGAAGAACTTGGCTCAGGCATACCAATGCAGGAGCAAGCGTTGAAAACAAAATAGATGGCAAGCTGACACTACCCAATGCAGAAATCAGAATCCAAGGCAATGCAATGAAAACAGATATTCCGAGGCAAGGGGGAACCAGGTCCAGTGCTGAGAAAATGTGGATCGAATGCCAGATGCAGAATGGACCACTATTTAGGGAAATTCCCATGTTTCCTGGGATGCATGTGGGTTTCCTTAATGGGGCCATTAGTACTCCCCAGCCTATTTGAGGCTGGAAAAATGGCAAAGTGGGCAGGCTGAAGCCCCATCTTTATGTGTGCAGTGGTCCTAGGGCTGCCAGATCCCCTGGGGAGGCAGGGGTTCCCCACTTTTGGGCCCCCATATCTGCCAGCCCGGATTCGGCCAGCGGGGGGAACCCCACCCCCAATGCATCCAGCGCACGGCAACAGGCCCGGCTTAGCAACGTCACCTGGAGGGGCATGTTGCATGGGGGAACAGACAATCATTTAAGGAAAAACCATAGAGTTTTTCCTTCAATGGTAGAGCATCCCCTGCAATGTGCTGTGTGTGATGACATCACTGCTGGGTGATGTCATTATGGCACATGTGCAAAGTGCATGCACTGAAGAGATCCTGGAGAGGGACCAGGACCCCCCTGCCGGCATGCTGGTAAGACCTGGCAACCCTAAGTGGTCATAAGAACATAAGAGCATAAGAGAAGCCAATGTTGAATCAGGCCAATGGCCCATCTAGTCCAACACTCTGTCACACAGCGGCCAAAAATACCACGTGCCATCAGGAGGTCCACCAGTGGGGCCAGGACACTAGAAACCCTCCCACTGCTGCCCCCTCCAGCACCAAGAATAGAGTGCATCACCTGCCCCAGACTGAGAATTCCCATCTATACCCTGTGGTTAATAGCCACTGATGGACTTCTGCTCCATATGTTTATCTAATTCCCTCTTGAAACTGTCCATGCTTGTAGCTGCCACCACCTCCTGTGGCAGTGAATTCCATATGTTAATCACTCTTTGGGTGAAGAAGTATTTCCTTTTATCTGTTCTAACCCGACTGCTCAGCAATTTCATGGAGTGCCCATGAGTCTTCTGAGAAAGGGAGAAAAGTACTTCTTTCTCAACCTGCTCAATCCCATTCATAATCTTATAAACCTCGATCATGTCACCCCTCAGCCGTCATTTCTCCAAGCTGAAGAGCCCCAAGCGTTTTAACCTTTCTTCATAGGGAAGGTGTTCCAACCCTTTTATCATTCTAGTTGTCCTCTGCACTTTTTCCAATGCTATAATATCCTTTTTGAGATGTGGTGACCAGAACTGTACACAGTATTCCAAATGAGGTCGCACCAATGATTTATACAGGGGCATGATGATACTGGCTGATTTGTTTTCAATTCCCTTCCTAATAATCCCCAGCATAGCATTGGCCTTCTTTATTGCAGCTACATACTGTGTAGACATTTTCATTGAGTTATCCACTACGACTCCAAGATCTCTCTCTTGGTCTGTCTCTGCCAGTTCAGACCCCATCAACGTGTATTTATATTTAGGATTTTGGCTCCAATGTGCATCACTTTGCACTTGGCCACATTGAACCCCATTTGCCACGTTGACGCCCACTCACCCATCCTCAACAGATCCCTTTGGAGTGCCTCACACTCCTCCCTGGTTTTCACCACCCTGAACAACTTCATGTCATCTGCAAATTTAGCCACTTCACTGCTTACTCACAATTCCAAATCATTAATAAACAAGTTAAAAAGCATCGGACCGAGTACTGATCCCTGTGGTACCCCACTGCTTACCACCCTCCACTGAGAAAGTTTCCCATTTATACTCACTCTCTGTTTCCTATTAATTAGCCAGTTTTTGATCCACAAGAGGACTTGTCCTTTTATCCCATGACTATTGAGCTTACTTAGGAGCCTTTGATGAGGAACTGTATCAAAAGCTTTCTGGAAGTCAAGGTAAATAATATCTATTGGGTGGTCCCCCTTGTCCACATGTTTGTTCACTCCCTCAAAAAACACTAACAGGTTAGTGAGACAAGATCTTCCCTTACAGAACCCATGCTGAGTCTGCCTCAATAGTTTTTGTTCATCAATGTGCCTACTAATTCTCTCCTTAATATCAGTTTCCACCAACTTACCCGGTATCAATGTCAGACTGACTGGCCTGTAATTTCCTGGATCTCCCCTGGAGCCCTTTTTAAAGATGGGAGTGACATTAGCCACCTTCCAGTCCTCAGGAATGGAGGCAGATTTTAAAGAAAGATTACATATTTTTGTCAGGAGATCCACAAGTTCACATTTGAGTTCTTTCAGAACTCTCGGATGAATGCCATCCGGGCCTGGTGATTTATTAGTTTTTAAATTGTCCATCAGTCGGAGGACTTCCTCTCTTGTCACCGCAATCTGGTTCAGGTCTTTCAAACCCCTCCCGAAATCAGTGCTTCTGGAGTGGGCAAACACTTCTCCTCTTCCACAGTGAAGACAGAGGCAAAAAATGCATTCAGCTTCTCAGCCATTTCCCTATCATCCGTCACTACTCCTTTTACCCCTTGGTCATCCAAGGGCCCCACTGCCACCCTGGCTGGCTTCCTACTTCTAATGTATTTGAAGAAAGTTTTGTTGTTGGCCTTTATGTTTTTTGCGATATGCTCCTCATATTCCCTTTTTGCTTGCCTGATCACAGACTTGCATTTTATTTGCCACAGCCTGTGTTCCTATTTATCAACCTCACTAAGACTAGCTTTCCACCGCTTAAAGGAATCCTTCTTACCTTTTACAGCTTCCATTATTTTATTTGTTAACCATGCAGGCTTTTTTCTATACCTATTTGTGCCTTTCCTAACCTGCGGTATATATTTTTTCTGAGCTTCTAGGATTGTATTTTTAAATAGTCTCCAAGCTTCCCCAATGGTTTTGACCTTCTCCACTCTTCCTTTCAATTTCTTTCTCACATGTCCCCTTATACCAGAGAAGTTACCCCTTTTAAAGTTAAAAGTGGTTGCGTCAGTCTTTTTGAGCAACTCCCTATCTGTACAAATGTTAAACTCAATGACATTATGGTCACTGTTCCCAAGTGGTGCAATCACTTTTACATCTCTCACCAGGTCTTGGGTGTTACTTAGGACCAAATCCAGGATCGCCTCTCCCCTGGTAGGATCTGTGACCATCTGTTCCATAGCACAGTCATTGAGAGTGTCTAAAAACTCAATCTCTTTTTCCTGACTAGAACTCATATTGACCCAGTCAATGTGTGGGTAGTTCAAGTCGCCTATTACGACACAGTTATTTTGTCTAGCCGCTATCTTTAATTCATTCATCATTTTATAATCCTCCTCTATCTTTTGATCTGGTGGGCGATAAACTCCCACAGTTAAGCCTCCTTTTGGACCCACTATTTCAACCCATAGCATTTCCAGAAGCGAATCCAATTCTCTTACCCTCTCAATCTTACTGGATGGTATACCCTCTCTGACATACAGAGCCACCCCACCTCCGACCCTTCCCCCCCATCCTTCCGATATAATTTATAACCAGGAATCACCGTATCTCACTGATTTTCCACATCCCACCAAGTTTCTGAAATACCCACAATGTCTATTTCCCCCCCCAACACCAAGCATTCCAACTCCCCGATTTTACCTCGGAGACTTCTAGCATTTGTGTATAAACACTTATAGTTTCCCACGCTTGTTAATCCCACAGCCTTCCTCTTGCTGCCTCGAGACCTTGCCAGGCAGTTCCTATCATTAGCCACAGTCTCAGTGGACAATTGTAATCCATTTCCTTGTACAAAAGTAATAGCTACCCCTTCATCTCTTTGAGATGAGCCATCCCAAACCAGAGACTTTTCATCTCCTGTCGGCTTTCCCCCATTGTTCAGTTTAAAAACTGCTCTGCCACCTTTTTGATTTTGAGCGCCAGCAGCCTGGTTCCTTCTCGGGACAAGTGGAGACCGTCCCTTTTGTACAGCTCCCTCTTGTCCCAAAAAGCAACCCAGTGCCTAACGAACCCTTCCCCCCTACACCACCGTCTCATCCACGCATTGAGACTCCTGATCTGTGCCTGTCTCTCCAGCCCTGCACATGGAACAGGTAGCACTTCCGAGAAGGCTACCTTGGAGGTCCTGGCCTTGAGTTTCCTGCCCAGCAGCCTAAATTTCTCCTCCAAGACCTCACGACTGCTTTTCCCCACATCATTGGTGCTGACGTGCACCATGACCACTGGCTCCTCCCCAGCACTATCTTCCAGCCTATCTAAAACACGCGTAATGTCCGCTACCTTCGCACCAGGCAGGCAAGTCACCATACGGTCAGTACACGGGTTCACCACCCAGCTGTCTACCTGCCTAAGGATCGAATCACCAACTACAAAAAGCCCCCTCCCGTCCTTCCCAGGGACGGTTCCTTGGTACGAAAGGATACCCATTCACCAGCTGAAGAAGAGGTCCCTTCTGAGGGCACATTCCCCTTATCCTCAGCATGGTGCCCCGTTTCCCCTTGACCCTCATGCTCCCTGGCAGCAGCTGGGCTGCCAGATCCAGAGTGGGACATATCTAACACGTCCCCGAGAGTCTTCTCCGTGCACCTAACTGACTGTCTCTGCTTCTCCAGGTCAGCCACCTTGGCCTCAAGGGAGTAAACTCGCTCCCTGAGAACCAGGAGCTCCTTGCACCGAGCACACACCCAAGACTTCTGACCAGTGGGCAGATAGTCATACATGTGACACTCCATGCAAAACACTGGATAGCCCCCAACCCCCTGCTGGCATTCTGGCTTCATAATTGTTTTTAAACAAATACTTTTCTATAACCCCCCTTTTAAAACCCTTTGTATTTATATGGTTCCTGTTGTAGAAGTCTACTTACCTTACTGGGAACCCAAGGAGCCAATGTCCCTGGCTTTCTGGCTCTTCCTGGGCATCTTACAGAGCCCCTAGGCTGAGAGCCACAGGCAAAGAGCCTCACCCTTCGGCTTGTGCCAGAGGCTTGTGCCTCTTGTAAGCTTCCTGCCTTAAATAGAAGTGTCCCCCAGGAGAGGGTGTGGCCAGCAGCTACTCAAATTCACCCAAGGCACTTAATGACAGGCAAACAATGACCCTTTCACACCCTAACTCGAGCAGCCAGGAGTCTGCTATTCAATTTCACCCAGGCACTTAATTGCAGGCAAACAATGACCCTTTCACACCCTAACTCCAGCAGCCAGGAGTCTGTTACAACTCACCCACACACTCCCAAATACACTCCCCCACACAGTACCTTCTCAGCTAAAGCACCTCAGCTGAAAGTAAATAAATAAAAAAAACACTCACCCCTCTGGCAGCTCAAACACCTTGCTCCTTCTCAGAGCTCAGCTGGGTCCTCAGAGTTCTCCTGAATTAGGTCCTGATCCTAATTCAGGAGAAATCACAACTCACATGTGATTGTGTTACATCTCTGATACAGGGTAGATAATCTGTAAAGAGACAAGCTACGGGCTACATTTAACAGCTGCAAAATTGGTACTGAAGCATGTGCAGGAAGGCCCCAAAATATTGCATCCTATGTACTATATGTATTTGCTATTGGGCAACAGATTACTGTAATTTATCCTGTGGTGTATAACAATTCACAATGTGGCATTTGAGGGCACCGTGACACCAACTGATGTATTTCTCAGTGGCTTCTTGAGCCTTAGGGCAAAAACAGAGAGTGAGGTTCAAGAATAATTCTGTTTAGATATGAAGCATTTTCATTATTTCATTGTTCAGATTGGATCTTGATCAGTTGTTGAAATCAGCTCTTTGTCAGACTGTCTTCGAATCCCTTTGTTAATTCCCATGGTCATAGTCAAGCAACAGGGAAACTTTATTTATTTATTTATTTATTTATTTATTTATTTATTTATGACATATTTATATCTGCTGCCAAAGCAAATCTGCTGATATATAGCTTCCTAAAACTATGCAGGTATCTCCTACTGGTTTCATAGTCCCACTTGCAAAAACATTTGGAATATCTGTCTTGCGGTCACTGACTTTCCTGGTTTCCACTTTACTTCTGATTGACAAGTCAAGTGACTGGTGACTTTTTGATCCCCCCAGGGGATACAACTGGCACACTTTAGGAGGGACTGTGGTTCAGTGGATGAGCTTCTGCTTTGCATGCAGAAGATCCCAGAGTTCAGTCTCTGGCATCTCCAGCTAAAAGGACCAGGCAGTCGGTGATGTAAAAGACCTGAGGCCCTGGAGACCCGCTGCCAGTCTGAGCAGACAATACTGACATTGGTGGACCACTAGTCTGATTCAGTATAAGGCAGCTTCATGTGAACTTGTGTGTATTCCCAGATAGGTCTCCTGATCCTACCTGGGAGACCCCGATGCAAGTATTCCTGATTTTCCATCTTCATTGACTTGGCTCTCCAGTCAGCCTGATTGCAGGTTCCTTCTTCTCCTCTTCACACATGCAGCTACACAAATGCCTCCACTCTTGGTGGCCCCATTAAGACCTTGTGACATTAAGACCTTGTGACATTTTTCCTCCCACCTCATCTCAAACCACCTTTACCTCAATTTTTGCACCTCTTTTTTCTCAACTGGAGAAAAAGTTGTTGAAACCCCCTTTTTTTAAAAAAAAAACACCCTTGTTACATACAAGAGAAATAAAACACAAAATCTTCTGCACACGGCTGAATATAAATAGTATAATATTTCCTTGAACCATCCCTTTCATTTACCAGTTCCTTGCTCTTAGTGTTTCCACCCACAGCAAGACTCATACAATAAATGAAGCAGGAGGGCTGGTTAAAATAGAAACATGCAGGCTTTGTTCTGTCAAATCAGTCATAAGAGAGGGGGAGCACAAGACTGTAAAGGCATGTAGGGAGTCTGAGAGCTTATGGTGCAAGGTAAGCAAAGAGAAAAATAAGGTTAAAGACTGGTGATCAAGGAGAAGGAAAGCTAACAGAACTATAAGAGGGAAAGAGACAATTCAGAAGAGCAAAACTCTAATAGCCACTCACCTTGCTGAGGTTCATTAGTTCTCTATGGGGGTGGGGAATGAGCATGTGTACTTAGGCTTCAAATCTAATTTGCACTCCTCACCCTGTGTCATGTTGGCACTGCATTGGTCTCATGATTCAAAGATGGCCTCATCAGGATACAGATGTGGCATCCTAGCAGAGTTGCTTAGCCAAGGAGATGTTCCGTGTGATATTCTCTTAGAACCAATGCAGAATAATCCTGCAGCAACTGCTTCAGTGGCCTAATTCCATTGCCTCTTTGCTTCTGAATACTCTTCATGTCCATTTCCCTTATATCCCATAACCTTACCAGCAGGGCTGACTTCCACTGAGATTTTGATAAAGCAGTGGGAGAGATCCACAGCACAGGCTTAATGTCTGCTCTTCGATACATCCAATAGTGCCTCACAGAAAGCAGTGTGTTTGAGAAGCTTTAGTTTTGCTTACTCTTTCATTCTTCATAACAATCAGAACTACTGAAGACATCGGGGGTGGGAAGAAAAAGTCTAATGTTGTGCGGCATCCCCAACACTAAGTTTAAGAAGGGGAGTGACCAGAGAATAAATGAATGGGAGAGAGGTTAGTTCAGTAATTTTCAGGTAAAATTGAAGGAACTTACGGTAGGAAAGGATATCTGTAATCTGGAATGTCTTTATACTAATGCACAGAGTATGGGAAATAAACAGGAGGAACTTGAACTTGAAATATTGGAAAGTAAGTATGATCTGATAGGTATCACTGAAACTTGGTGGGATGAGTCTCATGTATGGAGCACAGCGATTGAAGGATATACCTTGTTCAGACGGAATAAACAAAAAAGCAGTGGGGTGGCACTATATGTCAAGATTGAATACATTTGCACTGAAATTCAGGATTATGAGAGTAGCCCTGTGGAAAGTGTGGGTAAGGACAGAGCAGGGGGGAAAGAAGGGGATATTGTTGTGGGGGTATACTACAGACCTCCGAACCAACCGGAGGAATGGGATGATGCATTTGTACAACAGCTTGCTAAACTTTCACAGAGACAGGATGTAGTGGTTATGGGAGATTTGAACTATCCAGATATTTGCTGGAAATCTAACTCTGCTAGACATGGGGCAGAGTCAAGATTCAGGATGATCTAGATAGGCTGGAACAGTGGGCTGAGGCAAATAAAATGAAATTCAATAGAGATAAGTGCAAAGTCCTACATGTAGGCACAAAAAATCAACAGCACAGATATAGACTGGGAGGGACTTGGCTTGACAGCAGCACATGTGATAGGGATCTAGGTGTTCTGGTTGATCACAATGCGATGTGGCTGTGAATAAAACTAATGCAATCTTAAGATGCATTAACAGAAGCATTGTGTCCAGATCATGGGAGGTGGTAGTTCGGCTCTATTCCTGCTATGGTCAGGCCTCATCTGGAGTACTGTATCCAGTTTTGGGCACCACACTTTAGGAAGGATGTTGACAAGCTTGAGCATATCCAGAAGAGGGCAACCAGGATGGTGAGAGGGTTTGAATCCAAGACTTATGAGGAAAGGCTGAAAGAATTGGGTATATTTAGCTTGGGAAAGAGAAGACTTAGAGGGGACATGATTGCAGTCTTCAAGTATTTGAAGGGCTGTCATGGAGAAGATGGAGCTGCGGTGGCTCAAGTGGTTAAGACGCTGAACTGCAGGCTGTGGAAGGTCAGTAGTTCAGCAGTTCGAGACCCGGGTGCCGCATGACGGGGTGAGCTCCTGTCTCTAGTTCCAGCTCCTGCCAACCTAGCAGTTCGAAAGCAAGAAATTGCAAGTAGATAAATAGGTACCACTTCGGTGGGAAGGTAACAGCGTTCCGTGCACCTTGGTGTTTAGTCACGGCCACATGACCACGGAAATGTCTTCGGACAGCGCTGGCTCTTCGGCTTTGAAACGGAGATGAGCACCGCAACCCTAGAGTCGGATTCGACTGGCTTTCGAGCAAGGGAACCTTTACCTTTACCTTTACATGGAGAAGATGAAGCAGATCTATTCTCTCTTGCTCCAGATTGCAAGACGAGATCTAATGGGTGGAAATAACAAGGGAGTCATTATCAGCTAGATATCAGGAGAAACTTCCTAACTGTAAGAGTGGTTGAGCAGTGGAACAGTCTGCCTTGGGAGGTGGTGGATGCTCCTTCCCTGGACGTTTTCAAGCGGAGGCTGGATGACCATCTTTTGGGTATGTTGTAGGTATGTAGGGCTATCTTTTGGCTATGCTCCTGCAGAGTGCAGGGGTTTGGACTAGATGACCTGCAAGGTCCCTTCCAACTCTAACATTCTATGATTCTACCATGTGGATTAACCTTACATAATCAGATGCCCTCTGCTTCTATAAATGGCATAAATATATGTACTCTGATTCTAGGAAAGCACCAAAAATCACACAGTTTGGTACTGGGTACCCTCTTTAGGCCAAGGGCTATGGTGGCTCAGTAGTTCAGCAGTTCGAGACCCAAGTCCCACATGATGGAGTGAGCTCCCATCTCTGGTCCCAGCTCCTGCCAACCTAGCAGTTTGAAAGCAAGAAATTACAAGTAGATAAATGGGTACCACTTTGGTGAAAAGGTAACAGTATTCCATGTGCCTTGGCATCTAGACATGCCGGCCATATGATCATGGAAATGTCTTTGGACAGTGCTGGTTCTTTGGCTTGGAAACAGAGATGAGCACCAGATCCCTAGAGTTGGATTCAACTGGCTTTTGAGCAAAGGAAAGTTTCACCTCTTTTGGGTCCCCATGTCACCCCGGCAATTGATGGGGAGTAGGGGGACTTACTTGGTGATGGGGGTCTTTGCAAGTGATGCCCTGATGTCACTGGTGGTGAGCTAGCATCACTTCCCGTGTCCACCAGAAGTTACATCAGTGTGTCACCAGCAAAGCCAATGATGCTCTGGCATTTGGGCAAAACTCTATGGGTAAACCATGCAGTTTTGCCCAAATGCCAGAGCATCCCCGGTATCTCCCAGCAATGCACTGACATCACTTCCAAGTGCACAAGGAGTGACATCAGCATGTTGGGACACTGTTGATGTCCCCCCCACATTTTGACACCCTTTTTCCCTGCCAGCCAGCTGATCAGCAGGGAGGAGCAACTGCTGGGGGCGGGGATGCCCTGTCTCCATCAAAGGCCTGGCAACCCTAGCCCTGTTCAGTATTCTTAAACTCTTCAATTATATTTTTAAAAAGACGAATCCTTGTGCTTGCCAAGCAGCTCTGGCTTCAAGTTTTGGTACCCTTGAGCAGTTTCCAAAGGGCCACTACCCCTGTGCAGACCCATTGCTCACTCCTGGTAAATGCCATCCATTGATGACTCTTGAGAAAGGATTGTGCTTCTCTCCTGAGTGGGCCCTCCCCTCTGCAGCTACCAGCAACAGGGAGAGTAGGAGGTGGGGAAGCATTGGCTAAGTATCAGGGGATACTAACTGTGACAACCTAGAAACTAGGGACCCTATGAGCTTTTTAATGTGTACTTTTCTTTTTATAGTAGAGACTTTTGAGACCGCTTAGTCTTCTAGCCCTCAGTGAGGACCTGCCAAATGTCCCTCTTTTTCCTTTTCAACATTCCAATCTACCATTTGAAAATGATTGACTGGAGCTCCTGGAGGGCAGATTTTGAAACTGTCCATCATACATCCAGGTGGGCAGCCATGTTGGTCACATGAATAAACTTTTGTTGGTCTTAAAGGTGCCACTGGACTCAACATGTGTCCATCATACAGACATCTCTGCAAACCTAGGGAAGGGGTAAGGCCCAACGCTAAAAGCCAAAATAAATTATGTAAAACAGATCTTTATTACAATAAAAGTATCACAACTCACTATAATATTAATTAGACTAATTTATTGTTTATATATATATTCCCAAGAGGGCTTTTCTACACAGATGACAAGACTGTACTGTAATGAAATGATTCAGAAATTGTGTCAAAGCCTGCAACATACGTGCTATCATCTTCTCCTCTAAGAAACGTCTCAGTTTTTCTCACATGTTGTCATTCATATGAGGATAAGCAACTTGTTTACTGCTGCTGGTATTATCAGTGATTTCATAACAGATTTTTCTGTAGAATTCCTTAGACTCACAACCAGCATTAGGGTACTTTGGAGGCTTTCTGTGCCTAGGAAGTATTTCTCAGCAGCCTTATGACTCCCAAAGTAAAATCCAAAAATCATAACAGTCTTCATAATACTTTTCCTTAGGATGAACCAAATGATACATAACAGTATGCCTTACATGCCTAGGCAGAGTAGAGAAGATAACAGTGACTTTTTTAAAAGAAAAGCAATTTTTAAAAATGCTTTAAAATCATATGCATAAAACCATTTGTATTCCTGCAATCAAAATGTTTGTGGATTCCTGCAACCCTTAATTCTAGCTTTATTGGTTTGTATAATACAGATAAGACCTTAAAGTGCAGGATTACAACCTGAATTTAATGCCCTAGGATAGTCATGTACATAAGTGAACTTAATGCAACTGATGAGCCTGTGCCACAGCTGAGCAGCCTTTTTTCTAATTAGCAGACTCCTGTGTCACTGTGTACATTGCATGTATTATTCCCCCAATCACTGCTAACAAAGCTTGTCCAGTAATCCATGTCAACTAAAGTAAAGGTAATCACCTTTTGGCTGATTTCACAATTATGTGAAGCATATATCAGCTCACTTCCAAAGTTCTTGCTGATGTTGAGAACAATTTAGTCCCATAGTTGGACCAGCAGTTCCCCCTAGTGGGTAATCAAATGTGGTACGTCAAAACAGGTTTGTTGAATTGCAATGGAAACCTACACAGACAGGCCTGCAGTGCTTTTTGGCATGCCAATTTCTGTAGGATTGTTGTGAAATCTGCATTGTACAGGTGGATTTTCCCAAATTAAATACCACATGGAAGAGTCATGCACGTTTTTATTGGCATGTGTGAAAACTTAATAACATTGCCACCTTAAGCAAGTCTAGTCATAATCCTTCTCAGCTCTGTCCAATGATGCTTAATCCCAGGAAAGTATTCTTAGGATTGCATTGTTAAAGTTGTGTGAATGTAGTGCTGTTTGACTCTAAAGAGCTTATGTTCTTTTGAAGTTGCAAAGACTAAAGAGTTTTTAGTACATTTTAGAAAAGTGTATGTGTATAAAGAGACCATTATAAAATCACAAATTTCCTTGTGAATTTATTTAAATTTCACAAAGGATATTTGTGACTTTACAAAGGTTGTGACTAAGACTAGAGAAATCCAGATTCCCCCACCTGCCATGAAGCTCACTCTCTGGCACTGGGCAAGTGAGCCTCGCTCACATTCTTTTGAGGATAAAATGGAGAAGGGGGTGAACAATGGAAGCTGCATGGAGGAGGGATGGGGCCTGAACGGGATACTCAGTGGCTCAGGAGCCACATGTGGCTCTTTGCCATGCCAACTGTCTCTTCAGAGCACTCTTCCCAGTGTGGCACCTACCCCCTATTTCACGAAAATGGGCAAGGCCGGTGTCCACTTGTACTAAAAACTCAAACCCTTTGTAGTAGGCATGAGATTTGAACACTGAAACCAGCCACAGTGGGAGAGACTGGAGGACTGAGGAGCTGCAAGCCTCCCTGAGCTGTAAGCCACATGCCAGGGATGGAAGTAAAGGGGCCGTGCTCTCCAATACCTTGCCATGCAATCTCTGCTCTCTTTTCAGCACCTGAACAGTTGCCAGAAGGAGATCAAGCTGGCCACACACTGAGGTAAATTGAGTCCTTTGGCCCACTGGAGACCCTGTGAAAATTGTGTTGTTTATCTCTCCATTTTATCTTCACAACAAACCTGCGAGGTGCACTTAGCTGAAGATATATGACTGGCTCAGAGTCAGCCAGCAAGTTTCCATGGTTGAGTGGAGATTCGAACCTGAAGTCTCCCATATCCTATTCTGACACTCTAATCACTACACCACACTGGTCTTGACAATCTCAGGCCCCGTTCACACGGAGCATTTGCCCCGCTGAAGGCATGGTAGCCTTGCGGACTTTCTGTGCGTGATTATACGAGCACATCTGGGAGGTGTAGCACTCCCGTGGCCAACCCACGGCTTCCCGTGGAAAACGCAGAGTAAAAAACTACTAGGGTCGAAGTACTAGTTTCCGGAAACCCCGGGGCAAAGGCCAGCGTCTGATCGTGGGAGCGCCAGTATCCCATGGCTTCCGACGCCGGCCCATGTCCTGGGGTTTCCAGATGTTGTACGTTTCCATGGGATGTGCACCAATGCTGAATGAGTCATGCGCATATGCAAGACACCAGCAGCGGCCTGCCCCACCCAATGGCACATGCGCACTTCACAACAGCGCGGCTTGCGTGGTCTGCTGTGCCGCTTTTTTGCCGCGCTGCAGCAGTGCGGTGTGATCAGCACTTGGAGCTGGAGTGTGGCAACCCCTGGCCCGTGTGATCGGGCTACAGAGCCTTATTTTGCTCCGGGGCGAACTGCCACACCTCCCCCCTGCGTTTTCTGGCCCGTATGACCGGGGCCCCAGTCTCTTGCCTGACCTGCTGTGTTTCATGCTGGCTACAGATAACAGGCATCCTGATATACAAGGGCTAGCTAAATTTCAGCAGTGGTAGAGAAACACACATACACACACATATATATAGTGAGCAGTATTCCCACTAAGCTGAGTTAGTGTGAGCTAGCTCACAGCTTTTTAGCCTCTTGCTCACACATTTTTGCCTTAGCTCAGGAAGAATGGCTCCAGAGCAAACTAATTGATGCAGTAGCCAAATCACTCGCTCACAACTTTAATGCCAGTAGTTCACAAAGGAGAATTTTGGCTCACAAGACTCCACAGCTTGGAGGGAGCATTGATAGTGAGGAACCTACAAGAACTTGCAGGGGCATCTCATTTCCCCTCCCCCACTATTTCCCTTACCTGAAAGCCCCCATAGCCTCTCCCCTTTTCCTGCTTCTTTCTCTCCTTCCCAAACACAACCTAGTCTACCTTTATTTCTCCCTTGGTGTTCAGATTTCTCTCCTTTCCTACGCCTGGCAGGCTGGCGGGGGGAGGCTTGCTGCCAGCTACAGTAAGAAAGCCAAAGTAATTTTTTAAATTATTTTCTTCATTTATACTCACCTTTCTCCTGCATTTTATCCTCACAACAACCCTGTCAATTGGGTTAGGATAAGAGTATGTGGCTGGACCAAAGTCGCACAGAGAGCTTCCATGGCAGAGTGGAACCAAAAGAACTTGGATATCCAAGATCTTAGTCCTAAACTCTAACTACTGTGCAACACTTTGTTTTGTAGGGTGGCTGCTCTTGAGTGGGAGCAAGCAGCCAGTCCTGGGTGAGTCACGAAAGTCACATGGCATCAAGTTACCTGGTGGCTGCTAGTATGCCTGGCCCCAATGACCCCTCCTTCAAAGGCCAAAACAACTATGGAAAGGACCTTACCTACCACCTCTGCCTTTGTTAAAATGTCCACATAACCTAAATGAACCATACATATTGCTAACTTTAGCCAAGTTTGTGCATGTCAGGCTGGGGGAGACTAGGGTTTCCAGCTCTGGGTTGGGAAATTCTGGAGATTTGGGGGTGGAGCCTGGGAAGAGTGGGCTTTGGGGAGGGGAGCCTCAGGGGGGGTATAACGCTATAGAGGCCATGCTCCAAAGTAGCCATTTCCACCAGGGAAACTGGTCTCTGTTGTCTGGAGATCAGTTGTAATTCTAAGAGCTCTCCAGACTCCACATGGAATCAGGCAACCCTGCAGTAAATTCTGTGATATGTTGATTTTTCTACCTGCAAAACACAAAAACTTAGTTCTTCTCCCATTAAGATTTCTGTTGGCAAGATAATTACCCAAACATTGTATGGCACTAAGTAGGGGTCTGGAGAGCTTAAACGCTTTAGAGACTTTTCAGTCCCCATTTTTAAATGCCCCTTTCTGTTTATCTAATGGTACCCAAACACAGCACCAAAATCGTATGTAAAAGGCTTCCGGTCGGAGTTAAAATGGCGAATTGACACACTTTGCGATTTGTGCAGGGTGTACAGCAGTATCTGACGACAGTCTGGGCTCTACCTGGCCCAGCGCAGCACTCCCCAGACGGGGGGGTGGCAAGCAAGCAGCGAAGCCTGAGGGGGAGTTGAGATCGGTGTGGATAAGCTTCGGAGGAAGCTTGTTTACACTTTGATCTCCTTCCGCGGAGAGGGCAGTTGCTAATCAGCACTACAGATACCAGCTGGGCTGAGAATTCAGCATAAATTCGTCATCTACCGACCTCTTTAACATCAAGATTAACATCGATTACAGAAGAAGCACTGCGAAACCCCGAGATTACAAGTAAGGTAACAAAAGAACAATTGCTTACCGGTTTAAAGAAGAACGCGAAATCGAAACATACGGATAAGCGTAGATACCTTTAATGAACTATTCCGCTTGATTTAAAAGTTAAAAGAAAGCTTTCCTCTAGAGAAAACGGCCAAAAACTGACTTTGTTTTGCATTCCTGTGGTCAGCTAAGTCTAAACTTTGCGTAGCAGAAACGAAACTGACTGTGACTCTATGATACAGGAAGTAGACTAGAGTGGATGTTTTTCGAAGTCGCTGTACCGGAAGTAGACGGTTGTTTTAGTGTGTGACACCACCACCACAGGAAGTTGGATTACAGTGACGGACAGACAAACAGGAAGTTCGGAAAGAGCCTACTCTAGCCAGAAAATCATAGAGAAATTGCGCCCGACATTTTGAGGAGGACTAAATTTTAAAAAGTTATTTTTAAGCCGAAAAAGCATTGGAAGAAGTTACAAAGGTGGCGATTTGGCTTGAAGATTGATAATATAAAGATTGATTAGCCCAGAAGTCGTTTTCAAGACGGATTTGAGGTCAAGACCAAGAGCTGCCTCATCACCCAGCCCAAGAATGACTGCAAAGGAAAAAAAGAGTGGCAGGCTGCTATGGAAGCGATGGAAAAACGGATGACTGAAGTGGTGCAGAGTTTGGGAAAGCAAATAGAATCACAGCTGCAACAACAGCTGCAACAACAGCTGCAGTTACAATTGGAGCAAATAGAACAAGTACAAGTCCAAGTACAGAAAAAAAATATGGAAGAACTAAAAGAACTGGTACTAACAGAAGTGGCAGGGATAAAAAAAGATACGGAAGACGTTAAAAAAGAGGTTAAAAGTCTGGTGACAAAATCAGAAGAAATGGAACAGAAAGTTAAAAGAACCTTGTCAGAAAACACAAGATTGGAGTCCATGATGGAATATAGGGCTACTCAGAATCATTTGAGATTGAGAGGAATAGAAGAGGAGGAAGATCAGGACTTACAGGCCTTAGTAATTAATACATTGACAACTTACATAGGGGAAGATGTTGGAGACTTGGATCCAGACTTTGACCTGATTTATAGAGTAAACTCAGCTTATGCCAAAAGAAAGCAATTACCCAGAGATGTGATTGTTCAATTTGTGACTACAAAAATGAAGGAAGACGTTTTCAAGAAGCAATTTACACAACCGTTGGAAATTAATGGAAAAAAAATAATAATTCTGAGAGAAATTCCGAGATCGATCTTACAAGACAGAAAGAAATTCAAGAAATTAACAGACAGACTAAAAGAAATGAGTATCAGGTTTAGATGGGAAATTCCATATGGATTATCATTTGTTTACAATTCGGTGAGATTTACCCTCAAAACGGAAGGAGATATATACAGATTTAAAGAGAACAACTTTGATGACTTTAAAGACATTTAACTCAAAACAACTATGGATTACAAATTTCTATCTTGGAATGTAAATGGACTAAATTCACCAAACAAAAGAAGATTAGTGAGTCATTGGTTAGAGAAACAAAAGTGCAACATAATTTGTCTACAAGAAACACATATCAGAAAACAAGATAATAAATATTTGATTAATAAAAAATTGGGAGAAGAATTTCATTCCTCAGCAATCAATAAGAAAAAAGGAACAGTGATATACATTGCAAGAGAATTGGAACCTAAACAAATCTTCTCAGACAAAGAAGGAAGATATGTTGGCGTGGAAATAACGATGAATAGAAAAAAGACATTGCTTGTAAATATATATGCACCCAATGGTGCGAAAGAGACTTTTTTTAAAGATTTAACTAAAGAGTTGGACTGTTTAAATTATGATCAAATAGTCCTTGCAGGAGACTTTAATGGTACAGTGAATAATGTATTGGACAGAAAATCCAAAGCAACTGGAGAGACAGTTGGAAAGTTGCCCAAAAAAATTTTTCAGCTAATGAAGCAAGAGAAACTAGAAGATGTTTGGAGGAAGTGGAACCCCAAGACAAAGGATTATACGTTTTATTCTAACAGACATAACTCCTTTTCCAGAATTGATATGATTTGGATGTCAGAGGAGATGGCGCAAAAAACCTACAAAATACAAATCTTACCGAAAACTAATTCAGACCACAACCCCTTACTTTGGATATTTAAAGAAAAGCCCAAACAATTACATTGGAGAATTAATGAGGACTTATTGGATCAAAAATTAATTAATGAAACTTTGAAAAAAGAGACAAAAAGCTTCTTTGAACTGAATTTAAACAAAGGTACGGATATACAAGTTGTATGGGATACATACAAAGCGGTAATGAGAGGCTTGCTTATCTCTCTGAACTCTAAAGATAAAAAACAAAGGATGCAACAACAAAAGGACCTTCATGAAAAAATTTGTCAAAAGGAAAAGGAACTAAAGAAAAGACTAGGGAAGAAAAAGATTATTAAAGAGATCCACTTTCTACAGGATCAATTGAATGTTCTACTCAACAGAGAATTATACTGGAACCTGAAGAAACTACAGCAAAAAGCATTTGAGGGTGCAAATAAACCAGGAAAATTTTTATCGTGGCAACTGAAAAATAAAAAAGAAAGGAATTTTATAAATAAGATTACTGAAGATGGAAAGGATGTTATGAATTTGAATGGCATAAAAAGAGTCTTCTTTAAATACTACGCCAAACTGTTTAAAAAGAAAGGAATTGATCAACAGAAAATTAAGAAATATTTGGAGACTATCGAAGTTCCAGAGCTGGGAAAACAAATTAAAGAGTTATTAAATGGTTTAGTAACGAAGGAAGAAGTCACAATGGCGATAGAAGATGCAAAGTTGGGAAAAGCTCCAGGTCCAGATGGCTTTACTGCAAAGTTCTACAAGAAATTTAAAGAGGAGCTAACCCCTATCTTAGTACTTCTGTCGAATGAGATAAGAAAGACTAAACGGATCCCAGATTCATGGAAAGAAGCAAATATTTCATTGATACCCAAAGAAGGTTTGGATTTAACTCATGTCAAGAATTATAGACCAATATCGCTATTAAATAATGACTATAAATTATTTGCAAAAATAATTTCGGAAAGACTGAAAAAACATCTGAAAGATACTATAGCAGAAGAACAAGCTGGTTTCTTACCAAATAGACAAATCAGAGACAATTTAAGAGTGGTGATTGATGTAATTGAATACTATGACAAACATCCAGAAAAAGAAGTTGGATTCCTCTTCCTTGATGCGGAAAAAGCTTTTGATAATTTAAACTGGGAATTTATGCTGCAAGCTATAGAAAAAATGGATATAGGACAGTTTTTTTAAAACATGATTGTGGCAATTTATTCAGAACAAAAAGCGACTTTGAATATAAATAAAGAAAGAACGGATTTCTTCCAAGTCCAAAAGGGAACACGTCAAGGCTGCCCGCTATCCCCGCTGCTGTTTATTTGGATATTGGAAATATTATTGACAGCGATAAGAAAAGATAACAGCATTGAAGGACTCACAGTGAAAGGTTTTGCATATAAATATAGGGCATTTGCAGACGATGTAATGTTTATGATTCAGGACCCAATTGAGAAAATACCACAATTGATGGAAAAAATTGAAGAATTTGGTTCAGTTGCGGGATTCTATGTTAATAAAAGTAAAACCAAGGTGATGTGCAAAAATATGACGAAGCAAAAGCAAACAGAACTACAAGAGAAAATTCAATGTGAAGTAGTTACAAAGACTAAATATTTAGGAATTGAATTAACCATGAAAAATATTGATCTGTTTAAAAATAATTATGAAAAGGTGTGGTACAAGATTCAGCAAGACATGAAGAAATGGGACACGTTGAATTTATCACTATTGGGAAGAATCGCAACTGTAAAAATGAATGTTTTACCATGTTTGATGTTCTTATTTCAGACTATTCCAATATTAAAACAAAGGAAAGTATTGGATACGTGGCAGAAAGAATTATCCAAATTTGTATGGGCAGGAAGAAAGCCAAGGATTAAAATGAAAATCTTATGTGACGCAAAGGAAAGAGGAGGTCTACAATTACCAAATCTAAGACTGTATTATGATGCCGCCTGTTTAACATGGTTGGAACAGTGGATTAATCTTGAGGATAAGAAGTTATTGGCCTTAGAAGGACATGACAACAAGTTTGGATGGCACGCATACTTATGGTATGGAAAAGTAAAAATGGACAAATTTTTCAAACACCACTTTATAAGACAATCACTGTTCGAGACTTGGATGAGATATAGAAAATTCTTCTCAGAAGAAAGACCACTTTGGATAGTACCAGCAGAAGTGATTAATCCATATTCAAGAAATCAAGGGTTAGATTGGCTACCTTATAAAAGTCTTTTAAAATTAGAAGGGAAAAACTTTGTGTTAAAAGACAGATTTGATGTGGAATTTGAATATGATTGGTTGAAGTATAGACAGATTTATGACATTTAAGACCGACAAAAGAGAACATGGTTTTAGAGAAAATAATATGGAAATTGAAACTGTATGGCTTGAAAAGGGGAAAAAAATGATTTCTAAACTGTACAAGGTTTTATTGAAATGGTATACTGAGGATGAAATTGTAAAAGAGCAAATGATAAAATGGGCGGTAAATGTTAATAACGAGATATTAATGACATCTTGGGAATATTTGTGGAAAAGGTCAATGAAAATTTCAACTTGTGTAAATGTTAAAGAGAATTGCTATAAAATGATGTATAGATGGTATATGACGCCTAAAAAAATTGCTATTATAAATGAAAGTATGTCTAACAAGTGTTGGAAATGTAAGAAACATGAAGGGTCTTTTTACCATATGTGGTGGACATGCGATAAAGCAGTATGTTATTGGACTAAAATCCACAATGAGATACAAAAAATTCTGAAATGTACTTTTAAGAAAGACCCACAGATGTTATTGCTAGGTCTTAAAATGGAAGAAATAAATGTAGCCAAGAGAACACTATTATGGTACTTGATTACAGCAGCTAGACTGACTTTTGCTCAATGTTGGAAACAAGATAAATGCTCAATGTTGGAAACATGGGAATGGATTAAAAAGATGTTGTTTATGGCAGAAATGGACAAACTAACAAGAAAGTTAAACAACGAAGAAGATGAAACTTTTTTTGAAGACTGGAAAGACTTTCAAGAATATCTGTTGAAAAATTGGGATATTAAACGTGGTTTGATTTGTTTTGATAGTTATTAAGAAGAAAATGAAAGAGAGTTAGTTTTTTGAATTGTTACCGTTAGTAAGAGAATATAAGTTTAGAAGTAATTGTAATAGAATAAGAGAGACATTAACGGGGTTGGGGCAGTGCGGGAAGCCTTGTTTGGGGGGAGAGGGAGTAAGAAAAATGGATATGTAGTGATTTGTTTGAATTGTTTGAACATGTGATATATCCAATAAAAAACTGTATTATAAAAAAAAACCAAAATCGTATGTAAAAGTTGGGCTTACTTTAATCCGACCTAGGATATTAAAAGGGCTTTACCTGCATTGGTTATGTTGGGAAGGGTGTATGATAATTGGTGTCCTTAAAAATGCATAATGGAACAGACCATCACAAGTTGTTGGGCTAAGCAATGTGAAATGTTGCTACTAACGTATGAATTAACTGTAGACAGGGCCGGCCCCAGGTGTCTGGGCGCCCTAGGCAGGACAGCCTGGGGCGCCCACCCCACCGGGGATGCCAACTTCCCGGTCGGGCCTGGAGATGGCCCAGCACCATTGTCCTGGGCGCCTTGCAGCTGCGAGACGCCCAGGAGAGCCAGGGAAGGGGCGGGGTTAGAACCCTCGCCCCTTCCCTCCCAGTGGTGGCGCTGGCTCTCCTGGGTGCCTCACAGCTGCGAGGCGCCCAGGAGATCCGGGGAAGGGGTGGGCTTAGAACGCCCACCCCTTCTCTCCCAGCTGCAGCGCCGGCTTTTCTGGGCACCTCGCAGCCGCAAGGTGCCCAGGAAAGCTGGGGCTGCCAGTGCTGGGCGGGAAGGGGGGCTTTTCACAGGGGGGGCGGGGGGCATTTTGGCGCCTCTGTGAGGAAGGTGCCCTAGGCAAGCGCCTAGCTCGCCTAGTGGGCAAGCCGGCCCTGACTGTAGACGTTCACCAGATAAGAGCCTGAGGCTGCAAAAAGTTTGATTAAAGTGAATGGCTAACTCTCAGATATTGCTATCCTGCTCACAATGGTATTGTTACATTAAGACAACCCACAACCTGAGAACACCTTTATCTACAATATCTAACAGGGAAGTTCTGTCTATGATGAGCTGGATCCAAAGCATTGTGAGCACAGTTCCATTTGTGGGATCAGACTTTACTTCCTTTCCCTTTCCACTGCAGCCTAACAAGCCCCCTGAAATGTTACTCCACATCAGGGGACCACCTGGAACAATGCTGGGTGCAATGTGAGGACTGAAGGGCAAGACTCAGGGGAGGAACTTCTATCACTGAATTTGACTGTCGGTAGAAAATGGGGTTTAGAGTTAACTCAGTTTCTCCTTTGCAGGGACCAAGCCCATGATGTGCAAAATATTACACATAAACCTTACTTTTCTAGAAGAAAGTGCCCTAGTCCAAGTGAAACTAGAACCCAGATGGCAAATTAATTATATTAAAATGTAGGAAGGGTGAAATTTGTCTCTGAAAGGTGGATTCTCCTGTCAAGAGTCTCTGGCTGCAGGCAAATAACATTTCTTGGTTTTAGTCATCCCCATAGTGAACGACATGTTATTAAGCACAGCTGTGCTACTTTGCCTTACTGAGTGCTTAGCCTCTCATTTTGCTTTCACAATGGAACAGGATCCATTTTCCAGATCCAACTAACATACATTGCTTTAAAAAATACCTTGGGACTAATGAATCAGAGCAGTAAAAATAAGCTCTCTAATACAAAGCCTAAAGCAAATCAATTGCAGAGATCACTCCCTCATCTCTGTAAAGTAACAAGAGTTAGTGAACAGAGCCACAGAAGACTTCTAGATGTTGCTCACTGAATTGCTGACAAATCTTTTCAGTACTGGAAGAAGCAAGCAAATAGCGCTTGCAGACACACACTTGTGTGAATTCGATTGTATACGAGTCCCTTAAACATGATTGTAAAGTTTTCAAGTTATACAAAAACAAGAAGAAGAAAAAAATTCTTTTTATATAAGTGTTGAGGAACATTTTATTATTCTGGTAACTTGCAATTAAACTTTGTTAGGTCGTTTATATTAATAATCAATTTAGGTAAGTAAGGGGGGAGGGAGTCCAGCAGGGAAAGATTGTTTTTAGTCTCACCGGAGTGGGTTTCCTTCAGTGACTGCTGGGTTTAAATTACCTAGCCTGCAGTTCCTTTGAACAAGGCAGGAGAAAAAGGAACTCTTTATCATTCCTTTATAATTCCTTATCTTTTCCTTATTTGTATTTATTCATCTTTATATTATTATTCTATAAAGAAATTAACTTTCTGAAAATTTAATTGAAATATATCTCCATTAATTAATTCATATTGTGTCTTGAAACTGTTAAATTTTATCCCAAATCAATTGTAGTGCATGATTAGACAGTTTTATCAAATCCAACTAATTTAAATTTAAATACACACACGTTTATCTAATCAAATACTTCATTGATTCATTGGTATAGTGATCAAGGTTAATTACTGGGGGGATTTATATAAGAGGAGGAAATCACACACTACTTTTAGGGAACATAACACCAAAGTAAATCTTTCTGAGTAAACTTTATTACTGAAACATGCAGGGGGCAACTTGTGAACCTATTGAGCATTGGCAAACCAAGCCCTCTAGTGGACTTTATACTTGTGTGCCATAGAATTACTAGACAGCTTTTCCATTTACAACTTATCTATATTGTTATTACTGTTATTATTATTTGCAATCCGTAAAGACTACTCAAGGAGAGGAAGAAGTGGTAAGTTAGGTTTTTGTTTTTAGACACAGCCTTCACGGAATATCATAGATCTGTACAACTGTAACTTTGTTTGTTTGTTTGTTTCTTCTCTTTTTGTAAGGTCTTCTAGATCCTGCAGGGGAATTATACACATAGGCTTAACTTTCTATACACATCTGCCAACAGTAGTATAGATTTGAACTTTCTGTACAGGCTTAGTCAGAATAGTGCTCCAACATGACTTTTAGTGCACTAAAGGTGGTCTCCTCAAATGCATGGGGTCTCAATAATCCAATCAAACAGAAACACATTCTGTCCCATTTGACTAAAAGTCAAGCAGACGTAGTGTTTCTTCAGGAAACATATTTTTAAAAAACAATTGACCAAGTCTTTAAATCACAAAAATTTCCATTCCAATACATGTCGTCTGGAACATCCAAATCAAGAGGAGTGGTGATACTTATATCAAAAAAAATGTATGCTTCTTTTTTATCTCCCAACAAAGTGATTCACAGGGAAGGTTTTTATTTGTGCATGGCACTTTAGATGATAGACCAGTTACCATTGCCACTTTTTATGCCCCAAATGGTAGCCAATTGACATTTCTAAAGGACACTTTGAATCAGTTGAGATCTTATTCTAAAGATGATGTCATACTAGGTGGTGATTTTAATTTCATAGTAGATAAACAAATGGACAGATCACACTACAACTCCCACTTAAAGAAAAATAAGAACAGATTTACAGGCTTAGAGGAGCTCTTTCGAGAAAATGACCTAGTAAGATATCTGGCGTAAATGAATCCAACTATTAAGGATTACACTTATTTTTCGAGTAGACATCAAATCTACATTAGAATAGATTTTATTTTGGTTTCTTCAGCTTTGCAAGACAGAGTTCTCTCATCATCTACTGAGCTGTCAAACTGGTCGGACCACACATGGTTACATTGCAACATCACTCCATATGATCCAACACAAAAAAACAGACAGTGGATGTTAAATACCTCTTTATTAACAGACCCATTGATAAGAGAAGAGATAGAGCAGAACATAAAGCAAAGATTTCTGAGGTCTTTGAAAATTATTATAAAAGTCTGTATTCATCCTCCTTACCTGATCAAGGCTTAATGCATCACTTCCTTCAAACCCATGGCAAGATGCCCATACTGAAAGAGTACCATAAGGAATTGTTAGACACACCCTTTTCAGAGACAGAGATCTTAGACACTATAAATTTCCTCAAACTTTCAAAGGCTCCTGGTTTTCTGTCTGACTTTTATAAGTGTTTTGTGAAGTCGATAGTAGGTCCCCTAACTGAAACCTACAATGCAGTATTAATATCTGGGAACTTACCCCCATCCTGGAAAGAAGCACATACAGTGGTAATTCTGAAGAAAGGGAGAGACCCCCTATGCCCAGAGTCATATAGACCCATATCGCTTCTAAATCAAGATTTTAAAATTCTAACCACCACTCTGGCAAGAAGAATGAACTCTTTCATAGCTGATTATATCAACCCAGATCAAGTGGGCTCCATACCAGGTAGAGACCCGTCTGATAACACCATCAAAACACTGACACTTTTACGCCATTACCAAAAAACTAACAAATCTGCTGCCTTTTTGTCCCTTGACATTGAAAAGGCATTTGACTCTGTGGAGTTTTCATACCTGTTTGCTATATTAGAACAGATGGGATTTGGCCAAAGATTCATAGGTACAATCAGAACCTTATATGTATCCCCCACAACTAAAATAAAAATTAATGGTTCATGCACTAACCCCATTTCATTGCTTCATGGCACTCGTCAAGGATGTCCTTTATCCCCTTTATTGTTTGCATTGGCAGTGGAACCCCTTGCCAATGCCATTTGATCGCATCCTGACATTTCCGGTATTAAATTGCAATTGCAGGAATACAAACTGTCCCTGTTTGCAGATGACATGTTGTTATATATTACAAATCCTACTAGATCTCTTCCTGAGCTGCATAATTTATTAGAGACATTTGGTGCATTTTCTGGGCTGAAAATTAATGATAATAAATCTCAATTACTACCACTGAACCTCTCACAGAATGACACAAATTATATAAAAATGACTTTTAAGTATCATTGGGTTTCTAAGTCATTAACCTATCTAGGTATTAGTGTTCCGTGAGACCAATCTGCACTGCTGGACCTTAACCACAAGGAAATGCACAGTGAATTGTCCAAAATGCTACTTAAATGGAGCGAACTAAATTTAGCTGGATTGAAAAATTTAACTTAATCAAATCTTTCATACTGCCTAAGTTTATTTTCTTGTTCAGAACAATCCCTATTACCATTTCCGCTTCGGTATTGAAAAGATGGCAATCCACCTTGAATAATTTTCTTTGGGATGCGAAGAAGCCTAGAATAGGTTTCTCAGTCCTAAGGAGATCCAGATCAAATGGGGGATTTGCTTTGCCGGACTTAACAACTTATTATAGGGCAATAATGTTGTCCGTCACAATCAAGATACTGCATCCTTCAGTGAAGCCACTGTGGGTTAATATTTGTAATGATTTGATATACCCAAATTACCTGGAGGACTTAATTTGGACACGTGTAACCCTGCCCATCAAAACTGTAGATTCTCTAGATTTAGTATACTCAGCAATATAATGCTGGAAACGACATGCTAAACCTCTGTTACCTAAGATGTCAAGATACTCTTTGTTCCTAAACCAAACATGGTTTCTACCAGGGATGAATCCAGAACTAGTTAAAGTTTGGAGATCCCAAAACATGTCTTGTATCTTAGATATTGCCACCAAAAAAGGTATTCGAAGTAAGGCGGACCTGGACCAGATGTTAGGTCACCCCATACCTTGGGGTTTTTTATCTACAGTTGTGTCACTTACTGCAACAGATGGATGCTACTACTCTGCTATCTCAACCCTTGTCTGATATGGAACTAGTGATACGAGACTTTGACAGTCAAAATAGGGGCCTCATTTCGCTATTTACTCAATTCTGCTTAAAAACTCAAGTGCTGGCCCTTTACCTTATCAATCTGCTTGGCAGAAAGATTCCACAGTAAATCTTACAGAGGAGCTATAGGATGAGTTTTGGAACTCTAATAATAAATTGGAACTTTAATAATAAATCTATTTCTGTATGCTTTCAAAATCTAAAGTTAATGACCAGGTGGTATGCAACACCTCGTAAACTTTCTTTTATATCAGCAGAGAGATCTCCACATTGTTGGAAAGGGTGTCAACAATTGGGAGATTATGCCCATTGATGGTGGCAATGTGTAAAGATTAAGAAGTGCTTTTGGTTAGAAGTGCTAAACATAATTCAAACTGTTACTTCTGTGAAGGTTCCATTCACACCAGAAACCTTATTTTTAAATATATGGCCCCATGAATTAAAATCACGAGCACACAAAGCTATGATAGAAGTCATGTTGGATGCTGCTAAGATGCTGCTTATTGGAAGGACTCTAGGGCACCAAATGATGAAGTGTGGTTTTGAAAACTTTGGAATCACTACCTAATGGATTCAGTAACAAACAAGCTGAATTATAGGTCTCAAAGAAAAAAAGGGAAAGGGAACTACATCTAGGAATAAAGGAAAGTAAACCCACACTACACTAAAACCCCAAGAAAAGGATATCATATCCATGTTAAGCTAAATATTAGCATTTTAGTGTTAATAAACAATGCGTGTTGTGAGTTCCTATCTCAACTAAGTTGTTAATTTGTTACTTGTTATGAAGAGATTCCAGAGCACCCCCTCCAGCTCGCTTCATAAAGGCAATTTCCAGAGTCCTTCTGCCTGTATCTAGGCTTTCTAACTCTAAAGTCATGATTTGATGGCAGCAGCTCCCTCTTCTGCGGCCAGGTCTTCATCTGTCTCCGAGGGGGTGGAACCACTTGACCCAGTTTCTCCTTCTTCTTTAGATCCCAGATGGCATTTTAAAAATTCTTTGGCTTTAAAAATGGAGTCAATCTTCTCTCTCTTGTCGTTGATTTTAAAGATGACACCTTCAGGCACTGCCCACCTGTATGGAATTTGATTGGTTTGGAGAAAAAGAATTAAGTCCTTATAGTTCTTTCTTTTTTGACGAATTTCAAATGGAATGTCTTTTAAGGTCTTGATAGTTGTATTTCCCAGTTTCAGTGGAGTTGCTGATGTTGCTTTTAAGATTGCATCTCTGGTCTGTCTTCTTGAGAATCTGACCATTATTTCCCCAGGCAGGCTATTTTTTTTGGTGTTATTTGGAATACACCCTATATGCTGTTTCCATATCATGTGTAATTTCTTCCGCTTTCAAGCCTGTTGCTGGTGTGATAATTTCACTGAGTATTTTCTTCAGGTCCTCTTTAGCTGATTCAGGAACTCCCTGGAATCTAAGGACCATGTTAGCTTTTTCCATTTGTAACTGCAGCAAACGAGTTTCCGGGTAGTTCTGCTTATTCACTAACTCTCCCATCTTTTTCTTCATATTCTTAATTGTGGCGTACATCTCCTTCACAACTTCCACCATTTGCTCTGTCTTTTTGGCCATTTCCGCCAACTGGAGTTGCTGTGATGCAAAATTTTGATTTAGTGTGACCAACTGCTGGTTAATACCAGCGAGTTGTTCCATCATGGGCTTGATGGTATCTGCTAGGAGTTTCATGACATCCACTCCCTCTTCCGACCTTGGACTCTGGCCACCCGCTGGTTTCGCTTTTGTTCCTTTTTTCCCCGTACCCACCAACATGGCGTATTGTTTACTTAAGCCACCCGCTATTTCACCACCTCTGAAAATCACTTCCAGACTAAATCTGCTCTGGTAAGTCTCTCAAAACAAGCCAATCACTTATTTTTCCCCATCCCCCCCTCTTTTCCACTTATCTGTTTGCACGAGTTGGAGGCGTCCCTCCTCTCTCTCGCCTTGAAGATGGGAGGGGGTAGGGTTTTTTTCCACTTATTTCAAAGTTCATTTACATCTGACTCACGTTCATTGTCAGTCCCATTCGACTGCATTTACATCCTCTCAATCCCGCTTGATCTCCAGCACTTGTTTCTGTCAGCCCAGCTTGTGCCCAAAGGCCACACAGCGGCAGGACCAACAGGGTGGAGGAGTGCCTCAATTCTCTGGCATTACACCATCGAAGAGGCTACTCCTCAAGAAGCCCTATGGCTTGGAGCCTATCCTTAGGGCTCCATGGGGAAACCGTGTCAGTGGCTTCCCTCCATGCCGCTGGTATGCGAATTGCTCCCCCAAGTATCGGGGAGAGCAACCGCCATCACTGTGCCGAAAACAGGAAGTCGGTAATAGCTTTAATAGGTCTTAGTATCTATTCACTCAAGTTACTCAGTTACGTCCAATTTAATTGGTGTATGTTCTATTTAATGTTATGGTACACAGTTATCTGTAACAGCATTGCAATGTGTATAATTACTTATGAATTATATAGAATAGATCAAGTACCCATATGTTTCTTTGTTGCAAAAGATTGTTATTGCTTAATTTCTTTATCTTGGATATTCATTTCTAAAAATTTATGCTACTTGTTTGTAATTGTGCAAATTTAATAAAATAAAAAAGTTTTTAAAAACTTTACCTGAATTCATTGTTCATTTCCTAAGGGTCCAAAGTGCTATAAAATATAATCCAATATGCACACACACACACACATGCATATGTGCACGTGTGCACGTGCATACCCACACACATGAAAAACAACTGATTGGCTAATGAGAAAAACAGCAGAATGGGTATAATTCTTGAAAGGTATTTCATTACTGTTGCTTCTAAAGCCAAGTTCACTGGAAGATACATATACATTATTCATCCAGTGCTATACACAATCTTTTTTAATCTATTATGGGCCTGAGTTAGATAAGGAAACTCAGGAGAAAAACAAATTCTTCTGATATGAAAACTTTAAGAATAACTTACATTTTTTGTTCAGTGCATAAAGTGAAATAGATGCCATGTTTCACTACCTATGAGGCATTTTTAGCCCCAAAGGTAAATATTTGAAGAAGTATATTAGCAGTTACAAAGAAAAATGCAGGATGCAAGTGCTATTTCAAACTGTAGCATTGATTGCTGCTGCAATAGCACAATACACTGGCACGTTGGTACACTGAATCAGGAAGGCAGTGTGTGCAATAATAAATTAGACTGAGTTCCCTGAATTGACCTTGGTGCAACTTTTCATTGTTTTATATGCTACAGAGTATTGACTTGGGCCAGAGACCATGGAAAAATTAGTCCACTGAGGGTTCTTGATAAAGGCCCAGGCAATATGCATAAACCCTGACTTGGATAGCCCAAGCTAGCTCAGTCTCTTCAGATCTTGAAAGCTAAGCAGGGTTGGCCCTGGTTAGTATTTGAATAGGAGGTCACTAAGCATCACCTCTAAATGTCTCTTGCCTTGAAAACCCGGCTACAACTTTTTGGCAAAAAAAAATGCATAAGACAAAAAAAAGGAAGTTTCTCTGGAAATATCATCATGGGAAGGTGTGGCTAGCATAACATACAGCCTCTTTATAAATCCTATGTGAGCATCCCTTTCAAAGTGTTTGATTTCCCATCTCTACCTGGGTTATATCGAATAGGTTACCTGGTGGCTCAAACTCTTATGTACTAATAGAGGTGTTTCACAAATTTCAAAAAGAACTTAAATCGCATGGTTTGAAACACTGGGGACAGTCATGTGATACTTTGTATCAGGGGTCTTTTTGGGCCAGAGCACGCTGGAGCAATGCTCTGGCAACCCAGGCACTGGCATAAATGGCAGTGGCAGCAAGCCCCACCCACAGCTCCCCGCCCTGAAGCGCTGCAGCCGGGGGTGGCCTGAAGAGGCCCGTTGCCGGCCTCCTGGGGCCCGCACTGGAGCACTGTGGCCCCGAGGTGGCCTGGAGAGGCCCGTCACCCATCACCTCCCGGGGCCCATGCTGGAGTGGGGAAAGGCATTGACGGCAGTAAGTGAGGGATCTGGGGGGTGGGGGCTTGATGGGAGGGTGGGAGAGCCTTCCTCCTTCTCCCCATCTTTTTGCCCTCTTTCTGTCCCTCCTTTCCTTCTCTCCTTTCCTTTTCTTTCTTTCCCTTTTCCTCCTTCTTTCCTTCTCTCACTTTCTTTACCTCCTCTCTTTCCCTTCTTTCCTTCTTTCCTTCTCTCCTTTTCCTCTTTCCCTCCTTCTTCCCTTCTCTCTCTTTCTTTCCCTCCTTCTTCCCTTCTCTCTTTCTCTCCTTTCATTCTCTCCTTTTCCCTTTTCCTTCTTCTTCCCTTCTCTTTCTTTCCCTCTTTCCATCTCTCTTGTTATCCCCTTTTCTTCCTTCTTTTCTTCTCTTTCTTTCCCTCTTTCCTTTCTTCCTTCCTTCTCTCTACTCTCTCTCTCTTTACTTCCCTCTTTCCTCCTGTGGCCCAACTCTTCACTTCCCTCCCCCCCTTGCAGGTTGGCTGAGGAAGGGAAGGAGAGGCTTTTGAAGATGCCTTCCCCCCCCTTTACTCCCCCTTCTGACATCACATCCAGTGATGTCAGGGGATGTGGCATATGCTAATGAGCTATTATGCTAATAGCCTAGTAGCTCATTAGCATACCTTATGCTAATGAGCTCCTGCAGCTCTTTTTCTATGCAATGACCCGTGTTTTGTATAAAATGCTAGATAATCTCACCCACCTGCTTGTATTGTACTTTCATGTTTTATTGACATTAAAATGTGTCTTTTTCCATTGTTTTATTTTTCATAGTCAGTTGCTGGGTCTCATATTCACGGTCAAATGCAAGGGACCACATTACAGACTGAGGTCGTGGGGTGAGGAAAATGGCAGTCAATTCTTCCAATCTGTGTTGTTTTCCCAACCTCACAGAGCCCCTGGAGCTCCAGCTCACTCCAGCAATAGGATATGTATGTTCCGCCAGTATTGAGGGTGTCTGACACCTGCAGAGAAGTCAGAATGCAATAAAATAAAAGGTTAGCTGGAATATTCTTATAAAATGGCTTCTCTCCTGACAGTTTCCCTGATTGTAACAAATATCTACTGTGTATTGGCCCAGTTGAAGTTGGGGAAATGGTATGGAAAGATTTAACATCCTGCATTGTGGCTCCAATTCCCTTCACAGCTGCTACTTAACAACATAAAAATAAAATGTACCGGAAATCTGTCCACTGAACTTTCAGCATTCTGTCAGGCTTGACACTCAGCCACTGAGGTTGTCTGTACTTGAAGAGCTAGGAATGGCTTGCAGGCAACCCTTAATATATACCTAAAGCTAATTCGCTCTTCTGACTCTGCTGCTTGGCATATGTTAATTGTATTCACTTCTAAAAAGGGAGTGAGGCTATTCAGGCAAGCAATGTAATGTAGGATGCCATTGATGCTTTCAGCTCAAATTAGAAATCAGGCCCCATTAAACTTTAATTGTAATGTCATTTAAAAATGTATCTTCCTATAGATTCCACGGAAACAAATGACAACACTTTCTTTTTGTTTAAATAAACTCTCCTAAAAAGGAGAGAATTTTATTACTTTTTATAAGAAGAAAAGGGGGAAGGTATATAGAAGGATTAAGAGAAAGAGTGGAGTGAATTTTTCCTGTTAAAAAAATTAGTTTTAGTTAGTATAATTACAAATTTTGGCAACCACCACGGTTGGAAGATCTTCTTTTCATCTTACAAAAGTCCAAAATAACTTTGTTAGTAAGGTTAGTAAAGTCCGTTGGGGTTAATTATTAATCAGCTCCTTTCTGATGTTCCACGAACTACTTCTTTGGATATCTTCCTTTTACATCTCTCAAGTTATACGATGGGCCCTCTTTAGGCTTCTTGTCTCCCGCTCCAGCTCCTCCCTCTTCCGGTTCGCTGTCTTCCTCACTGCTTGAATCTGTCCAAATTGCGAGTGCTGCATCTTCCTCTGTACTGGCGTGTCTCTTCAGAAATTCTTGTACTTTGAAGACAGTCAATCTTCTCTCTTTTGTCATTATATTTAAAAATTAGTCCTTCGGGAATACACCATCTGTAAACTATCTGATTTCTTTGTAAGAACGTGGTCAATCCTTTATATGCTTTTCTTTTCATACGGATTTCATAAGGAACATCTTTCAAAGTTCTAATAGTCTGCTCCCCAATTTTCAAGGGCACTGCTGAAACTGAACGCAAGATTTGATCTCTGGTGCGCTGCTTTGTGAACTTGACAACCACTTCTGCTGGCAGATTATTTTTCTTTGTAAAGGTTGAATAGGCTCTGTAGGCCATATCCATCTCTTCTTTCAGTTCCAACGCTTTTCTGCCAGTTAGCGGTGCCAAGGCATTCGTCAATGTAGTTCTGAGATCCTCTTTTTCCTCTTCTTTGATGCCCTGAAAGCGGAGAGTCCGATTTGATTTTTCCATCTGTAACATTAAAATTCTTTTTTCTTGCATGTCCTGATGTTTTTCTAATTTATTGACCTTTTTCTTTATTTTCTTGGTGTCTTCCGTTGAGACCAAACACTTCTGTGCGATCTCCTCCATCTTCTTTGATGTTTCTGTTAATTGTTTTTGTTGACTGTTGAGAACACTTTCCATGTTACACAGAGTTTCGCTGATTTTCTGCATTTGATCCAGCAGAGGGCGCAGTGACTCGCTTTTCTGTTGATTGACAGCTAGCTCCGGTGGGGGGGTGCTCAGACCGGAAGTCCCTCCCCCCTTCTTTTCTGGCTTCTGCGGGACCTTTTTCAATGCGGACATCTTTTTAATTGTTTACTTTAACAAAGTTCGTGCCGCGCCACTCAGGAGACTAACCAACTCTTAATCTTCAGTATTTCCCCAAAGGTATCTTCACCAACTCTTTTTTCCCTTCACCCCCCTCCGCTTTTCTTTTATAAGTCCCGTTTCTCAAGGGGGGTGGGGATTCCTCCCTCCTCCCATCCGTTTATACGCTTGCGGGGGGTTTCGACTTTTCGCTTCAAAATAGATCTCCAACTCACGGATCGATGCCAAGTCTTTCCATTTAACTTCAACTCGATCGCTTTATTCACTCCTGGAAGTCGGTGGCGTTGCTAAGTCCCATTACGGGCATGACGCAGCGGGGCCGATTGGGGTGGGGAGAAAGCCTCAATTTCCCGGCTGTTTGCTGGCAAAGAGGCTACTCCCCAAGCGCCCCCGGTTCGGAGCCTTTACCTAAGGCTCACTAGGGTCTTTCGCATAAGCGAAGACCCCCCCAATCTGCGTGTGGGCTAACCACCTCCGGGAGTGTCCCGAAAGGTGGCCGCCATTCGCTCCGCCAAAACCGAAACCCCACAAATGACAACACTTTCAATGAAAATGCCTTGGAACTATTACATTCTATCTTCTATTTTCCTCTCTAACACAGGTTTGCCAACTAGTAACTGCTTAACTGACTAACATAATGCCCATCAGCATGACAGGGGTGGTTACAAGCAAGGCTGCCAAGCGGGGGAGCAGGGGAGACAAAATTGGGGGGGCTCAGCTCAGCTGGAGGGCCCTAAAGTCAGCTTTGCCCTGTAATTTTTAATGCAGTTCTGACTATAGCCACTAGGGGTGCAGTGAAGGCAGAGCACAGTAAAAAGCTCAACCTTGCTGTAAAGTTTACTATAAGGCTTCTCAAATCCTGCTGAGCCTATCAGCCAAGCCAGCATTGGAGCAAGGGAATACCAGACAGGACAAGCTACAGTCATTGCCTGAGTGCAGCCTCCCAAAAGATTATCTTCAGCAGGCTATGGTTTATCTGTTTCTTTAGTTCTACCCAGCTCCTGCACAGCCAGATCTTTTCAGTGTGAGTCTAGAGGTAACCTGGGACAGGATATTCCAATCCCTTTCATTTTTGGCTCCTGAACTCCTATGATCATTTTGAAATTGGTGACCAATTTTGAGATTTCTAGCTTTATTTTCTAAATTATGCCTGCCACAAATGTGCAGACAGATGGACATGTGGGTCCTTTTATTATATATGTGTGGTAACAGCCAGCCAAATAATTTGTTTTGTTATGACGTTTGGTTTGGATCAGGGTCATATGGGATGGCCCAGATGGAATGTTTGCCTGGAAGCACATGATGGTTCTTGGCAGCCCTGGTTGTAAGTTCTGAATCCCTTGATTCAGAGCTGCAAGGTGAAGAATGAGCAGGGCTGAGACTGATGCTCTTGGGGCAGAAACCACATCTGTCACTGCATCATGGTTGTCCCACAGATCCAGCCTGGGACCTAGGGTTACCAGGTCCCTTCATCGCTCCAGCAGGGGGATTTAGAGGCATTCTGGAACATGCCCAACATGATGACATCACCTGGAAGGTGAAACACTCTATGGTAAAACCAGCTTAAAACCACAGAGTTTTGCCCTCAAACCAGAGCGCCCCTGGTAACGTCCCTGGCATGATGACATCACTTCTGGGTGACGTTATCACATTGAGAAAGTCACGTGGGGATGTGGCTGTTTGAGGGTGGGGTTTTCCCTGCTGGCCAGCTAGCTGGCAGTGGACTGATGCCCTGAAAACTGGGGGGACCCTCACCCTGACCTGGGGACTGGCAATCCTACTGGGACCATGCAATAAGGTAATCAGTGGAAAGACATATCCTGGCAGCCTCCAGTCAATCACCCCAAGATGCTTCCAAAACAGTGTGGAAGAAGCAGGATACATAATTTGTTGAAATGGCTTGGTTAACTTTACGGGGAGGGGGGGAAGAAACATTATGACCTTACTTAAGATCAAAATCAAGACGGATCAAGAAAAAAAGAGGTTAAAAGAAGCATTGCAGTCTTGCTTGCCTGATCACATGCACACTCAGAGGAAAAAATACAATCCATCCATCATTCCTTCCATCTATCCATTGAAATGTCCCCAAGATCTTTGGGCCATAAACAGGAGCCTTATAATCTTAGGCCAGCATGGTGTAGTGGTTAAGAGCAGTGGACTCTAATCCAGAGAAACAGGTTTGACTCCCCACTCCTCCATATGAAGCCTACTGAGTGATCGTGGGCCAGTCACAGTTCTGTCAGAACTCTCTCAGCCCTACCTACCTCACAGGGTGCCGGTTCTCGGGAGAGGAAGGGAAGGTGATTGTAAACTCTTATGAGACTCCTTAGGGCAGAGCAAGGGTCATTTCGTAGAAAAAGAGCTGCAGGAGCTCATTAGCATAAGGTATGCTAATGAGCTACTAAGCTATTAGCATAATAGCTCATTAGCATATGCCACACACCCTGACATCCCCGGAAGTGATCTCAGAAGGGGAAGCAAAGGGGGAAGGCATCTTCAAAAGCCTCCCCTTCCTTTCCCCAGCCAGCCTGTGGGGGGGGGGTGAGTGAAGAGTTGGGCCACCAGAGGAAAGAGGGAAGGAAAGAGAGAGAGAGTAGAGAGAAGAAAAGAAGGAAGGAAAGAGGGAAAGAAAGAGAAGGAAAAAAGAAGGAAAAGGGAAAAGGAGAGAACGAAAGGAGGGAAAGAGAGAAGGGAAGAAGGAGGGAAAGAGAGAGAGAGAAGGGAAGAAGGTGGGAAAGAGGAAAAGGAAAGAACAAAAGGAAGGAAAGAGAAAAATAAGAGAAGGAAAGAAGGGAAAGAGAGGAAGTAAAGAAAGTGAGAGAAGGAAAGGAGGAGGAAAAGGGAAAGAAAGAAAGAAAGAGAAAAGAGAAAGAAAGAAAGAGAGAGAGAGAGAGAGAGAGAGAGAGAGAGAGAGAGAGAGAGAGAAAGAAAGAAAGAAAGAAAGAAAGAAAGAAAGAAAGAAAGAAAGAAAGAAAGAAAGAAAGAAAGAAAGAAAGAAAGAAAGAAAGAAAGGAAGGAAGGAAGAAAGAAAGGAAGAAAGGAAGGAAGAAAGGAAGGAAGGAAAGGAGAGAAGGAAAGGAGAGAAGGAAAGGAGAGAAGGAAAGGAGGGACAGAAAGAGGGCAAAAAGATGAGGAGAGGGAGGAAGGCTCTCCCACCCCCCATCAAGCCCCCACCCCCCATCAAGCCCCCACCCCCCAGATCCCTCACTTACTGCCATCAATGCCTTCCCCAGGGGCTGCAGCGCTCCAGCGCGGGCCCCGGAAGGCCAACAACAGGCCTCTTCAGGCTGCCTCAGGGCCCCAGCACTCCAGCGTGGGCCCCGGGAGACCGGCGACGGGCCTCTTCAGGCCGCCCCAGGGCCGCAGTGCTGCAGCGCAGGCCCAGGAGGCCAGTGACGGGCCTCTTCAGGCTGCCCCAGCCGCAGCGCTTTGGGGCGGGGAGCTGGGGGCAGGGCTTGCTGCCACCGCCATTTGTGCCAGCACCTGGGTTGCCGGAGCACTGCTCCGGTGCGCTCCGGCCCCAAAAGACCCCTGGGGTAGAGAAAGGGGGAGGGGCAACTTTCCTTCTTCTTCTTAGGCCAAGGTATCAAGAAGTTGGCTTGGAGCTTTCCATTTATCATGACTGTTAAATTTCAGTAGGGGAGCTATGTTGGTCTGTGTCAGCAAAAATAAAAGTAGTCTTGAAAACAAATGGATTTGTGAGTTAGAGCCCACTTCATCAGATACATAAGTGAATCCGTAGTCTGAAGTGGGTTCTCCCCACCATCACCACCACTGCTGTTAGGCTCTAAACAATTTGACTCTGTACTACAGGACAGGTTGTCAAATTACCACCAAAATGAAGAAGCGGAAAATACAAGATCCTGGGTGGCAGTGAAGTGTAGAGGAAGGAAGTATAGAATGTGCTATACAAAAATAAACACAAGTTGTGTTTAAGTAAACCAGGAAAGAAATAACGGAGGCTTACACCTCCAAAAAGCATTACAAGATCATAGCTTCAAAGTAAAACTGTGAATAATACAGATATTATAAAACTGCTAACATTACCATTCATTTGCAGCATTATTATTTCCTGTAAAGCAATTAATAGGCTGGGAGGGGGGTTCAGATTCAGGTGTATGAAGTGAGTTTTGAAATAAAGCAAAGTATCTTTTACGAACAAAACATTTAAAGGTAAAAATGGTTGAAGAGAAAAAGTAATACAAGAGGAAACGGGGGTGAACAGGGATGAGGGGAAGTAATGGAGCTGTAGAAAGACACACCTGTGCAAATTAACCAACAAACTAGCTGCGTTTGATGGCTATTTTCTTGAACATGTATATTTATGGTCATTGTATCATAATGGTGCAACCACTATGCTGTTAGATTATAAGCAGTCTTCAAGAGCTGCTTGATAATTATCTAAAAGTATCCTAAGGTCCAATATAAATTAAATCACTCAAATTTCATTCCTGTTTTTTCCTCCACACAACCATATGAAACTCTGTTTGTGCACTAAGATTAACATACAGGACATTTTGACTGCAAAACCACGTAACGGTTCAGTAGTGGAAATCATGACTGATTTAATAGCTAGAATATCTCCACATACTTTCAAAATAATGAGATGACCCAGCACTGTCAGATGCTCTAAATCTCCAGAAGAAGCCTCTGTTTTATGAATACACCCTGTCTCCATAGTGATTCCTATTTCCTGGAACTCTGGCAGCTCAAAAAGGGTTCATTTTGAATGTCAACATTTGCTACATGGTTGTTGGGTATTTGAGCGAGGCCTTCAAAAATGGCTTTGTTTAATATTAAAGAATGTGGTGATGATTGTTGCCCAGCACTGCTAGCCATCAGTAGAAGACGATCCTTCTTATCACTAACTGTTGCGTTAGGTTTTATAGCGGCAAGGAAGCCACAGGCTTGTCTCCTCAAATGCTAAAAGTCACTTTGACTGCAGTCTTCAGGACACATTCTTGGGAGTAAGCCCCAATGAATAACAAGGGACTTACTTCTGAGAAGACCTGATTAGGTTTTCTCCCTTTGTTGCTCAGGTGTTGAATCACATTTTCTCCACCAATTTTAGCCTCCAGGCCAGTCCAAACTGTTACTTGCCTGTCTAAAAATATGCCCCACAACTCAAATCACTCAAACATCTAACAAAGATTTTGATATGCTGACATGAAATAAGATGAATTAGCTTTATACTGTGACATTTCGGAGTATAAATAGAGAATCTTCTGCCTTCTTAATGTAGTTTGAAGTGGTTTGGCATTCAGTGGAAAGTGCAGTTATGGCTTTAGGGATTCTGGGGCCAAGAGCAAAATGGATGGTGTTCAGTATGTGCCCCAGAATCATGGCACTGCCACCACTGCAACCCCGCCTGGCCCACCCTGGGCCCAAGAGGCAGTCCTCAAGCCAGCTGCAGGGGAAGTTCTTCTCCCGCTGCTATCCCAAAGCTGTCTGCTGGGGGTAGGGCTCCTGTTGCCACTGCCAAACCCACTGCTGGGAGGGTCAAGCTTCTACTACCTCTCCTGTGCCCACTGCCAGGGTGTCAGACTGCCCTTGCCAGCCCTGAGCCAGCTGCTGGGGGGGGGTTGAGCTCACACAGCTGGGCCACCTCCAATCCTGGCCACCCCCAAGCCTGGCAGCTGACTTGGGGGCTACTGCACAAGCCAGACCCCATGGCAGCCAACTCAACAAACTCTAAGCATGCCAATTATATTTGCCTTTAAACAAAAATGTTGTACTAAAAGGAGAATTGAACCAAAGTGGAATCCTATTGATAAGTTCTAACAAACATTGTCAAATTTGACCCATTTTAGTGAATAAGTCAATTCACAGGAACATCCTGATAAATTTACAGCTCAAAAGCATTACAGTTTCCAAAAATTCTATCCTGTTTCCAAAAGTCCTACTCCTTTTGTATTAAAAAGTGTTTTGGTCTGAAACATATCTGAGCACACTGAACAGGCCTCACTGCTTATCAAACTGGGCAGCTTCTGTCTCAAACCCACATCAATACATACCAATCCTTCCTTCACATTAGATAGCTTCCTGAGACTACAAGAGGATGCAAGAAAGACTCATAGGTATCTGGCACAATATGTTATGTAGTACTACTAACCTCACAAAGGATTTTGTAGGGCCTGACACTGCTGTTATGAAACAGTTCTACTGTCTTTTAGTTACAGAAATGTTGTTACCTGGGAGTGTTGCTGCATAACTGGATTCAAGGCTAATCCCCACCTGTATACTTTATAAACTTAGGGTGATTTCCCACTAAAGCTGCCGCGGGGTTGTGCCGCCGTTTGCCCTGAGATTTTTAGTCAATTTCACACCCGAAGCCACGGGGCTGCATTTTGACCCGCGGCTTCACCCGATTTCCCCGCAGTTTCGTAATCCTGTTTTTGAGGATTACGAAACTGCGAGGAATCAGGCTAGCCGCGGGTCAAAATGCAGCCGCACGGCTTCAGGTGTGAAATTGACTAAAAATCTTGGGGCAAACGGCGGCGCAACCCCGCGGCAGCTTTAGTGGGAAATCACCCTCAATGATTTGTCCACTGTATTTACAACATGCTATAAAGAAGAAGAGCAGGCTTCTATACCCTGATTTTCTCTACCTTAAGGAGACTCAAAGCAGCTTACAACCACATTCTCTTTCTCACTCCACAGTGGGCACCTTGTGAGGTAGATGGGGCTGAGAGAGTTCTGACAGAACTGTGACTGGCCCAAGGTCATCTAGCCAGCTTTGTGTGGAGGCATGGGAAATCAAACCTGGTTCTCCAGATTAGAGTCTGCTGCTCTTAACCATTATACCCACAACACCAGCTCTCAAAGCAACATATGTATTGATTGTTGTTGTTGTTGTTGTTGTTGTTCAGTCGCACAGTCGAGTCCAACTCTTCATGACCCCATGGAGTAAGCAGCATTGCCTGGACCAGCCAGGGCACTGGACCATGTACTGGGAGGCTCAGGTTCAAACTTAATTCACATGCTAGATCCTGAGCAGGTAAAATCTTTGCACACCAGCATGGCTTTGCTCTGGATCTCTGACATTTCAACAGCTATACATGCAGGCCCAAGTGCAAGGATTATGAAGCCTTCAGTATGATCCAGTCCACATAAGACTGTACATGTGTAGGTTCTTTTATGAATGCCTAGTATTTCATTCTTATTGGGCCTTGGGATAGTTTTAGATAATTGACAAAGCAGTCCTTGAGGACTGCCTATAATCTAACTGCACAGTGACTGCACCAACATGACAACATGGCCACAAATGCAGCCGCCATGTTGTGGAAAGTTGAAGTAGCCACCACAATGTATATGTTTGATATCAGGCCACAAAGAACCATGCATAAGGCCTTATGTACATTTAGAGACTTCTTCAAATTAAGCCTAACACTAATTTGTTGATGGGTACCCCACAAATGATCCAAGGGGATCAGTAGCCAGAGGAAAACAAGGAAGAACAGGGGAATGTGTTCAAATTCAATTTATTATTCAGTTTTGAACTTTGGGGAATTTGAAACACTAACAGTAGGGGAAGGGAAAAGATCCCTTCCCTTGCTGAATAATGCAGTCCTCTTTGTAAGATATGCTGATTTGTTTTACAGTAATATATGGAAAGGCAAATTGTCTCTAAGTTTTGCACAGCATGCAAAAGTGTTAGCATGATAATGTCATTTATTTTTGCAAGACAATTAACACACACACATTATATTTATATTTATAGTAACATTAACACAAAATGTCAACGTTTTTAAAGCTACTTATATATTCACCAAAAGGGGGCAATAAAATTACATCTTATTACTGAAGAGTCAACAGTCAATGAAGTTTAACAGGCTTATGGTGTAATTGTAAAACTATCCGAATCTTGGCAGCATGATGGCCATGAAAACCTGAATCATTATGCATGTCTTCATCATGTGGAGTTCATCTTCAGTGCTTTGTTCCTCTGTGTATCATATGATTTACTGGAAGTATTTGCTGATGTCTGGGTGTCTGATAAACAAAGTTAAATACTCAGTTAAGTACACTTTATGTCATTACTAGTGGTATGAACCTCCAGTCTTTGGGAAATGACATTATCTAGATCAGTGGTCTTCAGCCTTGCCAGATCCATGACCCACCTTTAAACACCGGGTCATTGGAATGTGGGATCCACTGACAGGCCCACAGCCAGGATTTTATGGCTTGTGACACAATTTTTTTTCAGGTGGGGCTGCCATTATTTTTCCAGATAAAACAGCGGTTGCAATCACCGGCAGCTTTCTTTGTAATGTCTGGAGCTCTTGCCCCACCTTTGGCATCCACCTGCCTGCTCCTCTCATGCATTCATCCCCATCTTGGGGTTGCCCTCTGTCCAACTTCCCGCTTGACTTTGGCTGACTTTCTGCCCTGGCCCTTCTCTCCCCCATGGTTGCCTGCTCAGCTGGGCCAGACCAGAACCTTGTCACTCCCTCCTCCAAACGCGCAATGCTATGCGAGGCAATGCAGCTCTTTGTCACGCTCCAGCCTTCCCTCCCTGGTTTTGTATGGGTGCCATGTGCTCAGGTACAGCAGCTGCTGCAGTCCCCCCTGGCCGATACCCAGGACCCCAGCCTTGAAGAAGCCTGCGGGTGGTGGCTCCCAAAGCTGTGAAAGGAGGGAAACTGCTAGCCTAGCTAGCACCCAGAAGACTAGAAGGGCAGGGGCGCCTTTCCCAGCCACTTCCTGCTGTCTGGCTTGCCCCAATTGGGCACAGCACAGCTTTTCTGGCCCCACCCATGGACTCTCCAAGCTGCCCATCCAGCAGGGGAGGGAGGGGTGGTAGGCAGGATTCCTGCCAAGCTGCTGGCCTCCTTCATAGAATCAGAGAATCACAGAGTTGGAAGGTGCCATACAGGCCATCTAGTCTAACCCCCTGCTCAATCAGGATCAGCCTACAGTATTCCTGACAAGTATTTGTCCAGACACTGCTTAAAGACTGCCAGTGAGCACCCCTCACTCTGGCCAGTCCAACCTCTGAAGTCAGAGAGGAAGGGTGGGCGGGGCAGCACTATGGCGGCGTCTTCTTGGCAGGAATCTAGTCAAGGATTCTCAGGTCTATTTTGGCTGCAGCAAGGTGCAGCAGGATGTCCCTTTTAAATATTGTTTAAATTGTATTTAAAAAAATCACGTTGACAAGGAAATCTTGTGGGGGCTGGCCCTTTAAGGAAGGGAGTAGAGCCCTGAATAGCTCCACCATTACTATAGGCCTGCCCACTGAGCTGCAAGCAAGTGACTGGAAGTGACAGGACATCTGTGATGGACTACACTTTTAAAAGCTTAGAAGTGCTGTATAAACAGATAAAGGACTGTGAAGGGTTAATTCTTCACACAGCCAGAGAGCCTTGCATGACAAGCTGTTCCAAGAGATCTGATTGGTTAGCATCAGCTGAGCAGAACTGGAGGCTGAGGAGAATTCAATCTGATTTCAATCCCAGCAGAGAAGAATCAAGTACTGACAGTTTCAGAATTCAGCCCTGACTGAGAGCACTTTAACACAGACAGGAAAACTGGGGAAAGTTGGTAAGGATGAATGGGTAGTTAGACAGACTCCCATTTGGGCCAAAGAAAGAGGATAGATCTTCTAGTGAGAGGAGAATTTCCCTTCCCAGTCAAACGGAGTTAGCTCTGAAGAGTGATCCCTGGTCTGGTGTGGTTAGAAACTGCCTTTAGTGACCTTAAGAGTCAGTTAAAAACTCAAGATGAGTAGTGGTGTTTCAAGAGAAGGAGTCTGGGTACTGGAAAGAGTGTACCAGCCTTCTGGAAGCCAAAAGAGTCAGAGGATACTCAAAGAAAGTGTACTGAAGTGTTTGGGGAAAACATTGGAACAAAAACCTCTCAACATAAAGATTTAAGTCATTGGGAAAAGCTTAAGAAACTCTCATTAGCCTGAAACATAAGAACTAAAGTCTGTACATGTACTGATTTTACCTGAGTTATCTATATTGAGTTACTTCAGAAATTTTACTCCTGCTTTCACCTGACCTTTTTCCTCTATGTTGAATACAATATTTTGTTAATTTGGAATATAAAAATTACTTGAGTGCCACTTAAAGTCATATAAGTTAAAGGGGCTCCCATTCCTTCCCTCAGGTTCCTGGGCTGAGCAAACAGTAAAAATATTATACTATGACAGAGTAGTACAGCCAGAATTCTTCAGGAAAAAGAAAAACAGACAACTGGGGTGGGTCAGGCACAAAAGGGAAAGAAAAATGGAGGGAAAATCTTGCCTCCAAGGGAAGGAAGTGGACAGGGTGTCATAACATCACAATCATATGCCACGTGACATCACAGGCATGTGCCATCCAAGTCAGTTCAGGACAAAGAAATCAAGGAAGAGTTTTTGAGCAAGAGGGCTATCTATGCCACAAACACTTGTACAGAACATTGGAGGACCAAGTGGGGGTCAGGGTAGAGTGGCCAGGCTAGACAAGAGGGAAGAGCAAGAAGGCAAAAGAGAGGTGTTTGGGGGATCTTAGTACCTGCTTGTGCTAGAAAGGAATGCTCTCTACTGTTCTTTTCCTCACCATCCCACTGCTCTTCATAGTATTCATGGAAAGAGAGGAACAAGGCATGGCACCCTACCTCTAGGCATGCACATCAGCAGCAAGTTGTCAGTTCTATAGGAGTTCATGATTCCCACCTGTGGATCCCAACCCATAGAATGAAGATCACTGATCTAGACCATGATGACAACTTTTTAAATCCATATGAGTCCATTCTGATATACTTCCCAAGCTCTTTCATGATGTCCAAATACTACCATTTCTCTCCTCCCTCTCTTCAGGTCCCATGTGCAGTTTCCTAGTGATTAACTTCAGCTCCTCATGATTTTAGGGCAGGCCACCTTTAACTTTTTCCCCCCTGAATCTGAATCATATATGAACATGTATAAGCACATTTGCCTTATACCAAATCAGACCATTAGTCCATCGATGTCAGTATTGGCTACTCAAACCAGCAGCAGCCCTCCAAGGTCTCAGGCAGAGGTCTTTCTCATCACCTACTGCCTGGTCCATTTAACTGGAGATGCTGGGGATCGAGCCTGTGACGCTGACCATGCCAAGCAGAGGCTCTTCCATTGAGCCACAGCCCCTCCTGATTAGTAAGGGATACCATTTCCACACTGATTGTTTTAAAACATATTTTTGTTAAAAGGTAAAGAGAAGATGGATCAGCTTATTAATCATTTTGATTACAAAGTTTCCAAGGTAAGGAATAAATCAGTCCTATACACTGAAATCTGGAAGTGAATGGGAGAAGAGAAAACTAATTGAACAGATTCTATTATTTGTAAAATTAATTTGCAATACAAGCTATGGCTACCTTCCTTCAGGAAATAGCTGGAAAAGGTTTGCCTTTCAATGGTTTATACAGATAAAGAATACAGTATCTTAAAAGTTCAAACTGCTGGAAGCAAGCTTTGACATAACTCTAGATACACTGTTAGTGGACAGCTGAGTCCAATTATTATTTAGATCCACAGCACTTAGATCAGCTTATTGAATGTTTGCCCTTCTGTTTTTGAGATGATTGTCAGGGGGAGTGTGGACAGCGTGGGATAAATTTTTTCACAGATAGTTAAGTCTATAAAGTTGTCATCATTAGCAAGTTTGTTGAGGTTATCTGTAACCAGGCTGCAAGGTAGCTATCCCTATCCACAATCCAGGTGAGAAGCTGCAGGCATACAAGAAACCTGGAGCCTAGAGGTATAATACCTACATGAAAGTCCCAATATATAGGAGTCAAGTTGCCTGACATGGTCTCAGGGAAGTATGAAAAGTTATATTTGCCCTCAGAAATTAATCTTTGGCCACCTACAGAACCATGACAAAGGCTACATCCACAAAGGAGTGAGATAAGCAACCCTCACTGTGGAAACAGCAGCAAGCAGGATGGAGGCATGTGGCTTTTCTGAGATGCAACGTGATGTTAAAAACAAAAAGAAAATACTGGTACTTGATGGAAGGATTGCCATCACTATGAAAGGGGAAAGCCTTAATTGTTGTTTTTTATTGTTGAACTGAAAAGTGATGTAAATAAAATCTGGAAAGGAGCTATGCTTACCTGACACATTCACTCTAATGTAGTGGCCCATCGCTGACAAGGCAGGATCTTTTGTTTTTGCCTGACACTGGTAATTACCACTGTCTGACAGTTTGACCTGAGGTGTTTGTAGCAATATAGTAAAGCTGTCAACACCCTCAGAATCTGATGCCTCCTCTGGTGCCACTTTTTCCAGTTTTGTACCTATTTTAGCACAGACAGATGGCTCTGCAGCTTGCTTACATCAATGTGCATCCAGTCCATGAGACAGATCCCAATGGTACTTGACTGTACAATTCAAGATTAGAGAATCGCCTTCTTGTAGCTGAAGAAATTTTGTTCGGTAGAAGATTTCCAGCATGTCACCCTCTGGAAAGTGAGAAATTAGTGATTATGTACTTATTGGTTGATTTAAAACACAAGAACATAAGAGAAGCCAATCTTGGATCAGGCCAATGGCCCATCTAGTCCGACACACTGTCACACAGTGGCCCAAAATACCAGATGCCATCAGGAGATCTACCAGTGGGGCCAGGACACTAGAAGCCCTCCCACTGTTGCCCCCCCAAGCACCGAGAATACAGAGCATCACTTGCCCCAGACCAAGACTTCCTATTTATACCTTGTGGCTAATAGCCACTGATGGACTTCTGCTCCATATGCTTATCTAATTCCCTCTTGAAGATGTCCATGCTTGTAGCTGCCACCACTTCCTGTGGCAGTGAATTCCATGTGTTAATCACTCTTTGGGTGAAGAAGTATTTCCTTTTATCTGTTCTAACCCAACTGCTCAGCAATTTCATGGAGTGCCCATGAATTCTTGTATTGTGAGAAAGGGAGAAAAGTGCTTCTTTCTCAACCTGCTCTATCCCATGCATAATCTTATAAATCTCGATCATTTTACCCCTCAGCCATCATTTCTCCAAGCTAAAGAGCCCCAAGGGTTTTAACCTTTCTTCATAGGGAAAGTGTTCCAACCCTTTTATCATTCTAGTTTCTGTACTTTTTCCAATGCTATAATATCCTTTTTGAGGTGGGTGACCAGAATTGTACACAGTATTCCAAACAAGATTGCACCATTGATTTATACAGGGGCATGATGATACTGGCTGATTTGTTTTCAGTTCCCTTCCTAATAATCCCCAGCATAGCATTGGCCTTTTTTATTGCAGTTGCACACTGTCTTGACATTTTCAGTGAGTTATCTACTATGATTCCAAGTTCTCTCTCTTGGTCAGTCTCTGCCAGTTTGGACGCCATCAATGTGTATTTATAGTTAGGACTTTTTGCTTCAATGTGCATCACCTTGCATTTGGCCACACTGAACCCCATTTGCCACATTGACACACACTCGCCCATCCTTAACAGATCCCTTTGGAGTGCCTCACAATCCTCCCTGGTTCTCACCACCCTGAACAACTTCATGTCATTTGCAAATTTACCCACTTCACTGCTTACTCCCAACTCCAAATCATTAATGAACAAGTTAAAAAGCAAAGGACTGAGTACTGATTCCTGTGGTACCCCACTGCTTACCACCCTCCACTGAGAAAATTTCCCATTTATACTCTCTGTTTCCTATTAATTAGCCAGTTTTTGATCCACAAGAGGACTTGTCCTTTTATCCCATGATTTTTGAGCATACTTAGGATCCTTTGATGAGGAACTTTATCAAAAGCTTTCTGGAAGTCAAGGTAAACAACACCTATTGGATCCCCCTTGTCCACATTTTTGCTCACTCCCTCAAAAAACACTAACAGGTTAGTGAGACAAGATCTTCCCTTACAGAATCCATGCTGAGTCTGCCTCAATAGTTTTTGCTCATCGACGTTCCTACTAATTCTTTCCTTAGTAACAGTTTCTACCAACTTACCTGGTATCAACGTCAGACTGACTGGCCTGTAATTTCCCGGATCTCCTTTAGAACACTTTTTAAAGATGGGAGTGACAACAGCTACTTTCCAGTCCTCAGGAATGAAGGCAGATTTTAATGAAAGATTACATATTTTTGTCAGGAGATCCACAAGTTCACATTTGAGTTCTTTCAGAACTCTTGGACGTATGCCATCGGGGCCTGGTGATTTATCAGTTTTTAAGTTGTCTATCAGTCGTAGGACCTCCTCTCTCGTCACCTCAATCTGACTCAGGTCTTTCAACACCACTCCTGAAATCAGTGGTTCTGGAGTGGGCAAGCACGTCTCATCTTCCACAGTGAAGACAGAGGCAAAAAATGTATTCAGCTTCTCAGCCATTTCCCTATCATCCTTTGGTACTCCTTTTACCCCTTGGTCTGTTCTAGTGCAGGACAGAGAGGTCACAAGAAAAAAATAATGACTGCATGTATGATTAACAACAAATTTAGAGTCCAGTGGCACTTTTAAGACCAACAAAGGTTTATTCAAGGTATGAGCTTTCGTGTGCATGCACACTTTATCAAGTGTGATAAAGTGTGCGTGCACACAAAAGCTCATGTCATTGGACTCTAAATTTGTTGCACTGCTTCAGACCAATATGGCTGAACAACTGGATCTATCTGCATATACAATTGTTGTTCAGAATAGATGCCCGTCTGTGCTTTAATGCTACATGCCTACCTTTTGGATTAGCTTCTGAGGGTCCAGCACTATGCCTAGTGCCTTTGGGATTAAAAAAAAATTGTCTGCTTATGCTAAAACATGTAGTTGCAGTCTTGCTTATACTGAGATCCTGTGTCAGCTGAGCTATGAAGTATCAGCTAGCTAAATTCAGTAATATTATTTATTTCTACATTTCTGCCCCACTTTTTTCCCCAATGCAGATCCAAAACAAGTCTTCCATTTTATCCTCACAGCAACAACCCTTTGAGGCCAATTTAGCTGAGCGTGTTTCTGGCTGGCCCGAGGTTACCCAGAAAACTGTTGATGGCAGTACGGGGATTCAAACCTGGGTTTTCTAGCTCCTAAGACAGAACTCTAACCACTGTGCCACACTTAACTCTTTTAAAAACCAACAATGAAGCTCAAAAACAAATCTTTTTCTGGCAGGATGCTCATAGAATCATAGAGTTGAAAGGGGCCATACAGACCATCTAGTCCAACCACCTGCCTGATGCAGGATCAGCCTAGAGCATCTCTGACATATATTCATCCATCCTTTTCTTGAAAGCTGCCAGTGAAGGGGAACTAACCACCTCCCTAGGCAGCTGATTCCACCTTTGAACCACTCTGACTGTGAAAAAGTTTTTCCTAATATCCAGCTAATACCTTTCTTCATGTAATTTAAACCTATTATGCTATACTATAATCCCTCTCCTAACTCACCACTTTATTCAAAAAAATTAAATCTAGTGGAAATATCAAAAGCTTGTGTTGGCATGTTGCTCCCTGAAGTGGTTTCCTCTTACCTGGAATCTTCATCCCCAGTAACATTAGGAGCAACACTGAAGCAAGATGGCTTCTGTCGGGCTTGGCCTGCCACTACACAGCAATCATCATCTGCAATGCTAGAATGTAGAATGTAAACATATCTTCAACAAGGTGATCCCATACCAGCCCCATCAAAAAGTCAAGTATCTGTTGAACATATGTATTCTGCGCTTTTCTAAGACCCAAGGAAACTTTCAGCAAATAAACCATGAAAGAGTAACAATGAGAAAATACTATTTAAAGTAACAGTCTCAATATTTACTACATAGCAGAATCATAGCCATGAAGCCTAGATCTTAAGAGCCAAAACAGACATAGGAAATCTATGGTGAGGATCTCCCTTTTAAAATGCTTTGCCTTAATGGTTGACTCTTTTGACCTAGGATTCAAGTAAGGCCACATGTGGTGGTGGTGATGGTTGAAAAGTACTGGGTTCGTTGCACGGAGAAGCGGACTACGACATGCTGAACAATACAGATTTATTGGATACACACACAAGACAAGAACTGGCCGGCAGCGGCCAACTATATACACCCACCCCAGACACATCCACAGTCCTATTGGGAGGTTTGAATCTCCCGCCAAACTCCCTATTGGTGGACTAAAAGGTGGATGAGGATCCTTGGCCCCTATTGTGTTAGGAGCCAAGCTCAGGGACTCTGGCTGCAGATCCCTAGTGGCAGTCCATGGACACAACACCCCTCCCCCCATAGTTCAAAATCAGCCTGTGTAACATAATCCTGCAAGTAAACTGGTGGCCGACGTTCTCACAAGGAATGCCGGGGTGCCGGAACGGGGGCGTCCTGGATCAGTGCTGTGTCCTCCGCTGCCTGGGTGCTTGGTGGTGTCGGCAGGGACTCTTCCTCTGACTCTGGCGCAGCGGGTGGCACAACTTCACGTGGTGTCTTGACGGATGGAGGCAGCTGTTCCCTCTCTCCTGGGGCGGGGGTTGCACTGTCAAACTCCTCCAGCCTCCCTGGCCCCTCATCTCACAGTGGAAGCTGGCGCTGTCTTAGCTGGTCCATATGCTTCCTTAAGAGCTGGCCGTCCTCTGTGGACACCTCGTATGAAACTGGACCCGTCGGTCAGATGACTTTGCCTGTTAGCCACAGGGGCCCCTTTCTGAAGTTCCTAATGAAGATGGGGTCTTCTGGAAAGAACCCCTGGGAGGCTTCCCTTTGCTTGGTAAGCTTCTTCGACTCCAGTGCCCATTCAGGATGTAGCTGGTCCAACAGAATGGTGGGCCGCTGACCCATCAGGAGCTCGGTTGGACATCCATGAAACTCGTGGGCACTCCATGAAATTGCTGAGCAGTCGGGTTAGAACAGATAAAAGGAAATACTTCTTCACCCAAAGAGTGATTAACATATGGAATTCACTTCCACAGGAGGTGGAGGCAGCTACAAGCATGGACAGTTTCAAGAGGGAATTAGATAAACATATGGAGCAGAAGTCCATCAGTGGCTATTAGCCACAGGGTATAGATGGAAATTCTCAGTCTGGGGCAGGTGATGCACTCTATTCTTGGTGCTGGAGGGGGCAGCAGTGGGAGGGCTTCTAGTGTCCTGGCCCCACTAGTGGACCTCCTGATGGCACCTGGTATATTTTGGCCACTGTGTGACAGAGTGTTGGACTAGATGGGCCATTGGCCTGATTCAACATTGGCTTCTCTTATGTTCTTATGTTCTTATGTTCTTACATCAGCTGGTGATGGGGTTGGGAGTTGTCTGTTGGGTCAGGAGGAAGTGGTCCAACCAGAACTTCCAATCCCCATCTGTGATCTGGCAGAGGGCTTCTTTAGCTGTCCTCACCATTCGCTCTGCCTGTCCATTGGTGGCCAGGTGGAAAGGAGCAGACCTTACATGCTGGATTAGGTTTCTCTGGAGGAACCCCTGGAAGTCCTTCGACATGAAAGCCACCCCGTTGTTGGAGACGATGGTGTCTGGCAATCCATGAATTGCAAATATCTTGCGCAGCACACAGATGATGGCTTTCGTGGACATTGTGGAGAAGGGGCTGATCTCCAACCATTTGGAGTATGAGTCCACAGTGACTAGGAAGAGCAGCCCTTGGAAAGGGCTGGCAAAGTCAATGTGTAGCTGGGACCACAGCTTGTGGGTTGATTCCCAGGACTGGGTAGGGGTGCTAGGTGGATTTGGGCGCACCACCTGACAGTTTGGCATCTCCTCACCCAGGCTTCAATGTCTCCGCCAATCCCTGGCCACCAATGTAACTCCTGGCCAGGGCCTTCATCCAGACAATTCCCAGGAGGGCCTCATGTAGCACAGTGAGGATGCGTTGTCTCAGGGTGTTGGGGAGAACAATTCTGTCTCCCCAGAGAAGGCACCCCTTGTGTGCTGACAGTTTGTCTTTCCAGGTTGTGAAGGCTTTAAACTCTGGGCCTGCGGGGGTCATGGGCCACCACCCCAGCCAAAAACCCGGGAGATAACACGGTCTCAGACCAAGTGGAAGGCAACATCAGCAGCCTACAGGGGTTGATCGGGAAGGTCCTCTATGAGGAGGACGTGATGTGCTGGAGCTGGGTCGGCTTCAACTTCCAGAAGGGGCAGCCTGCTGAAGGCATCAGCATGTCCCATCACCTTCCCAGGGTGGTGTTCCTGGCAATATTGGTAGCCCATGAGGAACAGGGACCAGTGGAGGACCCGCAGGGAGAGGACTTGCGGGATCCACTTGTCAGCAGCGAAGAGTCTGAGGAGCAGCCAATGATCTGTCATGATGGTGAAGGGCTGCCCATACAAGAAGTCATGAAACTTCTTGACCCCCACAACAATCACCAGGCCCTTGTGGTCAATTTGTGCGTAGTTCCTCTCAGCGGTCGACAATGTCCTCGAGTAGTAGGCCACAGGAACCTCTCTGCCGTCTGGAAGCATATGGCCCAAAACAGCGTCCACCCCATACAGAGAAGTGTCACAGGCGAGCACCACTGTCAGGGACTCATCAAAATGTGCCAGCACATCATTGGAGATCAGGAGTGCCTTGACCCTCCGGAACGCCATGGCCTCATGGGGGCCCCAGAACCAAGGTGCGTGTTTGTCCAGCAAACGGTGCAGTGGGTCTGCAACCATGGAGAGAGCGGAAGGTGTGGTAAAAGTTGAGGAGGCTGAGAAATGCCTGAAGTTTGGCCTTTGAGGTGGGTGGAGGGGCTTCCGTGATCGCCTTGATCTTGCCTCTCACTGGGTGTAGGTCATCCACATTGACCATGAATCCCAAAAAGTTCACCTCAGGAACTCCTAGAAGGCATTTCTCCCTCTTCACCTTGAACCCGACCTCGTTGAAGCAGCGGAGGATGGCACGGAGACGAGTGGTGAAATCCTCTGGGGTGGCCGTGGCAATCAGGACGTCATCAAAAAATGGCATCACTCCAGGGATCCCTTTTAAGAGAGAGTCCATGAGGTGCTGGAAGATCCCTGGGGCCACGCTTATGCCAAATTGTAATCGCTTCACCTCGAATAGTGTGTAACTATTATCTGGGTGGCAGCCATGGCCTTGTCTACCAGCAACTATTGGTATGCCTGGGCCAGGTCCAATTTGCCAAATATCTTTGCCCCCACTAACGTGGCCAACACATGGCTAACTACCGGGACCGGGTATGCATGATCCTGAAGCTCTTTATTCAAGGTACATTTATAATTCATGCAGATGCGGATGTCCCCATTCGGCTTTATGGGCATGACAATGAGGATCTCCCAAGCTGCATGGGAGACCGGTTCGAGGACCCGCTGTGCCACTAGGTGGTCCAGTTCCCCATCGATTTTCAGCTGCAGAGCAATAGAGACACTGCAGAATCTCATGCGGATGGGGGCCACCTTGGGGTTGAGCTGCAGGGACACCAGGAGGTCCTTGTAACATCCCAACACCCCATCAAAAATGGCCAGAAATTCCCCACACACATCACTAAAGTCCCATGGGGTACAGTGCTTTACTCCCTCAACGGTGATCCCCAACAGCTCAAACCATGCTCACCCCAGGAGGCTAACCAGATTCCCTTCTACCATGATTAAGTCGAGGTACTCATCGAAGCCCTGGTACCGCACTCGGAAAGCCCCCACACACTGAATCGGGACCTGGTTTCTTTGGAAGTTTACCAGGTTGACATGCAAGGATCGCAAGTGGGGGCCCCAGTTAGCACGCAGTCTGTTAAGCATTTCCACCGATATGATGGATGCAGCCAACTCCGAGTAGGCTTCCATGAGGCAGGGGGACCCTTCAATCTCTACCTTAACCTGGATTTTTGGGTGTGCCGCCTGGCTGGGGGGGTATAGTACCTGGACTGACAGCTGGCTCGTGAGGAGGTAGAGTTTGTCCATGGACACGTTGGCCTCGTAGTGTGTGCTGGCTCGGCAGCATTGAGGCGGCTGTGAATTCAGGACCCTGACCCCCTTGCATTTGGCATGTGTGTGCAATGTGGCCTGAGCATCCACAGCTCCTGCACATCACGTCCCTGAGGCAGCATGTCTTCCTCTCGTGGGGGTCACTGCAGCTAGCACATTCCGGTCTTGTGGAGTCATCGCCTCAGGGGAACCGCAGCGGTGGCCCAGGCTCCCTTTGCTGATGTGGCTGTTGGGTCTGGTGAACTTCCTCATCATCGGGGTCACCTATCCTGGTCCTGATCTGATAGGCAGAGGCAGCCAACGGTGCAATCTCTCCCATGCGGTGGCCGTGGAGAGAGTGGAAGAGAGGGTGCACTTCTCTGCCTCCATGATCCGGCGCCAAAGCTTCTCCTCGCAGAGACCACAGATGAAGTGGTCTCAGAGAGCTGTGTCTAACTGCATCCCAAACTCACACTTGGAGGCAAGGCAGGGAAGCTCTGCCAAGAAGTCAGTGGCTGCCTCCTGGGCTTGTTGGTTCCATTGGTGGAAAGCCACGTGGCACAGCATCTCTGAGGGTCACGGAGTGAAGCGGTCTCGCAGCACCTTCACGATCTCCTCGAACATAGCCTTCAGCATCTTTGGGGCCAGCAGATGTTAAGCCAGGTCAATGATGGAAGGGCCGCATGAACCGAGGAGGAGCCCTTTCTTCATCCATCATCTGGTAGAAAATCAGGATGGACTTTAGTCCGGTGACCCACACTCCCCATTGATGTGGACAGGACCAATGTTCCCTCTAAGGTGTGCAGTCTCATGAGCAGAAATTTTACTCTGTGAGCCAAAAGTGGTGCTAGCTTTAAAACTGTGAGCAGGCCGACATTTTTTTAAAAAAAATTATTTTAGTGTACAAACATACAAAATATACAGACATAACATATATACTATTATCATCTGTATTACAAGCCATATATTTATATTAAACTTATTTATATTTATATGGAACATACTATATGACTCTTTCAAACTATATTTTAGAAATGATTTATATATCATAGCCATGAACAGTATCATCAAGTTAGCTAAGTCATCCTAGCCTCATGCCTTAGTCTTATCTCCCCCCCCTTCTAATAATAAAGCATACACACCCTCTGCCTGCCAACTCCAGAGTGATCAGCCATGGTATTTTATTTTAATTAAGAGCCAACACTGAGAATGCTATTTGAAAATCATTAGCCAACTCTGTTCAAATTGGGGAAATGCCCTCTTCGCAGTGAGATTGCTGCATTATTGAGGAAGAGGGAACATGAAAATGCATTATGTGCCGAGGTACCAACAAGGCTCACAGGCAGCTAAATACCAGTGGCAAAAGGAACAGCATACAAGAAAAGCATATAGGTCTGGGGAAGGAGATTTGAACTGAGAATCCTGGAATTTATAGAGCTATTCTGAACTGAATTTGTGCAGGAGCATTTATAGCTGACTGAAAAACCACAGGAAAAATATCAGGTGCATTACTGCTTTTTCCTAAAGCTTGACTTGGAGGAGGAAGAAACTTGCCTATGGCCTGCGATCCTGCAAGGATCCCAGTCTGGGTGCTCCAGCCAGGGCCGGTGCCAGGGTTTTTGTGCAATAGGCAAGACTACCTTCTGGCACATGCAAACCCCGTGCACACACCAATTTTCAAACTAGGAAGAATGAAAAACACAAAATTTGAAATTGTTATTTTTTTTTTAATGGTGAGAATGAATAATACAATCTTTGATTTTCCCCACCTCACTGGTGTGTGCTTCTTAACCCTGTCCTTCTAAGCCAGTTTGGTGCAGTGGTAAAGAGTGGTGGACTCTAATCTGAGAACTGGGTTTAATTTCCCACTCCTCCATATGCAGCCAGCTGGGTGGCCTTGGGCCAGTCATAGCTCTGTCACAGCAGTTCTCTCAGAGGCCTCTCACTCTCATAGGGTGTCTGTTGTGGGGAGAGGAAGGAAAGGAGATTGTAAGCTGCTCTGAGACTCCAAGTCTGAATAAAGAAGCTATGTAATACTTGGAGGTTGGATGGCTTGGCTCTGGCTTGAGCATCAGAGAGGCTGTTGAATTAGGCTTGTTCTTGGGCCATTTAGACTTTCCAGTCAGTCTGCCTCTCTTATACACAGAGAAGTCACCCACAGGCATACACAGAAGGGGTTTCTTTTTGTAAGAAACAGCCAGAACTGTCAGGAGGTGGGGAGAGGAGAGGAGGCGAGCCAGGGATGGTGGCGCTGCCCATGGGCGAGCGGCGGCAGTGGTGGCGCTTCACCGAGGAAGGATGTGAGGAGGCTCTCTGTGTGGTGGCACATCTCTTCTTGCCCAGGCAAGAGCGGGAGAGGGAGGGATGGACGTGCAGGCACCCCATGCTCTCCCCCCCTTCTCCTCATCGCCTTTTGCTTGCCCACCCACCGCACTGCGAAGATGCACCTTGGCCCGGCCCTGCATGGCCATTGGGAAGGGAACCTCCCATCCCTGCACTGTGAAAAAAAATGCTGCTCTGATTGGGGAAAATTGGTGTGCCGGTGCAGCCTGGCGCAGCTAAATGGGAACCTAGGACAGGACTGGTCAAACAGTGGGACCAGCCCTGTTCCCGGAGCAACTGCCATTGTGCTGATTGATTGAGGCAGGGAAGAGGCTTGCCCGTCATCGTTGCTCATCTGCGGCAACAGCACTGGATCTCCTGTGGTACCTCATCAGCCCGGCTTGCTCAGCAGAATCCCACCTTCATCGCCAATGAAAAGTACTGGGTTCGCTGCATGGAGAGGCGGACTACGAGATGCTGAACGATACTGGTTTATTGGATACACACACACGACAAGAACTGGCCGGCAGAGGCCAACTATATACACCCACCCCAGACACACCCATAGTCCTACTGGGGAGTCTGAAACTCCTGCCAAACTCCCTATTGGTGGACTAAAAGGTGAGCTAGGATCCTTGGCCCCTATTGTGTTAGGAGCCAAGCTCGGGGACTCTGACCACAGACCCCTAGTGGTGGTCCATGGACACAACAGTGGTGGTGGTGGCAGCGGAGGAGGAGGAGGAGGAGGAGGAGGAGGAGGAGGAGGAGGAGGAGGAGGAGGAGGAGGAGAAGAAGAAGAAGAAGAAGAAGAAGAAGAAGAAGAAGAAGAAGAAGAAGAAGAAGAAGAAGAATTGCCATAGTCAGATATTTGACTGGTAAATGGTGTTCTGCAATTCAAGATCTACCCAATTTTTTGGAAACTGTACGTGTATCTTCATAGGATTCTTGCTGTTCCAAGCAACACTGTCTTCTGGAGTTTCTTAACTCCATCATTAAAAAATCATATTTTCCTTCCAGGTAATTACCACCAAGAAGAATTTTGCAATGGTTAAAGTAATCCTCAGATCCTCATCCTTTAATAAAAATGGTACAGTCTTCGTTCTATCCACAGATACTAAAGTCCTCAGGATTGGATTCAGCCATGTCACTCATATAGATCATACCACAGGCAAAACAAGTTCATATAATCCAATACTTCAAGTTGTCTCAGTTCACATCCACAATATCTGTCCTGAAATGTGATCTTTGTATAATGGCCCCTTGGAATAGCTGATGGGAATGCATTCATCCTAACTAGAAAAAAGGCTCAGCTATAAGTGGGAATACTTAGAAATTTCACATATGCTGGCAGGGCAGATGGAGGTCAGAGACCAAATGAAAATAATGAACAAAGCCTGCATGCTCCAGAGGCTGTAATTACCCTATCCAACTCTACTATTCTCTTTTTCAGATCTCTGCAACTTTACCCAGCTCCTGCAGGGTTTCCATTTCTATTCCTAGAATAGAATAATTTTTTTTCATCAATTAGTTGGAACTGTCCACTTCCGCAATGGTCTTGCTTTACTCTGGCCCAAAGCCATCTATAGAAAAGAAACTTTCATTCTCATATTCATAGCTTGGAGCCAGGCACACACCTCCAACAATCTCAACACAAGTTCTTCCCTTAAAACAGTACTGGAAAAACAGTTTGGAAGCCTCAGGATCCTTTTCACAAAGTGCGTTAAGAGGCTGATCAGTTTTTTCAAATACTTCCTACCCTTTTAAAATCTTTGTTTCAAAGCAGTATAATCAGTAAAACATTGCTGAGGTAATAGGTGGCTTAATCTTGTCCCCTTATGCCATTTCCCTGAATTAAATTGAACCCAAACCCAGGCTGCTCTTATCCCCACTGGAGGGGAAGGGAGACAAGTTCCTCTGGTGACTGTGTTTTTGTCTCCCCAGAAGAATTAGTAGCAATTCCAAAGAGAAGGCAAGTCAGACTGGGAAACAGCATGAAGGAAAATGGTTAAGCACTCCTCCACTTTTGACACTTCCCTAATCAAACCAGCATCTGCACAAGTTACTGTAAAGTAAAGAAGACAAACTGAGCCATCTATTCATGGATCTCATGTGCCATGTCTGAATCAGAAGAAATTACTCCTCCTATGCAAGTAAGTATACACAGGGCTGTTTGCTACCTAATACGGAGTTACAGCCAGTAGCTGAGGTTGCTGGTCAGTTGCTAGGATCACTTCAGGGTATGAGGTATGATTCTGAGGTGGCTAGTAAAAATATCCATCGTGTTTAGAAATAATGGGTAGAACAAGGATAGCTGAGTTGATGATGCCTTCTATTGATTTTAAAAGTGGGATCTGTTTTATCTGACAGAAAGTGGGAGCCTCGCTCACCACACACAGTGCTGAAAACTGATGCCACAATAATTAAGGCAGCAGTTCTATATGTCTTTACTTGGAATGAAGTCCTATTGGAAAAAGTGGAACTTGCTTCTGAGTAAACCTGTTTAGGATTGAACTGGAAAAGTTATATAGAAGAGACTAAAGTCAAGCAGATTATGCAGCTACTATTCCCCAAGATGGATTCCTGTCCTTAATTCAGTTGAATTGTTATCTCTAAAGGCAAACCAGTTAGTTGAATCAGACTCACCCAAACCATCCCAGAATAACTTAAAATATTATCTTGTTATTTCAGCATGATCTGGCTTTCTTAACAGGCCAAACTTGTTCACAGGTGTGGGGGTTTTTTACCTTTCATCCTGTGTCTTGTTTTGTTTTGCTTTTTCCAAGCACTGCCCATGGTTTTCTCAGTGCAATCTGTGCTCGTCGTCATCCCTCGGTTTGGGTAGCTGTAGAGACAATGCTAGGCCATGTGACAACAAGACAGCCCATGGCTTCAGACACAGGTATTTCAAAGCCACAAAGTCAACAGAAAATATTAGTCAACAACCACCTCACCTTTGCATGCTCAGTAATCCACTGTGGTAAAACAAGGCCAAATATGAATTTAACCACACAGGAAACAACACTAATACCAAAGCCTTAACCCTTGGTTCTTCACAGTTTTACAAACACGTCCACATTAGGGTTGCCAGAAGGTCTAAAAATGTCCTGTCCCTTTAACAGAGTCTTAATGGGATGTTGTTTACCAGCTGGTGTTATGTACCTCCATTTCACAAACAGATGCAGCTGCCCATTTCCTCACATTAATCCTACCTGTCATCCTCCACACAACAGTGATTGCTTCAGTTTAAGGTCTTTTGGCCATATCTAGTAAAGTCCAGAAACAACTGAGTAAAGTAGACTTTATATTATTTGTATGTTCTTGAACAGAAGCATTTCTAGGTGACAAATAGCTTTGAACTTATTTAGTTACAACTTGCTCCATCCCAAAGGATTGCACTTGGCAACAATAAAATCAGAAAATAAAAATGAAATTGAAAAGTGTATGCCCTTAACACATGCAAATGCTACAGCCTATTATTTTTATCTTAGTGCCCTCAAACCATCCCAAATAGAAGTTTCAAGCTTTTATGTGGTTCTGGAGGTGAGAGATGGCACTCTATTGTAATAAGGGATATCAGGCGAGACCTGGGGATCCCCTGGAATTACAGCTCACTTCCAGACTACAGAGATCAGTTCCCCTGGAGAAAATGGATGCTATTTTGTGCATGAGCAGAATCAGTTTGTTTTGATTAACCATAAATTAGAGCCCAGAGGTAACAGCAATGTTTTTACCTAGCCAAAAACCTGAAGTGACCTGGGAACTCAGGTCACTAGAACTTGAAGTGACTTGGAAATGTAGGTCAAGATAAGAAGATCTGGCTTTTTCACCAGCAGATACAGGGCAATTATTCACCTGGAGAGAACAAACTATTATCTACCTTACAAGCCAGCCTTATTGTATCAGCCTCCCCTGTTAACTTTGTATGTAGAATAGTATTATAAGTTACTTAATTGGAGGATCTTTGTAATACTGACCTTTCAAAAACCAGGAAGAAACGACTATGTCAAATCTTGCCCCTCACCCTTGTATGTGTAAAAGGATTAGCCATCCAAATCAGGAGCAGCAATAAGAACTGTGCTACAGTTCGGGTAATTTTAATACATTCTATTTGGAATCCTTAACTTTGCTGGTATTAGAGGGCTGTGTGTGCAGTCTGGTATTAGAGCACATGCATTTAAACAAGTCATTTGATTTGTACTGGAGAGTAAATGAGTAATCTTCTACCCAATACTGATTAAAATTTAGACTAGAAGTGTAAGGTCTCAACAGAGAAAGTTTGTATTAAAATATTAATACCGAAACTTACTGATTGACAGCATTTATTAGTTACAAATTTGGGCCTTTGTGCAGAAGAAGGGGGTATTTAATTGTTTCCTGGCCTGACAAACCCCCCACAACAAACTCAGTTGCTTTACTTGCTACAAATTCCAGATGCGCATTTGTCAGCCATGCAATGTCTAGTTTAGCATTGCTACCATAGAATGGTTTGTAGATATGGAGAGGAGAATTCAGTTACAAAGTACCCGGAACAGCTTCCCTGGGCTTGGCAGGGCCCACCACCACACAGGGCCCCTGCCCCCTAAAGAATAGGGAGAGCAGACTTCTGCCACTGTGCACACACAAGACCCTCTGGGGCTTGGGCAGTTGACTAAGTTAGTGGGGGGGGGCAGCAGCCAGCTTGTCATAGGCTGCATGAACCGGCTTTTTCAGCAGCAGCAATGCATGCATGTCTGCTCCCTTGGCAGCTGGTTTGAGGGCTACAACTTGCTTGAGCCTGGGGTGGCTCAGGTGGGAAGACAGCAGGAGTGGACCCAGGCGGGGGGAAAGCAGGGCATGTTGTGATTCTGGGACCACATCCTGTAGTTTTGTCCAGGGCCCAAAAATTGCTAAGAATGCCCCAATAGACAAGAGGACACTCTCCAGTCTTATTCTGGAAGATGATTATCCTCTCCAGATTGGATTACATTGCTTCATTTTCTATAGGTATTTTAATGCAATATCTTCAAGATGAATTTAAAAGGTGCACAAGATAAATCCTCAGAGTGACTTACTTCCAGTCTCAAATAACTATTTATTGCTTTTATTTATACCCTGCTCTATCTTTTAAGAGCTCTGAACAGTTTATCAATTGAGTTCAGACTGCTGTACCATTTTAGTACTTGCGCACTTTAATGCTTTGAGGACAGATGTGGTGACAGCCAGCCTATAGCCCCCTCAGTTGAGTGCCTACCTGTCATTTTGTTACAAGCCACCTCACAGGCCACGGAGCATTTGTGGAGTCATGCCCACCACAGATGGAATGTTACCCTGATCTTGCACAAAGATGGAGTACTTTCCCCATTATTTAGACAGGTAGCTCCATAAACCAGGTTGCCAATGGTGACCATACACCTTCTTTACCAGGGTGCATGGTGGTTCGTGGATGGAGCAGAAAGCAGGGGTTAAAAACCCATTTTCTGTTCCCTGGGAAAGCTGCAAAAACAGTTGAGTTGCTTGGCTGTTTCAGGCTGTCTTCTGCAGTCCCTTTAAATTTAAAAGAACTGCAGAAGACAGCATGAAAAACAACTGTGTGGCAGGGAAGCACTCCCCACTGTGGAGCTCTTTCAGGCTGTCTTCTGTAGTCCCTTTAGACTTTAAAGGACTGCAGAGGTTTAAAGTTTCGGGCTTTAAGGTTTAAAGGGACTGCAGAAGGCAGCCTGAAACAACTGAGTGGCTGGGAGCAAGGTGCTCCCCACTGCTCAGCTGTTTTTCAGGCTTTCTGCAAACCCCACTGGAAGGGACTTCAGTCCCTTTCAACAGGGTTTGCAGGGCCATGAACCACATGAACTGGTTCAGTTTGTGGTTCAACCGTGAACCACAAACTAAATTGCATTTTCCTGGTTTGTGCCCATCCCTAGATACGATATACGCTGCAAGACATGTTTCTTCACTAGCTCAATATATATATTTATCTTGTGTGTGTGCAACAAAATATTTTGAACCAATATGTTCATTTTAAAAAGCATCCTTCTAAACAGAGCTTCTGCCTGAAATACTGAGTTATACCTAACCTCATTTCCTGACATTTTGTGATTGGCTCCATTTCCTGTGGCTGCCATTTTGTTGTAGTACCAGTCACCCTGTGTCAGAATTCGAAAGGTTCCTTCAAACTCAAAAAAGCTAGAGACCCCTGAAACAGAATGATAAAATATTCTGTAGGCTGTGAAGCTACAATGAAATGATTGACAAAGCTCTATTATGGAGAAGGTTTCTATCTGCTTAGGTGCTAGCAGCACTTGACTTGTAAAAGGAGAGCAGCTAGGATTCAAACCTCTCTAGACACTATGCCTTCTAAACTGGATGCCCTTCTCTCCCAACTGAAGACATTTCAGGGGTCAGGATAGTTAGGGATACTCTATGAAGAAGAGAATATACTCTTCACATGATCAAAAGCACCTTTTCTTTACTATTGTTTCATATATCTCATCTTAACTAGGGGCATTTTCATAATAATCACCCTAGCTATTTGTATATATCTTGGCACTGAAAATACATTCTGAATCTTGGTACAAAATTCAGCTTTGGGAATAGTAAAGGATATAGCTGAAGGTACTTTTTCCTTGTCTCTTGCATTTATGCTAAGCATTAAACTATTGAAACAGTTTTTGTCCAAACAACAGGTGACAACTCTAAGTATGAAGATGCACACAAGGCATTCTCCAGCTTTAGTAGACCCCAAGTGTGTGGGGGAAACCAGATACAGAGAGAGAGAAAGGAACACAGAGAGAGATTTGTTTATCCACCTTATTCAAGGTGCTCAGAGCTGCACATATGGTTCTCCCTTTTAACTTTACCTATTACTCAAACTTCTGTTTCTGGAACAGATTGCAACACTTGAATCTGCTTGATGTCATGTTCCACAATCTAATTGTTCTTTTAATTAGGAACATGTTCATAATAATCACCCTGTGCTGTAACTGATGTGTATCTTGTGTATGCTTAGTAGGGTTTAACACTAGTTGTTTCTCACACTTATTTCACTGTAGTCTCTGTCAGAGCACTCTGAGCTTTTATGGAAATGTTGTGCTGAGGAAAACCATACTGCCATCTACTTTGAAGGAACCTAAGGTGAGGCCTCAAGTTAAGGAGACTTGTTCATCAAGATTTATAGATTTTGAATCTCTCATTCTTAAGCCTGGTGGTCAACTATTTTGTGGATGAGTTGTTCCGGCTCCTTGATGAAGAAGGTTATCTCATTCAGATTCCAACATGGCTTCACACTGAAGTTAGAGATTGATATAGTTTTGGTAAGTCTGGTTGAGGACCTTCTCTGAGAGAGAAGTTAAAAGAATGTGTTCCTGTTGGTTTTCCTTGACCTCTCAGCCGGTTTTGATACTATCAACTGTTAAGCATTCCTGAATAGACTACCCTTTGTAGTGCTTTTGATCCTACCTGGCTGAGAGATTCTAGAAGATGATATAGAGGGATGTTCTTGTGCACTGGAACTTCTTTAAGGGGTTCACTGTATCCCTATGCTGTTTAATGTTGTTGGATTGGATTCCATAGTTTTAACTGTTGTACCTGCCTTAAAAATAATTGTGTTAAAAACTTATACTGCTTCTAAATAAATACTAATATGGGGGGAATATTGATTCTATTGGGAGGTTCAGGGCTCAGACTCCTCGGTGCCAATGAAATCCCATCTATTGTATGGTGGTAATATATTTGCATCAGTTTCAAGGTAATACCTACTTACAGAGGCCCACAAATATGTGTTCCAAGCCTGATGATGAGAATATAAATGCCACTGTTCTGATGAATTCAGATGGACAGAGATTGAAACTCCTGATGTCCTTAGAGCCTGGAGATAGGAGACAGTCCACACTCTCAGGCTGTGCTACATTCTGTAGGACGTCAGCACCTGTAATGAAATACTAGGTCAGGATCCAAAGTTTGCTGAGAGAAAAGTCAATGCAACTCAGTGAAGAAGAACGAGGGCAGGGTCGAGTTTGTTTATCAAGGAGTTCAACAAGTACAACGAAGCCCTGTTAAATAAATCATCTTTTAAATCAACCTTTGTTCATTCAAATTGTAGCTGTCTTTACTGAAACAATAGCACTAGAGACTTCTGAGGGAAAGTCTGGGAACAAGCCTACCCATGCAGGTAAGAATTCTCTTGTTTTGGACTGCTTTCAATATGACAGTAAAAAAAAATGTATTTGAGATTACGGTTGCTAGTTGTGCCAGATATGAACAACGACAACATCCACATGGATTCTCTGTTGTGCATTCATTGCCGCTTTGAATACAGTCTTTTAATTGGCAATGGAGCATCCACAAAGGAGTTTGCTTTGGAATGTGCCATTTCCCCTGCATTCCCTGCCACCAGAGGGCTTTTTGATGGATCATTTAAAAAAAAAACTGCTTATCCCAATTGCATTATAGTGCTGTAATAATAACATCTTAAGCCATGGAAAAGATGTCCATGAGGACAATGGCAGGACATGGTGAAACAGTGGTGGGACCTTAGGAAAGCACACCTTTCCATCCAGACAATGTGCTGACAAACTTTTACTGCATTATTTATAAAAAGATTGCAGTAAACAGGTTTGAGAAACAGCACCACAGGGATGGAGAAAAGCTGGCAAGTGATCAGAAGACAATGTTGTATGGAAGCTCCAAAAAACAGCACTCCACTTTGGACGCCAAAGTGGAAGCATCTTTTGTTAATGTGAAATAGAACACACAAGTTTTTAAAATGTGCATCCTAGCCAATGAAATCATGATGTCTTGCACTGGAAAACAAACAATAGAATTTTTCAGCAAGTTCCTTCCATTTAATCCCACTTTTCTGGTGAGCAGGTTCTAGTATCATTCTAACTGCCCCGTACCCAACTGCAGCTTCAGTCCTTTATTGCCTGGGAGTTGGATTGATTTCAGTACTAGTGCATAGTTCCAAAAATAGCAGGATTTTAGATAAAAACTTCAGATTATTTTATTTGCTTTCTGGGATATGAGTCTGGATCCCTGTTTTACAATTTTCCAGTAATTCCCAGAGATATAAAACAAAGAGATTCTTGTGGCATCTTAAGGACTGAGAGATCTATTGAGGCTAAAGCCCATTTTGTCAGATACATGAAGTATGTCCTTAGTTGACTGATAGATAAGTATGTGTAGGGGGAAACTTTTAAATAGTGTGCCAGTTCACTATATGATTGTATGTGTGTGTGTGTGTGTGTGTAAAATACCTGCTAACTGAAGGCACACTCCATAACTCTGATTCTGTTAATCTTAAAGGGCCCACTAGGTTTTATTTTTGCTGTAACAAATTAACATAGGTATCTTTCTGGACTTTGTCTCTCAGAGATTTAGGAACATTTACATTAAACTAATGTTAAGAATGGGATTAAGAATGGGGTTAATACACTGAGCTGCAAACCGGAAGGTCTTTAGATTGGCAGTTCGAGACCCTAGTGCTGTGTGATGGAATGAGCTCCCGTCTCTGGCCCCAGCTCCTGCCAACCTAGCAGTTCGAAAGCAAGAAATTGCAAGTAGATAAATAGGTACCACTTTGGTGGGAAGGTAACAGCATTCTGTGCACCTCAGCATTTAGTCATGCCAGCCACATGACCACAAACAGTGCTGGCTCTTCAGCTCAGAAACAGAGATGAGCACTGCCCCCTACAGTGAGATTTGACTAGCTTCCAAGCAAGGGAAACCTTTACCTTAATGTTAAGAATCTTAGGGAAAGTATGTTGTCGAAGGCTTTCATGGCCAGAGTTCATTAGTTGTTGTAGATTTTCCAGGCTGTATGGCTGTGGTCTTGGCATTGTAGGACCTGACGTTTCACCAGCAGCTGTGACTGGCATCCTCAGGGGTATAACACAGAAAGAGGGGGTACTCTGTGTGTCAATGTGAGAAGAAAAATGGTAGGCAGGCAATTTATATCTACTCAGGAAGGTGGGGCAGGGCTGAGTCATTATCTTGTAGGACTCAGCCCTACCCCACCTTCCTGAGTAGATATAAATTACCTGCCTACCTCATCTTTCTGTGTTATACCTCTGAGGACATATGTTATACCTGGCTGGATGCCAGTCACAGCTGCTGATGAAACGTCAGGTACTACAATGCCAAGACCATGGCCATACAGCCCAGAAAATCTACAAGAACTTAGGGAAAGTATCTGACAACACAAACTGAGATGGTCTTCCATCTGATTACAGCCTTGCTCACAATTATAGAAACAACAGTGCAACTCTGTTTATTAAAATGGTACCCTTTTTATTTTAGTGGAGATTAACTACCAAAGGTAATAGGATAGAGCTAGCAAGTAATTGTGATTACAGCTCTGGCTATCCATTTTACCAAAAACTATTGGTGGTATTAGCTGCAGCTTTTAGAAAATAATGTAAAGAAATTCTTACAACTAGAGAATTAGCAGCATCAATTTCCCAGCATGCTTTTAAGCCAGAGTTAGATATGATAGAATCATAGGTGGAAGTGAGCTGAGTGCCAGCTAGGAAGTACAATCTCCTGACTTAAGTAAGATCTCCACTTATTAACCATCACCTCTTTACATATTAACTATGTCATCAAGATTATGAGGTGTGCCATGTGAAGTAGCAGCGAGCAAAGTGTAGAATAAGCACAAGACACTGGAATTTCAATATAATTACTGACATGCTGTGCTTCTCTTGGAGTGTGAACCACAATGTTGCTTTGATCCACATATCAAGCATTATTTGTTGTCTTCATCTAACTTCCTGGGAGTCATCTGGCTGGCACAGAGAAGTGAGGGAAAGGGCATCCCTTACTTTACACTCAGCATTAGACAGAAGGAAAAGAAGCACACAAGGCTGACACTGCTTTTGTGTTACTTCAGATTCCAGTGTTGTCCTCTTCTGTTTGAGGAAAACTCAGGAGATGGGAAGAAATTTTTATGCTGATGATCAGAAATGGGAAATTGCTGAGGAAAGAGGAAGCATTGCCTTTGGTGACCAAGGGATGGATTTTACAGTAGAATGAATGGAAAGCACTTGTGAAGGTGGATCTTTCCCTGCCTTCCATGTCCCACAGCAGCCCTCCATGGGCTGTGTAAAGGCATTATAAAGGTAAAGGTTCCCTTGCTCGAAAGCCAGTTGAATCCAACTCTAGGGTTGCGGTGCTCATCTCCGTTTCAAAGCCGAAGAGCCAGCGCTGTCCGAAGACGTTTCCGTGGTCATGTGACCGGCATGACTAAACACCAAGGTGCACAGAACGCTGTTACCTTCCCACCGAAGTGGTACCTATTTATCTACCTGCAATTTCTTGCTTTCGAACTGCTAGGTTGGCAGGAGCTGGAACTAGAGACAGGAGCTCACCCCGTCATGAGGCACTCTCGGGTCTTGAACTGCTGAACTACTAACCTTCCACAGCCTGCAGTTCAGCGACTTAACCACTTGAGCCACCACAGCTCCTTTTAAATTAAATTAAAGGCATTATATAAGACCATAAAAAGAGCTCTATTTGATCATATCTAGTCCAGCATCCTGACTCACACACTGGCCACCCAGTTGCCCTTAAGGTCAAACATATAGGGCAAATAGTGAATGAACAAGAGACCAAGACCTTCTGAAGCTGACTCCCAGGACTAGTCTTCAGATATTTGCTTTACAAACCACTTTGGTTTTCATCATCCAGAATAATTTTATATCATTTGCAAATTTGGACACTACACTGCTCACCCCCAATTCCAAATCATTTAGGAACAAATTAAATGGCATGTGTTTTTAGGATATCCTATTATCAGGATAGAGTTTATTATGGGCATTAAAGTAATTAATATCTTCCTACAAAGAGTTGAAAATACCATTGTCTATTACAAAAATAAGTGGAACAGTTGACAGTGTATGCCTGGAGGATCATGTACATAGAAAGCATAATGGGGAAAATTCAGTTTTTCTAACAAGGCAGGGATAAATTGTGGCCTTCATAAATACTATTTTTGTGTGGAGGACTTAGGTCAAACATGCTTCAACTGCATTAGAGCCTGTGCACTGATGAACTCTCCAAATTTTGATTGACAGTTTAAAATTTTTGAAATACCCTGCAGATATTGAGATACAATAATGGGGGGGATCAGTACCTTTGATGGGCTATCTTCAACAATGCTGTCAATGGATCTTTCCTTCCAGATTATACTACAGCCAAGTCATTCCTCTTTCAGGGTTTTGTGAGCCTTGCACTTTGATGGAAGATTTCAGCTTAAAGGTAGTTTATGACTAACTGGTGAAAATTAACTGATAGTTGTTTGTGCTGTAAAATCAGACAGAGTAAAAGGTAAGTTCCTATGTGCCATATTTCAGAAAGGAACAGTAGTTATTTTTTTTTTCTCAAGAGGTGCTCAAGAGGTGCTCTGCTATGTGATTTGTGTATAATTTCCAAATTATAGCTACCCAGAAAAACTTTGTTGAAGTGCTATGGATGACCAAGTTATACATTTGCCCCTTCAAAAAAAAAAACTCAGAGAAAGAAATTCATCCTAGTTAATCAGTACCTTCTCCTCTGTCCCAAAAGTGTACTTTATTATCAGCATTCTTGCAGACATTTGTTAACTACATTTCCTGATTTTGAGGATTCTCAGATCTTCTCCCAGTCCATTTTTTTGTTTCTCGGTCCTATTTATATCCCACCCTCCCCTGCAAGTGGGCTCAGGGTGGGTAACAACAGGTCATTTCACAGTAAAAATAATATTAAAATATACAATTTAAATCCAGTTTAAAATCAATTCAGAATAGTATGGCAGACTGGTTTGTAGTAGTCCAGACTGCCTCCTGCATGGGTGCTGACTAGATGGTCAATAAGGTATCCAATTCAATTCAATTCAGAACCTTTATTGGCATAGAACAGAAGCACAAACAGTCACCATTCAATTCATGGGATCAACACACATCTTCCTCATTATGAGGCAGTTACAAAACTTAGCAACCGTTTCAATAACCTCTATATTTTGTGAAGCCAGTAGACAGTACATCATTCTGTCATTCACCAGAAGATGCTGTGCAGAAATCTTTAGCATTGTAGGGCCATTAAATAGGGCAGTATGAGCAGGGTGGGGGTGAGATAGTTGGACATCTGCTGCCTCAGCCGAAGGCCTGGTGGGGCCCTGGTCTCAAGTGGGAGCATGTTCCACCAGGCCAGGGCCAGGGCAGAAAATGCCCTGGCCCTGGTCAAGGCTAGGCAGACATCTTTTGGGACAGGGACAGGCCCGTAGCTACAGTGGGGCATCTCGGGGCTAGGCCCCCTGACTTACTGGCCAGGCCTCACGACTTCCCATCCAGCCCATGGCCCCTGAGTGATGGCAGGTGTGGGGAAGGAGCTGGGTATTCCTTTAATTCAATTAGCCAGTGCCCCCTAAGAAATTTAAATGCCCCCTGACTTAAAAAATCTGGCTACAGGCCTGGCCAAGGACTACTAGAAGGTGCTGATCTGCAAAGCGCAAGGCTCTCCGGGGCATATATGGGGAGAGACAGTCCCATAGGTATGTTAGTCCCTGGCCACATAGGACTTTAAAGGCTAATACCAAAACCTTGAACCAGATCCGGTTGTCAGTTGGCAGCCATTGCAATTAGTGCAGCACTGGCTGAATGCACACCTGCACAGACATTGCAGTCAGCAGGCATGCCGCCACATTTTTCACTAGCTGCAGTTTTGGGGTCAGATTCAAGGGCATCTCCACACAGACCGAGTTACAGTGATTCAGCCTGGAAGTGATCATTGCATGGGTCAGAGTAGCTAAGTCCTGGAAGGAGAAATAGGGAACCAGTTGCCTGACCAGCCAAAGATGGTAAAAGGCTGATCTGGCAATGTTGATGACCTGGGCCTCCATGGAAGGTGAGGCATCCAGAATCACCCCTAGGCTTTTCACCCTCAGTGCTGGTGTCAACAGTGCCCCAATCAGGGTTGGAAGCCAGATTCCTAATACCCCCCCCCCAGATCAGGTACTGTACCTCTGTCTTCACTGGATTTAATTTCAGCCGATTCTGCTGTAACCATCCAGCCACCACTTCCAGCGCCCTGTCCACAATATCTGGTGTGGAGTCCAGCTGGCTGTCCATCAACAGATAAAGCTGGGTGTCATCAACATACTGGTGACAACCTAGCCCAAGCCCCTTGATCAGCTGGGCCAGGAGGTGCACATAGATGTTAAGCAACATAGGTAAGAGGATTGCCCCCTGTCACACCACATTCCAGTGGGTTCCGCAGAGAGATCCTCTCCCCAAGTGCCACCTTCTGTCCCCAACCATGGAGAAAGGAAGAAAGCCATAGTAAGGCAGTCCCCCGTATCCCTGTGTCGGTGAGGTGGTAGGTCAGAAGATCATAATTGACAATGTTGAACACTGCCATCTTGTCAAGTAGCCACAGCAGCATCAGCCCACCTTGATCCAGGTGTCTCTGAAGGTCATCCATGAGGGTGACCAGTGCCATTTCCACCCCATGGCCAGGGTGGAAGCCAGACTGGAATGGATCAAGAATGGAGGCATCATCCAGGAAAACCTGCAGCTGCTCAGCCACTGCTAAGGATACCCAGAATTCCACAGATTTAATTTTTGTGTTCCACAACGAGAAAATACAAGTGTGGTAATGAAGGAGTGAATGTTAGCCATTTTAATAAAACTTCCTTCTGCATGAATTAGAACCAAACCCAAGCTCATTCTTTAGACATGTCTAATTCCTTGTTAATATCTTTCATTTCACAAACAGATTTTTTTCCATTTTCTGTTTTCTTCAACTCTTTTGTTTAAGGATCTGGATGGTCGTACTGCTCCTAAATAATTTGTCTCAGGCAGGCCCTCTTTCTATATAAGCATTTTTGACAGCTGCATCTCTTCTCTCCCCCTTCCCAGAAATGACATCTCCTCTTCAGCCCAGGGAATGCAAACTGACCAGAAAAGATAAAGAGAGCTATGGATTTTGTCTGCGCCTTGAGAAACACAAAACCGGTCACCTAATTCGAAATGTGATACAAGGCAGCCCAGCTGAGAAGGCTGGTCTGAAAGACGGAGACAGAGTCCTGAGGGTCAATGGGGTATTTGTAGACAAGGAAGACCATGGACAGGTATGAATGCTAGAATGCCTTAAGATTCTCAGATGTGAGTGGACTATTTAACTATCTTTTTCACAACCTATTTAAAGGGAAAGTACTCTACTTATGTTGCATCCTAAAGTAAACCTAAAACACATATTTTTTATAAAGGCATTCTAGCACTGATAGCGCACAGCAAACCTTTACTGGAGCCGATTAAGAAAAATCGTATTTCCTATTTGGTGAGTGTCTACTCTTTTTAGTAGGTTCATAATAAAGTTACAACAAAGAGAAAATAGTTTAAAAGAAAATAACAACTACATTGTGCAATGATTCTATCCTTAAAAAATACAAGACTTGTGGAAAATAGAGGAAGAAAACTTAAGAGACAACACTCACCGAATGGTATAAGATTTTACTGTGAAAGATTTTTATTCCAGTCTATGCTTGTGCTATGTATATGATATGTATGACTTTATTAACAAATTGCATGAATTTATTTATAAAGAATATGAATATTAATGCGAAGAAAAATTACTTCTGAGGAAGTCCAGAATCGAAACAGAGGCACATTCCGGAGGCTTCGTTATGCAAATGAAATGAATGAAATGTTAAATGAATGATTTTTGTATTATATTTTCATATTGCACTGGGATTTATGTATTTTTGTAAGCCCCTTTATATTGTTGTATTGCATCTATTACGTCTCCCCAGCTGTTCTTTTATATCTGGATATCCCATGATCACCACAATCATTCATAGCAACATCAATAGAAGAATCCAGCAATTATCTAGCCAAAACTTTCCAGTAATTCTTAATGCCTGAAGAGTTTCAGTGGCAGCTGCTTAAAACCAGGGGGGTTATCATTCCACAGTCCTGAGGTCACTCCTAAACAGCCCTATCTGTTTTATCTTGTCCTTCCTACAAGGAAGGAACTCAGGGAGGCCTCCTCCATATCCTCACATACTAGCAACCTTGAGGCTGGAATGATGTAACTGGCCCAGTCTGGTGTAGTGGTTAGAAGCACGGACTCTAATTTGGGAGAACTGGGTTTGAGTCCCCACTCCCCCACATGCAGCTGCTGGTATGACATTGGGTCAGCTACAGCTGTTCTCTTAAGAGCAGTTTTCTAAATAGCACTCTCAGCCCCACCTACCTCACAGGGTGTCTGTTGTTGGGAAGGGAAGGGAAAGGAGGTTATAAGCCACTCTGAGACTCCTTCGGGTAGTAAAGGGTGGGGTATAAATCCAATCTCCTATTATTATTATTCTAAAAGTCACTAAGATTTTAGTCTGTCACAATAAAGATCATAGAATCAAAAGGCTCTGTTCCTACCCCTAAGGCATCCCTGTATCTCATATTGGTGGAATGTGGAGGCTAGCCTTTTCATCTTGAGAATGGTCTGAACTGATGGGCAGACTTATAGAAAGAAAAGCACGCTCTAAAGCACATCAACCCCACTGAGTTCAGTGACATATACTCCCATGTAACACACAAAGGACTGTAGCCTTGAGCAGTCTATACAGCCTGTTACCCTACTGTTCCTGATAGAGAAGTGACTGTTAAATCAGTTTGTGTTTGTGGTTTATATCTACTACAATGGACTTTCTCTGCAATGATTTTACATAAGTCCTCTTTTCAATAAATGTAAAGGTGAGGAACTAGAGCTATAACCAGCTTGGATCCTACAGGAGATTTCCATCCATGCTGCAGGACTTCTCTGCCTCCTGCTGCTGCAACCCCAAATCCCTCCCATGCTATGGGGGGGATGACCATAACCAACCATTATTGTTGTGAGTTGTAAAATAGAAAAATTAAATGAGACATTTTCCTGATCCTTGATCTTGCTACTTAACCACATGTTCTGTCCATTACAGGTAGCTGATTTAGTTCGGAAAAATAAGAATTCTGTAATATTCCTTGTCTTGGATGAAAAATCTTATGAAAAAGCACAAAAAGAAGGAACTGCGTTGGAAAAATTGGGTCAGAAGTCAGAGACACAGCATCTGCTAGAACATCCCCCACCTGCAATGAACAGTGAGCCTGCTCCAGTTCCACAACCCCGGCTCTGCTACCTGACAAAGGATGGGGAAAATAGCTATGGTTTCTCCTTGAAGACCACTGCAGGTGAGAACAATGAGGAGAGTCATATAGTACAGTTTAGAGTATAAGCAAAGCCTGTAAAGCATTCTGCAAAGAGTATATTTATTTATTTATAAAATGTATATACCACCTCTCCAAAGAATTAGTTGAGACAGCTGACAAAATAAAAATGAAACACAATGAAATGATCAAAGCCACCACCATAAAATAATCAATAGTAAAACATTAAGTAGACTAAAAGAATATCTCCCCCCCAAAAATAGACCTGAGGTTAGAAGTGGATCTTTAAAACATCATTAAAATATGGAATACTACTTTTAAAAGCCTGGGTGAGTGCTTTGGCCTTGTGCCCAGAAGACAGTAAAACAGGTACCAGACAAGCATCAATGGGAACAGCATTCTAAAGGAAAGGCACCACTGAAAAACTCATGTCTCTGGTTGCTACCTGCCCTGCCTCTGCAGCCAGAAAAACAGAGAGAGGAGATAAGATTTCGATTGGCAGTCTGAACAGTATAGAAGGACGTGGTCCCTTAAGTAGCATGATTCTAGGCCATTTAAAGGTAAGAATCAGCGCTCTGAATTATTCCCAAAAGGTCATTCAGTACAGGATACCTCTGTATCTGCCTCCTGACAATAATCAGGTTGCTGTATTTTGGACGAACTGAAGTTCCCAAGCAATTTTCAAAAGCAAAAGTGTATTACAGTGGCCTAGCCTAGATATTATCAGAGCATGGCTAGATCATGTTTCTCAAGGAATGGCCATAACTGGCATATCAGTAAAGGATGACAGAAGGTGTTTTGTGCCAGGGAAGAGACCTCAGCCTTCAGCCATAGACTAGGATCTAGCAGCACCCTACAAGCTATGAACTTGCCTTTTCAGGAATAATACAATTTCTTTCAGGACAGGCTAACTCCACAAACCACACCCAGCTTTGACATTGACCAAGAGCACTTCAGTCTTATCTGTACTGCACTTCAATTTATTGGCCCTTATACCCCCTCCGCCCCCACTATGCACATTCTAGACTTCAGAAACAATATGCTTGTTCGGCTCATTTTCATCATCTGTCTTCTAAATTGCTTACTGGAAGTTATTATTTGGATGATGAATTCCTACAGTAATTGAAAATATTTAAAGACCTTTGAAGTAATTCGAACATTTTCCGAAGTCATAGAAACAGCACCTCAAAGTTTACAGAATATGAAGTATATTGGGTGCAAAACTTTCAGCCAGAGGCACAACGTAACATAGTTTCTAAGACTGATTCACAGAGGTACCTGTGTTACTTAATACTTTCACATGTAACATCCAAATGCGGATGCTGCCACCACTGAAAAGTACTAGTGATATGAAAGTTCTTGTTTGTTGTGTTTGATCTGTGATGGCTATTTCATTATGCAAGCCATCACTGGGATTGTTGTCCTCCTTCAAGTGTGGGATGGCAGCCATTATATAGTTTGCTTATATCTTGCCTTTCTTGTTTTACGGAAATCAGTACATAAATGGCAGTTTCCTGTCCAGGACATAAGATTTAGATCATGGCCTGGGCCATGTGAACAGTATAAACTGTGCTTGACTCTTTTAGCTTCATGGATAATCATATGCCTTATAAGCTTTATAGTTGACTTACAGCTACATGGACTTCAATGGACATGAAAGGGTATAGCTGTCTAGGACTGCACTGTGAATTACACTTCCTGTGTACCCTGGGTAGGGATACCCAGGGCTATTTTTGGGCAGGAACACACAGGAACGGAGTTCCAGCTGGCTCCTGAGTTGGCCACGCCCAGCAGGAACTCATTAGCATAATAGGCCACACCCAACAGCAGAAACCCATTAGGATTGGCTACATTAGGAGTATGTGGCCTGACATGCAAAGAAGTTCCTGCTACAAAAAAAGCCCTGGGTTTTGACAACAAACAAGGTAAACAGAATAAGAAGCAAAAGGTGGGTGCGGCTGGATGACCACACTTCTGGTGACATGGGTGTGTGGCCTAATATGCTAATGAGTTTCTGCTGTTAGGTGTGGCCTATTATGCTAATGAGTTCCTGCTGGGCTTTTTCTAGCAGAAAAGCCCTGGGGATACCTTTAAAAGCACATCTGAGATTCTGACTTGGACTCTTCTGAATGTGTCTTAATGACACATGAAACAAACTAGCTGGGTATGTTAGCAAGAAGATGGATAAAATTGCCAGTGTAATTATATATTGCACGACATTTCTTTACCTAACTTCTAAATTAAATATATATATATATATATATATATATATATATATATATATATATATATATATATATATATCCTGTCCTATTAATAAAAGGGTAGTGGTCTGGCAAGATTCTATGCCTGGAAAAATCAATTCGCTCCCTGGTATGTCGCTCAAAATCTGTCCTATCCACTAGCTGCGTTGCCTGAGTTCTCTCCCACCCACTGCAGCCTAGGCTACTCTTCTCTGATTGGGCCAGCATTTCAAGCTCATTTGCATACAGAAGCTGATTGGACTTCACTCCATTTTGCACCTCAAATTCCCACCCCTCACCCCCGCAAGACAGTTGGAATTGTCAGTTGTTTATGCAACCTGTTGTATTCTGAGGTGAAATATGTCCTCACTCACAACACTTCCCCTTCAAAAGAAACAAACCCAATCACACAACCATGCCACACCACAAAAAAGACAGGTCATGCCACAAGCAGAATACCACAAGGCAAAAAAAGCTCTGGTACTAATTCTGGCAGGGGACACTGTGAGTGTAGAAAATGATTTATCGACACAGTGGAAAATCTTTAGGAATTGTTTGGTGCATTTACCATGGGGCACCCACCCAGAGCCTCTGGCATTTTCTCACTCTGCTGGCATCAAAACCAATTGAAGGCAAAATAGAGATATGGAGACTTTTCCATCCTGCTTTGCATCAATTTGTCTTTGTTGGCAATGGCAACCCTACTAGGCCTGGCTGCTTGCTCCTGTTCAGCAGGAGCATCCCTATGGAAACTGCCTGGGTCATTTTGGACCAGCCGGAGACTTTCTGCCTAACCTGCCTGTACAGACCACAAAGCCAAAAAGAATGAAGTAAACTGCTTTGCTCCCCACTAATGAGAAAGACAGAATTTTGCCTAGGAAGAGGCTGCTGAGAGGGGATGAGATAAAGTTGCCAACTATAGGTATGGAAATTCCTGGAGATTTGAGGGGGGAGCCCAGAGAGGGTGAGGTTTGAGGAGGGGTGGGACCTCAGACAGGTACAGTGCCATAGACTCCACCCTCCAAAACAGCCATTTTCTCCTGGGGAACTGTTGTTGCCAATCTTGGCCCAGTGGTCATCAAACCATTCTCTTCCACCCCCTGCTGTGCAGCTGTCTTTCCCCTAGGGTTGCCAATCTCCAGGTGGGAACTGGAGATCTCCTGCTGTTAAAATTTATCTCTAGATGACCAAGATCAGTTCCCCTGGAGAAAATGGCTGCTTTGGAGGGTAGACCCTATGGCATTATACCCTGTTGAGTCCTTCCATCCCCCCCCCAATGCTGCCCTCCACAGGATCCACCCCCAAATCTCCAGGTATTTCCCTACTTAGAGCTGGCAACCCTACTTTCCTCTCAGTGCCTGTTGGTAGGTAACCAAGCTTGGTCCTGTCACCTGTTTTGGCCTTTGAGAGAAAACTCATTGGGGCCAGTCCTGATAGGGTTGCCAACTCCAGATGGGAAATTCCTGGAGATTTGAAGGATGGAGCCTGAAGCGGGTGAGGTTTCAGGAGGGGTGGGACCTCAGACAGGTACAATGCCATAGACTCCACCCATCAAACTAGCCATTCTATCCTGGGGAAATATTGTTGCCAATCTCCAGGTGGGGCTGGAGATCAATCAGAATTACAACTGCTCTCCAGGAGGGAGGGGGGAGGAGATGGAAAGCTGAAGTCAGGGGACAGATAACGGTAGGTTGACAATTGGCTGGGAGGGAGATACGGTTGCCAACTCCAGGTTGGGAAATTTCTGGAGATTTGAGGGGTAGAGACTGGAGGTGGTGAGATCTGAGGAGGGGTGGGGTCTCAGACAGGTACAATGCTATAGACTCCACCCTCCAAACCAGCCAGTCCCTCATGGGGAACCATTGTTGCCAATCTCCAGGTGAGGGCTGGAGACCACTCAGAATTACAACTGCTCTGCAGGAGAGAGGGCAGAAGTCAGCTGAAGTCAGCAGGGAAGATAACAGTAGATTGATGGTTAGCTGGGAAGGAGATGGGGTTGCCAACTCCAGGTTGGCAAATTCCTGGGGATTTGAGGGGTGGAGCCTGGAGAGGGTGGGGTTTGAGGAGGGGTTGGACCTCAGGCAGGTAGACTCCCATAGACTCCACCCTCCAAACCAGCCATTTCCTCCTGGGTAACAATTGTTGCCAATCTCCAGGTGAGGGCTGGAGATCACTCAAAACTACAACTGCTTTTCAGGTAGCAGAGATCAGTTCTTCTGGAGAAAATGGTGGTCTCTGTCATTATACCCTGCTGAGGTCACCACAGCAAATTCACACTGTGTGCCCAAAGCCAGGGCACTCTCCCAGAGCCTCTTTCTAGAGCCTGTTGTATTTATTTCCACAACGGGCCTTACTCCTAGTATATATGTGTATATATATATATATATATATATATATATATATATATAGTATAGGAAAGACTCTTTCATTTGAATATAGGAAACACCTTTGGAAGCGTGGTAACAAACCAAATTCTAATCAACACTTTGGAAGAACAGATGTTACTACTGACCAGCCACTAGCATAAACTTCTGTAAACATTTCCTTGTGCAGTATCAGAGAAAGGCATAAAGTGTGGTTGGTCTATGAGGGATGAAAAACTTTCAAGTTCCTGAGGCACAGAGAAGACATGCTGCTGCTGCTGCTGCTGCTCAGGTCACACATCTGTAGCTGGTACAACTGTTCTCTGAACAAATAAGCGTCAAGTCTACTGGGCAAGTATTACTGCCTCACCTCCAGGCCCCACAGAATATAGTTAACAAGGGAAGAGGTGTTTCAGTTTCCATCTGTTTTCTTCTTTATTCTAGGTCAAAAGGGATTTTTCATTATTGACATATCCCCACAAGGGCCAGCTGCAAAAGCTGGAGTGCAGCCCAATGACCGCCTGATTGAAGTCAATGGAGAGAATGTAGAGAATGACACTCATGAGGAAGTGGTTGAGAAGGTACTTGTCAGCCCAAACATCTCATCTTTCCCTCTTTCAGTTTGTTTTACTGAATGTTCCACAAGTTAAGGGTGGAATGATTGATGGCTCTCTACTTGTCCCTACTCTTCTCCCTTTTGCAAGGTTGTGCTGTTGAATAATCACCCATGTTCATCCAGAAGAATGGGTACTAGAGTCCTCCCAGTACCCAGATCCAGAATTACTGGAAGGCAGGTCATGTGTGAATACTTTTAAAATGGGATAGAAGGTGCCACATTCATCAAATGTATATAGTAGGCCTTGGAAATGCAGATTTCACCTCCTCAGTACAAGCCAATTTAACTTTCAATACAGATTAGTTTAAGTCTTTAAAAATACAGATGAAACATGTGTTGTACAGAATAGACATTTTAAACACCCTTATGAGCTCTGGGACTTTGCAAATAAAATGTTCTCTGGTTCTTCCACCCTACAAGGACTGACAGAAGTAGTCTGTCTGTATTTCCAGGTGAGAAGATCTGGAAATCAAGTTGTATTTCTGTTGTCAAATAAAGAAACAGACTGGTATTACAACAGACAGAATATGCTACTGAAGAGAGAAATGGCCAGTTTGAAATTTTTACCATACAAACCTCGAACCATTGCGCTCAAAAAAGGAAATAATGGCTATGGATTCTGTCTGAGAATGGAACAGAATTGTAAAGGTAAGAACCAGGCCACCAGGTCACACTCTACTGCTTTGGCCTTCTGGTTTGCAGCATCAGTAATATACTCCCAGCCCTCCACGCATCAGTGGGCACCATCTACCAAGCAACCAAAATGCATGGAAGCAGTATAAGACTATTTTTCTCTCAAAATGGCCTGCTTTATTACTAGAGAAGGCCCAAAGCACTCTAAAGACTGAGGAAAAAACCTTAATGGCACCCTTAGCCTCTAGAGGCCTCAAAAAAAATATTATTGACATTTTTCTGCCCTTGAACAGTACTGTACAATCTGTCACCCAAGATGGACTTCCTCACGCTGCCTGATGGCAGTGCAAGGTCTGCTTACTATTTTATGAAAGGCCAGCATGCCAGTCATGATTTGATTTTAATCAAATCTGAGGGGAACCTGTTCCTTCTCCATCCTCTAGAATCCTAGCTCCCACAACTCAATGGCACAAGTTCAGAAGTCTGTTGGGAACAGGGCACAGGCAAGGGTACATTTTGTTAATGTTTTGATACTGCTCTTTTAGAAGTGTTCCAAAAGATTACTCTATAACTAAGTGGGTAATTATTGCATTTTTCTCCTAAACCCTTTAAAAATTAAGTAAAACAATCAGTTTAATTCCTCATCCTTTCCCTCCTATCCACCTCCCCAAAAGCAGCAGAACTGGCTATAAACATAAGAGTTGCAGCTAGACCAGTTTTGTCCAAACATTGGGAAGATAACAAATAGCTTTCAGGGATGGGTGTGTAAAGTTTGGGAGATGACGCTGATTTGATCTAAGTTGATACATAATCTAAAACCCAGAGAAAGGTGAATGAACAAAGAATTTTTGTACAAAATTGGTCTCCGCTTACGCAGTATTGGAACTCGAGCTATAACACAGCTTGTTAATGCTGTAGATGTTTAGCTAATATGATTTTTTTTAATAAAAAGATTCACGAATAAAAGGACTAGACACATTTACAGATGATAAAGTCTAGCAACAGATGTAAGACACAGTTAAATGAAACATTCGTGATCAGAGACATTGTAACAGATAACAGGAGAGAGCAGTTGAGTTCATGCCCAAGTTTTTCACTTTTCAGAAATATCTGGCTAACCATTGTCATTCCATTCTTGTCAACCCAGGGATCTTCTTGTGATCTTACAAGAAGAATTATTTTTCCTCCCAAGAGCACACAAGTGTGCCTGATAGGTAGGATTTAGATCTCTATTCAAATATAGTTCTCATTTTCTCTAGAAAACAGTTGTTCTGGTTTGGGAGTAGAGGGTTCATTCTTTGCCTACTGTATTATTTTAATGAATATGTAAGCCACCTAAGAAATGCTGAGCATACAAGATAAAAATATTTAAATAAATATAATTCATTTTGATGCTATCCAATTAGTTGCAATGCGTCACATTTACCAATGTTCAGTTAGCCTAGCAAGTCCACAGAACCGGGCATTTCTAATGAGTGCTGTTGTGAATGGTCACTGTGCTCACAGTCCTATACGTCCCTTGCATTTCTTAGCCTTGTGATGTCACCATGCAACATACACATACTTGTCCAGAAACATACAGTGTGCCCTAAATGAGACGATACATATAAAATTGGCCAACTGAAGGGACACCTTTTTAAAATAAGCAAAATAAACAAAACAATGGGTTTAATTCCTCGTTCTACCTCCCACAAAGAAGCAGACCAGGTTGTAATAGTTACAAGTAGACCAGTATTGTCCAAACATTGGAAGGAGCTGTGGCCACTAGCCAACAAAAGCTTAGGCCATAGTAAGCCTGTTAACTGAGGTATCGCAGGACTGTTTAAAAAAAAAAGTCTGCTAAGCTGTAACTCTGTTTGGCAGGTCAAGTATCCAACTGTTTGTGGTCTCTATTGTTAACGAGTTAAAGTGTATAAAGAAAATTGAACTTGCACCAGGAAGACATAAAACAGGCCATGCAAAATAAATTCTTCCCTGAATGCTTGCATAGCCTTTCTACCCTGCCTGCTTTCTTCTTCTCTTTCCACCTACCAGCCAACCTACCTTTATCTACTCTATATCCAACTTTCCCTCCTCCCACCCAGCAACCTGTCTAGGAAAATAATAAACCAGTTGGGAAGTGCCAGCTGTCAGGCTGGGTCCAGCTGGGCAGTGGGGAACCTGGAAGACCTTGTGGGCAGTACCTCATTTTCCCCTGTATCCCCCTGCCCACTATATTTCCTCTCTCTGTTCGTCTGGCAAACCCTATATCCTCACATTTCCCTGCTTCCTTATAAGAACATAAGAGAAGCCAATGTTGAATCAGGCCAATGGCCCATCTAGTCCAACACTCTGTCACACAGCGGCCAAAATATACCAGGTGCCATCAGGAGGTCCAGCAGTGGGGCTCTCCTTCTCAGCTACCTTTTATCTGTCTCTCATCTTCATGTATATTTATTATTTACTTCATTTATACAGAACCTTTCTTCACAATGGGGACCCAAAGCAGCTAACATAATTCTTTTCTCCTCCATTTTATCCTCACAACTCTATGAGGTAAGGTAGGCTGAGAATGTATAACTTACCCAAGGTCACCCAGTTAGCTTCCACACCAGAGTGGGGGTTCAAAACTGGGTCTCCCACATCCTAGTCTTTAACTCTATTCACTATGCCACATCAAGGTCACTGTCAGTGAAGAGCAGCAAGCAGCCAGTCAATGGTGAATCATGCAAGTCACATGGTAGCAAGTCACCCAGCGGTTGCTGCTGGGCCTGTCCCCAATGAATCCTTCCTTAAAGGCCAAAACAGCCCTAGAAAAGGTCCACCCCCATTTACTAACAGAAAGCAAGGCTTGAAGGCTGACAATACTGTTGTGGTTGCCTAGCAATGGCCCCTTAGGGCATTCATTTCATAAAAGCTATGGATGCTACTCCTATTATTTTGGGGTTAAAGGTTAACTTTCAATGTATTTTTGTCCCTGCGACCTGGGGTGGTCTTCAGGTTTGTAGAAAGATCTGTCTTGCCTGTCCATGGCTTCAGTCTCCAGATCTAAGTATCCACAGATATGACTATGTTGAGAATTAGATATATTGATGTTCATTTCTTTCATTAGTGAAATGTATACCGGTCACAAAATTATGCTGTTCCTAAGGCAGAATTCTCATTAAATCAAGATCATCTCAAAGTAATAAAACCACCAGTGAAATACTTAGAGCAGTATTGTTATTCGGTTTTTCTTCTTTCTGAGGACAGGTCACTTAATTAAGGACATTGATTCTGGTAGCCCAGCGGCTAAAGCAGGTCTCAAGGAAAATGATGTTCTTGTGGCTGTAAATGGGGAGCTGGTTGAGAGACTGGACCACAACTCTGTGGTAGACAAGATCAAGGAATCGGGTGAAAAAACTACACTGCTAGTGATGGATGAAGAGACTGACACCATGTACAAAATGGTAACAGAAAACAGCTGAAATGCAAGAAAGAATAACTTGGAAAATCAAGTAATGAGCACATTGAGTTAGCATTCTGAAAACACCACCTTTCACTTTGTAATAAGCAAGTTTCTAACCCTCAGAGCTGCGATGATCAGCTTGTAATAGTGTACATAATATGTTTTTCCTGTTAACATTACCTCATTTTTCACTGTTTAATTTTTGTGCCACTTGCTCACAAATGGCACGTAACATAAAATGATTTACAAATGGCATAAAAGAACCAACAAATAAGGAACACCAAGAACAAAATCAGGTGGATCAAAAAGGTTCACATAAACATATGAAAACAAAAGAAATGGGAACATAACATATTTGTAAATCTCTAAGGAGGATGTGATGGTCCCAGAACCATAGCTTTAAACGTGCCTGATTTCTAAAACAGGTAGAGAAAATGGGGAGGGTCTGAACTCATGACTAGGAGGGGAATACTGAAGACTTCCTCCATTTACCATCCCCACACACACACAATCTTAGCAAGATGATTTCTGGTCTCTAATGAGAGGTAGAAGATAAACAGCTGCAGGGTGAGCAGTAGTTGAAGAATTCAGCACCACTACTTCTTTGGTACACTTCTTTGGTGACTGTAACCAACCCGATACCCCACTTCTGTTGTGCAGCACAACCTATGTTTCTGCTCTGACAACATTGCACTCTAAATGTTGCCAGTATCTCTCCTTTGAATACATCTTTTCCTAAGCATAAATTACACATTAAGTGGAAGATTCAGGATCAGAACTACCAACACTTTAAGGGGGGAGGGATAAGATGGAGCCATGGCACTGGGGGAGGAAGAGAATTCTTATCCTCTCTGCTTCATATGGTTTCCCAATAGAGATCATTTTCCAGAGGTGCTGTTGTTCCTCCAACCACAGCTACTAAAAATTGCTCTTCTAGACACAGTGCGTGCAGAAGTTACCCCCCTTCTCCCACAGTGCTGCGGCTCCATCCAAATCTGGAGTCTCTTAACTGTTTTTTTAAAAAATATATTAAACTGTAAAAAGAGCCAATCACTGGTCTCCCAAATAATCTGCAGTTTGGCACTTACTATCATAACAGTGTAATGCATACAGACTCACAAGTTAGTGAAGTACAAGTGTTACATGCTTGAACTCAGAAAAGAAAGAAAATAGGAACCCTGGATAAGTAGCAGTTAGATTCTAGAAGTCATCCTTCAAGAGCTGGAGGATGAAAACTTAATCAAGGCCAGTTATTCTGCTCTGCAGTGTATTCTTGCCCAGTTTTCAGAGCCTGTTCATGTTTGTTTGTGAAAGAGAGAGGAAATGGTCTGTGCTTCCAAGAGAAACCACAGGCTGTATAGCTGATACCCTACCACATGCATCAAGGTTTTTGTCATGATGTTTGAAAGCGCTATCCATTTTGAAATGTAGAAAGTTCACTGCTAGTCTAAGGTATCTTTGCTTTTTCTTCCTCAGGCTCAAATTTCTCCATGTTACAAAACAATGGTGCCATCTCTAAGTGAAGCAGAAGTGTTGACATGCCATATTGAACAGGAGAACCACCAGCCCAGACTCTGCAACCTAGTTAAGGGTCCCAATGGATTTGGTTTTCATTTGAACGCTCTCAAGGATTTGCCTGGCCAGTTCATCAAGCAGGTATTAAACTAGAATCCATACACACAAGGGGCCAGGGTGGAGAGGTATGACGGAAACAGGCCAAAAATATATGAAGATGAGAAACAATTGGGCTACCATTTTGATCCCTTTCTACAGTGATTGTATGTAAAATCCAAGTATACAAGATATGGCACAAGTTCATACCATACCTTTTTGCTCAGATAATCTGAGCAGGGCTGTTGCTGAATATGGTTCCAAAAGTGGCAGCTTTAGCCAAGCCTGCTTTGTTTTCACTGAATTTGCCATATGTGAATCCTGGAAGCATTTTTTAGTGTTTTCTGTACCACAGCTACAAGCTCTGTGTATCCTTGGGATACCATTACTCAATAGTATAAAACTGCAGGTTGAGCAGTGTCCCATGACCTTCTCATGATACTGCTTTTTCAACCAATGGCCATTTAAAAATGTGAATGTTCACACTGACTTTGTTAGCTTTATGCAGTTTTAAGCCAACTCTCAAGACACAAATGTACATGCAAAAAAAAAAAAAAGAAAAGCCTATCCAGGAACAAAAATCAAACTGGAAAATTAAGGACATAGTGACATGCAAAAGCCCACATAATGGGCTGAATATATTGCTACAATTATCCAGTGAGTCTTAACATCTCTAGCACTAGGGCAGTCTATATACCTGTGTGTATACATACATAACAATAAGATGTTGGCTGCACTACCTTACTGTGTCTATAATGTTTTCATCACACCCTTCCTCCAAAGAGCTCAGGTGATTCCCCCCTTTCTCAATTTCATCTTTATAATCCATGAAGTAGGAAAGGCTAAAAGCAAGAATGACTTGCCCAAAGACTTAGTCCAACACATTTACATCACACCAGTTCTCACTGTAGAGCTTAATGCACAACACAGTGTCACTGTCTTGGGAAGCAACTGTATCTGCTGAAGACATCACAGCTTCAGAAAGTGAAGTGCCTTATACAAAGTCTAGCTAATGTTGATATACAGTTCCACTCAAAAGATACTGTTCTGCTAATAGTGAAGCTATCTGCTGGTCCAAGGAACTTTACTTCAGTCAAAGAGGCACATCCCACCTGCAGGAGATATGTCTTGCATCAGCAAAAGACTCCTCATGTCAGAGAAAAACCCCATTGTTATCAGAACAGAACTGTAAATTTCAGTATCTTATCTCTCAGCCACACATCTTGCACTTGGATGGGAAAATTCAGAATTACATACAAACTGGCACAATGGGTAACCCTGCCATAAAACTGCATGCATGTAATTTGTGCCACTATAAGAGCTGCACTACAAAAACATTTTAAATATGGGTATCAATTTATAGCTAAATGTACTAATGAGCTACTGAATAGCTGGACTACACACTTTTGTTAAACTTAATTATTTAAGATGGAGAGAGATACTCCAGGGAAAAATATATTCTGAATTTTTCTTAGCAGTGGTTCTCAGACTGTGGGCCAGGACCTACATTTGGGTTGCAGCTATCTCCGAGTTGACTTGCAAGGACAGGTGGGAAGAAGAGGAACAAGGATTGCTGGGAGGAGAGGTTTGAAGGCACTCCCAAAATTTGCAGCTTCACTATGTCCAGAATGTATTTATTCATTTATACCCTATTACTGTCCCCAGTGGAGATCCAAAGTGGCTTCCAACTTTCTCACTTCCTCCATTTTAGCTTCACAACAACCCTGTAAGGTAGGTTTAGACATGTCACTGGCTGAAGGGACCCAGCAAGCTTCCATGACAGAGATTTTAATCTGGGTCTCCCTGATCCTAGTCTGACCCTCTAACCCCTACACCATGCTGGCTGTACTACTAATCATGAGATACTGCCTTTTACTCAGCAAAACTATGTATACTAAATAGGAAACTAAAATCCAAAGTTTTTCAATGTTAACCAATGAGATAACTATATTTTATTTTGGGAAGGGGGAAAGTATCATGGAGTTACGTTGCAAGTGGGCCTGAGAAGTACAATAAGTTTTAAAGAAGGTTCCACTTTATAAAACAGTGGCAAATTTTGGGGAGTTTTGGAAAATATATTCTGTTGCATGGCAGTCCTAACCATCTGGTATCTTTCACAGCAATTGTGCTAAAATGCATAGCTCTATGAAAACCGGGTGATGAAAATAAACTATTTTAAAGTCTTGCGGTCACAAACAAAAGGGTCTCATTACCCCTACCTGGCAATCCTGTCTCATTTAGCAGAGCCTTAAAATATTGAATGTATTACAACATTAACTATATTGTCTTATCCACTGAAAAAATCAACAGTTTGAAGAAATCCAACTCCCTTTAATTATTCTTTTAACCAACAGTGCATACCATTCATTCTTTTTATTTTGCAAAAGTCATACGTATGCAACCTTTGCGAATCTGAATAAGTGCACTGTTAATTCAGGGGTGCATGAACCCCTGTCATGCCGCCATGGACGGTAGTAGGGCAAGATCTGCAACTAATTGTTAATTGTTGGATTGTTTTAATGTGTAATGTTAATGTATGTAAGTTGTTTTAAATTTTGTACATGGTTTTTACGGTACAATGTACCAACTAGTGTACGCCGCCCTGAGCCTGCTTGCGAGGAGGGCGGGGTATAAATTGAATAATAAATAAATAAATAAACTAATACTATATATTTACAGGTACAGAAGGGTGGACCAGCAGATCTAGCTGGGATGAAAGATGATGACATTTTGATAGAAGTGAATGGTGTGAATGTGGAAAATGAAGACTATGAAAACGTGGTGGCAAGAATCCGGGAGAGCAGCAACAGGCTGACTCTACTGGTGCGTGCAGAAAAGACTGACCAGCACTTCAGGTCCGAGAATCCCTCTGCTGCTGCTGCCACTTCTATGGCAGGTCTGCCACACGATTACAGTAATGATCCTCCTCCTTACACAGAGGTACAAGAACCACAAAGACTGTTGTCAGAAGCACACGAGACGGTGAGTCTATCACACTGCTTGTAAAGACTGAGCGGAAACACACAACTCTAGCAATAGCAAAGGACTCAATTAAAGCTACAATACTAAGTATATTTACTTCTACATAAGCCCCAATGAAATCAGTGGCACTCAGTTCCAAGTTAACATGAATAGGCTGTGAGTGGTCATGCAATCAGGCCACAATAATAGTGAAGAGTTAGCAGAGGAGACCAAGCTACTGACTTATACATTCATGCAGTGCCTAAACCACCACTGATTTCAATGGACTTACACTGCAGTAACTCCATAAAGCACTGCACTATGAAACTCATTGTTAACTGTTAGCAATAGGCAGTCATTGTCCTGTCACAGGCTGGTTGCTGTCAAACAGATGGGGCTGCTGAGGATGCCATTCTCAAACACTGTGCTTGTTTCTTCTGTAGGCCAGCTCGTCCTCCTCTTCACTCTCAGTTGACACAGAAGAAGATACCAAACTGTGAGGATGCCACAAATCAACGTCTCCTAATGGGCTACCCTAGCTTGTTCCCATTCTGAAGCAAAGTTAATATCACTATACATAAATGCTTACTTGAAACATATTCCCACTAGACAATGCAGGAGTTACTCCTATTGGTCAAGTGGACCAACGGTGTAATACTTCTATTGGTTTCAGTGGAGTAAGTGATTGTTGGATTCCTGAACCATTTTTGTTTAAGTAGCAAATCTGCCCATATTGACTGCAATCCAGCACTTCAGTGCTTAACTTTCATTAAAATCATCGTGACAAATGTATTTAATCCTGCTAATTAGAGATAGAGAATCCCCTCAACGGTACATGAGCAGTTACTACATGTCTTCCAAATAAATACGCTATCAGATTTTTTTAAAAGCATATTGCATTGCATTTTCTGTCTAGTAGAAAATTTTGAGGCAGCCGTTTTAAAATGATTTAAGCTTTGTTCCTAGGACATAAACCTCTTTTCTGTCCCAGCAAGTTGCAGATTGTCAACTTGAAGGGTGACATGCCCACAGTTGTTAGTTAGCCTCAATACTAACTCTATGCACTTGCTAAATAAATCAAAAATGAAAAAATGCACATCTGCTACCTACTGTTTGATCACAGAACTTACAGAGTGTTGTCTTAATTCTTCTATCAGGAAGAGGCAAAGAGGTTTCTTGAATGAAACATGAACTTTGGTCAAGATATAGAAGTGTATCTGTCAACTCTCATGACTTTGGGTTTTAATTTTTGACAATACCATCTCTGTTTCTATTTCCCCTTCCCCACACATTGTGGTGCAGTAAGAACTTTGTTAGACTGGGAGGTGCAGCCATGAAGGAGCTAGAAAAGATTCTTGAGTGTAAGGATGTGTCACTGGCAACCAAAATCAAGATAGTTCATACCAAAGTCCTCCCTATTACTATGTATGAGTGTGAAAGCTGGACAGTGAAGAAAGCTGACAGGAAGAAAGTTGATTCCTTTGAAACATGGTGTTGGAAGAGAGTTTTGCAGATACCATGGGCTGCCAAAAAGACAAATATGAGGGTTCTAGACCATATCAAGTCTGAAGTCTCCCTGGAAGCTAAAATGACAAACTGAAGCTATTGTACTTTGGTCCCATTATGAGCAGACAAGAGTCAATGGAAACAACAATAACTCTTGAAGAAGTTGAAGGCAGCAGGAAAAGAGGAAGCTCTAACATAACACAGGTTGACTCAATAAAGGAAGCCACAGCCCTCAGTTTGCAAGACCTGAGTAAGGCTGTTAATGACAGGACAATTTGGAGGTCATTAATTCCTAGGGTCACTATAAGTCAGAAGTGACTTAACAGCACTTAACACACAAACAAAAAACTTTTTTAACAGGCCTCACTGGGTAATCAAAAATGCTGGTTAATAAAACCTATACTGTAGACATGACCAGGATCTACTACCAGCTTCTCCACAGCCTGAAAACATGTTGAGAAGAAGAGTGGGCAGTGGTTCCTGGTGGGATTCTGGCCACAGGTACTACCCACTCAACAGCAGCGTAAGCAGGTAGCACCCATAACTTGAATGCACCTCCTGCCCCCATACCGCTAATCACCTATGGAGTGACAAAAGGGTAGGGAGGAAGGGAAAACAGTAAGAACCCAGCCTCAGGCACCACCAGCTCAGCAGCAGTGCAAGCAGGCAGTGCCCATGGCTGGTAGTCAGAGCCTGCTCCATCACTGCTCACTCACCCTTGAGCAGGCAGCAGTGTCCAGCCTCCCAGTTAACAGAGTCTGCCAGTTAACACAGGTTTTACTGTATTAGTTTTAGCTGGATATATTAGGTGAGGTGCTTCCTAAAGAGGTCTAATCAGTTATTTCACTGAAAACTACTAGTAGTTTTGTCTTGTTTCATCTGCACAGGCTGCCAGTTAAGAGTCTAGGCCATCTGCATGGGCTGCCAGCTAAGTGTCTACCTTGACACCACAAGCATCTTCAAAAGTCTTTTTTTTTTCGTGCATGCTCGCTGGTGGTGTGATGGAAGGCCAAAAGGGAGAGCCTTTTCAATAGCAGTGCCATCACGATGGAGGGTCTGCCTGTCCCTCTGTTTACTAATATTTCCAAGGCTGCCTAAAATGAATACTTTGAGTATTAAACTGTGGTAGCTTACTTTCAGCTGATGACTGTCTTATTACTGTTTATAGCCTGGTGACTGATTTTATTCTTCTGACATGTCTTAGTCTTTTGTTTTAAATCTTTAAGTTTTTAAGTTTGCTGTAAACTGGGGATACTATCAAGGACTGAAGGGCAGGGCAGAAATGTGTTAAAAAACCCTTTGTTTTCTTAATTCCTTACTACCATCCCAATGTTCTATGGTTGGAAAATACCATGTCTCCTAAGCTCCACTTCCTCCCACATATATGTCTGCTCATCCAATCTTCACACATGCTTTACTAGTCCACCTTTTACCCTTCCCTTCAGCTCCTTATTAAGTTATGAAGGGATGTGAAACTCACACACTATTCCTGGCAGAAAAAGCTGCGGAAGCCAGTCTCCTACTGAGTCCTTTCCACCACGCTCCTTCTTGTAAAACTTATGCAGGATCTCTAGACTTAAAAAATCCCACCCAATATTTTGCCTAACTATACATTTTCAGTGTTGTGTCTACCACTGCTCTAAGTATTTTCTTAACCTAAGAAGCAAAAATGCCATGTGACTATTGCAAAGCAGGACAGATAGCCTGCAGAAAAATTGGTATTGGTCTAAGAAAGGCTTAGACTACAGTGGCTGCCTCTGAGAAGAGCCCCACTGGCAATATTAGATTTGTGTGGGATCTACAAGGAGAACATCTTGAAGACAATACACAGATATGCTTGACATCAAATTCCTAGGAGGTCTCATAGTTCTATTCATAATCTGGAAGGAAAATGTGAGGACAAGCCTAAGATTGGATGAAACAGTAAGACTGAGGCTCAGCTCCTTAAAACATGGCTGCATAGCCCATCAGACAAATACTGTAGCTTGCAGGGTACTAAATAATCTACCTGCTTTTACATTCCCAGTCTGGCAGCAAATCCTTGTGCACTCCCCCCCGCCACACACACACACCCCTCAGTGGTCTGCATCAGCCTTCATGGAACACAAGTTATACAGAAAAACTCAGATGCCAGAAATTGAACATTTTTTCATTCCTCCTCTAAGCAGAAATTTCCAGTCTCTATGGTTGACAAAAATATTATTGTGAAGCCAGACCTTAAATTATTTCAGATCTTGGTTTATTGGGAGGTTCATTCCAACACCTCTGTTCTCCAGGATTACAGCACATGCCGTACAATCCTATGTGCAGATACTGTAATCCCATTGATTTCACTGGCCTTTGACTGGAGTAATTCCTCACAGGACTGCACTATTAGGCAGACATTTTGCCAGTCAACTTTCTCACTGAAGCTCATCCATCCTCTTTTTATAAAGCGATCACCTCAAATTTCTTCAGATATTCTTTTATAACGATTCCATCTCTACCGTATCCCAAAAAACTGAAAACTACTTTGAAGCTCTCAGCTGTTTCTTGCCACTCTCTGCCCAAGCCAAACCATTTACATGAGCCAAACAGTTGGTCACCGGTCAGAGAAAGAGTCACTGCAGGATGGCAGTATGCCAAGTGCATTGTTTTTCTCCATCAGGCACTGGGGAACCATGATGGTCTTAGAGTGCCATATGCTTCTCGGGAGCCTGCTTGTGTGCTAGGTAGAGGAAGAGAATGCTGGAGAGAGCACTGACAAGAAATATAACATCAAACCAGCGGTGGTAGAAGTTAAACTGTAATTCCCCGAGAACTTCAGTAATTATAGTGCGATATTCTAGAGGCATGCTCATTCGAATCAGAAGTACCGAAGATACAAAATACATCCCCTGCAAAGAAGACAGAGAAACATCAGAAATCCAGCAGCTATAGCTAAGCAAAAGCAAAAAGTAGTTTACATATCAGCTAAAACACTCACCATGATCTGTGCCAGTAACAGAACTATGACATTGGAGGACTTGCTGCTGGAGATAGCATAGAAAAACTGGAGAGGAAGACAACCACCAAAAATAAAGGTCATACGTGATCACACTCCCACAGAGGATAAAACATGGATCTGAGTGTTTTTAATTATCCCTCTGACAGCATCATTCACAGCAGAACCCTCAGACAACATGCTACCATAATGACCAAGAACAGCAGAGATCTTATAAACAGCAACAATTTATTTGAAAGAGCTCCTACATTTTTCTAAACTGGAAGTAGAGTCAAGGGGATCTTTGACACAGAACTTTTTTCTCCCAGTTTCTTTTTTTTTAAATTATTTCATAAGTAAGGCATACAAAGACAAACATACATAAATACAGGTTGGGGGAATTCATTTGTACCATTATTTAACCTAATTACTGACTTCATATAATACCCAAAACATTCATTTCTTTTATCCACCTTATAATTTTCATATATACCTTTTGCTTATAATTAAACATATAGTTCTTATTTCCTTTTATTTTGATTATATATCTGGAAGTTTTATGTGTTATACTCTTCTGTCCATTTATAAAATCTTGGCCATGTGTCCTCAAAATTTTCTTTGTTATGTCCTCTCAAAATTGAAGTTAAATTGTTTTTTTCTCCCATTTTCTGATGGTCTCCCATTATGCTGTCCACATCTACCTGGGATCACAGCCAAGTTATGTATTTATGAAGGCTGATAACAAGAAGTTTTGCTCTGCCTGAAAGCAGTCCTGACTGTCCTTATGCACACATTCACAGGGGCAAGAACAAGAGGACTAAGGAAGCGCTGAGGATCATTGCTAGTACACATGCTTTGCATGTAAAACATCCCTGATTCCCTCCTTGGTATCTCCAGCTAAAGGGCCTTGAGAAGCAGGAGCTGGGAAAGACCTTTCTCTGTCTCTGTTGCTGGAAAGCAAGAGCCAGTTGGGCTTATTTTCCTTTCCTTCCAGATTCCCAAAGAGTGATTAACACATGGAATTTACTGCCGCAAGAGGTGGTGGCGGCCACAAGCAAGGACAGCTTCAAGAGGGAATTAGATAAACACATGGAGCAGAGGTCCATCAGTGGCTATTAGCCCACCTGCTGGACCTCCTGATGGGACCTGGTATGTGGCAGAGATTAACGATTAATGGCACACCGGTCTTAATCTCTTTACATTCTGCCTCTGTTGGTAATCAGTAACTTGGTACACTGACCTTTGCCCGTCTCAATGCAGGCATCTTGGACGCCAGGAGTAATATTATCACTGTCAATTATGCTGTGCAAACATCCCAGGCATTCTGCTTGAGCATGTGTCTTCTTCACCCAAAGAGTGATTAACATATGGAATTCACTACCACAGGAGATGGTGGCAGCTACAAGCATGGACAGTTTCAAGAGGGAATTAGATAAACATATGGAGCAGAAGTCCATCAGTGGCTATTAGCCACAGGGTATAGATGGGAACTCTCAGTCTGGGGCAGGTGATGCACTCTATTCTTGGTGCTGGAGGGGGCAGCAGTGGGAGGGGGTTTCTAGTGTCCTGGCCCCACTGCTGGACCTCCTGATGGCACGTGGTATATTTTGGCCGCTGTGTGACAGAGTGTTGGACTAGATGGGCCATTGGCCTGATTCAACATTGGCTTCTCTTATGTGGTCTCCCTTTGTGTGATGTAAGCACAGCCCCCTCTTAGGCTGGGAGGGTAGTGTATAATAAAAGCTGCCCGCCGCCCCTGAAAGGCAGGCCAGTGCTTTTCACCCCTCAGACTGTGTCTTGTGTGGTTCCTTCACTGGTATTTTTGGCCACTGTGTGACAGAGTGTTGGACTGGATGGGCCTTTGACCTGATCCAACACTGGCCTCTCTTATGTTCTTATATTTGTCACATGAATATGCAACCTGGGATGGTTGTGCCTTTTGCATTTAGAACAACCTAACTGGGAGCTCCAAAAGCACCTTAAGGGAGAGTCCATCATACTGCTTAAGTCATGACATTTAAAAACAGAAGATCTTGCTCCAGCTGTTCTAGTAAGTATCAAGAGTATAAAATTCCAAGTCAGTTTCCAAGAATAGTAGAAATGGATACTGTATTGTAATGATCTATACAACTCCTCAGTGATTAAGGTGATGCAACAGCACTTCACTGCAGCAAGCTATCAGTCACTTATATACCGGTGCTAAACATAAAAGTACATTGTTAAAATATCATGGGTTCCACATCACTGTTAGATGGTTTCTAGCAGATGGTTTTTAAATGGTTCCACTATGAGTCTATATTATGATAGGAAAATATTATGATAGGATAAGAAATTGTCATCTGAATTTTTGGCAGAAGAATGTCCCCTAACTCAGACTTACTATTACTTGCTACAGTATCTCTCAACTAACTAGAACAAGGAAACTCCTTAATAGCAGAGCTATATGTTACCAAAAAAAAAAAAAAATGGGGCTGCGGCCTAAAACAGAATCCTTGTTTTGCATTCTCTCCTCCTTCTCTTTAACATGTAATTTATCTTTCTTTGTGCTCTACTGTCACTACAGTGAACATTTTCCTGGCTTTTCCAAGGATAGCCAATGCATACAGCCATGGCTAGAAGAAACATTCAGGATAATGGAAATGGATTTATGGAAATGAAGGAGAAATGTCACTGGTTGTGGTTTTTAGTGGCAGAGCTGTGTATTTTTAACATGTAGTTTGCTCTACAATTCTTACCAGAGAGCAATAGTCTGCCTAATTCACACACCACATCTGGCTCAACTACAGTTGTTTAAAAGACCATACTCCAGCTTACCTTTGTGAGTGTTATCAATAAACCTCTGATAGAGGTGACTATAATTATTCCAACAAGGATAAACGAAATATGCTGGGACCAGAATTTTACCTGCAATAATACAATCAGGAAATAGTCACAGTTTTAAAGATATTTATAGCACCATCAGCAGAGAATATGAATTTGATAAGCTATCTCATTTCACATTATATTTATGATAGAAAAACAATATCTCCTATAGAAGATGATTAAAGAATATTTTCAGGTATTTTCTGCATTCCTGCAGATCTTGCTAGCAGTGAAAATGCAGATTGGTGTTTTTACTGAGAGACCAAAAAACTATAAAATATTTGCATGCTGTCTGAATGATAGCTACTGCCATCTTCTGGAGTAACAGAAAACTAGAACCCAATTCTTTTAAAAAGAAGCACTCTGACTGACATACTAATGTTAGGTATGACTTTCCTAGTTGTATGGAATAACTCACTGTATAGAGATTTCCAGTAAGGAAAAAACGTTAGAAGAATAGTTATGAAAAAGTACGATTCTGATGTGTATATATGTTAACAAAGAGAAACAATTTTAAACAATTTAAAATGTTCACATTATGAAATGATATCCAACTGGTCCTACAGAATTTGGGAGAGTATAAATGAGAGATAGATTTACAGACAGCATTACAAAGGTAACATTCCTGCAATATAACCCATTCAAGAAGAATTTCAGCATCACTATTTACTATTAGGAAGTATCATTAGTGATAAATAGCAGATACTGAAAAGCTTTGATGATTACCTTTTTTCTGAGGATAACCAGTAACTGCCTCTGGGCAAGTGACAGGCAGCTGCTGCAGAGAAAGTTCTGCACTGTATTTCTAATAGTCTATCATCTATGCATGCAAAAGGAGACCTTTATTTTACCTTTTGCTACTCAGCCACCTCTTGCATTTTAGCCCAAGCGTGCAAGCATCCAAAGCTGCAACTGCTTAATGACTGATCAATGTGAAATAACCTGATGGTATCTCTACAGAACATTATTGGTATGGGAAAATCTGAAGAATGACTTTACAAGAGCCTAAGACTTTGCATATGTTCCGTGGTATGGTTTTTTTGTCATTCTTCCTTTTCAGCTAACCCTCCAGATAGTATCTAAAACTGTATTTAGCATTCAAAGTACGGCTTCACATGGCAGTGAAGTCTGCCATTCAGAAAAGATATCCAAATCTTCCTCTGGCTATACAGTTCTTGAATCCTAGCCATGGTTTAGCAATCACAAGATATACCAAGAGCCAAAGACTGCAAAGCTTTTGAACTCAAACTTTTTGAATGGTTGAAAAATTCTGTGCTGGTTTCCTATCCCATAAATGGGGTGGGCTGAAGAATGAAACTGTATCGAGCCAACATTCACCCATTAAAAAATTGGCCCATATTCTATAGGCACAAGTCTTAAAATCAGCATTGGGGCAAAGTAAATGCAGGGCTTGTTAAAGCACTGAATATTCCTAATAGTAATTAATTGCTAGTCTCTCACTAAAATGAAATCCACCCAACACAATACTGTCTTCTGTTAAGTGTTTGACTTTAGAATGAATATCAAGACAAGTCACTTGTTCAAGGCTGCACGTCCCACCAAATGGTTATGCTAGCAAGTGGAGTATATTATGAAGCTAAAGGAACATTTCCCATCTAAAGCCAGATTTTGAAATACCTTTTATTAGACCTTTAAGCTATCCCTACCCAGGTGTTAAAAAGTATTTGACTTAGTTTGCCGCAGCACCAACTTACAAATTATGGTTTGCTTACAGCTGGAAAGGGGGAAGGGGCATGTGAGTTCACTGCTTGTCTTAGGCTTACATAATGTCAACCCATGGTTTGGCCTTGCATCTAAGCCAAGCCAGGATCAAATTCTGAACAGCACAAAAAGAAATATTACTGAAAGATTAAAATTGAAAAAAAAAGCCTCACATCAAACTGGATTCCCAAATAATTTACAGTAATCTCAATTCCTCTTGTGACTGGATCAGTTTTCCCAACTCGGTCAAATACAATATTGATTGTTGCCTGAAAGGGAAAGAGAAAAATACTCAATAACACTACAGGAAAACACATTCACCAGAAGTGACACAGGATATGCACAGTATACTGTCTTTCACAATAAACTGTCAGGCGTGGCAAAGCTTATAAAACACACTTACATAATACTGCCTGGTCACCTGATGTAGATACAACACAAAAGATAACCACTCTCAGATTAAAAGAAACATTCCAACAACTAGAAGTCAACCAGTTTTCAAACACTAACTAGATCACAGAAGAAGACATAGAAAGCTCTGCTGCTGCTCAGCAATCAAATCTTTGCCAGGCTTGTCTGCACTACTACATACCATAAAAATTTTCCAAACACAATAGATGGAGAAAAAATAGCCCAGAAAATTAAAATATTTCCCTTGGAATGTTTTGGAGTATTCTATTCGTTCCTGAAATGAAGGAAAGGTTCAGATTAATGAGGCATTCAGATGCATGGTTTTCAACTAAAAGATTAATTCTACATAATTAAATAAAACAATTTGTGCTTCATAAAGACCTTGCAAGACAGATGAATCATGTTGGCTGTTTTACATATGAGAAATCAGAGATCCTACAAACAACAATGTGACTTGAAAATAACCCTTTCCCAATAGAAAATTCTGTTTACACCAAGGGTTGTATATGATCCCAGAGAAGTTATGAACTTGGGAAGGCTAATTTATCTTCCACACTTCAAGAAACACCACCTTTTTACAATCACTGAAAAGTAGAATTTTGGTAGTACTCTTAGGTTGCAATCCTCAGCACACTTGCCCCAGTGAATAATATGAGACATATTCCTGAGTAGACCTGCTCAGGCTTGCTCTCTTATTTCCTTGACAATTTCTAAATTTCTTCTTTTTCCACACCCAGCCATCTCTTCTACCCACCCATCAGATATTTCTTAACAACAGTCCCTTTAGTATGCACCTTGGTAGCATGTAGGTCAGCCGTTTCCAGGAAAAGCTGCCGACTCAGCTCCTCCAGAGCATCTACTTCTTGTTGGATAAGTGTCAGATCTGGCAAACAAAGGATGTCAAGGACAAATACATAAACAGTCCCAGCTAAAAATGACACATTCCAGCTTTCTTTCACTGTTTATCTCATAAGGTTCCCTTGCTCGAAAGCCAGTCATATCCGACTCTAGGGTCGCGGTGCTCATCTCTGTTTCAAAGCCGAAGAGCCAGCGCTCTCCAAAGACGTTTCCGTTGTCATGTGACCGGCATGACTAAACACTAAGGCACATGGAACACTGTTACCTTCCCACCAAAGTGGTACGTATTTATCTACTTGCAATTTCTTGCTTTCGAACTGCTAGGTTGGCAGGAGCTGGAACCAGAGACGGGAGCTCACTCCGTCATGCGGCACCCGGGTCTCAAACTGCTGAACTACTGACTTTCCACAGCCTGCAGTTCAGCATCTTAACCACTTGAGCCACCGCAGCTCCTGTTTATCTCATAAGAGATGTATAAATGCTCATTAAACAGAGAAAATGTGCTAATGCTGCATTAGCTCCCATTAGATCAAGTCACAGAGTTTAGCATTTGCAGGCTTGAGTCACAGTCTCCAAAGCAGATGAAGCTTGATAACTGAAAGTAATGGGTAAGCAGAATCTGTCATCTATGAAGCAGATTCCTCACACACACCCTTTCAAGCTTCCTTTCACTCAGGCCGCCATGGCAATGCCCCTCTCCCTTCTGAATGTAGTCTGGAAATAAAGGATACTTTCACTTCCTGAGGAAGAGGTGGTAACACTTTTAATCATGCCCCAGAAACCAGTGGGCTTGTTGTGCACTTCCCCTCTCTGGAACATGTTTCTGTGAACCATGGCTATCCTGATTGGGAAGAAAAGACAAGTTCCTTTTAAAAAGAGATGGAGAGATATAAATTAGAGCCAAAACAAAATTTAATACAAATTGCTTTCCATGCCATTTGGAGATTGTCTATGGGATGCTCCAATTAAGAACCAATTAAAGAAGAGTACATGTTTTTGTAACCATCACAACACTAAATTCCCTCAGTCCCACCCTCTTTGCTTTTTCTAACCATGGAAGAAAAAAACTATGCAAGGTCTTTTGCAGATTTCCACGGTTACGTGGATTATTTTACCAATCTATTTTTACCAAGTAGATCATTCCAACTGCATGTGAGTCTACTATTAATCCATATCAAACTCCTTAAAAATGAAATTAAGAGAATATAGATTATAACCTGAAAGATCAGAAGAATATCTTCCTGTTTCAGCTCTAACAAAACCTCAACTTGTAAATTTTCCCTTGCAGACATGATCAGCATTGCTGATAAAGCAGCTAATTTTGCCTAGGAAATTCAAACTTGGTGCACATATGAAATAGGGGGTTACCTGCAAGCTCAATAAAGGAATAATTGGAATACAGAAAAAATGTTTCTCTTTTCATATTTAAAGTAAAAACCAAGACCAAAAAAACCTTAATGCTGTAAAGGTTAAAGAACCCCCTTTCCCTCTAGATTGTTAATTAACATGAAGATTCCTGTAATAAATTATTCTTTGCTAGGTGTTCTAACTTTACTGGGCCCTGAACGCATTCTAGCAAGCTAACTTCTTCCAACCAGTCCAACAGTTCTGCAGCCTTTTCAGCCCTTTGGAAAATTATTTATTTATTTATTATGAGATTTATACCCCGCCCTCCCCACAAAGCAGGCTGATATGTTCTAAACAAAAGTGAGAATTTCCCCATCAGCATGTTATTGTTTAGTGATGTAGAAAAATGCTTTAATGTGTTTCTCACACCTTTTCTTCTTGCTGATGATCATATCCATGGTCTGGAGGAGACGACGCTCTAGAGCTAGAATATCTGCATCTGTCACATTCCTGCAACAGAGAGACAGATTATACGTGTGTGAGTGTGTGTGTGTGTGTGTGTGTGTTTGTGAACCAACTGGTATAGCTCTGTCTTCTATTGCAGTAATGGCCAACTTGTGGTCTACAGGCCAAACCCAGTCCCCTCTACAATTTTGGGGCACCTCATCCATCCTCTCTAAGTCCACCAGAACCCAGTAAGAAACAAATGCTACACAGAGATAAAAGGAAGCAAATATCAAACTAGATCAACATAATTGAGACAGTGGGACAGGGACACAGCTACTATTAACTCCAAAGAGCATTTCAGGGGAATTTAAACTGAATGAGGAGGAAAGGGAATGCAATGGGATATATCCTACTTAGCACAAGCAGACCAATGTTTGCATAAGTGACCTTTCCTGCTCTCCCCACCACCACCACTACAGTCAGTGGTCCCTCAGGAACAGCACAGGGCTGAAGTTACAGTCTGCAGAGGAAGAGAGGAATCAGTTAAAATCACCCTCTCTTTTCCATGGGCAGAAGTGTTTTTAGCCTGTGGAAACCATGGTCAGGATCCACCCCAATAACCTCTTCTTCAAAAAAGGGGAATATAGACAAAAAGATCTGTTAAGCCCATTTACCTGAGAAAGTAAGACATGTAAGTGTATGGGCAATTGACAGCACCAAATCCAGACAGCAGAGCCATGAGGGTCACCCCAATTACTCCCACCCGACTGATGAGCTGCTCTATAGACAGAATTCCTGACATAAAAGAAAACAGGACCAGATCAATTACAACACTGTGCTCTTGAAAACAGCTACTACTATGGCAGCGTTTGCACACACTATTTTATTTTTAAGCTCCTCCTTTAATTTTAGTTATTTAACTATCATCTCTGCAGTGAGTAAAGGAATACACAACAGGAATACTCAGCTTGTCCAAGTTACTCTTCAAATTATGTTTCTGGGCCACCAGTGATTCCAGGTGGTTCGGGGTGGTTTTTTCTGGGGGGCACAGGGGGTCCAAAAGTCCATTTAAAAAAAGAATAAAACTCTGAAGTGCTAAAAGCTTGCTTGCAATGAAGCTTCAGACATTTACACTACAATGAGGTTGCCATTGAGAACAACCACCATGTACAGACTTTAAGTGCAGCTTCCTCTATACTGGCCATAATATAAAGATCTGCCCATTTTCTGACAAATACCTCAGTGAAATTTAGCAAGTACAAACCCAAGATTCCCTACACACTACCTAACAATGGTTATCCTTAGTCTCAGATTGGAAATGAAGGAGCTGAGATTTAATTATGAAGTGTTCTAAGTACACAACTATATGGCAATCACAATTTAAGTTCTGAACTAGGTGGGAAAACAAACCACTAAGGAAACCAAACACTTGTTTTGCAATTTAACAAAAGAAAAGAATCATTGCTCAAACCAACCAGGTCAAGAAAAACAAAAATAGTTTAGTCTCAGTCACAGATGGCAAGTGGAAATTTTTCTATCCAGGGTGTTCAGAACTTCAGCTAATTCTCTGGATGCCAGATTCAGCCCTAACCTACCACTGCTACAGTGTGAACACAACCAATAATAGTTCCAGCTATAACAGCAATTAACTTCTAAAAAAGGAAGTAAATGTTAGGATTTAAATCATCAAATATCAAACAGTGTTTTCAAGATTAACAACATACTGATCTCTCAAGAAAGATCTTATTTTAAATATCAATATTCCCTTGATGTGCCTGCCAGTAATGCTCCCAGCATTTGCTACAGCATGGACACAGCAAGTAAAATAGGTTAATTAAAAAGTGTAGTTTTGACATACAATGATGGCCACAACATTCTCCAAACTGATCAATGCCATTTCCAAGCTATGACTGTTTGCACTCCACAGCAGAGAAAAAGCACCAGCAATCACTGACATAGTTGCATATCCCTTCTCACACTTGCCAGTGCTAAATGAGGGAAATACTCATTCTGTTTTGGTACTAACTTGCCATCCTTGCAAACAAGCCTGTGATGACCAGCAGTACAACTTCAGAGTGCTAATAAAAAGTTTAGCAATATACACAAGTACCATGTAAATGGCAGATTCTCTTAAGGGTATTTGACCTGTTATTTGCTTACTGTTCTTGTTAAGGGAACTGTTTACTGATGCTGAGACCCCAACTTCTTCCCACAGTAACATTACACACACAGGGTACCTCCTCCTCAGTCTCACATAACAAAAAAAATCAGTGGAAGGACATGCTTCATACAGTAGCTTGTTGCAGAGAGTTAGCAGTCACCAGACAATGAGAGACAAAACACTTCCTTATCAGGAAAAGATGAAAAAAATGTATCAGAAACTCACCATGTTTTGGACTGAGGATAGGAAATGGGTCTCCCAGTTTCCAGAAGAAATACATGAATGTTAACCAAACAACACAGGCAAAAAGCAGTCTATGTCTGTGTACTATTAAAAACAAAAAGAGAAAATAAAATTGGGCACATTAAGTACACCATCTTGAAGGACTTGAATGGTGAACCCAGAAACTTGTGCCACAAATTTTGTCAATATAACCTTGTGAGTACTTACACAATCGAATGTTGCTCACAACAAAGTATCCAATGTAAAAGGGCACCATGAACACTAGCACAAGCAGAATCACACACAGGTTCAATTTCCAGTGAAAATACCGGGAGCTGAAAACAACAAAAGGATTGTTCAACATAATCAGAGTGCATTCTACTTACTTAAGACACCACCCTCTCCCTTCTCAGATCGTACTGCCTGCACAAAATCAGCCTGTAGAGTTGCATAATGTAATGCAACCACCACCAAGAGTGCACATAACCAATGATGTGCTCAGATTCCTTCTTTCCAACCAGTATGCTGATGACACCCAGCTCTATCTGAGGTTGGGCGGCCGGTCCAACTCCAAACCGGAAGACCTGGACCGGGCGTTACAAGCCGTGGCTGGTTGGCTTAGGCTGAGTCGGCTGAAACTGAATCCAATGAAGACGGAGGTCCTGTGCGTGAGTCGGGGCAGTCTGGGGGTAGGGATCCCACTCTCAACCTTCAATGGGGCGCCGTTGGTGCCAGCACCGGACGTTAGGAGTTTGGGAGTGCTCCTGAACGCCTCCTTAACAATGGAGGCCCAGGTAGCAGCCACTGCCAGGTTGGCCTTTTACCATTTTGGGCTGATCAGACAGTTGGTTCCCTTCGTCGACCACGCCGACCTAGCAACAGTGATCCATGCAATGGTCACCTTGAGATTAGACTACTGTAATGCTCTCTACATGGGGCCTCCCTTGTCGCAGATTCAGAAGAGGCAGCTAGTGCAGAATGCCGCAGCCAGGCTCTTGATGGGTCTCCCCAGGTGGGAGCACATCCAGTCTGTGCTGAGGACACTGCACTGGCTGCCAATAGCATACCGAATCCGCTTCAAGGTGCTGGTTCTTACCTTTAAAGCCCTATACGGCCAGGGTCTGACATACTTGTGGGACCGCCTTTCCCCATATATACCCTAGAGAGCACTACAGTTAGGGTCTCAAAATCGATTGACCCTCCCGGGCCCCAAGGATGCCAGGCTAACATATCACTAGGGCCAGGGCCTGGTGGAATGAGCTCCCAGAGGAGATCAGGGCCCTGCAGGACCTTTTACAGTTTCACAGGGCCTGCAAGACAGAGGTCTTCCACCAGGCTTGCAGCTAGGGTACCGCCACTATAGAGCCCTGGCCATTGGTTCTTGACACCTAGCCTTGGTTTGACATCTAGCCTGCACTGCAGGAAGATCTTGAGCAGAATGACTTCTAAGCTCTGTAAGCATTCTCTGGAAGTAAGCCATCCTGAATAACTAACGAACCATCTTCAGCACTTTATGAAATTGTATTATTTATGATGGCACTGTTTTAGATGATTTTATGCTGTTTTAACTGTATTTATATATTGACTGTGAGCCGTCCTGAGCCTGCATTGTGGGGAGGGAGGGGTATAAATGGAAGTAATAAATAAATATAATAAATAAATGAATAAACCATTCTATGCCAAGTGATCAGTAACTGATACGTCAGAAGGTGCATTACCTCTTCACTTCCCTTATATTAGAAACTCCAGCAATCTGGTTAGCTCTCAGATTAGACAGATGATTATGGGATTAAATCTAAGCAGATCTACTCAGAACTAAGCACCACTGTATTCAATGGGGCTTACTCCTAAGAAAGTGCTCTTAGGATTGCAGCCTATATTTTATCTCCACCAGTGCAAATACAGATGCTGGTACATTTTTTGTAGCTGTTCAAAGATGTCCTTTTAAAACTTAGGTTTTGGCCAAAACCTTCACGGACAACTAATGAAAGTTTCAATGAGGTTTTCTTCAACTCACTCCAGGAGTAGTGAATTTATTAATAGATAAAGTAATTCTGTGGAAGTAGTAGTTTATTATTCAGGACAAACTGGAGTACCTTATGAACTGGTATTAGGTAAATGAAGTTACACACACTAGGGGACCATCTTTGCTATCAGGTGGACAGTTACCACTTGGAAATGGCAGGGTCAGAAAGATCTGGAAATCATGGTAGTTTACATTGTTTTCTCGGTACTGACGATACCTTTTTGATTATCAATATTGTACTTGCTACAGTTCTCTTGAAATCTTATTTGCAGTTTGGAGCACCACAAAATATAAATCATGCACTTATGATAACATTTCATAAACTAATATGCCCCCAAACTCTTTTTGCACCTAAATTTTTAAAAAGTGGAGCTGCGGTGGCTCAAGTGGTTAAGACGCTGAACTGCAGGCTCTGGAAGGTCAGTAGTTCAGCAGTTCGAGACCTGGGTGCCGCATGACAGGGTGAGCTCCTGTCTCTAGTTCCAGCTCCTGCCAACCTAGCAGTTCGAAAGCAAGAAATTGCAAGTAGATAAATAGGTACCACTTCGGTGGGAAGGTAACAGCGTTCCGTGCACCTTGGTGTTTAGTCATGCCGGCCACATGACCACGGAAACGTCTTCGGACAGCGCTGGCTCTTCGGCTTTGAAACGGAGATGAGCACCGCAACCCTAGAGTCGGATTCGACTGGCTTTCGAGCAAGGGAACCTTTACCTCTTTACCTTTTAAAAAGTCCTTACAATGAAGAAGAAGAGGAGGAGGAGGAGGAGGTTGGATTTCACTACCCTTCACTACCCAACGGAGTCTCAGAATGGCTTACAATCCCTTTCCCTTCCCCTCCGCACAACAGACACCGTGTGAGGTAGGTGGGGCTGAGAGAGCTCTCTCGAGAACTGCCCTTGAGAGAACAGCCCTGAAAGAACTTATGACTGACCCAAGGTCACACCAACAGCTGCATGTGGAGAAGTGGGGAATCAAACCCAGTTCTCCCAGATTAGAATCTGTGCTCTTAACCACTACACCAAACTGAACTGGAAAGAAAAGTAAAACACAGCCAGACCAATAGATGATTCAACTATAGCAATAGCCATTACATTTACCTGCTGTTTAGGACGCCTAGAATCTCAAAAATGATGAGTTCAAACATAGTGCAAGAAAAAGCAAATGTGACAGAGAAGACGACCTGCACAACATATTGTCGCACCTGTAAAGATCCACAAAGGAAAAAGTGCTTCCATAAGCATAGTATCCAACATCATTCGGAAGAACCAATTGGCATGAATTTAAATATACACTGTTGTTTCTATCAAAATATACAGATCTTGCTCAAATGAAGCCTGCATTAATTTTTATCAGCTTTATTTATCATTCATCTTTCTCAATGAGTTCATCCAAGAATTGTTTAGCTCATTATTACACTTCTTTTCACTGACATTAGACTAAGTTTCACAAACCAAAATGCAGAAGCCATTTTTTATATGCAGGAAAATTAATTCTAAACTGCATTTTGTGAAAGGGGTCAGACATAACACACAGTAAGGAATCTTAAAGCCCAGTCCTATGCGTGGTTGCATACGAGTAAATTCCACTGCCTTCAGTGGCCCTTATACTCAAGCAACCATGCCTAGGAACTCAGCCTTAAGAAACTGTGTTATTAACTTGATTTATATCTCAAATCAACCTTCTCTATTTTGGACTGTAATGAAGTTATAGTTGGGATATAGTGGGCTGACCCTCACCTCATAGTCTTTAAATAGCTGGCGCATGAAGAACAGCCATCCAAATCCAAAGAACAGCACCTGTTGATGAAGAAAATGTCAGATAATATCATTTCTTATTTATTTAAATAATTGCAACATAACTTGAGAAGCTCTGAAGTTTCACGACTTCTCAGCAATAGTATTCTGAGATGCGCAATCAAGATAAGATAACTTCTCAGCAATAGATGCGCAATCAAGATAAGATAACAGATTCAGGTGTTTTGTTGTTGTTTTAATCTTTTCAGCATAAGCTAGACATGTCTCATCCTAGAATAAGTGCTCAGTAATTATAAAAAGGCTCTCCTCCCCCAAAATGAAGCCATACCAGAAAATGTATTGCAACAAGACTATATCACCTTTATTTATTTATTAAAATTATATCCCACCTTTCCTATTGCTCAAGATGACTTACAAACTCAAATTTAATAAGCATGTGTGTTCTATGGCTTGTTGCCATAATAAATGCCTAACTCAAATTTAAGATATAAATAAACCCAGCAAATAACCCCCCCACACACACACACAAGGCAAGAGATGAGAACAGTAACCACAATACGCTACCCATACAGGTCTCCTTATTCCTTGACCTACAGAGAGCCATGTAAGAAGGAACAGAAAGGGATTTGTCATTGCAGCATCTTCTGGACATTTAGGGTGGACTGTTTAAACAAGACAAGTTTTTAAAAAGTGAAGTCTAATTACATTTCCTGTTACATATGCTTTCAGTTACAGAATTTACATTTAATGCTTTAAAGCCATAACGTCAGTCTGAAAATAGAACTTCCTTCTTAGAACTTTCCAATTTTCCATTCCTCAACAAAGGCAAATCTCAGTTAAAGCCTTTTACAACCTTCACCTCCTGCCATTCTACTCCACATCTAGGGTTGCCAGGTCCTCACTAATCACCAGTGGGGGATGGGGGGGTAGGGCGGCCAGGGTGAGAAACTCCTGGAGATTTGGGGTTGAAGCCTGGAGCCTGGACTCAATGCCATAGAGTCCTCCCTCCAAAGTATCCAACTTCTCCAAGGGAACTGATCTCTGTAGTCTGGAGATGAGTTGTAATTCCAGGGGATCCCCAGGATGCTACCGGAAGCTGGCATTCCCATTCACATCTGTGGCCATCAGCCCCCAGACTTAAACAGGAAAACTGCCTTCCCACACACCTGAAATCAAAAGGTTGCTAATTCTTCATCTAAGAAGAACTCAAATGCAGAGAGACTGAATGGAACACAAACTGAGTGTCTACATTTCTCTCATTCTTATGTTCTCCTGCTTCTCTGTGTTATATAAACCAGCAACACTGTTTAGTATTTCAAAACAGAGCACTAACAAAACTATTCAGCATGGTGTGAGAGACAACATGGTGTGGTGGTTAAGAGTAGCAGACTCTAATCTGGAGAACCAGGTTTGATTCCCCTACTCCTCCACATGAAGCCTGCTGGGTGACCTTGGGCCAGCCAAAGCTCTCTCAGAACTCTCTCAGCCCCACCTATCACACAAGTGCCTGCTGTGGGGAGAAGAAAGGAAGGCGATTGTAAACCACTTGAACACTCCTTAGGGTACAGAAAAATGGGGTATAAAAAAGCTACTCTTTTTCTTCATATACACTGGCAGGTGGGAGGGAGAAGAGTCAGCAAGTCAGCTGTGAAAATTACAGTATCTCCTACTTTCCTGTCCATAATACTTGCATCCCGTCTTTTCTCTATGGTGTTTCACAGGGATACATGGTGTTTGCCCCCCTGTATTTTCTAACAACGGTGTGTGATAGATTACACTAACAGAACACAGTCACCTAGCATGCTAGATGTCCTAGAAAGGAACTTCAACTAATGCTTCCCCAATCCAAGCCCAATGTTCTACCCATTATGCTACTCTGGCACACACATTCCCTCCAAAAGCTAGTTGCTTGGTACTGTCTAATGTTTCCTGCCTTTCAATTAATGGATATTCAGGACAGGGATCCTATCTTTCCAATGACTAAGTTAGCCTGTAATTGTTATGAATGCTGTTTGCATGGTATCATAGAGAGCTTATTAGCTCAAAATATAAACATATAAATATTTTGAAATGGTTATTTTAATGTCATGACCCACTAGAAGATCTGAGGATACCAAGGATGAAAATATAAATATTTTCATTTGCACACAGAAGTATACTCTTTGAGGTGATGCATTTAGTTATTAGAGCAGGAAGTGTGTCATGGTGTGGAGCACAGAACAAGGGGGCAACGGTCCTTAGGAATATGCTGGCCTGAATTTCCCAGACTCATATTACATAAATAGATTATACCACAAATAAACCAGGCTGTGCCTGGAATACTTATGGCTGAATGTACCCATACCTATTACACAATTTTGTGTGTGTGTACATACATACACACCCCATAAACAAATGGAGGAGGAAAAGATTTCTCAGTATTAATTTATCTGCTTCACTTATACCTCATTTCTCCCCAATGAGGACCCAAAGCGTATTCCATTGTTCTCCTCTCCTCCATTTTATCCTTATGACACCCTATCAGATAGGTTAGGCTGAGAGTGTGTGACTGGCCCAGTCACCCAGTAAGCTTCCATGGCAGAGGAGTGATTCAAACTGGCTCTCCCAGATTCAAGCCTAGGTGACACCTTGTCTGGTGACAGCACCAGACAAAGCAGGACCAGGTCGTCTCATCACTCATGCCTGTAACGTGCAAAGTAATTTACAATAAGATGTTGTAGGTGTCCTTGAACTGACTATATAGACTTTTTAAAAAGAGAATGTTTTTGTAAACTAAAGTCATCTTCCGAGTCAAGAATGTGTAACTTGTGAATGCCATTAAAACATGTGAGAGGAAATAAGATTGAAATTTTTCTACTGAATGGACACACCTTAGACCATTTTCTACTGAATGGTCACCACCTTTCTACAAGCAATGCTTAAAACTGGTTTTTGCATCTCCAAGGATGGCAATTCTAAAATCATTACCTTTATTGAGTGGAATGTATATTCAAGTTCCATGTTAAAAGTATTTATACTGTGTTAGAAGCACATTAGCATTTGGGCAGCACAATCCTATGCTTACTCCAAAGTAAGCCCCACTGATTTCAGTGGAGCTTGCTGCTTAGTAACAGGGCATCTTGGGTCTTGACAATGAAAACAACCCTTGCCTAATTACACCTGAAGTACAGACCCTTTCAGCATCACTTGTGAAGACAGCCTGTCTTTCCCTCTTCTTCATTTTATAAATCAGGATAACTGAACTGTGAGACTGTGGTTAGAACTATTACCCCACTTCCCCAAAGGGAGAACTTGATATATCATGTAAGGAAGAGAGGATATGGTGCATCTGAAATGCCACTCATAGGCCTGATTTACACATCAAGCAAGATAATAAGGTGGTAGAATGAAATGCAACACTTCAGAATCCAGGTAAAGCGTTTTGGAACACTCCCTGAATGCTTAAAAACTCCCTGCAAAAATCTAGCACAAGGAAGGAAAGAGCGTTCCAGCTTTCTGTGCCACTGCATTAGCTTTCTATTTGCTTAGTGCTTTATGTGAAGGAACATTCCAACCTGTAATCCACCGTCTGCAGTTCTAAAGTGATGCAGTACTTTCTACTTTACTACTTAGTGTGTGTTGCAGCAAAATAAAACAGAAGTCCAGTGGCCCCTTAAAAAAAGTTTAATTACACATAGCTTCGTAAGCCGGAGCTCACTTCATCGTATGCCTGCATCCGGACTCCTGCTTTATTCTCTCATACAATATGCACAAACGACACTTCCTGCAGTATCAGAAACTACCACCCCCGCCCTCTTTTTTCGGTCTCCGGTTCTATGACGTAAGAAAGCCAGTCTCATCCATCATCCCCTGCGCGGACAGAGGGAGCGGGGTGGAGCCTCATTACCTGAGATACCACCATGATGCTGGAGTCGATCAAGAAGCTCATGGCGAACGAGAGGGCCCCCACCCGCCCGGGGGAGGGATAGGGAAGGGTCACCGTCTCCTCTTCCCGCTCGCCCCTGCCGCTTTCCCCTGCGTCAAGCGAAGCTCACAAGTGTCGCTTAAAACCGCTGAGCCCCGCCTCCCTTTCGTTGCTTCATTGCCGTTGTAGCGCTGCTCGGTTGTGCAGACACAGGAGACGGAGGAGGCGGGGCACTTGACAGCGCTTGGAGGTGGCGGAAGATTCAAGACGGAACTATTAGAAGACAGAAGAAAACCTGAGCGATATGGCACGAGAACTTCCGGTGGTTTTCTTCTAGGCCTCACATCTCTATGGTGAAAATACGATCTCGTTTAAACAGGGAGTTCCGTTTTAGATCGGAAGTGTCCGTAAAGACGGAAGTTAAAATCTGTATGATTCAAAGGTGGTGTCACTGGATTATGGAAGTAACTTTGGTCGAAGTAACCGGACTGACAAAGTGCAGCCTGGGGGTGGAGAAGGTGTGAAGCACCTGGCTCAGGGGGCGGCGTTGGTGCGTTGTTTTGTTAGGGCATAAATTACTTTGATGTGAAGCTCTAGAAAGTCTGGAGCTCTGGATTTATCATATATCTCGTACTATCTTGCAAGGTCCAGAATAAGGTTAGGGTCTTGTTGCTGTTTTTATAAAACATGTTCGGGAGAGGCTTCAGTGTGTACGTGGTGAACAAGTTGAGAGCAAGTGTGATTGTGTAGTGATTGGAGCACAGACTACACCCACGTTCAGATCTTCACAACTCGCTTGGGACAGTCAATTTCAGCCTAACCTGCCTCACGGGATAGGTAAAACAGAGACACGGAAACTGGTGTATGTGTTAGGAGAAAGAGTTGGATAACATGTACAAAATAGCTAGAGTTGTGTGCAGATTTCACAATGTCAACCTTAAGTGTGATAAAAACTGAGTGAGTAGCTTCCTACAGAAATAAATTATCTCCCTTAATAGTTTATATATGCTATTTAGTTTTGCTAATTCATGTTGTTTGTAAGTACTGTGATTACCTGGCTTACTTTTTATCACGTCTTATTTTTATTTATTTTAGACATTTATTAGCTGCCATTCTTTATGGTGCTCAAGACAGCTTACAACATAGATAAAATATATAAAATAAAATGATTAAAAACATTTTAAAAATCTTTAAATCACAACTCAGGATAGCTAGTAAACTTAGCTTTATTTAGGATCACATTTAGTTATCTTCAACTGCTTCCCAAAGTTTAAAAGCAAGGGGGCAGGTGCACCTCCCTGAGGAGGTTGTTCATAATTGTGGAGCTACCACTGAAAAAGCCCTCTTGTGTACCCACCAAACAAGCTACATTGATTGATGGGGCAGTTAGGAGGGCCTTTCCCCGTGGTCTTAATTCCGGGACAGGAATTTTAATCCCATGTTCTGCAGTGTAACATATAACACCACTAGGCCACTAGGTAATGCTGGGACATCTGTTCCTCCCCCCTACTGCTCTTCTTGTTGTTACCCATCTGTAAGTATCTGCCAACTAAATGCATGACATTGGACTCTGGCTCATGAAAGTTTATGCTACACTAGTACTGCAGGATGATTTGCCACAGAGGCTACTGTGATTCCTCCCAAATACTTCAAATTTTAGTTTGTGTAATCTGTTTGTATGAGGTGTACAGAGATGGATATGCAAATTACACCTACAGTTTTCCAGGAAGAAAAAAAAAAGTTGTTGCGTGTGTGTGTATATATACATAAGAGTTGAGCAATTTGCATGGAGATCCACTACTTGGCCTAAGTTTTACTGAGTAATCTTTACCAAACACCTGAAGTGAACATGTCAACCACCACTGTGTGGTGCTTCTGCTTTTAAACTGGACAACTCTCTGTTATGGCTTATAACCCACATAATCTCCGGTATGGGGGGGGGAGAAAATCAGCACTTACTTTTAGCCTTGGTTATCTTTGTTCATAAACAGGATAATATTTGCCTATCTTAAATGGCTGCGGTGAGGATGAATGAGACTGGGATTCTACAAATTAGTACCTTGATCACAAAATTATGTACTGATATTCTAGGGATGCTATCTGTATTACAATTGGATATGCCAGCCTGTGGTGCTAGAAACCTCAGAAGAGTGGATTACTTTTATTGTTCTCCCTTTGTCATTACACAGAGAAAGGGGATATGATTAGAAAATGTGCACAGGGAACATAGCCACATATAAGGCTTTTGAAATTAGGTATGCAGTCAGCCTTCTTCAAATCCTTCCCCTTCTAATTCCTTAAAAATTGAGGATAACAGCTATGCATTTTTTAGAACATATTAATCACAGCAGTAATTAGAATCACATTGAATAACGGATCTGATTATAGTCTGTTTCTGGAGGTAAAATAACCGTTCTTGAAATATTTTAATTCTGTACTAATAATAGATCCTTGTTCTCTGAGCAGTAAACTGTACATCCATACAGCTAGCAAACACCTCAGATCCACATTTCTTGAGGGAATATTCTGTTAGAGAGAGGCACCATGCTATGCATGTGACTCATGCATAAATTAGGGCAAGGGTCCAGAAAAAGCAGTTGGAAAGAAATAAATGTAAAAGTGGAGCAAGCATCTACATTCGGGAGATCCACATCATTGTGTATACTGAAAATCACATATAATTGTTATATGTTACATTTTGGATCAGATTTTTTAAAGTCATCTGGTAAACATGCAAGCATATGAACTTTATGGCCCTCAAAATACAGCATAATTTTGCCACTTGAAGATAAGCTGCTTCAGGATTAGACTGGCCTTGCTTGCACTCCATGATGTTCTGGTTTTCTGTCCTCATCTGTGGTTATAATTACACCTCTGTCATAGAAAATAAAAATACCATCAATAAAAGAAAAATAAATAAGGATTGTATGTGTGCGAGAAAGAGAAAATGGGTTCATGGGGTGTGTTTGATTTGTTATCAAAGCCAGCAGCTCTTACTCTTGGAGGGGAATGGATTGGCCATACTAAGTGAACCTTTCTTCACATTGATCTGCAAACCATAAGACTGTGCACATTGTCAGCACCCAACCTTGTGGTCTTGACTACTTCAAAAACCTCAAAAGGTTTACTTGTGAAGATGCTGGTGTACTGACAGGGTGGGGGCAGCACAGACAAGGGTTGTAGATGGCCAAGCCCCCTAGGAGTAAGCTGAGCTGCAGTGTCACTGCTACCACCTGAAGGTCCCCAGGACAGAGCCCTGACCCTATCTTCTGAGCAAAATGGTCTGGCATGCTACTGTTCAGCACCTGGGTTTCTTATCCCCTCTCCCTGTGTACTATTCATGACTTTGTTGTTTGTTAGGTTCAGTGGGGCTAAATGGGTGTGACTGGTTTATAAATGGGTTGCTTAAGCAATCTGTTCATCATAACTCTTCTTTCTGAAAGCAGTAGCTGTGCCCACCATTGAGTCTTATCAAGCCCCATTTCCTAACCAACTTGAGGTCAAATCACGGATTTATGCATGTGTTTTTATCAAGCAAGGAACAAAATGTATTTGCATAATTCTCTGATGAAGCTGAAAGGCACCTTTATCTACAAACAGCAAAACTGTTGCTGTTCCAGCATCAAACACCATGGCCAGTTTTTAAATGCAAAACTGCATTTTTCATTCAGTATTTTACTAACGGAGGTACTGGACTCTGTTAAAGGCCTCCAGTAAAATCACTTTCAGTCTGTGAGATTCACTGAGTATAGCAACATAGCTGAATGCATATGTGGCCAGAAGGTAGTACACTGGAACTTTTTCCTGAGAAACTTGGACTCGCAGTCCTGTTTGGCCATGAACTCACTGGATGGCAGACCAGTTTCTCATAGAGCCATGTGTGCAGAGTTACACACTTCAAAGTCCACTGAAGGATGTAACTCTGCTGAGGATGCCACTGCCATCTCAGTTGCCCTCTTGTTAAAAGGGAATACTAGTGATCTGTCTCACAGGGATGTTACAGGGATGCATGAAATACAGCCTTAAAGCAATTTTACCATTAAAGCACTATGAAAATACATAATCTGTTTTTCTTTTGTCCATACCTGTTTCACTTATTGCAAACAATGCAGCAATCATTTCAAGCCACTCACCATCAATTATTTAATAATATTGTATCCACTCTTTGTCAGCACAGAGATAGGTCTGACATAACGCACACTGGAGTTCAGCCCAGTGCCCAGAATAATGACAGTTCTCCACCAGAATGTCCAATTAATTTTGCCACTTTGGTTCAGCTGAAATCCCACCACAGACCTCATTGTATTACCATCAATTAAACTGTAATGTTCAATATTATAAATTAATCCAAGTCTGTCCAGAATTATATCTAATAGGAATATTCATATATTTTTACTTCACAGATAAATGACAATTTTTATGTTTGCAGGATATTAATCATATCCTGTCTGTTATAATCACATGCTTTATTCACAGTAACACTTAACATTGAAATGTTTTGCTTTAGGATTTTTCAGTGACAGTGATTTTTAGAGATTTAAATATGAGATGTATACAAATTTCCTTATTGTGAGGGTTTGGTTCTATATAGTTCAGACTGCTTTCTAACTACTTTAGTTCAATTCAATCTTTATTCACATTGTTTCACAACACAGTTTGTAAAAGGCAAGTTACAAAAAAAGAAACACCCTCAGAACCATATAAAAACGTTATAAATTCTTAAAAATGAAGAACGTGAAAACTATACAAAAAACAAACATAAAATTGCAAACTATCTCTGATAATAAAAACTTCTTTTCTCTAAACTTCTGCAAAAACATAATATACTTACTGAATGTAACATATTTTGTGTTAAAATGCTATCAGTTTCTCATTATTTGACCAAGATTATTTCCCTGTCAAGAATTCTAGAACAAGCCTCTTAGACTTCATTTAATTAGATTCTTCCCATTTTAGACATAGTATCTTTTTCGACCTGTCTCCAGGAGCTTTGAGATTGTCAAAATATTTGTATTCATTATTCTGTACAATCATTTTTGTTATTTGCAGAAATTTAAAATGTCAGCTTGTATCCTACAGCTTGACTGAGCAAAGTCTGAAGCCTTCCTCCAGCCTAAGGAGCCTTCCCCAAGCCTAAATGGCTCTTCCATTGGAGGAGGAAGGCTCCTTAGGCCAGAGCAGCCTCCTCCAGCCTAAGGCAGGGTACATGGTATTATCTGTCCAGTTTTGTGAGTGCCCAGATGAATTTGGCTATTCACTGTTATAAGCAGGTTGCTGAGCCAATAGGGCTCCTCTTATGTTCCTGAGCACTTAAAATGTGTCTGAAGCTCTACATTTTGTCTCAGTCAAAATCCAAAAAGAACAGATATATCATTTTCACAAAAGAAATTTGATTTTTCATGTTAATAAAACTACCAAATTTTAATAACATAAAGCTGGACCTCCTACCTCTCTTATTTGACCACCATGCTGGCTCAGGGCAGCCATTTAAACAAAGTACAGGAACTGTGCTGACCAGTGTAAGAGACAACAAGAGACAAAAATATAGCACACAATTGAAACTGTAAAGCGTTATGTCTGTAGGGGAACAGAATACATTGGAATTTGGTTAGGATTAAAAGCGTAATCCAAAACCATGTGAATGAATGGAGGAAAAAATCCCTGACTTCAGTTGACCTCTGAATTAGGCTCTAACAAACCCCCAATCTTATGAAAAATTCTATGGGGCCCTTTCTGGGTGTTGGCAGTTCATGCTAAAGGGATTTTCTAAAATGGATTATACTTCCCATTGCAGAAAGCCTTTTGCATTGTTTCAAACTGGAGAGAATTTGCTGAGCTGTTGAGGACTGAAAAAACAGAGCCAGTAAAAGTGCATACCTGCACATTTCTGTCATTAGCCTCTATCCCTTAAAAATATTTGATGTGTAACATATTTATGCAAGTTGGACATTGTCCAATAATAAAGATATTGATACACTCAGTCTAAAACACAGGAGAGATTTTTAATATTAAAAATACCCTCCCACATGAGTATTCTTCTGTTCGCACTTTCTTTAACCTAGCAGATCTTCCTATTCCTCGACATTTGGAAATACCAGAGAAACTGATATATGTATTGTCTTGCTTTCTGAATAGTCACCTTTCCAATAGCACTTGGTTGGCCATTGGTAGAGACAGAGCCCTGGACTAGAAGGCCCTTTGTCTACTCCAGCAAGGCCATTCTTATTGTCTCATCTGTGTACTACAGATTTCAATAAAGGCAGAGGTCTATCCAGGATACATCCAACCAGCTTCATCCTGCAATGGTTGTACAGTGGCTCAGTCCATTAGTCACCCCAAAAGTGATGACTAAGAAACTAGAGTAAACCATGCAATCTGCACAACAGGAGTCACACTAACAGCACTTGAGAATCACCATGGAGGTACTGATCCAAAAGCACATTAAGAGCATTTGAGCATATTTTTGAAAACAAGGTTCTGTGTTAGTCAGACCATTCCCCACCCCCCAGCTCAGTATTAACTGCTCTGTCTGATAAGGGCTTGCAGGATCCCGGGAAGAGAAGAACCTTTGCCTATACCTGTTGTCCGAAATCCTTTAACTGAAGATGCCAGCAACTGAACCCGGGACCTTCTGCATGCAAAGCATATGCTGTGTTACTGAACTATGGCCCCTTCCATTTTAATACCTAAATCAATGCACTTTTCTTTTAATTGGCTAGAAGTTACCCTGTTAGGAATAAATGTAGCCATTTGATAAATTATAGCAAAATTGTCATTACCACCAAATGTCACAATCCTGATCCACTAAAAAGAATTGGCACTTTGCTACTGAACTCCACAGAATGTGAATAACAGCTAAAGGCAGTATTGTACTGTACTGTATACTTCATATATTATCTTTCCGGTGAGGGAAACTCTTTTCCATGCCACTCAGGTAATGAGAGAAGCCCTGGGCCACAGGGGCATTCCACAGAAACTAGAGCAAAGCAAGTATGTGGAAAATTCCTAGCGTATGGTTCCCATATGTTTGAGGCTTCTCATATTACTCAAGCTGTAGATGCAAGAGTCATTATGCAGCACCTACCACACCACAAAGTGAATGTGATAAGGTTGCCAGTGAAATCAATATTGTATTGGGAACTAATTCCCATGTTTAAAATGTTCTCTGTATGATGTGTTCTACTTCCCTAGGCATACCTTCATGCAGAGAACCAAATGTGTGATCCAGTTTCTTGGCAGATAGCCTAAAAGTGGTGTGTTGTTGTTTTTCTTATCACAGTAGTACATTTCTTTCTGACCCCACAATCACAGAGATTACTTCCTGGAATGCCCAGCTTTATCTGTGGTGCGGTCAGAGACCTTGTATTAAGCTGTATGCATCTAATGATTGAGATGCATCATGTAGACAAAAAGCTGAGTGCCTCACCCAGGCTAGGGAAAGAAAAATATAGGTAAACCACATTTGTCTTCATGCACAAACCTTTCAACTTTTGTCTTTTGCAGGGATATAGTTGGATATAATTGAACCATGCTAACTGCCAGTATCCCTTTTTTATGAGTTAAATCATTAAAGCTCAAGGCCAGCAAGGGAGAAAGCACCAACACTAATGTTACAAGCTAACACAGAAAAAAAAGAAATATCAAAGCTAAGAGGTTTATCGATGTTTGCAGGAAATCAAATGAAGAGATGTACTTCCCACATCCCTGGAGAATAGAGGAACATAAAACGGTTGTGACTGCAGTTGCTACATTTGTTTTCCTCAGTGTTTTTAGGGAAGTTTTCTCCTCAGGTTTCAGTACTGTATATAGTGCATTTACTTTACAGTAGTGAGGCATCTGCATTGGCAAGAAGAGGAATTGATTCATTGAATAGGTAATATGACAGCTAGCTTCACTTGTAGACCAAACAGGACTGACAAGGCAGCTAGCTTTTTTAGCACCTTTCTAGCCAAAAACATTGATAAAGAACAATTGTAAAATGACTGGTTTAGCACTTTGTTTAAGACATCTGAGATATATATGTTTGTGGCTGTTCAGAGCCACCTGAGACCCAATAATTTCATACAGTCAGATCATCTGACCTGGCCCGACTGCTGGTTTTGCTCAACCTGCTAAGGGGTCTTGTGTCAACAGTGATATCAGCTGATGGCAAGGGTAAGTCCTCTCCTGGTGGTTCTAACACTTGTTCCTCTTCCTTAGGCTTCACTTCTTCTTTTTCCTCTGCTTTGTCTGTCACCTTTTCCACCCTTGACTCCTGTGCCTCCTCAGCCACTTCCTGTGCCTCCTGTTCTGGCTCTTCTGCCACTTCTACTTTTTCCTCATCCTGTTCATCCATATGGGCATAGGATGGCAGCTGCTCATCAAAGACCCTGGAAAGGTCTTTCAGACGCTCCATGCCAATCTTCTCTTCAAAATTATTGAATGAGGGGGGTATAGATGTAGTTTCTACTCCCACTTCTGTCAAAGGGAAGTAGTGAAACACTGGCTTCTCTTCCTCCAACAGCTTGTAACCTTTGACTTTTTGGATGGATGAAACTGCAATAGAGTGAAGGGGTTTCTCTGGGGTCTCCACAGGCTGTTGTTCTACTGACCTTCTGAAAGCCATCAGGATCTTCTTAAGGCCCAAGTGACTGATCTCCACAAGGTTGAGAAAGAGGGACACTGAAGCCACAGCCAACATAAACATAATAAAGACAGTTTTCTCAGTAGGCCTGGACACAAAACAGTCTACAAGGTTGGGACAGGGCCACCTGCCACAACGGTAAAGAGGTAGAATTCGGAAGCCATACAGAAAGTACTGACCCACTATGAAGCCCACCTCAAAGAGTGTTTTGAAAAAGATGTGGCAGATATAGGTTCTCAACAGTGTTCCTTCAAGACGAAATTTCTTGATACCCTTGGGGCTTATTTCTTTGGTGACTATAGGGCTCTTCTGGTCTGGATCAAGTGCAGAGTTTTCTTCATCTGCCTCAGCTTGTCTGGCCCTTTCTGCTTCTTCCCGCTCTTTCCTTTTGTCTTCCATCCTAACGTGGTGTGCAGCATGGCCCAAATAAACCAGCGAGGGAGTGGAGACAAAGATGATCTGCAGGACCCACAAACGGATGTGGGAGATGGGGAAGGCTTCATCGTAGCAGACGTTCTCACAACCAGGCTGCTGGGTGTTGCACACAAAGTCTGACTGTTCATCTCCCCATACAAACTCCGCAGCAGTTCCTAGGATTAGGATTCGGAAAATGAAGAGTACTGTAAGCCAGACTCTCCCAATGACAGTGGAGTGCTCATTTACCTCTTCTAAAATGTTCCCCAAGAAACTCCAGTCACCCATTTCTGGCTGTTTAAAAGAAGGACATTGATTAAGTTAAATTCCATAGAAAGAATTTAAAACATTCTGTGTTACATTTGCTACTTTCTTTTAAAATCTTCCACAGATCTCTTATCTTACTAAGTGCTGCTACAAGCTGGGAAGCTCAGAACATGCCACCCATAGGGTACACATATATTATGGAGGTGAGGTGACCATTTTTTATATTGTATGGCATTCAACAAATGCATCCTGTCAAATGAACTGGTCACATTTTCCTTCCTTCCACCAGCAAGCTCCAAGCCATGGCCCCTAAGAAGCCTGGGAGCAGGCCCTGGAGGACCACATTATAGGATACTACAGTGAGGGAGAGGTACCAGGCCCTCTCCCTCCCTCTTCTGCTAGCAGAGGAAGCCTGGTGGAGCAAGCTCTCAACCTGTGCAATGAGAATGAGAATTATTTTACCTGGGTCCCCCCCATGACACATGACATTTGGTTACCAAGGTGAACTGACCCTCCCACAACTGGCATTTCTGGAGTCATAGGAGGCTGCTGGAGAAAGGGAAAACAAGGAAGATCTCCTTCCATGAACAATCCAATTTATTGTTTTCCCCTTGTGAAGTGGAACTGGGCAGATTAGAAGTTGATACTCCTTTATTAGGATATGGAATGATATTGTATAGCCCAACCTCATCAGATCTGACAAGTTAAACAGGGTTAGTACTTGGATGGGAGACCACCAAGGCAGACTCTGCAGAAGAAGGCAAAGGCAAGCCACCTCTACTTCTCACTTGCCTTGATCCCTTGCTGGGATTGCTGTAAATTGTTTGTAATTTGATAGCACATACATACATATTCCTTTAATACTTATTCCAAAATAATTGCATTGGCTTCAATAGTATGGCTCTGGAATTAGTTATCTGAAGCATGCCGACCAAGAGAACATCACATTCCTCTGTAGCAGGGGAATGAAATCCTCAGCATAGCAGCTGTTAAAAACCCATAAGGTCTTTCACCCTGAAAAATCTCTGAAAGTCTCTGATCCCCTTAAAGTTGAAGGCAGAATCATACGTGCTTGGTGGCTCCTTCCAGAGTTTTACAGTGCGTTCTTAAACAGAATGATTTATTTCATTTGTTATATCAGAATAACCACAGTAAACCTTTTACTGCAACCACAGTAAAAGGACTGTCTGAGGCTTGTTGATTTCAATGGACTTAAAGCGGCATAATTCTGCTTAGGATGGCACTGTTATTAGTGATCTGGTACAACAGTTACAGGTATCTACAAAGTCTCTCACACTTACTCTGCAGTACTGAAAGCACTTTCACAGCAGTGCCAACAGAGGATATGAATGTGAAACAATCATTTATTGATTAGGAAAGATCAGCTCAATTTCTTGAATGTATACAGATTGGCCATTTTAAAAGTATGTATACATATGCAACATCAGTAAATGATAATTTCATTGCATGTTGTTTTTAACAGCCAGGCAAGCTGTAATTTTCTCAGATTTAATTGTTTCCATACATTATATGATAATACATTGCTTCCATACACTATCTATCTATAAGCATATTATTTACACAAACGAAGGTGGTGTTCCCTTCCATGGACATATCTACCTCAAGAATCACAGTGTAAATTGAATTATGATTCAGAATCATTTTAAACTGATAGCATGACCAAACAGATATTGTGTATAACTGTTTTTAAGTAATCTGCTGCTAATACTATTTGGTATTAATTAAATTTGTTGGATCATCATGACTGGAAACTGTCATTCCCAGCACCACACGCCTTATGCATTGTTCAAAGAAACAAAGCTCTGTGTTTTGCCTTGTTCTTTCAAGTTTTCTACAAGAGACTTCCTGAATTTAAAGAAAATGATAGAAAGTACTCTGTAATAGGATCACATCATTCAGAAATATTCAGTTTGCACTTGCAACTTCTACAGATATTCATTCTATAACATTTTCTGTGTTCTATTAGAAAATTGATATGTCAAGTATTCTTATTAAGAAAGAACCTGTCCTGGTAAGGCTAGTTCTGTGGTTTATCCAGTAATCAAACTCACAAATCTGTCACTGAAAAACCAAGCCACAACTTCACAGTCCAATAAATTGTTCTTCAGTACCATCCATTTTACTGAGGTATCTGCTGTTTTTTACTGTCTGCACATAACCCATCAATTCCCTCTTTACGAATTCAGAGCACCAGTCCTACTGAAGGTCAACAGGATTTGTATCTAAATGCAACTGGAAACTGCTCTGCCTATCTTATGCTATGGCATATTTGCAAGTGCAATTTGGGGGTGTTTTCCCCTTTCTGAATGGTGCTCACACAGAAAGATGAACATTCAAAGCAGAATACTATGGCTGTTTTTATTTACAGGTTTTCATATTATGTTCCAACAAAGCACAACTCTGTACAGACATTTCAGCATTCCTTACAGATCGGTGTGTGTTGGAAGAATGGCCATAGTATCCTGCCTTCATATGACTATTTCTCTGGACCACCATACAGAGAAAAGAAGAGCCTCAAAGTGGCTTTTCGATGTAAAGCTGCTCATAGACACTGACATTCTCATATTGCAATTGCTATGATTTCAACTACCTAGAGCTACAAGTAAGTCTATATAAATCAATGCCATCAAGCAGGCAACTTGCCGCAGTGAAAGGATCCGCTGAAGAAATGTGCTCCCCTTGTTGCTTGGCACCCTGTAGCAAAAATAAAAAAGTGAACTTTAGCTTCTCCCTGCTCTAAAAAGTCCCAACTGTGTCGCACGACTGAGCAGATGTGACTGGATCAGCACTGATGGGTGGGCTTTGCTTGCCCTGCACTATATAAGCTCCAAGCCAGACATCTTTAGAAAGTGAATGACATCTGGTGACATGGAGAACAATAGAAGGGAAAGACAAAAAGTGAGAGACTCAGAAAAAAAGTCTGTACGTGCTGAATAGGAACAAAGTGGACATAGGGATGGACAGCAGGCAGGCAATGTGGACTAAGATGCTATTTGTAGAGACCAGACTTAGTGCTATGTTGAAATGTCCAGGTGTGTACAGTGGTGAACATAAACTGAAACATCTCTGGCCTTGACTATTCAGTATTATTATTATGTGCCGCCTGGAAAATTGTGGAGAAACAGAGAGCCATAAGAACATAAGAGAAGCCAATGTTGGATCAGGCCAGTCCAACTCTCTGTCACACAGTGGCCAAAAATATCAGGTGCCATCAGGAGGTCCATCAGTGGGGCCAGGACACTAGAAGCCCTCCCACTGTTGCCCCCCACCAAGCACCAAGAATATAGAGCATCACTTGCTCCAGCCCTAGAGTTCCTATCTATACCTTATGGCTAATAGCCACTGATGGACCTCTGCTCCATATGTTTATCTAATTCCCTCTTGAAGCCGTCCATGCTTGTAGCTGCCACCACCTCCTGTGGCAGTGAATTCTATGTGTTAATCACTCTTTGGATGAAGAAGTACTTCCTTTTATCTGTTCTAACCCAACTGCTCAGCAATTTCATGTGAGAAAGGGAGAAAAGTACTTCTTTCTCTACCTGCTCTATCCCATGCATAATCTTATAAACCTCGATCATGTCACTTCTCAGCCGTCATTTCTCCAAGCTAAAGAGCCCCAAGCATTTTAACCTTTCTTCATGGGGAAAGTGTTCTAACCCTTTTATCATTCTATTTTCCCTTTTCTGCACTTTTTCCAATGCTATAATATCCTTTTTTTTTTTTTAAACAAAATTTTATTGGGATACATTCAACATTGTTAAACATCGTTACCAATACAATTTAAAAAATTACATCCCATCCCCCCACCCCCCAATAGGCTTCCAACACTGCTAATAACAAAAGAAAGAATTAAAAGGTAATCAAGTTTAAACTTATATCAATCGACAAACCAGGTAACACAATTCTAATATATAAAAACCTGACTTTTTCAAACCTAGTTTCCAAAATGTACAGTACAATCCAGTATTTGTTTCCTTTCTCATTCAATGTCAATATGAATCAAGATTGTACATTTTCCCTTTCATTCTACATTTGGTTTCCATGTAGAATTTCAGGCCTTCCCAGTCTTTTAGATATTGTTCTGCCATTTGTCCATTTAATTTTTTCGTCATTTTGTCCATTTCGGCTAGAAACAGCAGTTTCCTTAACCAGTCTTGTATATCTGGCACCTTCTCCGCTTTCCATTGTTGAGCAAAAGCCATTCTTGCCGATGTAATCATATACCATAGTAATGTCCTTTTTTCTTGTGGGATTTTTTCCATTGTCAAACCTGAGAGAAGACGTTCCGGACTTTTCCTAATGAGAATTTTTAATATCTTCTGCATCTCACAATATACATTTGACCAGTATACCTTTGCTTTATCACATGACCACCACATATGGTAAAAAGAACCCTCTGTTTTTTTACATTTCCAACACTTAGTACTCAAGTTCTTATCCATACTAATATTAGCAATCTTTTTTGGTGTCATGTACCACCTGTACATCATCTTATAACAATTTTCTTTTATATTGACACAGGTTGACATTTTAAAAGCTTTTTTCCACAAAAATGCCCATGCTTCCATAGAAATTTCCTTGTTCATATTTATGGCCCATTTTATCATTTGCTCTTTAACAGTTTCATCCAAAGTATATACAGTCAACAAAGCTTTATACAACTTAGATATCATTTTTCGCTCTTTTTTCAACCATATACCTTCAAACTCATCGTTCTTAGCTCTAAAACCAACCTCTTTACAGTCTTTTTTGTAAATGTGCTATAATATCCTTTTTGAGGTGTGGTGACCAGAACTACAGTATTCCAAATAAGGTCGCACCATGCAGATGATCTTTTTACCACATTCTACCACTTCTTGGGGTGTGAAATGATATAGTATAGCCCCATCTCATCAAATCTCAGAAAGTAAGCAGAGTTGGTACTTGGATGAGAGACCACCAAGGAAGACTTTGCAGAAGAAGGCAATGGTAAACCATCTCTGCTTCTCACTTGGTTTGAAAATCCTGTGGGGTCCTCATAAGTCAACTGCAACTTAAGAGCACTTTACAAACACACACCACACTTCTTGCCACATTTGTGCTGCACATTTGTAACTCTGATGTGTCAACACTTCTTCCCACTTGGCAGGAAAACACAGATGACCAAAACTCACTTCAGAGTAGACTGGCGGTCACCAGTACAAGTTTGTCGATAAAACATCAGCACTGAAGCCAACTTTTCTTACTAAACAGGGTTACCACTTTTCTATGTAGGATTTCAAAGAAATGAATGGAAAATCAGTTATTTCCTTAAAGCCAACATAATCTTCTATACCAATATTAGTTGCTGTAGATTTTCCGGGTTGTGTGGCCATGGCCTTGGCATTGTAGGACCTGACGTTTCGACAGTAGCTGTGACTGGCATCCTCAGAGGTATAACACAGCCCCAAATACCTCAAGAAATATATATCCTAGGCCAGGGGATTCTAAGTAACAGGTTGGTGGAAACCAAAGGCCTCCCACTGGAGGGAAGAATCAGTGCAAATTCCCCCTCTCTCATGCAGGATCCACATCAATGTCTATAAACTATTTGTGTCAGAATAAGAAAAGCTTTGTAAAAAAAATGTTTGAAGTTTTTTACCTGTTCATAGTAAACAACTTATTTAAAGTAATATTAAATTACAACCAGTGTTCCCTCTAAGCTGAGTTAGTGTGAGCTAGCTCACAGTTTCTTAGCCTCCAGCTCACACATTTTTGTCTTGGCTCAGGAAGGATGGCTCACAACTCTAATGCCAGTAGGTCATAAAGTAGAATTTTTGCTCACAAGACTCCATAGCTTAGAGGGAGCATTGATTACAGTGCTCCTTTATTCCATAGCATTTCCAGGGTACTCATAGGATTTCCTAGACAGCACTTCCCAGACAGTTTTAGTATTTCCTATAGTTCCCCAAGCAAGCACAGACTAGATACAAATCTGGGTAGTTTTAGCTAGGTTGTGGTATCATGTGCCTTTAGACAACCCCTTGATAATTTGTCGTGTGTCTCGGACAACATCTTTCTTACCTTTTAAAAAACCCTCCTATATTCACAACCATGGCATATAATGGAGGATAGATCTTTCGGGATTATTTCAGTGTGGTAAAAGTAATGGTGGTCTTTAAAAGCCACATTGGGCCAAGGAGAATCATTAATGAGTTCTCTCCCTCTCTCATGGATTGCTGCCTTGATGTGGCAAGAGGGCCTGTGTGGTTCAATGAGGTTGTGGGCTATGCTATGGAGGGTCACCCAGGATGGACAGGCCACAGCAGAGAACTCAAACATAACATGATCCACTGGAGAAGGAAATGGCAACCCACTACAGTATCTTTGCCAAGAAAACCCCATCGACAGTAACAAAAGGCTAAAAGATATGACGCTGGAAGATGAGCCCCTCAGGACAGAAGGTGTCCAATATGCTACTGGGGAAGAGCAGAGGGCAAGTACAAGTAACCCCAGGAAGAGTGAAGCAGCTGGGCCAAAGCCAAAAGGATGTTTAGCTGTGGATGTGTCTGACAGTGAAAGGAAAGTCTGATGCTGCAAAGAACAATACTGCATAGGAACCTGGAATGTAAGATCTATGAATCAAGGTAAGCGTGACATGATAAAAAATGAGATGGCAAGACTGCTGAACATTTGACATCTTGGGAATCAGTGAACTAAAGTGGATGGGAATAGGCAAATTTAACTCAGAAGACCATTACATCTACTACTGTGGCCAAGAATCCCATAGAAAAAATGGGGTGGCCCATATAGTCAACAAGAGAGTGAGAAAGGCAGTAATGAGATACAGTCTCCAAAATGACAGAATGATCTCGGTCAGAATCCATGGCATTCAGCATCACAGTAATCCAAGTCTATGCCCCAACCACTGACGCAGAAGAGGCTGAAGTGGACTGGTTCTATGAAGACTTACAACACCTCCTAGAATGAACACCAAAAAAAGATATCCTTATCATTATAGGGGACTGGAATGCTGAAGTAGGAAGTCAAAAGGTAACTGGAATGACAAACAAGTTTGGCCTTGGAGAACAAAATGAAATAGGGCAAAGGCTAACAGAGTATTGTCAAGAGAACACGCTGGTCATAGCGAACACCCTCTTCCAACAACCTAAGGGGCGACTCTACACATGGGCATCACCAGATGGGCAACACCGAAATCAGATTGATTACATCATTTGCAGTCAAAGCTGGAGAAGCTCTATACAGTCACTAAAAACAAGACCTGGAGCTGACTGTGGCTCAGATCATGGGCTACTCAGTGCAGAATTCAGGCTTAAACTGAAGAAAGTTGAGAAAACCACTAGGCCATTCAAGTTTGACCTAGATCACATCCCTTATGAATATACAGTGGAGGTGAAGACTAGATTTAAGGGACTAGATTTGATAGAGTGCCTGAAGGACTATGGACGGAGATTCGTGACATTGTACAGGAGGCAGCACCATCCCAAAGAAACCATCCCAAAGAAAAGAAATGCAAGAAAGCAAAGTGGCTGTGTGATGAGGCTTTACAAATAGCCGAGGAAAGAAGGAAAGAGAAAGGCAAAGGTGAAAAGGAAAGATTTACCCAACTGAATGCAGATTTCTAGAGAACAGCAAGAAGTGATAAGAAGGCCTTCCTGAATGAACAGTGCAAAGTAATAGAGGAAAACAATAGAATGGGAAGGACTAGAGATCTCTTCAAGAAAACAGGAGAAATCAAAAGAACATTCCATACAAAGTTGGCCATGATAAAGGACAAAAACAGTAGGGACCTAACAGAAGTAGAAGAAATTAGGAAAAGATGGCAGAAGAACTATACAAGAAGGACCTAAATTTCCTTGACAACCATGATGGTGTGATCACTCACCTTGAGCCAGAAATCCTGAAGTGCAAAATCAAAAGCATTACTAACAACAAAGCTAGTGGAGGTGATGGTATCCTAGCTGAACTATTCAAAGTCTTAAAAGATGATGCTGTCAAAGTGCTGCACTCAATATGCATAACTGCATAAGCCAATGGGGACCAATCAAGGCATTAAATAGCCCCATCACTCCAGCAAAACAGCACAAGTGCAAAAAAACAACAACAACCCTCCGAACTGTCTATAAACAAAAGTATGACACACACACACCCCGGGAAGTTCCACATAAAAACAGGGAATGTGGAACAATCTCCCCAATTGTGCTATGATTGGAGGTACCCCAGAGATAGGGAAAAACCAGATCAGGGCTGCAGTCTGGAAGATGCCACTGTATGATAGACACTGAGGCCCTGGTCACACGGCAAGGTAATTGCACTTTGTTCCCGCTGTAATTTAATCGGGAACATTTTTCTTTGCATTGGGCTGACTAGATGCAGCCGGCCCCTCTTTTCCAGCACCCGCTTGCCTGCTGCTGCGCCGTCCCTCCAGGCGATCCTGCCAGCCACGGGGAGGCTCGGGCGGCTGCTGCTCCTGCCACCACTGTGTGTGGGGGTCCCCTGCTGCTGCTGCTGCCATTGCCCCATGAAAACAGGCTCCGTTGTCTCTGCCATCCTCCTTGCCGGCCCCGTCCAGGCTGCTGGAGCCCCTGCCTCTCGTTCCCGCCTCCAGGGCCGTTTTTGTGCGTTGTTGTTTTTTTTAAAGCTTCCGGTTTGAGCACTTGACTAACATGTGCTTAATAGATCCATTATTAAATGTTAAATGTATTTATTAAGTGCATGTTCACTCAAGCGCTCAAACCGGAAGCTTTAAAAAACACACACACACACACAAAGAGTGTTCAGACGGCACTAATCACAATCATTGCGAAAGATGGGCTGTCCAGATAGGTGAAATCGCGCATTCAAAGCGGAAGTGCCAGGAAAACACTTGATTTTTCCAGGGGTCAGCATCATTGCGGAAGTGAGCCTGCTTCAGGGCAGGAGGCAGATTGGCGCGTGTGAACGTGAAACTGACATGCACAAGGGAACAGCAGCGAACCCCGATCAAAACGGCAGTGCGACTGGACCCTGATACAAACATTTGATGTGCTTACTAGCTGAAAGGAATAAACCACTGGATGTAGCTGTGCTGAGAGTCCACAAGCATTATGCAAGCATAATGGGGGGTAGAGTGGAGGAGGAAGGGTGGGGGAGGCAACAGGAGTGAGCAAAGAGGTACTAGGAATATGTTAACACCATTCCTGACCATTCGCACCCCCCTTGTTTTATTTTTTTATTTATTATTTCTATTTGGATCCCGCCTTGCTGGACACGCTGGCTCAAGGCGGCTCACATGGTTAAAATAGCTTAAACAATACAGAGTTAAAACAAGTAAAAAATACAACACCAAGTTGAGACAACAACAGTTTACAAGTAAAAACCAACAGATGATGGCAATAATCCAAATCACACCCAATGATAGGAGTAGCATCCAGCAGGGTCTCGGCCAGAAGATGTTCTAGATTTCAGGCCGGAAGATGTTCCAGGGCACATTCGTCAATGGCAAAAGCCTGGTGGAAGAGCTCCATTTTACAGGCCCTGTGGGACTGTAAAAGGTCCCACAGGGCTCTGATGTCCTCCAGGAGCTCGTTCCACCAGTATGGGGCCACCACTGAGAAAGCCCTGGCTCTGGTGATATTCAGCCTGGCTTCATTCAGACCAAGGAGGGTCAAGCGGTGTTGCAACTCTCACCTCAGTGCTCTCTGGGGCACATATGGGGAAAGGCGGTCCCTCAAGTAGGCAGGCCCCTGACCATATAGGGCTTTAAAGGTTAAAACCAGCACCTTGAACCGTATCCGGTATGCTATAGGCAGCCAGTGCCAAATGTCCATGTCAAGGCATCTGCTCTGAGAACAGGCTTTGTGGTTGTATTTGAACATGTGTTCAGTAGAAAAAAGCAACAGTCCAGTAGCACCTTAAAGACTAACAAAATTTGTGGCAGGGTAGGAGCTTTTGTGAGCAGTGACTCATGAAAGCTCCTCCCCTGCCACAAATTTTGTTAAAAGGTGCTACTGCTCTTTTCTACTGCTACAGACAGACTAACAGGGATACCCATCTTGATTTATTTTCATGTGTCCAGAATACCATATACTCTAAGGGTGTGTTGTGCTGTGTCTTGTGTATGCAAACCGCAAATGCATGTGCCCTGCACTGCCATGTGGAAGTCTTCCTATTACTAAGCTATTACCAGGGGTCTTTTTTTGGGGGAGCGCATCGGAGCGCAGTTCCGGGAGCTCAGAAGCCAAGCCCCGCCCCCAGCCAGCGTCTGGGGGAGTCTTTCAGGCAGCCGAATGTCAATTTCAGCTCCGTTATATCCTATGGGCCATTGAAGTCAATGGTGAAAACATAGGGTATATTCTGTGGGCTGGAGGGGAGGGGGTTTGAGGGAGAGGCTCCAAGTAAGTTTTTTCCCACTATAGATAACAATGGAGGTAATAGGGGCAACCTGTTTGGGGGCCCATAGAGTTGGACCCCCTGGTCCAATGTTCTTGAAACTTGGTGGGTATCTTGGGGAGAGGCTCCATCAGCTACCCTATGAGTTTGGAGCCTCTCCCTCAAATCCCCTCCCCTCCAGCCCCCAGAATATACCCTATGTTTTCACCATTGACTTCAATGGCCCATAGGATATAATGGGGCCAATTGCCGCCAAATTTCTTTCATTCCCTCCTTTCCTTCTCTCTTTTTCCTCTTTCCCTCCTTCTTCTCTTCTCTCTTTCTTTCTTTCCCACCTTCTTCTCTTCTCTTTTTTCCTCCTTTCCCTGTTTCCCTCCTTCTTCCGTCTCTTTCTTTCCCTCCCCTTTCCTTCTCTTTCTTTCCCTCTTTCCTTCCTTCTTTCCTTCTCTCTACTCTCTCTCTTTCCTTCCCTCTTTCCTCCTTCTGGGCCCAACTCTCATGAGAAGGAGTTTAAACTTTAAACCCCTTCTCTCTTAGCTCCCCCACCCAGACCGGCTGGGGAAGGGGAGGCTTTCAAAGATGTCTTCCCCCCTTTTGCTTCCCCTTCTGACATCACTTTCGGTGATGTCAGGGGGCGTGGCATATGCTAATAGTCTTATAGCTCATTAGCATACCATATGCTAATGAGCTCCTGCAGCTGTTCTTCTACGAAAAGACCCCTTGCTATTATTAAGCGGCACACAGAGGTGGCTGGTGCCATTTTGCAGGGCATATTTCACAAGACTGCATCCAAATGAGTGTTGATCTTCCAGATCCGTATAGTTAAACCAGAGCAGAGCCTCCTCTCTCTTTGTCAAATAATTTCATTCCTTTTTTCCCCTCAGTTTGTTCAGTGCCTGTGAGGCCCCTTCTGCCCTAGTTGAACAGGAGCAGGATACTAAATAAAAGCAAGGTTGTATTTTCTTGACAAATGAAGTGCTCTTTGCCTGTACTCGGATGTACTTTGTCCTTGTGTCCTGTAGGGAAAATTTTTTCCTAAGGTGGAAAGCTCTGCCCAGAGTCACACAGTCTGAGATGCCTGATCATTTTGTAAAAGTGGGCGACTCTAGCAATGCCAGCAAGTCTCCATAAATACAGATCTCCTAAGCATTCCTGTGAATGTCAGGCTGGATTGAATACATTTGCTACCTCCAGGTTGGGAAATTCCTGGAGATTTGGGAGCAGAACTTGGGGAAGGTGGATGGAAGGGAGCTCAGCAGAGATCTGATGCCACAGTCTGCCTTCTAGAGCAGCCATTTCCTCCAGGGGAACTGATCTCTGTGGCCTGGAGGTCAGTTGTCATACCAGGAGAACTCCAGGTCCCACCTGGAGAATGGCAATCCATGGCATGGACCTTAACCACTTGTTCTTTTCTGCACAAGTACCTCCCTTCCCTTGCCAGACCCAAAGGAATCAAGTTGTCACACGCCAGTCCTTTCCCTTGGAGCCCTGTACCTGGAATAGCTTGTTGTTTCAAGAGGATTTCTAACGTGATTGTGTCAGCATAGGGCAGGGTCTCTTTATTGAGCAGAGCAGATCATGCATGAGGGCACGTTCTGTCAGTCTGATAGAACACAACCCCAGATGCCTGGCATGAGTAGCCCCCTGGAACGTTATCATCTCCTGATCTGCTTTGCCAGAAATCATATTTCCTGCTAACATACTATACAAAGCAAACATTCAGGCTACTCAGTACACACACACGATGGCTAGTCACACAGGAGTACTCTCTAGGGATCTATGCAAGAAAATCTGAACTCATTTGCATAAAAACCCTGGGAGATACTTTCTTTAAAAAAGCCTTGAGTTTCTATTTGATTTTAACCAAATACCTTTTGTCTTACAGCTTTAAATTCCACATATAACCAACTGCACAAATGTTTAGAGCAGAGGTGTCGAACTCTTTTGTTATAAGGGCTGGAACTGACATAAATGTTACTTTTATTCTGTTTACACTGGGTGCAGTTCTAAGGTTTGTTGCACTTTCGCAATCAGGAGTGGCACCTGCAGCCCCACTCACTTCACTGATACCAAAGAAAGAGCTTCGGGAACATGTGCCCCACTTAAAACACGAAAAAGGACATGTATGTGTGTTTATAAGAAAAACACACCCTGCTGCTTTGCCAGTGCCACTGGGTGCAGCCAAAACTCTTTCCCCCACTTCTGGCTCATCACTCATCCAAATTTGCATACCCATACAGCTCCAGGATTCTACTCTACATTCTCCAGCATAGTGTAGCGGTTCAGGGCAGCAGGACTCTAATCTGGAGAACCATGTTTGATTCCCCACTCCTCCACATGAAGCCTGCTGCGTGACCTTGGGCCAGGCACAGCTGTCTCAGAACTCTCTCAGCTCTGCCTAGCTCATAAGGTGAATGTTGTGAGGAGGAAAGGGAAGGCAATTGTTAAGTTGCTTTGAGACTCTCTAGGGCAGAGAAAACTGGGGTATTAAAACCAACTCTTCTTCTTCTCCACCCCAGATCTGGAATAACCTGGTTCACCAGGATGCTGGCCCATCTGTTACTTATGCCTGGAACTAACCAAATATTAGGGCTAGTAGCAAAATTACTATTGCAGGAAATCTATGATCAGAGTTCCCACAAAAAGTTAAAGAGAAGTCACTGAGGGGTTGAGATCCAGATCAGGTTTGTAGAGCTGAGAGAATTTAACCCTATCATATAATTTCCCTAAATCCAATGCACCACCCAGCTGCTATTAGGCAAGGAAGGAAGGAAGAAAAGAAAGAAATTTTGAACACAGTTCTCCTGCGTAAAGTGATTTAACTTTTCATTTCTCTGCATGCAGCTTCTCAGTCCTCATTCTGCTCCTGTGGGACACTTTAATATTACTCAGATACTTTCCCTTTTCTGATGGAAGCTTGGCTGTGCATTGCTGACTAGCTGAACATTCTGAGCCATTGCACTAGCTTAGCCAACCAGAGTCAGAAGCTGACCTCCACAGATGCAGTGCAGGATAGATTCTGCACCAAATGTGGCAGTGGCTTACTTAGCCCCCAATGAAGTTTCCAGTACATGTGCGCACGCACACACACACATTTAAATGACATTCATCAGCAGGTACATCAAACCTGCATCACCTAGAATATCCAGGCAGTGAGGATAGTCTTGGAAGAATATCACTTCATCTGCTCTAGAGATTTCTTACATGAAGGATTTTACTGTCTAAGTGGCATACTCATGGGTATTATCAAGGTGTTATCTTCTTATCCCTGTGTATCCCATTCACTGTCCTAATATAGTAATCTTTTTACAAGATAGCAGTACTTTTGAAAACTTTCTGCCCACTAATTCTTTAACAAATCTTGATTGAAATAGGGTGTAGAAAATGGCACCAAGCAGATATTAATACCAATTAATCTTGTGGAATGTCAGTGATATAATATGGTCATTTATGGCTGTTTTGGATAATGTTCCTCCCTTAAGTCTGGTGAGGAACAGGAGCCACGGGAGAGCATGCCTTATCTCCCTGCTCACTGAGTGTATTGAACCAAATTTTGATGTCAGCAAGCATCCATGCTGCCATAGCCAATCAAAAGCATCCACACATCATTTGACATTGCAGTATCAGTGCACAACTGGATTGTCTTGACTATATAGGAAAATTCAGTTGCGAATTATGTCAGTGAACCAACAATGTAATATCCAGTAGCATGTGGATGCATCCCCTACCCTAAGTTAAATGTAGAGTTTTAACTACACATACAGAGTTTGGGCAGTGGATTTCCTTCCCTCCTGCACACCTTACTCCACTGAGTAGATGCCTACTGTTGTGAGAGACAGAGCCAACATGCTGGATGGATGGGGAAATATGGCACACTCCCCTCTACAGCATCCCACCCCATTGCATTGCACATAAGGATGACTTATTTCAAAACCAGTGGTATGAACTCTGGTCTTGGGCTCTAATAATAATAAAATTGTGCTTAACTGCCAGATGATTTGCCTAAGTCGATCTGGCTTTGTCATTTGTTCATAAAAAGCTGGCACCCTAAGCCCTGAGCCATCACTGTGGGCATGAACAAATAAACTCCAGTTCAGGCAGCACTGACTCTTATCTCACTATCTCTTTTTTTGTTCTCAGCACTTTTGTAACTGAGTTTATTTAACTATCCATTTTATAGGCCCAAAGGAGAACTTTGTAAGGTCTTCTAACTTTTAAAGTTCCTAAAAAGCTAGGTAAGCCAATAAAAGATAGTTTGTATATATTTTATAACAATCTTTCTTTCAATTCTGGCTAAGGATAGAAAAGATTTTTTTTTCAAATTGTATAATGTAATTCTGTATTGTAATTCACAAGGGGGTTTTATGGTAAAGTGGCAGTGATTAGATCATTTGCCCAATTGTCACAGGTGGCATGGCAATAGAACAGGTTGCCATTGGCTGTGTAGCTCTGATCCTGGCAGAATAAGCAGAACTGGAGGGGGTGATACTGAAAAGGCAGCAGGTCAATGAAGGCAGGATGGAATGATGGGCCACAAAAATATGGGGCAGAGAAAAATGTTAGAGAACAGAGAATGAGAGACAAAGGAAATATGGGAAAGAGAACATGTAGGCAATAGAGATGAGGAATCACACTCCAGTGTTTTTCCTGTTATCTTTCCATCTTTTTATCAAAGCTTAACTTACCATTCTCTTCCATGAAGCCCCACCCCCAGCATTCATCCAGCAATTGTTAATGTCCAGTTCTTGGATGGGGCTGGAGCAATTAAATACAGTTTTTCACTCTGCAACCAAGGCCACACAAATTGTTATTGTTATAGTCCTATTGTAAAATTATGATGATAAAAAATGAGCCATCAATTTGACTGCAAAGTGAAAAACAGTACTTAAGTCTACTTCAAAGGGAACAACAATTAACCACTGAATCAAGGATAAAATGAAAACTGCAGGGGGAAGCAGAACCTTATTTCTGAGTAATTGTATGGTATAATCTTGGCCATCGGGACAGGCATTGTTGGATTTTAATGGGGAATAGATCAAGTCCCAGGCAGGACCGTGGTTACAATTTTGTTGCAGCTGACTAGGAAAAAGGAATGGCTAGACAGCACAAAAACATCCTACATGTCTGGTTGCAGACTTTTAGTGGATGTTAGCCCCACAAGAGGGTGCTATGTTCTCACATTAATACTGTTTATTTGGGATTGCAGTACGAATTTTGGCATGTGCCCTGAGCAATTTATTCAGTCCATCTCAGCTTCATTTTGATGGCTTCTGCACTCCCTGTTCAAGATTCTTTTCATTTCCTACACTATGAATTGGATTTGGTTTCTGAGCAGCCCATTGCCCCTTTGAGTCAGATGCTATAGGCTGGATCCTACCAGCTTCTCCACTTGAACAAGTAGGAGAAGGGGCAATCTTACCCAATTCTGTTCCTCATTGCAACTCAGTCCCATATGGCTTTTGATCCACTTGGTACTCCAATCCAAGTATATACTTGTCAGAGGGGCCTTTTCTCCCTTTTGCACTGGCAGAAAAGTTGGTAGGATCTTACTCTTTCTCACCAGAATTCTCACAATATAATTCAATTTTACATTTTAGTTCCTTACTGGCCCCAAATGTTCACAGCATATTCGTATGCAGACATTTTCCCTTCTCAGAATTGTGTTCTCAGAGGTCTACATTTTTCATCATTTTAATGTTAAAAAATGGAGTTTGCTAGCAGACAAGATTAACATCATGTCCAAGTGCATGTGTGAATGGGTGCAATGGTACAACCTCCACCCCCTTTTGTTAAAAAAAAAAAAGCAGGTAGATGTGGCTGGCACAGACCATAGAGGGACGGGGGGGGAGCACCTTTGCCACAGGCAGTCATAATTCTCTCACTCCATCTTCAACTCTCTTCCAAGGATAATACCTGTACACAGTCTCGAGCAGTTCATCATATTTTTAAAGGTTCTACATAGAGCCACCTTTGTCTTTATGGCCATAGGTTGCAGACCCCTAGTCTATGGACCTGATCCAATCTAAAAGTGGCCACAGTGCTCATGTATGGAAGACTCCCACAGGCTTAGTGGAATCTCAAAGTGCTCTATTGACCTTGGACCTTATCCACCATGTGACACAACAAAAACTTTTATATGAGTCAACCTTTCAGGCCCTTTGAGCCAGTGTTTTATTACACAATAAATGTGCAATTATTACTCATTTATTGTGGAGAATCTAAATATCCTTCCTCTAGATAATATGCTTATTCTAGTGAAATGACATTTTCCCAGCAATCAAACTACAGCGTCTTCACACTGGGAAAATGATGTTCTTCCTGCTTCTCTGTTGTTATACGTAGATTCATAGCAAATGTCACAGACATCTCTTGGGTAGTGCCTATTCTTGTGTTGTACTGCATTTTCCAGCATGTTGTTTGATGGCAGCCAGCAAGAGGCAGACTGCTTCCATCTGTAGTCAGTTTGCTGTTTTGAACACAGGAGGGGCTAGTCCCAAAAAGGACAAGATGGATATAGATCATTCATTTGCAATGAAGGTTTCCCTCTAGATCTTCCAAATCATTTTGTAAATAAACAGTTCCCAGTTAAACACAGAAGTATCTTTTTGCTATTGTTGTGCTGTTTCTGCAATACCTGATAAAAAAAAATATGAGTCACACCACAACATACAGCTATCAGTACCACACGTTATAGAGAAAAGATATTCTTTAAATTCATACTACTAGTTCTTATATTTTTCTCTTAGCAAGGAATCACCTGGAAAACAGCTGAATGCCATCTCAGAGTGCCCTCTGGGCACCCCTGAAGCACACCACCTCAGTACTGTTAAGTATGAGACTTCAGTCAGCTCTTAATAAGTGATTTCAGCTTTATTAGAACAGGACAAACAATGACAACACACAGAGTAAGAAGATCTCTTTTAAACTTTCTGGGCTTGGATAACCATGCCCCCTAGTGAGTTAATAACCAATCATAATCCTTGCATTGTTGTTCCCTCCACAACTTCTCTTAGGCTCTGATTGGCCTACTGCACGGAGTAGCCAATCAGAATGTGTATTTTATGATACCAGCCCTCTATAGGGTCCTGGTTGAAGCTCAGACAATACTGTATGTATACACAATACATAACATCCCTCCCCCTTAAGATAGATCAATCCCTGAGCACATAAAACCTTTTAAATGCGAGGGACGACACCGACTCCATTGAGACCGCCGTGATGTTCTGGCCAGGGGGGTTGTATCCATGCCCACAGCCCCTCTGCCACTCTTGGCTGTTGCAGGGCTAAGTGCAGTCGGGCTGGCAGGAGCGATGTCTATGGCTGGTGGCTGCCCAACCTCAGATGCTGCCGTTGGCTCCAAGCCTGAGGAGTCTCCTGTAACCCCAGAGTTCCGAGGCTCCATCCATTCAGTAGTCAGTACCGGACCCTCAGGTGCTTCTGAACAGACCTCGGTACTTGCATCTGCCCATCACCACCGTATCTGGTCGATGTGTCAGCTTAGGCTCCTACTGTCCGCTGTCGTCACTATGTAGAATACTGGGCTGGTAACTGCGGTTACTGATGCCAACAGCCACAGGTGTCCTTCACCACAGTTCCTGGCAAAAATGGCCTCACTCACCTGGAACAATCGTGGCGCTGTCGGGGCTTCTCACTGTGGAGGCTTGTCGGATATCAGGTCTGGATGCAGCTGATCAAGGAGTGACATCAGGCGTCGGTTCATTAGGAGCTCTGCTGGGTTCCTTCTGGTTGCAGTGTATGGTGTGATATGTTGGTATAGCAGGAACTATGCCAGCTTCTGGCTCCAGTCCCCCCGGACCATTTGGCAGGGGGCGTCTTTGGTGGTGTGTACCATCCGCTTGGCCTGTCCGTTGGTGGATGGGTGAAATGATGCCGATGTGATATGCTTGATCAGATTGTCATTCATAAAGTCCTGGAACTCAGCGGACGTAAACTGAGTTCCACTATCGGACACAGTAGTGTCCAGCAGGTCATACGTTGCAATTACACAGCAAAGAGCTCTGATCACCGCGGCTGAGGTCATTGTGGACATTTGTACAACCTCTAGCCATTTAGAATAAGAGTCCACTAGTATTAAGAACACTTGCCCCTGAAGCCGATTTTCAGCAAAGTGGGATATAAATGGATAATAATAAATAAATAAATAAATAATAAACAGTCCCGCAAAGTCAATGTGCAACCGGGACTATGGTCGATGTGTGGTCTCCCAATGTTGCACTGGGGCATGAGGAGGGTCTGGCAAAGTTGGCACACCCTTACCCATTCTTCTATTTCCTGATCTATGTGTGGCCACCAAACATAGCTCCAGGCTAAAGCTTTCGTGCAAACTATGCCTGGGTGACCCACATGCAAAGCCTCCAGAACCCGCTTGCGTACTTTGGGGGGAACCACTACCCTATTTCCCCATAAAAGACAGCCCTTGTGAGCCAACAGTTCATGCTGCCTGGAACTGTAGGGCTGGAATTCAGTATCAAAATGGCCCGTCGGCCATCCCCTCCACACCCAGTTCAGAACTCAGGCAAGCTTGGGGTCTCTGGCCGAACCCAATGTGATATCAGAGGTGTGTACCAGAGGCTGCGGAAGCTCTTCGATCGTCATCACCTCGTAGGCTGGCACAGGGTCAATGGTCGGTCCCGGAACAGGGCACCTACTCAGCACGTCAGCATGACTGATAGCTTTACCTGGATGGTGTACAAAAACGTATTCGTATGCTGACAGGAACATGGTCCATCGCAGCATATGTGGGGACAGGATTTGGGGAGTCTGTCATTGTGGGGCAAAAAGTTCTAAAAGGGGCTTGTGGTCTGTGACCATGAGGAACCGGCGTCCATACAAAAAGACATGGAACCTTTTTACACCAGTGACTAAGGTGAGGGCTTCCTTATCTATTTGGGCCTAGTTCCTTTCAGCCGGTGACAAGGTTCTAGAATAATACATCACCAGCACCTCCTGCCTGTCTGGCATGACATGACTCAGGATGGTGCCAGTGCTGAAGGGTGACACATCAGGTGCAAGAACAAATGGCTTGCTCTCATCAAAATGGCTGAGGACACTGTTGGACACCAAGAGTTCCTTAATAGCCGCGAACGCTCAGTTGTGTTGTGGGGGGGCCCTCCCACTTAGTCCCCTTTTCCAACAGCCAGTGTAGAGGCTCAGCGATGGACACCTTATGGGGCAAGAAGGAGTGGTAAGAGTTCAGTATACCTAAAAATGACTGCAATTCTTTTTTATTAGTCGGCCGTGGTGCTAGCTGGATTGCTGCAATCTTACTGTCAGTCAGGTGCACATCGTCTTCGTCACTGAGGAAACTGAGGAACTCGACCCTAGGAACCCTGAACTGACATTTCTTTTGTTTGACCTTCAGTCCGGCTTCTTGGAAATGACCCAGTACCGCCCTGAGGCATTCTGACAACTCTGTTGTGTCGGCCCTCACAACTAGTATGTCATCAAATTAGGGCACCATCCCCGGTATGTCCCACAACAGGCCCTCCATTAACCTTGGAAGATTCCTGGGGCCACATTTACACCAAATTGTAGCTGGTTGACCTTAAACACTCCTTGGTGTGTGATGATTGTCTGTGCCTCTGCTGCACTCTGATCCACCAGCAACTGTTGGTATGCTTGGGCAAGATCCAGTTTTGCAAAGATCTGCCCTCCCGCAAGGGACGCTAGGACATGACTTATCACAGGCACTGGGTATGTGAGTTATTGTAACGCTCTATTTATGGTGCATTTGTGGTTGGCACAAATGCGGATGGACCTGTCCAGCTTAACTGTTGTTACAATTGGTGTCTCCCACCTGGAATGAGAGACAGGCTCTAGCACACCCTGTGCAACAAGTTTGTTTAGCTCCGCTTCAATCCAGGGTCAGAAAGCAATTGAAGCCCACCAGGCCTTCAGTCTGATGGGCACTACAAAGGGGTCAAAATCAAAAGTCACGGGTTGCCCGGTATATTTCCCCAGGGACCCATCAAAAACTGGGGAACGCTGAACAAATTGAATCCAATTTATTGTGGCAGACCTGATTCACCCCCATTATAGCTATGCTGAGAGGCTTGAACCAGTCCAGTCCAAGCAAACTGGCTCTACGCCCTTCGGCAACAAGGAAGCTCAGCATTTCCTTGAACCCCTTGACCTGTACTTTGAATGATGCTGCACTGGCCACCAGGATGCATCAACCCTGGAAGTCTGACAGATGCACCTGGCTGGGCTCCAAGCGGCGATGCAGCATTTCTGTGGACATGACTGTCATCGCTGACCCAGAGTCGACCTCCATGTCGCACGGCTCCCTGTCCAGTAGCACAGTAACACAGATCCTCCTTCTGGTCCGCATTCCAGTGTTCAGGATGGTCGTAAGACAGGAACAAGTCATCTTCTGACAATCTGCTGGCTTTGCTGTACTAGCGCCCAGTACCCTGCGGTTCTGTCGTGGAGAAGACAGTGGTGATTTCTTCTTACTAGCAGCGCGGCACACCCTGACCAAGTGCCCCCACTTATCACAGGTCCTGCATCTGACATCACGGTCCCAGCAGCAGTCTCGGTCATGGTTGCCCCCACAATCCACACAGGCTCGCTTCGGCATTGCTTTCTCCGCACTATGCTTGGGTCTGGCAAATTGGCTCTTGTGGACTTCATCGTCCTCACCTTTGGACTCACCTGCAGACTTGTGGTGCACCGACTTCTCTGGTCATTGACTGGTTGGACTGCTAGATTGCCGTACTTCCCTTGTCAACCTTTCTGCGGCTTCAGCTGCTATGGCTTCCACATATGCTGTGGTATACGACAATTCAGACTTTGCGAACAGCCATTGTTGCAACTTCTCATTCCGCAGGCCACACACCAACCAGTCGAGCAACGCCACCTCTAAGTTGGGGAAGTCGCAGGTCCTAGCTGCCTTCCGTAGTGCTGTGACGTAATCAGTGATTGATTCACCCGGCCCTTGGTCACACTTGTAGAAAGCGTGTCGGCAGACAATCTGTGATGGCCTGGGTGAAAAATGATTCTTCAGCTTGTCCTTGATATCCGTCAAGGACACTGTCAGGATATCTGTGGGTGCCACCAGGGACCAGTTCACGTCGAACACGGTCCTTCCACATGATCTGAGGAGCGTTGCTGTCTTCATGGCTTCTTCCTCAATCTGGTTGGCATGCAGATGGAATTCAAACTGGGTGGGGTATGAGTCCCAGTCTTCCAGCTCTGGCTCAAACGCTTCGAACGTAGTGCTGGCTGCCATCCTGATGGCCAGTATAGGCTGTGGATTGGCATGGTGTTGGTTGTCTTCTTCCAGTGCCTCGACCGGCTCGGGTTCATCTGCCATGGTGGCGTTGGTTCAGTGGGGCTGCTTACCCAACTAGAATCCCATCCTCGCCCCCAGTGTTAAGTATGAGACTTCAGTCAGCTCTTAACAAGTGATTTCAGCTTTATTAGAACATGACAAACAATGACAACACAGAGAGTAAGAAGCTCTCTTATAAACTTTCCGGGCTTGGATAACCACGCCCCCTAGTGAGTTAATAACCAATCATAATCCTTACATAAAGACCAATGATTGTTGGTCCCTCCACAGCTTCTCTTAGGCTCTGATTGGCCTACTGCGCAGAGTAGCCAATCAGAACGTGTATTTTATTATACCAGCCCTCTATGGGGTCCTGGTTGAAGCTCAGACAATATTGTATGTATACACAATACGTAACAAGTATCATGGCCTCTTTCCACAGATGCTCTTGAATGTGAGGACCTGAAAACAGGTAGAGGTCCCAGTAATAATCCAGTTGGTGCCACTGTACCTGTTAACAGAAAAAGACTTAGGGATGCCAGCCACCAGGTGGGACCTGGGGATCCCCCGGAATTACAGCTCATCTCCAGACTACAGGGATCAGTTACCCCAGAGAAAATTGATGCTCTGGAGGGTGGACTCTGTGGCATTGTACCCCACTGAGGACCCTCTCCTCCCCAGGCTCCATCCCCAAATCTCCAGGAGTTTCCCTACCTGGATCTAGCAACCCTACCTCCCATCCCCCACTAGTGGCTGGGGGGCACCTGGCAACCCTAAGACACTGCAAGAAACAGACTGCAAGAACAGTCTCTAAATACCAGATATGGCAAAGCACTGCCTGAGAATGGAGAGGGAGACATGCTGCCTGGAGACAAAGCCAGGTATAGTTCCTCCTCCCACTCCCTGTTCATCCAGTCCAGAGATTCTTGAGCTGCTATGCTGGGCATATTCTCCAAACAGAGAGCTTGGCTTCTCAATTCACTATCTCATTTTCACCAGAGTTCCCAGTGGTCTGGACACACAAAACACAGCTGCACATTTTTAATGTATTAGTACATTTATTAGATGGATGTATATATGTTTATCATAGAGGAAGAAATCAGTTCACAATAATTCAGCAATATGATACCTTCACCAAGTCAGTGTTTATTCCTTTTCTGTAAAGATGTATATCTCAAATTATCAAAAAAGACTATGCAGAATACAAAAAAACCCCAAAGCCTATTCAGCAGCTCTGCCAGTGGCAGAAGAAAGCCTTCTCCTTTTTTTTTTTTTTTAATAATCCTGCCTTTCTACATAGTTAGGGCCCTAAAGGTGGTATCCAGTTAAAAGTATTAAACATCAACTTAAAAACAATACACATATATAAAACAGCAGTTAAAGTATAACCAAGATTGGGGGAGGTCGGTAAGGAAATGACAAACCTTCACCCAATAGTGAAAGACAATGATAGGGGGGTGAGATGAACCTCCCTGGGAAGGGAATTTCACAGTTTTGATATCATGAACAAAAAGGCCCTCCCAAAGCAGTGCCCTCAAAAATGGCCATAATGGTTGGGTAGTATGGTTGTCAATCTCTTGGTGGGGCCTGGAGATTTTCCAGGATTACAACCCTAAATGACAGAGATCAGTTCCTCTGAAGAAAATGACTGCTTTGGAGGGTGGACTGTATACCATGATCAGACACTGAGACCCCTCACATCCCCAAACCCAGCACAAATCTACAGGAATCTTCCAACCTAGAATTGGCCAACCTAGAGTTGGCAACCCGGGGAGGGTGGGATACAAATCCAAATAAATAAATAAATAAATAATATTAGCTATGTCCATACAGGAGTAGGCAGTCCTTAAGGTATGCTGATCCCAAGCCCTATAGGGCTTTAAAGGGCAATACCAATGTTTTGATTTGGACCCGGAAGCAGATTGGAAGCTGGTGTAGATAGAACAAGACTGGAGTGATATGGTTCCTATGACCAACTATTTGAAGTCTCTATGCAGGGGCAGACTGGCTATTCAAGTTATAAGAAATTTCCCAGTGGGCCGCTGCCAAAGAGGACCTTTGGTATACTCAGAAGAAAGCAGACCCAAGCCCCAGCAACTCTGCCAATGCCTCAAAGCCCACTTGGCTCAGACCCCCCATTGTTGGTGCTGCTAATCAGGTCTGAGTGGAGTGGCCTCTGCAGAAGCAGTGGAGGAGCCACTCAGCTTGGCTTGCTCAAGAGCCATTTTCACTTCCTAAGACCCTGTCCCTGGGCAACTGGCATTTGAGCACAGCATGTGGGTCTTTTTGCTACAAGTTACAGTCTCCACAATGAAACTTCACTAACTGACTAGATAACATTGCTGTAAAACTATAAAACATACAAGTCTAAATAACTATTGCAATGAAAATAAACCACAGAGAATAGACTAGGAACACCAAATATGTAGAATTCATAAGCCCAGTTCACATAAAAAATATATCAAGCCACACAACAGAAGGGGATAAAACAGCTGCAGTCATGTGCCTGAGCATGAAATTCTGTGGCCCAGATCCTAAGAACAGAGCTAGTTCCATATGCCCAAGTAAACTTTGGGCTTAGGTTTTTCAAACAACCTCTTTCCCCCAGGTTCAACCACCCCACCCCCAGGTTACATGGCAAAATACTTTTGAAACTGAAACACTCATATGGCACAGAGAAGAAATGTCATTTCAATGGGAACTCTCTGGCCAGTTGGCAAGCCTGAACTGGGTCTTTGGATCTAGGACAGGATCTAGAAAACATGGCACACACGGCAAATAAGCTAGTACCTTCATCCAGACCCTGCAAGTTTTGATCAATATGACATATTGCTCTTATAACTGTTGCTAAAGATTATGCAGGCCAAAAACTACAGTATTATACAAAAATACAAAATGTTTATTAGGGTAGCCGTATCAATTTTTCAGATTATTCTGGTGTCAAAGATTCCATCAAAGGAAGTGACACACATCCTGACTAATGGAATCTTTGACACCAGAATAATCTGAAAAATTGATACGGCTACTATTTAGGGCCTATTATTGATGGCCTACAATACAAACTTGTAGCAATTGCAAAAACATATAAGACAACAACATCAGATCATATATGTATATATACATATAAATTTCTTGTGTGTACATTTCTGGATGTGTGTCATTGTAATATAAAGAATATTGACCACTAAGGAAGGCCCGAAGGGGCTGAAATGTGTATGGTCCTTAGGTCAAAAGATTTTTACCCATCGATTGTATTTGTATAATAACTAACTTGGTTGTATAAGCCTTTTAAGCCTGATACTTAGACGATTTCTTTTAACCACAGCATGTTTTAGCTATGTGTACTGTACACCCTAATAAACATTTTATATTTTTGTATAATATAGTTTGTAGCTTGACCCTCTTAGTTCGCAGCTGATTTTGGGATGAGTTTCTTCCCCACCCCCCTTTTTCAGTTTTTGCAAAAACTACAGTAGCCAGAAAGCAGCATCTTTCTTCCAACAGTATGCAGGGATCTTAATTCATGGTGCAACCCCGAAAAAAAGACCCATGGATCTAATCTTCAGTTTCTATATCCAAAGCATGCTCGCTCCTTGGTCATAGCCAGCATGGTGTAGTAGCTATAATGTTGAATTAGGATCTGGGATTCCCAGGTTTAAATCCCTCCTTTGTCATGGAAGCTTCCTAGGTGACCTTGGGCCAGTAACACACTTTCAGCCTAACCTCATTCATAGGGTTGTTGCCGTGATGACAAGATGGAGGAGGGCAGAATGATCCTGTAAAGCTGGGTTGAGTCACCAGTGGGGGAAAGATGAGATATAGACAGACAGACAGACAGACAGACAGATACATCATTACAGTATCCTGAGGAAAGGCTGGAGAAGAAGCATACTCTGGGCAAATTTTTAAATTGTATGTTTTTGGTTAAGCTTGCATTGGATTTTGTCATCCCTGCTGGAGCGACACATATTTCAGTCGAGGAAAAGAAGACAAAGAAGGCCCAGGCTGGCCAACTAAGCACACTTCAGTGCCACCTAGCCACTGGGCAGGAATTCCCACAACAATGGGCTACAGTCTTCTTTTTCTTTTTCAGGTTCTGGAGTTTGCAAAGTAGTTTAGAATATGGAGACATGAACCCCATAGAACAAGACAGAATTCTGCCCAGCTTGTCCAGAAAGGAAGGTCTGTGGTAAGTACCTCTCTCTGTAACTATAACTTCTTCCAATCATTATGTTTTGGGCATTTCTTGCATACTAGGAGAGTATCCCTCACGAAGTCCTTGTGATACAAATGGCAATCATTTTGTGTGAACACAGCAACATGTGTATCTTCAAGCTTTGGTACACACAAACCCATAGACAGGGCTTTAAAAAAAAAAAAAAGAGGTGCTGAAACTCTCAAGAGGGAAATGAAGTTTTCAATCTGTATACTGAAAACTCATGAACTTTTAAACATTTTTAAAAGGATTTTGTCAAAGAGGTTCCGGAGCTCCATTCTGGCACATCCCCCCAGAATAAAAGTCCTGCGCATTGACCTGGGTTTCCAATTGTGCATATGAAAGCTGGGAAATATGCTTGTTGCCCTAGTCAAATGAAATGGTGACCACACAATGGGAAGATCGCACATAGTGCACTCTCCTGGTACTCAAGGTTGGAATGCCAAAAACAAAGACTGAAATGGGCTTGTGTCTGTTCCTGAGTTTGACAGAAGCAGACCCCAACCATATTATGAACTTCTGGCTGAACCTGACTCCACTTTTTCACCATAATGTTTGTTTCCAGAAAGTGGCTGACTCCCTCCAAGGAGGACATCCGTAGGGACAGTTCCTGTTTCCCTGCCCTTCCAGTCACTTGCCTTCCTGAGCCTGATATGATTGTTTCTCTGGGCACAATATAAATATGCCAGCAAGGAACGGAAGCCTCTCATGCTTCAGCAATTCATTAAATAGAAAGGGCTCTTGGATTTGGAAGCACTTGAGTCTGTACGTAGTTTTCTTTTCCTGATTTGGGACCCCAGTCATGCAAAGGCATTTAATCTCTTGGAACTGGCCAGACATTTTTTGAATTATGGAAAGAGATATTTTCGTGGGAATTTGTCAGCTATAGGCCAAAAAGGCACAAGCAGAACTGCCCTGAACTGCTGCAGTAGCAGTTCCATGTTGCCCATACTTGGAGATATTGGCCACAGAGACAACAATCCTGCTGGAGAATGAACAGGAAGATGGAAAGAACTTCCATGAGTTGTACTCTGAAAGACTCATATTCCAGTGTGGAGCCAGCCATGGCAGTTAACAATAGTTCTTGGAACAGAAGGCTATAAACTGAAATTGCTGTTTAACCAAGTAATGGAACTGGATACAGCTTAGTTACAAGGAGCTCTAGAAGGGCTGAGTGTACACTAGATGATCCCCACAAAATTAATCCAGATTCCATGACCTATAATAAATGATGCAACTAGAATTATATGTCTTCATTTTCTAAAACTGATTCTGCTTTTTGCTAGTCACAGGGAGGAGCAATTGACTATACAAGCCCACCGATTACTAGAAATCCTACTAACCTTTGCTCTGGTAAGAGAGATTTTACTCAGCATTGCCCATATTTTTATCTTTGCAACCATAACAGCTAAAACCATAACAGCTTCCCTCTAAGCTCCACAGTGTTGTAAGCAGAAATTCTTCCTTGTAAGTGAAAAAAGCTAGTAGCATTAAAGCTGTGAGTGAGTCTACATTTGACTATCACATAAATTAGTTTTTTAGAAGATCAATAACCTTGGAAAACTCTCAGAATAAATTCTTTTAAATTATACTTAAACTATATTTTAAGAATAATGAAAACATTATAAGAGAAAACAGAATCAAGTCAAATCTCAGCCACCCCTGTCCACTATATTGGTAGACCTGACCAATGTTCCCTCTAAGCTGTAGAGTCCTTTGAGCAAAAATTCTACTTTGTGAGCTACCGGCATTAAAGTTGTGAGCAGATTATTTGGCTGCTGCATAAATTAGTCTGCTCTGGAGTCATTCTTCCTGAGCTAAGACAAAAATGTGTGAGTCGGAGGCTAAAAAATTGTGACTAACTCAGCTTAGAGGGAACACTAGGCCTGACCTCTGGAGAACAGTTCTGCCCACCCCTTTCCACTATATTGGTAGACCTGGCCTCAAGCCATTGCCCTGTGCTGAGCCTTAGAAAATATACCAGCTCTTTTTTTTTTTTTTGGGGGGGGGGGGAATCTTGCAGTCTATTTTTTTTAAGTGAAATATGGGCATTACAGGTTAAGGATAACAGAGGAGGAACGGTAGTAAATAGCAAGACCTTAAAGACTAACAAAATATGTGGCAGGGTATGAGCTTCCATCAGTCACTGCTCTCTTCTTCAGGAACAATCACTTTCAGAACTCTGCCTAACCTAAAAAACAGGAAGTTGCTTAAATGTGTTCAACCTGCTCAAACTACTTATTCAAATTTTTATATCCCACTTTTCCCTGGAACTCAAGGCAGCTTATAAATCATACTGAAAAGTGTAATAGGAGTGTGCAAAAAAAAAAAAATTCCAGTTCCATTGTACCCTATGGGGAATATTATAGTGAATGGACCCCATAGGCTATAATGAAGAATCAATCTGGGGATATCTGGGGCTCAGGGGGGCTGTTTTTTGAGGTAGAAGCACCAAATTTGCAGCATAGCTGCTGGTGCCTCTCCTCAAAAACATCCCCAAGTTTTGAATTTTTAAGTGTTAAAATTTTGTGCGCCAGCACCCCCTAGCGCAGCTTAGAGGGAATTATGGTAGTAAGTAGCAAATTGTGTGAACTTTTTGTGCTTGCACAAAATCACAGAACAAACCTGACTAGAAATGGCTCTTTTGAAGGTTTTGTTAGTTTATCTTTAGCAAAACTCAAAAACCCTTTTGCAAGGTGTCAATGCCACTCTCATTTCCATATATAGATAAGTGGGCACATTGTAAACTGAAACCCAGAACACCATTTCCTTTCTGTGCTCATCTAAACGGACTCTGAATGGTCTCATCATGAAGTCTTATCAGAAGTTATAGGGAGCAATCTTAAGCAGTTCTACTCAAAAGCAAGTCCCATTCTATTTGATAAAGCTCACTCCTACTAAGGTATTATTAGGACTGCAGCCTTAAACTTCTACTACCATCCAATGCAAGAATAAGAAATATTGAAATTGAATATTTCCACACAGGCCTTTTGCTTTGATACTAATGCTATTTGCTCACTCATTTTTTCCCCCTGAGAATCCCAAAGACATTCATCACAATATGTCAATAGTTTCCTCATGTTTTTAAGAGCTAGATTGTTTGGAGAATATTCCAGCTCAATTGCAGCATGAACTTTCAGGTGCTACCTGACTAACAATATTAATGAGAGCAATCCTCCTAAGATGGTCTATGTGGAAGTAAGCCCTATCTTATTCAATGGGGATTACTCCCAGGAAACTGTCTTAGTATAGTGGCATGCCTCACCTACTTAGGGGGTCTTTTGAGGGCGGAGCGCACTGGAGCGCCACTCCAGCAGCCCAGGAGCCTGCACAAATGGTGGTGGTGGCAAGCCCCGCCCCCAGCTCCCCGCGCTGAAGTGCTGGGGCCGGGCGGAGGCCCAGAGAGCCTCACCACCGGGTCCCCTGGGCCCATGCAGAAGCGCTGCAGCTCAGGGGAGGCCCGGAGAGCCCCACCACTGGGTCCCGCGGGCCCACGCAGAAGTGCTGCAGCTCAGGGAAGGCCCGGAGAGCCCTGCAGCCAGGTTCCCCAGTCCTGTGCAGAAGCGCTGCGGCTCAGGGAAGCCTGGAGAGCCCCGCCACCGGCTTCCCTGGCCATACCGAAGCAGTAAGTAAGGGATCAGTGGGGGTGGTGGGGGCTTGGTGGGGGTGGGTGGGAGAGCCTCCCTCCCTCGAACTCTCTTTGCCATCTTTCCCTCCTTTCCTTTTCTTTCCCTCCTTTTTGTTCTCTCTTTCCCTTCTCTTCCTTCCTTTCTCTCTTTTCCTCCTTTCCTTCTCTCTTTCTTTCATTCCCTCCTTTCCTTCTCTCCTTTTCCTCTTTCCCTCCTTCTTCCCTTCTCTCTTTCTTTCCCACCTTCTTCTCTTCTCTTTTTTCCTGCTTTCCCTCTTTCTTCCCTTCTCTCTCTTTCCTTCTCTCTTTTTATCCCCTTTCCTTTCCTTCTCTTTCTTTCCCTCTTTCCTTCTTTCCTTCTCTCTACTCTCTCTCTTTCCTTCCCTCTTTCCTCCTTCTGTGGCCCAACTCTAGTGAGAAGGGGTTTAAACTTTAAACCCCTTCTCTCTTTGCTCCCCCCCAGGGCAGCTGGGGAAGGGAAGGGGAAGCTTTTGAAGATGCCTCCCCCCCTTTTGCCTTCCGGTGATGTCAGGGGGTGTGGCATATGCTAATAGCCTAATAGCTCATTAGCATACCATTTTTTCTATGAAATGACCCCTGGGTGTGGGGAATTTTAATGACTGTTGATGGTTCATGGCCATCTAGTGGTGGTGATGAGATGGGTCTTAGGTAAGCACTGTCAACAGGTAGTAGAGGACCTTTTTTATTTATTTTGTATTTTTTCCATGTTACAATCAAACACATCCCTGTTCACATACATCTTATATACTTTACCCTTCCTCCTCCCTCCTCCAGTTTATAGCTGTTTCTGTATCTTCAGCAGTAGTCCTTTTTATAAATCCTCCTTCTGTCCTTCTTGCTTCCTCTGTTTCCTCTCGTCCTTCATGCTTTTCTTCTTTCTTTTTCTCTTTAATTTCGTGGCCGAAGGTTATTCCTGTCCTATAATCAGAAGTGGGGAGTTTTAGTATATCTTGGATGGTTATTTTTCTCACATATTATTCATCTGCGCTTTCTTATTTTCTACCCCCCCCCCCTTTTCAACCACTTACCCTTTCTAGCCAGGGGCACAAACTTAGAAGCTTCCACTGAATGTCAGACCTTTGCCCTTCCATGACCCATTTCAAATACAAATTGCACTTTTTCTTAATCTTCCCTATTTTTGCTTCCCATTGTTCTTCTTGGTTAAGAATGGTTATTATATCCAATTGAATGTATTCAAATAGATAATTCTGCCAATTTGCTACTGTCCATTTAGTTTTGTCTTTCCATCCAAATGCTATTACGGCTTTTCCCGCTAACACCATTGCTTTAAATAAGTCCTGTCCTCCTTTTCCAATACCTTGGTTACCTAAATTGCTGCTTAGCATCAATTTCAAATCTATCTTTGGCCTTATTATGAAGAACTTATAAAGCTGCTCTATTACTTTCTCCCAAAAACTCTGGACTTCTCTACACTCCCACCACATATGGGAGTACCACCCTCTCCCACACCTGCAGTGCCAACAGTTTGAGCTTAGTTGTGGGAACATATTGGCTAATGTGGCCAGGGTCCTGTACCATTTAGTATAAAATTTCAATTCCAGTTCTCTTAATTTATGTACTTTTATCTCCTGAATACCTTCTATAATTCTGTTAACTGATCCACTAAGCGGGTTACTGCACTCCATTTCCCCTGAATAAGGGTTCTTATTTGATCCATGTCAATCACCATTTTCCTGTATATTCTGCCTACTAGTCCTCTTTTTGTATTTGTCACTGATCTTAACAACTCCTCTATTGGCTCTCCCATCACCAAGGTTTTGTTTTCAATCATCTTTTTAAGCCTATTATATAAACCTGTAATCTTCAGCCAATGTTTCCCTCCTATTTCCTCATGTAGTATTGGTAATGGTTTAATTATCTGCCCGCGCATTATATCTCATAGCCTAGTATACCCTTTCTGTTTAAGTAATGACCACCATTTCACATCCTCTTCCTCTTCCTCTAGAGCCTCTAACGGAGCATACCTCGATATTCCTTTTAACCACTTCGTTTGCCATTCCCTCCAAATCGTTAATGCTGTTCTTCTCGGTCCCCTTTTGCTTCCCCTTCTGACATCACTTCCGGTGATGTCAGGGGGTGTGGCATATGCTAATAGCCTAGTGGCTCATTGGCATACCATATGCTAATGAGCTCCTGAAGCTCTTTTTCTATGAAATAACCCCTGGGTGTGGGGAATTTTAATGACTGTTGATGGTTCATGGCCATCTAGTGGTGGTGATGAGATGGGTCTTAGGTAAGCACTGTCAACAGATAGTAGAGAACCTTAATAGATCTGTGCAATCAGGATCTCCCACTCCTTTCAGCTGGGGAATCTTTGTTTTTGTAAGCTAATGCTGGGCCTCAGCCTTTCTGTCCTATCCCAAGTGTAGGCTTCTCCATGCCCAGTGCGACCAGAAGAGAATGCACTGAGCATCTCACTGACTTCCCCCACAGCCACCAACTCCAGTTGGAGGGACCACATGCTCCAGTTAATGCTCAGCCATATCCAGGCCTTTGAATCATGCCAAGCATCTGCATGATCCATTGCTATGGATGCCAGGCCATTGTCAGCAGATTTACAGGCAGATCAAGGGGTGGAGGTGATGCTGCACACATAGCTAGCCAAACCTCCAGATGTGATATCAGCACATTAGGTGGTGCTTTTGCTGTTCCAGAAAACTTTTATCATGAAGTTTTCCAGAAGTGCCAGAGGATCCCCTGATGCACTGATATCAAATTGTTTTTTTCAGCCAAGTGTGAAGTCACACATAGCGTGACCTCACCTCTGCCATGTCAGACCAAGGAGCAAGGGTGGGAGGGTGGGCCTGACTAGAGGGAGCTCTCCCACCACCAGGGGGTAAGTGACATCCCTAAAGTGTTGCTTTAACAAGGCTAACAAGCTGAGAAGAGGAAATCTCAGTACTGGGTTGGCTTTCAGTTGCAGTCAAAATGCTAGTATGCATATGGCACCTTCACACCTACCTCAGATTTGGGCTTGTATACAAGAATCCTCCAAGCTCTTAATATATTGTTTTAGCTGCTTTTGGAAGCCTTGTTATATTAAAGAATATATATGAGAATCTTCTTTTTGCTCTTTGGAAGAAAAAATGACCATCTTTGCAGCAGCAGCAGCAGCAGCAGCAGCAGGGGAAACAGGACAACAAATGAGGCTGGGTCCTTTGAATGTGGGCTGTAGCATAGAAAATTAGGCCTGAAAAGGCTAGCTAGCAGAATTAGAACACCAGTATAGTATCAGCACACACAAAAAAAGCCTAGTGGAAGAGGATCATCTAGATACAACCACTCCAAATTGTGCTATTCTAATAATCTGGATAAGAAACCAACATGAATTTCAAAAAAGTCATTTAATCAATAGGCGTATCCCCTAGTATCTACATGATCCCCCCTTAGGATCTATATGAACTTTTGGTCCAGACTGGACTCTGATTTCCACTAAACCTTTATGGTAGGTGGGAATTCCAGTGTAATATGGACAGTACCCTTATTTTCCCTTTCCCTACTCTCCCTCTCTCCTGCTGAGGTGAAGAGGAGTTATGGCTTGTGGGTGGATCATAGGCCATGACTCATAGATCACCTTCCGTGCAGAAGACCTCAGGTTCAGTGCCTAATGTCCAGCAAAAGGATGTCATGTAGCAGATTAGTAAGCCTTTTGTTGCCAGAGAGTAGGCAATACTAAGTTAGACAGACCAATATTCTGGATGGGTATCAGTTTTATATGTTTATATGAAGAAAGACTACAACTGGAGTACACCAGATGGGAAGAGAAGATGGATGACCTACAGAATCTCCTCACCAGCATTTTGTTGTTGTTGTTGTTGTTGTTGTTCAGTCGCACAGTCGAGTCCTACTCTTTGCGACCCCATGGACCACATCATGCCAAGCCCTCCTGTCTTCCATCATGCTCCAGAGTTTGCTTAATTTCATGTTTGTTGTCTCGATAACACTGTCTTACTATCTCATCCTTTGCCATGCCCTTCTTCTTTGACCTTCAATCTTTCCCAGCATCAGAGTCTTCTCCAGTGAGTGCTCCCTTCTCATTTGGTGGCCAAAGTATTTGAGCTTCAGCTTCAGTATCTGGCCTTCCAAGGAACAGTCAGGGTTGATTTCTTTTAGGATTGACTGATTGATCTCCTCTCAGCACCATAATTCAAAAGAATCTATTCTTTGGTGCTCGGCCTTCCTTATAGTTCAACTCTCGCAGCCATACAGTACTACTGGGAATACCATTGCTTTGACCATATGGACTTTTGCTAGCAGGATGATGTCTCTATTTTTTATTATGCTGTCTAGGTTTGCCATCACTTTCCTTCCAAGGAGCAGGCATCTTTTAATTTCATGGCTGCAGTCACCGTCTGCAGTGATCTTGGATCCCAGGAACGTAAAGTCTGTCACTGCTTCCATGACTTCTTCTATTTGCCAAGGAGTGATGGAGCCGGATGCCATGATCTTAGTTTTTTTGATGTTGCGTTTCAAGACAACCTTTGTGCTCTCCTCTTTTACCATCAGCCAGAGGCATGGCTCGAGGTCAGTGATTACACCATTGTGGTTCTCAAGGACAGTTAGGTCCTTCTTGTATAGGTCTTCTGTGTATTCTTGCCATCTTTTCCTAATCTCTTCTACTTCTGTTAGGTCCCTACCATTTTTGTCCTCTATCATGGCCAGCTTTGCATGGAACGTTCCCTTGATTTCTCCAGTTTTCTTGAAGAGATCTCTAGTCCTTCCCATTCTATTGTTTTCCTCTATTACTTTGCATCATTCATTCAGAAAAGCCTCCTTATCTCTCCTTGCTGTCCTCTGGAAATCTGCATTCAGTTGGATAAATCTTTCCTTTTCACCTTTGCCTTTCACTTTCCTTCTTTCCGCAGCTATTTGTAAAGCCTCATCAGACAGCCACTTTGCTTTCTTGCATTTCTTTTTCTTTGGGATGGTACTGATTGATGACTCCTGCACAATGTCATGAACCTCTGTCCACAGTTCTTCAGGCACTCTGTCTATCAAATCTAGTCCCTTAAACCTATTCTTCACCTCCACTGTATATTCATCAGGGATGTGATCTAGGTCAAATCTGAATAGTCTAGTGATTTTCCCAACTTTCTTCAGTTTAAGTCTGAATTTTGACCTGAGTAGCTCATGATCTGAGCCACAGTCAGCTCCAGGTCTTGTTTTTACTGACTGTATAGAGCTTCTCCATCTTTGATTGCAAATGATATAATAAATCTGATTTCGATGTTGCCCATCTGGTGATGTCCATGTGTAGAGTCACCTCTTAGGCTGTTGGAAGAGGGTGTTTGCTATGACCAGCATGTTCTCTTGACAAAACTCTGTTAGCCTTTGCACTGCTTCATTTTGTTCTCCAAGGCCAAACTTGTTTGTTATTCCAGTTACCTTTTGACTTCCTACTTTAGCATTCCAGTCCCCTATGATGATGAGGACATGGTTTTTTTGGTGTTAGTTCTAGGAGGTGTTGTAGGTCTTCATAAAACTGGTCCACTTCAGCCTCTTCTGCATCAGTGGTTGGGGCATAGACTTGGATTACTGTGATGTTGAATTATTTGCCTTGGATGCGGACCGAGATCATTCTGCCGTTTTTGAGATTGTATCCCATTACTACCTTTTGCATTCTCTTGTTGACTATAAAGTTGGGCTGAGGCAAGGAGTAGAGAGCACGTGGTGTGTTGCTGATAGAAGGTAAGGGATTTTTCTTTCTCCCTTTGCCTTCCTAGCTGCTGTGTGGGAGCTAAGAGAGAGTTGGGTTCTTTTGTAGCCTGATAGAGAGTTCTGTTTAAGTTGTTTGGGGCTGTTTGTGCTTTGGGGGTTGTTGGAGGCTGAGTGAGTTGCTGTGGAGTGCTGTTGATTGCAAGCCTCACCCCCTATTGTGCTGGGATCTGCTGTGCTGAGCAGGAAGGGGCCTTTTGAAACAAAGGGCTGCTTCTCACCAGAGGCGTGAGCCTTTGGCACAAGCTGAAGGGCGAGAACCAAAGGGCTCTTGCCCTGTGGCTCTTAGCCTGTGGGTCGTAGCCTGTGGGTTGTGTTTGGAGGCCTTGTAAGAACCTGAGTAGAGAGCTGCTACTGAGGGTTCAGGAGAGAGAACTGCTGGTAAGGTAGCCATTTGGTCAATCTCAAAGTTTTCAGGGTACATCACCACAACAAGAGTTTACATCGGAGTTTGAGGAAAGTTCCTGAGGTTGTAGAAGATAACATTGCTTCTAGGAAGATGGATCTATTCCGGTGACCTGCCTGGGCTGCGCCATGATCATTTTTCTGCAATGCCATGAAATGCATTATACATGCTGCAAGAACCAGCTTATAAGAATGCTTGAAGAGAAGGTGGGAGAACTCAAGGCACAAATCTGTACACTGAGGAACATCAGGAAGGCAGAAAGCTTTTTAGACGTGACAGAAGAAGGGCTCCTGAGAGAATGGCAAGAGCTAGCAAATCCTAAGCAAGAGGAAGGATGTAACAAGGAACAGGTGGGTGAGTAGAAGAATGTGACCTTGAGGAGTAAGATAATCAGGAAACACAGCCAGTGGAGCTGCAAAATCGATACCAGCCACTTCTGATGATGGAAGATCAGAATAGCACACTCCGAGATCAAAAGGATGTGACTGACACACAAGCACATAGGCAGAGAAGGAACCAAGCTATCCCATGGAGGAAAAGATGAGTAGTGGTGGTTGGTGACTCCCCACTGAGAGGGATGGAAGAAGGTGTATGCCGACTGGACAAGGAATCTCGAGAGGTTTGTTGTCTTCCTGGAGTGTGTATCCGAGATGTGACTGAGAGAATTCCAAGACTGATCAAGACCTTTGATTGCTACCCGCTCCTGCTGATCCATGTGGGAACAAATGGTACAGCCCAAAGAAACCTTGAATGGATCTCCAAAGACTACGAGGCTCTGGGCAAGAAGGTGAAAGATCTGGGGGCTCAGGTGGTGTTCTCCTCCATTTTACCTGTTGTTTTTTTTTGAAACAAAATTTTATTGGGATACATTCAACATTTCCAATCACGTTACCAATACAATTTCAAAAAAGAAGATCCCCGTCCCAATCCCCCCACCCCCCTAATAGGCTTCCAACACTGCTAATAACAAACAGAAAAATTATAAGGTAATCAAGCTTAGACTTAAGTACATCGACAAACCAGGTAACACATTTCAATTATATATAACCTCTACAATTTCAACATATTATATATAACAGTACATACAGTTCAGAATTCATTTCACTTCTCGTTCAATATCCATACGTATCCAAGTTATATATTTTCCCCTTCATTCTATATTCAGTTTCTAGATACAATTTCAATCCTTCCCAGTCTTTTAAGTACTGTTCTGCCATTTGTCCATTTAATTTCTTTGTCATTTTGTCCATTTCCGCTAAGAATAACAGTTTTCTCAACCAGTCATGTATATCTGGCACCTTCTCCATTTTCCAATGCTGAGCAAAGGCCATTCTCGCCGACGTAATCATGTACCATAACAGTGTCCTTTTTTCTTGTGGAATTTTTTCCATTGTCAACCCGAGGAGAAGAAGTTCTGGCTTTCTCTCAATTGGGATTTTCAATATTTTCTGCATCACACAATGTATATTAGACCAGTATGCTTTCACTTTATCACATGACCACCACATATGGTAAAAAGAACCCTCTACTTTTTTACATTTCCAACATTTATTACTCAAGTTCTTATCCATACTAATATTGGCAATCTTTTTTGGTGTCATGTACCATCTATACATCATCTTATAACAGTTTTCTTTTACATTGATACAGGTAGACATTTTAAAAGATCTTTTCCACAAAAATTCCCATGATTCCATAGAAATTTCTTTGTTCATATTTATGGCCCACTTTATCATTTGTTCTTTAACAGTTTCATCCAAAGTATATACAGTCAACAAAGTTTTATACATCTTTGATATCATTTTCCGCTCTTTTTTCAACCATATATTCTCAAAATCATCATTCATAGCTCTAAAACCAAACTCTTTACAATCTTTTTTATAGATGTCCCTTATTTGACAATATTGTAGCCAACCATACTCAAATTCTAATTCATTATTTGGTTTTAAAACATATTTTTCCCTTCTTTTTGCAACAATTCCTGATATTTCAACCAATCATTACCTTTATGCTCTGAAAACAGATGTATAACTGCAGCTGGAACAATCCACAGAGGCCTCTCATCCGAAATTGTATTCTTATACCTGGTCCATGCTTCAAACAATGTCCTCCTTACATAATGATGCTTAAACATAGAATCAACTTTGTTTTTCCCATACCAAAGATAGGCATGCCAGCCAAATCTGCAATCGTGCCCCTCAAGAGCTAAAAGTTTTCTATTTTCCAAATTTACCCATTCAGATAACCAAGACATACATACTGCTTCATGATACAAACGCAAATTCGGGACTTGGAAGCCACCTCTGTCTTTAGTATCATACATTATCTTCATTTTAATTCTTGGCTTCTTTCCTGCCCAGATAAACTTAAAGATTTCTCTTTGCCATTTTACCAACACTTTCCCATCTTTCACAATTGGTATTGTCTGAAACAAAAACATTAACCTGGGCAGTACATTCATTTTAATAACGGCAATTTTTCCAAGAAGAGATAATCTTAGTTTTCCCCATTTTTCTAAATCACTCTTTATCGAACCCCACAGTTTTTCATAATTATTCTTAAATAAATCTATGTTTTTCATTGTAATTTCAACTCCCAAATACTTAACCCTTTTAACCACTTCACATTCTGTCACATTTTGTAACGTTTGTTGCTTTGTACCAGTCATATTTTTACACAGTATCTTAGATTTATTTTTGTTGACATAGAACCCTGCAAGATCACCAAACTCTCTTACTTTTTCAAATACCTTAGGCATATTATTAACAGGATCTTCAACAATAAACATGATATCATCCGCAAATGCTCTTAATTTAAATGAAAAACCTCCAATATTCAAACCTTTTATATTATCATCATCTCTAACCGCTTGTAGCAAAATCTCCAAAATCCAGATAAATAACAATGGTGACAGGGGACAACCTTGTCTAGTACCTTTTCTTACCCGGAACATATCTGTTGGTTCTGCATTGACAATCACCGAAGCTTTTTGTTCTTTATATATCGATTGAATCATTCTTATAAATTCTACGGCCATCAAAGATTTCTCAAGCACTTTAAACATAAATTCCCAATTCAAGTTATCAAAAGCCTTCTCTGCATCCAAAAATAAAAAAGCAACTTCTTTTTCAGGGTGTTTATCATAATACTCAATTGCGTCCAAAACAACCCTCATATTGTCTTTAATTTGTCTATTTGGTAAAAAACCAGCTTGATCCTCAACAATAGTGTCTTTCAAAAACTTTTTAAGGCGCTCTGCCAATATTTTTGCAAATATTTTATAATCGTTGTTCAATAATGAAATGGGTCGGTAGTTTTTAACATTTGTTAAATCTTGCATTTCTTTAGGAATTAAGGTGATTGCAGCTTCATTCCAGGAGTCTGGAATCTTTCCTGTCTTTCTAATTTCGTTTAAAAGAATCTCCAACACCGGAACCAAATCTTCATGAAATTTTTTATAAAATTTAGCTGAAAAGCCATCCGGGCCTGGAACTTTAGAGATTTTTGCCTCAGCTATTGCTTTACTAATTTCATCTTTAGTTATTGCAGCATTTAAAAATGTTTTCATTTCAGGGTTTGGTTGTATCAAGTTAGCTTTGGATAAGTAATCCAACATTTTTTGAGGATCCGCTTGCCTCGCTTGAAAGAGAGTCGCGTAGTATTTAAAAAATTCCCTCTTGATTCCTCCTGGGTCTAAAATCTCTTTATTTCCATCTTTCAAACAAGTGATTGTTTTATTCTCTCTTCTTTTCTTCAATTGCCATGCTAAATATTTGCCAGGTTTGTTTGCACCTTCAAAGGATTTCTGTTGCAATTTTTTCAAGTTCCAAAATACTTCTTTGTTCAACCTTGCCTCATATTGCTCCTTTAAAATCCTCAGTTCTCTCAAAATCTTATTTTTGCCAGGCCTTTTCTTGAGTTCTGTTTCTTTTTTCCGAATATTTTCCATAATTTTTGTCTATCTTCATTTGTTGTTTCCTTTCATTATTATTAATTGCAATCAGATGTCCTCTCATCACAGCCTTGTAGGCTTCCCATATCGTTTGCGTCTGTACACTTTTATTTAAGTTCAATTGAAAGTATGTTTGGGTTTCTGTCCTTATTTTATCCACAATACTTTGCTTGTCCAGCAAATCTTCATTAAGTTGCCATCGAAATTTTTTTCTCTTAACATACGTTGACCATTTTAGCGGACTGTGGTCAGAAAGAATCCTAGGCAATATCTCAATTTTGCGTGTTTGCAAGATTAAATTCTCTGTCATCCACATCATATCTATCCTTGAAAAAGATTCGTGTCTTGATGAATAAAAAGAGTACTCTCTGTCTCTGGGATTTTTAACTCTCCAAACATCTGCCAAGTGTTCATGTTTAGTCAATTGAAAAAAGACTTTAGGAAGTTTGCCCATGGCCTCAATTCCTTTTTTTGATTTTCTATCAACAACATTGTCAACAGTACCATTAAAATCGCCCATTAAAATCGTTTGCTCATAGGTCAACTGTCGTAGTTGTTCCCACAAATCCTGAAAAAAGTTTTCCTTTGCCCCATTGGGAGCATAGAGATTAACAATTAATGTCTTTTTATTCTGCAACACAACTTCTACCGCCAAAAATTTCCCTTCATTGTCTTTAAAAATTTCTTTTGGTTCCAACTCCTTTTTAATATATGTAACAACTCCTTTTTTCTTTTGGGAGGAGAGTGAATAAAATTCCTCTTCTAATCTTTTTTGAATCAAAAATTTGGCATCTGATTTTTTAATATGTGTTTCTTGCAAGCAAACAATATCACATTTCTGTTTTTCCAACCAGAGTCTGACATTTTTCCTTTTTTGGGGTGAATTCAGTCCATTAACATTCCATGAAATTATTTGACTCTCCATGTTGGTTCTATAATTATTTATCAGAGTCTTTAAAATTATCATTGATGAATCTGGTCATTTGGTCAACTGACTTGATGGTGACTCTCTTCTGCTTGAACGAAAAACTGACGCCTTTAGGAATTTCCCATCTATATCTTATGCCCTCTGTTTTCAGCTTGTCAATCAGATCTTTAAAAAGTCGTCTGTCCTGAAGCATCGCTCTGGGTAGTTCCTTTAGGACCATAATTTTCTTGTTGTCAATTGTGAAGTCATCCTGAAATTGTTGCTTAAACAAATCCTCCTTCAGCTTCTTAGATATAAACTGGACAATTACATCTCTAGGTAATTTTTTCCTTTGCGCAATCGCAGAATTGACTCTGTATACCACATCAATCTGTGCTGCCACTCTCTCCTCTTCCATTTTCAAAAAGTCTGCAACAGCATCTACCATAACTGAATGGATGTCCTCATTCTTATCTTCAGGGATCCCCCTGAATCTCATGTGGTTAATCATTGCATTATATTGGACCATCACATTCACTTTATCTGTTTCTATAGTAACCTCAGCTATATTAGATGCTACTCCCTTCACCCTTACATCCATCTCATCTGCTCTTTTGGTCAGCGTCTGTATCTCTTTTGTAATTCCAGACATTTCTTTTTTCAACTCTGTTACTTCTGTTATTACAGTCTTTTCCAACTTCAGAATCGCATCCATCACTCGTTTCTCCATAGCTTCCATCATGCCCTGTAGCTTTTTTTCCTCTTTCCCAGCCATTTTCGGGGAGGACCAGGTATTTGCCCTCTGTCGTTGCCGCAGGTCGTAAGCCGTTGTTCAAAGTTTTCCCTCCAACCCACTCTAAATCAAAGTCCTTCTTGTGCCCACCTAAATCGCACTAGTTTCACTTTTTTATATTGAGTCTTTCATTTAAAATCAAAGAAAATTTTTCTGACCTTCCCAAAATGGCGGGCGCAATTTCTCTATGGTAAATGGTTCTTCTGGGTACTCACTTCCTGTCCGGCAGTCTTGATGGTCCCCCTTGTTCCTGATTTCTTCCCTTCTTCCGGCCTCCTTGGTCTTCTCTAGGATGATTACTTGTCTGTTCTGAAGTCACTTCCTGTTTTGCCGATTTCTGCTGCAGCAGCTACAGTACTTTTCCACTGTAGTTCTCGCGAAGTTACTGTTAGTTTCTATTTTAAAGTCAATAATCTAACCGCAGGAATGATCAACAATTCGGCTTTTTGGCCTTTTTTAGCTGTTTAACTGCACTTTTTCCGCTCCAATGTTAGTATGACAGATACAGCACAATCATGCGCTTCATCGGATGTTGTTTATTTTCGGCCGAAACGCGTCTCCGGTGAGCAATTTTAAAAAGTTACCTTCAAAGTCCGTGTCTTGTTATAGCAGTGTTTCCTTGATATCAGTTTCCGTAGAATGTCTTGGAGGTCTGGGTCATGCGTTCTTATGTTGAGAATCCAACTCGGTGGGGTCTTGTAGAGATTTTCCGAAGTGCCTTCTCTGGGGGAGGGGATCAAGGCTGGTCGCGACGCTCTTTAAAGCCCCGCTATCAGCTGATCTCAACTCCACTCTCGGGCCAGGCTCGCTGCCAGTCACCCCCCTGCCTGGGGGGATCTGCGGTGGGCTATGTGAAGCCCACCCTGTCATCAAGACCCTCCGTATGCTCTGGGAGCTCTAAGAGCAAGCCAGAACACGTTAGGACGCCATGAATCCCAGACCGGAAGCCTCCTCCATTTTACCTGTTGAGGGCCATGGAGCTGGAAGGGAGAACAGGATACTGGAGGTGAATGGCTGGTTACATAGATGGTGCTGTTGAGAGGGATTTGGCTTCCTGGACCATGGTATGTACCTCCGACATGAAGGACTGTTGGCAATGGATGGGGTGCACCTTACAAAGAATGGGAGGAATGTCTTTGCTGGAAGACTTGCAAACCTGATCAGGAGGGCTTTAAACTGAAGACATTGGGGGTGGGAAGAAAAAGTCTGATGTTGTGCAGCATCCCCAACACTAAGTTTAAGAAGAGGAGTGAGCAGAGAATAAATGAATGGGAGAGAGGTTAGTTCAGTGGTTTTCAGGTAAATTCGAAGGGACCTACGGTAGGAAAGGATGTCTTTAATCTGATATGTCTTTATACTAATGCACAGAGTATGGGAAATAAACAGGAGGAACTTGAACTTCAAATATTGGAAAGTAAGTATGATCTAATAGGTATCACTGAGACTTGGTGGGATGAGTCTCATATATGGAGCTCAGCGATTGAAGGATATACCTTGTTCAAACAGAATAAACAAAAAAGGCAGCGGGGTGGCACTATATGTCAAGAATGAATACACTTGCACTGAAATTCAGGATTTTGAGAGTTGCCCTGTTGAAAGTGTATGGGTAAGGATAGAGCGGGGGGGGGGAGAAGGGAATATTGTTGTGGGGGTATACTACAGACCTCCAAATCAACCGGAGGAACAGGATAATGCTTTTGTACAACAGCTTGCTAAACTTTCAGAGACAGGATGTGGTAATTATGGGAGATTTCAACTATCCAGATATTTGCTGGAAATCTAACTCTGCTAGACATGGGGCATCCCGCAGATTCTTGAATAGTCTTGTGGACAACTTCATCTCTCAGAAGGTGAAGGTGGGAACCAGAGGATCTGCTATCCTAGATTTAATTCTGACTAACAAGGAAGAACTGATTGATGAAGTGAACGCTGTGAGACCCTTGGGGAATAGTAACCCTGTCAGCTTGGAATTTGACATAGAGAAGGATGTGAAACCAGGACATAGCAGGACTCGTATCCTGGACTTCAGGAAAGCTGATTTTAAAAAACTCAGAGAAATAATAGGTAGGATCCCGTGGCTGGAAATGCTGAGGGGGAAATCTGCACAGAAAGGAAGGGTGATGCTGAAAAATGAAGTGCTTAAGGCACAATCCAGTAAGTTCCAGTAAGAAAGAAAGGTGGGAGACGGGTAATGAAGCCAAGATGGCTGAACAAGGAACTCTCTGAAGAGCTGAGACTAAAAAGGGAAATGTACAGGAAATAGAAGGAGGGTCAGATTACTGAGGGTGAGTACAAGAAGCAGGCTCGAATCTGTAGGGATGGTGTCAGAAAAATTTCTATGCCTATGTTCGGAGCAAAAAGAACAGGGGTGGGGTAAGCTCACTGCTAGGGGAAGACAGTCAAGCCTTAACAAGGGATGAAAACAAAGCGGAATTACTCAACTCTCACTTTGTGTCAGTCTTTAACCGTAAGGCGAGCTGTATACAAACTGAAGAATGCAAGGCATATGAAGGAAGGGGGAACTGCTAGTCCAGAATAAGTAAGGAAATGGTTAGAGAGCATCTAGCTGCCTTAAATACTTTCAAATCTCCAGAGCCAGATGGCTTGCATCCCAGGGTGCTAAAAGAAATTGCAGATATTATTTCAGAGCCTCTGGCTCTAATCTTTGAAATGTCCTGGAGTACTGGTGTTGTGCTGGAAGACTGGAGAAGAGTGAATGTTGTCCTGATCTTCAAGAAGGGAAAAAAGACGGCCCCGGGAAATTACAGGCCTGTCAGCTTGACATCAATACCTGGGAAAATTCTAGAGCAGATTATCAAATGCTCTGTCTGTGAGCACCTTGAACGGAATGAGTTAACTGGTTGTAGCCAACATGTGTTTATCAAGAATAAATCATGCCAGACCAACCTTATCTCCTTTTTTGACAGAGTTACTAAAATGATAGACTCTGGCAATGCTGTTGTCTAGATTTCAGTAATGCATTTGACAAAGTTTCTCATGATATCCTTGAGGATAAGCTGGTTAAGTGTGGGCTGGATGGTGCAACCATTGAATGGATTCATGGTTGGTTGAAAAATCGTACCCAATGAGTGCTCGTAAATGGCTCTGCATCTACATGGAGGGAAGTCTCGAGTGGAGTGCCACAGGGCGCGGTCCTAGGCCTGGTGTTGTTTAATGTTTTTATAAATGACCTGGAGGAAGACATAGAGGGGATGCTTATCAAATTTGCAGATGACACAAAGCTGGGTGGGATTGCTAATTCTAAAGAAGACAGAGTCAGGATTCAAAATGATCTAGATAGGCTGGAACAGTGGGCTGAGACAAATAAAATGAATTTCAATAGAGCTAAGTGCAAAGTCCTACACTTAGGTACAAAAAAATCAAAGGCACAGATATAGAATGGGAGGGACTTGGCTTGACAGCAGCACATGTGAAAGGGATCTAGGTGTTATGGTTGATCACAAGCTAAACATGAGCCTGCAGTGTGATGTGGCTGTGAATAAAGCTAATATAATCTTAAGAAGCATTGTGTCCAGATCATGGGAGGTGGTAGTTCCGCTCTATTCTGCTATGGTCAGGCCTCATCTGGAGTACTGTGTCCAGTTTTGGGCACCACATTTTAGGAAGGATGTTGACAAGCTTGAGCGTGTCCAGAAGAGGGTGACCAGGATGGTGAGAGGGTTTGAATCCAAGTCTTATGAGGAAAGGCTGAAAGAGTTGGGTATGTTTAGCCTGGGAAAGAGAAAGCTTAGAGGGGACATGATTGCAGTCTTCAAGTATTTGAAGGACTGTGATGTAGAAGATGGAGCAGATCTATTCTCTCTTGCTCCGGATTGCAAGTCTAGATCTAATGGGTGGAAATTACAAGGGAGTCATTACTGGCTAAATATCAGGAGAAACTTCCTAACTGTAAGAGTGGTTAAGCAGTGGAACAGACTGCCTTGGGAGGTGGTGGATGCTCCTTCGCTGGACATTTTCAAGCGGAGGCTGGACGACCATCTTTCTGGTATGTTGTAGGTATGTTGGTATGTAGGGCTATCTTTCAGCTATAATCCTGCAGGGTGCAGGGGATTGGACTAGATGACCTGCAAGGTCCCTTCCAACTCTAACATTCTATGATTCTAAGGCCACACCATTTTTTCTATGGGATTCTTGGCCACAGTGGTAGATATAATGGTCTTCTGAGTTAAATTCGCCCATTCCTGTCCACTTTAGTTCCCAAGATGTCAATCTTCAGTCTTGCTGCCTTACCACATTGAGCTTACCTTGATTCATAGATCTTACATTTCAGGTTCCTATGCAGTATTGTTCTTTGCAGCATCGGACTTTCCTTTCACTGTCAGACACATCCACAGCTGAGCGTCCTTTCGGCTTTGGCCCAGCCACTTCACTCTTCCTGGGGTTACTTGTACTTGCCCTCTGCTATTCCCCAGTAGCATATTGGACATCTTCCAACCTGAGGGGCTCATCTTCCAACATCATATCTCATAGCCTTTTGTTACTGCCCATGGGGTTTTCTTGGCAAAGATACTGGAGTGGGTTGCCATTTCCTCCTCCAGTGGATCACACTTGGTCTGAGTTCTCTGCTGTGGCCTGTCTGTCCTGGGTGGCCCTCCACAGCATAGCCCACAGCCTCATCAAACCATGCAAGCCCCCTCGCCATGACAAGGCAGTGATCCATGAGGGAGCACCAGCATTTTAGAGGCCTTCAAATACTGAAAACTGGTAACTCCAAGCACTCACAAAGAATTTCTCCACTATTGACTACTCTATCCTCTCCTACAAATACAAGTCCCAAAAGACAACATGATGCTATTAGCATGTGTCTTTTTTTTTTTTAAAGACTATTACGTGGACTGTGGTATATTCGATTGTTAGAAAGCCTTTAGTGCCCTTTTGCATGCCTTCCTGTTGCCCTGGTATCAAGTCCTGGATAAGGCTTATCCTCACCTCCTCAGGAGGGTGCTGAATACTTTGTCCATGCCATCAGAAGAGGCAGGAGGGCAACAGTACAAGTGTCACTATGTGGAAAGTCTCCGGGAAGAACTAATCCTCAAAGATCAACAGGTTGCAGTTTAGTCGTTGTTATCACAAAAACCCTCATTCTGAAAGGGCCAGTCACTTCTCAGGTGGTGGGCTAAAGAGAAGAGAAAGACTCTATAAATAACTCACACCTCTTCCAGCACTCCAGCAAACATTACATCACACAAAAAACTTCATATGATTTTGAACTCTTAGATTTTGCTGTCCTGGAGGCTGGGACAGGGGGTAATTTCTCATTACTGAAGTGTATATAAAATAAAACACAGACATGTCAAGTAATCCCAATTTTTTGCTTAACTCCAACTGTTAGATACCTACTCAGGGACAGGTCACCCCGAGGTCTGTTCTGGCCCACTTTTCTTATCCCATTACCCCCTGCTGGACTGTGAAGACCTAGAAGATTGCACCTGTCCCCTCCCCTCCAGCAAAAGCTGCCCCCATCCTCCATGCTTCCTGATGGGAAGTGGGAAGATTGCATCTACCCTCCTAACCCCCCCCACAGTGTGGCAAGAATCAGGTGAGGTAATTTGCAGTGGTGTCTACCCTCCTCAGCCCCCATACCACTGCAGAAACCACCTGCCTCCTTACCCCCCACTCCAAGGCACAGAGAAGGTAAGCACCTCACACCCACACTGCCTACCCTGATGTGGGGGGGGGGAAGAGCAGGCGCCCTGCCAGCCATCCACTGAGACCAGGGATACCTTCTGGGATGGACTCCAATGCTGCTAGCAGGTAGGTGGGGGGGTACAGGTTTGGTTGACACCTCTCCATCACTGGTGTGCTAGAAGATCATCTGGGGCCATCTAGTAGGTGAGCCAGCCCTGCTCAAGGACAAAGATGCATCATTGCCTCTTAAATGTTACCAGGCTAGAGTAAACATCTAGGAAGAATAAGCTCCATGATGAACTACTGAGAGCACACATTTATATGCTCTTGATATTTTTCTTTTTAAAAAATCGTGTTACACAAGTAGCACTGTAGTCACCAAAAATTCTGGTCTTGTGACAAAACTGTGGTCACCACATATGACTGAAAAGTTAAGCAGAAAACTAATACGTTATTTATACAAAGTGCCACCCTAAGCAGTAGGGTTGCCAATATTGTCTTGGGAAAGTCCTAGAGATTTGGGGATAGTGCCTGTGGAGAGCAACATTTGGGGAGGGGAGGGAGCTATGTGGGGATGTGATCTCACTCGAGCACTTGTGGGATACCATACAGTCTGCCCTTCAAAGCTGCCATTTTCTCCCCGGGAACTCATCTCTGTAGTCTGGAGATCAATTGTAATTCTGGGAGATTTTCAGGCCCCACCTGGAATAACAGCCTTCTCAGCCCACTGATTTCAGTGAACTTAGAACGTTATAACTGCTTAGAATAGCACTGTAAATTTCATAGGCTGCCACCTTAGAAAACTTTCATGGGAGTAAGCCTTAGTGAAAAAATACTTACTTCTGAGTAGACCTGCTTAGGAATGAACAGTTCAGTGGAATTTACTCATAGCACTGCCCTCCTAACCTGATAGCACTGTCATTCATTTAGGAAAGACTAAATCTCCTTTCAAGTGTATTGAGGCCAATAGCTTGAGCCATGGTCTGAGTTAATATGAACATCTGTTTTTTAAAAAATGTAACAAGACCAACAGCTGCAGGTAAAATATGCTGGCAAAAGAGAAAGGAGTGGGAGGTGGATGTTCTATTTCAGAGTCTGATTAAAAGCACCACTTTGATACCTGGAGAGAAGAAAGATAAGTACCTCAAGGTTACCCAGAAATGAAGGGCTTTTTGTTACCGTTAAGAACCATGAAGCAGGAAGCTGGGGAATTGGCAAGGTTCTGGCAGAAGGCATCACAGCTGAGATCTGTAAGGACTTGTTGAGTCCCTGATGGCCAGACTGTGTGAACACAGCAGGCCTGGCCATGTGCTGGCTTGTAGTGATAACATTGTGTGCCGAGATTGGCACAGAATCTTTGGAAAGCTTTTCACAGCGGCTCAGTGCTTAGAGGCTACAGCTCAGTTTCCATATCAGCCACGAGGGCTCAAGTACCCTGTGTCCCCATTGACTTCTCATAGCAATTTTGCACCACACCCAAAGTGATTACTGCATCATGCTTTGTTTTCTCCCTCCCACCTGGCTACTTTAAACCAGGCCTCCCTTCAAAAACACAAAATGCTGCCAGAGAACATAAAGACATGAAAACACACACACACACACAGATAGATCGCCCACACTAAAAAAAAGCCCACTCTTGATTTTAGAGGCTTTGTGCCAACACATGAAATATGCCCACTAAAGTACTCTTATCTCCTCCTTCCTTTATCTTTTTAATCCCTTACAGTGTTGCATTGTCCCACTTCTCCTGAAGTATGGAGTATTAGTAAGCAAAAGAAACTACAGAAAGACATTTACCTGTGTTCATCTTGATTCAGTTTTTCAAATGAAAATTTCAAAGCAACAAAAAATGCAATCTTCTGCAGAGTTACTCCAGTCTAAGTTCACTCAAGTTGCCAACCTCCAGGTAGATCTTATCTCCTAGAATTATAACTGGTTCCCAATCCACAGAGATCAACTGCCTGGAGAAAATGTCTGCTTTATGGCATGGGTCTCAAACCTTATTGAGCCTATAGGCACCTTTGGAATTCTGACACAGCCTGGTGGGCAGAGTCACAAAATGATGGCCACAGTTTACCGTTAGTCACAAGGTGAAGATCCTTGTGCTGTGGTGACAGCCACTGCCAAAGCTAAGTTTTTAAAAATCCACATAGCCAATCAAATTTCCAGTGGCCAATATGCCCAGTTTGGCTGGACAAAGCCCCACCTGGCCCTGCCTACCTTCTAAAAACACTTGGCGGGTTCAAAGAAAGGTGTCAGTGTGTGCCATGGTGCCCATGGTCACCACATTGGGAATCCCTGCTCTATGGTATTACACCCCACTGAGGTCTCTCCCATCCCCAAAACCTGCCCTCCCCACAGCAGTCACCTTGTGAAGTAGGTAGGGCTGAGAGAAATCTGAGAGAACTGTGACTGGCCCAAGATCTCCCAGCCAGCTGCATGTAGAGGAGTGGAAAGTCAAACCTGGTTCTCCAAATTAGAGTCCACTGCCTTTAACCACTACACAATGCTGGCTATCGAAAATGGACAGTGAAAAAGAAACAAGGAAGGTTAGTAACAGATTTGCCAACCTCCAGGTGGTAGCTGGAGATCTCCTGGGATTACAACTGATTTCCAGGTGACAGGGATCAGTTCACCTGGATAAAATGGCTGCTTTGGAAGGTGGACTCTATGACATTTTACCCCATTGAAGTCCCTCTTGTCCCCAAACCCTGCCTTCCTCAGGCTCCACCCCCAAAATCTCCAGGTACTTCCCAGTTTGGAGCTAGAATCCCTAGTTAGTAAGGGTACACAAGATGAAACAAAACAGTCTTCATCCTTTGTTGCATGACAGTGATCAAGAGGGATACATGAATATATCTGAGGAAGGAATTCTATCATTTTGGTGCATGACTGCGAAGACCCTTTCTCAGGTTACCACCTGTCTAGTCTCAGATGATGGGACACCTGAAGCAGGCCTGTGAACATGAATTAAATGGTTGATTGAGTAGATTTGTATGGGAATAAGCAGCCCTTAAGATAGGGTTGCCAACCTCTAGATCAGGGGTGTGAAACATATGGCCTGCAGGCTAGAAACAGCCCCATACAGGGCTCTTATCTGGCCCTTGAGCAACTGGCTCTCATCTGCTTCCTGCATTGCAGCTCGCTTTTGCCCAGCTCTCTCTGCTCCTGTGTCCTGCTTCACAGAGGAGAGAAAGAAAGCCAAGCCTTCATTCCCTTGATTGACTGAGTACTCCTCCCCCTCCTACTCCTCCTTTGGGGAGGAAGGAAGGAGGAGGGAAAAAGCCAGAGAGAGAGAGAGAGAGAGAGAGAGATGGAGTCCTGTGTCACCTTTAAGACCGACAATGTTTTATTCCAGGTATAAGCTTTCATGTGCAAGCACACTTCTTCAGAAAGAGGGAGGGAGGGGAGTGAAAGAGCCAAAGAGAGAAAGAGATCTCCCTTTCCAGTTCTAACAGACAGGGGGAGAGAAACCTAACAGTACAGCTTTCAGTCTTTATTAGTGGAAGGGAGCAAGAGACCAGTAGCACCTTAATGACTAGTAAAATTTATGGCAGGGCATGAGCTTTCATGAGTCACTGCTTACTTCTTCAGATACAACTAGAAGATGACTCCATCTGTCCTTATATCTTGGAGAGTGAAGTGATTTCAGTCACCAAATGACAATAGCAGGCATTGGTAATGAGAGAAAAAACCTAGGACTCAATTCAGTCCAGGAGTATTGTCTTGATTTCATTATCAGTTGCAATTCAGCAGTCTTTCTTTTTAATCTCCATTTGAAATTCCCTTGTAAGAGAACTGCTGCTCTCAGGTCAGCAACTGAATGTCTTGGAAGGTTAAAATGTTCCCTTACTGGGTTTTGAACACTGTGGTTTCTAATAGCAGTAGAAAGAGTCCAGTAGCACCTTAAAGACTAATAACTGTTGTGGTAGGGTATGAGCTTTCGTGATTCACTGCTCACTTCTTTAGACCTATTTCCATTTATTCTTGCCATCTTCCTGGACAGAATCCTCCTGGACCAAGTTCAGACCTAGGTTTCCTGTCTTATTACCAATGCTGATATCTCCATACCTACTATCCCTGTGCATATCACACTTAATCCAATCAGACTAGCTATTGCCATTCGCCCCCCCCCCATAGCTAGCAATCCAAAACAGTCCAGTGGAGCCTGAGCGGTGAGTGTTGCCTTCTGACACGCTTCCAGTGATGTCAGGGGGTGTGGCATATGCAAATAAGTTATGCTAATGAGTTATGCTAATGAGCTCCTGCACCTCTTTTTCTACGAAATGACCCCTGCCTCTGCTCTAGATGATGGTTGGAGAGCTCCTACTAATACAACTGCCCTCCAGGCAACAGAGATCAGTTCACCTGGAGAAAATGGCCACTTTGGAAGGTGGACTGTATGACATTATATCCATTAGGTCCCTCTCCTCTGCAAAACCAGCCCTCCTCAGGTTCCACCCCCAAAATCTCCAGGTATTTCCTAAACCATACCTGGTCCTAGGCTGTATAGGGCTTTAAGTACGTGCACCTTGATTTGGGTCTGGAAGCAGACTAGAAGCCAGTGAAGGCAGAACAAGACTAGAATAGCATGATCCCTACATCCCACCAGTGTTCCCTCTAAGGGGTGCTAAGGGGTGCTGGCACACAAAATTTTAGCTGGCTGCTCAGGGATTTTAGCTTCCAGCTCACAAGTATTTTTCTCTCCATTGGAAACAATGGAGGATAGGGGCACCTCCTCCTGGGGCCCATAGAACTGAAACCTGTCAGAATTGGGTCCGTATCCAGGGGGAGGAATGCAAGCACTCAACATGTAACTTAAGGCACACACACCAAAAAAAATAATAAAAGAATCCAAAAAACAACATCAGGTTTCATAGAATGTTTGCAAAAGCAGAAACCATTCTGAAACACAAACAATAGCAAAAGTTAAAAGGGAAGCCATGGACAAATAATAACTAAAAAGCTGGCTTACGGATATAATAAAAACAGTCATTTCATGAACTGTAGACAGTTCCTTAAAAGTGACGTTGTTCCAGGCTGAGGGAAAAGGAGTTGCTTCTGCATTGGCAGCATTCATCAAGTCCCATCCCGGCAGAAACTCCAGGTGCCTCTTTGCATGAGGAAAGTGTCCCCAGCCAGCCTGTTTCCGGCTGCCTCGTGCATGCAGTTAACAGTCAGCCAATTTTTCTCAAAACTGTCCAGGTCTCAATCTGTAAGAATTTACAGCTAATAGTTAATAAGAGCTGTAAGATATATAGACTTACCAACCGCCAGGGCTCTTTTTGAAGCAGGAACTCCTTTGCATATTAGGCAACACACCCCTAATGTAGACAATCCTCCAAGAGCTTACAAAGCTCTTCTTACAGGGGCTACTGTAAGCTCTTGGAGGACTGGCTACATTAGGGGTGTGTTGCCTAATATGCAAAGGAATTCCTGCTACAAAAAGAGCCCCACCAACTGTTAATCCTTACAGACCCCCTGGTCCAATCTTTTTAAAACTGGGGGGGGGTTTGAAGAGAGGCACCAGCAGCAATGCTGCAAATTTGGTGCCTCTACCTCAAAAAACAGCTCCCCCAGAGCCCCAGAGCCCCCCAAATCAATTCTCCATTATAGCCTATGGGGCCCATTGACTATAATGGTCCCCATAGGCTATAATGGAGCAAGGAAAAAATTATTATTATTTTTTGCATACCCCTATTATGCTTTTCAGTATGATTTGTAAGCTGCCTTGAGTCACAGGGAAAAGTGGGATATAAATATTTGAATAAATAAGTAATTTGGCAGGTTGATAACATTTAAGCAACTTCCTGTTTTTTAGGTTAGGCAGGATTCTGACAGTGATTGTTCCACATCTGTTATACTTGACCTGTAAATTTATCATATTACACTAAAAAAAGCAAAGTAGACTGCAAGAGTGCCCCCCCCCCAAGTGCTGGTATGTTTTCTAAGGTTCATTTGCAGGGCAACAGTCCAAAGCCAGGTCTACCAATATAGTGGACTGGGGTGGATAGACCTGTTCTCCAGAGGTCAGGTCTACCAATACAGTGGAAAGGGGTAGGTAGACCTGTTTTCCAGAGGCCAGGTCTACCACTATAGTGGAAAGGGGATGGTAGAGCTCTTCTCTGGAGGCCTGGTCTACCCCCATAGAGGACATTTTCTGTAATGAAATTTGACTTGATTCTGTTTTCTCTTATAATGTTTAAATGATTCTTAAAATATAGTTTAAATATAGTTTAAAAGAATTCATTCTGAGATTTTTACAAGTTTATGGAAGTAATCTTTATGTGATAGTCAAATGTGATAGTCACTCACAACTTTAATGTTACTAGCTTTCTTTTCTCGGGCAGTAGAATTTTTGCTCACAACACTGTGGAGCTTAGGGGGAACATTGCAACCCACTCCAGACAGTATCCTTGCTGCAGTATTCTGTACCATGTGTAGTTTCTTGACCGTTCTAAGCTTCAGTTTATTAGCCCTCATCCATGGCAAAACTGCCTCCAGGCATAGATTCAAAGTTTCCACAACCTTCATATGACAAAGTAATCAGGGCACAGGTAGGACTCCTGTAATTATCTTCAGGATTAGTCTGTTAAGTCTGAGCACAGGCATAGAGTTTGGGAGGGCTTGGGGGTGGAGACTATCCCCGAAATTTTCCAGGAAAGACTCAGCCTCCCCCGGGGCTTGCAATGCTTGCACCTCCCCATCCCCCTTTGAAAGTGGAAGGGTTTTTAAAAAACTTTTTAAGCCCTTTTTTCCAGTTTGGGGGCAGTCACCCTGGCTGTGCTTGCCTGGCTGGCTCAGTGCCTCTTCCTCCTCCTGGTCCTCTCTGTCGGCAGAGGGAGGGAGAGCGCCAGGGGGCCGCTGCCATTGCGGGGGATGCTGTGTTGTGTCCTGGGATCAGAAGGCAGAGCTGGCGAAATACAGCCAAGCTTCGCTCTCTGAGAACAATAGGGACTAGGTTCCTGAACCACGAAGGTGGGATTTCAACGCCTTCCGTGACTCCATGAGTGACGAAAAGGACACTGCCGAGCATCGCATCGCTGACCCCGAGAGCAGCACCGCACCGCTCGCCCCGGCGCACGCCTTCCCAGACAGAGCCATGGCCGCCTCTCATGTAACACTCGAGCGCTTCGATCCGTCGCAGCCAGAAACCTGGGACGCATGGGTCGACCAGCTCATCAGTTATTTGGAGCTCAACGAGATCCGCCACCCAGACAAGAAACGATCGCTCCTGCTGAACGCGTGCGGCACCCAAACCGTCCGCCTCGCCAAGAGCCTCTTGGTGCCCCGCATGGCCTTGGAAAGCTCGTTGGGGAGATCCTGGACGTCCTCAACGCGTACTTCAGCCCCCGGCCGACCTTCCTGGCCAAGAGGATGGAGTTCCAGAGGCGAGTCCAGGCCCAAGGGGAACCCGTTGCCACCTTCCTGGCCGCGCTGAGGGCGCTCGCGGTGGACTGCGGGTTCCCGAAGGTGGAAGACAACTTGCTGACGCAGTTCGTGTGGGGCCTGGTGGACTCCAAGCTGCGGCGCAAGTTGATTGGCTACCGGAGGCTCTCCCTGGACGAGGCCATCGACGCTGCAACAGCCCACGAGGCCGCTGAAGGGGAACGCCCGGCCGCGGCCGCCCATATGGTCGGGAGGAGTCCCAGCCCCGGGAACTCAGATACCGAAGAGGTCTTCGCCCTCAGACCCCAACACCGCCGGCCGGCGCCATTCCAGCAGGCCAACAGGGAGCCAGCCAAGCCTTCCGGCAACCGGACCGTCTGTGCCAGCTGCGGGGAAGGCCACGGAAGGAAATCCTGCAAGTTCCGGGATGCTGTCTGTCACGGGTGCGGGAAGCAGGGACACCTCACACGGGTCTGCCGGTCCAAGGGCCCCCGGAATTCGAGATCGTCGGTCCCACCGCACCGCGCACCGTCCACCGCCTACGAGACGACGGAAGAGGTCGCCGAGCTGTACCATCTCACCGATCAACCGCTACAGGTACTTCGCCTCCCCAACCCCAATCTCTCCTCCGCCCCGAAGATCCAAGTAACCGTGCGGATCGAGGGGTCCCCCTGTTGCATGGAAGTGGACTCGGGATCGGCGGCGTCCATCATTTCCCTGGACACTTTAAAAAGTCTTTGCCCGTCAGGGGGACCCCCGCTATGCCCATCGCCACTAAGCTTGGTGGACTTTCAAAGGAACCCTGTCCCCATCCGGGGAGTCGGCACTTTCCGAGTGCAATACCGGGACTTTGAGGGGAACTTGGACTTGGTGGTGGTGGAGGGAAATCTAGTGAGTCTCCTGGGGCGGGCGTGGTTCGAGGCCCTAGGCATCACGATTGGGGGAGTGAATAAGTGCGGGATGCGTGACTGGGGGGCGGTGTGCAAGGAATTCCCCGAGGTCTTTGACGGGAAACTGGGGTGTTATAAAGGGCCCCCGGTGTCGCTCCACTTAGACCCCACAGTGACGCCCATCCGACGGCGCTTCCGCACCGTGCCCCTGGCCCTCCGCCCTAAAATAGAGGCCGTGTTAGCCAAATTGCTCTATTTTAAATATAGCAATTGGTTTATTATTATTATTATTATTGGATTCTCGCCTGTATATACAGAGAATGCTGCTAGTCTGTAATGGTTTCCAGTAAAAGACACAGAGACCAGGTATAATTAATAAAATATTATTTTACTGAATATAATCCTTATTTATTCATTCACAAACACACAAACAGTATTCAAGCATTCACACACATAAAATAGAACTAAGAAAGCAGAGGTGATTGATGGCTTATGGAGAGGTGATACTACCTGTCAGATGTGCAGAAGTCCATGAAGAAGGATTGTGGCCTAAACCCAGAGGGTTCAGGGGTGGGCTGCCATTTTGGCTCATGGCAGACACACACACTAAGGCCATGTGAGTTCTGGGATATACCCACTGTAAGACAATGCAGCCCAATGGGTGACCCTGGGGGCTGGTCTCAGGTGAGAACAAAAGATTTCCTGGACCAATGATGAGTCCCAGGGGTGTGTGATGTCAGTAGAGGCAGACCTTAGATATGACCAATCCGGTTCCAGAGAGGCAGGGTCTGGATTAAACAATTAGAAGCCAGGTGTTGGGTGGCTAGTTGAATGGATTATAGGACTTGCTGGCCAGGTAAACAAAAGGTGGGAGACTTCCCTGATTGTCCCTGATTAGCATCAGGAAGGGTCGTTTGGGTAATCCCTTCATGGACTGGCAGAGGAAAAGTCCTTTGTCTGCTGTATGGCCCTTAATCCGTGTAGGTGACATGCAGCAGGTATGTAATGGAGTCCCTCAGAGTAAAAAGACAGCTTTTTCCTTTCTCTATGGGCTTCTACCTTGGCATCCATTTTACAGTCTAGACAGACCATGTGGCAACAGCAAACAGTCCATAGCAAAGCCCCATAATGGCGTCAGGGCTTACATATCCCCCCCTTGCAGACGTGGCAGCGTCAGATGACATCGTCTGCACATACACACTTCAATGGAGACTTCCCGGTATCTTGAGGGACAGAGGCAAGAAAGACAAAGAAACACAAAAGGCTGGGTAAGGTGCTGAAGAGTGCCAGGTGGCTTCTAAAGACTTACCTCTGGAACTCATTGTTATTCCATGAGCATAATCTCTGCTGGGTGGAGGGGGAAGACTTGCTCTGAGGTCACCTTATGAAACCTGAATATGAAATCCCTTTTGCAGACCACTTGCAGCCCAACTCTGTGGTCAAGCTGAGAGTGCCTGGCTTTTGGGGACTTTGGTTCAGGTTAGAAAGTAGGGCACCCCTGTTTTGGGGCTACCCAAGAATAAAAGGCAGTGCCTCTGGTAACAATTCCCCCCCTTGAAGCCGTCTTTAGGCGTGAGCCAAGATGGCTTCACTTCAAATGATGTTTTGCTGCCGTTGGAGTTCCATATGACCAGAAAAGAAAGGACAGCCGAACAAGGTTAGAGAGAGAATTTACAGGGGAAGGCTCGGTGAGGGAGTCAGGCATACCGGCTATAAAAATATATCTCTAGGAACCAAAAGGAAAAATTTAAAAAAAAAATGTTTTAAAATAAGGAAGGGTGAGTGCCTCTGTGTATGTGTTTGCAGGGACCTTCGGCACATCTTCCAGAGAGACATGACTACTGTACATAATGCTACCTATAGCAAATCTAATGAAGGCTTCTAATTATTATAAAGCAACAAAAAGGAAATGCAAGACATCCTAATAATTCTAAAAACTTATAAGCTAAAAACATATCTAACTCAAAGGTTACCAAAATTCCTAAACAATTAGACAAACACAGAAAGCAAAAATTGGTGGGTTAAGCAAACTTAAAGCAGAAAGATAACTAAAAGCAATGCAAATGCTATGCTGGAAGAATTGAGAATGAATGTGTGTAAAAGCATGATTACAAAACATTTAGAACATGTGAGCAACAACATGAAAATGACATGGACCAATGAATAAATACAGTCAGTGATACAAATCAATTTGAGCTTCAGTTGAACATTACAGATAAATGTGGGTAAGGAACATTGATACATTTTTGAAACCACCACCCCAGACACTCAAGTTGGCAAAAGGCACAGGCAATCTGAGCCTTGTAAGTGTGGAGGTTTCATGCTTTCAGGGACCAAAAAGCAATTCTTGGGTCCCAAAGTAATAACTGGGTGGGTGCCATGAGGTATTTGCAGCTGGTTGTGAGAGTTGCCTGCCCTTGAGGTGGCATCCAATGTCCATGAGATGGTTTGCAAGCAATTTGCAGGTCAGCAGTGGCTGGAGGACCAGAGAAGGCAGCTGGTAAGTTGGCAGGTCCTTTGCTGAAACTGGAGCAAAGGCAAATTAGGAGGCGACTTGGGTGCGTAGCAAATAGGGAGCAATGGCTTTCACAAGACCGAGGTCTTGTAGGCTGAACAGGAATCTTGGAAAGTCTTTGATGCATATGCATAGCAAGAGTATTCTCCAGGTACAATTGGAAATAGCTGAACGTTCAGTTTTTATTATGGTGACCAGAGCAGAGTTCCAGGTGAAGATGTGCACAGTTTGGAGGCGCCAAGAAGTTATAAAAAAAATGGCCAAACAAAAGAACGTTTCAAAAAAAAAAGGAAGTTAGATTGCCATGGCTGTTGTAGAAAAAGTTGGGGGCCCCCAGGGAAAACTGCCGGCTTATGGGGGTGGGTCATACCCCAAAAACAAAGCTAACAAAAAGCTGGAAAGCAATAATTATTAACACACATATAAAACAAACAATTCCTAAAATAACTTATAAGGTGTGCCTTTACTATCAGGCATAAGACTTCAATTGCAGGTTCAGATTTTCAGTTCCTGCAGATATGAAAGAACTTGAGAGACAGATTAACAGGTTTGCATGGATAGAAAGATGCTCTAGCCATGCAGGGATAAAACTTCCAAGAGAAGAGAAGAGGCAGTAGCCCTTGATAATTCTGCATGATTTAAGAAGTCGGCCAAAGATCACACCACAAGAGAAGAGGAAAGAAAAAAAGTTGTCTCTGGCACAGGCTTTGTGCCAGCAAATAGTTCTTCTGAGCATGTACAGAGTTTCTTTCCTTGCTAGTAGAAACTGGGCTGAAGGGGGCCTGGGCATATAGATTACTAGAACAAAATCAGAAGGGATGTGCTGCCAGACTTAAACCCTTTAAAATATTCTATGGTAGCTATATATAAACTGATATCAAAACTAAAGAAACGCTAGCCCTAAAGGTGGGGCTTTAAGAGAACAGCTAATTCCAAAACCAAAAGAGTATTTATAAAACCTTAAAGAGATGAAATAGTTCTAGATCACACAAATTTACCAAGAAATTTTAAAAAGAGATTCCCTTCTATAAGAATGGGAAGATAAGACAAAGCTTAAAATCGAGATGCTGTAATAAATTAATGGAACAGAAACAAATCTATTTTAAAATCTATTTTTAAATGTACCATTTTGAAAGTAAGGGATCTCTAATCATGAGAAATTCCAAGGAAGAGGATGCAAATAAATGTATTTTTAACTTTCTAAAGAAAGATTTCCATTAAAATTAAAAGGGAACAATATTACCATGTAAAAACAATTACAAAACGGACCTTTAAAAAAACAAAAACTAAACTTTGGAATAGGGGGAAGGAAGATGACCTTCCTGTAATAGACAAGGAATTACAAATTCAAAAGGGAAGAAAAGATCAGTCTTCTCTATGCATTTTCATTCCCCATCTATGCCTTAAAAACCAAAGGAGAAAACATTTTTTCTTTCTGTGCTCCCCCTAGTTCCTTTACAGAGGGAGATTTCTCTTAACAAAAGAAGGAGGTGCAATTGTTACCCTCCAGAAGGGCCATTAATCTAGCTAGGAGCCTTCTTATCTTGTCCTCCTTTGGGTTTTCCCCTGGAAGGTGGCAAGTCAGCGGGTTCATTTGAATTTTAAATGGAGAGTGAGAGTCTTACATTTTCCTCTTCAATTTGAGACAGAAAAGTCAGAAGAAAATTAGTACACATTAATCAGTAGTACTTTCCCTACATATTAATACCTTTAGTAGTAATTAGTTAGAAGGACAAATCTTGATCAGTAAATGCTCTCTCTCTCTCTCTTGAAGCTGTATTCCTACGCTGACAGTCACGGAGACAAAGTTGGGCTCGCCTCGAGGGGCATCTGGCTCTCTTTTGTCTTCCTGTGCTGATCACAGTGAAGAAGGGGGGGCTGCTAAAGTTTCCTGATTAGGCAAGTGTTAAATTTCCACTCTTTTGGCTGTTTTAAACATGACTGAAATGGATCCAATTCTCTCCCAAAGGCATTTGGGAAGAGAATGGGATTTCTAGAATTCTATCTTTTAAAAGGTAAAACCAGAGGTACAGAATTTTCTCAATTTCTCTCAATTATGCCAGTAATTATAGAAAGACTATTTCTGATGCTACATCTGTATTGGACTTCATCTCTCAAGCATTTAAGCATGTTTTGGGAATTTTGGTGACATAGCTGCACTGTCCACTGAATTCAGGTTCTTTCTGGGGCCTGAGTTCTGCAGCTAAGGTTCCTTACTTACATAAAAGTTACAGATTTTGGACTCATTGGTCTAGTTGAGCTTTAAGTAAGGTTGCCAGGTCCAGGTGGAAGATTCCTGGAGATCTAGGCTTGGGTCGGAAGAAGGATGAAGACTCCAGTGGGGCAAAAGCCATAGTCTTCCCTCTCTTCCAAACACTCATTTTCTGCAGAGGAACTGGACTCTGCAGCCTGGAGATTTGCTATAACTCCGGGAGAGCTCCAGGTCTTGCCTGGAGGCTGGCACTACCAAAGGGAGATGCTATTCTCTGGGCAATAAGCTAAGGGGTGAGGTTTTTCCTTTCTTTCTCAGTTCTTTCCACAGGGAAGTCCTGTGTGCACTCCATTCCTTGCCCAGTTTGGAGTTGGAATGGGGGAGGTTTTACTTTAGGCATTCACTGTCTTATTTATTTTGCTCCAGCCATTAAGTGGCTGTACTTAATGACTGCTTCTGTTTCTATACTGAGAGTTGGCCTGGTCATTCCCAGAAGTTTCATTCTAGCAGCATCACATGGGGTGCAAATGCAACCAGGGTCTCAAGCTGCTGTTTCAGGGGAATTTAATCTCAGCATGGCAAGACTGGTGACTTACTTCTGCCTGCTGGGTTTTACTTAAGAGGCTAGGGAGCAAGGCAGTTTGATTTCTAAAAAAAACTGCCTGGCATTTTGTATTTCTGTTACAATTCTATCACCCTTTCCAGGTCTCCTTCCATTTGGGAAAAGGGGAATTTGAGAGAGAGGATCTTGATTACAAGGTCAGACTTCCTCTTGTTTTTAACTTAGCATTTTTGCTTAACTTCAGATTCTCGGATCTGAGGAACAAACTTACTTTACAAACCAAAAAGGCCAATGGCCACCAAAGGGGAAAAGACCCTGATTCCTGGGGTCTCAAAGTCCATGTGGGATGCTGGTGTGCAGCTACCCACGCACAAACAGTATTCAGCTTCTGGTTTCCAAGTGTTCTAAAACTTGGATATTTCTAACCAGTAAGGATTCTACGGCTCACTGGCAGGTTCTCTGGCTTATGGTTCCCAAGTGTTCTAAGACTTGGATTATAGAAGGTTTTAAGGCATTCCACCCATGACCAGGAAAACCAACTTAACCCGGGAGAATTTCAGGATATTCCCATACACTATATAGAAGGTTTTAAGGCATTCCACCCGTGACCAGGAAAACCAACTTAACCCGGGAGAATTTCAGGATATTCCCATCCACTATATAGAAGGTTTTAAGGCATTCCGCCCATGACCAGGAAAACCAACTTAACCCGGGAGAATTTCAGGATATTCCCATCCACTATCCACTAACAAGGAAGAGGGGGGGGAACTGGTGTGCAGCAGGGCTGCTTTTTTATTGGGAGCAACGTGGCTCTGTTTCCAAATAGGGATCGAGGGAATCTGTTGTGCAGCAGTGCTGCTTTTTATTGGGAGCAACGTGGCTCCATTTCCGAATAGGGATCCCCTGATCACGTTGCCTCTCCCCTCTTCTGTTTCTGCTCACGGGTGAGGTGAGCTTAGCTCTTTAGGCCTCGTGGTCCGTGAGTGACGGTTTTTGAAGGCTAGAATTCACTCCCCTGCCTGGATTACCGAAAACCCTTAGATTTGAGGTTTTTAAGGCTAGACTTATGTCCCCGCCGGGTTTTTCCCTCAATAACCCTTTCCATCTGGTTTTTCTAGGCTAGACCTCTGTCCCCGCCGGGCTTACCATTAACCCTTTTAATTCGGAGTTTTGAGCGTGGGCTTGGCCTGGGCCTCACGTCCCTTGCCGGATTACTCCTTTAAACCGGTCTTTGGGTTTTGGACACCCTGTCCTGCCGGGATAACCTCTATAAACCCGGGAAGGCTTCAGGAAAACCTCCGACCTAGGGTCCTCGGAATAATATACTCCAGCGAGCGGACCTCTTTGCTCACTTTAATTCTACGCTCTGCTAGCTAGTCAAAGCTGAAAGGGACAGGGAAGTGGGCTTCCAGAGACTCTGGAGGACGGTTGGAACCTTGCTGCGGCTCCTCTTAGTTTACAGTTATGGCTGCCTGCGCAGTGTGGTGTGGTATAGTGTGGTGCAATTCCTAACACCCTACACTATCGGTCTTGGTTCCCACCCCACCAAATAGACCAGGAGTTGCTGAAGGAGACAAAGGGGAAAAACAGCCTCCCACAACAGAAAATGCTCTCTAGCCAATCACACAGACAGCAACCTTTCACACAGGTCTTTACTGAAACCACACAAACAGCTTCTTCTCCACGTCTGGCCATCTGAAGGACACGTGTCGACTAGCGTGCATGTTCAGACAGTCAGGGCGTATCCCAGCGGTGCCTCCATTTCTGTTAGCCAAATTGCTCTATTTTAAATATAGCAATTGGTTTATTATTATTATTATTATTGGATTCTCGCCTGTATATACAGAGAATGCTGCTAGTCTGTAATGGTTTCCAGTAAAAGACACAGAGACCAGGTATAATTAATAAAATATTATTTTACTGAATATAATCCTTATTTATTCATTCACAAACACACAAACAGTATTCAAGCATTAACACACATAAAATAGAACTAAGAAAGCAGAGGGGATTGATGGCTTATGGAGAGGTGATACTACCTGTCAGATGTGCAGAAGTCCATGAAGAAGGATTGTGGCCTAAACCCAGAGGGTTCAGGGGTGGGCTGCCATTTTGGCTCATGGCAGACACACACACTAAGGCCATGTGAGTTCTGGGATATACCCACTGTAAGACAATGCAGCCCAATGGGTGACCCTGGGGGCTGGTCTCAGGTGAGAACAAAAGATTTCCTGGACCAATGATGAGTCCCAGGGGTGTGTGATGTCAGTAGAGGCAGACCTTAGATATGACCAATCCGGTTCCAGAGAGGCAGGGTCTGGATTAAACAATTAGAAGCCAGGTGTTGGGTGGCTAGTTGAATGGATTATAGGACTTGCTGGCCAGGTAAACAAAAGGTGGGAGACTTCCCTGATTGTCCCTGATTAGCATCAGGAAGGGTCGTTTGGGTAATCCCTTCATGGACTGGCAAAGGAAAAGTCCTTTGTCTGCTGTATGGCCCTTAATCCGTGTAGGTGACATGCAGCAGGTATGTAATGGAGTCCCTCAGAGTAAAAAGACAGCTTTTTCCTTTCTCTATGGGCTTCTACCTTGGCATCCATTTTACAGTCTAGACAGACCATGTGGCAACAGCAAACAGTCCATAGCAAAGCCCCATAATGGCATCAGGGCTTACAGCCGAACTGGACCGGTTAGTGGCCCAGGGAGTCCTAGAGCCCGTCCCGAACGCTCGATGGGAGACCCCGATTGTGACACCCGTTAAGCCAAATGGGGAAATCCGCATCTGCGCGGATTATAAGTGCACCATTAACCAGGCACTTCAGGCGCACGCATACCCCGTACCCGTGGTCAGCCACGTCTTAGCCACACTGGCGGGGGCGCGCATATTTGGAAAGCTGGATCTCGCGCAGGCGTACCAGCAACTCCCGGTGGATGAGGCCACTGCCGAGGCGCAAACCATAGTGACCCACCGGGGGGCCTTCAGGGTGAAGCGGCTGCAGTTCGGGGTCAGTGTGGCCCCAGGGATCTTCCAAAATCTCATGGACGATTTGTTAAAAGGGATCCCTGGAGTGACGCCGTTCTTCGACGACGTCTTCATCGCCGCGACCACCCCTGAAAGCTTCGCTGCCCGCCTCCGAACTGTACTGGGACGCTTCCAAGCCGCGGGGCTGAAAGTGAAGCGGGAAAAGTGCCTCCTCGGGGTGCCGGAGGTGGAGTTCTTGGGGTACCGGGTTGACGCAACAGGCCTGCATCCGGCGAGGGACAAGGTGAAGGCCATCGTGGAGGCCCCCGCCCCGAAGTCCAAGCGGAGCTCCAGGCGTTCTTAGGCCTCCTGAACTTTTACCACGCCTTTCTCCCACACAAAGCCGCCATGGCCGAACCCCTGCACAGGCTGCTGGATAAGGCGACACCTTGGGCATGGGGAGCGAGGGAGGAGGCGGCGTTTCGGGGGGTTAAAGTACTTTTGATTTCTAACGCTGTACTCGCCCACTTTGATGAAAAGCTCCCGGTAATCCTTGCATGCGACGCATCGCCGTATGGGGTCGGGACGGTCTTGGCCCACAAGCTACCAGATGGGAGGGAAGTCCCAGTGGCTTACTACTCCCGCACGCTGTCCCCCGCGGAGCGGAACTATGCGCAAATCGACCAGGAGGGCTTGGCACTGGTGGCGGGGGTTAAAAAGTTTCACAACTTTGTGTATGGGCAACCCTTCACACTCGTAACCGATCATAAGCCGCTCCTGGGACTGTTCGCGGCGGACAAACGCCGCACGTACTGTCGCCCCGGGTGTTGCGCTGGTCCTTGTTTTTAGCGGGCTACCAGTACTGGTTGGAGCATCGGCCGGGCAAGGCGCTGGGTCATGCCGACGCCTTGAGCCGCCTGCCGCTGCCGCAAACAGGGGAAGATCCGGCCCCAGCTCCCGCAGTATTGTTAATGGAGGAGCTGCCCAACCCCCCCCTTCAGGCTGCAGACGTGGCCGCCCGCACGTCCCGAGATCCCATTCTCTCCCGGGTCCTAAACTGGGTGGTGAGGGGATGGCCAGCGGAACAGACAGGGCCAGAGTTCATGGCATACAAAGCCAGGAGGGAAGAGCTATCCGCCTTGAAGGGGTGCTTACTATGGGGGGACAGGGTGGTCATTCCGGGGCCCATGAGACAAGGGGTTCTAGAAACGCTGCACGAGGCCCACCCTGGCATTGTACGAATGAAAGCTCTGGCAAGGAGCTACGTGTGGTGGCCCGGGATGGACGTAGAAATTGAAACCTGGGTCCGAGGGTGCACACGGTGTCAGGAAGTCCGCCCCAATCCCCCGAGAGCGCCAACCCAAAGCTGGGAGTCTACCCACAAGCCGTGGTCATGCCTACATGTAGATTTTGCCGGGCCGTTTCAGGGGCTCCAGTTCATGGTGACGGTAGACTCCTACTCGAAGTGGGTGGAAATAAGTCCAGTGTCTACCACCTCTGCCAAAGCGGCAATAAGGGCCCTGCGGAAAATATTCGCTACGCATGGGTTGCCAGACACAATCGTGTCAGACAACGGGGCAGCGTTCACATCTGCTGAGTTTCAAGCGTTCCTCGCAAGGAACCTAATCAGGCACATACGATCAGCGCCCTTCCACCCGGCAACAAATGGACAGGCGGAGAGAACGGTACGCACCGCCAAAGAAGCCCTGAGCTGCATAACGGAGGGGGATTGGGAGTTCCGGCTGGCCCGCTTCCTCCTAACACACCGCACCACCCCAAACCCCATCTCCGGGCATTGCCCCGCAGAACTATTGATGGGCCGCCGCCCCACGACTTTGTTAGACAGGCTCCACCCGGACCGAGCCCCAGAGGGAAAGCTGGTCGAAACCCGGGAGGCGCCCCGAAACTTCCTCCTGGGGGAACCTGTCTACTTCCGGAATTACGGGGCGGGGCCTCAGTGGTTGGCCGGGCGCATCCTAAAACCCACCGGGCCAGTGTCATACGAGGTCCTAGCAGATGGGGACAGGGTCCTCCGTAAACACGTGGACCAGCTCCGGAGGCGGCAAGACCCCAACACAGGGATCCAGGCCCAGTTACCGGGAAATGCCGCGGCCACCCCAGCATCCGATCGGCTGCAGGCACCGCCAGCGGAGCCAGCACCTGAAAGACCACGGAGTCCAGAGGGGGTCCCAGAGACAGCTGAACCTCTGCCGCCGCTGCCACCGCCGTTACAGCCGCCACCGTCACCACCACAGCTACTACCGGAGATCCAAGCTCCTTGTGCGGGAGGACCACCCGATGGGGGCCCCGCCAGTCCGGTACCGGCCCCCTGACGATCACTAAGGGAACGGAGGTCACCGGCATACTTAAAAGACTACGTCACCTGATAGGAGACGAACTATGGGGGGAGGAGTGTTGTGTCCTGGGATCAGAAGGCAGAGCTGGCGAAATACAGCCAAGCTTCGCTCTCTGAGAACAATAGGGACTAGGTTCCTGAGCTCGCCAGTAGAGAACCAATGGCAGCATTGGCGGGCGATTCAAACCCGCCAATAGGAATATGGGGCCGTCCCCCCCCTAACTGTATATAGTTGGCCTCTGGCCGTTACTGCTTGTTCTTGTCTTGTGTGAAGTACGAATAAACGCGTCTTCTCTTATGTCGTCGTCCGAGTCATGAGGCCCGAAACCCAGTACTTTACAGCTGGAACTTGTAATCTGTGCACTTTGCTGGGGGCGGGGACTGAGCAGCTTGCCAGGAGATCATGGCCCCATGGTTCCCACGTGCAGCAGGGCTGGGCATGCCTGGCAAAGAGAAGACAGGCTCCATGAACCTGGGGGAGGACAGGGAGCCAGCCTTGCTTCTTGAATGGCTACCTTTCTGTCCCTGCCTGGATGGCTGCAAGCAGCAAATGCTCTTCTTCCTCCCAGCCTGAAACAGATCCTCCTGAATCGCCCTGATTCTTTCCCTGAAACAACACACAGCCACCATCGGACTGAAAGGTTTGTGAGCAACACCCTAGATGGTATCATGGATCTAACGCTTCATGATTCTTTGTGGCACAAAAGCTATTTTGCAAAATGTGGAACCTCTGGATTTAGAAAGCGCCCCAAAATGCCCAGCAGTCTGCTGTCCATCTGCCAGCATTGTCAGGCTGCCCGAGGGGGGATGTACTAAAAGGAAGGACAGGATTGCCCATTGGAAACAATGGGAGAGGCTTGAAGGCCTATTGGAAATAATGGGAGCCAGGAATGCCAACTTGACTTGCATGGACTCCTTTGAAATACATTACAGCACAAGAAGAGTTGCAAAGAAAATGTGGAACAGATTTTCCGTTAAGATCTCCGGAATGACAGCCCCTGGGAGTAGCAGGAATATTCTGGCGCTGGAACAACAGCCCCTGGTCCAGTCCCAGCACACAGATTCTGTTCCCAGGGGCTATCATTCCATTCAGGGGCCTGTCAGTCCCAGAACAGATCTTCGACCCCCAGTCCCAAAACACTTCTTCTACTCCTAGAGGCTATCAGTCCCAGAAAACATTTGCTACCCCCTGGAACTGTCAATCCACTCTGGGGTCTGTCAATCCAGTTCCAGAATGCTTCTAGGTTGAGGCTTTTTTGCTTGGAGCAGTGTGCATTGCATTGGGAAGGGATAGCTCTAGTGGTGGGGAAAACTCCAAGAGGGAGAGCTAGAAGAGGGAATGAACATTCCTTAGGAGAGAAGGATCCCATAATTATAGTCTCACCCCCCCCAGCCCATTTCCTCCTCCTTCTCCACATTTCCAAGCCCAGACAGCTGCAGAGATTTGGGGGGGGGGCGAGTCTAACGCAAGGGAATCTGCTCTCCAAAGCAGTCATTTCCTCCAGGGTGATGTTCTGTATTCTTGGTGCTTGGGGGGCAACACTGGGAGGGCTTCTGGAGTTCTAGCCCTGCTGGGGGACCTGCTGGTGGCTTTGGGCCACTGTATGACACAGAGTGGATGGGCCACTGGCTTCTCTTATGTTCTAACTCAGTGTGCTGCAGCATTGAAAAAAAAGTCAAACTCTTAAGGTAGGGATGATTAGGAAAGGGATTGAGAATGAAACAGCTGAGACTGTAATGCCCCTGTATAGATCTATGGGGTGGATCTGTTGTATGGAACAGCAGTCACTGAGGGTGTAGCGGGGGAGGTATTTGTGTATTTCCTGCATTGTTCAGGGGATTGGATGAGATGACCCTGGAGGTCCCTTCCAACTCTATGATTCTATGATTGTGATTTGTATTAACCTGTTATGATGAACCCCTGTATCTCCCTAACTGTCTAGCAGATTTTCCCCATCAAATCTTCAGCCCAAAGCCACCAGCAGGTCCCCCAGTGACTGAGTTGCCCTACAGTAGTGTGTATAAATTACTTGTTATAAAAGACTTGACTGTGGAAGAGGGGAGGGGTGTCATTCTACAAAAAATGAGAGTGTTTGGGTTTTTCTGTGAATTTGAGGACAGGAACTGGCACTGAAGTGAGATTGGAAGAGTGTGTGGCTTTCTGAAAACCCTTGTGCTACAGTAATAATTATCCTACAATAGTTTGTTAGTCTTAAAGGTGCTACTGAGCTTTTTAGTATTTTGTATGTTATGGCAGTGATATGAGAGCCAATTGAGCTGTGGGTCCATCTCATGCTACTGACAGTAGTTACACATTAGGCCTTGCCCAAATGGTTCTGGGCATTAAAGCACTCTTGCCCTGCGGTGATGGAAAGTGTTAGCAAGTCATAGCCAACTCTTGGTAACCCTGGACGGTTTTCAAGGCAAGAGACATTCAAGGGTGATTTGCCATTGCCCAACTCTGCAACATGTCCCTGGTATTCCTTGGACGTCTCCCATCCAAATACTAGGCAGAGCTGACCCTGCTTAGCTTCCAAAATCTGATGAGATCAGGCTAACCTGAGCCATCTGGGTCCATGGCATGGTGCCATGGGGGTGCTTCCAAGGCAATCATCTTCAAGCTGTTCTTGGGAGCCACAATCATTAGGAAAGAGCCATGTGATAGAAGTGTAATAATAATTTACTCATATTTGCAAGAGCCAATAAGATTTGAGTCTGATGGGGGATTGGGCAAATTGATCTAAGGAACTGAAAGAAGGGAACATATTAGCAAGCTTAGTGGTTAAGGATTTGAATAGAGCTCTTTATAGTCCAATCCTGAGGACACTTCCCTGGGAGTAAGCCTCCTTGGATAGACCTCAGTAGGATGTCTCTGTTAGACTGATGAGGAATTGTTATAGGAAGGGGATAAACAATTAAAGTATATGAGAGAGAGAGAATGAGAATGTCTGAAAATGTCATACAGGTTTCTGTGGACTGCCTCCCCTACTATATCACACAGACCTTGCAATAGCGTTGTAGCTAACCCCACCTAAGAAACTTCCATCCTGTTTCTATAATTTCTCAAATGTACTTCACATCAACTGTGCATCTCCATTCCTTTCTAATTCCTCTCAACTATGTACAGCTTTCTATGTCATGCTTCATTTGGACTGCTTTGCTTTCTCAGTTCCTAGCCACCTTCTTTTCTATAACCATGGATCTACATCCCCTTCCTCAAGCCTTGCTGCTTGTCCCAACTTGTCCCAAAGGGACACAGCCGGAAACTGCAGCCAACACGAGGCCGTACACCGAAGACGAGGCCTTCCGGGAAGAAAGCTGCTGAGCCGGAAAGAACCTGCCCCAGAACATCATGGATGGAGTGCTGACGTCTGAGGCCCACCGGAATAAGGACAAAAGAACTAGAAGACCCTGCTGCCTGGGTACTGGTAGGATGCCATCCCCCTATGAATTGTGGCCCTAGATTAGGAATCATAATCCTGTGTAAACTGCTCAAAGACCCCTTGGGGTCAGAGCGGTATAAAAATCGAAAGTTAAATAAATAAAAATAAATAAGTAAAGTCAGACCAGTTTGGCCAGTGGCAACCCAAAATACATCTGCCTGTCCAGGACGTTCAACTAAATACCACTAGAGGTTTTGTCACCACTGCTGCATCACTTAATGGATTATAATATAGGTTCATGTTCAGGCTATAATTTATGATGTTTTAGTTTGGGAAGATCTGTGTTCTTGGTCACATCATTTGGTGCTGTTTTTTTCCTGTAAACTCCTCTTCCATCCCAATGGATTCTGCTACTTACATTTTGTCTGTCAATCCCCTCTTTATCCCACCCTTCCTCCAGTCTCCCTTCCCTTATATTGACCTCACAACAATGGTAATATCACCCAGCCTGATGAAGGGAGCTTTGACTCTTGGAAGCTTATTCACTGAAACTCTTGTTGGTCTCTAATCTGCTCCTGGACTCAAATCTAACTGTCCCAGTATCACCGAGTAAGCATCATGCAAAATGTAGATCTGAACATGGGTCTCCTCAATCCACACTGGTCTTCATGCCATTGGGCCATCTACTTCAGCATGGTCTGCTCTGATGCAGGTGAGCTCTACAGTCTCAGACAGAGAAAGATCCTTTCCAGCACCTCCTTGGTTTAAACCTTTATCCTTTGGCACACAAAGCATGGTCTCTCTATCATCAGTTCATCAGTGTCATCATTGTCTACCCAGACTGGCAGGGGTTCTCCAGGGTTTTATGTAGAGGATTTTGCCCATGCCGTGCTTTGTTTCTGAGTCATTGGGGTCTGGCTAGGGGAGTTCTCAAGGGTTCCCAGGCCCCCCTAAATTTCTGGAGAGCCCCTTCCTAAATCCCACATTACTCCACCTCCATAAATAGTGACAATGGCCTGTGATGTCACTGGCTCCTCCGTATGATGTCACTGGGCCTCGGTTCTTTTAAGGACTTAGCACAGCAATGCCTCTGGCCCAGCCCCACCCCCCACCCCCAGGAAATTGGAAAGTCTACACCCTTGAGTCTGAGAGTGTTTTAGGAGGCACCAAATCTGACTTCCATGTTACAAATCCTCTGTTATGTCATCTTCTAATTGCAATTGTAGGAAGACAAACATAGACATTGATTTCACAGTTATGCAAGGCATTTATGCAGCCTTGACTCTTGTCTAACTGAAGAAAGTCTTCTCCCAAAGAATATCAGGAATGTGGATATTCATTTGAGTGTGTAGATATTGTAGAGGAGAGCTGGTGGATGCGATCCCTCCTCCATTCTACCTGCATAGAGAGTGCACGATTTTTAACATCTCTTGCTTCAAAGGGAAGGGAGAGAAGTCAGAACAGCTGTTGTCAAATAACATGATTGTAGAGGGCAGCATGAAAAGATTAGAGAAGATCATATATTTAAGCCATTAATTAGCCTATGGTGAAAATGAAATACAGGAACATTCTTGGTATATACATGCGTACTGTTTTTATTGCTTTTTATTGTATAGTTGTTTCACAGGGAGAGGAGCTGCGGTGGCTCAAGTGGTTAAGACGCTGAACTGCAGGCTGTGGAAGGTCAGTAGTTCAGCAGTTCGAGACCCGAGAGTGCCGCATGATGGGGTGAGCTCCTGTCTCTAGTTCCAGCTCCTGCCAACCTAGCAGTTCGAAAGCAAGAAATTGCAAGTAGATAAATAGGTACCACTTCAGTGGGAAGGTAACAGCGTTCCGTGTGCCTTGGTGTTCAGTCATGCCGGCCACACGACCACGGAAATGTCTTCGGACAGCGCTGGCTCTTCGGCTTTGAAACGGAGATGAGCACCGCAACCCTAGAGTCAGATTCGACTGGCTTTCAAGCAAGGGAACCTTTACCTTTACCTTCACAGGGAGGAATTCTTGTGTTGCATTATGGATGCTGTAATCCAGGATTGTCAGTGGATGTTTCCTCCATGAAGCTAATGACGGGAGATGTTTTCTTGTTCACAGGACCTCTCCCTCCAGCATTTGGAAGGTAATGCCTATCAGAGTTTGGAATGGAGACATCTTCAGCCACCAGGCAGAAAAACCTGAAGCCAATTTTCAGCTTGAAAAATAAAAAATAAAAAAGGACAGAGAAAGAGAGCAAGAGAGATTGAAGTCTGTGAGTCATCTGAAAGTGAAATGCTTCAGGGACCAGGATTCTCTTTGGGAATCTGATAGTATATTATTGTCTGCATACTGTGTCAATTCTGTGTAAAAACTGGACATGGTTACTATAACAAATATTGTAAAGACGTCAGAAGCTCCCTGTTTTCCGACAAATGGACAAGAAAACTTAACAACTTAGAAGCAGAAACTTTTTTGGTAGACTGGAATGACTTTAAAGAATATATACAGAAACATTGGGAAATGAAAGATAGCATATTTAGCTTGGAAAACTACTAGTGATGTAACAAATGTATACAAGCAATAAGTATTGGAGTAGTTGCAAATAAGTAAACTGCGTTACCTGTAGAATTTATATGATAACAGTGAATTAATATGTATTATGCATTGATAAAATGGTGGAAACAATGCTGGGGGCCAACAGGGGGAAGGGGAGTTTGGAGAAAAGGATATGATTTATATTATTTTAGCTAAATTGTGAAGTATTGTATATCCTAATAAAATCTGTTGTTGTTGTTTTTAAAAAGAAGTTCCCTGTTTTCCCTCACCCAAAGGAAATTAACTTGTACCCCTCCCCCATATGGCAGTTCTCATCATTCAGGGAAGCATATAAGACATATATATTTGTGTGATTTTAAAACGTGGTTTCATCTTTCAGGGAACTGCTTTGAGTTTAATTTATTAAATTAATTAAAGTCCTATTCAAACATATGTGGTTGAATACTGGCTTGTAGTCAGGGCTTTTATCTTCCATTTCTTGTCCCTTTATCCATCTGTTGCTTTCTTTTTCCTCTTCATGACTTCCATCTTTTTCTGGTGCCTTCCCATCAATCTCTCAAACCATTGTTCCTTTTAAAGTCTCCTTCTGTTCCATTTCTATCTTCTCAACCCACCTGCCCCAATAAGTGCCATTCCTTTGAACTTAGGCAGACAAGGCAACATTCCCATCATTTCTGTTAGCTATTTGGTACTCAGTAGAGACCTTGCCCTACAATTTGCCCCGCAATGACAAAGGAATCTGAAATGCTTTTGGTCTTCCTTTTTCTGGACAGACAGCTGAAGAGATCAGGAAATCTGTCAAACTTCCCCGGCCCCATTGCTCACCCTTTAATGAATACCTTGAGCCAGCTTTACCTTCAGACCTCCAGCAAATGATCTGTAATGTATCCCACTGGATGCAGGCAATTTGATATGCCACCTATATCTGGGAGAATGATCAACAACTGAGCATAGTTGGAGCCATCCTTTCTGACAGCCCCGATGCATTTTTGGAATGGCCGACAGAGGACAGAGGCTTAATGAACACTCTGATCAGTTACTGAAGATCTATCGGAATCCTTATGCTTTCTATATAAATCCAGCCATTTATTTCTATCCTCACACCTCTGGTTCAAGTTAACAGTGTTTTGCAGGCACATCACATCATATCACATGTAGAGGGAGTTGAATTTATGCTATAAATTTGTATAATACCTGTTGTATTGCAGGTTTGTTATGGCTGGACATTTGCAATAAGATTTAATGTATTTGGAATCCAAGTTTATTCCTACATTTTAATCTCACTTTTTGTTGTTTTCATTATTTTCTTTTTGAGATATTTTTGAGATTTTAAAGTGTAGCATTTTTTTTTTTGCAACACTGATGTCTTAGGTGGAGGAGTCTAAAAGTAATTTGGCATTTGGAAAGCAAGTAAAACAGACTTGTCAAACATATGGCCTGAGGGCTGGAACCGGCCTGTCCATGGTTCTTATCTGGCCCATGAGCAACTAGGAGGAAACCAATCCAAATGTGGACTGGAAGGGCCTTAGTAGAGAATTATACCCCCAGCTGAGGTCCCTCCCTTCCCTAGCTTCAGGCCTTCCCCAGGGTATTCTCCCAGCTTTCCAGGGATTGCCCAAATCAGAGTTGGCAACCATAAGCAGCGAGGAGGGCTGGTCTGGCCCCAAGTTCTGCTGAGGAAGAGTATGGGTCACATTAGTGGTAAGATATCTCCAATACCCGGTATTACATTTTATGGCACACAAGGCCCGGCCTGACAAAGTGACATTTATGTCAGATCTGGCCCTTATAACAAATGAGTTTGACATTCGTAAAGGCTTTCATGATTGCCAAAGGCTGTGTGTGTGTGTGTGTGTTAAGTGCCATCTGGTTGCTTCTGACTTACAGGGATCCTATGAATTAATGACCTCCAAAATATCCTATCATTAATAGCCTTACTCAGGTCTATAGTTATATTAACAGTGCCATTGTAAGTGACCTTTGTATGGAATGGCGCATTGGGAAGGTCAGGACTTCCAGCTTCCCTTCCAAGTTCTGAGGCCTTGCCTCTATGTCTCCCACTGCCCAGCACCTGGTCACCATGGGGACTGTTTACTGCCTTGCGCACCCCCAAAGGAACAGCCACTTGCCAACTGCCTGCCTTCCCTTGGCACTCCTTTTAAAATAGCATGTCCAAGACAGTGAAGATCTATGTGGTACAGAGAACCACTACCAATATCAAAAGTTATAAAGTATTTATTAAAAAGAAAATGTTCACAAGCATTATTTTAGCACAGCACCAGATTGAGCAAGGGATTCAAAAGAAATGGGTAAAACACAGTTCCTCTTCCCCTGTCTCTGCACAAGCCCTATCAGATGTTAAAATATATGACAGGCTCCTTAGCTTAAGATGTGGTGGATCACTACAGAGTTACCATTACCTTGCAGCTTCCTCCAGCTTAAGATATGGTGGATCACTACAGAGTTACCATTACCTTGCAGCTTCCTCCAGTACATGGTTAATTACCACCTCCTCTAGACCTCAGTTAAGAGTTCTGTCTGCTCTGATGGACTCAGCACCAAAGAGGCCTTCCTCCTTGCTCCCCTGAGTTTTATCACCTCTCTTTCCCCCAGCCACTAACCAGGTCAGGACAGGCCATAGAAGCTTTTCCTGGAGATTCTTCCTGGAGTTCCTTCCTGGAGTCTCTCTAGCATTTAACACCTCCAACTCTCTGTTCCCTGCTTGAAAGGAGGGGACTGGACCCTCCCATTGTCTCTAGCTAGACCTATTAGCTGAGTTGAGGTGAGCCTGGAAAGCCACTGACTGACTTCCTCCTCCCTGACTGTTCTCCACCCAGAGAGGGGGGGTGGGCTTTTTAAAACACAAAGTGAAGGTTTTGCTCATTTCAACCTCCAAGGGCAAAAATGCATTTCTTGACAAGGCCCATCTTAGCCACAAATTCACATGAAATTTGGGATGTGTAGTAAGTCTACTCCTAAACAAAATCCTGTTCCATCTCATGCCTTACAGCAGTTCTTAAAGCGTTTTTTTCCCCTGAACAGACATTATCCAAATTAGTCACCAGACCTCCCATGTGTAAAATACTGCCTTTCTCTTTTATACACATGCACCCCAACAGCTGAAAAGAGGGTCTGAAATGTGCTCTAAATGGCACTTCTGAATTCAGCAGTTTATTCCAAGACTTGTGAATGTGGCCAGTGGCCTAACAAACACTAAATATAGTTTAGCAGTAAAAATAAATTGCTGAGGGAAAGCATGGAATGTCCATTGCCAAAAGTTGTCACAAAGTGGCTGGAAAGGCAAGGATGCATTCCATCTAACAATGTCATCCTAAGCACAGTTACAGTCCTTCTAAGACCACTGACTTCAAGCGTGTTTAATTCTGTCTAAGATTGCACTATAAGGTGAGTCCACTCTGTTCTCTTGTCAGGCTCAGACTCTTCAGTTCTGTTTCTTGCATTCTCAGCAGACTTGGTCAGAAGATTCCACCAGGGATGGAATTTTATCAGAGCTACAGTGAGGTGACCCAGCCAGCGATAAGGACATGCTAAAAATCAACAAGAAGGTGCTGTTGATGAGGACTGAAGCTGGGCTTGTGCTTCTCTGCCTGTCACATGTGTGCTGGGGTTCTGCTGCAGCCTAATGCAAGCAGCTGCCCCAGTAGACAGTACTAGCCTCACTTTTCTATGTCCTAGGTTGATGTTCCTCCATAAAGTTTGGAGATTGTTCTCTGAGAAGAGGTTACAGCAGAACTGAAATTTCATTTAGGTTTTACTTTAGTAAAGACTTATGAGTAGGATGTTTAGGCATCTCTGTGCAACAGCTTCTTGCAGCTTTTAATGCAAAATAAGAAATGCAAGAAACAGAACCAGGTAAAATTGATGCATTAGGGATATGGGAATTTTACACAGCATTACAGTGTTCCATGATTGTGTGGGCTGCATAATTACACTTTGAGCATGTCATTACCTGAGCTGGCAGGATAGATGATAGAAACCATGAGAAATTTGCACTGGTCCTATCAAGCTGGAGGGAGGAAGAATCGGATCATTAAATGAGCATACAATAAAGAACTAAATTCCTGCATTTGATTCCTGGTCACTCCTTCCTTAGAGTCAGTTCCAATATAACATTTTCCATGTGTAGAAATATAAACAAAGTTCTGAATGAGAGTCTGTGTTTTCCTCTCCACCTAGAATGTCTGGATTTTTTAATGAACAAATATTTCATTTTGTTTCCATGCTTAGTCTGGTCTACACAGAACATTACATGAAACCCAAGTACTCCCTTGTAGTGATTCGTGCTGTTGCAACATCCAGCCCCATTTATTGTATGACTGTTCCTTATTGCTTGGCTGGGGGGGGGTGGCATATGAACTTTCATCATTATAGGAAAGAGTCACACAATAAGTAGTGCTATGCAAGTTCAGAGTAGGTATATGCATTTGGAATTTTACCACCTTCTGACCACATTCCATTCAGTAGTTATTACTATTTTCAACAATATTATTTGCATCAAAAGTATTTCCACTTCTGCCCATTGCTGCACCAGTTTACTAACTTTGCCCCCCCCCCAATTTCTGTAAGCATGGGTCATTTTTGTCTGAGTTATTCCATTAAAACCTATGAAATAACAAGCTCCAGTTAATCAGTTAATCAATGCTGACTAACATTCACAATAATCAACACCCATGACAAATACTCACCTTATGACCAGAAACACATATGACATATTATTTAAATTTATAAGTTAGATTTCTGGAATGCACGCTGTCTGGAGATGCCTTTGAAGGTGGTTTGAGAGCTTCAGCTAGTACAGAATGTCGCTGTGGTATCACTGGCAAGCACCAGCTATAGGGATTACATCTCATCTCACTGGATAGCTCTACAGCCCCAAATGGTCAGACAGTAATATATCCACAGGACCATCTTCTTTCAGACATATTTGCCATCCACTGAGATTTTCATTGGAGACAATTCACAGGAAGCAATGGTCTTCTGAAGAGGACCATAAAAGACGTCAATAGGATCCGAACTGAGTTGCCAACCTCTCCCAGATCCATTTCCTTGGAGAAAATGGCTGCTTTGGAAGGAGGACTATGACACGCGCCCCCTTTATACTGACAGCGGTACCGTGAGGGTCTGCGTGTCGTGCCTGGTCAGAGCTGCTGATAATTTTGCTGGCCAGTCCTCTATACAAGTCTACAATAGTCTCTCTGGGGTATTTGTTTTCCCTTCTTGGTCAGGGATATTTTTAAGGATCACTGCTAAGTGTATTTGCTTTACCATTAAATAAATGGGATGGGATTGTATAGATGGGAACTCTTAGTCTGGGGCAGGTGATGCACTCTATTCTTGGTGCTGGAGGGGGCAGCAGTGGGAGGGTTTCTAGTGTCCTGGCCTCACTAAAGGACCTCCTGATGGCACCTGGTATATTTTGGCTGCTGTGTGACAGAGTGTTGGACTAGATGGGCCATTGGCCTGATTCAACGGCTTCTCTTATGTTCTTATGTTCTTATATAGATAGGCACCACGGCTTGTTAACTTCAAAACAGAACAGGCTTTATTTAAAGAAAACACAACAGGGGAATGGAAGTTTTACACGGAGGTTAATTTGTTTCTTTTTCTTGGTTACACAGATGTTAAATAGTTCACTATACTCTCTGATGATCACACATTCCTGCACTGATTCGTGGTTAACTTTTGGCTTTGGTTGTCCGACCCCTTTTTGAGTCTAACTGGCCACCACCAATTTTCCTTACTTGGCTCAGACCTTTTTCTTAGCCCTCACGAAATCACTTCTCTCAGATCCCTTAAGGAGTGATGTCTCATTGGTGTATGACACTATTGTGTTTTGTTTTTAACCATCTGGTCACTGTCCACTTCCTTCTGAGGAAAGTAAACCAGGTTATTCCACACAGAGTTACAGAGCTCCTTCAGTTCACTGACAGTTAGCCCTCATTTTTGTCTGAGTTATTCCCTTCTTGGTCAGGGATATTAGCTCTCTGTCCAACAACTAACTGCTGCTTCTCAACTGCCAATTCCAAATTGACTGTTTGGTCTGTAAAATGCTAATCACCGAGGGTTCTGAGCTAAATGGCCCCCTCCTTACTCTGTTATGTGACTCAGTGGGGTTCTGTGATTACCTTCTGCTTGTCCCAGATCTTTAAGTCTGTCACAAGGACTCAATGGCATTATACTCTGCTGAGGCCCCTCCCCAAACTTTGCCCTCACCAAGCTCCACTCCCCATTCTCCAGGAATTTCCCAAGCCAGAGTTGGCAACCCTAGATCCAAATGTCTAATCTCTCTAAACTATAATGGAACATCCCCTTTAATATATGACTAATTTTGATGTGGGGAAATCATCACAAGGAGACCTTTTAGGCAAGTTACCTGAATTTAAAATGAACTGGATGTGGAGGAAGCCTGGGGTGATTGGCTCTGAAGGTAGGATATTTGGCAGCTGTTCTTGCCTTTCACTGGGACTGTTGTCTTGCCCCAGGAAACAGTGAAACCAAGAATAGAAAGAGGTTTGGAAAGCAAGCTGTACTCATCCTGAGTGAACCGCCTGAGAGGACAGCATGCAAATCCCCACCATGTTGTCATCAGCACTGTTCATGTATGCACCATAACTGTTGAGTTGCTCCCAAAATTTTTGCAGGTGAAAGGAAGAGAGGTCTCATTTTCAGCATTACAGGATGTTCTCCTAAAATCAGACACTGAACTGCTGGCTTCTAGAATGTGCCATTCCTGCCCTTGTAAAGGGTCTATGGACTAATGGATTCCTAAAGGCAGCTGAGATTTACTGCTAACAACAGTGCTGTACATAAACTGAAATTGTAAACAGCAATGCAAGATATTTCCAGCAACCTTTGACAACCCCTCTCAAAGTCAAGACGGAGATTTGATGCACTGAGGCTGCGTTCAGACGGCCAGTCAATCGTGCCATGAGCCCTCCTAAAATTTTATCCCGATTTTTTTTAATCCAGCCTAGCACGACCAGACGCCCCCCCATGAAATAGCCTCACCGCGCGTTGTTCCCACTGTGATTTGTCTACACGGCATCCACCGAGGATTTTTTTAAAAAAGTTTTGTACATTCGCATAGGCAAGGCTGTGCCTCCTTGGAGAACTGAGGTGATCACGGAGGGTTTTCAGCAAAGTCCCGGTCCTCCCCCTTGCCATTGCCATCATGATCAATGGAGGGACTATTTTGCAAGTTAGAACAGTCCTTCCCCCCCTCCATCTCCCATCGCGGTAACATCTTGTCCCTAAAAGAAATAAGCACGAATATTACATTCCTCGTAGCGCTTATCGCTGAATGCGTTTCCTCGTTAAAGCGCACATGGGGTTTCAATTTTTTAAAAATAGACCGAGCCGACGGGAGCATCGCGCGCTAATGGAGTGACCAGACGGAAGAAAGTCTGCAGTTGTTGTGCGGGTAAGCGAAAACCCTACATTGAAACTGCTACTTTTAAATCAGGATTGAGGCGCAGCAGAACGGGATGCCTATGGGACCGGAATATTTCCCAGATGTTTCTGTCTGGTCGTGCATTTTTGATCCGCAAGGGAGTCGTTCCTATGGCAGATCAAAAGATCCGTCTGAACACACCCTGAGGCAACTTTAATGGAAAAAGGTTCATCAGTGCTCCTCAAAGATCATTGCAGCACCAAGATCAGCTGCTAAATCTAGACCTGGATGTTGGTGTGCCACATAAGGTTACAGAATGGCAACATTTCCTTACTCAGCATTCAAGATAGGCAGCCTAGCTACTTGAAAGCCCAGCACTTTGGCATGTTGGTACTTTCTTATTGCGTAGGTTGACAGCCCTTGGAAATGTAAATGAACAAGCATTTAGGGCTGCGATCACACACACTTTTAGATCCGACACAAGTGTGAATGCCTGGAGGATCTAAAGGGAGTGATCAGACAGCAACATCTGGGAAGTGTCCCACAGTTGTCAGCAACACGTGCTGCTCCACCACAGAAGTAAAGTTAAAAGACACTGGGGAAAGTGGCTCTAACTGGTTCCAATGGGCCACGGATGGACTTTCCCCGTCTGATTGTGCAAGCATGCTCTCATGCCATCAAGATGGTCTAATCATGCCATCCCAGTTTGGTGCTGTTTTTCCCCCTCTTCGCAGTATGGGCATCATCGCATACACCATAGGGGGCCCTCAGTGTGGAGGTGTGATTCCTTGTTCGTGCATAATGGCCAAAAAAAAAAAAAAAGACTCACCTGCAGTTGCATCTGATCACACAGTGATGGGCTGCACCCACACTACAAAGGAACGTGTGATCTCACTGCATGTCAAATTCCTCCAGAGGAAATAGCCTCACTTCAATTGGAGCATGTGACCGCAGCCTCGGATGGTCATACCAAGTGCAACATGGTGAAAAACATAGCATTTCAATGGCATTACAATTAAACATCAATTAAATATTAAGCAGCACAATATTAAACAATGTTAGCATTGGGGAGAAAGGGATTTATACAACCTACCCTGCTTATCTCTTGGAAAGATTGGGTTCACTGATGTTAGAAAAGATGTTCAGCTAGTTCAGGCTGCCAGAAATGGTAGACTGCTAAACTTAGGTGGAATCAATCCCACAGCTGCTTTCCTCCCTCCACACAGACAAACATGGAACGTCAGTTTGGTCCTCTCTTGTTCAGGCAATACAGCGAATAAGATTTGACAAAATGGAGGGACAGCATTTTGTTGAGCTACTTAAATTGAAGTTATTCTTGTCAGCTTTCCAAGTGTCTGTTGGGAATCATGAAGTGCAAAATGTCCTGCTGGGAGTCTGAAGGCTTGTGGAAACATTTTGCTATGGATAAAGTCATTTGATTTTTCTTGTCTGAATTCTTGCCTTTTTTAGCACCAGAATAATTTTGAAGTGAACATGGTATGTATTAAAGTGGTGATCCTTGGGCCTGAATTTCTACATTGTATTGGAGGAAGGAGCTGATTCAATCAACCTCTGGGCCCATGAGTGCCATTTTTTAGACAACCATGTGGACTTTTAGTAGTATCAACTCATAATAAGGTAGTTATATGAAGCCCAATACCAAATATAATTTCAAACAATGAAATATTATTTGGTTTTACATCCAAAGCCAACAGAGGCAGAAATTTGCCCATATCATCACCATCCAGCCATGCACAGACTGGCAACTGCAGTTTTGAAAGGACTCTGAGAGCCATGGTAACTGGCCCCCCCAAAATACATTTTTAGAGACTTTTGCCCTAAGCCAGTTGCAGTGTATTAAAACTGTAACCAATTGTATACAGATCAAAGTGCAAACTAACAAATCTCTCTTCTTTTTCAGTAGGTGAAGTTTTACTGCTGGGACAGAGGAAGCGGAAACAAGCGTGGGGGGGGGTAGTTCCTGCATCCTGTTGTCTCAAAATCTACAGTTATTGACCAGCAAACAAGAGAGATTTTTAGATAGGCAAAAAAGCCACTTAATGTCTAGGCAGGATATCGATTCTGAAAGGCCATTCTTTACTGCTTTCCTTATTGTACAACAATCATCGTGCCCTGCCATGGGAACCCCCAAGAGGTCTGATCTGGTGTTAAAAGTTATCTTATCAGCAAGGCACATGTAAAATGTCCCTCTTAGATATGGAAACAAAACAAAAGCTAAATGAGATGATGTGAGTTCTGGGTATGGAGCTCTGAAGCATTTTTTTAAATACCCACTGTATAAGACATTGATTTGGACAGGGACTGCTGCACTGGAAAGGAGGGGGGGCTTAAACTTGAATAGTACAATATTTATTAGAACATTTTTATCCCGCCTTTATCACTGCAGATAACAACTCAAGACAGCTTACAAAGCCAGTCAAATCTATTAAAGCACTATTTTTAAAAGTTACAATTGAAAACATCCTCAGCCAGCCTCCATCTCCTCCAAAAACACAATTCTAGATTAATATCCATCTGAAAAGGACAGCCTCACACAGCCTGAAAAACTGGGCCAGGGTAAGCACCCTCCTGACTTCTTGTGGCAAACTACTCCAGAGAGCTGAATCTGCTGCTTTAAATGGTAGTCAGGGAAAAAACAAGAGAAAATTTCAGTAGGAGGGGGCTCTGAGATTATTTGAAGTGATATATATTTACCCCAACAGTGCCAATGGCCCTGGGATTATTTCAGGTCATGAAAAGGAGGGAAGCAGCTGAGATCTCCTGTGACACTGACACAAATTAGGTGCTAATAGCTCAGCATGACCCCCCTAATTTATTTATTTACTTACATTATTTATAGTCTGCCTTTCTCACTGAAACTCAACTTGGATTACACAAGTAAATCAATGCAATCAATAGGAGGAGACATCTAATAAGCAATGTAATAAGACTGGAATTGCAGAAATTTGAAACAAAGCAGAAATTTTGAATGAAGCAAAGCATTAAACATGACATGTTAACAAGCAGTAAATGATGTTATATAAGCAGGAATATAATGCACCGAGAAATAATACTGCATATGTTTATTTATTTATTTATTTATTTAATCACAGGGCAACTTACAATAGGGCACCATGTGCCAACAGATAAAAACAGCATAAAAACAGGATAAAACAATCAGCATTAAAGTGTTCAGTCATTACAATCCAGATCTAACAAGATGGAATCACATTTACAAGGTGGACTCCCCAAACTCTTATATAGCAATAAGGGGGTTGAACCCATGGTTGTTACTCGGGCCCATCCAGCAGTACCGGCCACAGTACTGTCATAGTTGTTCTTCATGGGGCCACCCCACCGAACTACCACTAATGAACATGGTAGTAGTAGTGGCAGTGATAGAGGTAGTGGCGGCTCCTACTCAAAAGCCTGGCGGAAGAGCTCCATCTTAGAGGCCCTGCAGAACTGTAAAAGGTCCCACAGGACTCTGATCTCCTCTGGGAGCTCATTCCACCAGGTAGGAGCCACCACTGAAAACAACCTGGCCCTCATTGCAGCAAGCCTGGCCTCCCTGGGGCTTGGAGTCACCAGGCGATGTTGTGATCTTGACCGAGGTGCTCTCAGGGGCATATGTGGGGAAAGGCGGTCCCTCAGGTATGTTGGACCCTGGCCATATAAAACTTTAAAGGTAAGCACTATCACTTTGAAGTGAATCCAGTATGCTATTGGTAGCCAGTGCAGTGCTTTCAACACAGGCCGGATGTGCTCCCACCTAGGGGTGCCCACCAACAGTCTGGCCGCAGCATTCTGCACTAGCTGCAGCCACCGAATTTGCAACAAAGGCAGCCCCATGTAGAGAGCGTTACAGTAGTCTAACCTCGAGGTGACCATTGCATGGATCACTGTGGCCAGGTCATCGCAGTTGAGGAAAGGAACCATACAGGGCTCTTTTTGTAGCAGGAACTCCTTTGCATATTAGGTGACACACCCCTAATGTAGCCAGTCCTCCAAGAGCTTACAGTAGCCCCTGTAAGAAGAACTCTGTAAACTCTTGGAGAATTGGCTACATTCAGGGTGTGTCACCTAATATGCAAAGGAGTTCCTGCTACAAAAAGAACCCAGGTCACAGATAGAACATACCATACACAGCAGTAAAGTCCAAGGATCTGTTCCCATCCTTGAAATAGCTCCTGAACCATTCTGTTATAAAATAGCCTCATTGCTTTTATAAAAATGCTCTCCTGAACAATTCTGTTATACGTAGTTGCAGAATGCCAGAAGTGTGGCAGGGCATTCCACAGGATGAGGGCTACTGCAGAGAATGCATGTGTATGGGCAGTTGTTGATCTTGTCCATTTGCAGGGTGATACCAACAGAAATTCCTTTTCAGATGAGTGAAGCTGTCATGGTGGAGCATAGGAGAAGAGACACTCCTTTATATGCGATGGCCAGTAACTTGAATTGCACCCGGTAGCTGATGGGCAGCCAACAGAGTAAGTGCAGAATGGGTGGAATGTGCATGTTCTGTCTAACTCCTGATAACTGAGCTGTGGCACCAACTGCACTTTCTGAGTTAACCTCAAGGGGAGAGCTATGTAAAGTGCATTACAGTAGTCTAGGTTCATTGTTATCCAAGTGGCCACATTGGCCTTGTCCAGTTAGGGGGCCATCTTCCAGTATAACAAAGTTGCAAGAAAGTGTGTGTGTGTGTGTGTGGCTGCATTGGCTTGCTCCTCTAGCAGTAATGTTGGGACTAGTATAACCCCTAGGTTCTTTACCAAGTCGGCAATTAGCTGGCAACCCCATTAAAAGTGGGAAGCACTTCGAGACCCCAGGCTTCCTAGTCAGCATTATATCTGTCTTGTCAAAGCTCATCTTCAGTGTGTTCACTTTCAGCCATTGAACTATAACAGCCAGATTGCAATATAGAGAGATATAAAACAGGGTGTCATCAGCTTATTGATGGCATCCAATTCCAAAAGTATGAATTATTTCTCCAGAGGGCTTTACATAGAGATTTAATAGCATAGAGGATAACTGTACCCTGTGGAACCCTACAGGACAAATCCTACAGTGATAACTGGCCTCCAACAGCAACTCTCTGAGTTTTGTCCATAAGGAAAGATTTAAACGAATCTGAAGCACATCCCCTGATACCTATTTCTGTTTCTAAACATTTCAACAAGATGGCATGGTCTACTGTATTGAAGTGTCAGGTAAATTCATTAGGGGTCCATTTAAATCACTGCTTTCTGCTCCCCACGAAAAGCCACAGGAAGCAGAAAGAAGAGTGTTAAATAGCTCTGAGTCATTTTACCCCCTGCTTTCTGCTCACCGCCACTCAGCCTTTTAAGTCTAAATCGCTCCCTGCATCCTGCTCCCTGAAGATTTTCACACCACTCAGCTACTTTTTGTGAAGAGCCATGAACTGCATCAAAATTTGTGAAAGTTTGTGGTGGCTCTTCAGTTTGCAAACATTGCTTCGTGAACCTGAGGAGCTGCCACAAACTTTCACAAATTTGATGCAGTTCATGGCCTTGCTTCACAAACCATGAACCGGCCAAAACTGGTGATGAACTTTAGTTTGTCAGCCATTTTGTGCCCATCCCTGGTCTACATTCAGATGGAGATCATGAACTAATGCCACCAGCACGGTCTCTGTCCCACAGCCTGGCCTGTTGCTAAGTCACTCAGTTCTCACTTATACCCAGAAATTAAACTTTGTTGGCCTTAAAGGTGCTACTGGACTCAAATTCAGTTCTCACGTCTGTTAATTCTTTTATTATCTGTATGCCAATTCACATCTTACCAATCTTAGTTATATTTATTGCTCAGTTACATATGCATTTTGACTCTAACCCTTCCTGGCAACTAACCCCCCCCACCACCTATATATGTTTGAGGAAATCTGTTTCAATGTATCTGAAGGAGTGTGCATGTACATGTGCTAAGTCTCTCAGTTCTCACTTATACCCAGAATTTATTTATTTATTTGGTTCAGTTTCTATCCCGCCCTTCCCACAAGCAGGCTCTGGGTGGATTACAAGCATTAATTATAGGACAATAAAATCAGATGTTAAAAACTATAAAACCTCATCCTTAAATGATGGTGTTCTTGGAGGTGCCACTGGACTCAAACTTTGTTCTCACATCTGTTTGTTAACTCTTGTGTTTGTATGCTAATTTACTGCCATTCACAGATCTTAGAAACCACCTTAACATAAGAACATAAGAGAAGCCAATGTTGGATCAGGCCAATGGTTCATCCAGTCCAACACTCTGTCACACAGTGGCCAAAAATACCAGGTGCCATCAGGAGGTCCAGCAGTGGGGCCAGGACACTAGAAGCCCTCTCACTGTTGCCCCCCCCCAGGCACCTAGAATACAGAGCATCACTTGCCCCAGAGTTCCTATCTATTCCTTGTGGCTAATAGCCACTGATGGACCTCTGTTCCATATGTTTATCTAATTCCTTCTTGAAGCCATCCATGCTTGTAGCCGCCACCACCTTCTGTGGCGGTAAATTCCATGTGTTAATAACTCTTTGGGTGAAGAAGTACTTCCTTTTATCTATTCTAAACTGACTGCTCAGCAATTTCATTGAGTGCCCAGGAGTTCTTGTATTGTGAGAAAGGGAGAAAAGTACTTCTTTCTCTACCTGCTGTATCCCATGCATAATCTTGTAAACCTCAGTCATACGCCAACCATCAGCTATCATTTCTCCAAGCCAAAGAGCCCCAAGCACTTTAAACTTTTCTTCATAGTGAAAATGTTCCAACCCCTTTTATCATTCTAGTTGCTCTTTTCTGCACTTTTTCCAATGCTATAATATACTTTTTGAGGTGTGGTGACCAGAACTGTACACAGAATTCCAAATGAGGTCGCACCAATGATTTATACAGGGACATGATGATACTGGCTGATTTGTTTTCAATTCCCTTCCTAATATTCCCCAGCATAGCATTGGCTTTTTTTATTGCAGTCACACACTGTCTCGACATTTTCAGTGAGTTATCTACCATGACTCCATGATCTCTCTCTTGGTCAGTCTCTGCCAGTTCAGACCCCATCAACGAGTATTTATAGTTAGGATTTTTGGCTCCAATGTGCATCACTTTGCACTTGGCCACATTGAACCCCATTTGCCATGTTGATGTCCACTCGCCCATCCTCGATAGATCTAGTTGCACATTGGCCACCAGCATCAGGCCTGGCCTGATTGCATAGCAACTGCCAGGCTAGGTCCAGTTGCAGAAATCAAGGTTTGGAAGGCTCAGTAGCCTCCAAAATGGTCACTGAGAGTGCAGTTGGCATTCTTTTCTTAAACTTGCCAGCATTATTTCCATTATTATTTAATCCCCCATGTATTTTTTTTAGATTTCAGATTTTTTCTACATCTCCCCACTCCCACTTTCCTGCTTCTTGTAACTTTGAATTGCAGCTTTGAGTAACATCCATATATATATCTTCTGTGGATGTACAAACACTCCATGCATCTGATGGTGAGCTCTGATTCACAAAACTCACAATGCTGGAATAGTCTTTAAGGAACCACTAGGCTTCTGTTTTAATTTTTTTTTAAACATAGGCACTGATACACAGACCTCCCAGTGTCCTGCCTTGTTTGCCTAAAAGTAGGCAAAGCAAATTTATAGGAGATAATCTTCATGCCCTGTAGATCTCTTAGGGATTTGTTTGTTCTAACAGATTCCTAACCCCATTTTGCAAGCTTATTTCATCAGCTGTTCAAATATGATATGAAATCTAATCATTTATATATGCATTAAGAACTGGTTTAATTTTTAGGAAAAGCACAATTGTATTAGTGTTTCCCAGTTTCCAGAACAATGGGGGGAACCTTTAATGGCCAATCATGCTCTGGCCCCCATCTCTTCCAGAACATGACTAGTCCAGACTGTGGGATTTATCTATCTATTTATTTTTCCAATTTATACCCCACCCTCCTCGCCTAAGCAGGCTCAGGGCGGTTCACAAAAGATAAATACATAATTAATCATAAAACATCCTAAAACAATCAATTTACCATGAAAAATCTAAAACCAGTTAATTAAAACAATGTAATATTAAAATGCTAGCAGTACTGTTTCGGTGTCATAAAGATGGCGTTACCACGTGAGTGCATTCCATAATTTATCTAATTGCTCAGCTCGCTCGTCTTCTCAAATATAATAGGCGAGCACAGGCTGTTGAGAGCAAACCAGGAACCAGGCTCTCTATATTTCAGTTGCTATTGATAATGGTGGCGGCTCCTAGTTGAAAGCCTGGTGGAAGAGCTCCGTCTTGCAGGCCCTGCAAAACTGTAAAAGGTCCCACAGGGCCCTGATCTCTTCTGGGAGCTTGTTCCACCAGTATGGAGCCACCACCAAGAAGGCCCTGGCCCTGGTTACAGCCAGCCTGGTGTCCCTGGGGCCTGGGAGGGCCAATTGGTTTTGTGACCCTGTCCATAGTGCTCTCTGGGGTATATATGGGGATAGGCAGTCCCTCAGGTATGTCGGACCCTGGCCATAAAGGGCTTAAAAGGTAAGAACCAGCACCTTGAAGCGTATGCTATCGGCAGCTGGTTCAATGCCTTCAGGACAGGCTGGATGTGCTCCCTCATATGGAGGCCCATCAAAAGCCTGGCCACAGCATTTTACACTAGCTGCAGCTTCTGAATTTGCAACAAGGGCAGCCCCATGTAGAGAGCATTACAGTAGTCTAATCTTGTGGTGACCATCACATGGATTACCGTTGCTAATTCGCTGTGTTCGAGGAAGGGAACCAATTGCCTGATCAGCCAAAGATGGTAAAAGGTCAACCTGGCAGTGGCTGCTACCTGGGCCTCCATTGTTAAGGAGGCATCCAGGAGCACCCCCAAACTCCTAACCTCCAGCGCTGACACCAATGGTGCCCCATCGAAGGCCGGGATTGGGATCCCTACCCCCAGACCGCCCCGACTCAAGCACAGGACCTCCGTCTTTGTCAGATTCAATTTCAGTTGGCTCAGTCTAAGCCAACCAGCCATGGCTTATAATGCCTGGTCTAGGTCTTCCAGACTGGATCCAGACTGACCACCCAACATCAGATAGAGCTGGGTGTCATCTGCATACTGGTGACATCCCAGCCCATAACTGCAGGCAATCTGGGCAAGGGGGCGCATGTGGATGTTAAATAACATTGGGGAAAGCACCATCCCTTGAGGCACTCCACACTCTAGTGGGTACCTCCGGGAGAGCTGTTCCCCTAGTGCCACCCTTTGTCCACGTCCATGGAGAAAGGAGGCAAGCCATTGCAAGGCAAGCCCCTGAACTCCTGCATTAGCGAGGCAGTGGATCAGTAACTTCCTATTCCAAAAATGGGGGGGGGGGATAAGGTAGCATCTCTTGAGTTAGCTTCCAGTGGCTGAGATAGTTTTCACTATCTGGCTGTATTTTTAGATATAATACAACAATATAACAAGTTTTAGATACAATATAACAAGTTCCAGCTCCCTCCAGCTCCATGAGCAAGAAAAATGAGAGCCCCAAATTCTAGAAGGAAGAACATACTTTCCAAAGAAATTTTCGTTAATGGAGCAAAAATTTAAAGGTTCACAAAGCCCTGGAAGAAGGTAACATATTTGCAACTTTTGAATATATTTGCTCAAGAGGAGAACCACAAGATCTACAGGAGAGAACAGGGCATCATATTGCAATTAAGTACAAACTGTTTTAATCACTAAACGAACTGACATGCTTATCTCTCATCCTTTGATTATCCAAGGACAATAGCGGTAGCCATAACAAATGCAGCTCTGTCCAGTATCATCAACATTTCAGTTAAATTGCAAAAAAAAGCCATTTTGGTGCTTTTCTGTCAATAAATTAAGGTTATGTTATGATGAGTTTGTACATTGCATTTAGAGAATCCTTATGTTTTGTTTTTGAAACCACTATAGTGGTGTTGCTATAATGCAGTATTCCCAAACAGTGTCTTCACCCCCCTAATAAAAAGAGGGAGTTCTGATATGAAGAACCATTCAGCAGCCCACCAACTTTCCCTCTGGAAGTAATTTTAAATAACATGTGGGAGACCCATGAGGACTTATGAGGAGGCATTTAATTTTTCCTGTGCATCCCCTCCCCACACTATTTGTCCTTTTCTTCATCCTGACACTGACTAATAGTCTCTCCCTTCCCCTACTTCCTTCTTTTCCTCCCAGCACCAACCAATTTACTTTTATCTCCCCCCCTCAATATTCAAGTTTCTACACAAAATCTGAAAGTTTCCCAAACCCAGATTGCTCTGTAAATATGCAAAATCTAGATAGTATGTGACCAGAGAATTAAATGTACAGAACAATGCCACTTCCAAAATGCAAGAAAACACAAGACACAATCCAGACTGATTAAAAGTTTTTAATCCAATTGATTTCAGCTAAGAGATGGGAGCACAGATTTCAGACATTTAAATCAATGCGATTTAAAAGTTAGTGCTGGATTGTGCCCATTATGTTCCTGGTCTAACATTATATGACATGGCAACATTGCTGAAATTAAGCAGTTTTATATGTGCTCAGGAGACCTGGATACTGTGAATTCCAAGATGGTAGAAAGGTATCCTTAGATGCTTTCTCTGAAAGTCCCCAGTCTGTAGACATTTATTCTCATATTAAAGCTCAAACCACACATGTTGCTACCAAGTAGATAATAACAACAAAGCTGAATCACAAGGGTTAATCATAGAACCATTGCTAAAACTTCTTTTCATGCTATGGACTGATTGTTCTTACGTCTAAGAAAGAACATTTCAGGATTACTTTTTCCTCACATTTACTATCTTCCTTCTAGTTCTGGGAGGGATGGAAGAGAAACGTCCCCTTCATTATCAGCCTCCAGAAATGACTTGTAATTTTATTTTCACAGCTCTGTCTCCAAAATTCTGCCAGTCTCTTAAGCCATTTCAAATTATGCTTTTACTGGCCATTCTGCAGTCACATCCCATGGTATCCTTACTTGATTAAAAAACAACAACTTCCCCAATACTGAAGAGCTTTGTATGAAGCCAGTCTTGGGTTCACTTTGATCTTGGATTCTTTTTCCTTTATAGGGACACAGAATGGTTTTCTGAAAGGCTCTGCATAACTCACATGAATATCACATGCAAGACTTATGCTCCACTTTTTCCCACAGGCAGACTACGAATCATGTCCCAAGAAAGGCTCAAGGATTTCCCTCCACCACCATCCTAGACTGTGAAGGTCACCCTTATCCATCCTACCATTCTGTAAACACTTCCTTCATTTTGTTTTATATTTTAAAATGAAAAATCCTGCTTTCCCACAATGTCATCTATTGATGAAACTGATTCTAAACATCAGAGTTGTTTTGAGAGACTGATAAAATGAAAGAACAATTTAGCCTGATACCTATAGTCCCATTTTATTATTAAGGACACAACATACTGATCTACTTTTGAGTTAGATTGAGCCCAGAAAAGGACACACACTGTTATTAACTGCACTTGAGTATTTTGCAATAACAACAAATCTTCACCCATTATACAAGAACATATAAAGGGACCATCTGAATAACAAATACATGTTCAGCCGAAAAATCACCTAAAGCTTTTCCTCGTACAATAACAGGGGCATGGATCAAATTCCCTAGTCACATTTTAGAAGACATATTTTCCCTGTGTTCAGCAGGCATTTAAGTAGAGAGAGATTATTTTAAGCATGTGAGGTAAAATATCAATATGATGCAAACTGCAGGGCTGCAATGGGAGGAAGGGGGATGACAAACACCACATTCCTCATATAGGAACAGTAATTATCCACATTATTCAATCACACAATACATTGGATTTCTTGTCTAATTTTGTTCACTCTCTCCAGCAGTCTTTTAGTTATAAACCCTACCAACACATTTCAATGATTTAATTCCCATAATTTCTCCATCTAGTTCTCTTAACTGTATCAGGAAGCTTGAGAGCCCCATAGTAAATCAAAAAGCAGATTAAAAGAAAGGTTACACAGAGGTGCAAAATAGGCTAACCAGCCATGTTACTGTCTAGAGATTAGGCTATGAGCAGCAGGCTCTTGAGTCATCCTTGTAATATGTGGTATTTCTTTGGGAACTTCTAAAATGCAAATACTGCATTTTTATTCTGAAAAGATATCAAAATTTACACAATTGGAAGTTAATGGGTTAGATCCTAACTATTCCATGGTGTTGGCAGCCTTCAGCTGGGGTCAACAACTGATCCGAGCTTTGACTCTCAAAAACTTATACTCTGAAAATCTTGTTGGTCTCTAAGGTGGTACTGGACTTGAATCTAACTGATCTCCAAACTTCCCTTGAAGAAAATGGCAGCTTTATGGCATTATACCCCACTGAGATCCCTCCCCTCCCTAAACCCTGCCCTCTCCTAGGCTCCACCTCACAAACCTCCAGGAATTTTCCAACCTGATGCTGGCAACCCTACCACACACCAACAAGGGGGATAATTTTCACTGATTTCCTCTTCCCACTACAGACCCTCAGGCTATTAGCTGGGTCCACAGTCTCCAGGGGGCAGAATCTAGGGGGTACAGCAGGCTGCAGTAGGACAGGTGAAGTTAGAAAGTTCCCATATGTACATATTGTTGTGCTTGTTTAGTATAAGTTTGTAACATTTATTCATGGAATGTAGCTACTGGATCACATGGCAGCTTGCTAATTGTGGTTTATTCACTATAGCATGTCAAAATTAAAAAGAGATGCTTTTAATAATATATGTTATTTAGTTATTATTTGGGTCAGTTCTTTGCCACCTCTCCAGAAGACTGCCCAAAATTCAGCTGAGAAATGTGAAATTCAAGGTAGCAACATACCTGGAGATTTCTTAGGATTACAACCAGTGTTCCCTCTAAGCTGAGTTAGTGTGAGCTAGCTCACAGTTTTTTTAGCTTCTGCCTCATACATTTTTGTCTTAGTTCAGGAAGGATGGCTCCAAAGCAAACTAATTTATGCAGTAGCCAAATTGCTCACTCACAACTTTTAATGCCAGTAGTTCACAAAGTAGAATTTTTGCTCACAGCTTAGGGGGAATATTGTTTACAACTGATCTCCAGACAACAGAGATCTATCCACCTGGGGGAAATGACTACCTTAAAGTGTGGACTGTATGGCATTATATTCAGCTGAGGCTCCTTTCCTCCCCAAACCCTCCCCCCACCCCAATTCCACACCCAAATCTCCAAGAATTTCCCAATCTAGAGATGGCAACTCTACCAATGAGTTATCTTTTGAATGAATGCAGCAGAACCAGAAAGTACTTGACAGCAGCAAACATTTCCATTCACTGTCTCTCATACACTTAAACTGATTATTATTAAGCTTCTGAAGGCTACAAATGGTCTTGAAACTCCTAGTTTTTGTGTGTGAGAGACCATGTGCATGTTTTTGTGTCAGTGAGTAGGAGGGAGGAGGGAGGAGGGAGGGAGAGGCAGGCAGTCTTGTGAGAAAGACTCCAGCATAGGATTCTCCAGATGCCAGCTTTGGAAGCTTTAGTATACTAAGCTGTTGACAGTTTCTCAGCACACAGCTTTCACTGAACCAGAAATTTCCATTACTTTCATGATGGATGCCGTGCTGACTAGTAACCATTTGTTGAAGGCATCAACACTTTGGCACAGTCTGCTTGATACCACAAGTGATGTACAACATACTCAGAAGCAGAAATCAGTTCACACAGGTCCGTAAATTAGCTGATGTAAATTAGCTATTGCCATCTCCAAACTGGCATTTATGGTTTCACTAATGCTTTAGTTGTGCAACTAAAAATCAGTAACAACAAAAAGAACAAGCATCAACATCTACAAAAGGCATTTGAATCAATTATAATCAGGCAAATTAATTTTTAAAACATCTTACAGACATAACCATATTTCAACGTGCTGGTACAATATCCCATTGAATACTGCCTGTGCAACACATAATCACAAGAGTACAAAACATAACTAGCACCAAACGCTCTTGTCCCCCGTCCCCTGGCATATTCTAGACCACTCATATAACAGGATTGCTCATTTGGCTCTCAATGTTATCAAGTTTCTCAACCTGTTCCAAACAAAGTTCAGAAACACCTATGAGACCTGCATGAAAGTAATTACTTAATGTTGTAGATTTTCCAGGCCATACAGACCACAGACATACAGCCCGGAAAATCAGCAACAACTAATGAACACCAGCCGTGAAAACCTTCGACAACAAATTAATTAATGCTCTAAATTTCTTTGACATAAAAAGCTCTTTAGGACTTGCATCTTTTCCTGAAAGCTCAAGAAGCCTATTGGATTAGTTTCTTAACTCTATTGGCATATAAATTGGATCTGAAACTCTTTTGACATACAATTTGATCTCTAGGGCTTTTATTTTTGTCTATGTATCTTGATTGTAATCTAAAAGCAACTGAAATGATTTTATTTATTCATTTATCTATGAATTTTGGACAGAGAATAAGTTTTCATAAAGAAATGTAGAGTTCTGATTGTTTGAGAAAATTCTGGCATGGAATGTAAATAACTCTGAATGTGTCCCATACATCACATGATCAGACTTCATTGACATGGAGTCTTGTCTCATTTAATTCCAAAGCACATCAAGGTTATGACTTCTCAAAGCTCCACCTGCTGGAGTCATAATGTCAGTATGAGCATGGCCCAATCCAGTCCAAAGATCCTTAGATCCTTAGATTTTGCGTATAAGTCCACCAAACAGAGAATGGCCATTATCAATTTTGACAATAAAAACTACTACTAAGACTGAGGAGTTGAAGAACCTCGTCATGCTCCACCATGGCAAATAATATCAAAGTATAGTGGCTTTGCACCTTCATAAAAACAAAACACCCACAAATAGGGTTGCCAGCTATGAGTTGGGAGATTTCTGGATATTTGGCAGCGGAGCCTGGGAGGTTGGGGTTCAGGGAGGGGAGGGACCTCAGTTCTACTCCTCAAAATAGTCCTTTCCTGCAAGGGAACTGATCTCTGTCATCTGGAGATCAGCTGTAATGCTGGGAGACCTCCAGGCCTCACCCGGTAACCCTACCCACAAAAGATCACTAAAGTATCATTACCTGGAAGAAAAGTCTCTGTATCACAATTAACATCATAAACATACATATGAAAGGCTTATGGATTAATAGGTAAAAATCTTAAATGGAAGATCTCCTTAGAAGAATAGATCAAGGCTTCTGTCCATTAGGCTGGACCCAGGCAAAATGGCCACTGCAACAACATGTGGGGATTTGACAAACTGGACAAAATGTGCAGTTTGAAGAAAAAACTAAAATGGTCAAAAATAAGGGAGGGTAAACCCCCACAGAAAATGCAGTTGCAGTATCTGCACTACTGCTTTGAAAAGAAATCTGGCTAGAGTTTGGTTGTCATTGTCAAGTGCCATAACAACTACAAGGAACCTGTCTAGAGATTAGGCATGGGACTTCAGAGGCAGCAGTGGCCACAACAAGGAGAAGGAGGACATGGTGACAGCGAGCAGGATTAGGGAGGCAACAGCAGTCAGGGAGTTGAGGACAACTGGAGAAGTGGACAGAAGCAAGAAAAGAAGGAAAGTAAAGGCAACCTGGAGAAGGGGGAAAGTAGGGGTGAAATGGGATTTCCCCTTCTCTGTGAAACTTGTGTAATATATTTCTCATGAAATATGGGCTGAAAGTATGAATGAATGCCTAAATGTGATTCTGAAGTTAAAAAATGCTAATTAGAGTCAATGAGACCTACAATTCAGCCTTCTCTGGATAAAGATAGTAGCCTGTGTCCAGCCACATAGTTCTAAAGACTTAAGGGTACTTCCAGGTCTGTTCCAAGGGCTTTCTGCACCTAGACAGGCCAGCCCAGGTACACCCCAAGCCACTGGCTAGCCAAGCGGGGTCCACTTACCTGCTAAGGCAGCAGGAGAAAGTGGGGGAGGGGAATTGTGCCCAAACCAGGAAATGATGCTACTTTCAGTCAATGCTTTAGGAATCCTCAAAACCTCAGTGGTAAAGGCCTGGGACAAACAGGCACTGAGCTTTCCAGCTGGCCAGAACAGCAGCACTGGGAAGAGGAGTGCCCCTGGCCCTCTGGCACCCTAGGCAATGGTCTAGGGCTGCCTAGTGAGTGGGCTGCCCCAGGGCACTTCACTTTCTTCACTTGCCCCCTCTAAGGTTGCCAGCCCCCTAGTGGCATTTCCCACTTCTGCTTTGAATGTTGGCAGGAGAAAAATGAAATTAAAATGGCCATCAGTGTAACATCGCTTCTAAGGAAACACAGAAGTGCTGTCAGTCCTCTCTAGGAAATGCCAAAAACTCTATGGTTTTACTACAGCATTTCAACCAATTCCTAGAGATGTGTGAGGTTACTTTCAGGGAAACCTGACACCCAATTGACACCCCCCATGTCCCTCCTCCTCCAGCAATCCTAGATGTCTCTCCTGCTGAAGTCCCCCAAATTTTGTTCCTGGGGCCAGCAGATGCTCAGGGGATCTGCAGTGGGAAGGGGAATCAGCAAAACTCCATGCCCCCTCTAAAAATATCCTAAGAACCTTTAGGACTTTAGAATGTAGTTGGGTGGCAGGACAATTGTTTTTCAGATATGAGAATGCTGACTAAAGATACAATGTAATCTTGAGACAAAGACCTATGCATACACATTTGTTGTCACATTATCATGTCCGGTCAAACAGCTTTTGCAGACTTTAGAAATAATTTTTAAAATACCTTCACAATCTACACATCACAGGAAATAGCAGGATGAGGGTACATGCTATAAGCAAAGATGCCATTGTGGAAGAGCATTCAACATTTTGAAAAAAGTTTCTGTCTCTACTTAGTTGCATAGTAGGGAGACACTACAATATTTAACAACTAAAGGATTTAAGTAAAACACAAGGGTCTATATTGTTTTAATGTGAGGTATATATTGAAAAATAAGGATCAGTGCGTTTAACAGAATAATTGTGAACCTTCGTTTTAGCAATAAAAATGATGGCCAAGGAAACAATCCACTAGGATTGTTCGGGTTGCCATTAGAAGCCCTCATGAAACAAATGGGAGCAGCAAAAACACCAGTCTTGCACCAGGCTTCCAACGTGGCCTTTCCAAGGGATTGTTCCTCCAGGAGTTGCAGCAGAGGCTGGCTGTTTCCTCCATTCAGCACAAATGGTGCTTTGCTTCAAATATAAAATATAAATTGAACATGGAATAGCTCAGCTGAGAAAGCATTTGGAGAACAAAGGCAAGCAGTGAAGGCAGCTAGACATCTCATTTTGAGAACAGTCTATCAAAACTATAAACTATAGGAGGGGCTGCCAAGTCTCTTGCCATAACATCTTACTTGCACTTTTAAGCTGCTGCTGCTTCTCTCAGATACCAGTTTATTATCATTTTTTAAAAGTCTAAACAGAACTGAATGCAGGAGGCCAGAGAATTGGCATTTAAATACATAGTCCATCCATCATTTTCATCCAATTGACAACGCCATTTCAGTCCCCAGGGGAGGAAACTAATAAACCTCTAGTTACTTTACTATTGTTTTCCTAAAACAATTTGACTTCCTTTCTGATAGCCTCAAATTCCTTCATTAAAAATAGAGTTGCTGGGAGCCAGATGAAGTGCTCAGCTTGAGCCAAGGCACTGCTTACAAGAAAGCCTTCTTGAGACCACATTTATATCCCAATTCACGACTATATGACTCTCTAAGTGAATCAGAGTCCGGCAGCTGCTGGGTCATGTCACACGGCACTCAGAAGCTGGAAGACCTTGCTTCCTTCAAGTTTTTTGGGAACCTTCAGCCAGCCAGCTGATACCAGACAAGAAGTGCAGTTCCTGCGACCATCTGAGTTTTATTTACCTCAACTAAAGTGTGACTCGCCAGACAAAAAACCGGGCTGGATACAGAGAGGTATGCTCCCAGTAGCCTTGAAATCTAGATAAAAGCTAAATTATTAGTAGTAAGTAACCGTTTTTGTCAATCTCATTTAATATACTTCCTTCTTAATACCACCTAAGCAGAGTTACACCCTTCAAAGTCCATTTAAGTCAATGGGCTTAAAAGGAGGTAATTTGTTTAGGATGGCACTTTTACCATTCTAAATATTGCACAGGGAATTTTTTAAAAAGATGAATGCATATTATGCAGGGGGGAGGGTAGTGTTAGACTAGAATATTCTGTTTCAGATTTAAGTAAATTCCATTGATTGAAGGCATGATTGTATAGCTCTCTTCCCTCTTTTTCAGAACAACAAAAGTCTTAACAGCCAGGCCATAGGCACCTTTACTCAGAAGTAAATCTCACTGGATTCAGTAGGGTTTATAGTCACATAAATATACATAGGATTGCTACCTAAATGTTTGTGAAGAATGTGAACATAAAAGCGTCATGCGGGTGAAGAACATCTATTTGTTATTCTTTGCAATACCTGTTATAAAGTTCACTGCTACATCTTTGCATTGGGAAAATGATTTTCTTCATAGCCTGTAATCCTACCATTTACTTTGTAATATCCTCATTTCTTAATCATGCTGCAAACAAAGTGGTATTTTTTCTACCTATTATACCTATAGGTTACTTGGCTCATGGAAGCTAAGTGAACAGTAGATTGTAAATACTAAAAAAAGAAGAGGATGATGATGATGATGATGATTCTGAAGTTCTGAGATTTAACTTCCAGAAGTAACTCTACAAATCTTTTAGTATCTGAAATAATTTTAGGTTTGTTTTTCTTAAAGATATGCATTTTGAACACAAAGTTCAACATACAAAATGCTCTCTAGCTTTGATATGATGTAAACATACTATAGACTGGACAACATCCTATTTGGACAAGTCCAGCAGAAACAGTTGCACCAGGCACCCTTATGAAAATATGGTTGCAGATTCAGTCTGTAATTGGGCAATGTTATGGTGGATTAATATAACTAGTTTTCCTCCAAAGTGCTAGGGGTTTTTTTTTCCTTTTCAGTAAATCCTAATTCTATGTGGATTGAAGGAAGTAATGAGTATTCTATAAGCTCTCCAAAATAAATTATTGATATGTATAATAACCAGGAAGCAAAAAGGTGAACAGTTTCATAAGAACCAATTTTATGAGATAAAAAACAACACACATACAATTTTGCAGTAGAACAAAAATGTGCGGACCTAATTTACAATTCAGTCTGAACAACCATTTTTTATCATGTTAAGATGATCCCCACAGCTATCCCTGCCCTCCAGACTTAACTAAACTGAGTTCATTTTAACCATGTTACATCTATTTGAAGGACGTTTCACAAGGACAAGAACCTTTTCACAAGGTTCAGATGAATCTCCCTTATAAGAGCAGCTAAAATGAAAAATAGTGATTGAAGTATTCCAATATCACTCAGATTCAGGTGTTGATTTAGCAAGGTATAATTGGAGAAAGGAACAATTAATGCTTACACCTGGTGCCTGTTTTGAATGCAAATACTTAGCTATGGGAACAAAGTCTGAGTCCAATGGCACCTTTAAGACCAACAAAGTTAAAAACTGGGTACACATTTCTTCAAATATGTGGGATATTGTGAAGGGTACTGAAGAGAGCCTCTGAGCATATTCAAAGACCCTCTCTTTGCTACCAAGTATTCAAAGTGTCCCTGTATCTAATATAAGTGAAGTTTGCATGCCAGTGCAATCCTAAAATTGCACTGGGATTAAGTCCCATTGATCTGCATCTTTCAGTGTGTATAAGTGAACTCAGAATTTATCATACTAAACACTGTGATTTAGTTACTAAAGAGTAAAACTGAGTTGTCAATATTCAGATCTCTAGTCCAGCCAGAGAGAAAGTTAATATGGTTTTCTGAAATTTATAGATAATAAGGATTACTCTGATTTTTGCAAAGAATATGAAAGAACCTGAGAGAACAAATACTTCTTCTTAGTTATGTTAACCACCCAAGGATATTAAACAACCACCCTCTTCAACAAATCCCAAGTCAAATCCATAGCCTGATGGATCACGCCCTTTAAGCTTCAGAGTTAAAATGAATCTGCTTCCAAAAAAGCTCTCAAAATTCTCATCCATTAATTTTGATGACAAATACATTTGAATGTGCAAGGAGATCAAATCATTCAAATCATTCAATCCTAAAAGAAATCAACCCTGACTGTTCCCTGGAAGGCCAGATCCTGAAGTTGAAGCTCAAATACTTTGGCCACCAAATGAGAAGGGAGCACTCACTGGAGAAGACCCTGATGCTGGGAAAGATTGAAGGAAAAAGAAGAAGGGGACGGCAAAGGATGAGATGGTTAGACAGTATCCTCGATGCAACGAACCTGAAATTGAGCATACTTCAGAGGACAGCGGAAGACAGGAGGGCCTGGTGTGATCTGGTCCATGGGGTCGCGAAGAGTTGGACTCAACTGTGTGACACAACAACAACAACAACATTTGAATGTGTGGCTGTTTTCCAGATACTTAAGAGCTGAGTTGAAAGTTAATGTGGTGTAGTGATTAGAGTGTCAGACTAGGATGTGGAAGACCCACTGGGTGACCTGCCTATGAAATTGAAGAGTTGCTAGTGTATATAAGCATTGTCAATGTATATAATGTACATAAACTAATAGGCTTGAAAGGAAACATTTTGTTATATTGTGCCAATGAACGATGCTGTATTATTGCTCTGTAGAGCAACTGTTTCAAAGCATAATCCAATAGTGCTCCTCTGGGCCTTTTAACTGGCAACATATGTTTCCATTGCCTCTTTTGATCATGTCAAATGAATCAAATGGTATGTGTTTGTGTGTGTGCGTGAACTGCTGTGCATTCATTATATTTGTTGTTGTTGTTCAGTCGCACAGTCGAGTCCGACTCTTCGCGACCCCATGGACCGAAATATAACTACATTATATTTAGTAAGGCATTAATTAATCTGTTCAAAATGTTAGAGGAGTGACAAAAAGTTCATACTTTGAAGATGTTTAGCAAGGATCATGGGTTGGATTCTAACAATGGCAAGTTGGCGCTCTGCTTTCAGAACAGATTTTCCTTCTTCCTCCTGATTCCTGCACCTTCCCCCACTACCCAGGCCATGCAAAAAACTGCTCCTGAAGACTGGGAGACCTCTAAGGATAGGGTGGGATGCAGCATGGAAAAACTATAATTTAAGTGGGCAACCTGAGGAAATTGTGGACCCTCCACCTTTTTGCAAGTGGAAGTGCTCTCTGGTTGTCAAAGTTCATCTTTGGATTCAAGTGATTAGCTCTGGATTAATTCTGAAAAAATATTTTATTATTGAGAGAGTTCATTGTTGTCTAATTATATATGTATATGTTATATAAGGTCGACAGAAATGCTGATCTGCTCAGGATCCCTCTTCAGAAGAGGTGGAGGGAAAGCTAACTAAAGTTCACCTTTGTAATCTCTGTTTAATTAGTTAACTATACTGCTGAATCATTTAATGATTTCAACTGTGATGTTACTGGCTTGGGTCCAAAATCTGCCAACAGGAGGGCATCTCTACCAGCGGAGCAGTGATTCTTATAGATTCCACCCTTCCTTTGCTGGGCTCTGATGCACGCAGCACTATTCCTGGAGTTCCCTGATCCTTGGGACCTGCATTAGGGAGGGCCGCAGTGGCCCACGGAAAGAAAGAGGAGGTGGGAAAGTTCCATTCTTCTTGCTGAGCTCGGCTCACGCTACTCTGGATCAAAGTCATTGTCCACACATGCCAATGCTTCCTATACCACCTAGTTCTACTTAATTAGATCAGAAGTTATGGGTAGACTTTTCCCAGATGGAGTGTGTGAGGGAGAATGAATTTCTGCAAGAAAGCTGGTATAAGAGAATGAACTGGAAGTCCCCGAATCAACTTTGCCATGAACTTACTATGGTTACCTTAGGCTGCCCACTCAGTCTACCCATTAAACTTGCCTAATTTAGAGAGCTGTTTATACCTCTGAGATATTGGTGGAGGAAGAGCTTTGAACTTTAAGGGATAATAATTAGTTCCAAAAAGCCTATGCAATTGTAATATACATGTAACAAGAGCATATAATATCACTCCACTAGTTTTCCTGTGAGCAAAATGCCCAAATGCACATATATATTGACATCTACATTTATTTTTTTTAAAAATCTTTTGGGGAGTAAATTTACTATTACATATCAGCATATAAAAATGGCCATTTTTGTTAGGAAAAATGGCTTTGGAAGGCAAAGAAGCAATGGTGCTTAGCTGTTAACATACCTGCTGTTTTTTCTGATCCAGCTGGCCTCTCACAGGGTTCCACGTGTTTATCAATGTAAATTTGAATCTGAATCCTATATGGAAAAAAGGAGCTGGAATTGAAGGGGAAAAGCAGCCCCCTCAAAAAACACACTTGCATTTTCCACTTATGATGTACAGCAGGTTTCTAACACAGGATGCTCTCTCACACACACAAACATTGACATATATGTACAGACATTGTAGTTACTGGGTGTCCCCCAGGTTTGCAGAATCTTGGGGTTTTTGTTTTTGGTTCTACACAGGGGAGCATGCATAGCTATTAGAGATACAGGTGAGTTATTAGTTTGTTGGCAGGGGGGAGTTGATTTCCCATAGCAAGGTTCTTGCTGGTCATGTGAAGCCCTGATATTGGTGCTGGCTGCATTCTAAATTCTCAATAGGCTATTTGTGCTGAAAAAAGAGTCCAGAATGGTATACTTCTATTTTTAACCACTGCATACATTTTTGCTTATATACATGTATTTTTCCTCCTCTGAGCAAAGCACTCTCAATGGAATAAGAGAACTCTCCACACTGTTATTTGATTGGTGGAGCTTTTGAGAAATAGCATGGAACAATTCCTCCCCACCCCCAGTCATGACGCATCCCTTTTTCTTCTTGAGTCAGGAATGTTTTCTGAGAGACCTCTGGTAACACAAAGAACATCCCCGTGTCTTGCTTTAAAGAGAGTCTTGTTATCTTGAGAGGGTTAAACGTGCAATACTTCTATTGTGACAACTGAAAAGAGCAGTATTAAAAACAATGGTCACATAGTAGATGCCTGAAGGGACTAACTGGAAAGGTGGATCATAGAGAAAGGCTGAGCATTGGGGGGGGGGCTTTTGACTAGAAAAGGTAAGAGGAACACCAAGTGTGAAGAGACAATGGGACCAAACATAGGTGGGGAGAAGACAGTGTGTGGGAGAGTGACAGAAACAGTAGTCGGAGGAAATAACTAGAAAGTTGTGGGGAAAGAGAAGGAAGATTATTGGAGGTACAAAGTGCTAACAAAGCATTAAGGCTGTGTTGAATAACAGAAGAAACAGTCACTTCAAGAACCAGGAGAAGCTGAGTGAGTAAAATTATCATTTAGAAATCCTAATTGCAAACTGACATTGAAGGGATAATGTGAAAGTGTAACAAGGTTTAATCCTCTAGCCTAGAACCTTGAATGCAATGCAGTGTATTCCTTGGGAGGCCTAAGAGATTAAGAGCTGAGAAATGGCTTAATTTAATTTAAAGCATGCACTATTAAACATCAGCTATAATCTGGAAGTGTCATGCGAGCATCTGCCAGTGATCTCAGTTTTGTGAAGCCAAAGGAGTCTTGTGACAGAAAGAAAACCTCCCAAAGCAATTTTAGGAGCAAATTTAGGAAGATGGGATACTGGAAAATTTAAGAAAAATTATACTCTTCTAAATCTGTTGGTCAATGGGCTTAGAAAGGCCCAGTGCTGCTTAAATGGCATTGTTAGAACACTGCAACTTGTTTTTTCTCAGTAGCCTCCTTATAAGTGTAAGTGTGTGTGTTATTCCTTGACAGAGGAATAATAGGAGCAGGGAGTTCACACTGCATCATATCCTTATAAATTTATACATATCAGTTTATGATTTTATAAGCAATAATCCTGTGTTTAGAATCCTTAATTCTGTATTTGCTTTCTTATAGGATCAGACCAACCACTGAGATCTGATAACCATGATCACTTATAATCACTGGATATCCTTGGCTATTATTAATGGATTCTTGATGCCGCAGGATTTTTATTGTGTTTTAGAGCTTTATTTTATTGTTTTGTATGTGCATGCTTGTAAGGAGGTCTCCTTCCCCTTGCTTTTTGCCTAGTGTTTGCAACTAAATAGACTGATCACAAGGGGGATATTCTGGTGCTGGTAATAAAGTGTGTTGATCACATTCTAAGCATGTTGTAGAAACTAACAGCTTGATCTAAGGTGTATTGAATTAAAACTCCAGCTATTTCCAAGTAAGCATGGAACAGGTGGAAGCAGGTGGAACAGGTGGAGGCAAGTCCATGGTCAAATTAAGTTCATTCCTGACTTCACTAGGGCAAGACCAGTTGAAACACCTTTTGTGAATCCCCAAATGTCTTGGTTGGAGCCATTAAATATCTCTGCCAAGAAATTCCCTAAGTATGATATCTACCCAGCTTGAGTACTCTTTGGGAAGAAAGACAAGTTTAAAATACCTTAAATAGAATGCCATTTTGGATCTTTTCATGCAGGTTCCTCATCAAACAATTGTTTTGCTTGATATTCTGCTTATGCATGACATTGGCCATCTGTGGAGGGTGGAGTTTGGGGAAGAGGCAAACTCAGTAGGGAAATGGTACCACACCCTCCAAAGTTGCCAAGTCCTCCAGGGGAACTGATCTCTGTAGTCTGGAGATCAGCTGTAATTTTGGGAGATCTCCAGGCCTAGGGATGTCAGGATGCTGCCCAGCACTCCCACAGCTTTGGCTGCAGAGCAAGAGGCGGATGTGATGGTGCAGTCCATCAACATCATGTCTGGGTGTAAACCCATACATGATATCAGTGTGTCAGCTGATGATCTGGAAATTGGTACTACCATAAAGTTTCCAGAACACTGGTTGATGTGATGACATAATTTCTGCCCCCCGCCATTTGACCTAGGCACCATCTGGGCTCTGGGAGACTGTCTGCCTGACATGAGCAAATGGCATGACTGTCCAGGCCTCACCTGGAGGTTGGTAGCTCACTGGCTAAGCCATTTTACTGAAGAAATACCCATAAAACCCTTTAAGTAAACAGGTACATACAAAGCTTTCTCTCTCTCGTAAGTATCCTTCAGCTCAATAATATTGTAATTCATTTTTGGAGGGGAGTTGATTAGACTAGATTCTTTGCAATTTGGCCTAATCAATTTTGTCCCTTTATCAATGAGTGTGTGACTCAAAGTATTAGGAATATTTGGAAAAACAAATGAATCAGCTTCTTCCTCCCTTCCCTACATATTATCTAATTGTTAATTTTAAAAGTTAACAATGCTGGTTTATGGAAAGTACCTCTCATTGCTTTAAACTTTAAAATCTATGGCAAATATTGTCTTTAACACATCTTCTGATGGGCAACTTAAAGCAATGATCAAGACCTCATCCGTATTTCAATCAAAATAACAGTTCAAGTACAACTATATTTGTTCTATTAAGAAAACACCAGTTCTGACAAGATATCATTTCTGCCATTACTTTCCTGTCTGAATTTTGATATGCTGGGAGAATTCCAAAAGGTTCAGAGTTCAAAATGACAAGATTCTAAATCCCGGGCACTTAGAAACTATTCTCACTGCAACAACAATCTCTTTAGTTTTACCACATAGTATTCTATTTTATGCCCAGACTTTGCCCTTTGGAATGCCACTACTTTACTGGGGGGAAATTGAGACATACCAGAATATAAAATAGTTTCTCCTCCAGTCCCTTTGTCTTTGGCTTGCCCAGGAGGTGGATTTCACACCATTCTGCTCCTCTGTCCTTGTCTGCTCTATCTCATGGCACTGGAAAGAAGGAATGTACAGCTACACAGAGAGAGAATTTCAGGAATTGTGCTGTGTGTGTCTTGGGTGCCATTGCTCTGAGGCTGAAGGCCAAAAAAAGGGACAGAGGATTATATCCAGCAATCTTGGCTCCTTCCTTCCTTCTTTTTTATTAGCAAATCTGACAAGTTCAGTGCAGATCTGAGGAAGAACTAAATATTGGTCCAAAATATATTTTATATTCTTCTCCTTAAAAATTCAGTAGATTCAGGTATTCTCCTTTATTGCTAGAAGACAGGTGAAAAGCAGGTTATCTGTAACATGGTTTCAGTGTGATATAATCATATATGGAGCCCGTGTAGTGTAGTGACTGAAGTGGGTTTGAATCCCCACTCTGCCATGGAAACATGCTGGGTCACCTTAGGCCAGTTACCCACTCTCAGCCTAACCTACCTCCTAGGATTGTTGTAAGGATAAAATGGAGACAAAGATAACAATGTAAATCACATTGGGCTTACCTTGGGAAGAAATGAAATATAAATGAAGTAAATAAATAAGAAGCACCTACTTATCTATTATAATTTAGTATTATTTTAGCCATTACAGCTATTATGAGAACAATGCATTCCCAATTAGTCAAGAAGCACAAATTCAGACCCATGTCCATAGGACATCCTATGAATCCTGGAGGCAATCCATGACATATTTATCCATGATCTTTTGTTGGGTATCAGCCAGTTGCAATGCAAAAATAACAACCTTTTCAACAAAACTTGGGTCATTATTAGGGATGGGCACAAATTGGGAAAATTGAGGTTCCTCCTGGTTCGTGGTTCGTGAGGTCCCATGAACCATGGCAAGATGGCACATGAGGGCAGGATGACATGAAGCGAGGTTTGTGAACTACAAACTGGGCCAAGTTCATGATGAACTTAGGTTTGTAATTCAGTTTGCGCCCATCCCTAGTTATTATTAGCAAATTCATTTTGCAAGTCAGACTAGTGCCTTTTCTGTCATAACAACTTTGGGCTTAATCTGCTTATTTTATATTCTGAAAGCAAAATAAACAGTGATGTCAATCTCCAGCATCACCTGGACCACAAACACCAATGCTGCAGTTCACAATGTTTCTTTAATGGGGGGAGGTAATGAGAGCAGTTTTCTCAGAGGGAATTTACTTCTAGATTCAAAATAATCCTCCAGCCCATGAAGAAAGCTGAAGGGGGGAGAGATCACTATCTAACATTTATATTATGTCTCTTTTTATGCATATTTCCTGATAGGCTACTGGAGGACAAATGCTGTGTATTGTTCTCTTTTTGCTTCTTAAATCCATATCAATATATAAAGAGTCATACCAAATGAAGCAGAGCATTTCTCAGAAGGGAAATGGTTTGGGATAGGAGTGCGTGGGGAATGAAATTGGGGAATGGACAGAGTAGGTACAGAAGAGGCTAGGAGGAACTAGACAGAGGGAGATAGCATCATCCCAATAGCACATATGTAATCCACTATTTTATATACACTGTACAGAAATCTTTATGTGGCATTTCTGAGCACACTGTATCTTGCTCCTCTATTTCATTATGCTTGTTGCCTGCTACTACCACTTCAGTCTCTCAAAATTTTACTGCCTTTTAAATTTTCCTTTTCATTGGCTGCATACTTAACAGAGCTTGAGAAAATGAAGTTACAGTCTCCCCCCAACCACCACCTACACTAAAGCAATGCCAATATTTCCTAATCACTCTAGGTTGCTCCATATTATTTGGCTGTCCTCACTGATGTATCCAACGCCTCCTAATTTAGTACCAGCCGTAAGATTTACAAGGTTAGTTACATGCCAGTTAACTCAGCTTTGAAGTCACTGATAAAGATGCTAAGTAAAACTAGGCCTAACACCAAGCTGTGGTGTTAGCAAGCCTCCTGTACACTCACACCCAAGGTCATTATCTGCCACTTAACATTATCCTCCAGTTACAGTCCTTCAGCTGGTGCTCAGTCCACACAGATGGATTCTTAAGCATGGATGTGAACTTTCAAGTTATAAGTCATATATTAAGGCTGAATCCTTTTCTACATTTTATAATATAAAAGACTGAGTTACTCAGCTTTTTGTGGAGTAATGACGCACATGGCGTAACCATTCATTATATTTAAGTATCCCACTGACTTCAGTCAGAGTGTTGTTGCTGGTTTTAAGAAAATAATTTGCACTGAACACCGGCTTCACTTTTCTGGACTGAAATGGGCTAGTTGTTTTAGTATCAAGTGGATACTTTCAATGCCACCCATGGGGTAGGTTAGGTCTATCTAATAGGGAAAAGACTTCACCACCACCCCCACAGTAGTCCTAATTCAAATCAAGGTCCCATGCACTGGCTGTTTAAAAAAAAAGGGGGGGGGGAGCTTGGAGCTCCATACAGAAACTCCCAGTATCTTGTCAGGTTTGGCTTTCCATTCCATATAGGTCTGAGCTATGAGGGTATGTGTGCTTAAAACAATATATTAATATAGTTACAGTGCATAGATCTCTCTATTCTGTAGGTCTGAGAACTTTTTGTCACTTTTCTTGTGGGAAAATGTTACCCGTAGAGTTCTGCTATTTATGTCAGTACTGCTCCAATTTTAGCTACTACTCCAAGTTTTTTTTAAAAAGTGAAGAAGTCTTGGCTTTCCCAGCACAGGAAAGGGATCTGAGCCTTGTATAAAAAGAGTTCTCTGAAGAGCAGAAGCTTGCATGGGCAGAATGGACTCTGCCCACCTTCTCAAGTGAGCTCTTTAGATTCATTTGCAGCTCTTTGCTTGGCAAAATCCCTGCTTTGTCTGGCTCATAAAGTAATGGAGTACTGTGACTGTATCCTCCCTTCTCATTTAAAGCATGTATCAGCATAAGTAAAAAGAGACTGGCCATGAAAACTAGAAATGCAAAGCTTCTGTCCTGTAAAAGATGGAGCAAATGGTGTTTTATAGCTGGGGAAACTAACCAAAGAGCATTGTGGGATTTCGAGTGCAATATCTAGGTACATCGACTCCTTCTTTCAGTTATATCACTCAAAGCTGCATCCTACAAGTATGTTGCCTTCTGGGGAAGGAAAATAGATTCTTTACACATCAGCAAGGTGAAAGACGCCACTAGGGAGTTGGACTAGGTTTAATGACAAAACACTGGAACACTGAACTCCTTTGGGATTTTGGCCCTTCATTCACTCACACTTACCACAGACCCAAATTAGGCATCCAGAAGGGTTTCAGGACAACTATTGCAGGACAGCACTTATCACGTGTATCTACACTGATGTTTTGAATGAATTGGGGGGGGGACCAGGAATTCAAGCTTTACAGCTTAACTCCATGTTGATTGACTCAGAAGTAAATCTCATTGAATTCAATGAAACTTACTGCCAAGTAAATTTTCTTAGGATTGTGTCTTTAATTGTAGATTAGACAACTAAAGCATTAGCTGACTAATACATGGAGGATAAGGCTACCAGTGGCTACTAGCCATGGTGACTGAGGAGAACCTCCACATTCAGAGACACGAAGCCTCTGAATCCCAGAGCCAGGAGGCAACATCAGTGGAAGGCCGCAGCCTCTATGCCCTGTTGTTGGTTTTCCAGAGGAGCTGGTTGGCCACTGTGTGAGACAGGATGCGGGACTAGATGGACCATTGGTCTGATCTAGCAGGGCTCTTCTTATCTTCTTAATATGTGGGGAGCAATTTTAATAGGTGAGGGTGAAAGTGAAGTTTACACTTTCTGCTTTTCTGAAGGCATTTTGAAATTCCACTGCCATACTGTAATGACAAAATTTTACCCAAAAGGAAGTTTATTTTATTGCTTCTTTGGTAGATTTTGTGGTAGCCTTAGAGATGTTAAAATGCCACCCTATTTGTAAATAAAGTATTAATCAGCTGTATTTGCCTCTCTCTCTATCTATCTATCTATCTTTTTTCAGTGTCCGTTCCTCCTAGCGAGTAAAAATGGGTGACTGGAGCTTCCTAGGAGAATTTCTTGAAGAAGTCCACAAGCATTCCACAGTGGTGGGAAAAGTCTGGCTGACTGTGCTCTTTATCTTTCGGATGCTTGTTCTGGGCACAGCAGCAGAGTCCTCATGGGGAGATGAGCAGTCTGACTTTAGATGTGACACCCGGCAACCAGGCTGTGAGAATGTCTGCTATGACAAAGCTTTCCCCATCTCCCACATCAGATACTGGGTCCTTCAGATTATCTTTGTCTCCACCCCTTCCTTGTTGTACATGGGCCATGCAATGCACACGGTACGCATGGAAGAGAAGAAGAAAATAAAGGAGGTCAAAGAAGGAACAAAGGCAAACAGTGACTCTTTCCACCATAACGAGTACCCCGCAGTAGAGAAATCTGAGCTGACCTGTTGGGAGGAAGGAAGTGGGAGAATAATTCTTCGGGGCACTTTGCTGAACACATACGTCTGCAGTATTTTAATCCGCACTACCATGGAGGTAGCCTTCATTGTTGGACAATACATGCTATATGGAATCTTCCTTGAAACACTGTATGTCTGTCACCGGGAGCCCTGCCCCCATCCAGTAAACTGCTACGTCTCTCGTCCAACAGAGAAGAATATCTTTATCATCTTCATGCTCGCAGTAGCTGCACTGTCCCTTTTCTTAAGCTTGGCCGAACTATATCACTTGGGATGGAAAAAAGCCAAGCAGAAGATCTCTGCTTCTCGCAAAAGCAACCCTAACCCAGCCACTGGTAAACTAGAATTGGGATCTGGAGAGAAGATCACACAAAGTTGCACTCCTCCTCCAGATTTTAATCAGTGCCTGGCTAACTCTGGTGGGAAGTATATCAGCCCATTCAGTAATAAAATGGCCTCTCAACAGAACACAGCCAACTTTGCAACAGAGAGGGTTCACAACCAAGAAGATGAAGTTGGAGGGAGCCAGTTTATCCAGGTTAACTATACACAAAATCCTGAACCTGGCAACAGCTCTGCCCCTTGCCTACTCCCTAATGGCTACTTCCATGACAATCGCAGGACCAGCAGGACCAGCCGGTCCAGTAGTGGTAAAGTGAGATCTGATGACCTATCAGTGTGAACTACCTTGAGCAGGAACAAGAGGAAAGGAAGCCTCTCTGGTACACCAGACACCTGCAGTTTGGCTTTTGATATTCTGCCAGTCTGAGCTCCAATTCAACTCATTTGAAGTAAATGGTTTGACAGTATTCCAAAAACCTCATTTCAAAGTTGATTTCATGCACTGGATAAATTGTTTTCAGAAAGGGGACTGAGACATTTTCCAAGAAATAATTAGAAAGAACTACAGCATTCTCATGAAGGGCTGTATTTACTCAAATCATACTTAACCCTATAAATTTAAACCAGTATAACCATTACGATTCTGTGAAGAACCATGGGAACTGTAGTTTCAAAACAGGGCTGGGAAGTCTTTGTTGAAGGTCACAAGTCCCTCTGCAAAACTACAAGGCTAAGGAGATCTTGATAAAGAACCATGACAGATAACAAGTTTGAATGTGGTTTAGATGTGTGATGCGGACATATCTTCAGAGTGTAATCGCTTATAAAATTAACAGGAAGGTGCGACTAGCACGTATTATAATTTCTGTCCTCTTGGATACGGATGAGTAATTGTGTTTAAAGACATCTTCTTTAAAGACTCAATACCAATAGGCTATGCTTTTGCTACTCCAATTCTGCCTGTGAATAATTTTCAGAGATTTTGAAAACATGCCTAGTGAAAGTTTTTCTCCTCTTGGCAAAGTGAAATATCAGGTTATCTGATATAAATGCCTTTACTTTTTCTCATTTCTCTGCTGGCCCCCACAAACTATACCAGCTTGACATACTTATCCAAAGTAAATGTGCAATGAATTTTACTTGAATTTTTGATATACATGTGCCTGTATGTAACCACTTTAGGCTTTGACTAACCAAAACTGTTTGCCAGCCTCACAGCACAAGACAAACACTGGCTCAGTATGGCAGCAACTACAGTCATTTCAACAGAAATCTTCATTTTATGGAAGCAATATTTCCATGGAAACAAATGCAGTCTCAGGAAAAATATGGAGGAACCCTGAGGTGGGTGGCATATGGATTTGTTTTTGTTGTTTTATTTAATAATCTTTATTCCATTCTTTTTCTGAGTTTTAAAGAACCTTGCAGGGATACACCCAGGTTCAAGCAGTAATGAAAGTAAGATACAGTTTCAGGATTGGAGGACCTTTCCAACCTCAGTTCCAGAAAGTTCTGAAAAATTTCTGTGTGGTAGTTGGGAAACAGGAATCAACCAACCAGGGGAACAATCAGTAGTGCAGACCAGCAGTGCTGGGAAAAGAGGATAGGTCCTAGTAATGGGAACATCTAGTTTGGGTGACTAAAGAAAAAGCCAGGAGAGCCTTGAGGCAACCAAATCACAGCAGTGTTATCAAAGGAGACCTTAGTCTCACCTATGAAATTGATACAGACTTTCCAGTAGAGGCTGAAGTCAAAAAATTGATTTGTCATATGGATTGAATGATGAGTTTCTATGGCTTCCTTAGCCATAGTGGAATGGAAATTTCTGCTTCTGACCTTGAGGTACCTAAATCCATACCCCATGGGGTCCCAGTGCCTCACTAAAGGTGCCAATTTAAATCAGTGGGGAAGCCAAGCCTTTTGCCACACAAGACCTAAAGCATAATTCTCCCTTGCAAATTTACCTCATCTTTCTCCTTAAGAACATTATCTTGTGATATATGTCAAGCATGACTGACATTTAACTCTAAAGAACAAGCACCCTTCAATTTTGTTCATTCTGACTAGATAAGCAGCAGCTGGCCAAAACCATCTTTGCCTTGTAAACTGTTCAGATGCACACAGGCATGGGTTGGGGATCAGTCTGCTTATTACAGAACTGAGATAAGGGAATTTAAATTGTCCTTCTTATTTTAGGAAAGTCTAGTAGTCAGATAGCAAGGTACGTTGTCTCCTTTCATCTCCCATATGTTTTACATAATTTACATATGGTGCTCAAATTATGGAAGAGGAAGGAAATGCAGTACCGTTACTCCTTTAAAGGGCTGTCTTGTGAATAGACATTCCCTCCCGTTTACTTGGCTTCGGAAATTAAGGGCAATGACAGCCCCAATGTGCTTGTGGTAAAGACATGTGATAAGAAATGTATTTAGAGCATCCTTTCATCAAAGTCCCTAATTTTCCCATAATCCAAGCAATGTAGGGAAGGTGGGAGTTTGCATGTTCTCTGCTCAAGAAGTTTCAGATAATCTTTTTTTTAAAAAAAAAGAAGTTTCAGATAATCAACTGTGCTTTGTTTTGTCCTAATAAAGTCTGGACTAGAATTCTGTTCCTTTGCTTCTCTTCTCTCACACAGTCAGTAAGAGAACCTTAAATACCAAATAGTAGGATAAGAACACAAAAACCCCTTCAGTCCTAGGCTCTGACCTTCAAAAATCATAACAAGTATAACAGCCAGATTTGGTAAATTTCATGCTACATTAGGGTGCTGCAGCAAAAGAACAGCAGAGTGACTTTTAGAACTTTTAGACTTTTAGAAATGTGACTTTTAGAAAACTAATACATTTGTTATGGTATAAAAACAGAAATGGGTCTAACGTCATATGTCTGAATATGTAACCGTTATCTAAAGTGCAGGCTGACTGGCATATATCCCTAATATACTGAAAAATATGTAGATTCCTCTGTTTATGCTCCTATGTGAACATTAAAGACTAACACAATTTATTCCAGCATAAGTGTTTGTGACTCAGAACTGTGAGCTGGAATAAAATTTTGTCAGTCTTTAAGGACTCCTCTGTTTCATTTTGCTACAACAGACTGATATGACTACCCTTGTGAAATTATTTGGACATAGTAACACACATAAGTACTCTTGAGGGGACATATGCTCTTCCCACTGGGACACTGGAAAACCTGCTGTGCAACTGTGGTCGAATCTGCATTTGTCTTTCCCACCGGTGTCCCAGCCTTCTGACATCATCTTTAAAAAAGCTGTCAACATTTGGTGTTGTTTTCACACCTCAACAGTGCTAGCATACTTTTGCATGTCCGCATATGTTTATTGCCCTTTCCTGGTGGCTCCACTGTCATTGCACCTCTGCACTGCTTTAAAAGAATCTTCTCCAAACAGCATTCAAACAAGCATAGAGAAAGACAGCGTCACAGCAGCATGAAACTGATTTAGAAATGCAAATGCAGATTTGACCTATGTGCTTCACACTGGTTCAGAAGCCTGAAGCAGGCTATCTAAATATCAGATTCTCTGAAACGTCTGACCCTTTCAGAAAGCACCATGAGCCCTAAATATGGGTGATTTCCCACTAAAGCTGCCGCGGGGTTGCGCCGCCGTTTGCCCCGAGATTTTTAGTCAATTTCACACCCGAAGCCGCGGGGCTGCATTTTGACCCGCGGCTTTGCCCGATTTCCCCCACAGTTTCGTGATCCTCAAAAAACAGGATTACGAAACTGCGGGGAAATCGGGCGAAGCCGCGGGTCAAAATGCAGCCCCGCGGCTTCGGGTGTGAAATTGACTAAAAATCTCGGGGCAAACGGCGGCGCAACCCCGCGGCAGCTTTAGTGGGAAATCACCCTAAAACTCCACTAATTTCAGAAATCTTGGAGTAGCTGTTTGAATTGATCTTACTAAAATGAAATACAAATGCCTGAAAACAGAGGTACTCTTGAAGATTTTTTTTCTTGTGAACAAAAAAAAATGTGCAAAAGCAAGCACAAAGGTTTCTCATTTGGTTACAGCCTACCATTCCATTTGGACCCTTTTGCTATTGCTAATACTTTTTAAATTAACATTTATTTTATTTTATTTACTTTATGTATGGCCTTTCTTGTTGAGCCTGAAGGCAGATGTGAGATTTTCCTCCATGAACCAACAGACGAGGATATATTTTGTTTGTTTATGAAACAGGTTTTCCCACAACAGCAGGATTATTTATTTATTTATTTATCAAATTTATACCCCGCCCTCCCAGCAATAGCTGACTCAGGGTGGCTTTCAAAAGATTAAAACAATAAATAATATAATAATCATAAAATCACAAAACAATTACAACATTAAAAGGTGCTAACCAATACAATCTAGATGTCATAGCAGTAATAATTTAACAAGATGACGTTCAGCTTGGTGCTTTTCTAGCGGACAGTCGCTATCTATTATCATGTGGCTGGCTCAGGCTGCTTTAAAGATTCCAGGGGACAGGGTTTCCCCCCGCGGGGTGGCTCCTAGTTGAAGGCCTGGCGGAACAGCTCCGTGTTGCAGGCCCTGGAGAACTGCATGAGGTCCCGCAGGGAGCTCATTCCATCAGAGAGGAGCCACCAACAAGAATGCCCTAACTCGGGTTGTAGCTAGCCTGGCATCCTTTGGTCCAGGAAGGGTGAGTCGATGTTGAGACCCTGATCACAGTGCTCTCTGGGGAACATGTGGGGAAAGGCAGTCCCTCATGTATGTAGGTCCCTGACCATATAGGGCTTTAAAGTTATGAACCAGCAACTTAAAGCAAATTCAGTTTGCTATCGGTAGCCAATGTCTTCAGCACAGGCTGAATGTGCTCCCGTATTGAGAGGCCCATTAACAGCCTGGCTGCTGCATTTTGCACCAGCTGTAGCTTCCGGATTTGTGATCAGGGCAGCCCCGTGTAGAGAGCATTACAGTAGTCCAATCTTGAGGTGACCATTGCATGGATTACCATTGCCAGGTCGTTGCATTCAAGGAAGGGAACCAACTGCCTGATCAGCCAAAGATGATAAAAGGCTGACTTGGCAGTGGCTGCTACCTGGGCCTCCATTGTTAAAGAGGCATCCAGGAGCACTCCCAGACTCCTAACCTCTGGGGCTGGCACCAGCGGTGCTCCATCAAAGGTAAAGAGTGGGATCCCTACCCTTGGTCCACCCCGACTCAGGCACAGGACCTCCATCTCAGGCCTGTAGCTACAGTGGGGCATCTCGGGGCTAGCCCCCCCCCGACTTGCTGGCAAGCCAAGACTTCCCATCCAGCCCAGGGTGTCACGGCCTTCTCCCCTGGATTAAATTGATTAGCCAGTGCCCCCTAAGAAATTTAAATGCCCCCTGACCTGAAAAAATCCTGGCTACAGGCCTGCTCCATCTTCATCAGATTCAGTTTCAGTCGGCTCAGCCTAAGCCAATTATAGCAAGACGGTATCTACCAAAAGTAACACCACCAACACCACTATGTACTGTTGTCATGCTATCATAGGGCTACTGCCATTGCATCCCAGAAGTGCTGGCTTTCTGAATTTGCTCTGATTTTAAACAAAATCTAGCTAAATTTCTACCAAATTTTAATGGAGAATAGCTCCTCTCTCTCCTCCACTATTATGACTTCTCTGCACACAACATGCACACATGAAATTTCCAGGATCTGTCCTCTGCAGATAATAGGGAAGGGTTTCTGAGTAGAGGACTAGGGGAAGGAAGGCTGTCTTTCACCAAACAGCAGAGTAGGGTGACCCAGTCTTCCCTAGGCCCAGACTCCTTCTAGTCCAGCACGAATGGGGAAAAGGAGAGGAGTTGGGGAAGGGAATCATCTCTGATGGCTTTGTCAGAGTGAATGAGGAAGACAAAATACCTCTGTACACAAAAAGAATACATCACCACCACCCCTGCACAACCTATTTGTCACCCAGAACCCCAGGCATGACATGGCCTCCTGCTGCTGCTTCTGTGTCTATTCCAGGGTTCCTTGTAACAAAGAATGCTGCTAGGGCTTAACTATGCAGCACTGATTCTAAAGCCGTTTGATGATCAGCTGTTGAGATCTGCATGCCATAGCTGAGTGAGCAACACCAATAAGGAATTCTGAATCTAGCCAAGGTCTTCTAGCAAAAGCATTCCAATTCTATAAAAAGAAAATCTATCTTTAAAAAATCCCATTAAATAAAAAGAATTGCAATTCATTTTGGTATCCCGAAGTTATCTTCATCTAATGCAGAGTTCTTGTTCATAACTGTTGCCTAAGAGCTTCTGTTAAGTGGAGATGCCAGGAACTTAACCCTGGATCCTTTATACGCAAAGCATATTCTCTACCAGTTTTCCTCTCTGCATATTTGATCCATGGTTCACTGATGGACCTCAGGCAGCTTGTGGATCTATGACAAGGTAGAAGAGGTGGAACACTTACTTGGCCTTCTCATTTCCAGGAACCCAGCTTACAGCTAGTCACAGTTCTGATTGAACCTTTCCTTAGTCCAGATCCTCCTATGTAAATTCACAGTTCTTCTTAATCTTCATGCCTATATAATAATTCTTAAAAGAAACGACAATATAAATTCAGGGGAGAGCATAGCAGGGGCCCAAAAGTTTATGAAAACACTCCAGGGGACAGAGGAGGACAGGAGGGCCTGGCGTGATGTGGTACATGTGGTTGCAAAGAGTTGGACTCAACTGTGTGACTGAACAACAACAACAATATATTTGTGTGATATCCAACTTGTCTACATAATTCATTTGTATGTATAATTTATAACATGATGCCTATAATGAAATCAATGGGCAGACTAGATGGGGGGTTTTCCCATGAGAAAGCTGAAAAGTAAAAGACTTCTTTCTTATGTAGGGGCTAAAAGGCAAAAGTTCCTTATTTCTGCCACCTCACTGGGGAAGGGAAGGGACGGGAAGGGAAGGGAAGGGAAGGAAGGGAAGGAAGGGAAGGAAGGGAAGGAAGGGAAGGGAAGGGAAGGGAAGGAACACTGATCTCTTTGAGGAAAGAATCATTCTTTCCACCTCTATGAAGTGCCTTTGGACCACATACCCCTTAAGAGCAGCACCTGAAAAACGGGGGCAATAGAGAGGTCATGCACAGCAACCTTTGCCTCCTGAGATTGTGCTTTCCAGAAAATTGATACTTGGCATTTTCTAACAATCCTCTCTTTTTAAGGTATTGCCATCCCAAAGTACAGGATCACGGAAAGCTTAGAAAATGTAGTCTCAGATGAGCCAACTGATAACCATCAATGGGTGTGAACCTTTTTTAAAAAAAAAAAAAATGAGTAGGTATTTGAGAGCTACAAATAGAATGAGACATTATAAACCTTTCAAAAAGGAGATTTATAATGGAAACTTTGACAAACTTAACTATTCTAGCTGTCCTGCCAGGCACAATTATAACCCACAGCATCTTTCAAATCACTTGGAGCTTTCTGACTATATATGTGCATCTATACACACTAAAAATACATTTAAAAATTGGAAAATAGATATTGTATAGGAAGAGCAGTTGCTGCTTGGAAGCAAACCTCTAAATGCTCTGTATACTAGGATTTGCCCTCACAGATGCAAATAATTGCCTTCCCCTGTTTTCTGCTGCATTATGTTATGCACAGAGCTCTCTCACTGCAGTGCTGGGGGACTCTAGAGCTTTGCACCCACTGTCGCCCCCTCCCCACCATGCACACACATATTCACACTATTCTGCCCACAACCCCCTTTGGGATTATTGAGTTTCTGAAAATAACATGCATCCAACAGCTGGGCAGACCAGCAATGTCTTGAATGTGCACACCATGATCCCTGAGACACAGCTAAAATCCTCTCCTATCCATTGCCTGATCCCCACCCACATCAAATATTGGGGTGGTAATTAAAATAGAAAGCAATCCAGAAGGGGGCTGATGAATATGGAATACACAAGATCCTGCAGGCTTTCTTATGCTAGTTGCTTGTTATATGGAGGAGGAAACTGTGGGCTTTAAAGCCACTGCTTAGAGATTTCTCCACCTTACACACTAATAGGCTGGTCTTGTGGCAGCAAATAAGTCTTTAGGATGGTAGGTATTGTGGTCTGCTCCCCGTTTGCCCAATAAATGAGATGTTCCAGGGGCTACTCAGTTTATTAGATGGGACAGAACTACAAGCTTATGCTCTCTCTATAATACTTCCTTTATTTACAACTATGCAAGCAGAGCCTATTTAAAACTAAACACAGGCAGCAGATCCAAAGAGAACAATTTGTAAAGCCCTAGGACTACAGCCAGAGCTTCAACTACCTTCAGATAAAAATTCTGGCTTTTATCCCATCAATCCACTAAGCAAAGTTTGAAGCCTTTTTCTAGCAGAAGAACCTCTTAAGTTGGAAGAAGGTTCCTTCAGCTGGAGGAATTATCTTACATACCAAACTGCTGTTTTTCACACAATTACTCACCTTTAGGCCCATTTAGGGTTGCCAACTCCAGCTTGGGAAATTCTTGGAGAAGGGGGGGGTTAGGGAAGTGAGGAAGCTCATTGGAATATAATGCCATACAGTCCACCTTCCAAAGCAGTTGTTTTCTGCAGGAAACTGACCTCTGTCATCTGGAGATCCATTTTAATTCCAAGAGATCTCCAGCCCCCACCTGGAGGTTGGCAACCTTATTGATAAGGTTTTTCTAGGTATATTCCAAGATCAGTTGGGTAGCTAGTTCTGGGAGCCAATGCCTACCAGGTAGGGTTGCCAGGCTTTGGCAGGCAACTGTTGGGACAGTAGAGCTGCTAGGCCCCCAGTAGAGGTGGGGGATGCCCTGCCCGCAGATCCTGTTTTTAAAAAGAAAAATAAGGCCTCTTCTACTTACAAAAAATTCATACTATATAGTTCCTGGCAACTCATACAGCTACCCGTAAGTGACAAAGGGTAGCTCTAGGAGTCTCCAGGAAGCAGCAGGGGCAGCAGGCAGACAACTAGAAACCTGATAAGTCTACTGCAAGGTAAACATGTATTGGGATATTTGGTTAATATAGCAGAATTTTGCCCAGTCATAGAAGCATGATATTGAGTGCAGTAGATAAATCTCCCAAGAAGTTTATTGCAAATAAAAGGTAAACTTACATTTATTCAAGTAGATCCAGTTCACATTCAGGTTGCAGTCAAAAGGAGAGAGAGAAGCCTAATCTAAGGAGCACTTTCCCTCTCTCAAGTGGCCAGCTTGTCCGGCATCCTGTGTGTGGGAGTTTGAGGGCACTGACTCTACAGGAGAGACCTGCAGAGACATGTGTCTCCATGGAAGGTCTTGTGGAGAGAGTGAGAGAGAGGAGGGGTCAGAGGGCAGCTCCCAGGTTAAGACAGAGAGAGGCATCTCATTCAAGGAGATAACACCTATACACACTTAAGAGTGATGCAGTGCCCCCAATGTCCAGGCATGCTGAGTTGCTCACCCCAACAACATGGGCCCAATTTGGATTGGGACTACAGTGTGTGAGGAAAGGGGGCTTCGACCTTCCCTCCTGCACCATTGTCTCAACCTGAAATGGCCCCAGGAAGCCATTCTATGTCCAATGTACTCAATCAGTATAAGTGATGGCACAAATAACACTTCCTGGGGTTATTTCAGGTCAGGGAAATGGTGCAGGGGAGGGCTTCAGCTCCTTGTCTCCCTCTGAATTGGACTCATGCATGCCCATGCGCAATGGACTTCCAGAACATGTCTGCTAACCCAACTGGGGGATGTACCCAAAAAAAAAAAAGCATCATGTGTCCTAGAAATGAATTGCCTATTCAGGAAATTACCCGCAGGCATTCATGTTCTTTTCTCTGGCCTCTGATTATTCATTAATAGTGACCAAAGTAAGCCAAATACACAACTATGCCTACTTTCGAAATAACCTAAGAGCACATACTGTGATCATCATAACAGGGAGACATTGTATGGGTAGATCCAGTTGTAAGGATGCAATGCTCTCCAACCCAGGAATGCCAACAGCCATCATGGTCCACCTGCCCACACCACCAAGCCCTAACCTAATCATCGTGTAAAAGTAAATCAGATTATTTGCTCTTTGCATGAACACGCTTATTTTAGTTGGTTGCCTCCTTCATGGGCACCATACTTTTCCTTCTATTTCTCACATTCATGTGCCATCCTTCTTCTAAGGAGCTCAAGGCAGTATACACGGTCTTCCCATTTTATCTTCCCAACAGCCCAAACAATCATGAGGTCAGGGTCCCAACCTGTAGTAAGCGCCCTCTATCTGCCTGAGTACTCTGCCACACTCACTGATGTCAGTGAGACAATGTAGTCATGATCATGATCTTAACCACGACATCACACTGGCTCTCACAATGACACAAGCCTTTCTCAATCCAGGTTCTATATTACCTATACAACCTGCTGATAGAAAAAGTTTAATACATTTCTTCAGGCAACTTGAGAAACCTTGCTTGTGTTTTCCAAAAATATGATGGAAAAACAACCAAGCACCGCTGGTGGTCCTCCTGATGGCACCTTGGTTTTGGCCACTGTGTGACACAGAATGTCGGACTGGATGGGCCATTGGCCTGACCCAATATGGCTTATGTTCTTAAGGCAGACCAAAGTTATTAGGGGACTCAAGTCCATCATTTATACTAAATAACCACTTAAATGTGATTAATTATCAAGAATCATCTCATTTATCAACCTCCTTTCTGACCTGTTTTATCATTTATAAATGGATAACAGTAAATGCCACCCAGAAAGAGGTGGTGCCTTGAAGAAGGGCAGTGGTGCTTTTGTTGTCATTGTTCAGTCGCAGTCGAGTCTGACTTTTCGCGAGCCTATAGACCACATCACACCAGGTCCTCCTGTCCTCCGTTGTCCTCCAGAGTTTGCTTAACTTCATGTTCGTTGCCTCGATAATTCTGTCTAACCATCTCATCCTTTGTCATCCCCTTCTTCTTTTACCTTCAACCTTTCCCAGCATCAGGGTCTTCTCCAGTGAATGCTCCCTTCTCGTTTGGTGGCCAAAGTATTTGAGCTTCAGCTTCAGTATCTGGCCTTCCAGGGAACAGTCAGGGTTGATTTCTTTTAGGATTGACTGATTTGATCTCCTTGCAGTCTAAGGGACTCTCAAGAGTCTTCGCCAACACCATAATTCAAAAGCATCTATTCTTTTTGGCTTGGCTGCAAGAGATTAACACTGGTATATCCCTCTGAAATTAGTCTTCCAAATGTCACATCCCAATGCTACTATCTCCAAGACAATATATCTTAAATATTATGAACTTGCATCCACACGAAATAATGAAATAAATAATAATAAATTCTAAAAGCACTAGGACTTCACACACACACACACAAACCTACGTCTGCCTAGAAACCTAACTGGATATGTGGTCTCTGTACTGCTGTTTCCACAAACACTATCACCCTTTCCACATATACACCCTGCTTCTATCACCTGACTCCTCCTGATACCAAAAACAGATCTATTTACAATACTTACTATACAGCCTTTAAGAAATACAAAATTATCTGCGCCTTTCCTGATGGGCACCTTGTGTTTCCAAAATCTGAGAAACAGCAGTAGATAAATAACCATTTTCACTTGTTTATCCTTATTCCCAGTTGTAGACTTTGCAAGGAAGTCATTCCCCCCCCGCACACTTGTAATAGATTTTTTGGAGAGGAGATCAGCATCCAAATCTTTATCTGATTCCCTGATGGCAAGAAAGGAGATTATTTTCCCTATTCAGTTTCCCCATGAGTCCTTTTGAGGAACGGACTCATCTGAGAAAGTAATTTCAAACCCAACACCACATCGTTACCCAGAAGAGACTTATAAATGTGGATCATAAAATACTCAGCTTGGATAGTGGGAAATACTGCTTTGTTTTCCCCAACATAAAAAGTGAAAATACTGTTTCCCCTTGATTTTGTCTGCAGCAGAATGGACTCTACCATGCAATCCATTGCCATCTAGTGGACGAAAAATATATAAATACTTTAGAAAACCCCACACATTAAATTCCAATGAAAGGCATGTCAGATTTTTGGATGGACTAAAAACCATACTGTCTCTCTGTTAAATACTGGGTTCTGGGTGCATTGCAGTGATCAGCTCTAGTTTATTTAGTGATTTCAGGAACATAACAAGGACCGAAGACCCAGGTTCTGCCTGGTTTTAAAACATGCAACACCACACCCCAAACACACCTACTCCCAAGTATAGGCTATTTACATTACACTACTTATCTATTGGCCAGTTCCAGGATCCTGGTCAGCTATTGTTCTTGGGGAGCATAAGAACATAAGAACATAAGAGAAGCCAATGTTGAATCAGGCCAATGGCCCATCTAGTTCAACACTCTGTCACACAGCAGCCAAAATATACCAGGTGCCATCAGGAGGTCCAGCAGTGGGGCCAGGGCACCAGAAGCCCTCCCACTGCTGCCCCCTCCAGCACCAAGAATAGAGTACATCACCTGCCCCAGACTGAGAGTTCCCATCTATACCCTGTGGCTAATAGCCGCTGATGGACTTCTGCTCCATATGTTTATCTAATTCCCTCTTGAAACTGTCCATGCTTGTAGCTACCACCACCTCCTGCGGCAGCGAATTCCATATGTTATCACTCTTTGGGTGAAGAAATATTTCCTTTTATCTGTTCTAACCCGACTACTCAGCAATTTCACGGAGTGCCCACGAGTTCTTGTATTGTGAGAAAGGGAGAAAAGTACTTCTTTCTCAACCTGCTCAGTCCCATTCATAATCTTAAAAACCTCGATCATGTCACCCCTCAGCCGTCGTTTCTCCAAGCTGAAGAGCCCCAAGCGTTTTAACCTTTCTTCATAGGGAAGGTGTTCCAACCCTTTTATCATTCTAGTTGCCCTTCACCAGTTCAAGGTCCACATTCAGGGATGGGTCAGGCTCAATACATAATACCCTCTCTGCATGTTTATATATTATTTTGTAAAATTCCAATAAATAAAATGTAAAAAAGAAGTCATAAGAACATAAGAGAAGCCAATGTTGGATCAGGCTAGTGTCCCATCCAGTCCAACACTCTGTCACACAGTGGCCAAAAATACCAGGTGCCATCAGGAGGTCCACCAGTGGGGCCAGGACACTAGAAGCCCTCCCACTGCTGTCCCCCACCCCAAGCATCAAGAATACAGAGCATCACTTGCCCCAGAGTCCCTATTTATACTCTGTGGCTAATAGCCACTGATGGACCTCTGCTCCATATGTTTATCTAATTCCCTCTTAAAGCTGTCCATGCTTGTAGCCGCCACCACCTCCTGTGGCAGTGAATTCCATGTGTTAATCACTCATTGGGTGAAGAAGTACTTCCTTTTATCCGTTCTAACCCGACTGCTCAGCAATTTCATTGAGAGCCCACGAGTTCTTGTATTGTGTGAAAGGGAGAAAAGTACATCTTTCTCTACCTGCTCTATCCCATACATAATCTTATAAACCTTGATCATGCCACCCCTCAGCTGTCGTTTCTCCAAGCTAAAGAGCCCTAAGTGCTTTCTTCATAGGGAAAGCGTTCCAACCCTATCATCATTCTAGTTGTCCTTTTCTCCACTTTTTCCAAAGCTATAATATCCTTTTTAAGGTGTGGTGACCAGAACTGTACATACTATTTCAAATGGGGTTGCACCATTGATTTATATAAGGGCATTATGATATTGGCTGAACTGTTTTCAATACCCTTCCTAATAATCCCCAGCATAGCATTGGCCTTTTTTACTGCAGTCACACACTGTCTCGACATTTTCAGTGAGTTTATGTCTCCAAGATCTCTCTCTTGGTCAGTCTCTGCCAGTTCGGACCCCATCAACATGTATTTATAATTAGGATTTTTGGCTCCAATGTACATCACCTTGCACTTGGCCACACTGAACCCCATTTGCCACATTGACGCCCACTCGCCCATCCTCGACAGATCCCTTTGGAGTGCCTTACAATCTCCCTGTTTTTCACCACCCTGAACAACTTCATGTCATCTGCAGATTTAGCCATTTCACTGCTTACTCCCAACTCCAAATCATTAATAAACAAGATAAAAAGCATCAGATTGAGTACTGATCCCTGAGGTTCCCCACTGCTTACCACCCTGCACTGAGAAAATTTCCCATTTATACTCACTCTCTGTTTCCTATTAATTAGCCAGTTTTTGATCCACAAAAGGACTTGTCCTTTTATCCCGTGATTTTTGAGCTTACTTAGGAGCTTTTAATGAGGAACTTTATCAAAAGCTTTCTGGAAGTCAAGGCAAACAATATCTATTGGGTCCCCCTAGTCCACATGTTTGCTCCCCCTAGTCCACATGTTTGCTCACCCCCTCAAAGAACACTAACAGGTAAATGAGACAAGATCTTCCCTTATAGAACCCATGCTGAGTCTGCCTCAATAGTTTTTGTTCATCAGTGTGCCTACTAATTCTTTCCTTAACAACAGTTTCCACCAAGTTACCCGGTATCAATGTCAGACTGACTGGCCTGTAATTTCTTGGATCTCCTCTGGAACCCTTTTTAAAGATGGGAGTGACATTAGCTACCTTCCAGTCCTCAGGAATGGAGGCAGATTTTAATGAAAAATTACATATTTTTGTCAGGAGATCCACAAGTTCACATTTGAGTTCTTGGTGATTTATAAGTTTTTAAGTTGTCTATCAGTTGTAGGACCTCCTCTCTCATCACTTCAATCTGAATTAGGTCTTTCAACATCCCTCCCGAAATCAGCGGTTCTGGAGTGGGTGAGCATTTCTCATCTTCCATAGTGAAGATAAAGGCAAAAAATGCATTCCAAGCTTCCCCAATGGTTTTGACCCTTTCTACTTTTCCTTTCAGTTTCCTCCTCACATGTCCCCTCATATCAGAGAAGTTACCCCTTTTAAAGTTAAAAGTGGTTGTGTCAGTCTTTTTGGCCATTTCCCTATTTATACAAACGTTAGACTCAATAACATTATGGTCACTGTTCCCAAGCGGTACAATCACTTTTACATCTCTCACCAGGTCTTGGGCATTACTTAGGACCAAATCCAGGATCGTCTTTCCCCTGGTAGATTCTATGACCATCTGCTCCATAGCACAGTCATTGAGAGTATCTAGAAACTCAATCTCTTTTTCCTGACTAGAACTCATATTGACCCAATCAATGTGTGGGTAGTTAAAATCACCTATTAAGACACAGTTTTTTTGTCTAGCCGCTATCTTAAATTCATTCATCATTTTATAATCCTCCTCTATCCTTTGATCTGGTGGGCGATAACAAACTCCCAGTGTTAAGCTTCCTTTTGGGCCCACTATTTCAACCCACAGAATTTCCAGAAGCGAATCCAATTCTCTTATCCTCTCTGACATACAGAGCTACCCCACCTCCAACTCTTCCCCCCCATCCTTCCGATATAATATATAACCGGGAATCACTGTATCCCACCAATTCTCCTCATCTCACCAAGTTTCTGAAATACCCACAATGCCTATTTCCCCCCCAACACCAAGCACTCCAACTCCCTGATTTTACCTTGGACACTTCTAGCATTTATATAGAAACACCTATAATTTCCCATACATGTTAAGCCTGCAACCTTCCTCTTGCTATCTCGAGACCTTGTCAGGCAGTCCCTATCACTAGCCATGATCTCAGTGGCCAATTCCAATCCACCTCCCTGTAGAAAAGCAACAGCTACCCCCTCATCTCTCCGAGATGAGCCAACCTGAACCAGAAGCTTTTAATCTCCTGTTGGCTTTCACCCAACATCCAGTTTAAAAACTGCTCTGCCACCTTTTTGATTTTAAGTGACAGCAGCCAGGTCCCTTCTCGGGACCAGTGGAGACCGTCTCTTTTATATAGCTCCCTCTTGTTCCAAAAAGCATCCCAGTGCCTAACAAACGTGAACCATTCCCCCCTACATCATCGTCTCATCCACGCATTGAGACTCCTGATGTGTGCCTGTCTCTCCGGCCCTGCGCATGGAACAGGTAGCACTTCTGAGAAGGCTACATTGGAGGTCCTGGCCTTGAGTTTCCTGCCCAGCAGCCTACATTTCTCCACCAGGACCTCATGACTGCATTTCCCCACATCATTGGTGCCGACATGCACCATGACCACTGGCTCCTCCCCAGCAATATCTACCAGCCTATCTAAAACACACGTAATGTCTGCTACCTTCGCACCAAGCAGGCAAGTCACCATACGGTCAGTACACGGGTTCACCATGCAGCTGTCTACCTGCCTAAGGATTGAATCACCAACTACCAAGAGCCCCCCTCCCACTCTGCCCAGGGATGGTTCCTTGGTACGAAAGGATACTCATTCACCAGCTGAAAAAGAGGTCCCTTCTGAGGGCACATTCCCCTTATCCTCAGCATGGTGCCCTGTTTCCCCTTGACCCTCATGCTCCCTGACAGTGGCGGGGCTGCCAGATCCAGAGTGGGACATATCTAACAAGTCCCCGAGAGTCTTCTCCGTGTGCCTAACTGACTGTCTCTGCTTCTTCAGGTCAGCCACCTCAGCCTCAAGGGAGCAAACATATTCCCTGAGAACCAGGAGCTCCTTGCACCAAGGACACACCCAAGACTTCTGTCCAGTGGGCAGATAGTCATACATATGACACTCTATGCAAAACACTAGATAGCCCCCAACCCCCTGCTGGCATTTTGGCTTCATAATTCTTTAAAAATAATTAAATATAATTCTCCTTTTAAATCCCTTTGTATTTATGTGGTTCTCCTTGTTGAAGTCTACTTACCTTATTGGGAACACATGGAGACTAGGGCCTTGGCTCTCTGGCTCTTTCTGGGTTTCTTACAGAGCCCCTAGTCTAAGAGTCCCTAGGCTAAGAGCCGCAGGCAAAGAGCTCTGATGCCTCTGGCAAGGTGCTGTCTTAAATAGAGGCCTCCCCAGCAGAGGGCAGGGCAGCAGCTATTCAAATTCACCCAGGCATTCAATTACAGTCAAACAATGCCTCTTCCTCACCCTCTCTCAAGCAGCCAGGACTCTGCAACAACTCTAATCCCTTCTACACACTCCCAAATACAGTCCTTCCACACAATATCCTCAGCTAAATCCCCTCAGCTGAAAACAAGTAAAAAAACACTCACCCCTGTAGCAGCTCTGTCTCCTGCTCCTGTTCCTTCTCAGAGCTCAGCTCTCAGAGCTCAGCTGGGTCTGGCTTGCAAGAAAGAGTACTAGTGAATAGTGAGGCTAGCTTCCGAAGCTTGCTGTTTGCTTTTGGAGACCTGATTTTTGTTGTTGTTCAGTCGCAAAGTCGAGTCCGACTCTTCGCGACCCCATAGACCACATCACGCCAGGCCCTCCTGTCCTCCAGAGTTTGCTCAACTTCATGTTCATTGCATCAATAACACCATCTAACCATCTCATCCTTTGTCGTCCCCTGCTTCTTTTACCTTCAGTCTTTCCCAGCATCAGGGTCTTCTCCAGTGAGTGCTCCCTTCTCGTTTGGTGGCCAAAGTATTTGAGCTTCAGCTTCAGTATCTGTCCTTCCAAGGAACAGTCAGGGTTGATTTCTTTTAGGATTGACTGATTTGATCTCCTTGCAGTCCAAGGGACTCTCAAGAGTCTTCTCCAGCATCATAATTCAAAAGCATCTATTCTTCAGCTCTCAGCCTTCCTTATAGTCCAACTCTTGCAGCCATACATTACCTACTGGGAATACCATTGCTTTGACCATATGGACTTTTGTTGGCAGGGTAATGTCTCTATTTTTTATTATGCTGTCTAGGTTTGCCATCATTTTCCTCCCAAGGAGCAGGCGTCTTTTAATTTCATGGCTGCAGTCACCGCCTGCAGTGATCTTGGATCCCAGGAACGTGAAGTCCGTCACTGCTTCCATGACTTCCCCTTCTATTTGCCAAGGAGTGATGAGTCCAGATGCCATGATCTTATTGTTTTTTTATGTTGAGTTTCAAGCCACCTTTTGCTCTCTCATTATTAGCAAGAGGCTCTTTTAGTCCTCTTCACTTTCTGCCATTAGAGTGGTATTGTCTGCATAGCTGAGGTTGTTGATGTTTTTCTGGCAATCAATTCCGGCTTGTGATTCATCTAGGCCAGTATTTTGTCTGATGTACTCTGCATATGAATTAAATAAGCAGCATGACAGTATACATCCTTATCGTACTCCTTTTCCTATGCTAAACCAATCAGTAGTTCCATACCCAGCTCTAACTGTCACTTCTTGACCCTAATACAGGTTTCCCAGGAGACATGTGAGGTGGTCCAGTACCCCCATCTCTTTAAGGACTTGCCATAGTTTACTGTGATCCACATAATCAAAGGCTTTAGTGCAGTCAATGAAGCAAGTAGACGTTTTTCTGGTACTCCCTTGCTTTCTCCATAATCTAGCAAATATTGGCAATTTGATCTCTAGTTCCTCTACCTCTACGAAACCCAGCTTGTACTTCTGGCAGTTCTCTATCCACGTACTGCTGAAGCCTAGCTTGTAGGATCTTGAGCCATGACCTTGCTAGCGTGTGAAATGAGTACAATTGTGCAACAGTGTGAACATTCCTTGGCATTGCCCTTCTTTAGAATTGGAATGTAAACTGACCTTTTCCAATCCTGTGGCCACTGTTGCGTTTTCCAAATTTGCTGGCATATGGAGTGCAGCACTTCAACAGCATCACCTTTTAAGACTTTGAATAGCTCAGCTGGGATACCATCACATACGCTAGCTTTGTTGTTAGTAATGCTTTCTAAGGCCCATTTGACTTTGCACTCCAGGATGTCTTGCTCGAGGTCAGAGATCACACCGGCATGGGTGTCGAGGACATTGAGGTCCTTCTTGCATAGTTCTTCTGTGTGTTCTCGCCATCTCTTCCTAATCTCTTCTGCTTCTGTTAGGTCCCTACTATTTTTGTCCTTTACCATGGGTAGCTTTGCACTTAACGTTCCCTTGATTTCTCCAGTTTTCTTGAAGAGATCTCTAATCCTTCCCATCCTATTGTTTTTCTCTATTACTTTGCATTGTTCATCCAGGAAGGCCTCCTTATCTCTCCTTCCTGGTCTCTGGAAATTTGCATTCAGTTGGGTAAATCTTTCCTTTTCACCTTTACTTTTCACTTTCCTTCTTTCCTCTGCTATTTGTAAAGCCTCATCACACAGCCACTTTGCTTTCTTGCATTTCTTTTTCTTTGGGATGGTGCTGATTGCTCTTCCTGTACAATGTCATGAACCTCCATTCATAGTTCTTCGGGCATTCTGTCTATCTTTTTTTTTTTTACCATTTTATTTATATTTTTAAGAATACAACAATATCTTCTGTTTACACAATGATACATAGTCTAGTTTCGGAGTCAACTATACACATTTTGACTCTAACCATTTATAAACTCTATCCCAACGTTCCTGGAACCACTTTCCCTCTCTCCCTTGCAATATCATACTTAATTTGTCCATTTCTGCAGTCTCTATTAGTTTCTTAATTAGTTCATCTCTTACTGGTAATCCATCTGACTTCCAATATTTAGCTACTAATATTCTGGCCACAGTAAGTATATGGGTTATTAGACATACATCTTTTTGCTCAAAACCTTCAGGTATAATATTCAACAGGTATGTTTCTGGTAACAATTCTAAGTCAATATTCGTAATTTCTCTTATCATCTTATTAATATTATGCCAAAACTTTTGTATTTTTCCACACTTCCACCACATATGGAAAAATGTACCAACATTAGTATTACACCTCCAACAATTTCTAGATATAACCTTATAACTTTTAGCAATCTTGTCAGGCGTCCAATACCATCTATAGAATAATTTGTAAATATTTTCTTTATATGGAACTGCCTTTACATACTTCATCACTTTCCAAATTCTTAGCCAGTCATCAATTTGGATATTATAACCTATATCTCTCATCCACGATATCATAGAGGTTTTTACTAACTCATCTTGCATATAATCATCTAAAAAATAACTATATAACTTCTGTATCAACTTATCACTAGTTGACAACCATAATTTGTCTAGGTCTGTTTTCTCTGTGTAGAAACCAGTTTTTTTATCTTTCATAAATCTTGATTGCAACTGGGTAGTCTCCCACCAAGAGAGATTTATATTGTTTGACTTTAGATTTTCCTTTGTTCTTAAATTATTAGCTTCATCTAACAGAGTGTCATACGCTCCTATATTACTCTCTGTCATCAATGTTGATTTTACAAATGCTTCTAATGGTGACACCCAGGGGTCTTTTGGGGGGGAGCCCACCGGAGCGCAGCTCCGGGAGCTCAGGAGCCAAGCCCCGCCCCCAGCCAGGCGTCCCGGGGAGTCTTTCAGGCAGCCGAATGTCAATTTCAGCTCCATTATATCCTATGGGCCATTGAAGCCAATGGTGAAAACATAGGGTATATTCTGGGGGCTGGAGGAGAGGGTTTGAGGGAGAGGCTCCAAACTCACAGGGTAGCTGATGGAGCCTCTCCCCAAGATACCCACCAAGTTTCAAGAATATTGGATCAGGGGTCCAATTTTATAGGCCCTCAAACAGATTGCCCCTATTCCCTCCATTGTTCTCTATGGTGGGAAACAAGTAAGTTTTTTTCCCACCATAGAGAACACTGGAGGGAATAGGGGCAACCTGTTTGGGGGCCTATAAAATTGGACCCCCTGATCCAATGTTCTTGAAACTTGGTGGGTATCTTGGGGAGAGGCTCCATCAGCTACCCTGTGAGTTTGGAGCCTCTCCTTCAAACCCCTCCCCTCCAGCCCCCAGAATATAACCTATATTTTCACCATTGACCTCAATGGCCCATAGGATATAATGGGGCTGAATTGCCGCCGAATTTCTTTCATTCCCTCCTTTCCTTCTCTCTTTTTCCTCTTTCCCTCCTTCTTCTCTTCTCTCTTTCTTTCCCACCTTCTTCTCTTCTCTTTTTTCCTCCTTTCCCTGTTTCCCTCCTTCTTCCTTCTCTTTCTTTCCCTCCCCTCCCCTTTCCTTCTCTTTCTTTCCCTCTTTCCTTCCTTCTTTCTTTCTCTGTACTCTCTCTCTTTCCTTCCCTCTTTCCTCCTTCTGTGACTCAACTCTCATGAGAAGGAGTTTAAACTTTAAACCCCTTCTCTCTTAGCTCCCCCACCCAGACCAGCTGGGGAAGGGAAGGGGAGGCTTTTGAACATGCCTCCCCCCCCTTTTGCTTCCCCTTCTGACATCACTTCCGGTGATGTCAGGGGGTGTGGCATATGCTAATAGCCCAATGGCTCATTAGCATACCATATGCTAATGAGCTCCTGCAGCTGTTTTTCTACAAAAAGACCCCTGGTGACACCCATTTAGGAATCTTGATATAATACCTTTCTCAAATTTTTCCCATATCTTTATCAATGCTCATCTTATTATATGATGCCGGAAGTTAGCATGCACTTTTTCTTTTTCATACCAGATGTACGCATGCCATCCCATATGTAAACCCTCCAAGTGCAGAGTTCTCCAGTTTTCCAGTAGAATCCAATCTCTGATCCATCCCATGGCCGCCGCCTGGTAATATAATTCCCAATTTGGTAGTCCAAATCCTCCTCTTTCTTTCTTGTCTTGCATCATTTTCCCTTTAATACGAGCTTTTTTGGGAAACCAAATAAAAGCCCTAACTATTTTATCTAGTTCCGAAAAGTATATGTTCCTCTTTAAAATTGGAATATTTTGTGCAAGAAATAAGAACCGTGGTAATACGTTCATCTTTATTGTTGCGATTCGGCCCATCAAAGAAATTTGCAATTATTTCCATTTATGCAGATCTTTCCGTATTTCTTCTAACAATTTATTATAGTTATTTTCTAACAGAGTACTGTTTCTATTAGTCATCACTATACCTAGATATTTAACTTTTGAAGTAACTTCTATTTTTGCTACATCTTGAAGCTTATCTGTTTGGCCAGGAGTGCAGTTTTTTGTTAACATTTTTTTTTTTTTTAAAGTTTATTTTAAGTCCTGCCAGACTTCCATATTCTTGCAGTACCTCCATCAAATGCTCAATTGTTATTAAGGGATCTTCTAAAATAAACACTAAGTCATCGGCAAAAGCCTGCAACTTAAATTCTTCGCCTTTTGTTTTTAGACCTCTTATTTCCGGGTTTTGTCTTATATTGTCATTCAACGTTTCCAATATAAAAATAAAAAGTAATGGAGATAATGGGCAGCCCTGTCTCGTACCTTTTTGGATCTCGAAACTACTTGTCATCTCCCCATTTACTATTATCCTTGCCTGTTGTTTTTGGTAAATAGCCAAGATCATTGTTAAGAAGTTATATCTGCAATCCCATGCCTCTAATTTTTGTCTTAAAAATTCCCAAGATACATTATCGAATGCTTTTTCGGCGTCCAAGAAGAGTAGCGCCATTTGTTTCTCCGGATGCTCTTCATAATATTCTAAAACATTGATAACTGTTCTTATATTATTTTTCATCTGTCTCTTGGGCAAAAAGCCAGCCTGGTCTTGATGAATATTTTGTATTAATACTCTTTTAAATCTTGTCGCTAGTATATTTGCAAATATTTTATAATCAGCATTAAGTAAAGATATAGGTCTATAATTTTGTATTTCTTTCTCCTCTGTCCCCGCTTTGTAAATTAACGTTATGAGTGCTTCATTCCATGATTCTGGTAGACTTGCACTTTTTGTAATGTTTTGTATCACCTCCTTGAATGGCATCGTTATTTGTTCCTCAAATTTTTGGTATACTTCCACTGGCAGTCCATCTGGGCCTGGTGTTTTCTTCTTTTTTTGCTTTTTAATTGCTTCCACAATTTCACAAGTTGAAATTGGCTCATTCAAAATTCTCTTCTGCTCTTCCGTAAACTTTTTCTTATTATGCCTTTTTAAATATGCTTCTATTTGCGTAGGATTTTGTGTTCCTTGCCGATATAGATTTTTATAAAAATTTTCTACAATTTCTTTCAATTCTTTACTTTTATATTTAATCTCTTGCTGTCCATTTTTTAGTGCCACAATTATTCTTTTTCCTTCTCTTTCCTTAATTTATATGCCAACCATCTGGTGGGTTTGTTCGCATTTTCAAAATACTCTTGTCTTGCAAATTCTATTTTTTTAGCTAACTCTTGCATTGTCAACATGTTTAATTGATGCTGTAACATTTTTATTTTTAACCTTATTTTTTCCACCTCTACACTCTTGATCATTCTATTTTCTTCAGCCTTAATTTTCTCTTCTAATACTGTAAATTTTTGTCTCTTTTGCTTCTTTTTCCACACATCTTGGTTAATACACCATCCTCTCAGAAACGCCTTGAATGTATCCCATATTACATTAATCGATGAGTCTTCTTGTCTATTCCTTTTAAAAAATTCTTGTATTTCTATCTTGGTTTTCATAATAAAGTCTTTATCTTTCAGGAGTCCTACATTCATTTTCCATCTTGTTGTTCTTTGTTTCCCATGTATAACCAACAACAACGGATTATGGTCCGCGTATGTCTTGGCTAATATGTCCGCATCCTCTAACTCTTTTATCATAGATATAGATAGCCACGCCATATCAATTCTAGACCACGAGTTGTGTCTACAGGAATAGTAGGTATATTCTTCCTTTTCTATATTTCTAGTTCTCCAAGCATCTATTAAACTGTACTCTTCTGCAAGTTTCAGGAATGACTTTGGTAATAAAAGCCCTGAGTTTCCTTTTTCCCCTGTTTTTTCCTATCTATTTTAGAGTCAAAGACTGCATTATAGTCTCCGATAATACAAATGTGCTCTAGTGGTTTATTTCCTAAGATTTTCTTAATTTCTGCATAGAAACTTTCTTGGTTTTGATTAGGTGCGTATATATTTATAATCAGCATCTCCTTTCCATTTTTTATAATTTTAATAGCTACTATTCTTCCATCTTCTGATGCAACAAGTAGTTCTGGATGTAAATGTTCTTTCCCATATATTACCACACCTCTTTTTTTAACTTTATCCGCTGCAATAAAGGCTTTCCCTAGTCTCTTAAATTCTAAGTATTTGTTATCTTCTACTTTTATATGAGTTTCCTGGAGACATACTATGTCTGATTTTGTTTTTACTAATTGGTGGAAAATCCTTCTTCTCTTTTGCGGGCCATTAAGTCCATTTACATTCACTGAAATAATCTTTAAGCTGTTAATTCCCAGCATCTTTGTTTAACAGATTACTATATTTACTTCTATACTGAAATCTGGTCATCATCTGTGACTGTGTTCTTCCTGTAGGTCTACTCCTTGGTTTTTTTTCCCCTGTCTTCTTTCCCACTTTCTTTATCATGTCTTTTAACTTCTTCTTCCTCCTCCAACTCATCCTCTCTTGGCCCTTCTTCCTCTTCTTGATCTTCTTCTCCATCACCTTCTTCCTCCCTCTGCCAACCCAGATCTTCACCTTCTCTTTCAAGGAAATTTTCTAATTTAAACACCGAATCTATTCTGTGCCTCTTCCCTTTTAGTGTAAATAGTAATCCTTCCGGAATTAACCATCTATATATTGTCCCTTTTTTCCTTAGCAAGTCTGCTAGTATGGCATAATTCTGTCATTTTTCCCTCACTCTCCAGGGTATGTCTTTTAATATTCTAATCTCCTTTCCCTCAATTATCATTTTGTTGTCATTTGCAGCTCTTAAGATTCTATCTCTCATTTCTTTGCTATATAACTTTACATGGACTTCCCGAGGTATTTTCTGTCTCTTCGCATAAGCAGAGTTCTTTCTATATGCTGTTTCAATTCCTGCCAAGATTTCCTCTTTGTTTCCTAGATTTAACTGTTCTGCAAAGCTCTGTGCAAGCACATCTTTTAAATTTTTATCTATACCTTCTGTTATATTTTGACACCTTAATATAAGTCCAGCCTTCTCCATTTCAAGGTTAATTAACGATTCCTCCATTTTATTACTCCTTATTTTTAGTTCTTGTACTTCCAAATCTAAGTCTTGTACTTTATCATCCACCTTATCAGTAAACTTCTTTATTTTCGTTATTTCCTTTTTATTCTCTAGTATTTGTTTTTTTATTTCCTCCGTCTCTAATTTAATTTGATTAGATATTTCTTCCATTTTTGTATGAACTGGCTTTATTTCCCTTTTGATTAGTTCTGGTAATGTTACTTCCACTGTCTGTTGTAATAATTGTGCCATACTTTCCTGTATGAGACCTTTAAGTTCCTTCATCGTCAACTGTGGTATATTCATTTTTAGTTGTGATGCTATCCCTCCCTGGCTTGGTGAGGGTATGGATCCTTTTCTGCCTGGTCCTGCCCCTGCTCCCCCTGATGCCATCTACTTTTATTTATTGTCTGTTATTGCCTTGTTTATTTTTTATTTTCCCTCTTTTTGCTCCTTATATCAGTTTGTTCTTTTTTACCTTAGATTATAGATAGTGCTCTATAAGTACCTTATGAGTATCACACTTTCTCCCCTATGTATCTTCTCTAACTTTCAAATTATATTCTTTAACTCAGACAGCTCTTTATCCACTTTAACTTACTAAGCGCTTGTATACCTTTCTTATAGATCTTCTTAACTCTCCTTCTATCTCTCTCTCTTTTCAAGCTTGGTATCTGTTCATCTATCTCTGCTTTGTAGCGCTATCTTCTATCGTACTGCCCCTTTAAACACCCTGTATACTGTCTCTTTAATGTGTTCTTCTAACGTCCCTCCCTTGCTGTTTTTCCTCCTTTCTCCATGTGCTGCTGTAGACTTGACTTTAATTAGCTACATTAATCACATTGCTGGCCGTTGTTGACGTTCTGCTCTCTCTCTGTTCCTCTCGTTGTGTTGCTCCGTCACTCCACCCCTTCTCTCTGTCACGCTGCATTGCTCTCCTCCCTGCACCTGCTCTGTGAGCTCCTCTTCTTGCAATTTGCTTCTGCGCTCTCCGGTCCCTGCTAAATTGCTTCGTCAGCACCACCAGTGTCTTAAAGGGCTCCGCTCTCAGCAGCACTCTCGGCACCACACATAAGGAAACAAAACACAGAAACACACAAAGAAAAAAAGGTTATGTAGCTTCTTTTCTACTTTAAACCCCCTCTGGCCGTTTATAGCACGCCTCTACCTTTGCTTAACCAAACATTCCTGAGCTAACCTTTCCTAGCCGCTTTCTGTACTCTTATTGCTTCTCTAGACTACTGGGCGTCTCCCCCTCCCTTGGAGCTTCCCCTTTAACTTACTGCAAGCCAAGTTATTTCTACTCCTTCCAAACTTCACTTTTCTGAAGTTGATATTAATACACAATGCAGTACAATACTTAGCTTCAGTTTTCCTTTTTTGAGTTAATCCCTTGGACTCCTTGGGTTCTGTAAGGTCCCTTCTTATGCTGGAACAGGCGAAAACTTCGTCTCTTCTAGCTTCCACAACCTTTCTGCTTCTGGAGCTGGCTGAAAAAAGCTTGGAGGGGTTGCTGCCTTACTCCAGCTTCAGCAAAGCTCCTTGCAAAAGTCTCTCTCTTCGGGAGAGCACTTTGACTGGTGAAATTGTCCAAAAAAGGTTTGGAAAAAGCTGACGGTGCACGGAGCACACTCTCCGTGCGTCTGCTCTCGAAGACACCTCCCCCGGGCATTCTGTCTATCAAACCTATTCTTCACCTCAACTGTATATTCATCAGGGATATGAACCAGGTCAAACCTGAATGGCCTAGTGGTGTTCCCAACTTTCTTCAGTTTACGTCTGAATTTTGCAATGAGTAGTTCATGATCTGAGCCACAATCAGCTCCAGGTCTTCTTTTTACTGACTGGATAGAGCTTCTCCATCTTTGACTGCAAACGATATAATCAGTCTGATTTTGGTGTTGCCCATCTGGTGATGTCCATGTGTAGAGTTGCCTCTTAGGTTGTTGGAAGAGGGTGTTCATTATGACCAGTGTGTTCTCTTGACAACACTCTGTAAGCTTTTGCCTGGCTTCAATTTGTTCTCCAAGGTCAAACTTGTCCATTATTCTAGTTACCTTTTGACTTCCTACGTTAGTGTTCCAGTCCATAGATCTTACATTCTAGGTTCCTGCAGTATTGTTCTTTGCAGCATTAGACTTTCCTTTCACCATCAGACACATCCACAGCTGAGCATCCTTTCAGCTTTGGCCCAGCCACTTCACTCTTTCCGGAGTTACTTGTACTTGCCCTCTGCTCTTCCCCAGTAGCATACTGGACACCTTCTGACCTGCTTTTAAATACTAGCACTGTCTGTGTGATCTGTGTGCTGGGCTGTTCTATTAGATACAACTGCATGTCTGTATATAAGCAGATATCAGAAACATGTCCTAAGTCCCCAGAACACCTTTCTCACAAGAAAATGGATCCTTTAGATAAGCTGCCGCTGGAACTTTTTGCCACTAAGGGAAATTAAAGCATGAAACAATTGTTCACATTGACAATTCAGTGTTACATAGAACATTCAGGTTGTTTACTGGGGCTGCACTGCATTGCTCTGTTATTTAGTAAATGGTAATCAATACCAATAGGGGTATGCTGATTCACCATCATCATAATCCAAGGAGACATTTCAGCTGGGTAGCCATGTGAGTCTGTAGTAGTCGGACAAAATTTGAGTCCTTTAACACCTTAAAGACCAACAGAATTTTTCACGGTATAAGTTTTTGCGAGTCAAAGCTCCCTTAGTCGGATGTGATGAACTGAGCTTTGACTCATGAAAGCCAGACCTGGGCAATTTTGATGGTCTTTAAGGTGCTAAGGTCATAAGGTACATGTGCAGAAATCAAAACTATACGGGTTATACGATCTACCTCTAATGAAGTCCTTTAACAGGATAAATATATTTTTCAACAAATAACTTGCAATCCTCTTCTTGCATACTACTAGCCTACCCTTATTCCACAGTTATAAGGGGGTTTTATGGTATTTGCTCTGGAAATATTTTGTGTGCAATTTATTTCTGCATTTTAATGTGGGGTTTTATATATTAGTCCTGGATCCACAATGGACCCCCACAATATATAGGTACAGAGATTTTTATTGTTTATATGTGTTACAGGGCACTACTGCTTTGAAATTTTCTTGGGCAGATGTTCCAATTTTACAATATTACAAAAGTTAAAAAAAATAGCTTGTCTGGATTTATCCCCTCCCCAAATACTACAAATCTTAAAGAATACTTTATTTTCTTTTTACCACAAAATGAATAGTATATTTGGTTTTATTGACCCCAAAAACATATGGTTTGATACTTATATGAGCACCCTACAAGAATGAGAAAAAAATCCACCTTCTTGCAAAATGGTAGTTACAGGGAAAATGGCTGTCCCTACAATTAATATAATAGTGTATTTGGCTTTATCGACCTTAAAAACATATATTATGACACCAAGATGAGCATCCTACGTGAATTTTAAATATCACAATAACCATAGCAGGAAAAATGGTCCAAAACTGGAATGTCTACCCAAGAAAAATTAAAAGCAGTAATGCCCTGAAACACACACAAACAATAAAATTCTCTGTATAGGAGTTTATTGCGGATCCAGGACTATATATGTTTCTGTAGTTTAAAACGGAGGCCTCTAAAAAGGCTGGGTGTGTGTGGGAGATTGAAGTATTTTATGATTGGGTGGTAACTGTACCCCAGGGGGTAGAGTTGACTGAGTTGTGGAGAGTGTGTGTTCAGAGTGTGCCAGGGAAAGGAGAGTGGAGTGAGTGAAGACTGAGATGCTGTGAGAGAGATCTGTGTTCTTTGTGGAAGTTGTTATCCTATGTGACAAGTTAGGAAATTAAGCTTTGTGGAATTTATTAGCCTAAATTATTGTTCTGTTATTCTACCAAATATAACTAAAATGTCCTGTTCTTTAGGTTCAACTACGAAGTTTCAGGGGACAGTCTTGGTGGCAGCAAAAATAAGCAGAAAACACTAAGGAAGGCAAGGAGGCAGCATCACACGTCATCTCAGAACACTACAAAAAACATTTGAATCCAAGCTTCAGGACCTGATTTCTGTGAAAATCTGCAGTAAACTGTGTGTGCATAATAGGCCAAAGAATTGCAAGAGGACATTTCGTTTCTGCCTTTCCCAAAGTTTCCTTTTTCCCTTTCCTGAAAGCCCACATAAACTCACCTTTTCCTGCTTCCTTCTCTCCTTCCTACCCATCAGGCTAACCTACCTTTATCTGCTCCCATGGTCAGCCTTCCCTTCTTCTCTTACCCACAGCCTCTCCCTGGTAAAACTCTGGCCAAGTTGCACACTGTCAGCCAGGCCATACCCAGTTGCATAGCAGGGAACCTACAAGGACATGTTGGGGGTCCCTCACTTTCCCACACAATTTCTTCTTTCCTTCTTTCTGGTAGCCCCCATAATCTCAGCTTTCTCTGCATCTTCTTCCCACTCACCCACCAACCTCTTATCTGCCCCACCCACTTCAGCTATACTACCACCTCTCCCCATATGTGCCCCGAAGAGCTTTGTGCTCAGTAGATCAACACCTACCGGTAATTCCCAGCCCAAAAGACGTCTGTCTTGCCTCAACCATAGCCAGGGCTTTTTTCAGCCCTGGCCCCAACCTGGTGGAACAAGTTCCCAATACAGATTAGGGCCCTCAGGATCTATTACAGTCCCGCAGGGCCTGTAAAATGGAGCTGTTCTGCCAGATTGAAGCAGTGGATGTTCAACCAATTTGGCCCCTCCTGCTCAAGCTGCCCTTGATGGCAGCGGATTTACCACTCTGAGAACTCATACCAATCAGGTTCCATATCAATTCTGATGGAAACAGGCCCAGGACACCACAAGATTTTGGAATGCCATTTTGTTTATTAAGAGAGTTTGGAATGGTTGTTTTTAGAGGTTTTTACAGTTGATTGATTGATCTTTGTTAGTATTTTGTATGCTGTGACCTGCCTTGAGTCCATTTGTGGGGAGGGTGGGATAGAAACATAAATAAATGTGTACCTCCACCTTTCTCCACAATGGGGAGCCAAAGTAGCTTACATCATTCTCTTCTCCTCTACTTTATTTTCGCAACAACCTTTTGAGGTAGGTTAGGGTACGAAGGTGTGACTGGCTCAAAGTCACCCAATGAGTTTCCACGGCAGAGTAGGAATTTGAACCTAGGTCTTCCAGATCCTAATCTGAAACTCTAATCACTATACCATACTGGCTATTGTGGGGTGGCTGCTGTTGAGCAAAAGTAAACAGCTAGGCCTGGGTGAGTAATGCAAGTTGTGTGGTAGCCAGTTTTCAGATTTTTCTGCATACCTAAGGCTTTTCTCAGGCTTGTAGAAAGATCTGACTTCATGACCCCAGTCCTTGGGTTTAAGTGTCCGCAGATGGGGCCATGTTAAGAATCAGATATATTGAGAACACTATAGCACAATAGCCACAGACAATTTGAAACAAGCCATCCAGTAGCAAGGGGGAAATGAAGGGAAAATAGTGGCTGATGACCTCAAATTTAATGGGTCTAAACTCTTAAGAACACATGGTTTCCCAGCTGGCATCACCTTTACTTTGTTTCAGTTTTAGCATGTTTGGCATCATCCACTTGACTAAGGCCCCTAGACACTGATTCAGTAAAGATATAGCAGCATCTAGAGGTTTAGACAAGGAGATGTGTAGTTGGGTGTTACCAGCTCTGCATGATCTCATTCAATGATTTTATATAAATATTAAAAAGCACAAAACCTTGGGAAATGCTAAAAAATAACTCCTAGGATATTTATTGAATTGGCCTCATGAAAGGAAACTTTTTGCTACAGTTCTGGTTAGAAAAAAAGACTGAAACAATGGAAGAAAATGTCATATATCCCCTAACCCTGTACTCAAAATGATTCAGCAAGATGGAATCATCAATGGTATTGATTGCAGTTGACAGAACTAAGAGGATTAAAAGGAACACATTTCCCTTATTCTTCTGTAGATGAAGACCATCTTCCAGTACCAGAAAGCTGCCTTTACCCAATAACCAGGCTGAAAAACAGATTTAAAATGGCCAGGGGTAGAAGAGTTGCCGAAGTTGCTCTGTCACTATTTGCTCTATAAGTTTGCTCCAAACAAGCAGGTTAGTGGCTCTGTATTTAGTTTGCAGTAGGTCATCCTTATCAAGTGATTTTTTAAAAAAGCAAAGCATGTTCTTTAGGTACCTAGCAAACTGACTCAGAGCCAAGCATGTCTTGATATCCTTGTCATAGAAGCTTTCAGTTTTTTCCTAGCAAGTTTTAACTAAGCAAGAGGCAAGTTTACAGGTGTGGCATTTACAGCCTCAAGGACTCTGTAGAGCAGCTGGGTAATTTCAGACTCAGGCATCTCTTTTTAGAGAGTAGACTTCAAATGAAAAGGTTTAATTTGAGCCTGTAAGCAGGGACCCTCGAGTTCCACCCCAAATTATAGTCCTGACAACACCACTGCTGCGATCCTGGTCATTTCAATCTGGGTGACCTATTTTGAACAAGCCATAGAAGTATGACAAGAAACTGTTTCCAAAACCCTCACCCCAGGAACTGTCCCAAAATTGTTCTTAAAATGGATCTTTAGTAGCAAAGAATCTTGTAAAACAGCCCCAAGGGACTACAGATATGACAAATTTAGATGGGACATTGCTACATGGACATTGTGGGTATTTCAGAAACTTGGTGGGATGAGGAAAATCAGTGGGATACAGTGATTCCTGGTTATAAATTATATCGGAAGGATAGAGGGGGAAGGGTTGGAGGTGGGGTGGCTCTGTACAGGGCCAGCTCGCCCACTAGGCAAGCTAGGTGCTCGTCTAGGGCACTGGCCCTGCAGGGGTGCCAAAATGCCCCCCGTGAAAAGCCCCCCTTCCCACCCAGCACCAACAGCGCCGGCTTTCCTGGGTGCCTCGCAGCTGCAAGGCGCCCAGAAAAGCGGGCACTGCCGGTGCTGGGAGGGAACGGGTGGGTGTTCTAACCCCACCCTTCCCTGACTTTTCTGGGCGCCTCGCAGCTGCGAGGCACCCAGAAAAGCCAGCGCTACCATCTCCAGGCCCCACCGGGAGGTTGGCATCCTTGGTGGCGTGGGCACCCCAGGCTGTCCTGCCTAGGGCGCCCAGACACCTGGGACCCGCCCTGGCTCTGTATGTCAGAGAGGGTATACAGTCCGGTAAGATTAAGAGGGTAAGAGAATTGGATTCACTTCTGGAAATGCTATGGGTTGAAGTAGTGGGTCCAAAAGGAGGCTTAACAGTGGGAGTTTGTTATTGCCCACCAGATCAAAAGATAGAGGAGGATTATAAAATGATGAATGAATTTAATATAGCAGCTAGACAGAATAACTGTGCCGTAATAGGCGACTTTAACTACCCACACATTGATTGGGTCAATATGAGTTCTAGTCGGGAAAAAGAGATTGAGTTTTTAGACACTCTCAATGACTGTGCTATGGAACAGATGGTCACAGATTCTACCAGGGGAGAGGCAATCCTGGATTTGGTCCTAAGTAACACCCAAGACCTGGTGAGAGATGTGAAAGTGATTGCACTGCTTGGGAATAGTGACCATAATGTCACTGAGTTTAACATTTGTATAAATAGGGAGTTGCCCAAAAAGACTGACACAACCATTTTTAACTTTAAAAGGGGTAACTTCTCTGGTATGAGGGGACATGTGAGGAAGAAATTGAAAGGAAAAGTGGAAAAGGTCAAAACCATTGGGGAAGCTTGACTATTTAAAAATACAATCCTAGAAGCTCAGAAAAAATATATACCACAGGTTAGGAAAGGCACAAATAGGAATAGAAAAAAGCCTGCATAGTTAACAAATAAAGTAATGGAAGCTGTAAAAGGTAAGAAGGATTCCTTTAAGCGGTAGAAAGCTAGTCTCAGTGAGGCTGATAAAAGGGAACACAGGCTGTGGCAATTAAAATGGAAGTCTGTGATCAGGCAAGCAAAAAGGGAATATGAGAAGCATATCGCAAAAAACATAAAGGCGAACAATAAAACTTTCTTCAAATACATTAGAAGTAGGAAACCAGCCAGGGAGGCAGTGGAGCCCTTGGATGACCAAGGGGTAAAAGGACTACTGAAGGATGACAGGGAAATGGCTGAGAAGCTGAATGCATTTTTTGCCTCTGTCTTCACTGTGGAAGACGACAAGTGCTTGCCCACTCCAGAACCACCGATTTCAGGAGGGGGTTTGAAAGACCTGAATCAGATTGAGGTGACAAGAGAGGAAGTCCTACGACTGATGGACAATTTAAAAACTAATAAATCACCAGGCCCGGATGGCATTCATCCGAGAGTTCTAAAAGAACTCAAATGTGAACTTGTGGATCTCCTTACATTAATATGTAGTCTTTCTTTAAAATCTGCCTCCATTCCTGAGGACTGGAAGGTAGCTAATGTCACTCCCATCTTTAAAAAGGGCTCCAGGGGAGATCCAGAAAATTACAGGCCAGTCAGACTGACGTCAATCCTGGGTAAGTTATTAAGGAAAGAATTAGTAGGCACATTGATGAATAAAAAATATTGAGGCAGACTCAGCATGGGTTCTCTAAGGGAAGATCTTGTCTCACTAATTTGTTAGTGTTTTTTGAGGGAGTGAACAAACATATGGACAAGGGGGACCCAATAGATGTTATTTACCTTGACTTCCAGAAAGCTTTTGATACAGTTCCTCATCAAAAGCTCCTAAGTAAGCTCAATAGTCATGGGATAAAAGGACAAGTCCTCTTGTGGATCAAAATTTGGCTTATAAATAGGAAACAAAGAGTGAGTATAAATGGGAAACTTTCTCAGTGGAGGATGGTAAGCAGTAGGGTACCACAGGGATCGGTACTTGGTCCAATGCTTTTTAACTTGTTTATTAACGATTTAGAATTGGGAGTCAGCAATGAAGTGGCTAAATTTGCAGATGACACAAAGTTGTTCTGGGTGGTGAAAACCAGGGAGGATTGTGAGGCACTCCAAAGGGATCTGTCAAGGATGAGTGAGTGGGCGGCAATGTGGCAAATGGGGTTCAATGTGGCCAAGTGCAAAGTGATGCACATTGGAGCCCAAAATCCTAAATATAAATACACGTTGATGGAGTCTGAACTGGCGGAGATGGACCAAGAGAGAGATCTTGGAGTCGTAGTAGATAATGAAAATGTCTAGAGAGTGTGTAACTGCAATAAAGAAGGCCAACGCTATGCTAGGAATTATTAGGAAGGGAATTGAAAACAAATCAGCCAGTATCATAATGTCCCTGTATAAATCATTGGTGCGACCTCATTTGGAATACTGTGTACAGTTCTGGTCGCCACACCTCAAAAAGGATATTATAGCATTGGGAAAAGTGCAGAGAAGGGCAACTAGAATGATAAAAGGGTTGGAACACTTTCCCTATGAAGAAAGGTTAAAACACTTGGGGCTCTTTAGCCTGGAGAATCAACGGCTGAGGTGTGACATGATCGAGTTTTATAAGATTATGCATGGGATAGAGCAGGTTGAGAAAGAAGTACTTTTCTCCCTTTCTCACAATACAAGAACTCGTGGGCACTCCATGAAATTGCTGAGCAGTCGGGTTAGAACAGATAAAAGGAAGTACTTCTTCACCCAAAGAGTGATTAACATATGGAATTCACTGCCATAGGAGGTGGTGGCAGCTACAAGCATGGACAGTTTCAAGAGGGAATTAGATAAACATATAGAGCAGAGGTCCATCAGTGGCTATTAGCCACAAGGTATAGACAGGGCCAGACCGTCATAGGCAAATTTTAGGTGCTTGCCTAAAGCGCCCCTGCTGGCGGGCGGCAGAATGGCGGGTGGCACAATAGCCTGCTTCCGCCCAGCCCCTCTCCTCCCTCGCCTCAAAGCCCTGCCTGCGCTGCGCACGCCACTCCACTCATTGCCTGACTGCCTCAGGGTGCCTCACTGCCTGCACAGCCAGTGCTCCTCCTTCGTCATTGCTCGCTGCTGCCCCAGCCAGGCCCCACCCCACCCACCAAACAAAACCCCTGCAGCTGTGCACTGCTCCGCTCATGCACGTGCTGCACACACCGCCTCTCAGCCTCCTGCTGCCGCTCTGCTGTGCCTCCCACCCTCCTCATGGTGAATTTTGAAGGTCTGCACCCCTGGCCCCTGGAATTTAAGGTTGGTTGGGCACAGCTGTAAGGGACAGACTCCCCCCCACCCAGACAAAAGGGGCTCGTCCGGCTGTGGGGCCTTGCTCCACCTGCCCTTCCCCAGGACTGGAGGCAACAAGTTTGGCCCGCACTGCTGCAGCCCCCGAGACTCAAGCAAGACCTTTCCCTGGGGATGTACTAAAAGGAAGGACAAGGTTGCCCATTGGTAACAATGGGAGACGCTTGAAGGCCCACTGGAAATAATGGGAGCCAGGAATGCCAATTGACTTGCATGGGCTCCACTGAAATACATGACAGTACAAGTAGAGTTGCAAAGAAAACACGGAATGGATTTTCCATTAGGGTCTCTTGGCCAAAACAGACTAATCTGGGACTGGAATGATAGGCCCCAGCTTGGAATGACAGCCTCAAGAGGCAGCAGGAGAATTCTGGGACTGAAATGACAAGCCCCAGAGTAGAATTGACAATGGAGGAGGTGGTTCACATCAACCTCACAGAAAGGGAACATGGAGGTCAGGAAGGGAGCAGAACTGGACACTGGAACAGGTGGAGGGACAAGTGCAAGATTTATAACTGACAATGGAGGAGGTGGCTCTCCTCAACCGCATGAATTTGTAAGAAAACTAAAGAGCTGACATGCAAGATAATTACTGAGATGGAGCTGATTTGAAAATAGCTACACGCATTCGAGAAATCTTTAAATGTAAAGTGTTTAACTTTACAGTTTGCAAATCCAGTTGCACAGAACTGCCTCTACACCATGGTCACTCATTCCACTCTAGGGGCTGTCATTCCAGTCCCAAAACACTCCTGCTACTTCCACAGGCTGTCATTCCACTCTGTGGTTCTTGTTCCAATCCCTGAAGTCCCCTGCTACAGCCAGGGGCTGTCATTCCACTCCATGATCTCTCATTCTAGTCCCAGAACACTCCTGCTACCCTCAGGGGCTATCATTCCACTCTGGGTCCTGTCATTCCAGTCCCAGAACACTCCTGCTACTCCCAGGTGCTGTTATTCCACTCCATGGTGTCTCATTCTAGTCAGAGAACACTCTGTCTACATCTAGGAGCTGTCATTCCACTCTGGGCCCTGTCATTCCAGTCTGAGACCACTCCTACTACATCCAGGGGCTGTCATTCCACTCTGAGGTCTGTCATTCCAGTCCCAGATCACTCCTTCTACTTCCATGGCTCTCATTCAACTCTGGGGCCTTCATTCCAGTCTCAGACCACTCCTTCTACATCCAGGAGCTGTCATTCCACTCTGAGGTCTGTCATTCCAGTCCCAGACCACTCCTACTACATCCAGGAGCTGTCATTCCGCTCTGGAGCCTGTCATTCCAGTCGCAGACCACTCCTACTACATCCAGGAGCTGTCATTCCGCTCTGGAGCCTGTCATTCCAGTCGCAGACCACGCCTACTACATCCAGGAGCTGTCATTCCACTCTGAGGTCTCTCATTTCAGTCCCAGACTACATCCAGGAGCTGTCATTCCACTCTGAGGTCTGTCATTCCAGTCCCAGACCACTCCTACTACATCCAGGAGCTGTCATTCCACTCTGGGGTCTGTCATTTCAGTCCCAGACCACTCCTACTACATCCAGAAGCTGTCATTCCACTCTGAGGTCTGTCATTCCAGTCCCAGATCACTCCTACTACATCCAGGGGCTGTCATTTCACTCTAGGCCCTGTCACTCCAGTCCCAGACCACCCCTAGTACATTCTGGGGCTCTCATTCCATTCTGGGGCCTGTCATTCCAGTCCCAGACCACTCCTGCTACTTTCTCAGGCAGTCATTCCACTCTGGGGCCTGTCATTCCAGTCCCAGAACAGTCTTGCTACCCCCAGGCACTGTCATTCCACTCCGTGGTCTCTCATTCTAGTCACAGAACACTCCTGCTACCCCCAGGGGTTGTCATGCCACTCTGGGGCCCCTCATTCCAGTTCCAGAATGCTTTTGCTACCCTCTGGAGTTGTCATTTCACTCTGGGGAACTCTCATACCAGTCCAGTGGGTGCACGGGGGTGTGTGTGTGCCACAAGGTAGTCTCGCCTAGTGTGCAAAAAACCCTGGGACCGGCCCTGGGTAAAGATAAGAAATCTCAGTCTGGGGCAGGTGATGCACTCTATTCTTGGTGCTGGACGGGGCGGCAGTGGGAGGGCTTCTAGTGTCCTGGCCCCACTGCTGGACCTCCTGATGGCACCTGGTATTTCTGGCCACTGTGTGACAGAGTGTTGGACTAGATGGGCCATTGGCCTGATTCTCTTATGTTCTTACGTTCACTTCTTGTGGACTTGCAGCATTACTTCACCATTCTGGCAAAAGACAGGAAAAAATAGATTAATTTTGTCCTGGACTTGGCTTATCAACACTCAGCTTCTAACCTAGTATTAGGCCAGGTACTCTTCATGTGGAAAACATCACTGGGACAGAACTTCAAACTGCATGGGCCATAGTTAACTGTCAAACACTTCAGCCCCTCAGTGTTGGAAAGCTGTAACTACACCAGCACTTGGACACTTGAACTGAATAAAGACTGGACATGGAAAAGAAGGTAGGTATAGCATTTAATACATGGGATGCAGGCAGGGCTATTTGGGAGCAGGAACACATTCCGGCTGGCTACCAAGTTGGCCACACCCAGCAGGAACTCATTAGCATAATAGGTCACACCCAACAGCAGAAACGCATTCGGATTGGCTACATTAGGGCTGTGTGGCCTAACATGCAAAGGAGTTCCTGCTACAAAAAAAGCTCTGGGTTTTGACAACAAACAAGGTAAACAGAATAAGAAGCAAAAGGTAGATATGGCTATATGACCACACTTCTGGTAACATGGGGGTGTGGCCTAATATGCTAATGAGCTGTGCTGTCAGAGGTGGGACCTAATATGCTAATGAATTTCTGCTGTTGGGAGTAGTCTAGTATGCTAATGAGTTCCTGCTGGGCTTTTTCTACAAAAAAAGCCCTGGATGCAGAAATGAAATTCAGGTGTGTTGGGGTTGATTTTTATCCCTTTAAGAAAACTGACAAGAGTATTTATTTGTATTCCCCCCCTTTTTTTTCTATTCATCCCTTTCTTTCTTCTTTGTCCTGGTCAGCCGTTCTCTTCACTGTTTAGGTCTCTTGTTTATACCCATGTCCATGTACACCCGGTACCAGATATGTTACAACAAACTTACAACAACAACCAATACACGAAAGTGATATCTGCACGTTTCAACGATTGAGCCTGCTTGTGTGAATCACTCAGTATCTACAGCCTTACACATATTAAATGAGAACGGTGGTTTATTTCACAGAATTGCTATCCAAAATAACAGGGCCGTTTCCCTAGAGAAAAGCAAGGTATGAATCTTCTAAACAGAGGCGAAAAGACACTCAAGCTGTTAACACTAAAAATCAAATTACGCCCGCTCAGCGAACAACCCCTCCTTCAACCGCCCCACTTCCAGACGCTTACTAATCACGCCACCTTTACCCGCCCCCTGCGCGTAACCGGTTGGATAAGAACGCACCACCCCCTACAGGCGCTGAAAGTGCCCCACTACCCCCTGGGAGTCGTAGTTCTTTAAACAGCTTCTTGCGCCAGAAAACAGAAGTCTCCGGAAACCTCATTTCCCACGGTCCATCTCTGCCGAAGAGAACCACTGAAAGGATTGCCTTTTCTCGAAGGCAGCCCGAAAGCCGTAGAAAGACGTGCAGGTTGCAACTTGAGTCTAATGAGGGGAGTTGCAGAGGGAAGCAATTAAAGCAGAAGTGGATTCCTTTAGAGCGGCAGCTTCTGCATTCTCAGATCTAGCTACAAGGTGACAGGGTCTTCTGTGCTTGTCGTCTCTATTGTCATCCTCTTCGCCGAGGGTTTGACCTGAGACTTTATTCGGCATACCCGAAAGGTTCCTGCCTTAGCATGAGTCTGTGGGCTCGTACGGGCATCTTGGGCGCTCTCGCTTGCTACATGTACGGCAGGCGGAAAGCCCTGGCCGAACCGAGTCGCAAGTTCAGTCAACACGGTGGGAAAGAACAGCCAGAGCTGAAACTGGTACTGGTTCTCTTTCGACACGGAGCACGCACGCCTCTCCGGGCCATCCCCGATATAGAGCAGGTGAGCCCGGGCTGCTGGGATGGAAGAAAACCCGGCTGTGCTTTGCAAAGTGGGAGGGCAGAGATAGGGGAAGCGGACACAAGAAGGCCAACGGCAGCTGCATCACCGCACAGCTGCCATGACCCCTCGGGGGTCCCCCTCACATCATCCTCAAAACCATAAAGGGGGGAGGCATGCCTTACTCAGGTCCCTGGCCCCAGAATCTCCTCTCTCTCTCTTAGCTACCTTGGTACCAGCTTATAATAGGCAGTGCTTTTTTAAAAATAATAATAATAATAATAATTCTTAATTATCTTGCTTGCTTTCTCCAGACCAATGGCTTGCTTCCTTTCTCCAGGGTTGGGAAGGAAGGGTGGCGATAGGGGAACAGCAGTCCAAGAGACACTCACTTGAGTGTGGTGTGGCTCAGGGCTGTGGTGTCCTTGATGTTATTTAACATCTATATGCGCCCCCTTGCCCAGATTACCCTGAGGTATGGGCTGGGATGTCACCAGTAGGCTGATGACACTCAGCTCTATCTGATGCTAGGCGGCCAGTCAGACTCCAGATCAGAAGATCTAGACCGGGCGTCGCAAGCTGTGGCTGGTTGGCTTAGACTGAGTCGGCTAAAGCTGAATCCAGCAAAGACGGAGGTCCTGTGCCTGAGCCGCAGCAGCTCGGGGGGGATCCCACTCTTGACCTTCAGGGGGGGGCTCCTCTGGTTTCAGCGCCAGAGGTTTGGAGTTTGGGAGTGCTCCTGGATCCCTCCCTTACCATGGAGGAGCAGGTAGCGGCCACTGCTAATTCGGCCTTTTATCATCTTAGGCTGATTAGACAATTGGTTCCCTACCTCGACTGCGCTGACCTCACTACAGTGATCCATGCCATGGTCACCTCGAGACTAGACTACTGTAACGCTCTCTACATGGGGCTGCCCTAGTCATGGATTCAGAACCTGCAGCTAGTGCAGAATGCCGTGGCCAGGCTGTTGTTGGATCTCCCTAGACGGGAACACATCCAGCCTGCACTGAAGACACTGCATTGGCTGCCAATAGCATACTGAATCTGCTTCAAGGTGCTGGTTCTTACCTTTAAAGCCCTTTATGGCCGAGGTCCAACATACCTATAGGACCACCTTTCCCCGTATATACCCCAGAGAGCACTACGGTCTGGGTCTCAAAATTGGTTGACCCTCCCTGGCCCGAGGGAGGCCAGGCTAGCTGCTACTAGGGCTGGGGCTTTTTCAGTGGTGGCCCCTACCTGGTGGAATGAGCTCCCAGAGGAGATCAGGACCCTGCGGAACCTCTCACAGTTCCGCAGGGCCTGCAAGACGGAGCTCTTCCGCCAGGCATTTAATTAGGGGCCGCCGCCGTTGTATTGCCCAGCCCATGATTTACCATCGAGTTGTTGCCATAAGAACTATGAGCAGTAGAACATCTAAAAACATTTGGGTAATGGAAATCCTTTAAAAGCGTGTCACCTAAGTGAATCTTTAATTGCCGCCAGCACTTTATGTCGGTATGAGTTTTATTTACTGTGTTTTATATAATTGCGTTTTTAAGCTGTATTTATGTTGTTGGAAGCTGCCCTGAGCCTGCTTGTGGGGAGGGCAGGGTATAAATTTGATAATCAATCAATCAATCTTTGTAAGCCTAGTATTCTATGGCATTTATTTGTAAATTGCTTTTGATCCCACTAGGGATAAAAAGATATAGTTATCTAAACAACTGTGCACCATAAAATGAGAGTCCAGTTCTCTAGTGAGTTAAGGACAGAAGCCAGGTGTTAACCAGGGACTTTCCTGTTTTCACAGTTCCTAGTGCCAAGACCTTGAAGGGGGTGCTGCAGTTTTCCTGGTGGTTTATTAAACCAGGCCATTTAAAATGGCAGAGCACCAGAGAGATGGCCTAGCCACAGCAGGCACACTGTTTTGCTGATGGGTCAAGGTACAGAAAGTGTGGAAACAACACAACTTATGCCACATGTCTACATCCTTGTGTAGTTCCTGTTAGACCTGGAAACCTAAGCTGTTTTAGAAGCACAAGCATATTGATGGTGGTGGGCAAAGTGTAACTGCGCCGAACAAAGCCACATTTATTTATATTTATTTGTTTGACTTCTATCCCGCCCTCCCGCCGAAGCGGCTCGGGGCAGTTTACATACAATGGGCAGTATTGATAACAGCCAGTGGGATGCAATGGAAATGCACATGCACCGCATGTCAGACTAAGGCTAGGAAGGTCTGGGTTCAAATTCACACTTGCCCATGAAGCTTACTGGATGACCTTTGAGCCAGTTTGGTGTAGTGGTCAAGTGTGCGGACTCTAATCTGGGAGAACTGAGTTTGATTCCCCGCTCCACTTGCAGTTGCTGGATGACATTGGGCAAACCATAGTTCTGACAAGAACTGTCCTTGAAAGGGCAGTTCTGGAAAGCGCTCTCTCAGCCTCACCTACCTCACAGGGTGTCTGTTGTTGGGAGGGGAAGGGAAAGGAGTTTGTAAGCCTCTCTGAGACTCCAAGTGAAATGCAGGGTATAAATCCAACCTATTCTCTTCTTCTTCTTTTGGTCACTCAGCCAGCCTAATGTACTTATCACATATTGCATTCATATTCTGCCCTTCCTCTGTGAACCATACATGGTTCCCCTGTCAACTACCCTCTGAGGCGGGTTAAGCGAAGCGTGGTTGGCATCAGGGGACTCAGGAGTCCTTATGGTTGAGCAGGGGTGGGGTTGTACTTTTAACACTGCATCACATGACTTCCTAACAGGGTTATTTTGAGACTAAAATTGTGTGCTTATATATGTATAAACCATTCATGTAGCCCCAAACTCCTCCAAGGAAGAGTAAGAGGGGGTAGAATCTTGTAAATACCTCAGGAATCTGTTTTTATTTTTTTAAAAATAAAACTTGTTATGGATCTCATATAACCTAGAACAGCACTTAAATTTGTCCAAGGCAGGTGTTCAGCACATGGACTTCTATAGCTGAGTGTAGATGAATACATTTAGATCAGTGGACAAGACCCATCTCTGTAGTTGCTGATGTTCTTGTTCTCTTTCTATCTCCAGAGTAATTAAGTGAGCAATCCTAAGCAGGTCTACTCAGAATCCTACTGCGGTCTGTTCAATGGGGCCTACTCTGAAGAAAGTGCTTTTAGGATTGGCCAATAAGAGTGGTATTTCAGCCAGGACTTCCTCTAGTGGTCATGATTTAGCAAGATTTCCTGAAGTTATGTTGTATGTTTCAAAATGCTAATCCTTATATGTCTCTCAGTATTTTGCAACAGCATAGCCTGCCTGCTAAATTACATGCCATTGTGTAATCCAGGGTCCCCAACGTGGCATCCACAGGTAGCTTTCCTGGTGCCCACCAAGTGCTTATAGAAAATGGGCTGGGCCAGCAGGCCAATTGGCTGTTCAGATTTTTTTAGAATGTTGTTTTGGCAGCATCTGCCACCATAGCAGAAATTAAGCTGTGTGTATGTAAGAAAATTTTAAAATACAATGTTCATTTTTAAAGGTATCCCATTAAACAGAGCTTCTCTCTGAAATGTTGAAGTGTTACTATTAGAGTTAAGCATAGTCTCATTCCCTGACATTTTGTGGTTGGCTCCACCTCCTCCAGCAGCCATTTTATGTTTGCATAAACATTTGGTGTCAGAATTCCAAGGTACCTACAGACTTAAAAAGACTGAGGACCCTGGTGTAATCTGTATATCTTAAACCTACTTACAATTAGCTTTTCCCAAGCCTTAAGCATAATTCTGCATAGGAATAGGCAGCTAGTTTTATTAACTATTTCAAGCTTGTATGTTCTTTAAGAACCACTCCCCCACTTTGTTTTTAAACAGGTAGAATGGGATCCTGCACTTTTGGAGAAACCTGCTGAAACAGAGTTTGACTATGCAGTAACTGATCTATCCGGGGGTCCAAGGCCTTATTCTCCTTTTGAAGACCAATACAAAAATGTTGTGCTAAAGGTGAGAGACCACTTTAGGTGCATGTATTTTTTTCAATGGTGTGCTGCTTAACACAATTGAAGACAACTTCTCTACTTCCAGGGTGGTGTGATTGCTGGGCAGCTGACTAGAGTGGGCATGCAGCAGATGTTTGCCCTGGGGGAACGGTTGAGGAAGCGTTATATTGAAGACATCGCCTTCCTCTCTCCATCATTCAGGCCTTCAGAGGTCTTGTGAGTCTCTTCTTCTGACAATCTGTTTCCTAACTGCTTTTGCACTTCCCTTCCCATTGAGAATCTCAGCAGACTTTTTAACTGGTCTCATCTCACACAACAGTACTGCAGTGAGTTCTTTGCCATATCCTTCTAACTTGCACAGATGTAGGCATCAAGTCCTGTGTGTTTCTAAGAGAATTTTACAGAGTGAGATTGATAGCAATTGCCCAGGACTGGTGGTCATCCAAAGTCTTCCAAAGTCCATTAGGACTCTCCCTCTGCCCATTAGCTTCTATGGGAACAGACAGCCACTTGTTTGCTCCACTTCATAGGCTACCTTCTGTCTTTCAGTGTTCGTTCTACTAATATTTTTCGGAATCTGGAATCCACACGCTGTTTGCTAGCTGGGCTTTTCCAACAGCAAAAGAAGGTTAGAAATGAAGGAGTTTCTGTTCTCAATCCTACCTTTGTTTCTCCCATCATAGATCCTTGTAGCACCGCTGTTCTTTGAATTTATCCCCCCCCCCCCAAATCAGTTCCTACACTGATGATTTTTTTGAGACTGCATCTACACTGTAAATTTTATAAGAACTGACATTTTATGAGAATGCCAAGAATTTCAGTAATGGTTGCCTAGGCCATTGGTTATAATTCATAGTAAAGAAGCTGTGACTTGCAATATTTGTAGTGTAGGCATGTTTTGTATTTTGCTCACTAACCCCGAAAGAGTGCCCTCCCCTCGACTTGCTCCCTCTAGAGCTGCAAGCCTGGTGTTATTAAGAACAGGATTACCAGTTTCAGAAATGTGCAATGAGAAATGTGAGCAACCTCAAGCTAAATTGCAAAGGCTGTTAAAGTAATTCATCAAACATTTGTGTGTTCTTGTATTGAGAGGGAGCTGGCCTAGGACGGAAGCTGGTGAGGTTGTGGCCCAAATTTTGAGTCTGGAGAAGCAAAATAGTTTGTTTGTTCTCTAGTAATATGAGAACTTATAACAGGAATTGTTATGAAGGTGAGTGAGATTCACACAGGTTTAGGTGGTTATTATATATGTACAATATGAAAAAGTCTGTATATTGGCGGGAGGTATGTGAAAGCACATGTGAACATTGGCATATTTTGCTTAACACTTACTACAGTGGGCTCTGTCTCTTGTAAAAGCTTGAGGGCATACAAAGTACAGAGGAAGTTCCCTAGTTACTTTTATACAAGTCAGGGTAGATGGAATGGTTGGTTTATGATACCCCCCAAAAAAACCAAATTGAGCTCCTGGCTTCCAACAGCTCAATATGTCAGAATTATTTTACAGTTTAAAACTTCACTATTGGACTGAGACAAATACTGTATTATACAGGGCCTATTACCATTGTCACAGATGAAGCAAAGTCTGAAGTCCTCTATCCTAATCCACAGAACTGCCAGCGCCTGAAACAGATAAACAGGTAAACTGCCATAAAGCCGCTGAGTGCGTTGGTGCCACTGTGTTGTGTTGTTTTAACTGTGTTATGTAAATACTGTTTAATCCCACCACTTCCTCCAGGAAGCTGAGCAGCATGTATCGTTTTTCTTCTCCTTCTCACAACAACCCTGTGAGGTCAGCTAGGCTGAGCATGTATGACTGTGGGGCCAGGACCTCTCAGCATGTCTGTAAAAACCATGTTTGGCTTGTCCTGGAATAAACAGGCAAGGACTAGAATTAGTTTATGCATGACCTGTCAAAAGCAACAACCTATTATCACTTGCTTATCAAAGGCAATACTTGCTTATGTATTTTAGAAAAGCATATACCCCATATATCCACCAGATACACTGCAGTTTCGATGGGCATGCTTCTGTACTCTGACTTTTGGAGCGTACCTGGAAGCTTGTTTCCTGTGACTTCTTCTCTGAAGCAAGTCCAGGCTTGATGTCCTGCTTTGCCTCTCTCTGCATTCTGTATAAAATACAGGCAGTTCCAAAAGCCTTTGCAAAGGTCCCTGCCAGATACTGTCAAATAAGACTATGTGGGAGGACTGCAGAATGGAGGAGCTGTCCTACTTCTCATATTTCCTTTAGTCGCTAGGCAGATGATGGCAATAAAACCAATGGTCATTTACAGTCATCTACAGCAGAGGTGTCAAACTCATTTGTCATGAGGGCCAGTTCTGACATAAACGTAACTTTGTTGGGCTGGGCCATTTGTGCCATGAAATGTAATGCCAGGTACCAGAATCATAAACTATGCAAAAGGACAGCAGCTGGTAAGTTCTAAGTTGATGTATCCCTGCTGCAAGGCCCCATGGGCTGGGAGGGGGGTGCAAAGGAAAACCCACATGGGTGGCCTGGAGAGCCAGTGGTGCAACACTGGGTGGGCACTCCCACACTGCTTGACTGCTGCAGACGAGGTTGTTCTGCCATGCTGAAGCCACAATTGGAGTGGCTCCTCCCACTCCCCCCTCGAGCAGTCTCCTATTCCGTCCCTTGTACTAGTTGCTCGCAGGCCACATAAGAGCCCCGGGCAGGCTGGTTCCAGCCCCAGGCCTTATGTTTGACACCTCTGATCTACAAGCTGTAGTATTCTATGGACTAGTCTAATTATGATCTCTTTATGTTTCAGGGAGTGGATGCTTACTGTAGCATCTTTTAGAATTAAGTTGACACAGCTTTTTAAAACTTATCTACTGCTGGACCACCCCTGGTGGGGTGATTAATTCTAGAAGCATTGCCTAAATGACCCAAACAATACCAAATATTAAAAACTTCACTGGCAGGGGGAAAGCAATGTCCGGCTCCTTCATTTCTTGTCCCAAATAATGTCCTTCCTTCCCAGGGCAACTTTTTTTGCAGTGCTCTGAAGATTTTTCTTTTCTTTACCAGAAAAAGGATGGCTACCATGTGCTTACAGCCAAGCATCTCTGACGATCTGAAGACAATTAAAGAAAAGGTGGGAATCAACAATGAGAAGCAAGTGGATTTTTTTGTCCTACTTGACAACATGTTTGCAGAACAGGTATGAAACAGAGTCCATAATATTTTCAGGCATGTGGGAGAAACTGCATTGAAGGCAGGTGCAACAACCATTTGCTGAATGACGCTCATAATGGAAAATGGCCTGGGCAGCAGGCTGACAGAGGAGCTCTTGAAACGGGGAAAGCCGCTGCTCTTTTCCTCCATTTTAATTTCTCCAGAATTCACTACTCTCAAAGCTTCAGTCTTAACCTCTTTAAACTTGGGTAAATCAAATACTATATGAATGTAGCACACATTGCCTGTTTCCTATTCTTGTCTCTCTCTCCTCCCACCCTCTATTCTATTCCCCATTGTCTACTTTCTCTCAAGGGATGCTCATGAAACTCTCTGCAAAGGGGTGTGGTGCCTATATAAACAAAAGTATATTCCTTCCCCCATGTAAAGTGATTCCTGCAGCATGGGACCAGATCATAGATGGATCTTCCAAGTAGCTGTAAACAAGCCCAATCCTGCAATCCTATTAATAGAATGTAGCTGATTTTTTCAGAGACTAGTCATATAATTCCACAAAGATCACATACTCCCCTGAGCCTTTGAGGAGGGCAGGCTATAAATCTAAATAAATAAAATAAGCCAGGGGTGTCAAACATGCAGCCCAGGGGCTGGATCAGGCCTGCAGTGGAACTGGCTGTCTTCTGCTGCTTCTTCCAGTTCTGCTGCTGCTGCGTCATCGTAGGTTTGCAGCTTACAGATACAGACCTGAACAGCATACTCAAGATTGCAACAGCACAGACATTTTGATGCAATAATTCAGAGCAAGAGGTGCCAGTTATCAGACACTGTTAAATAAACAAAATATTGCAAGAGTGCTAATGTTTTAAGCGTGTTTTTATTTTAAGTAAAAAAACCTCTTTGTGTTTGCGTCCTTTATAAAGTTTATATCTCCGCTACCTGGCATTACATTTTATGACACGCATGGCCCAGCCCAACAAGGTCTCATTTGTGTCAAATCTGGCCCTCATAACAAATGAGTTCGACACCCCTGCTCTAAGTAGGAACCAGCCTAGCTCACTTAAGCATCACAAGTTGGGATATTAGCACTGCAGACTCCTACACCAAATGTTTTCCTTTTCTCCACACACACACATACACAGCTTTGGCATTGCAAAAAAAAATATCTGGGGCCAGAGAAAATTATTGTTTCAAAGCACTTTTGGGGGTGACAGTAACAAGCAGAAGGAATATGGCCTTGTTCAGGGAAATCATATTTTCTATGTGAAGGTGTATGCCAAATATTCCTCATGCAAGTATTGGCCAGGTCTGTGAATCTAACCTTCCTCTGGCAGAAACTGTAAACCAGGGGTGTCAAACTCATTTGTTATGAAGGCCGGACCTGACATAAATGAGACTTGGTTGGGGCCGGGCCATGTGTGTCATAAAATATAATGCCAGATAGTGGAAATATAAACTTTATAAAGGACACAGACAAACACAATTAAAGATTTTAAAACTTTAAATAAAACATGCTTATAACACTAGCAATCTTGCAATATTTTGTCTATTTGACAATCTCTGATAATTGACAGCTCTGCTCTGAATTATTACATCAAAATATCTGTGCTGTAGCAATCTTGAGTACGCTGTTCAGATGTGTATCTGTAAGCTGCAAACCTACTTTTGATTTATTGACATTCATTACAGAAATCTCATGCTCAGTGTTCCTAGCCTAGGAACCAGAGGAAAACATGAAATGGCTGGGCATTGCAACCTTTGGTACATAAGTTCCTTCATGTGCTGGTCAAGAACACGAGAAGGCATCCTAACACAGACTAAGGGCCATGTGTTTGTCTACAAAACTACAAAATCATGAGGGCATGAATACAGTGAAAAGGGGGAAGGAACCCAGTTGTACCCAGCAGAGCCCTGGCATAAAGAGCCTAACAAAACACACACACACACACTGTAGCAAGGCACACAAAAGCTCATACCTTGAATAAAACTCTGTTGGTCTTAAAGGTGCCTGGTATACCTCCTGTGTGACTGAGGCAGCCCAACAAAACGAACTCTCCCTCATTCCCTTCCTCCCTTCAGGGAGGAGCCTCAGCAGAAGGAAAGAAAGGCTGCCCTTTGCCTCCTGCAGCCTGGCCAGGAAGCGAGCTCTGGCTGTTCCCTCCCTCCCCCGGGAGGAGTAGGGGTAGAAGCCTCAGCTAGTTCTTTACCAAACTATCACACAGGAGAGCCTTGCCTATCAATCTCTTCTGTGCGATTGAGAGGACTGGTAAAGCAAGCTGTAACATGGCAGCAGCAGTGGCAGAACTGCCAATGGAAGGAGGAAACAGCCAGGGCCTTGCAGGCCTGATTGGGGCCCTCTGAAGGCCCTGATTCGGACCATGGGCCACATGTTTGACACCCCTGCTGTAAACACAACTCCACACTCCCATTGCTGTGCATCGCAGGGGAAAGTCAGTTAACAGTAGGCAAACTGTCTTTCAGAGAAGCTTGTCTCTGGCCCATAGCTACGGTGAGGCTATTGGGGGCTCCAACCCCTTCCTTAAAGGGCCCCCTTCTTCCCAAAGTATATAAAGGGAGCACGTTGCCCTCCAATCAGCTGAAGGGTCCTTTAACTCTTGCAGGAGAGGCCCCACTGCTGGACCTCCTGATGGCACCTGGTATTTTTGGCCACTGTGTGACAGAGTGTTGGACAGGATGGGCCACTGGCCTGATCCAACATTGGCTTCTCTTATGTTCTAGGGAAAGGGGTGCATGCCACCCCCTCCATTATGGCAAATAATGGCAGCCCCACCAGAAAAATATTTGCCCCACAAGCCACAAAATCCCAGGTATAGGCCTGGCTTATCTAGCATTTGTCTCACTGAGAAGCCAGTTCTGCTTCCAACAACCAGACTGGACCTGATGCACCCATGAGAATGGTGCTTTTAATTTTTATCATAAGAACAACACAGATCATCATACTCTCAACTTTCACGCACCTGTTTTCTCCAGGATTTCCCTACATCCTACTGCTGCTTTCCTGATCAGGTCATACTTGCTTTAATGTTACTGTAACAAAACGCTTACTTTTTTGGGTTATGTACCAGCAACATCTTTTTGCAGGGCAAGCTGTTAATACTCTGTAATAGTAAATAAGGGAGAAAATGGTACCAGTGATGGGACATATTCAGGAGACATGCTGGGTAGTTCAGAGGTCTGCAGATCTGACAGCCACAATCCCATGGTGACAAAATTTCCCCATGGCACTTGGAGTTCCATTGCAGCTCCCACCTACTCCCAGCCCATCTGGGTGTAAACATGTGTCAACTCTCACCTGAAGGCCATCTGAAAGAGGCAGGGTGAAAACCCAGAAAAGGAGGACACCTGGAGAGATGCAGCTTGGTAGGCATCAGCTGAGGGTCAGAAAGGGGATGACTGCAGCCAGGTGCAAAGGCAAGACTGGGGGAGAAGTGTAAAAAACACTTTCTTTTACATTCTTTTAAAATTAGTTTTTAAAGCAGCAAAGTAATATGATTCAAACATGAATGCACTATATGATTACAGCCAGATCAATGCTTACTTTGGAATAAGTCTTACTAGACTCATTGGTTTTTCTTCTGAGTAAAGTAAAGGGGTTCAGCTGCAATTCTCAGCTAAGTTAAGATGAAATGGAAATCCCACCTATCCAATTCCAGTAAACCCATGGGAATACACAGATTGCAAGGGTTGTTTTGTGCATGCAGTTTTGTTCATTGAAATTTACTTTCTACTTCTTTCTTTGTGCACCACCTTCCATTTAAATCTAGATTATAAATTTCTTGAGACAGGGATGTATCCTTTCTGCTGACGTTTACGCTGCAAGGAACCATGTGCATTCATTCATGTTGCAATAATTTAAGTCTATGAGATGGTTTTTGTAAACAAATATAAGAGCAGGGGAAATGTATGTTTTTAGAAAGCTAATTTCTTTATGAACTTGCCAGAAGGAATGTGTAGGATCCTTAATACTGCATTCCTGCGTAGAATCACTCCAGTTTGTCCATTGAGATCAGTGGGCTTAGACTTAGGTAAGTCTATATAAGACTGCACTGTCACAAGGACACCCCCCCAGCCTCTTTGTCAAGCCAGTCCACTGCATGTTTACTTGGAAGTAAATTAAACCCAGTACAGCTTTGCTCCTAAGTATGCTTATTGTTTCAGCCTGCAGCTTTCTTTTGGCAAATCTTCCCAGAATTGTATTAATTTCTTTTCTAAAGTACATAATCGAAAGAAGCCTAACCAGGAAGTATTTGGAGGGCTGATTGTCTGCACACCACCACAATCCCATCCTCCTAGGTTGGAGGAAGTCTGAAAATGAACTCGCGCACCTTGCATTTCCAGAAACAAGTTTCACCACTAAATACAGTGGTATCTTGAGAAGGGTGAAAAATGAATTTGGTTTCTAAACTCAAATTTGTCAAGATTTGAATCAGCTTAAACACTGATGTTATGAGACCTGATTATGAGTATGGTCTGTGCTTGAAGCTTGGATGGTGAACTACCTGCAAGATTATAGAGCTGTATTTTGTTTGATTCATACACTGCTATCTTTCAGGCACACAATCTGCCTAGCTGCCCTCTTCTGAAGAATTTCCTGAAAATAATTGAGCAAAGGGCCATTGACTCTCTCCTTTATGTCGCAGAATATAATTTAAGGTGAGTAGCCACTAGGCTGGATGGGAGGTTGTGTGCAGAGAGGGTGGGATGAATTCCAGTGAGGGAGATTTATATCCTGATTTCTGCCAGTAGAGCACAGCTTCATTTTTGTATTTAGAATACAGGCACCTCACTTAAGCTAGTAGTTTTTCAGCTTACCAATACCCAACTATAAATTCAAGTCTTATTGTAAGTATGTGTTCCTAACATTCCTTTTTTCCCTAGGGAAAGTCTTCAGATGTCTGTTGGTCCTCTTCTTCATGAACTTCAAAAAAATATTAGAGAAGCAATAGAGCCTTCCTCTGCCAACATCAAGGCCAGGTATATCCTTATTTTAAAAGCAAGAACTCAGCCCCATTGTGGATCAAAAAGTCCACAAAATGGGTCCCATTCCAGATACAAGTTTAAACTCCTGCATACCCAGAGGAGCTTCCAGCTTTGCTGAAAACTCCACTGCATTTTAAAAAACCTTAGAAAGTGGAATGCTAAACCTCCTAAGCAAGGTAATGGTTGTGCCTGCACTAGTTCAACACTCAACCATTACACTACCTCATAGGAACTGCAATGCCATCCATGGCAACTCTCCCCACCTTATGTTGTATTTTGGGGAACTGACCTTAAGAGTTTGCTTTCCTCTCCACATAGCAGATGGCAGGTGAGTTACTTAGTGCTCAAGAAAGAGGGTACTAACTGTACAATGAAGGATGCAAAGTGGAGGTCTTAGCAATCCAGGATGCCCTGCTGCTAGTGGCCACGAGGGGGAGGTGCTGAGTGACAAAATTGAAAAAGTAATGCCAATCTCTAGTTTCTTCCTGCCCTTTACTACAGATTATGCATAACCCAAATGCATCAAGTTAGCTCAGACCAGTCCATTACAAACATACAATATGTGCCAGAACAATATAGAAGTAGTAGAAGGACTAAAAAGCAGCACATGGAAGACAGACGGGAGGGAGACATCCCAAACTGAATATACACAAAGATCAGCAAGAAAATAGTAAAGATAAGGTGCATTAGACCAGTGGCTTCTGCTTGATTAAACACCATCACAATGAGGTGCAAGTATGTTGAGCGAGAGAAGAAACATTGATGAGAGCCTCAAATGCTTTTGTTTCAAAGAGAAATGTTAAAAACATGTAAATGGAGCTGAGCTGACCAAAGGCCAATATCCAGTGTGTGTGTCAGTGGTAACAGATTCAGTTGTGCTCATGTAGTTTTTTCTCCCCTTCAGAAAGCTCATTCTGTATGCTGTTCATGATGTTACCCTCTTGCCACTATTGATGGCTCTAGGAAGCTTCAACTACAAGTGGCCTCCATATGCTTCAGATGTGACACTGGAACTCTATCAGCATTCCGAGGACTGGTTTATACGACTGTCCTATAATGGGGAGGTAAGGAATCCATGCTGATAGCTCATGTACAAGCACAGGGCCTTGGCTGAGCTTTGTGGATGTGCAGAATGCAAGCTATGGCTTGTGCTTCATCTGAATATCAGGTAGTATAACAAGTCAAGCTACCTGCTCAAGTTAGCACATGGGTCCTTAGTACTATTTTGCTTTGGGTTGTCTCAAGATGTTCTAGCAAAGGTTCCCCTGCTCGAAAGCCAGTCAAATCCGACGCTAGGGTTGCAGTGCCCATCTCTGTTTCAAAGCCGAAGAGCCAGTGTTGTTACCTTATGTTCAAGATGTTCTAGAAATACTTAAAATGTGTTGCTGAAACTTCATTTTGTCTTTCTGCAGGAACTGGCTGCAAGAGGCTGCAGAGCTGGTCTCTGCCCCTTGGAGGAGTTTCTGAATGCCATTTCACATTATAGCACAAATCCCGAGGAATACAATTTGCTTTGCTCCAAATCAGGTGACACTGTAAATGGATGACTAACTAGTGACAGTCAAGTTATATCCTTACTATCTAAGTTTCTAAATCTATAATGAAAATAAGGCCTGTTTTCTCTTAACATTTCAAGTGGCACATCCTTAGAAACTTTTCTACTGGAACCGAGGAGAATACTAATCCACTGAACATATTATCTTGATTTTAGAAAAAAGGTATCTAAGCCCCCATAGCCTCAAAACAGGAGCTAATAATGGAGTACATAATTCTGCTTACCTGAAGGGAATTAGAGGTGCCTTATACATCAGCTGTCCTTTTTTTGAGCTTCGCTGCAGTTCTTTGGCCTTCTTTTCAGAACTTTTAAATACTCTTTTAATGAAGATATTAATTCATACTGAATCTAGTCCTAGTCTTTTGTATTGTTTCACTCTACAAAAAATTGTATACAAACACCCAGAGGACAATAATAATATACACACTTTAAAAAGAAACAAACTACCATCAGCTCTTGCAAGTGCTCAAACCCCAGGTTTTTTCTCCACTCTGTGGTAAAACTAACTGGACTGACCATACTGTGTGGGTCACACCAGCTTCCTCATGTAGGACCACTTCTGTGGAAAAGGACAAACACTAATGCTGAATTTTCCAGCATTACTTTGGAATTTAATGCAGAAAGAAAATTCAGGACAAAGCATGTTCCTTGCTGCTAACTTCAAAACTAGCCACATAGACTACTAGGCATATATACCTTTTTTGGTTCCAGGCCCCTTCAGAGTCATGTTTTTTTAGAAATTCTAGCAGAATATTATTGTTTAAATATGTTTAACCACACAAAAGGAAATAATTCAACCAAGTAATATCACTGTTCCTCGACACAAGGTAGAACAGAGTTTGAAGTGATAAACAAGAAAAAAGCCATTTTTAACTAGTATTGGAATGCAGTACAATTAGCTAAGGGCAACAAAAATATAGAAAACAGCTAATGGGTACCTAGAAAGGTGTTTTTACTTGCATCCAATTATAGTACTTGGTACCAATTAAAGGTTAGACTGTGGTTGTTGCAAGGGAAATGGGCAATATGACTTTAATATGACCAACACAATGCTGTTAAGTTTGACCAATGAGTACTCGGTGGGAATTCCAAATAGCTGCTCCCTGCAGTGAAAACCACAGTTGTAAAATTGGGACATGTTGAATCAGAGGACTGGCCCAAAAGATGACTGTGCAAATGGCAATGGGTCCTTAGTACTATTGCATTACACCCTGCACTAGTTTGTGCGGTATTCCCCCACCCAGCCCACTTCCTTCGAAGAGCAAAAGACCACCCTTAATAGTATTTTCAGGTATGAAGTGTTCAGACATCCCCCAGAAATTTCCAGGCAATTTATGGATAAGTAGTTATTTTAAAAGAATTGAAAATGGAGGCAAAAGCCTCAAGAAAGTCACCGTGGGTTGGACTGCAGTGAATCTTCCCTAGACAATAGCTACAGATTGCTCAGAACAGTGTGGTAAAGCAGGACTTTGTGCAGACAGGAATATCAGTTTGCTAACGTTTCCTCCTACAATGAAGGTCTTTACTATTTTTGGTTATTGGATACAAGATGTTTTCCTCAAACAATTCATTATTCCCAGTTGCTTGGTTTTTGTTTTGTTTTTTAAAAAATTAAGATTGCAGTATATAAATGTTACACACTCCCTGGTCAGACATGCAGTTCTGATTTCTCCAAGGCATACCAGTTGTGACTCATTGCAACAGCACAAGATTGTGCAAGTTTGTGCAACTACTCACTTTTCGAGATGGGTACCATGTTAGTCCGTCTCTAGCAGTAGGGGGGAAAAGGACTCCAGTAGCACCTTGAAGACAAACAAAAAATTGTGGCAGGGTATGATCTTTCATGAGTCACTGCTCACTTCTTCGGGTAGCTGGAGAAGCGAGCAGTGACTCACAAAAGATCATACCCTGCCACAAATTTTGTTCGTCTTCAAGGTGCTACTGGATTCTTATTCCTTTTTACTACTCACTTTTCGGTGAGACTGTTCTGGCACAAACTGAGTACAGAGATACGTGAGGTCAAGCTTGAATATGCACCAGGAGTTGCCACCCCCACTGCTAAACTTTCACTCAAATGGAATTATTTCATAATTGATGCCCAGCTATTTTTTAAATCTGCTGCCAAAAAAACATGTTTGGAAATAACCCAAATACAGAGCAACATTGGACTACAGTAATAGAGAAAGGAACTGGTTCTATTATTTTTGTAAGAAACAATATATTTTATTTTTCTGACACCACAGCCCTGGCAAGTGGTTTTGTACCAAATTTAATGGAGGTTACACAGAGAACGTTTTACGCTGGGGAACGAAAGAAAATAGCCACAAAAAAAGTCAGGGTAACTTTTAGTGTCTGTTCCACTCCCACATTAATAAAGTCACTTGGGGGATTCTAAGAAAAGGAGAATAAGAAACAGCAAGACTACTGTAGAATGTAACAGTGTCCAAGTCCAGCCTCTTCCTGAAAGTGGCAACACTCCCAGCATGAGAAGTGGCTCTCCTAGATTTACTCCCCAAAATAATACAATGTATTGCAGCTGCCAGAGGAGGAGACAGTAACGGTTGGGGAGGATCAAGATATTTTTTTAAGAGTGGGAGGGAGAGACAAAAGGTGCTGGATAGCACTCCATAATTTTGAAAAATATGTCCTTAACTTATTTCTTTTAAAAGTTTCCCCCTCATTGAACTTAAGTTCCTTTTGTGCTTTTCATTAATACTCTGCTCTGAGGTCGTAGTTTGGTTTTTCTATACATTGGAGTTGAAGGAAAATAGTCCAAAGTTCTGAAGATGGATTTTCCATCTAAAAGTAAACAGCCTCTCACCCCAAAGACTAAAGTCTCTGCTAAAATCCCTTTTACAATATAGTACAGTACACAAAAATAACCCCCCAAAAATAACCAAGAGTCCTGGGAGAAGCCAGTCCAAAGGACGTAAACATACAGAGAATGGTGCAACTTGTGACAAATGGCAATTCTCAAAATACAGCTACAGATTCTCAAAGCAGGTGCCATCACAGGATACCCAAGTACACAAAAATAATTTTTAAAAAATAAATCTTAAAAAAACAACCTGTTAAAATGAATTCATTTGTTTTCAGGTAATTCCATACATTCGAGATTTCCCAAAGCATCCTCTGGTCTGTTTTCACCTATTGCATGGCAAACTGTGCTCCTGGAGCTCTCAGGCAGTCCCCAGGACCTGGAATCTCATCTCAATAAGGATCAGAACCATCCAGTCTTATGTAGCAGCTTAAAACATCATGTTCCCTGGATTTCCAGGGCCTTGGCTAAATCCTCCCATTCCTACATCAGCAGCCATTCCCCGGGGCCTCATTTGTGGAGGAATCATGATGTTCTGTTGGGGGCCTATCATGCCCTGCATTGACATCATCATACCAGGTGAACCCACAGGTCCTGGGTGGCTGTACAGCCCAGCAGGAGCTCGGTCCTTGCCTGGAATCATACCCACTGGATTGCTCATTAAGGTGGGCTGGCCAGGCATTCCTGTTTGTGCTGGTGACATCATTCGATGGTGGGGTCCCATCATGCCTTGTTGCAGAAAGGCAGGCGGTCTCATTGGGTTGTGGCCTGGCATGGATGATGCTGTTCCCAGAGGAATGTCAGGAGTTCCCACTGGCCCTGGGCCTCCCATGCCAGATAATGCCAGCCCCATTCTTGGATTCTGTTCTCCCATCATTCCCTGCATGTGAGAAAATCCAGGACCAACACCCTGTGGCTGCTTGCGGCCTGGCACTTCCCCACGAGGGAAATACTGTAGTGTCTGGCTAGGCTTCTCCGATGGAATAATCCTGGACAGGTCAAATTCCGGTATTCCAGTGGCTCCAGGGCGAATTACTTCCTGCAGCTCTGGATCAGTAAAAACTGAAGGCATGTTGTTTCCTAGAACAGTGAAAGAGTCCGGTCCCCCAGGACCTCCAGACTTGCAAAGTGCTGGATCCGTTGAACTTTGGGGCATATTGGTGGGACGCCCCAAAGGTCCTTCACCATGGAAGGTCATTCCAGCTGGAAAGTTGCCTTGCCCTCCACTAGGTCCATTATGGGGAAATGGTACCTGCTGTGGAGGGGACTGTACTGGAGGAAACCCTTGTGGAAAGCCCAAGCGTCCTTGAGGTACCATTGGAGAATCTTGAGAACCGTGGCCCATCATTGAATTGTGTGACATCAGGCCAGGTCCCACAGGGACACCATGAGGAGGTATACTGGGTCCCATAGCATTTGGAGAGGGCATCTGGTTACTATGAGATAGAGGTTGTGTCATTCCCATTGGGCTAAGTGTTGGCATTGGGCCTGTCTGGTTGGGACCAGAAACACGAGGATTCTGGGAGTTAATGCCCATTCCTAGAGAAAACAGAAATAATCAAGTTTAGAAAAACACAAGCTAATGAAAACACAGAAGCTTTGTATCATGCAGCATAACCACTCTTTTGTCAGAAACTGCAACTATCCAAAAAGTTACTCATTACTATAACTCACTAGAAAGCCTGCATAACACAACACAACACTACTGCTATGCTTGACTTTTCTCCCCATGCTATGCATGTCATAGATGCCATTCTCTACAACATGGCATTTTATGCTGCTGAATATGCCACGAGAGCACTGTTCCAGTGTTAATTTTTCTCCCAAAGAATCCCTTGTTATATTGCAATGCATGCTGTTCACACAGAATAGGGATACACCTATCGCTCTGATAGTTCTTTAGGAACCAACACTCATCTGTTGTTATGTACTACAGGATAAGATCAGTAATGGTAGGCAAGCTTTCTGGGGGACACTGTTTACCATAACAACTTTCTATTAGGGAAGCTGTACACAATGAAGCAGCAGCACAATGGCATTCGATCCTGCTCCAAAATGAGAAAAGATCCTTGCTTATTTCTTGTCCTTTTGCATTCAGAAAGAGAAAGATTTGTAGGAAAAGACTACAGGGTAAGTGTCCAGAAATGAAGATGTGAAAGCAAAAGCACAGTTTGTCATGGAGTTTCCTGTCAAAGGACCAGTTCCTGACCACAGGGCAGCTAAGAAAGTCAGGCAACCACAACAATGCCCCTGAAGGACTCTATTCAACCTGTTTCCCCCTCTCTCACCTTTTCCAACTCCTTGTTGAAAACAGAGGGTGTGCCTACACAAAACAAAAGAGAATGGATCTCCAGCGATTTAACTGCTCTAGAATCTCACATGAGCATGCACACTTGCTCTTTCAAACTAATTGTAGCACTTTTTTGCTTTAGAAGAAAGAGGCCTGATGGCATTCAAGTAGCCTGATGAAAGTGCAACCGTTTAAACTTCCCTTAAACCAATCAGGAAAAGTCAAAAGCCATTATCTGAAAAAGAAAACTGCTGGGCCATTTCTACTTCCCAGTTCCTGGATATTCAGACACCGGACCAGTCCCACAGCTGATATTCATGGACACAGGACCAGTCCTACAGCTGATAACATATCAATGATGAACAGATTCACAAATTGGGAATTTGTTCTCATTTGCCTATAATGAACTGCTGAAGAGAAAACAGGGCCACACAAAGAAGCTCAAGAGATGCACTCTGCGGCCACCTTATTTGTAAACACTGTTGTTTGGAAAGGTAAGCCAATGTGTGGAAAAAGAAGGAGAAGGATATTAACTAGTTTTCAGGAAACTCTCCTGTTAAATCCTAATTAATTACAACTTACACTTTTCAAAATCCCAACTTAGCACACTGCTTACTGAAGCTTCATCAAATATTTGGAGAATTTGCTCTTGACACCTTGATTCCAACAGGTCTGTCTTAGTGAGCCAGAGTTCACAGAGTTGGACAAATCAATTTACACAAGGAGTTAAGTTTATTGCAAGGAATTAGGAATTTTATCCAATCCTCCCTTATCATATCTGTTCTCAGTGGCTACAGAGGAGAACTACATGTTACATGTCCCATCCCTGTTGGCACTCGTTTTTTACCGGAAAGATTGTTCATTGGTGGCAAGTTTGGGGAACGTGCTGGAGGAGAGTCATCATCTGATGAGGCTACAGTCTTGATAGCATCATGATAGAGCGGTGTAGAGCTGGGCATGGCAAACTTGGACATCCGAGACATCATGATGGAGAGAGGATTCTGAGACAGGGTAGGTTCTGGAGGCATTGTGTATGGGCTGCTAGAAGGAAGATTTCCAGGAAGGGTCACAGGAGCTGCTTGGCTAACAGTTGAAGGGGGTGCACCACCTGAAATAAATATATTCAAGTTAGTTTATTATTAAAGTCTGTATTTTACCTAGAATGTGCTAAGAGCATCACCAAGAGCATATGCACATAGCAATTTTCTGAACTCCGAATTAGGTGCTATTGTTTCTATTCAAAATCATTTTATACCAATCCATATTATTACTTTAGCCAGTACTGACTGCAGGGAGCTCTCCATGGTCTCAGAGGTCTTTCCCAGCTCTGCTATCCACACTCCATGCCCAGTGAACGTTCCTTGGGCAGAGCAGTGACTGCACCAGAGACCTTCAGAATATATACCTTGCAATCTACCACAAAGCTACAGCTGTCCTAAATGAACTACATTCGTGTCAAAGGGCTGACTTGCAACTAAGCTGCTTTCTCACTGTGAAGTTCCACACATGAAACCCTGATCCTGAAATTGTTCATCTGCATAAACATGTGAGAGGGTGGCCCCTTTCTGACCATGCTCTACTTCAGTGAGAGAAGGCTATCTACATTAAGCCATGTGGCCCACTTCTTCAGGGCCAAAGACTCCAAGACACTATCCAGTTTACTTACAATGCATCGTGGTCATTCTGTGGACAGGATTTCACTATGATGAATTAAGCTAGAGGCTGCACAAATAACTTTCTACCCAATACAATCATGACCCCCATATAAATGTATCGCTCCATTGGATATGCACTTGGCTGAAGAGCCAATGTCCAGGAACAAAAGCATGTCACTAAATGTGAAGACTATTCTCTTCTCTTACAAAATGTCCTCTACAAGACCCCTTCAGGCTGTGGGACCCGTGGACCTGAAATGAATCATACTATCAGAGTATGAATGTTTTGGATCTCCTGAAAATGAAAAAAATGGCAGTTCACCAAAGCAAATTTCCCTCTGTTTCACAAAGTAGCTAATAAGATGATACTGTAGTAACAAGTTACATGCAGACATACAGTTACTGTAGTAACAACATACACAAAAGGCTGCATTTTAGCCCACATCCAGCTTTAAACTGGACCCAAGTTTAACCTACTAGGATCTTCCAGACATTAGCCTTTTTTGATGGGACCAGGGTCCATTAAGTGGTACTACTCCTAATAAATCCCCACACCTCAGCAATGAGGTAGTTAATTTGAATTGCTGGAAAATCTTTCATGTCCTTCCAAGTACCACCTGCTTTTCCAACAGAGGAAGCAAGTGTGGTATAATTACAAGCATTTACTGTATAGTGCTGATCAACACCATTACAAACCACGTCAGCAGGGGTCCCACATCTACCTGCACCAAGGTTTCTGTGATCTTTTTTGATTGCAGGGTGCTGGTGATCAGTAATACAATTCCAGTGAAGGCTCCAGAGCAGAGAGAAAATGCACAAGAACCCCATTTTTATACATTAAAACAAGAGAACAGCTTCGCTTACAGTGAAGCTAAGTATATAATGAATTCCAATTAACTAACTGGTAAACACCAGTGCAGACACAGGACCATCACTGCCATGGTATATGTAAAGAAAAACTGAACACGTCATGCTAGGCTTTTATTAAGAGCCAACCAGCTTGTCACAAGCCATGTTCTCTACTAACACAAACACATGAAAAGTTTATTCAGCAGTACAATCACTGCAGGTTTTAGCTGTCAGGCAAAGTTGTTTTCCACCCAAAACCTAAGTTTTGAAAATAAGATTTGATTGCAGTTTTGTTGGAACAGAATTACAGCTCTCTGAATTAGCATGAGAAAGGGAGAACTAGCAAGACTGAGAGTGTTAGCTGTCAAGTTTCAATTTGTTATCATCCAGAATCAGATTACTACTTGGGGACAGAATTTTTCTAAAGTGTCAAGTGGATGGCTAAAAAAACAACAAAACCAGTTCACCCAAAGGGACTCCCCCAGGAACCCTGAAAAGTATGACTTTAATATTTTGACACTGTTGCAAATTTACAAAACTTGGCTGGATGAGATCTGAGCATGCTCCAGAAGGCATGTCATGCAGAGAACAACTGAGGGGAGGGGGGGGAGAGAGCAGAAGGAAAAGAAAAATTACAGGATCCCAGAGGGATAGTCTTGTATGTGCTGGTTTTGGGGGAGAGGTTTTCTAAACCATTTCTCTCTTCCCTAGCAACTCCTCACCAGGCCCTCAGCTGGTTTTATTCCAATTGTTTCCAGTGTAGGCTCAAATGCTGATCTTACTCTTGAAATCACACAAGATTTACTCAGAATAAAGATATGGGGTACTTTGACAGACTAAAAGTTTTAACAGAAAAATGCCAGAGTTTTGTCAGACACCTTGGCTCAGAGGTATAGGAATGCCTGCAGTTTTGTTTAAAACACACCACTGCAGTCATCACTTTAAAGCACTAGAGGGCAGTGTAACCAAACAGTTGACCTGGTTGCCTTCCTAATTCTTGGGAGTAATGTGATTTCACAGACTGAAGAGCTCCCAAGACTGGCTCCATCAAACAATTGCATTCAAACACTGCACACTAGGGACTTGTTTTATTAGAACCTTGCAGGATGAAAAAAGCCAGTTGCCTTTAAGCTGTAAATCTGGAAGATTAAATAGGACTTGAAATTCTGCAGGGCATCTTAGACCCTGTGAATCAAGATAAGGGACTACTTTTTGTGGAATGGCAAAATCTATGCAGAATCCAGCTGGCATCTGCAATCAAACAATCAAGAAGCATGCCATCCCCCAATCAATTTTTAGCCTCATCCCAGAAGGGATTTGTGAAGATAAGCAAGAGGGCAGAGAATTTACCAAAAAGCCATTTCCCACCTGAACTGTTTAATGATAATATTCTTTCCTGCTCCACCCCCCCCCCAACACACACAATCTGCGGTCTTGCTCACTTTCACCAGTTCAACTGGCAATTGTCCTTATTTTATAAAACTGCTACCTACACAAAAAAATTCTACAACACAAAAATGCTGAAGGAATCAGCCCATGATATTAACTCCTCCTCTGGTGAAAGAAGCTAATACACCACTCAGCAGCTTTGCTTAGGAAGTGAAGAATGAAGGGCAAGAGTACATCTGCCCCACTGGGACACTGTAAATACATCTTGAATGGAGTACTAATTATCATCTGTTTCAGACTATTTAAGACTTTTTAATCTAGACAGTAAATTAAGAAAGTTAACATTTCCAATCTAGGAAAACTGATCTATTTGTGCAGCCATCTTTTCATGGCTTAAGACAACCCATACATCACTCAGTACTTTTAATTTTTTTTAACTAGTTTTACTCATCATCATCATCATCCCTTTATTGGCATTGCATTGTAAAAGGGGAACATTAAACAAATACATAAATATTACTAGCTTTACTCCAGTGCCTAGTGCTGACATTTAGCAAGCGATGCTTCTTCATACATATCCTCTATACTGGAAGCAATCTGACTTCCTAAACTTCTGTACTTTAAGGTTGCCACTCAAGGCACAAGAGCAGAGGACTTTAAACAGTAGCAGGAAAATACAGAGGAGGAAAAACTAACCTGACTCAACATTCCCCATCATGGCTGGTGAAGACATGGCAAGAGAAGCTTTGTGGTTAGGGGGGATTCCAGGACTCTGCAACGGAGGCTTTGGAGATGAAGTCCACCCTGGAGAAGGTGCAGGGAGGGATGGAGACTTGAGATGGACAGGAGAAGCGGCAGCAGACCCCATAACAGGGGGAGATTTTATTGAAGCTGCAGCAGCAGCTGGACCTGCAAGTATCCCTGCCAGTTGGGATGGAGTCTGAGGAGATTTGAGATTCCCAGAGGGGGAACCCAACATTGGAGATTGGACCTGGCGCATTGTAGGAGATTTGAGTGGATTTATACCCGGTGAATGAACCTGGCTGGCACCAGAGACATCCAAGGGCTTGCGGCCAAGGTTGCGTTGAACAGGAGGAGCTGTGTTGAGGCTGTTCGGGTTGCTGGCAGGGTTCAGAGGTAGTGGTGGCATGTGGCTAAGCCGGTTGTTAGTCCTTTGGTCAGGCCCTATTTGTTCTCTATGATTCCGAAGACTGGCTCCTGGGCCCTGAGGCATGGGATGGAAAGGTCTTGGGCCCATTCCATACTCCTGCTGTGGATGGTCACCAAATGGCAAGGGAACAATTTTCTGCTGAGAGGGGAGCATTTCTGAGACACCTGGACGCATTTTCATCATCTCCTCTGGGCCCACTCCAGTTTCCCTCATCTTTTGAGGTATCATTGGTGGATTAGAACTCATGTTAACATTCAGATTCACATCCCCCTTCATGCTACCAGGGCTCATCCCAAATTCCAAATCTCGTCCAGAAGCCATCTGAGGTGGCATTCCTTTTGCAAAGTCTCCCCTAGAGGGACTCATTGATCCTTCAACTGGCATACGTGGAAATATGGGGTTATTGCCAGGCTCCATGTGTCTCTGGGGGGAATCATCCGATTCATTTCCATTCCAGGCCTGATCCCTTCTATGCTCATGCCAGGGGGAAGTCCTAGCTGTTTTTCAGCTAACTGCTGTTGAAATATATCCTCAGGCAAGCCCTGAGGATTTGGAAACCGCTCCCCTCGACCAGGACCACTGAACACCCCCTGACCAGGAGGGAAGTTTCGGCCATCTGGAAGTTTTGGCACATCTTCTGGCCAGGGAACGCCTGAAAGCCCAGGTCTAGTTGTGGCATTTGGGACATTGGGACCCTCTATTTCAGGATTTATCATTCCAGGAAATCCAGGCAGACGCATCTGACTGCCAGGCACATTGGGATGGGGTGCCATGCCCCTTGGGGGCAATGAATGGGGCATAGTCATGCCATCAGAAAAGGCTTCTGGGCCACCAGGTCCCCAACCCTCACCAGGGGTTATCTGATATGGTGGTGGGGGACCTCTGACCAACCCTCGAGGGCCATGCTGGTGAACCATCATATCCTGCAAGGTACACTGCTGTACAACCTGTTCTTGCTTCCTTCTCTTTTCCTCATAGAACTCCTGTTGAAGCTTCAACCAGGCCACCTGTTCAGGAGTCATATGGTCCAAGTGGTCTGGTCCTATAGGGCCAGGCTGAGAGTTGATGGAAGGTGGCCCAACTTCATCTGGTGAAAAAGGCATGTCTCTGTGCCCTTGGGGGCCAAAGGCGACCCCTCCTTCAGTCCGGGGCCCTGGCCCTTTACCTAAACTTTGGGACTGAGCCATCATTGCTTGTATTGGCCCATCAGACTTCTTTTGGGGTCCATCCAGTACTCCTGAATTTGGCTGAGGCCCACCAGGTTGTCCTCCAGTGAACTCTTTCTCATCTGGAAAAAGCATGCGCTGAATATCTCGTAGAGTCTGCAGTGAACGTTCTCTGTGTTCCAGCTGCTCTTGTGATAGTCCATCTGGATTTTCACCCATATTTTGTGGGTCCCCTCCAGATACCTGCTGGTTTGGACCTTTAGGGTCTGCACTGGAACTATTACTCCCTTGAGATATTGGACTTACTGCTCGATTATTGGGGGTTGAAGTCTGCCCAAATCCTTCAGTTTGCAGAGGAGTGGAGTTTGCAGGACTTCCTGCAGACATTATTTTATTTTCTAACCCAGGATTGTCCTGATCAAGAGGACAAGGAGGGCCAGTAGATTTGGGTGCTGGTGTTGGAACTGGAATGGGTGGAGTCTGCCGCATTTTGGCATTCTGGGGTGGAGTCTGCTCCTGGGAAACCGGAAGCTGTGACTGAGTCTGGGGCTTTGTATCATTTCGGAGTGGTGGAATCTGAGTGTTCTGTGAAAAGAAAAATAAGAAATGTCAACTGGCTCGTTATCAGAAAGAGAAATAGGTGAAGAACACAAAAGAAAAACAGAGCTTTAGACAACTCAGTTAACCAAGCAGAAGCATTCAGGGGTGCCAAAATTCTCACCCAAATCAGAAGCAACCTCCCCTCCCAATACTTTTCTACACCTATGAATAGGCTACCTACCAATGGTAAAGTGTTTCGCTCTGCCTTGTTAGAGATGTTCTGAATGTGAAAAGATACAATGGTTTCAACTTGTCCCTTCAGCACAGCTTCTGCAGCCCTGAGAAGACAAAAAAGAAGTCTGGATCCCATTCTGCAGTTAGGACCAATACTCCCTCTAAGCTGTGGGGTATTGTGAGCAAATATTCTACTCTGTGAACTACTGGCATTAAAAGTTGTGAGCAAGCGATTTGGCTGCTGCATAAATTAGTTTGCTCTGGAGCCATCCTTCCTGAGCTAAGACAAAAATGTGCGAGCCAGAAGCTAAAAACTGTGAGCTAGCTCACACTAACACAGCTTAGAGGGAACACTGGTTAGGACCACACTATCTAAAAGTGCAAGAAAATTGCTTGACTTCTGTAAGTCCAATGGGAGCAATATATTTTACTGTCTGTTCATCCACTATATGTGCTGGCTCAGATTCAAGAACCCAGCCACACCAATCTTCATTCATAATTCAGTTTCATTGGGTAATAATGCAAGGCTGCAAATACGTTTCCATTGGCCTTCCCACCCACCAAACTTCAATCAGACTTTTAAAGAAGTATTTAAGTATTTCATTATTTAAAAGTAGGAATTAAGTTTTAACTTTCCTACGTGCTTACTATTCCAATGAAGAAAACCACACAGTTCTTCATGTGAGTGGCCATACAAGCAACTCTGTTACCATATGCGCTTGCAATACACCATCACAATTAGCTAGCATTTCATTGTGTTCTGATGGCAAAACAGACCCACTTGCAATGCATCACATGACAAAGAGATAACAACAGAAGAAAGTCATCTTGCAAAGATGTCTAGTCTCATATCTTGGGCTAATCTTGAAATTGTAGCTGTGTCCAAGATTCACTTACTTATTGGCCATCTCAGTTGAAAAGACATAAACCACTTTGGATGGCGTCTTCTGCATGCTACTTGGCTCTGACGTGGCAGCCTGACCGTGAGAAGGTGTAGAAGATCGTGGGGCTGAGGCATTTGAAGGAGCCATGGAGTGTGCTGAATGCTGGGAATCCTGTGATTTCGCATGATCAGTGGAGCCAAGATCTGGAAGGAAACATTTCAGTACTGAAGAACAGAAACTATTCCCATTTCCCTGAAAGCTTACTTTAAACACAGGAAATCCAGAGAAGTATATTTTGTCAGTTCATATAAGTCAATTTTTTAAAATAAGCATCCCTCTTTATGCCAACAGTTATGTCAAGCAATTTTTCCAACATGTATGCCACCTATTACACATTATAGGTTGTATTTTAGAGTATTTTGAGGCTTCTTGCTATCTTTAGGAACAGAATTCTCATGTAATGCAGTGTAGCAGGTTGATATGCAACTTTCATTCCACAAGATTTTTTCAGGTTGATTAAGCAGGTCCTAGGAGAATGGCACTGCGCAAATTCCAGCCGTAGAAAAAACCATAGCTCCTTTTACTTTGTTTAGCTAGATAACAGCTGTTTTAAAACCATGTATTTTAAAGGGAACTCATTCATGCCAATATAAAGGTGCCCTGCCACCATTACTAACATCTTGAAATATTAAATAAGCATGTTTCTATAGCTTTACACCAGGCACCTTAGCTACCTCCCTAACAGAAACATACTAGAGTTAAACCTGGGGATTTTTCAAGAGCACCAAAATGTTTATTTAAGCACCAATAGACTAGAACATTTCAGTTACGTGGATTCTCTTGCCACTTTGAGCATAATGTTTGCATATTTAGATAAATATTAACTTCCACCATGAACTTCAAGAATAGAGGATAGGCCAAAAAAGATAATCTCTGGAGCCTTTGATAAAGAAGGCAACACCATGAAGTAACACAGCACTTGCACTATCCTTTGGCAAAGAAAAAACATGCAAAATATTCAGGCATGCAAATTGTTCGCAAAAGTTAACAGCTAGATAAAATGAGAAACTTGCTTCCTAATGGTTGTAGCAAGCATCCTGATTTTGTTTTTGGAGTCAAAGGCTAATAAGTGCCTTGATTTTGCACTCCTGCTCACACCAGATACGATGAAGCACAGAAAATGTATTAACTGAACTATGAGGGATGTTACTGTTAGAAATCTGGCTACAAAAAAGAATTGTCTTGCTCAGACAAAAATGGATTTTGCTCAGCCAATAATGGAACTCCAGAGTACAGGTATGCCATCCTGTCTCATTCAAGCAGGTGCTGGTGGGAAGAAAAACGTAATTCCAACATGCACGTCCATTACTGGCATGTTTCTGTCAGTTGTTCTCCCCCACCCCACACATGGGTGACTAAAATGACTTGGCTAAAAACATATTGCTATGAGCATTCAAATCATGGCAGCCCCACAGCTCCCACACTGAGGCACCAGTTCATACAGAAAGTGTTTCCACGTAAGTGCTGCTGGGCCACACCCTCAACAGCAGCTGCCCAAGATACTACAATACTGCAAACATTACAGGACCTTGGAGACCTCTGTTCCAGAAGTCTCTGGGATGCCACACTGTTGCAAGACAGGTCTTCCCCACCTCCATTAAGGCTACATTCCAAGTATGTGGCAACCTTTTTACTAGCTACAAATATCCTCTCCCAATATCTAGCTAATGCCAATTTCACTGAGCCAGGAGGCACAAGCACTATCCTTCCGTACAAGAATTATACCAATGAGATCAGTTGGAAATGGGGTGGAGGAGGAGAGCTCTTGTTACCACACCCAACACATCCTCACTGAGACAGAAAGCAGAATATAAACCCATTTGTTCCCAATCCATTAAACAGAGGTCATATGACTCTGTATGTTGCCAGAGATGGAATAGAACCCCCAACAGCGAGGTTTTTGCTTGCTATGCTTTCACCTTCCATTTCACTCTACAGTTTTTAACCCATTCCATTTCACAGGCTCAGGCTGCAAAGCTGCATCAGTCCAATAAGAAACATAAATTGATAATTGATCAATAAGAGAAATCAATACATCATACACAAGCATTAAAATTTAGTCCTGGACTTGAAAAGCTATCCCAACTGCTTTTTACAAGATATTTTGTATTCCACAAAAGACAAGAGAACAAAATACATGCATACCATATCAATTATTAATGACACCCCAGTATTTCAAATTGTGGCTTTAAACACACAGAAGTAGCAGCCCATCCTTTGCCCAGGTGTGAAAGCAGCCTCTGACCTGGATCCCACGGACGCAATTTCTGTCACTGAGTAGGCCTCCCTTAGCTCCCCGCTTCTACAATTGTCTAAAATGCTGCCCCAGGAACAGCATGAGGGTGGAGTCAGCTGCAGGAAGAGAAATCAGCAGAACCAGTCCCACACTTTATGTCCACAGAAATTTCCCATGGGATCCAGCCACATTGGTCCAAGGGGAGAAACTGCTGCTGCTAGTAATTGAGAATGCCCATAGGATGAGTTGGGCCACATGGGCATTTGCTCCTTTTCCCCAACCCCATCAAGCAACTAAAAAAATAAAAGCTTAGAGAAGCAACCATTCTTATATGAGGTTACTAACTTGTTTGACTTCATTATCTTGTAAAAAGCTTTCTTTATAACGAAATACAAAATTTACTGCTATTTCATAGGCTCAGAGCAAGTCAAAGTATTACAGACAAGCGGGGAAAAAACAGATCTGCTCTTAGTCTCAATCAAAATCAGCAACCATCAGTATTGCTGCCCCTTCATGTATATGCATACCTTTGATTTCAGCTTCATCACTGGGAGTTCCAGCATCTCTCTGTTCAAAGGAGTCTGCTGAGATACTCCTCTCTCTCTTTCCTTTCCCCTTTGAACCATTGCCAGCCCCGTTCTTCAACCCCATGCTTCCTCCTTGTCCTGGGAGCACTTTCGGTGTGTGGCCCCCACTCTTGGGGTCACAGGGAGAGGGCTGGGATTGGCCTGTTGAGCCCCCTGTTTGCCCTGGTTGGAGAATTTAGAGTCCAGCTGGGGGTTACCAGATGGGGACATCACTGTAGGAGGACGTACCATCACCTCCTGCTTTGATTTGGGACTACTGAAAAGGAGAAACAGAACATAAGAATGCCAATTCACTCAGCAGCTGCCACCTCCTCAACCTGTCTTCATAAACTGCGACAGGCACCAACAAGTCATCTGCATGCTTAGCATCATCCAACTGCTATTTCAAAAATGTCTTGCAATAGGTACTACCCAGGTTGAGGTATCACTATTTGAAGAAAAAGCAAAGCAGCAGCCACCCATATCCCAGGAACTAGGCAGTCACATGGAGATCTACCTCTGCAGCTTCTGTCAATAAAGACAATGGTTTCTATGTACAAAAAAGTGCCTCACACTAAGACCAGCACAAAGTAAACAATCAAGATTAAAGTCACAAAGCCACCCATCTGGATTTAAAACACAGTTCAACTATCAGAGAACTCAAGCTAATTTTGAGAGCTCTGATTACTACAGCTTAATTTACGTACAAATGAATTTCTATCCCAAGTTTACTGCTAAAAGACAAGAGTAGTAGATAAAAACAATCCAATTCAATTGCTTTTAAACGGAGGCTAGATGCATAATTTATTTATTTGCCATCAGAAAAAGAACAGAGTTGTAAAATAGCTTTAACTAAGTCTCCTACCTCATACAATGATTGCAGAGGTGGTGAGAATATAATTTAGAACTGAACAATGTGTTATACTGAGCAGCTAATATGTGCACGAAGCAACACGTACAGGATTCAAGATCAGCTTCCTTGAGTGAGGGGAAAGTTAATTTTAATATCATTAATGCTAATTGGTTTGTTAAGATTATGCTCTATTTAATATTGTTTGAGGTAAGCCTCCCTGCATATTCCTCAGGATAAAAGGAATGGGATAGAAACCATCTAAATAAAAAAAATCCAGTATATCATACAAGTTTGCCCAAATATTACTATTCAATGTGAGCAGACATCTTAAGAGAGAGAAGGAGAGAAGAAGAGATTGGATTTATACTTCACTCGGAGTCTCAGAGAGGTTTACAAACTCCTTTCCCTTCCCCTCCCCACAAAGACATCCTGTGAGGTAGGTGGGGCTGAGAGAGCTCTTTCCAGAACTCTCCTTGAGAGAACAGCTCTGAAAGAACTATGGCTTGCCCAAGGTCATCCAGCAGCTGTGAGTGGAGGAGTGGGGAATCAAACCCGGTTCTCCCATATTAGAGTCTGTGCACCTAACCACTACAGCAAACTGGCTTAAATGTGTACATCAGTGCTCGCACATAACATATGGATCTGTCCTCAGATAGGATGTACTTAGTGCAAGCAATAAGGCAGAGGAGATAGAATTTTAGAAGCAAAAGAAACAGCCACACAAAACATACATGCATTTCAGTTATTTTAGCCAGACCACCCCCATTATCCTATTAAACTATTCAAGTTCAAAGGACTCTGCATGTCAGTTTGCTGGATTTGCAAAAACTACTTTGGGCCACCCTGTATTCTCTCTGATGGGAGCAGCACATTTCCTCTGAACACTAGAGCACTTCCATCCTGTCGCAATATTTATTTCCCCCATGAATGAAGCAGCAGCTGTCAGGCACACTGATCAGATCTGTCTCCTCTCCTTCAAAGTTCTCTAACAAATCAGAAGACTGTATAAAATGTTCAAAACACACACACACACACACACACATTAAGGGCTGCACTGCATCAATTAGTTTCCTCTCTCAAGAAAAGAGGCAGGGAAACTTTGGTCTGGAAAGTTAAAAATTATGAACCTGAAGAGCACACAAGGACAGGCTATGCTTGGTGGGATAACAGACAGAAATGGTCAGCATGTGAACAGAGTTCTCCCATCTCTCACAAAGTTCAATAAAATTAGCAGATGAAGTTCATACTATAGGGTCTCCAACAGTTTGAGATCAGGAGGCAAACTGCCCTTCATATGCCACCATATTGTAACCTTTGTGGACAAATGAAGACTTTTGACTTACTTCTGGGCATTTCCTGATGGGGAATTTCTCACTTTGGGGTTACTGGAATGCATTGACAGAAATCCTAAGCACACAGCCACACGCACTGATTGGCTCCTGTCAAGTTCCTCTAGGATGCCTGCTATTGCTGCTGGCAGTTTTGAAGCACTTTCTGTCCCGTGCTTTCCTCAGTGCTGTCGATGTGCTTGTCTTTTTCCTCTTTTCTTCTCTCCGTTGTTGCACTGGGCCTTTCCGTCTTGCAGCTCCAGCATTCTCCAAATGTGTGACTCCTGCTGCTGTGAGGAAGTCTCGCATCTCCAGGGCACACTGCACCAAACCAGCCAAAGAACAGTAGACTAGTAAAAAGAAATCTCCAATTAACTAAATTAGATCAGTCAGTACCTGGTGAGTCTTCCAGCTTTCAACTGAAAGAGGAGGGTGAGAAATGTTCAGCTAAATGGAAGTTGCATGTACATAAACAATTAAAAGTAAATGTTTTTCAGATATCAGATATTTAAACAACTAGGTGTACTAGATTTAACAGATAAGAAAGGGAAAAGCTTCCCTGTCGTAAAACCCAAATCATGTACAAACACACATCAGCAGAAGCAAACATCGTGCAAGTCTGAGCCTTCCAAAAAATACTAGATACCAGCCACAGCAATAAAATCTAGTTCTAGATTTGTAAGACCAAACCTAACACACTAGATTTAAACAGAGGCAACAAATCCTCTAGTGCAGTGGATGGCAGAACTGAAGGAAGGAGAGATTGGGGGGGGTGGGGGGCTTTATTCCTAGTTCCAGGATCACAGTATTTGCTTCCCCAATCTGACCAAAAGTTCACTGTTTCTACTGAAAGTGTTACGCATTCTTTGAGCGGCCAAGTCAAGTTTTCCAATCTGTTACCAACAATATTTTTAAAAACATTTACCATGAAAATTTAGAAACACCAGGCATCATGTCAGGTGTAGAATTTTTTTAAGCTGTTTGATCACAATTACTAAATAGATCTAAAGTATTTTATCCTTCAGGCAAAAGCATTCTGGAGTAATTTTTTATCTTGTCTTTCATAGCAAAAGTAATTTATTGCTAATGTAACAGTACATAAATTTTTACTCAAAATTAAATATTCCTTTTATAATTCAGCAAACAGTTTGACAGGTTCCAACATGTTAGGAAGAAGCTACTGTTTTAAGGAAACAGCATTTAACATATAGATTTGTTTTGAGACAAGCAGATACCTCTGAAAAACTAAAGTATCTGGTGCTGCAGGAACATACTGCAAATTATGAGACCAACTAGGTATGATAGTAAATTACTGGTACTGAATTTTGCCTCAACATAATGTTACATCAACATACTTTGATGAGATAATTTTGATGTGTTGTCTCAGCACTACTTTACTTTGCTACCTCTTCATCTTTTTGGAAGAACAATGCTTAACTAGAGTAAGAGATGCTTAATAGTCTCTACAAGTTTGCCAGAGAATCCCTACCTTTATTGCATTATACAAACATAGAGAAGTTTATTGTTTTGCCTATAGCAAAGAACAGAGTTTGCCAATCAAACCTAAATTCTAGACAAGTTACATCACAAGACAGCTAATACTAACCCTGATGCTCAAAAAGATAGAAACATTTCTGTGCCAAAGATGGTGTTGTACTTTACATAAACTGTATACAGACAGCAACACCCAAGACCATGTTCTCACAATGGAGAAATTGCCCCGAGGCCTACACCTTGCAATCTACCTGGGAAAATATGCTAATATTCATGAATACTTTATCGTTATCCCACTAATAATTATTTTAAGAATGAATTCTTAAATCATTAGATCAAAACTACTGAAAGAATATGCAGCAGGGAATGGCATTAACTACCAATGTCAAAATGCAGGAAAGATCACATACCTGTTGTTTCCCTTATTAAAGTCAACAAGGAAGTCTTAGCACTGACCATCACACTATATGGATTTTTACTTTATCAAGCATTTTTTATACCTAATGATAGGCTGGAAACCTGGGGTGAAGCCAAATGAAATTCAGCAGAGGCAAATGTAAAATTCTGCATTTGAAAAGATCTTGAGATTGCAGTTCATCACAAGCAGAACATGAGTCAGGAATACGATGCAACCGCAAAAACAGGCTAATGTGATTTTAGGCTGTATTATTAGAAACACAAGTACTAATAATTCCACCCTATTCCATGGTAGTCAGAACTCATCTGATCACACTGGATGTGTGTGTGTATGTGCAAACTGGAAATGGATTTGGTGACAGAAACAAAAAAAGAAGTTGGGGAGCGAGGGCAGGTTCTTGTGCTCTTCAACTGCCTAAAGGGCAAGAGGGCAAAGACTTATCTTCTCCTCCAGAGTACAAGGGTAGATCTAATGGGCCTGTCACAGGAAGGCTGATTTGGCCTGAACATTAGAAGAAACTTCATAATGCTAAGAGTAGATCAGTAATAGGACCACTGACTGGGGGGTGGGGCCTTCAAGTGAAGGTCTTCAAGCAGAGGCTGGACATCAGCATTTCCCACAATGGGTAGCAAACTGGACTAGTTGGCTTATTAAGGCTTCTTTCAACCCTAGAACTCTGCAGCTTGGATCCACCAAAACATTCCCACATAAGGAAGGATTTCCACCCACATAGCATGACTTTCTTCCCTCCCTTCCCACTGCAGTCCAAAATGCTCCCCAGAGTAAGAAAGTCACAACACTCCATGGACGGAAATCCTTTTTGGCCACAGAAATGCTCCAGTGAATCCAAGCCTAAGGTAAGTATGCATGAAAGGGATATTTTATATGTGCAACCAGAACTATACAGTGTTTTTAAAAACTATTCTGCAGGAGGATTAAAAGACAATAAGATACTGATCAAAAAACATTTTTCCTATTAACAGACTATTTTTAACCACACAGCCAGTTTGGTGTAGTGGTTAAGTGTGCGGACTCTAATCTGGGAGAACTGGGTTTGATTCCCCACCTCTCCACTTGCAGCTGCTGGATGACCTTGGGCATGCCATAGTTCTGACAAGAGCTGTCCTTGAAAGGGCAGTTCTTGAAAGAGCTCTCTCAGCCCCACCTACCCTCACAGGGTGTCTGTTGTGGGGAGGGGAAGGAGTTTGTGAGCCGCTCTGAGACTCCAAGTGAAGGGCGGGTTATAAATCTAATCTCCTCCTCCTCTTCAGAACTTTAAAATATTTACTTAAAATTACTTGATAAGTGAAGCACATTAGTATAAAACACAGGATCCTCCACATCGTATCTGGTGTTGCAGTTGTCTTTCATGAAAAACTCCACAGAAGTGGCTCTCTATCCTCTACTGTGGGTTCTTGTCCTTGGGACAGCAATGCTTCTGTACATTGCTAGACTTACTCTACTGCCACATGTGATGGTTAGCCTGTAAGTTTAAAAGTGATTTCAGTAACAAATACTCAAGTCACCTTGAGAGCCTATGTCCTTATAAGTCCCCTAACCTTCACTTTTACATGCAACTTACCAGAACTTCACTGTCACAACATGATGCCGCCCATCCTGAAGGAGACTCTTTCAGAAGTCCTTTGCATACAAATAAAGTTCACCTGAAATAAAACAAAAGCATCACTAAAGAAGGGTCCATAATAAAAGAGTTTCCTCCAACCACACACACCAACAAGGCATTGTTATGTTAGCTCAGCCATACAGAGTTTCTGAGTACATATTTAGCAAAAGGTATGGGCACAAACCAGCTGACAAACTGAAGTTTGTCACAAATTTTGGCTGGTCCACGGTTCACAAAGCGATGTTCGCAAACTGAAGAGCCCCCATGAAGTTCCACAAATTTTGATACAGTTTGTGGAGGTTAGTGAAGAGCAGAAAGCCAGGGTTTACCCCTGCTCTCTGCTCTTTATGAACTGGTTTAAAAAGAGTTCAGCTGTTCCCCACGAAAAGCCATGGGTTCAAATTTTAAATGGCTCATGAACCAATTTCAACTAGTTCAGTTCACAAACCAGCATATCAATTTGTGGTTCAATTCATGATTCAGGCATGAACCAAAGCCCCAAAATGTGGTTCATGCCTATCCCGATTTAGCAATTTTCTATGTTCCTACTCTAGAAGACAGTAACAGGAAATAGCAGTCACAAATGGCAGGAGGGGCAGGTGCAGTTGCTAGCTGATATTCACCAGGACCGGATGGTGAATGCCCTCCTTGGTAAGCAGACAAGCTTAACTATAATGCAGAGCATCAAAATAACTAGACTGCCCTTTAATGGTACAGCAGAAAGCTAAGAAGTCCCAAGACCAGAAAATGGTGTCATAACCAGAACAGTACATCCGGTTGTTATAATACTAAAGTTCGCAAAATCTATTTTGCCCTACATATATTAAACTCACAAGTTGCCCTGTAGTTCTTTTATATTCTCTGTTTATTGATCTATTAAGACACAAACTCCACCCATAGCATACACAATCAGGATGGATACGTCACTTGTTTTAGTAGCAACCACCAGCATCATCAATAGAAGTATCATCTTGGATCTGCAGCAGAGATTAATTAACCTAAAATATTTTGTTTACATATTTCAATTTAAAGTAGTAATTGCTGTAGATTATCAAAACCTGCAGAACAATCCTATGCAAGTTTTCTCAGCTGAAAATCTTATCTCGGGCCTTACTCATAAGTATTAGTATTACATAAGAATCCAACTGTGGCACAATTCTAGAGATGTTAGGTTAATAAGATTTGAAAGTATTCATTTGTCTTCAATATCCAAGACGTGAAGTAGGCAAGAAGCAGTTAAAAACATTAACGGTAATCAGAAGTTTGAGATTTGGGAAACAGAATGTTCCTTCCTCAAAACATTATATCTACCACTACTATTCCAAGAGTGAAATGGCATCTCCAACATCAGGCCTTGAATGGGGCCAGAGTGCAGAGGAGCAGTGCTCTGAGAGTGAGGCGCCCGGGGGGCAGGCACATACCCGAGCTCCACCCCCCTGCTCCTGGCAGAAGAAGGAAGGTAAGTTTCCTGCCTCTGGCCCTATCCCTGGTTCTTCAGGTACACTGAGACACAGTGCACCGAGAAGGCCTCCAGACCGGTCTCTGGCTTCCTCCTGAGCACCCCCCCCACACCCGCCGCCTTTCTCTGCCCATGTGCCGAGGAGCGCGAGCAGAGAAAGCTCTCCGGAGTGCCCACCCACCCACCTGCCACCTTTCTCTGCCCGTGTGCCGAGGCACGCAAGCAGATAATGCTCTCCAGAGCGCCCCACCCACCCATCCGCTGCCTTTCTCTGCCTGTGTGCCAAGGCGCACAAGCAGAGAAAACCTCTCAGGAGTGCCCACCAACCCACTGCCGCCTTTCTCTGCCCATGCGCCGAGGCACGCAAGCAGAGAATGCTCTCCGGAGCCCCCCACCCGCTGCCTTTCTCTGCCTGTGTGCTGAGGTGCGCGAGCAGAGAACGCTCTCCAGAGCACCCCACCCACCCATCCACTACCTTTCTCTGCCCGTGCGCCAAGGCATGCGAGCAGAGCACCCCCCCACACTCGCTGCCTTTCTCTGCCCACCTTCTTTCCCTCCCTCTCTCCCTTCCCATCTCTCTCGCTCTCTTTCCCATTCTTTGCCCTCTTTCCTTCCCTCCCTTCCTTCCCATCTTTCCCATTTTTCCCCTTTCTCACTTTTCTTTCTTTCCCTCTTTCCCAAAGTTCTTTGCCCCCTTTCCCTTCTTCCTTCCCCCCTATCTCTCTCCCCGTCTCTCTCTCTCTTTTTCTTTCCCATCCTTTGCCCTCTTTCCCTTTCTCCCCATCTCTTTCCCTCTTTTTTCCCCTCTTCCTTCCTTTTCTTCTTTCCTTCTTTCCCAAAGTTCTTTGCCCTCTTTCCCTCTCTTTCTTCCTTCCTTCTTCCCCATCTCTCTCTCTGTCTCTCTCTGACTTTCTTTCTCTCTCTCTCTTTCTTCTCACCATAATTCCGGTGATGTCAGGGGGTGTGGCATATGCTAATGAGTTATGCTAATGAGCTCCTGCACCTGTTTTTCTAGGAAATTACCCCTGTCCAACGTATATAAGAAATCCATCAAAATATCAGAACTTGCATCCTGTCATCCATGTTACTTATCCTACATGCAGAGATGTGCTACCTTGGAATGAGATGATATCCTACTAAACTTGCTTGGTAATAAAAATATTATGAATTATAGTTTCCAGTACTCTGATGCAGGTGCCAGGGGAGGGGGAATAGCTGCATGAGCTTCAAACTAGTTTACAGAAGATTGCATCATGCAACCTTTGAGGTCACAGATTCTCCTTATATACAGCAAGAAAGAACAGGGTTCTGTGGTGTGATACCCTATGATCAGAACGAAGCCTGCTCCTCAATCCCACTTCTTTCCTAGTAAGCCTTAGGAAATACAGTATAGCCTTTTATTCCCACAGGCTTCATTAATGCACTGACTTTTGCACTGAAATTGAATGCAATATTGTGTCTGGAGCTGAATGGCCAAGGATTAATGAGTCAAAACGTAAGTCTTCATGGAAAGAATACACAAACACAGAAAAGTGCCAGTACAACAGTTCTGAGCAAGAACCATTCAGAATGTAAATATTTCCTTGTTCTGCAAGACACCACCACTTCAGCAATTTATCTGATGCATTTGATCCCGCCCTTCCACCATTTTATCCTCACCACCACCTGTGAGGAAGGTTAGGTTGAGGGATAGCAACGGACTCGAGGACACCCAGCAAGTTTCATGGAAGCATGGAGATGTGAACCTAGGGTGCCCAAAACTCTCGTCAAACCTCTATACTACAACACTGGAGGTATCTGCAATATGAGGAGCCAGTTGTAAGTATAGCTTCCATATAACTTTTACACAAAATACACATTGGGACAACTGTACTTGGAAAGGTAGCCCAACTTTGTCTGGTGTTCCACAAGTATGTAGTAAATAGTTGCTGCAACAGCACAATAATTTCTGCTAGAAAGCATCAAGTAACATCCCCAGCAGTGACCCTTCTTTAACATGTTCATGGAACGCAATCTTATTTTTACAGACCACTATAAGCTGGAGATAACAGTACTTTTAGGAACTCTATAAAACAATAAAAGGCAAGGTAAGAAGGCAAGAGAGTTTAACCACAAACTTCATTAACATGAGGAATTAATAACAAGCAGAGACGCTGTGCCCACACAGACACAGACACACAAAGAATTTCTCTTTATCTTGGCAGTCACTAAACTTCTGTATGATATCCAAAGGCAATCTTCATTGTTCTCCTAAAAGGTGGATAATATAGTATCCTAAAATCAAATTCCATAAGCATATACAAGTTTTCAAGTTATAGAATGCAGATTATTATAGAATATAACTAGGACAGAGATCAGAATAGCAGCAGAAGACACCCAATAATAATAATAATAAAGACTAGCTCAACAAGGAGCAGACTATTCCTTAAACCAGGGGTGTCAAACATGTGGCCCGAAGGCCGGATCAGGCACCTGGAGGGCTTTTATCATGCCCACAGTGGAATTGGCTGTCTTCTGCTGCTTCTTCCAGTTCTGCTGCTGCTGCATCTTTGTAGGTTTGCAGCTTACAGATACACACCTGAACAGCATACTCATGATTGCAACAGCGCAAGTCATTTTGATGCAATAATTCAGAGCAAGAGGTGTCAGTCATCAGACACTGCTAAATAAATAAAATATTTCAAGAGTGCTAATGTGTCAAGCATGTTTTTATTTTAAGTAAAAAAACACCCTTTGTGTCCTTTATAAAGTTTATGTCTCCACTACCTGGCATTACATTTTATAACACACATGGCCTGGCCCAACAAGGTCTTGTTTATGTCAGATCCAGCCCTCATAACAAATGAGTTCGACACCCCTGCCTTAAACCATCCCAGTAAGCTCCAAAAAGGCTGATATGAATAGTAATGGAAGATTTTTCTTCACTTACCGTGAAGCTTCCTTCACTCTCTGAGAGTGCCCCACTCCCAGGACCACCAGATGCTTAAAGGATCTCTGTAATGTCCAACCCTCCCATAAAAATCCTTTTCTCTGTGCCCGCAGCCTACATATTCAACGTAGCTGGAAACCAGAGTCAGAGCCTTTTCAGTGGTAGCTTCTTGTCTCTGAAATGCCTTCACTGTTGCCAGGTCAAAAAGATTCCCTTTACCCAGGTTTTTTAAATGAAGGATTTTATCTTTTTAGTTTGCGATTTTTATGATCTGCCTCTAGCCTGAGTGCTGTTTTAAGGAAATCAGTTTAGGTTGCTGAATATTGTTTTATGCCCCTGACAGGCTCTTGGATTGTTTATATACTGGCAATTTTAGTGAGTGGCTTTTAATTATTTTATTTTTTTTACTTTATGATCCACCTTGAGCCTGTCTTTGGAGAGGCAGTATATAACATTTCCTGTATTAAATACCATTTTTAACTTGGGGAGATGGAATAAAATTCAGGTTTGATGCCAGCAATTGCTACTGCTTGAGCATGCTTAAGCTACTGACTTGTGCTGCAGCAGCATGATCCAATGCTAGGAAGCAGGGCAGAGCTGACAGGCAAATTTTGGTACACTATACAAGCCATACTGAAAACAGCACATAAGAAAAATAATTGAGAATTAATCTTATACAATCTATAGTAACTGAAAACTTTTGATTACAGTAGTCTTAACTTGAACAGCTTTAGCCATTAACAAATTCAAGTGGCCTCCTACACCAGAAACCAAAACAGTTGAATTCATTGACATACTTACTATCTATGCAGTTAATATCCTATGACCATCTGATTACAGAGAGGTAGCCTATGGATTTTAAGGCTCAGCAGAACCTGGTCAGCTGGTATAGTGGTCTGTGGCGGAACAGGCCCTGCCTGGCCTGCAGGCCCCATTCCACCCTGCCCTCCAAGGTTTTCCCAACACTTGGAGAGGGTTTTCTTCCTCTCTCAGATAACCACAGCTACCACCTGACCTTTGTAAGGAATTGCCAGCTTCCCTTCCAAGGAATTGCCAGCTTCCCTTCCAAGTTCTGAGGCCTTGCCTCTGAGTCTCCAGCTGCCCAACACCTGCTCACCTCAGGGTGAGTTTACTGCCTTTTGCACCTCTGGAGGAATAGGCTTTTGCCAACTGACTGCCTTCCCGGGCACTCCTTTTTAAATAGTGGTACAGAGAACCACTACCAGCATCAAAAGTTATGAAGTATTTATTAAAAAGAAAATGTTCACAAGCATACTTTTAGCACCATGCCAGACTGAGCAGGGATTCAAAAGAAATGGGTAAAATGCAATTCCTCTGTCCCTCTCTCTATACATGCACCCTATCAGATGTTAAAATATAGAATTGGCTCCTTAACTTAGAAAGTTCTCTACAGAGTCCCCCACTACTTTGCAGCTTCCTCCGGCTGTCTATGCCAGCATATGGTAATGGCTGCCTTTTCCAAACCTCAGTTAAGGCATCTGACTGCTCTGATGGACTCAGCCAAAAAGAGCACTTCCTCCTTGCTCCCCTGAGTTTTATCACCTCTCTGTTCCCCACCCACTGACCAGGCCAGGCCAGGTCAACGAAGCTTTTCTTGGAGATCTTCAAGAGTTCCTTCCTGAGGTCTCTCTGGTGTTTAACTCCTCCAAATCTCTGTTCCCTGCTTGTGGGGGGAAGGAGACTGGACCCTCCTATTGTCTCTAGCTAGACCTATTAGCATTTCTTAAGAGGTAGCCACCGTCTTCTCATGGATCACCGCTTTGATGTAGTGAGGGGGCTTGCGTGGTTCGATGAGGCTGCAGGCTATGCCCATGATAGACAGGCCACAGTGGAGAAAGACAAAACATGATCCACTGGAGAAAGAAATGGCAACCCACTCCAGTATCTTTGCCAAGAAAACCCCATGGACAGTAACAAAAGGCTAAAAGATATGATGACGGAAGATAAGCCCCTCTGGTCAGAAGGTATCCAATATGCTACTGGGGAAGAGGAGAGGGCAAGTACAAGTAATCCCAGAAAGAACAAAGCGACTGGGCCAAAGCCAAAAGGATGCTCAGCTGTGGATATGTCTAATGGTGAAAGGAAAGTCTGATGCTGCAAAGAATAATACTGCATAGGAACCCGGAATGTAAGATCTATGAATCAATGTAAGTTGGATGTGGTCAAAAATGAGATGGCAGGACTGAAGTTTGGCTTTGGAGAACAAGATAAAGCTAGACAAAGACTAACAGGGAACATACTAGTCATAGTGAACACCCTCTTCCAACAACCTAAGAGGCAGCTCTACATATGGACACTAACCATCTCATCCTTTGCTGTCCCCTTCTTCTTTTACCTTCAATCTTTCCCAGAATCAGGGTCTTCTCCAGTGAGTTCTCCCTTCTCATTTGGTGGCCAAAGTATTTGAGTTTCAGCTTCAGGGCAACACTGAAATCAGACTATGTAATTTGCAGTCTATACAGTCAGTAAAAACAAGACCTAGAGCTAACTGTGGCTCAGATCATGAGCTACTCATTGCAAAACTGAGGCTTAAACTTAAGAAAGTTGGGAAAACCATTAGGCCATTAAGGTTTGACCCAGATAAAAATCCGTTATGAATATACAGTGAAGATGAAGAATAGGCTTAAGGACTAGATTGAAGCTGAAACTCAAATACTTTGGCCACCAAATGAGAAGGGAGAACTCACTAGAGAAGACCCTGATTCTGGGAAAGACTGAAGGTAAAAGAAGAAGGGGACAGCAAAGGATGAGATGGTTAGTGTTATCGATGCAACAAACATGAAATTAAGCAAACTCCGGAGGATGGTGGAAGACAGGAAGGCCTGGCGTGATGTGGTTTATGGCGTCACGAAGAGCCAGACTCGACTGTGCAACTGAACAACAACAACAAGAGGTAGCTGAGGTGAGCCTGGAAAGCCACTGACTGACTTCCTCCTCCCTGCTTGTTCTCTACCCAGAGGGAGAAAAAAACTTTAAAACTTTGGGGAGAAAAGTGAAGGTTTTGCTCATTTCAACATCCAAAGAAAAAATTAGATAAGCAGGAGAAGACTGACTCCATCTTTAAAGCTCAAGACTTTTTGAAGAGACACGCCAGTTCAGAGGAAGAAGCAGAACTCGCCAAATTGATGATTTTAAGCAGTGAAGACGACAGTGGCTCGGAAGGGGGAGACAAAGAACCAGAAGATGGAGGAGCAGTTAAAGGCCCATCTTATAATCTGAGAGACTTAAAAAGGAGACAACCCAAAATATGAAGATATGTTCGTAATGCGCATTAACGGACTTTACTAATAATAACCCAAAAGGACTTTACTAAAACAGCTAACATGTTTATTATTTACAGCATAATGAAGGGCGATCGGTCAAACACAGAAGAAGTCAAAGAACTTACTTATACTAACAAAAGATTAATATACTAAACTTATCTTCACTCACCACTATTCTTATCCATCTATATACCGTCCATTTTCTTATATTAAAAGCAATAAAATTCTCTCCTTTTTAGGAGAGTTAATTAAAAAAAAACACCCAAAGAAAAAATGCATTTCTTCATAGAGTAATTTATTTGTTATTTATAGTTGGCCTCACTAACAGGGATTCAAAGCGATTACAGAAAGTAAGTCAGTACAATCAACAAAACAGGACATGCAATAACAAATGCATTAGGAATTTAGAAATCAAGAACCACCATAAAGAACTGAAGCATAGCATAAATAGTAACACAGAATCACTGAGTTGGAAGGGGTCCTACAGGCCATCTAGTCCAACCCCCTGCTAAATGCAGGATCAACTTAGAGCATCCCTGACAAGTGTTTGTCCAGCCGCTGCTTGAAGACTGCCAGTGAAGGGGAGCTCACCACCTCCCTAGGCAGCTGATTCCACTATGGCACAACTCTTACTGTCAAAAATTTTTTCCTAATATCCAGCCGGTACCTTCCCGCCCTTAGTGTAAACCCATAATTGCAAGTCCTATCCTCTGCTGCCAACAGAAACAGCTCCCTGCCCGCCTCTAAGTGACAGCCACTCAAATACTTAAAGACATGACACATTAAGTGGTACAAAAACTACATAAATAGAATCCCGCATACAATAAGCTATACACAGCACTATAGACCACAGTCCCTAATCCAAGAAGAAGTTTGTGAAACCATTTTGCACAGTGCAACTCTATTACCTGTGCAGAAAAGTCCTCTTGAATAATTCAGCTTTGCATAGTTTTCAGAAAGCCAGGACAGTGTGAGCTTTCCTGAGCTCTTTGGCCAGGCCACTGCATAAGGTGGGAGCCACAATGGGCAGAACACATGTACAGACAGTTGTTGAGTTTGCCCATGCAGGTTTCCACCATCAGAAGTCCCTGCTGACATGAGTGAAGTTGTTGTGGTGCAGCATTGGGGGAGACAGTACAGCAAATAAGAGGGGCCAAGGCCATGAAGGGATTTGTATATAATAGCCAGTACCTTAAGCTAAGCCCAGTAATGAAAGGCAGCCAATGGAGTGTCTGAAGAATTGCAGTAATACAGATAGGACCTGGGAGACTCCGGTTCAAATCCCCACTCTGTCATGGAAGGTTGCAGAGCAACTGTAGGCCACTCACTCTTGTTGTGAGGATAAAATAAAGGAAGAGAACAATGTAACTTCCCCACTGAGAAGCAAAGTGGGGTATAAACATTTAAATAAACTGCACCAAGATATGAAGAAGTTATAACCAGTGACAAACTCAGAGCAGGACCACAAATAAAGGGGTTTTTAGGGGCACATTCAAAAAAGAAATCCCTACATGAGTAGTAAGGTACCAAAATAAGCTTTTAATATATAGAATGCTAAAATGAGAGGCAGAAGGCTGTAAAACAGCTTATAAAAATATTTATCAGGAAAATCAGTGGTTTCCTGTGCTCCCGTGCTACTCCACCAGTTCTTCAGCCTGTCATATGGACTGAGGGGATTAGTTCAGTTCCCCATCTGATTTATTGGTCTTGATTACACTTAATCGGCATGTCTAGATAGCTAAAAACTCCTCCAAGTGAAAGGGGATCTAACCTGAGGGGAAATGCAATTTACAATACTGTTATATTTTATACCATTATTCTGGTTGTACACACCTGAGAGCACCCAAGAAAGAAAAATGAAAGACTTTTCAAGTTCTGAACATAGCCAGAATGTTTAACTCAAATTAATTGTAGAACTATGACTTCCCTTTTGTCCTGACCCAGGACACTAACACAATCTCATGAGATCTCAGAAAGTAACCAAGGTCAGCACTGGTCAGCACTTGAATATGTCTGTGGTTTCTATACAATGGTATGCAATGGCAGACTACTTCTGAACATCTCCTACCTTGAAAGCCCCATGGAGCTGCCACAAGTTGGCTGTGACTTCACGGGTGAAAAAAGACTTCACATTTATCTCCATGTTCAAATGACACATACATTGAACAGACTAAGGCAATTCAGATAGTTTATACATCTGACTTGCCATGAGGCACTTTAAGATAGCAAGTATTTTTTCTGTGGTGAAGGTTCAGTGCCCTAAAACTCAAGTTAGTCATGCCCCCCTCCAGGAAAGACATTTGGTTTCTTAGGATGATACCCACATAGGGATGTCAGACTCCAGGTTGGACCTTGGGATCCCCCATAATTACAGCTCATCTTCAGACTACAGCAATCAGTTCCCTTGGAGAAAATGGATACTTTGGAGGACGGACTTTATGGCACTGCATTCCATTGAGATCCCTGTCCTCCCCAAGCTCTATTCCCAAATCTCTAGGAGATTCTGAACATGGGTCTGGCATCCCTACACATCTCCCACTGGTGGCCAGAGGGACGATGCAACCCTATACTACACAAAAAAATGTGTACTTCAAGCTAAGTATTAAAACTCTACTATAAGCATATGCAAAAGAAAACATTGGTGCCGTTTCCTCAGATCTGGAAATCTGATTAGGAGCTTGATTTCAAATCCTATCAGGATGATTTGACTTCTGATGTCAAAGGCAAATTTGCTCACTAAATAAGAGTCAACAGAATATCATTTTCACTTATTACCTACTCTTTGTTTGCACTCTTAGTGCTCATGTCATTTGTAGTACCGTCCTACCTTCAAACTAACATGACAGCAGCTTAAGGAACTCATTTAAAAGATTCCTACAGCTACTCTTGGGGGAGAGAGTCCTCCATAGATCTGTATTCATCTTGCTTATGAGCATTTAAACTGTTCCCAACACAGTTAGATAATTCAAGGAAGCTATTTCGTAGGAAGTGGTTCAGTCAAGGAGTGACAGCTACCTACACAATATCTAAAGAATTTCTACTTATAGAATTAGTGAAGATACACAAAAAAACGTTGGAGAAAGAAGCCACATTTCCTCTTCCTTTGCCAGAGACTGAGACTCAGAAATGGCCAGTATTTTAAAATCTCTTGAGACAACTATTAGCTATTACATCATGATCTGGTCGTAGCTGGAAAATACTGCAGTCTAATATGTGGGCAAGACGAAGCAATTAAGTTCCATATGCAAGCACACGACTAAAGCAATGTAACAAAATGCTGATACATTGCTCTATTTGATCTGCAACTGAGAAATAATAACAGAAGTATCTAAAATTACTTAAAACCAAGGAGTAACATTTTATATTGATGTTCAGAAAGGGACAAAGTACCATATCTAGTTTTACCTATGGTTTAGCTAGCTGACTGAAAGAGATTAGCACTGCTATTATGAATATATATTCCACCACTCCTAGAATGAGTTTTTGGTCTTCTTTTATCAGTATAATGTCATCATCTTTCAAAAAAGAACATGCTACAAATCTAAAATAAGTAGCAATAAGTTGTAGTGTGCAATAAATTGTAGTGTGCAATATGCTGTTATGCCTATCTTATGCCTATTTATAAGTAAGTCCCACTTGTTATGTAGCTCTTATTCGTAAGTGTCTACAGGATCATATTCTCCTTTATAAACACACGCATACATCACCTACTACCTGACTGTTTTACCTGGAGATACTGGGGACTAAACCTGGGACTTTCTGCATATCAACAGCCCGTCAACTCTGTACTGTCAGACTGTTGTCATCTATTGAAGTAATGCCTATTCTGATTGGCAGAAGTCTTTCATAGTCCTGAGCCTTCCCTTCTTTAATCTAAAGATGCTAGTTACAGGGGTGGAAACTAGTCAGAGGGTCAAAAATACTGATTTTACTGACCAAAATTCCAAAAAACCTGACCAAATACTGACAAAAAACCGACAAATTACTGAACAATTTAATGTCAGCCTACTGATAAGCTAGCATTTTTAAATGTAAAACTAGGACTTCATTAAAAATTATTATTATTATCTGGTCTCCACCATCCCCATAGCCAGCCCCATAGTTAGATGTGACCCAGATAAAAGGATTGAACACCTTTTTACTGATTTTTTTTTTAAGAATAGAGGACAATGTTTTAATTAGTGTACAAAATTTAAGGCAAAAAAGATTCCCTTTTAAAAATAATCACATAGTGCAGATAATAAAACAGCAAAACAGCAAGAACATATAAAAACCAAACATAAAGTAATAATTATGACAACAAAACATAATTACTGTAAGGTAAGACTTGTCTTTGCTTTTATTTTATCTTTGGTTTTTTGATGAAAAAAGAATCGGCCAGCAGCATTCCGTCCCTGGTGGAGGCCATGTTGGGCTGGGCATTGGAACACCCCTAGACCAATTGTCCTGCATGATTTCAATGTCCATGCAGACGATGTGGCCTCCACTCAGGCGATGGACCTAGTGTCATCCGTGGTGGCGTGGGACTCTCCCAATATGTAATGACTCCCACTCACCAGGCCAGACACACGCACAATCTAATCTTCATGGCAGGGGTCACAGCGGACCGGGTCACTGCCGCAGCAATGCCACGGGTGAACCATCATACCCTGAAGGCCCATCTGAATGTTTCACCTGTTTGGGCGGCGAGAAGATTTCAGCTTGTCCATGGAGCCAAATGGACCCTATGTGGCTTCAAATGGCCCTGCAGGATCCGATGTCCCCTGGCGGCTCGTTAGATGAGCTTGTGGAGGATTGGCACAGCTGACTCTTGGTAGCCATCAATGAGACAGCTCCCCAACGACCTCTGCACCCTCAGTCTAGGCTGGCTCCTTGGTTTACCGAGGAGTTGTGGCTGATGAAGCGAAGGCTAAGATGGCTAGAGAGACAGTAGAGGTGTGCCTGCGATGAAGCCACAAGAACACCTTATAGGACATTTATGAGATCCTATGAGATGGCAGTCAGAGTATTATGCGGCCACGAAGCTCATGCCCAGCCCAATTATTTAGAATAATTCGGTCTATGACTGTTCTGCCACAAGGCAGACCAAATGTTAGGGACTTGGACAATGGCTGTGAGGCCTTTGAGAGCTACTTTGCAGATAAAGTCCTGTCGCTCCGCCGCAACCTCCCCACCACAGTTGAGACAGTAAGTGAACTCGAGGCTCCATGCACGTCTTCTAGTCAGGTTATGGATTATTTCAGTCTGCTCACCCTGGAAGAAGTTGACAAACTGCTCTTATTTGTTTGTTCGATTTTTATACCGCCCTCCTGCCTAAGCGGCTCTTAACTGTACACCCTACCACGTGCTGCCTTCACCTGTGCCCATCATGGCTAATTAAAGCTGGCTGCTATGGGTTTTGAGATGCCCTAAGAGAGATTATCAACAAGTTTCTCTCAGAGGGATAGTTCCCTAGGGCCCTCAAGGAAGCTGTGGTTTGTCCCCTCCTGAAAAAGCCATCTCTGGATCTGGCCAAATTGGCTAATTGCCAGCCAGTCACCAATCTGCCCTATTTGGACAAAATAATTGAGAGGGCCGTGGCAATTCAGCTACAGAGCTTTTTGGATGACACTTCCATTCTAGATCCTTTCCAGTCCGGTTTCCGCCCAGGCCACGGGATGGAGACGGCACTGGTTGCCCTCATGAATGACCTCCGGAGGTATCTGGGTCAAGGCAAGTTGGCAGTGATGTTGCTGTTGGACCTGTTGGCGGCATTCAATACAGTCAACCATTAGTTACTGATCCACCACCTCGCCAACACTGGAGTCCAGGGGCCTGCCTTGCAATGGCTGGCTTCTTTCCTTCAGGGTCAGGGACAAAGGGTGGTGCTAGGGGAGCAGTTATCCCAAAGGCACCCACTGATTCGTGGAGTGCCCCAAGGGGCAGTGCTGTCCCCAATGTTATTTAATATCTACATGCCCAGATTGCCCGGAGGCATGGGCTGGGATGTCACCAGTATGTGGATGACACCCAGCTTTATCTGTTGTTGGGAAGCCAGTCTAGTCTGACTCCAAACCGGAAGATCTGGACTGGGCATTGCAAGCCATGGTTGGTTGGCTCAGATTGAGCCAACTGAAACTGTATCCGATGAAGATGAAGGTCCTGTGCCCGAGCCGGGATGGCCCAAGGGTAGGGATCCTACTTCCAACCTTCAAAGGGGCATCATTGGTGCCAGTGCGGGAGGTTAGGAGCTTGGGAGTGCTCCTGGATGCCTCACTAACAATGGAGGCCCAGGTAGCAGCCACTGCCAAATCAGTATTTTACCACCTCCGGCTGATTAGGCAGTTGGTTCTCTTCCTCGAATGCAACGACTTGGCAACAGTAATCCATGCGACGGTCACCTCGAGATTGGACTACTGTAATGCTCTCTACATGGGGCTGCCATTGACTCAAATCCAGAAGCTACAGCTAGTGCAAAATGCTGCAGCCAGGCTTCTGATGGGCCTCCCTATGAAGGACCACATCCAGCCTGTGCTGAAAGCACTGCACTGGCCGCCGACAGCATACTAAATTTGCTTCAAGGTGCTGGTACTTACCTTTAAAGCCCTTTATGGTCAGGGGCCCACATACCTGAGAGAACACCTTTCCCCACATGCTCCCCAGAGAGCACTGCACTCAGGGTCACAAAATCGATTGGCCTCTCAGGTCCTAAAGATGCCTTCTCAGTAGTGGCTCCATACTGGTGGAATGAGCTCCCAGAAGAGATCAGGGCCCTCAAGACCTTTTACATTTCCACAGGGCCTGCAAGATGGAGCTATTCCACCAGGACTTTGACTAAGGAGCCACACCAAATAACATCAAGTAACTGAGAAGTGACAGTGCCCTGGTCCTTGGCTTACCACAAACAGCCTGTGCTGTTGCCTAAATATAGAGACCAAGATGAGCCAACCACCAATATAGATCATCTGATTACAGCACTAGTATTGGTTCTGCCTTCTGTAAGCATTCTTATAAGTACCTGATCAATTACTAGCACTTTATGATAATGTAGAGTTTTATTATTTATTTTAAGATTGTATATAATTTGTTACCTATATGTTTAATCTCTTTGTATGCCGCCCTGAGCCCGCTCCAGTGGGGAGGGTGGGGTATAAATTGAATAAATAAATAAATAAAGTTATTCAGGAACTCTTTCATTTCTCAACAGTTTTCTGCACTGCATCCACAAACATTTTTTCCCCTTGTTCTCTTCTTTCATTGCTTTCTCAACTCCTTCTAGCATGAGCTGTGCCGTGTTGAATCACACAATATCTTTCACCTCTACTTTCATTGTCCTATGTTTTAAGAGGTTAATTATGTTTCTATACTTTGTGGAAGATTTCACCAAATCACTTTTACTCTTAGGAACAAAGTCCTTGAAGTATTTCATAATTAAACTGAAAACAATCTGTCTTCTCACTGGGAAGTCATGTTTCCCCCAAAATGCAGTAATGAAAACAGAAAAACACAAACTGCATTCACAAAAATCAAAAAAATACTGACTTTACTGATCATTTTTTTTAAAAAAACTGACAAATTACTGACCAAGATGAAAAAACTGGCTTTTACTTATTTTACTGAGCATTTTCCAACCCGTGTACAAAACTCAATGAGTGTTATCAGACTGCATGTTAATCACCATATATCCTTAATAACCAACCTCACAGACGTCCTAAAACTGGAGGCAAACAGTTTTAGTGGAGCAGAAGCAGAAATTTCACCAGTAAATTGTTTGCACATGAACAATCTGGGATACAAGACAGTTAAACATTACCACCACAAGGTATTTTATTCATAAAAATATAGGAATCAATTAGATCTTACTTGCTGATTGACTCCTATGAACTGAGTTACGAATCTGAAATTTTTCAAGAAAAGCTGTAAGACCTTACCATGATCAGAACTTTACAAAAAATTACAACATCAGTTCTGCTGATCTTTGTTCGTCTGATGGACACCTCCAACAGCAGTCTAGGAGAGAAAGACACAGGAATGTAGCAGCCTTTTTCTTCCAAACCAGAACTAACATTCACTACAAATGTTTAGATACATACAATCAGTAGAGACAAAATTCCTTCTCACATTGCGGTAATGGCAGGTGAATTATGAAGATGCATATTTTCAGAAGGGTAATGTAAGCATAGGTCTGATCAGGAGGACATCGGAAACATTTATTTAGAATAATTTAACAGATTAAGCATTTATTTTACACCACCCATGATAGTTATGTGAAGAGGGAAGATAAAACATGGATTTCCTTTTTTTGCAACAAACTAAACATTTCACGAAACATTTCAGATTTGTAGACACCAGCATTAGGTTTCATATGCACAACAAACTAGATTCTCAACTATTTTTCAGCCATGAACTCTAGAAACTTTTAATTCCAAAGATACATGAACAAGAATTGATTTCTCAGCCACTTCCCATTTCCCAGAAGCTTTCCATGGCCACAAAATGTCACTGCTAAGTGTCAAGAGACCCTACAGAACAGAATACCATGTTTATGGAGGTGGAGTACACAAGAGTTACCCTCTCTCGTGAAGATTACATTCACAGAACACGAAGGGAGATCAATTCCAAAGAAGTTTCTCCCGTCTAGAAGTTCCCTTGGTCCTGAACAGTGACATTCTGGAGGGTGCAGGAAGCTGCTGGACGAGGGGAAATTGACTGTGGGGAAGTACAAATGTGCCACATTGATATAACTTTGGATTCAACCCTAAATCTAACAGGCATATGTCATCTTCCCCTCATCAGTTTTCCATCTGAGGTATTTGAACCACTGTGTTCAACTTTTAAAAGCTACATGCTCCTGTTAATAAAAAATGTAAAGCGAACACTATTAATTTAAAGGGACAAAACAAAATCAAAGCAATATTTCATCATACAATTATAGCCATGTATATACACAAGAAGAGAACTTCTGTTAGTGGATCACCAAAACAGACAACTGGAAAGCCTTCTGTGAGAATCTGACAGTTTAAAAACTGATGAACATGATCAGCAGACTGAAAGTCATCTACTGGATAAAAATGATAACAATTCATCCCTTTTCAATAAACTAAAAGGTCCTCAGTTCTCCTACTAATTTTATCTTTTATTTTTGGTAAAGAGAAAGTAATCTTCCCAGCAAATTCCCTTCAGCTCAATTTGGAATCAGATCTTAGCAAAAACCTTGGTAAACAAGTTAGCTTTTCCAATCTTATAATACTGGAACATGCATGCAAGGAATCGTCATTTCTACTACCAGTCATGGTGAACAGCCCTGATAAGCTACTGCCACACACACTCTCCCAAAAGAATATACACCCAGGGAGCCCAAACGCTCTCAAAGTTTTATTAACCAAACTGTATGTTGAGCTGTGTTAGCCCTCACCCCACCCCAGCTAATCTTAAAGGAACTAAGCAGTCCTCAAACCCAGGGCGGCTTCCAAACTTTGGAAGCAAGGAAGCTCTACAATTCCTGGTCTTGTCTAATCATTAGACAATCGGTCTTCCCTTCCCCAGCCAGTGTTCCCCTCCCTGGGTAGGCTTGAGGGGGGAGGGGGAACAGAGAAAGAAAGCAACTTTAAATGCGTTCTGAACCCCACCCACCCCTGCTAGCTTGGATAAAGCATTTGTCTCTTTAAATCCCTTCTCCAAGACAAGCCAGCCAGTATGGTGGTGTGGGCTTGGAGAACACATTTAAAGTTAAAGTTGCTTTCTTTCCACCTCCATCCCATCTATTTGCATTCTTTCCACTTTCTCTCTCTTTCTCCCCTCCCTCCCCATCTAAAGTTAAATGTGTTCTCCAAGCTCCACCACACTGCCACACTGGCCAGCTGGCTGGGAAATGGGATTTGTCTCTTTAAATCCCTTCTCCAAGCCAAGCTGGTAAAGCTGTGGGGGGGCTTGGAGAATACATTTAAAGTTAAAGGCATTCTTCAAGCCACTGCCCCACACCCTTGGCAGCCAGCTTGGAGATGGCATCTGTCACTTTAAATCCCTTCCTCAAGCCAAGTTGGCTGTCATGGGGGGGGGGGTTTGGAGAATACATTTAAAGTTAAAACTGTTTTCTTTCCACCTCTCTCTCCCCCCTTCCTCCCTCCCCCATCTATTTTTCTTTTCACCTCTTTCTTTCATTTCACCTTTCTTTCTGTCTCCCTTCCATCCTCCCCTTCACTTCCTCATCTATTTGCCTTCTTTGTTTCTATTTCTCTCTCCTTTCTTTCCACCTCTTTCATTCTTTCCACCTTTATCTGGCTCTCTCTCTTCCTTCTGTCCCTTCCCATCTCTCTCTCTCTTTCTTCCTTCCCTCCCACATCTATTGGCTTTCTTTGTTTCTCTCTTTCCTCCATTCTTCCTCCATTTCCCATCTATTTGCTTTCTTTCTCTTCTCTTTCTCTCTTCCTTCCTTCCCCCTCACCCATCTATTCGCTTTCTTTGTTTCTCTCTCTTTCCCCTTCCTCCCCTATATATTTCATTTCTTTCCAACTCTTTCATTCTTATCTAATGTTAATAAAAAGTAGAAATGCATATTTTTCAATAAAAATGTGTGTGTAATATTTGTTTGTGGCTCTTACATTAAGCAAATTTGGCCACCCCTGGTCTAATGCCAGGAAACACCCTGACCCCTCTATGAGCTGAAACTTAGGTAGAGGCCTCCTCAGACTACATATACTTCTAATTCCTGGAGGCAGAAATTGGGCAGAGCAGCTGGGCAGGAGAACTAACAAACAAATTTCATGGGTCCTGATCACTCTGTGTCAGTGATACTCAATGGCTTTCATGCATCAAGCACTGTTACCCAGTGCAACACCCATCCCCTACTGGAGGAAAATAGGGAAGGTCTTTGCCCGGTTTGCTTGTAGTTGGAGGATGGCTTGTGCCTTTTAGCAGCTACCATGCAGGTACTGAAGGATGGATAAGCTCTGAGCCTTCTGTGCTGCAAGCCTTGTGTCAGGGATTGAAGTAAAGGGCCCATCCACTCTAGCAAGTCCTCCCACCTCATACTCTCATCCCAGCACTCAGGCAGCTGCCAGAAGGAGAGCAAGCTGGCTGCAAACAGAAAAAAGAATGGAACACCACAATGACAGCCACCTGGGGAAAAGCAAGCTGGCCCCAGAGGGGTTTGGATAGTTTTACTCCCCTTTCTTTCTCCACTGCCTCCAGGCACCTTGGCAGTCTAACTCTCTTGCCTGACTTCATCCTGAATAGAGAAAACGGAGGCAGAGAAGGAAGCCCTTCACTGTAGATACACAAGAGCTGGCTAGGATTCAATAGTGATGGGAGGGAGACAAGCCTACATGCATAGAAGTACTCTGGCAGTGAAGCATTATATGGTTATATATTTAACATTAATAGTTATATTATTTTAAATGTTTGGTGGGTGCCACACAGTAGTAATGTGGCTCTTTCAGTTGATGGAAACTGCAAATGTGGCTCTTCACAAGTCAGGGAGTGGATACCACTGCCCTAGGGGCCCATGAAAACCAGGCAAGTAATGTGATTTGTTTTCTTATGATTCTTGGGCTGGGTGGCTGGGTAAACAATGCAGAAAGAATCTAGAGGCCACAGGTGGGAGGTCTCTTACCAATCACATGTGCTGACCTTACACAGAGTGTATCTATTAGATACACTACCTACACCTTAGCTCATTCAAACTGGGATTCTTACCTAAGCTTGTTCAGTGAGGCTCAGTCATTACATTGCTCTTTTGCTCCCAACTATGAGAAACTTCCCAAAGCTGTGCTCTGTGGGATACCTCAGAACTGAACAGTTTCCAAGAGCCTTTAAAAGCCTTCTTATTTATTTACGCCTTTACATAGTGCTTTCTTCAGGAGGCTTTGCACAACTGAGCTGCTATTGGTGCTTAGGACCTGTGAGAACTTTTGTACACCAACCTTCAACACCAGTTAGCTTGAATACTAACTGCACGTATATAATCTTCTTTTAAATTCCCACCTAAAAAACTCAAAGGTACTCCAACTGTAATACTTTCAAGCATTACAAGCTAGCCAGATTTATACTTTGAACCAGATAATTACAAATGTTGGCAACATCACTAAACACAAAAACATGAAAAAACCAGCAGGATGAAAAATAAGAATTCAAAATATTCCACCAAAGCTTGTTTTAAGAAATCCAGCACCACATCTAGGTCTGATAGAGTAGATGCATGTCAAAAGCTCCTTTTACCTCCAAAAAACTTTGCCTGACAGCTTTGTATTAACATTAAAAATAACAGCACGCAATAATAAACTTTGAGGAGTCTTGTAGGATAATGACCCAACATGGCACCCACTTGCTGCCCTACTTGTTAATCCTTTACAGACTCACCTTCTCACTTTCCAAGTTCCTTTAACTTTGTCATCAGTCTCTCCAGTCACACTGTTTTTCTTTCATCCCAATTCGCATTCCTTCCATCCCCATACATTTACCCCTCTTTCTCTCAAGTCTTGTTGCCTTTATCCCCTATGCTATGCCGCTTTTCAAGTCAACTCAGCAAGGTACTAAAGGGGTTGGAAGGGAAAGCCAGTCCGCATCCATCTTCTACAAAGTCAAGGCAGTAACTGCAGCTAAAAGGATAACAGAAACCTTGCAGCTTTACTAGGTGCATGTGTATGCTTGAAATTATTTCGCCACAAGAGCAGCTCCAGTACCAGCAAAAGGGAAAGTATGGAGGAACCCCTGCAATCAAAACTGAAGTAAATACAAGAACCACCAGGAAAAGACCAGGAAAGAAGAGGAAGACAATGTCAGAATTTATGCTTTTTCAATCTCAGCCAAGGAAACGCACCCTACACTTCTAGTACTTCCCACATTCAGGAGACACACAAAAAAATGTTTGCGTAACAAGCATATGGACTCTCTAGTACTGGCTTTAACGGACCTCCTCTATCAGATTCTCCAATCCCACTATGGTTTGCAGATAGTAACTGAGACCACCATTATAATTTATTTTATTAGTTGAATATTCTTAAAATGTATCAATTACACAATGGCTTGACAAATCCCAGGCACCAGGTTACCAGGGTGTCTAGAAATTTAAATGTGGTGCCTAGTATTTTTAACAATGGTTCCATTGTAGAGTCTGTCAACAATCATCACATCAGAGTGAGTACAAGAATTGTATACAACCAGTTATCCTTCTGGTGGAAAAGGGCACAAGGAGTCCCTTTTGGGATACCACTAAGGCTGTGTTTGGGATAACAGGACCTGCATGGACAAAAGTGGCATGGAACAGGGGTTAGAATAAGGAGGGGAACTGGCAGAGACTGAGCAAAATGATAGCTGGATCCAACTCAAAGTTCATGTATTATTTCACATTACAGTATTTTATTATACGACATAATAAACTAACATAAAGTTCTTGACTTTGCTTATTGATATGTAAACTTAATTCTAGACCATTCAGTGGTGGTGGATGAATTCATTTCTTAAAGAGTTGCTACAATATCCAATTAAATGGAATTTTTACATCAGTTATAGAATTATGAAAAATTGGGGAGAAGTTAGCCAAGGGCTAGTGGTCAGCTTATTATTGTGGTAACCTCTAGAGAGCCAGTTTGGTGTAGTGGTTAAGTGTGCGGACTCTTATCTGGGAGAACAGGGTTTGATTCCCCTCTCCTCCACTTGCACCTGCTGATGTGACCTTGGGTCAGTCACAAGCTCTGGCACAGCTGTTCTCTCAAGGACAGTTTCTGTCAAGAGCTCTCTCAGCCCCACCTACCTCACAGGGTGTCTGTTGTGGGGAGGGGAAGGGAAAGGAGTTTGTAAGCCGCTCTGAGACACCTTTGGGCAGTGAAGGGCGGGGTATAAATTCAATCTCCTCTTCTTCTCTTCCTCTACATTTATTTACATACTTCATTATTTTTGTCACAGCTTTTGAGAAATTGTGAAGGGGTTAGGATTAGGCTTTGTGGTAGTAATAACCAGAAAATTTGATGATTAAATTATGAAAACCTGAAGGCTAAAAATCAGTGTGGCTCCTAAATGTTTAGGCTGGCTCCTACACCCAAAGAAAATTTGTCAAGGCCTGAATTACACTACCACCTAGCCTTTTTGGCCCTCTATTAAAAACAGAACTCTTCCACACACTAATATGCCAAAAGTATTTTCCAATAAAATGAAACAGAGAAGGAGGAGGTTAGGCACTCCATGAGTCTCTGTGTCAGACCAGCTGGCTCCCCTCAGATCTGCAGCAGCTATAAATCCCTGCAATTCTACTACTCACCATCTCTTCTCATACCATCCAGCCCATGAAGATAGATTCAGGTGGACAGCCTTGTTGGTCTGAAGCAATGGAACAAAATTTGAGTCCAGAGGCACCTTTAAGCCCAACAAAGCTTAATTCTGAAGTGTGCATGCACATGAAAATTTATATCCAGAATTAAACATGGTCGGTCTTAAATGTGCTACTGGACTCAAACTTTATCCAGCCCATGAACTGAGATCCTTTTCTCAAAACCTGTTCTCTGTGATCATACATGCCAAGGTAAGGCATACAGTGACCAGAAACAGGGCTTTTGTAGTGGTAGCACTTTAACTTTGATATGCCCTCTCACTTGAGACTCACAGTGCACTTTTCATTGTCCTTTAGATGCCAGCTCAAAACATTTCTCTTTATCCAGGCTTTTAACTGGATTCTACAATTTTTAGCTATTTTTACAGTGTGCCCTAGCCTATTTTATGGCTTGTGTTAATATTGGCAGTTAATAAGTGTTTTTATGATTTTACTGTTTGTGCATTGTAAGTAAGTTGCTGAAGAAACAGCATAGTAATTTTCTGAACAAATGAAATGCTCATGAAAATGAAGTTGCTGAAGAGTGTGACTGTGGTGGGAATATTCTAGTTCAGCATATTCCACCAAACCAAGAGTTTGACCTTCTACATAATTTGGGCCAAATCTATATATTGAGAGCCCCATGTTGATTATGGGGTTCCATTCCAAATCAAGGGTGGTGAGATTCTGAAGAGACCTAAAAGTAATAGCTGGGTTTCCAGCACTAGGCTTGTGACTATTTCTGCAAGCTCACCTGGAGGGTCTTAAGCTGCAGAGTGAACAACACACCAAAAAATCCCTAACCCACAGGGGGTTTTTTGGCAATTCACCTTTTGAACAAGTCAGAATTTTTTGGATCACAATTCCCTGTCCACTAAACTATACCATGCTGACACTTTACTGAGCCCCTGGCAAAGGGCAGCTATCACAATACAAAATAAGTGATAGAGATAAGTGCAAAGTCCTACACCTAGGCACAAAAAATCAAAGGCACAGATATAGAATGGGAGGGACTTGGCTTGACAGCAGCACATGTGATCGGGATCTAGGTGTTCTGGTTGATCACAAGCTCGACATGAGCCTGCAGTGCGATGTGGCTGTGAAGAAAGCTAATGCAATTTTAGGATGCATTAACTGAAGCATTGTGTCCAGATCATGGGAGGTGGTAGTTCTGCTCTATTCTGCTATGGTCAGGCCTCACCTGGAGTACAGTGTCCAGTTTTGGGCACCACACTTTAGGAAGGATGTTGACAAGCTCAAGCGTGTCCAAAAGAGGGCGACCAGAATGGTGAGAGGGTTGGAATCCAAGTCTTATGAGGAAAGGCTGGAAGAGTTGGGTATGTTTAGCCTGGGAAAGAGAAGACTTAGAGGGGACATGATTGCAGTCTTCAAATATTTGAAGGGCTGTCATGGAGAAGATGGAGCAGATCTATTCTCCCTTGCTCCGGATTGCAAGACTAGATCAAATGGGTGGAAATTACAAGGGAGTCGTTACCGGCTAGATATCAGGAGAAACTTCCTAACTGTAAGAGTGGTTGAGCAGTGGAACAGTCTGCCTCGGGAGGTGGTGGATACTCCTTCCCTACACATTTTCAAGCAGAGGCTGGATAACCATTTTCGGTTATGTTGTAGGTATGTAGGGCTATCTTTTGGCTATGCTCCTGCAGAGTGCAGGGGTTTGGACTAGATGACCTACAAGGGCCCTTCCAGCTCTAACAATCTATGATTCTATGAAAACTGACTGCCTTGTCCAAATAATCTTGATATTACAAGCTAAAATGGCATTTTCATCCAGCATTTAATTCTGAATTATCCTTGTGTCATTATCAATCTGGCATTCATTAACCAGTATTAGCTGATAGAACAGAAAAGCACCTCAAGTTCACAAGATTAGAATGGGGGGGACTAGAAAGAATAACACCTCCAACCACCTGACTCTGCTTCCTGGCTTAGTCTGACCTCCCCTTAGCTTCCTCCTTCCCCAAAAGTAGCCAGATATGGCATCCAGCTATATCCTGAGTATCAGTTTCTTATGCCATCAAACACATCTCCAGTCTATCAAATCCAAACACTTCAAAAATGTTAGCAAAAAAAAAAAAAGTCAAGTTTAGTCAACCATAATTTCCACACACCACTTATCCTCATTCAGGAAAAGAAGAAACATGGGTCTTACCCCCCCCCAGCCAATATTGAACTGTGCTATAGTTTGGAAGCAAAATAAAGAAAAACTAACCACTCAATTATCAGCCCCTTCAAATGTACAATTTCCCTATAAATTTGGCCAGAAATCCTGATCTTAGTCCATATGCCACTGAGGGGTCAGCTACTACAATTACCAAGCAAACACAGGTTCTCACAATCTACTTAGGGTGGTAACATTTCTTCCAGATTGCAGGATGTGTCCTGTGATGGAGGGCAATGAGCAATTAATGTCAAGATGCAGGTCACTGGCTGAGGTTACCCCACTCCCTGGCTCAGCACTGGCTGGAACAGAGAGTGAAAGGCATAATGGGCACTCTGGGTCCCTCCCCCCACTATAAGTTAGTTAGTACTGAGCTGAAAAAGCATCACATCCTATACAACCTAGACTATTCCTATGTTTGGTGTATGTTACCCAGAATCCTTTTCACTGCCTGCAAATATTAGCCCAGGACACTTACAACCATGAGCTAGAATAAATCAAAAAAGTATTTAACAAATTTTACTGCTATGTTCTCACTGCTCTTTGTTTAAAAACTATGATGATAAAAGGTAATGAAGCATAACAAAGACAAGTAAAACTGTCTGGATTCACTGCAGCTCAATATCAAGCCTTATTTCGCATGGGATTTGCATAGTTCCATTTTTGATTCCACTACCTTTAACATGGCACCTAAATGATACACCAAATATATTGATTATGTACACATAAAACATGATGCCTCTTATCCACGGCTCTTTCTCAAATTTCTTTTTCCCCCGGACATACCGATCAAGTTGGGGTTTAGTAAAAAAAAAAAATTGAGACACTGTATTGCCATGTGAAGACAATACTGAACTGGATTTTAAATTCCAAGTTTGTCATATTCATTCACTGACCAGGAGCACAGCTCTATCCTGACTAAATTTCACACATATGCAACTTGAATGAGAACCATATTAACTGCAGATATATATAAAAGCAACATATATGCAATTTAATAATGGCCATTCTACTTTTTGGTTTGAGAAAAACCACATACACAGAACAGTATTCAAAAATGAAGCATAAAAGGATGTCTTATTACTTGAGAAAGTGCCCTCAATTCTCCACAGAGAAAACACTCTGAATTGGCTCCCAGAACTGTTGCAGTGATTATGAACAACTCTGCACATTTTCAGTGCTATATGAATTAAAAATAAAGCCAAATGGAGGTAAATGATATTTATAGAAGATACTATGTGCCCACGCTGCCATACTCCAGTGTGCTTCTCTCAGTTTATTTTTATACAAATGTTTTCTAGCTTGCCACCAATTTACAACACGTTAAAGTAATTCAAGAATTCAGTGTCACCTAAAACAGACACATTTTCTTCATCTTTAACTCACTGCACCTCATTAAATTCTAGTCAATTTCCAGTTATGTTTATTTACATGGGTCTTTAATGTAATAGACAGAATAGACAGACAGTACTTATGGCAAAACTGTACCAAATAAAACATGCAAACTCTGGCTTAGTCTACTATAGAAACACTGAAAATATTTAGCTTTTCAAGATCACAGAAGGACTCCTGTTTACAGACTCCCACTTCCAAGCTACAGCACCGTTCCACTGTAGTCATTTAAATGATTTGAAAGATCGACCATACCAGAGATACTCAGTAACTCTTTAGCCACATGTAAATCTTTGACATGTCACCTAGGGTTCTTCTTAGCATTACTCCTCACTGTAGCACCTGTGCTTACATTTGAGGAAAGTGGGCAGAGCTTGTGTGTGGCAGCTGGTTCCCAGCTGCAAATAGTCACCACAAGAGGAATGGGTAACCTTTGTGCCATCCTGAGGTGCAGGCCTCGTGCTAGGGATGGAAGTAAATGTGGCTTTTTTCATTGAAGCTAATTTCAAATGAAATTAGATCTGTGACTTCAGGAGCAAGGAGCACTGAGCCAAACTCAAGAAATGCAAGATAAAACCCCCAATCCATATCTTAACTTCTCAGTTTTGAAGCTTATTAACTTCAAGTGATGGCTGCCTAATTATTCTTGAAACCAACAGCAATAAAAGTAGATTTTAATTTTACCTGAACACTTATGCATCTGTAGGATCTCGTTTCTAACAGCAGAACAGAACTCAGAGAGTTCAAAATCAAACTGAAATGTGAACTTCCAAGGTTCAGACTTCAATTATCAATGTTGTTAACAGCAAAGCAAATACTGAAGTCCAGCATTTCCAGCACTGAAGGAGAAGTTCTGATTATCCTAAGACCCTGGGTTTGTTTTTAAGCTAGTGATACTACTTGGATACAGAACCAATTTTCCACCATCTCCAGCATGGAAAGAATACTATGCTCTAGCCATGCAGGCAAGGTCCTTAGATCTCCGGCTCCATAAACCATAACTCCACTTCCTGAATTCCATGCCAAGGGAGCCGAAAACCCCATATTCACCCAGACCTCTACATTTCACCTTCCCTACTCAGGCCCCTTAGACACTGCCACATACCACCGCAACGTCGCTCCCTCCCCAACCTGAAATAATTAAAAGCTTATCACTCCTAAAGACAGCTGCAGAATCCTTAGCCGTTACAAAGGTACCCCAAAATACAGACACACACGCCCCAGCCCCAACTTAGTAAATAAAAAGGAGAAAGACTATGGCTAGTCGTTCCCGCCCCCTTGCTCCCAAGCACGTTCTCAGGTGTGCTTCGTTTCTTAAGACGAGCCTCTCCCCACTAGACCCTCAGATTCCCCCGCCCCTCAATGGACACTGATCCAGTTGCACCTCCTCCCCACTTTCTCGCCCAGGCTCAACGCCCCCCCCCCCCACACACACACACACCGCCGCCCGTTTGTTCTTCCCCCTCCTGCCACGGACACGCCTCCTCCCTCCGGCCTCCTCCACAGCCTCGCCTCCCCCTTCCGAGCTCCATATCGGAGCTGCCCCCTCCCCAGCCCCACGCAGCTAAACATCGACCCCTCCCGCCTCACCGAGACTCCGTCCTTCCGTCCCCCACACGCTCCCCGCGCCCGCCCGCACCAGGTTTGGGACCAGCCCCTAAACTCTGAAACTTTCCCCCAAACAAGCAAGCAGGCAATAACCCAGAGCCGCCCCCCCCCATATCTCTCAGTGCTGCCTCGCCCCCTCCCCCGTGGCCCGCAGTTTCCAAGGGTGCTGGCGCCATGCGGAGCCTCCTCTCCCACTCACCGCTTTCCGCGCGGGGGCCCTGGCCCGGCCGGGGGAAGCACCTCTCAGCCCCTGGAAGGAGGGGAGAGCGCGGCGTCTCCCCCTGGCGACGGTGAATTCATTCCCTTCCCGCAAACACACACAGGATCCATTGTCCGCCAGCCAGCCTCCCTCCTTTCCCACATGGTACCGCCCATCTCCTCTCCACCTCTCCCCCTCCTTAACGAATAAAACCGCCTCCCGTGCGCTCCCCCGCCCCACCCAAGCAATGGTACATCCCCTACTTACTCTCTGCGACTCCTCAAGCTATAGGACCGCCTCCCCTTCCAACAGCGAGAATGGTACTATCCCAAGGGGGGCGAAGTTCTCTCTTTCCCCTCCCTTTCCCTCTAATGGTATCAACTGGTTCCTTAAAGAGACAGGCCGGAATACGCGGCCCTTCCTCCCCTGTAAACTGTACCGCCTTTACCTCCCTCCATTCATCCTGCACCGCCTCCTCAATTAGCATAGACCAACCCTGTACCTCAAGGTAGTTTCCTTTCCACCGCCTCTTCCTTTTAAAGATGCAGCCTCCCAAAGGCACTTCTTAAAGCTACAGATACCCTTTTTATCTCCCTTCGCCTGCCCCCCTATCTCCATCAGCAGCTCCTTAGAATCATTCTAACTGCAGCATGTTCCTTTGACTGGATCAGAGGCATTAGGAGCCTCTGGTGCCAAGTTTGAACTAGCATTTTACGCCTCCCTCTTCGCAAAGGGGCCAAAGGAAGAGAACACGTCCTAAGCCACACCCAGGCAGGATACTCCATGCAATTCCCACACCTCATGGCTCCTGAGATCAGGTACTGCAATCAAATCGCACTCTTCTCAGAGACGACTCATCGCTACGGTGGGATGTGTAAGCCTAAAACAGGCTCTTGCCAAACATATGAGAAACGTAGGAAGGCGAACAGCGGTGCAGTACAGTGCGAACAAAGTACTCCCCCAGCGTCATAGCAGCTACTGAATTCAATCGACCACAAAATTACAGAATCTATCTCAGTTGCAATCAGGGACTTTGATTTCACTGAATAAAAAGCAATAATGAGCGCATTAGGTGTGTGTATAGGGTGTCACTGTTTCAGGATTTGCATTGCAGATGCTCAGTTTTAAAAGGGTAAGTAGGGTTTTCATGGCACCTATTCCCAAAAACTGTTCTCTCCCCCCACCAGCCCCCTTCGCTGCCCTGTTACAGAACCATGGGGGCTATCTACAAAATCAACTCTAGTATTTTGTGTTTACACACAGGATACAACTCCACTCCATTAGAATCTGAAGGAAATTTGTTATTTATGTGGATGGCATTCACTGAGACTTTATTGGTGAAACAAGTACAGAAAACACTTGCCTTGTGAGCTGTGGCAAGCTACAGAAATCTAGAAGCCAGGATGGTTTTAAGAATTTTTGGAGGCTGGCTTCAAACTCTTACAGTTTCCACATGCCTCACCAATTAAATGGCAGTGACACAAAATAAAATACCTTGCCCCCTATTCTTCACTGTCCATAATATTTCCCCTCTTCATTCACCACCATTCACTCTTAAAAACAAATGCCCCAGCCTGATCCCCAGCACCTTTACTCCTACTTCCCTCCTTCACCCTCATCTACTGGAAATTTCTCCCTTCCATTCACCCATCCCCCTACCTCCAAAGAGAGGACTGGAACAGAATTTGCACAGACTTTGCAGATTTAGTTTTCTGTTTCCACCCCACTTTAATCCTTCATCATTATCTGTTAAGAACACTGTTGGGGGACTGGGAAGAGAAGACAAAAACTGGGATATTATTGAAATTGTATTATTAGTTGAAATGCATATTCCTCCCTGGAACAATGTAGTACATGGTCAATAAAGGTCAACTGATAAATTTATATACCTTGCCTCTCTTTTTAGAGTTTTAATATGTCATCCTCAACCTATTTGCCAATTCATTTCCTCCTACGCACAGATTTCTGAGTTGGCGAATGATGGGTTCTGCTGTTTCTGCTCAATACTCAAAGTACTTTTTTGCAGGGGATACATCCATGAGATTCTGTGGATACAGACTGTATGCAGAGGATAGCTTTTCAGAAGTTTGGAAGTGGCACTGGAGATCAGTGATTCTTTGTACTAAATATTCCACATAATTCCAGTTTTACCTTCTAAGTCAGTCATATGTCCCTGGACACCTAGGGCTCCATACATGCACTAATACTTCTGTTTTAAATCCCCCTTTTGGTAAACCTCTCACTAACTCCTGGCCCCTCACCATCTCCGAACAATGTGCCTTGCTGCTTCCTTCCCATAATTGCATCTTCCATGTAAGCCTAAAGGAATGACATGCAGCAGAACAGTCATTGATTCATGTTCTGGGATCTTAAATTAAAATGTGAAACACTCATTCTGATCTTCAGCAGAGCACACACATGCAGAAGACACCTCCTAGAAGCTGACATTCCAGAGAAGTTGACACTGTTGTTCTTCACCTTGGACTATATGCATTGTGCAAAATGATGCAAAATACATATTGCAGAGATGAAATTATTATCCTGGCCATTCAAGGAAGAGTCTGAGAATCAGTGTTACTGGCTTCTTAGTAAGATGTGAAACATTTTCTCTGCACTCCTTACTGAATAAGCACATAAGCAAGAATGCAGAATTGTAAAGAGTGCAGTTGTTGCTACAGTTGGATTTACTGAACAGTTGTGGGGTTTTCAGTGCTCAGTGCACTTGGTGCACAATTAGCCAGGCTGCTGAAGCAGTTTAAAAGATGGTATTTTCCTGATGATGAAGCCAGCATCTGCCCAAACTTTCTATATCATGTATAAGGGCACTCAAAGCAGATGAACTTCCAATGGCAAGTCAGAAACCTATCACAGACTACAGAAACCATGGGAAATCCATTCCTGGATGTCTTCCCAGACTTAGTAATACTTGACAGATGGAACCGCTGATGATTCAATTGTTGATTCAGTTCACAATCTATAAGTTATAGGCAAAAAGCACCCCCGGTACTTCCAAAATGACATTGAAAATTGCACAAAGAATCAAAGAGGACTTCCTTGTTCTTTTTAGCAGCCCACAAACTAACACAAAAATAAGATGACCATAAGGTACTGGGTGGTGTTGTCATTGTTCATTGTTTGTCTTGTTCACAGGCACAGGGGAAAGGAATGGTATATGTATAAAATAGTTAGATCAAACCAAATTGGCGGTCAAGTTCCTTCATGAATCAAGCAGGGGCATTGTTGAATAGAATTAACTTCCAAGTAAGCATGCATAATATTGCACTTTTGTTCTTCCTTTAACCTGACCTGGATAGTCCAGGCTAGCCTGATCTCATCAGATCTTGGAAGCTAAACAGGGTTGGCCCTGGCTGGATGGGAAACCTCCAAGGAATACCAGGGTCATGACACAGAGTCAGGCAATGGCAAATCACCTCAGAATGTCTCTTGCCTTGAAAACCCTATGGGGTTGCCATAAGTCAGCTGTGACTTGACTGCACTTCTCTTTTTTTGCCCTGAACTGGATAGCCCAGACTAGCCTGATCTCATCCAATCTCAGAAGCTCAGCAGGGTTGGCCCTGGCTAGTATTTTGATGGGAGACCTCTAAGGAATACCAGGGTTGTGATGTGGAAGCAGGCAATGGCAAACCACCTCTGAACATCTCTTGCCTTGAAAATCCTATGGAGTCTCCATAAGTCAGCTGTGACTTGATGGCACTTTCCACCACCACCACCACCACCTTCCTTTACTTCCAAAAGCCACAAAGTCTAACTATGGCCATATATATGACAAAACAAAGGTCTATGAACAAGGCCAGAATGGATCAATCAATCCACATACATATTACCAAGTCATACATACAGGTTCGTCCCACATATCCTCCAAGGAACTCAGAGTGGTATAAACAGTGGCCCCTCTATTATCATTTAATCTTCACAATATCTTTGTGAGATGGATTGAATTCAGAGATGGTGACCAAGGTCACCTAGTGTACTTTATAGTTGACTAAGGATTTGAGCCTGGCTCTCCCCAATCAGTCCCATACTCTGAATAATACACACACATGCCTGACACACTGTAGTAGCCGAATCCTTTTTCAGAGGACTTTGGCTGTATAAAATAACGGATACCAAATCATTGATGCCTCATTGGAATGCCAAGCAACATGATGATCAAGAGATTCTTAAAGAAAAGGTATGTGTAAGAAAATCAGTTCTAGAATACACTCCATTCTGCAAATGAAAAAGAAAGGAATATGTATAATATTCTGTAAATATAAAAGATATGATAGTTTATGCATATCTTTATAGATGTTTCACTTGTCTGTATTTAACTAGGGGATAATGATTGCCTTTTTTAAAAGATCTTGGTGATTTTTCATACTGATTTTAAACTCAACTGCTCATCTAGCTGAAATCTGATTATAAGGATTACATTTGATCAGAACAGCAAAATACCATGTACCATGCCATGTACTGCTAATATGAGTTAAAGATAATGAACTGCCCTGTGATGCAACAGTAATTTCGATTGAACAGGACTTTCTCACCTCACCTCTCCAATTAAGTTCAGAATAGACTAAAGAAAATACTTCTTTATTCAGTGAATAAAGAAGGGGAGCTAGTGATGGCCACGAGTATAGACAACTTTAAAATGGGGTTAGAAAGATTCATGGGAGAGAGGTCCATCAGTGGCTACAAGCCATGGTTACTAAAAGGGAACCTCCATATACAAAGCCAGCAGACTTCTGGGAGGCAGCAGCTGGGGGGGGCAGTGGTCTGAGCCTCTGTCTATTCCCTGTTTGCCCTCCAGGGCAACTGGTTGGCTGATGGACTAGGTAAACTACTGGTCTGATCTGCAGGCTCTTCTTATGTTCTTATGCTGCATCTGAAAATGCTCTCTGAAATGCTACTTTTAGGGGGATGGGAATACTATAAGGGGAAAATTGGGGAGATACAGTTGGAGGGGTAATCAACAAAAAACCCTCCCTTTCAGCCCTGAATTCAACCCTATGTTTGATAACAGTCATAAATGGTCTCTATCTTGAGAAAGTTTAGGACCCAATCCTTTGCTTATTTAAATAAACCTGTACAGGCTTCCATTGTATTCAGTGAAGCTTGCTGTCAGACTCACATGCATAGGAACGCAGCAACTGACTATACCCACGGCCAGATCTCCCATTGGGCGAACTAGGCGCTCACCTAGGGCGCGCTGGCCTCAGGCGCGGCCACTCCCCCCCCCGAAAAGCTGGCCTCAGGCACGGCCACTCCCCCCCAAAAAGCGCCCCCCGCTGCCCTAACCGGGTGCCCGCCGCCGTCGCCACTAGACCCCCGCCCCCTTCCCGGCTTCCCTGGGGGCCCCGCAGCCGTGGAACCCCGGGAAAGCCGGTGCTGGGAGGGAGGGGGCGGCGGCTAGACCCCCGCCCCCTTCCTGACTACCCTGGAGGTCCTGCAGCCGCGGAGCCCCTAGGAAAGCCGGCGCTGGGAGGGAGGAGGCGGCGGCTAGACCCCCGCCCCCTTTCCAGCTTCCCTGGGGGTCCCACAGCTGTGGAGCCCCCAGGAAAGCCAGCGTTGGGAGGGAGGTGGCGGCGGCTAGACCCCCCGCCCTCTTCCCGGCATCCCTGGGGGTCCCGCAGCCGCAGAGCCCCCGGGAAGGCCGGCGCTGGGAGGGAGGGGGCGGTGGCTAGACCCCCTGCCCCCTTCCCGGCTTCCCTGGGGGTCCCGCAGCCGCGGAGCCCGGGGAAAACTGGCGCTGGGAGGGAGGGGGTGGCGGCTAGAACCCCCACCCCCTTCCCGGCTTCCCTGGGGGTCCCGCAGCCATGGAGCCCTGGGAAAGCCAGCGCTGGGAGGGAGGGGGCGGCGGCTAGACCCCCGGCCCCCTTCCCTGGCTTTCCTGGGGGGCCCGTAGCTGCAGAGCCTCCAGGAAAGCCAGTGCTCCGTTGCTGCCCCCCGGTCTCCAGGCCCCACCAGGAGGTTGGCATCCCCAGTGGGGGCACCCCAGGCTGTCCTGTCTAGGGCGCCCAGACACCTGGAGCCAGCCTTGACTACACCAAATACAAGACCTTGAAGACTCTAAACTGAAATTTCAAATAGCACAATTATCCTTCTCTTTGGCTGCTACCAGAGGAAAAGAGTAAGAGTGAAAGACTAACAAAAATTGTGATAGAGTATGAACTTTCATGACTCACTGCTCACTTCTTCAGATACAGCTAGATTGTGAGTCCATCTGTCCTATATGTTGGAAAGTGGAGTGATTTCAGATGCCAAATGACATTAGCAGGCAAGTAACAATAGAAGGTATGGATTGGATATGCAGAGGTGTGATATGCAGAGAGGTAGTAGGCTTGGAGAAATCAGCATTGGTAATAAGACAGGAAACCTAGGTCTTAATTCAGTCCAGATGGATGCATTGTCTTGAGTGTCCTTGCAATTCAGCAGTCTCTCTTTCTAATCTCTCTTTAACTGTCTCATTACCAATGCTGATTTCTCCAAGCCTACTAAAGGTAAAGGTAAAGGTTCCCTTGCTTGAAAGCCAGTCAAATCCGACTCTAGGGTTGCGGTGCTCATCTCCATTTCAAAGCCGAAGAGCCAGCGCTATCCGAAGACGTTTCCGTGGTCATGTGGCCGGCATGACTAAACATCAAGGCGCATGGAACGCTGTTACCAAGCCTATTACCACACAGTCTAATTACACCTTCTGTTGTCATTTGCCTGCTAATGTCACTTGGCATCTGAAATCACTTCACTTCCCAATATATAGGACAAATGGACTCACATTCTAGCTGTATCTGAAGAAGTGAGCAGAGATGTACCAAAGATCATACCCTACCACAAATTCTGTTAGTCTCTAAGGTGCTATTAGACTCTTACTCTTTTCTACTGCTACAGACAGACTAACATCTTGATCTATCTGCTACCAGAGGAGTATCAGTACCCTGAACACCTGCAGGTTACATAGGAGCTGTGACAATTCCCATTCTGATCTCCACAAGTTCAAATGAGGGTGTCTTGCAAGTGTTGCTCTTTTGGGCTGTGCCACTTGCAACAATCCAAAAAAAGCAACCATTGCAAGATATTCTTATGTTAACTCCATTTTTCCCTTTGGTATTTCCTTGCTGCTTCAGGTTTAGCACTACATTACTAAATAGCTAGGGGAGCAAACTGTCACCTGGACATGGCCTTACTCCCCTTTTCATATTGCCTACTTGAATCTATTACATCTTTCTATTTTGGAAGTTCCTGAGATGTCAATAATATTTTCCTCATTTTTCAAAGTACTTTGGCACTCCCCCTTGTCGACTGTAGGAATCTGCTATAGCAACTGCCTAGGGGAATGAATTCCCAAGGCAAGGATTCTCATAAGAGAAATCCCTACTGAAGCATTTCACCACGGGAGCAAACAGCAATACATCTCAGCTAAACTAAATTGCTGTTTGACAGGTGGTGTGCTGAGATGCAGGCTCAGGTGGAGAGGTCCCAGCCTGTTCAGGGATTTAGCAATTATTGTCAACAACCTGAATTGGACTTAGAATGGAAGACATTCCTCTACAAATAATACAACGCTTCCAATTCTTTAGACTATTACAGCAGATCCATCACTAACTAGAAACAATAATGCTTATGCAGCACTGTAAACAGGGCTGAGAAAAAGTTCCAATTCTGACATGTCAGCATCAGATTTTAGGTCTTCAGGATACCAGCCCTAATCTGAACAAAACAAACATATCAAATTCCTGGGGACTAGCATCAAACTTCTAATGACAACATTTGGCATTTATATAGTGCTACAGAATGTTCAAAGTACAATGATAACATTGATAATCAAGCAACAATGCTGATTTTCTAAATCTTTATTTGCATGTTGTCATGTTTACTCTCTCCCTCATGGATCACTGCCTTGTCGTGGTGAGGGGGCTTGTGTGGTTCGATGAGGCTATGGGCTATGCCGTGAAGGGCCACCCAGGACGGACAGGCCACAGCAGAGAACTCAGACTAAGTGTGGTCCACTGGAGAAGGAAATGGCAACCCACTCCAGTATTTTTGCCAAGAAAAAAATCAACCCTGACTGTTCCCTGGAAGGCCAGATCTTGAAGTTGAAGCTTAAATACTTTGGCTACCAAATGAGAAGGGAGCACTCACTAGAGAAGACCCTGATGCTGGGAAAGACTGAAGGTCAAAGAAGACGGGGATGGCAAAGGATGAGATGGTTAGACAGTGTCATCAATGCAACGAACATGAAAATTGAGCAAACTTCAGAGGATAGCAGAAGACAGGAGGGCCTGGCATGATCTGGTCCATGGGATCGCAAAGAGTCGGACTCGACTGTGCAACTGAACAACAACAACAAATGTTTACTCTAAGATGTCTCTGAGACAAGTCCCAGAAGTACTTTGTTTTCACATTATAAGGAGACAGACAAAAACTATCTGTTCATAAACTCAATTGTACACCAATATTAGTGCATGGACAAGATTTATTGCACTGCATGCTTTTCCAGCTTCAATGAAAAAGAGAACAACTTTGAAAGTTGTGTAGAATTTTGGAAACTGCAGTTTTTATTTCCATCATCAGGGCTGGCTCACCCACTAGGTGAGCTAGGCGCTCACCTAGAGTGCGCCGGCCGCAGAGGCGCCAAAAGGTGCCCCCCCCGCAAAAAGCCCCCCACCCACATCTTCCCAGGCTTGCTTGGGTGCCCCGCAGAGCACCCAAGCAAGCCAGAGCTGGGAGGGAAGGGGCGGCGGTTTAAACCTCTGCCCCCTTCCCAGCTTTCCTGGGGGTCCCGCAGCTGCGGAGCCCCCAGGAAAGCCAGTGCTGGGAGGGAGGGGGCGGTGGCTAGACACCCGCCCCCTTCCCTGGCTTTCCTGGGGGCCCCGCAGCTACGGAGCACCCAGGAAAGCCAGCACTCTGCCACCGCCCCCGGTCTCCAGGCCCCACCGGGAGGTTGGTATCCCTGGTGGGGGACGCCCCAGGCTGTCCTGCCTAGGGCACCCAGACACCTGGAGCTGGCCCTGTCCATCATGACACGATAGTAGGAGAAGTCAGTCCTGCTTAATTTCACTTGTGGGTCCCAAGATGCTTAGGAGAAACGTGGCTATATAGATATTTAAATAAATTAAATAAGCTTGTTTTAAAAGCCAAACTACATATTACATTCAGTTATATGTAACTGTCTCCAGGTTGTTGTTTTTTAAGGAAGAGTAGCTACAGAAATCTGAGAGCTTAAGCAGAGCTCCAGAAGGGGGAAGATGCCTTCCTGGAGTCATTTTGCCACCCCCAGGCTGCAGCCACACACACTAAATCATCCACTTTCAGTGCACTTTCCAACTGAATTTTACTGTGGCCCAAGCTGCATCTAAGCATTTGCTCCACTGTTTTACCAAACCCACACTGGAACAGAAAAAGACATGGCTCAAAACCACATTCAAATACCCCGGGCCAACGCTGTACTGACTGCAAAGTCACCCCTGAATGGCCATAAAGTGATCATAAATCTATGCAGACAGTACCATCAAACCCAAGAGATCAAAGGAAGTGAAAGTGGCATACAGTCTGGACACTGTCATAAAACCCAACAATCAATCAAAGTGAAAGTGGCATGCAATTTAGAGGGAATTTCTGTTCCAGTGTGGGTTTGGTAAAACAGCGGAACAAATGCTAGATGCAGATTGGGCCTGTGTGAACTGGCAAAATCCAGTTGGAAAGTGCATTGAAAGTGGATTATTTAGTGTGTGCGACCACAGCCCCAATCCTCCTCCCCAATCACCTTTTTGTTTCGTTAAAAAAAAGATATGGAGACCTATAACTTTTACCCCTTGGTTGGGGAATGAAGCTAGGAAACTATGAAGAGCATGGGAATGATGAGGTTAAGCACCCTTTCCCTTCTGATACTTCTCTACTTCCAATTCCATCTATTACATAGGTGGCTTTTCCTGTTTTGAAAGGAAGATTGGTCTACCATTGTACACCTCTGTCTGTAACTTATAGCTCTGAAACTCAAGCATACCATTTTGTGTTACAGCAGCAATATGATTACTGCTGAAATATGCTTTGGCAGACAAGATGCCAGCTGATGTAAGGAGCTCACTGCGGATGAGAGCTATGGCACAGAAAATCCTATGCTGGCCCAGGAGCTCCCCTGCCTCACCCCAATACAGTTTCCTGTATTAAAACTGATCAGCATGTAGGCATCTGGGGCCTCTCCATGCACACATATTTGTAGAGGTAATCAAGCTGCTGATAGGTAAAGGTAAAGGTTCCCTTGCTCGAAAGCCAGTCGAATCCGACTCTAGGGTTGCGGTGCTCATCTCCATTTCAAAGTCGAAGAGCCAGCGCTGTCCGAAGACATTTCCATGGTCATGTGGCCGGCATGACTAAACACCAAGGTGCACGGAACGCTGTTACCTTCCCACCGAAGTGGTACCTATTTATCTACTTGCAATTTCTTGCTTTCGAACTGCTAGGTTGGCAAGCTGCTGATAATCAACCCCTAAAGGAGGTAGTGCATATGTATTGGTTAAAACAGAACTATAGTAGAATTCTCTGTGTGTCTATTTAGAAGCAGATTCAGGTGGGTGGCTGTGTTGGTCTGAAACAACAGAACAAAGTCTGAGTCTAGTGTCACCTTTAAGACCTACAAAGTTTAATACTGGGTACAAGCTTTTGTGTGCATGCACACTTCATCAGATTCTCATAGTACACAACAAAAAACAAAAGAAGGAGGGGGGATGTGACCCAAAATGAATTGAATTAAGAACCAAAATTCTAAGGAACTCAGAATATAAGGGCCCAATAGCTGTGTCTAAAATTCAAGCATGTGTCTAAAAATGTTGGTCTTAAAGGTCCCAATGGACTCAAACTTTGTTCTATTCAGGAGGAGATTAACTTCAGTGGGGTTTACTCCTAGGTACATGTCCACATAATTGCAGCCCAAGTATATTAGGGAATCAAATCCAAAATGAATAGTTACAAAATGATAAATAAAGCTAAACCAACAGAGCTTCCCTTGCTTCCTTAGTGAAAATATTTATATCCCACTTTTCTATGTAAGATAAATATTCCAGACAGCTCACAATGTATTAGAAGCCACACTAGCTCTATATAAAACAAATAGTCAGCAGGCAATAAAATATTTAAAAGTACTGGAGAAAAATTAATTTAAAAGGCCTTCTGTAATTAAAATAAAATCTTCAACATGCACCAGAAGACCATTTAGAGCAGGGGTGTCAAACACGCGGCCCACAGGCCAGATCCGGTCCCGCAGGGCTCCTATCTGACCCTTGAGCAACTGACACTCTCCTGCTTCCTTCTCCAGTTCTGCTACTGCTGCATTGCAGCTTGCTTTGCCAGACTATCTCAATCACACAGAAGAGACAAATAGACAAGCCTCTGTTCTCTGCACTGGTTGAGACTCCTCCCCTTCCTCCATCCAGGGGAAAGAAGGGAATGAGCCAGAGTTTGCAGTTACTTTTCTGGGAAGACTATAGTTTTGTAGACAAACACATAGCCCTCACTCTGTATCATGATGCCATCACATGTTCTTGACCAGCACACAAAGAAATTTATGTATAAAAATCTGCAATGCCCAGACATTTAATGTTTTCTCCTGAAACCTAGGCTCAGAGCACTGAGCATGAGATTTCTGTAATGAATGTCAATAAATCAAAAATAGGTTTGCAGCTTACAGATACACACCTGAACAGCATACTCAAGATTGCTACAGCACAGACATTTTGATGCAATAATTCAGAGCAAGAGGTGTCAGTTATCAGAGACTGTTAAATAAAATATTGCAAGAGTGCTAATGTTTTAAGCATGTTTTTATTTTAAGTAAAAAAAACCCTTTGTGTGTCCTTTTTAAAGTTTATATCTCCATTACCTGACATTACATTTTATGATACATGTGGCCCAGACCAACAAGGTCTCATTTATGTCAGATTCGACCCTCATAACAAATGAGTTTGACACCCCTGATTCAGAGAGTATTTATTAATTTATTTACCTCATTTATACCTGTCACAGCTTGGGCTTGGGCTGAGGTGCAGGAGTCAAGACTGGTCCAAGGTCATTGCCAGGAGAGTCAGAGCAAGAGCCAAATTGTGAGTCCAAAAGAGAAGTCATCCGAAGCAGGGGTCAGGAAGCCAGGAATCCGAATCAGAGTGGGGGTCCAAGAACAGGAGTTGCAAGTGGATGTGAGGCACACATGGAGGCAACTCATTGCTTCCACAGGAGCCCCATCCCGAGTGGGAGCTATACAGGCCTCTGGCCAGACTTCCCATGGTGGCAGCGGCGCTCCTGCCAGTACTCAGGACTTGGCACTCGCCTTCCCTGCCAGCGTGCATCTCGGCAGCAGGTGGCTAAGTCTCTGTGGAGCCACTCTCTCAGCCAAACCACCTGTGGAGGTAAGTCAGGTGGGTTCCCCAGTTGCACCTGTACCTCACCAGCTGCTGCAGGACCAGGTGTGGGGTTTTCAGGCTCAGGCGCTGGTGGTGGCAGGCTGTCAGCTCCTGAGGAGTCAGAGGGGCCGGCTTCTGCCTCTGGAAATGCCGGTACCTCTGGCCACAGTGCCAACTCAGACGGGGACTCAGTGCCATTGTCGTCACCCATGACACTAACCCCCCCAGAGGCCCCCTGTCAGGAGGGCCAGGCTTATCCAGGTACAAGTCATGGAACTATTGCACCAGGTTTGGGGCATGGAGGTTTTCTGCGGGCTCCCAGGACTGGTCCTTGGGCCCGTAGCCCTCCCAGTCAACGAGGTATTGTAGGCTGCCCTGATAGTGCCGGGAATCCAGGATCTGGCATACCTTGTATTCTTCCTTGTTGTCGACCAGCACTGGCAGGAGTGGCAACTGCAGTGGCAGCTGAGCTGGGTCAGGAGCTGCAGCTAGCACCAGGAGCAACCAGTGGAACAACAGGTGGAACTGGAGGGTAGGAGGCAACTGGAACCAGAAAGTGACAGGGTTGATTTGTTCTCTTATCAGGAACAGTCCAATGAAACAGGCATCCAGCTTGTGTGAATGGCTGGTGTGCTGGAGGTGCTAAGTTGATAGCCAGACACGGTCCACAGGTTTGAGTGGTGGGCCCACTTGTGGTTGGCCGTGATTTTGTATGCCTCCTTAGCCCACTGTAGTTATTCTCAGAGGAGGTCCTGGAAGGCCCAGAGCTCTTGCAGATAAGCATCTGCTGTCAGGACACTGGTAAGTGAAAGGACCAATGGGAAGAACCAAGGGTGGTGCCCATAGTTTGGGGCGAATGGCATTACATGCATGGATGAGTGCGCAGAGTTGTTATAGGCAAACTCGGCCAGAGGCAACAGAGCAGTCCAGTCGTCCTGCTGGGAGCTTGTGTAGCAGCGGAGGTACTGCTCCAACGTGGCATTCATGCATTCTGTCTGGCCATTCGACTGTGGGTGGTAAGCAAAGGATAGGTGGACCCAGGTTCCCAGGCAGGAGTGAAAGGCCTGCCAGAAATGGGAGATGAACTGGGAGCCCCTGTCAGAAATCAGATGGGCTGGAATTCCATGCACATGGAAAATATGCTGCAGGAAGAGCTGAGCAGTTTCTTGAGCTGTGGGGAATTTTGGGCATGGGATGAAGTGGGCCATTTTGGTGAAAAGGTGCAGCAATCACCAGGATGCAACTGTGGCCTTTGGACTGGGAAAGCTCTGTGATAAAGTCTAGAGAGATAGTGTTCCAGGGTCCAGAAAGTATGGGCAGGGAATGCAGGAGGCCTGAGGGTTTGGCTGGGAGGTCTTTAGCCCGTCGACAGAACTCACAGGAGCCAACATATCAGGCAATGTAAGTGCAGACTTGGGGCCACCAGAATTCCCGTGTCTTGTGCTGGCTGAAGTGTCCTGCAGGTCTAGCATCATGCAACAGGTGCAACACTTCCATTTGCAGGGGTCCAGGTGGCACGTAGAGTTGCTCGCGGTACAGCAGGAGGCTGTCTCAGGTTGTGAACTCTCCTGCCAAGCCGTCTTGCAGCTTCCGGAGGCGCTCTTTTGCCCAGGAGTCATGGGTCTGACTGATGCAGATCTCTTCTGTCAGGGTCGGGTGAGTCAAAGTGGCTACAAAGACCAAAGGTGGTAGCAGGGACTTCTTCAGTTGAAGCAGGGATATACTCTGGCTTTCAAGAGAGTGCATCTGCTTTTTAGTTATGGGTGTGAGGTGATCCGGAAGTCAACATGCAAGAAGAAAAGGGCACACTGGATCTGCTGTTGGTTGAGACAGTAAGTCGTCTGGAGGTGCTGTAAGTTGTGAAGGTCTGTGAGTACCTGGACTGGGTGGCATCCTCCTTCAAGGTGATGCCTCCAGACCTTGAAGGCAGTCTTGATGACGAGCAGTTCCTTCTCCCAGATGGTGTAGTTTCTCTCAGCTGCTGTCAGCTGGTACGAGTAGTACGCACAGGGCTGAAGAGGTTGGGAAGGGTCATCTTGTTGGGACAGGACGGCTCCAAGTGCAACACTGGAAGCGTCTGCCTCAATGGTGAAGGGCAGCTAGGGGTCCAGATAGTGCAGGAGCATACCTGTGGCAAAGCGGGCTTTCAGAGCAGTGAAGGCTTAGTTGGCCTCCAGGATCCAGTGGAAGGCTTCCTTGGGCTGGAGGAGCTGGGTCAGAGGGGTGGTCAGGGATGCATAGGCTGGGATGAATTGCTGGCAGTAATTGGCTAAGCCTAGAAATCATTGCAAGTCCTTGCGGTTTCAAGAGGCCTGCCATGTCAGGACAGCCTCCACTTTTTTTGGATCCACGAGAATCCCTTGAAGTGATATAATGTGGCCAAGGAACTCAAAAGAGTGCAGGTCAAATTCGTACTTCTTGAGCTTGGCACAGAAGCCATGGGCAAATAGGCGCTGCAGCACCTGGCGGGCATGCTCAGCATGCTGGGTAGCACTGGGTGAATAAATCAAAATGTCGTCTAAATAAATAATAACAAAGCAATCAAGCAACTCCCTAAAGGTATCATTCATCAGCCTCTGGAAGACAGCAGGGGTGTTGGTCAACCCAAACAGTATCACCAAGTATTCATATTGGCTGTACAGGGTGCCAAATGTGGTCTTCCACTCGTTCCCTAGCCGTATACACACCAAGTTGTACGCACCCCGAAGATCAAGTTTAGTATAGATTTCGGCCCCCTTCAGCCGGTCCAAGAATTCATGAATCAATGGTAGGGGGTACCGATTGCAGACTGTAATCTGGTTGAGAGCCCAATAGTCATTGCAGAGGTGAAGCTCTCCGTTTTTCTTCTTTATGAAGAGGACCGGAGCAGATAGTGGGGATGCAGAGGGTCGGATGAAGCCTTGTTTCAAATTTTTTGCACGGAAGTCTCACAGGGCTTCCAGCTGTGATTCAGACATGGGGTACATGCACCCTACTGGTAGGGGTGCTCCTGGCACGAGGTCAATGGTGCAATCATACAGCCAGTGCATGGGAAGCTGGTCATGCCCCTTCTCAAATACATCTGCAAAATCCTCATACTTTTGTGGGAGCTGGGAGGTGCTGGCCAAGGTAGCTGTTGCAAGCATCACGGGTGGGGTCTGGTGTGGGCAAGGGTCTCAGAAGTGAAATTCCTGCTAAGCCTAGTTGAGGATGGGGTTGTGGGTCATCAGCCAGGAGAGTTCTAGAACGAATGGAAACTGGGCCATGCTTATGACATCAAATTGGAAGTGATCCAGGTGTTGATGAATCTGAAAGGCAACTGTGCAGGTTTCCTGGGTCACGGGGCCAGAGCGGAGGAGATGTCCGTCAATGGCTTCCACAAGGACTGTGGTCTCTTTGGGTTGTAGCAGGATCCAGTGCTGCTTCACAAAGGTGGCATCAATGAAACAATGGGCTGCTCCAGAACAGATGACAGCATAGAAGCGCAGCCAGGGCTTGTCGGGCAAGTGGACTTGGGACCAGGAATGGGCCTTGGTTACTTGCATACAGTTCAGGGGACCCAGCTAGGTGCCCCAAGCTGGTGGGACCATTCAGGCTTGAAGCAGGTCTTCTGGCAGCAGCAGCAACAGTGGGGCAGGGGTGCTTTGCCAGGCATCTGGCCGAGAAGTGCCCCACCCTGCTGCAGTACAAAAAAAGGTTCAGAACCCGGCACCATGCCTTCTCCTCTGGGGTTAGTCAGGGTCATGCTGCTCCCAATTGGTTCACTCTTATCTTCCTTGGTACCTGGATCTGCAGGAAGGCCAGACCGTCAATGCATCGGCACAAGGTGATCAGGCCTTGCAACATGGAGGATTGTGCTATCACAAGAACCTCGTCAGCCAACCTTTCCATATATCGGTCCATCAGGGCCACCTCGTTCCAGGTCTGGTGCCAGGTCTGGTGCCAGGAACCAAAATTCAGTGGAATAACAGGCAACAGAGCCCCTCCCCTACTTCAGGGCTCATATTTTCTAATTAGCCGCAGCTCCCTGCTGCGGGTTTGCAAGGCAACAGACAGATGGTCAAGGAAGTCAGAGCAGTTGTCCAGCAGGGGGGATGGAGCCACAAGCAGGGGGATAGCCCATTTGGCTGGCTGCCCCTTTAACAAACTGATAATGAAGCAGACCTTCATTTTGCCAGTAGGAAAGTCCCGGGCACACAGTTCAATGAACAGCTTGCACTGTGCCAGGAAAGAAGGGAACAACTCCACATTTCCACCAAACTTCTCGGGAGGACTCACCAAGCATTTTGGCGGAGCGATGGCAGCAGTGGCAAGTTGCTGTTGCACTTGCTGTTCCTGCAGATAAGCAATCACTTACTTGAGTCGCTGCATCTGAGGGTGTAAGTCTGCCAGGTCTGAGGAGCCTCTAGCCACCCCTCCATCTTGTGGGCCGAGTTTGGGTTGGAAGCAAACTGTCATGGGTTGGACTTGGGCTGAGATGCAGGAGTCAAGTCCGGTCCGAGGTTATTGCCAGAAGACTCAGAGCGAGAGCCAAATTGTGAGTCCAAAAGAGGGGTTGTCCAAAGCAGGGGTCAGGAAGCCAGGAAGCCAGAGTGGGGGTCCAAGAACAGGAACTGAAAGTGGACGTGAGACACACATGGAAGCGACTTGTTGCTTCCACGAGAACCCAGTCCCGAGTGGGAGCTATATAGGTCCCCAGCCAGGCTTCCTGTGATGGCAGCACCACTCTTGCTAGTACTCAGGAATCAGTGCTCACCTTCCCTGCCAGCGTGCATCTCAGAAGTGGATGGCTAAGTCTCTGCGGAGCCACTCCCTCAACTGAACCATCTGCGGAGGTGAGTCAGGCGGGCTTCCCGGTTGCAGCCATACCTCATCGGCTGCTGCAGGACCAGGTGTGGGGTTTTCAGGCTCAGGCGGCAGCAAGCTGCCAGCTCCTGAGGAGTCAGAGGGGCCGGCTTCTGCCTCTGACATTGCCGACGCCTCTGGCCGCAGTGCCAACTCAGGTGGGGACTCAGTGCCGTCATCACTGCCCACGACAATACCCCACTTTTCTCCCTGATGGACACCTAAATTGGCTTATAAGATTCTCACGTTGTCCATTTTATCCTCACAACAACCCTGTGAGGTACATTAGGCTGAGTGTGTGTGACTGGCTCAAGGTCATCCAACAAATTTTCATGGCACCAGGGAATTCAAACCTGAGTGTCCCAGATCCTAGTCTGACACTATAACCAATATCAGGAGGGGCATGCGAAACTCATAGGAGGGAATCCCATCTCCCCCCCCCCGCATTGGTGAGCTGATGCATCCAAACCCAACTGCTCCCCTGGATATACAGCCCTGACAGCAATCCCTAGGAGCAAGTCCGAGCCCAGAGCAGCTTTTGGTGTCCACCATGGCCAGGACCAAAGTGGCTCCTGGCATCTGTAGAGGAGGACGAGGTGGATGAGGAGGAAGAAGAGTTGGATTTATACCCTGCCCTTCACTCAGAGTCTCAGAGCAGCTTACAATCTCCTTCCCTTCCTCTCCCCACAACAGACACCCTGTGAGGTCAGTGGGGCTGAGAGAGCTCTTGAGAGAACAGCTCTGAGCAGGGCTGGCTCGAGATGCTTCTGCACCCTAGGTGGGGCACAGATGCCAACCTCCCGGTGGGGCCTGAAGTCCCTGCGCTGGCTGCCTCCTCCACCACCTGAAGGGGGAGGGGGAGGGTGGGTGAGCTGCGTCCTGTTACTGGTGGCAGCGGGCGGTGGCAGCGAGTCCCCACTGGCTGCCGCCATGCCATCAAGGGGGGAGGGGGGAGGGCGGGTGAGTCCCTGCACTGGCCGCCACCTCTTCCTCCACCCGAAGGGGGAGGGGAAGGGCAGGCAAGCTGGGGCACCACTTCCTGTGCCCTGGCTGGCTGGCTGGGCATTCTCAGGCGGCGAGTCCCTGCACTGGTCGCCTCCTCCTCCTCCTCCTTCCCACCCTCCTTGCCCCGCCAGCCCGGCTCTCACCCGCTCCCACCCTCGGTCCAGGGGGGCACCCGCCCGCCCACCGCCGCTCCCCAACTGACTGACCACGACAACCATGCTGCTGCTGCAGGGCAGTGACGGCAGCAGCGGCGCAAGTGGCAGTGGCTCATGCCCAGCGCCAGCCACTGTTGTTCCTGTTGGGGCCGCCTCCCATGCCTTGTCCCACTGACACCACCAGCAGCAGCAGCCACCCCAGCTCCTTGGCGGAGCACACCATTCCCACAGCCTTCATGGGATCTGTAGCTCCGCCACCGCCACCTCCTGCACCCCAGCCAGGCATCCTTTTACTGGCAGCAGCGGGCAATCTGTGGGGGCACAGAAGCGCCCCGGCCAGGGCACTTTGGCGCCCCGGCCCTCAGGGCGAGTGCCTAGTTCGCCTAGCAGGTGAGCCGGCCCTGGCTCTAAGAGAACTGTGACAGATGCAAGGTCACCCAGTTGGTTGCATGTGAAGGAGTTGGGAATCAAACCCAGTTCTCCAGATTAGAGTCTGCTGCTCTTAACCACTACACCAAACCCTCTGTTGCTCTTAGCCACTACACCAAAAAGCCCAGAGCAGTTCCTGACATGTGCTGCTGCCACAGCCAGGCCCCAAGTGTCTCCCAACTTCTGCTGACACTGTGGCAGAGCCTGGAGCAGCTCCTTGACATGCGCTGTCACTGCAGCTGGGCCCTGAGAAGCTCCCAATGTGTGCCACTGCAGCCAAGCCCCAAATAGTTCTGGTGTCTGCTGACACTGGCCAAGCCCAGAGCAACTCTCAGCATGTGCTACCACAGCTGGGTCCAGAGTGGCTCCCGGCATCCACCACTGAGCTCTACTAGAACAACTAATCGCCACTACAGAAGAAAAGTAAGTGCATTGTCTGTACATGCACAGACAATGGTTTTTAAATTGGGAGGAAATTTAAACATTTCATATTTTTCTGCAAACCTGGGTAGTCCCCCAAGCTTGCTGGAAAATCTCTTTCGTGTCCAAGTGGCCCCAATCTGTGGGTTTAGATATCCATAGATGGGGGCTGCAGGTCGCTAGTAGTATATAAAGAAGTGGGAACTTGCAAGGGCTTGTGGGAGGCATCTCATTTCCCTCTACCCCACTATTTCCTCTTTCCCTTTTCAGAAAGCCCCCATAGCCTCTCCCCTTTTCCTGCTTCTTTCTCTCCTAAAGTTGCCAACCTCCAGGTGGGGTCTGGAGATCTCCTGGAATCACAATAGATCTCCCAACTACAGAGATCAGTTCCCTCTTAGGGCTGCCAGCTCCAGATTGTTGCCAAGAAGCCATTCCAGATTGCACTATTTTCCATCAATGCCTTGCTAGACTCTGAATTGGGTGCCAGGGCAATGGACAGAGTTGTGGTCCTAAGCAGACTGCCCCATGCTGGACTATGGACTGTAGTAACAACAGTAGGAAAAAGCTGTGAAGCGGGACACAATACAACTAGTAACAATGTTAATATATTGGGCAGATACAATGTGTGCAGTACATGAATATAATCCTTGCAAAATAAATCACAATAATACTAAATATGAATCCTCTGATACACAATGAAATATTTTATAAAATTATATTTCCAAAGTAGTTCTTTCCAACACAGAATCTGGCTATTGAAGACTTTGTTTAATCTTCCTCAAGAAAATTACTATTCTAAGTATTTCAAAGGCATATAGTTCCAGAAAACTGTATAGCTTCAGACTACTAATGTAGAAGGAGCTGCCCTTCCAGAGTATTCAAAGAGATTTGCAGTGACAATTTTATTTCTATTAATGGGCCACCAGTAACACTTTTTAGAAGCCACTCTGTATAAATGCTGACCTGGTCTAGCCTCTGATTTGGGGGAGGATCCACTAAACACACGATCAGCTGTAGTGCTCCAGATATTCTGTCCACGTCCTCGGGTAATACCAACTGAAAAGTATCAATTGAACCCTGACTAATGAAAGCCTCAGGAACATTCAAAACTTTTGTAGATAACAATACCTAAATTAGTTTGGATAAGAGCAATTTTATCTGCAAAGTGTTTAGCAAATTGATTTCAGTGAGTTTCTGAAATACCAGCTATTTGCTCCCATGGGCCTAGATGCAGCAAGCCTCTTGACCTGTGGAACTAGAGGTATGAAGATCTGTTTGAAGGAGAGACAGGAATTGGGGGGGGGGGGGCACAACATGTTGTTTCCTGAGGATTTATTTTCCATTTTTCCATGGGAAAACCTGGAAATTTGGGGGAGCATTAAAAAAACTCCTATGATATGTCTTCCCTTTAGGAATTAGTGAAATGCTTTTTATGACAAAGTTTTGCTCACTCAAAATGTGCAGCATGAATATTTTTTAAGACAATCTATAGCATTAGAATCACAAGCTGGAGTTAAGATTGCTGGGGAAAAGATCAATAACCTCAGATATGCAGACGATACCACTCTGATGGCAGAAAGTGAAGAGGACCTCAAGAGCCTCTAGCACAGAGTGAAAGAGGAGAGTGCAAAAGTGGGCTTGAAGCTCAACATCAAAAAAACTAAGATCATGGGGTCCGGCCCCATCACTCTTTGGCAAACAGAAGGGGAAGTCATAGAAGTATTGACAGACTTCACGTTCCTGGGATCCCAGATGGTGACTGCAGCCATGAAATTAAAAGACGCCTGCTCCTTGGGAGGAAAGCAATGGCAAACCTAAACAGCATGATAAAAAGCAGAGACATCACCCTGCCAACAAAAGTCCACATGGTCAAAGCAATGGTATTCCCAGTAGTAATGTATGGCTGCGAGAGTTGGATTATAAGGAAGGCCAAGCGCCGAAGAATAGATTCTTTTGAACTATGGTGCTGGAGAAGGCTCTTGAGAGTCCCTTGGACTGCAAGGAGACCAAATCAGTCAATCCTAAAAGAAATCAACCCTGACTGTTCCCTGGAAGGCCAGATCCTGAAGTTGAAGCTTTGGCCACCAAATGAGAAGGGAGCACCCACTGGAGAAGATCCTGATGCTGGGAAAGATTGAAGGTCAAAGAAGAAGGGTACGGCATAGGATGAGATGGTTAGACAGTGTGATCAATGCAACAAACATGAAATTGAGCAAACTTCAGAGGACAGCGGAAGACAGGAGGGCCTGCCGTGATCTGGTCCATGGGGTTGCGAAGAGTCGGACTCGACTGTGCGACTGAACACACCCATAGCATTAGATAGATAATAGCAGTGTATAGTATTGATATATAGAACATGATTTGAAGCATATTTTTATATTTAACATTACTAATTTTGTCCACAATTAATATGCTATATAATGTATATGGTAATAATACACTATTGAAATTTTCAATGTTTTCAGTATCATAAAAGTTTAACTCACTATCTAAATATAGTACGAGCCCTAGGGACTGTTTCTGGCCAAACTGATTTTCAGCTTTTCCCCCCGCCCTGTCTCTCAGATGGCAAAAATGAAGATAAATGTACTAAGGTCACACAAGGTGTGGCAGCTTGCGTGCCCCCCCCCCCCAGATAGTGGATGTATTTGCCATTTTCCTGTAGAAAACTCATTTATATGTTCAATTTTCATAAGTATATAAATATCTCAAAGTAAAATTTTATATGCTAAGGTACATTATGCATTTTATGTTGTTGAAGCAGTAAAATAAGTTTAAGATTTATAAGAAAGTATTACCTATATTTTGATCCCACTCCCCAAAATTTCAATTTTTTTCAAAACATCCAGAAATTTTACAAATGTAGGACCTGAGAGATAAAAATAAGGCCAAGGCCAATGGTGCAAGTAAAGTGAAAATATATTTTGTTAGTTAAAATTTCTATGCATTTCGCCAACAGGCTTCTTCGGGGGAATTTGTAATATATAATATGCAAATACATTACTGAGTTCTCATCAATAGCAATGGTTATTTAGTTAAAAGTATGTAGCTAAATAAAGCATTGTATTTATTTACATATTTTAACTGAATAACTATTGCTATTGATGAGAACACAGTAATCCCCTGAAGACGCCTGTTGGAGAAACACATAGGGAATTTTAACTAAGTAATAAACTACTTGAACCATCAGCCTTGGCCTTATTTTTATTTCTTAGTGACTGGTGCAGCCCTTTTATTTTCTCCTTAGGTTTCTAGGAACAGCATAGTTGGTAAGCCCTGTGCAGTCATAATGGTAAGCCTTCTTTGGCACCAAAAAGTAAGCTTACTTTGCCACCATGACTGCCACACAGTAGGCCCAAAAATGGGTTCTTTCTTCTGACTGATCAGATTCTGCTTAAATCTTCTTCTCCTGTCATTCTAGCCATCTTCCCAACTGTTTCACAGCCCCTAGTTAGGGTTGCCAGAACCCTCGGTAGGGGCAGGGGTCCACTGGTCCCAGCCCCCACCACCTCACTGCTGATCAGCTGGCTGCAAAAAAAAAAAGAAGCCTCACACGATGTTTCAGCAATGTCCCTGATGTGACTCCAACATGACCCAGAAGTGACGTAGGCATATTAGGGATGGCAGGGCAACACTCTGGTTTTTTGGGGAAAACCCTATGGTTGAAGCTAATTCTACCATCGAATTTTTGCCCCAAATCCAGAGCATTGCCCCAATGTCACCAATGTGCCTATGTCACTTCCAGGTCACTTTGGAAGACATGTCAGGGATGTCACTGAAACATCAGGTGGGACTCCCAGCAAGCCCACACCCCATCCCCCGCCAGCTGCCCAGAGGGACCTAGCAATCACTCTACTCCTAGTTCCACTGAGAACCAGGGCATTCAACAACTCTGAACATGTGGGAGAGGAGGGCTTAGGAACAATGCTTTTATGACCTGGAAAAATGCAAGCTTGCTAGTCATACCAGACAGGAAATCCCCAAGTACTTTCAAGAAACCATAAGGACCCAGCTTTCTCTGGAAATGAATAATTCTAACTGATTCCATACCACAAAAGGGTTCTGTGCCTCCTCAAGCCTCAGGCCAATTAGCTAGTAGTCTGTCCATGACAAAAGAGTCACAAAGAACTCCCCCATTCCCATATCATTATTATCCTGACCCACTCCAGAATACTTCATCTCCTGGCATCCAGAACAATAAGGCATCCAAGATTACACCAAAACTGCAAGCTTGCTGCTTCAGGGGAGAATAACCAAACCCAGGGTGTGACCTGCTATATTCATCAGCCATTGTGCCAACCGAAGCATACCATGGCCGCCCTGAGCCTGCCTTGGTGGGGAGGGCAGGGTATAAATCGAACTAATAAATAAATAAATAAATTTATAGCAGCCATGAAATCCTGAGTTGCTCCAGACAGCAAGGCATTGGTGTGGCTACTCAAGTTCCATAAAATTAACAGTCTGGGGAACTACAGCACCAGCACCAAAACTGGCTCAGTCAGCTCAGGTAGGCTATCAGGCACTACAGAGGTGGTATACCAAGAGAATCCCAGTTCTTAGAATATGACCAAGGACTTATCATACTTAGTTCTGGTACCTTCTCAGACTATGAGGACTCATCTTTGCAAAATTGCTCTATGTAGCTCAGAGGTATTAAACTCATTTGTTATGAGGACTGGATCTGACATAAATGTCACTTTGTTGGGCCGAACCATGTGTGCCATAAAACATAGTGGCAAGTACAGGAGATACAAACTATAAGGACAGCAGCTGGTAAGCTCCACGTTGGTGTATCCTCACTGCAAGCCCTTATACGTTATGAAGGAGGTGCAAAGGAAAACTCACATGGGTGGGCTGGACAGCCAGCGGTGCAGCACTGGACAGATGCTCCTACACTGTCTGACTGCTGCAAACAAAGTTATTCTGCCATGCTGAAGCCACAATCCGCCCACTTCCCCCTGAACAGTCTCTTTTTCCCTTCCTTACACCAGAAGCTTGTGAGCCGCATAAAAGCCCTGGACAAGCCGGATCTGGTCCCCGAGCCTTATGTTTGACATCCCTGATGTGGCTGAAACCCAGTACTCTAAAAATGCTGCTGCTTGCAATGTATTTGGTACTCAGAATACATACATCTCAGTTCAGTTATGAAAAGCATGTGTACACTGAATTTATAACTTTTCCTTTCAAAATACTTGAAAGCCATAGCCAGGAAAGAATCAGGTCCTGACTTGCAAACATTTTGAAAGAAAAGCTATGCATTTACATGAGTGCAGTGGAAACTTGATTTAAAACACAAGCCACATGTATTATATATGCATTCATCAGAACTTAGGTGCACAATAAGAAGTATCCCTCAAGGCATCGTTTAAGGTCAAATTCAGACAAAGGTTGGTCTTGTCCCAATATCTTTAACATATTTTTTAAAATGTTGCATGTGAATGATCAAGTCAACTCCCCACCACAAGAGAATCAGGCAGAGTAAAAAATATTGCTCTCTTACAGAGCTGAATTCCCTGCCAGGATTATGTAGGCGTTGTTGCCTGTTTTGCAGGGCAGAAATCAATATTCCTGCCTCTTCTCCTTCTGTTATTTCACCTTGAGATACTTGTGCTCAGACAGATGAGTTCTGAATCTTATTCCCTGTTACTACAACTTCTTTCCTCCCAACAATTCACAGGGTCACAGATGTTCATGGAGCATTAACTTGCTTGTAATTTGCTTCCCAGTTCTCTAAACGGAATGCCATTAGTGCTTCAGCTACACTTACTCTTTCTGCACATCATGGATCTACAGCTAGCTGGCTGTGTCTATGTTCCTGCATTCTCCATCCCAACCACCCCATCCATTTCATGGCCCGGTACCTGCTTTCCTCTGATGCAGCTTCTCTCCCTCCTTATATCAGCATGTCTTATCCAGCCTTTTCCATTAAGCCCCAATTACACACACTTTACCAGGCCACATCTCCATTACTTTTTTTAAAAACATCCCTTTTCTCTTTTTGCACTTATTTGCTTGAGACTGAACCCAAATCAAAGCTACCTAGGTAATGCAGAGTCTGGTTAACTCTTCCCCATTTAAAGTTGCCACCTTGCTTTTGGGCAAAGGTTTAATGGACATGACAGGCAGAAATGTAATAAGTAGCCTTCCCCTCCCGTCTCCATGATGGAATAACCTACACCTGTTACATTTTGACTTGTCATGCTGCTGTTAAGGAAACAGAAGTTCTATAAGCAGGAAGAAAACATACACCAAACTTTGCTACCTTCTATCACACCTTCATCTCTTCTATTAACATTTGTGCTCTCTATGATCCTAAGCTCACTTACCTAGAAGTATTTTCTACTGAGATCCTTGAGACTTATTTCTAAGTGACTATGACTGGGAACAGGATGCCCACCTGTACATCTTCTGTAGCCTTCTGTAGAGGTCTGACATTGTTAGCATTTTCTAAACCTAGGTAGCAGCAGCAAAACATAAGTGAAGTTAGCTAGGAGGAAAGTGAATATTTCATGAGAACATAAGAATATCTGCTCTTTTAGTTTGGGAAAGTGGATGGTTTGGATCTATGAGTTTAGAAGTTATTCCATCTCCCATATTCTACCAGTGCTAGCAACCAGAAGTGTAGTCCCAAAATTGAGACACTTCTCTTGATCAACTTACACTTAACAATGCCTCTATCACTTCAAGGGTCCTACAGTGTACTCTGCATTAAAATGGAAGGTTTCTTTCACTTACCGTGAAGCTTCCTTTCTCAGTGGTTCAGGAGTGGGACAGCCCGTACAAATGGGGTAAGCTCCTCTTCCACTCACAGAGTCAGCTTCAGACTCTGATCCAGGCGGGGAGGGGCTTATCCCCTGGTGATTCTCCCAGTCATGCACAAGCCTGCTGTACCCCGTCTGGAAACTACTAGAAGGAAGAACACCTCTCCCTCCACACCAGAGAGTAAAAACAACCAAGAGAACAAAACAAACCAAGGAACCTACAACTAGAACCCTGGAGTGAAAACTGTGTTGTTGTTGTTCAGTCAAACAGTCAAGTCCGACTCTTCGTGACCCCATGGACCAGATTACGCCAGGCCCTCCTGTCTTCTGCTGTCCGCTGAAGTTTGCTCAATTTCATGTGTGAAAACTGTATACCTACTGAAAACAGAAACAGCGGGTAAGGTCTTCAAGTGATTTCTATTCTGCTCAGCTTCTCCATAAACTGTAGATCTCCCAGCATGCCCTGCAAACCGGAGAAGAGGAACCCACCATAACTCCTGAACCACCGAGAAAGGAAGCTTCACAGTAAGTGAAAGCAACCTTCCATTCTCCAGTGGTTCAGGCAGTGGGACAGTCCGTACAAATGGGACATGCCAAAGCAGCTAGCCCCGAGGGAGGGAAGAACTTCTCCACCTACAGGACATGCTGCAAGACCCGATGGCCAAAGGCCGCATCTTCTGATGCCAACCTGTCCACTTTGTAATGTCTGGTGAATGAGTGGACCGAATTCCAGGTGGCTGCTTTACAAATGACCTCCAGAGAAGGGAACGACTGATACGCCACAGACGTAGCAGCCCCCCTTAACGAATAGGCTACAATCCCTTTTGGAGGTTCCAAACCTTTAGCCTTGTAGGCCAGAATGATGAAACCCTTAATCCATCTGCTCAAGGTGGGAGCGGAAACCTGTCCTCCCAAAGAGGGCTTCGTGAAAGACACAAAGAGAGACTCAGACTTCCTCCATTTCTCGGTTCTATCAATATAGAAACTAAGTGCCCTCCATACATCTAAACAGTGTAATTCCTTCTCTTTATTGTGAGTGGGATTTGGGCAAAAATTGGGCAAAATCACTTCCTCTGACCTATGAAAGATCGAATTCACTTTTGGCATGAAGGCTGGATCAAGACGAAGAACTACCTTATCTTTGTGGAACACACAAAGATCCCTATTGACGGAAAGGGCTCTGATCTCTGATAGCCTACGTGCCAAGATTATGCCAACCAAAAACAACATTTTGAAAGTCAATTCTTTAAGGGCACAGGAGGCCATAGGTTCAAATGCTGCCTTACACAGTGCCCCCAGTACTAAATTTAGATTCCATATAAGGAAACGATGAATCTGTGGAAGGTTAAGGAGGGAGGCCCCCTTAAGGAACCTTTTCTCATGAGGATGACGGAGAAGTGACCTACCCTTCTCGGGCCCCCTGACAGCTGAAATCGCTGAAACCTGCCTCCTCAGGGTGCTAGTACTGAGACCTTTATCGAGACCATCCTGCAAAAAATGCAAGACAGGCCCTACTGAGGCCCTAAATGGATCCACCCTCTGCTCTCTGCACCAAAAACAAAACACGTGCCAGATGGCATTATAAACTCTATTGGTGGATTTCCTGAAGCTGGCATAGTGGAGACGACCTTGTCAGGATACCCTACATCCAGGAGTCTTTTGGGGGGGGAGCGCACTGGAGCACAGCTCCGGGAGCTCAGGAGCCAAGCCCCATCCCCAGCCGGCATCCCTGGAGTCTTTCAGGCAGCCGAATGTCAATTTCAGCTCCATTATATCCTATGGGCCATTGAAGTCAATGGCGAAAACATAGGGTATATTCTGGGGGCTGGAGGGAAGGGGTTTGAGGTAGAGGCTCCAAACTCACAGGGTAGCTGATGGAGCCTCTCCCCAAGATACCGACCAAGTTTCAAGAACATTGGACCAGGGGTCCAATTCTATGGGCCCCCAAACAGGTTGCCCCCATTCCCTCCATTGTTCTCTATGATGGGGAAAAGGTGGCTGTTCACAACAACCAAGTAACTTTTTTCCCACCATAGAGACCAATGGAGGGAATGGGGGCAACCTATTTCGGGGCCAATAGAATTGGACCCCCTGGTCCAATGTTCTTGAAACTTGGTGGGTATCTTGGGGAGAGGCTCCTACAGCTATCTTGTGAATTTGGAGCCTCTTCCTCAAACCCCCTCCCCTCCAGCCCCAGAATATACCCTATGTTTTCGCCATTGACTTCAATGGCCCATAGGATATAATGGGGCAAAACTGCCACCAAATTTCTTTCATTCCCTCCTTTCCTTCTCTCCTTTTCCTCTTTCCCGCCTTCTTCTCTTCTCTTCTCTCTTTCTTTCTTTCCCACCTTCTTCTATTCTCTTTTTTCCTCCTTTCCCTGTTTCCCTCCTTCTTCCCTCTCTTTCTTTCCCTCCTTTCCTTCTCTTTCTTTCCCTCTTTCCTCTTTCTGTGGCTCAACTCTAGTGAGAAGTTTAAACTTTAAGCCCCTTCTCTCTTAGCTCCCCCACCCAGCCCAGCTTTTGAAGATGCCTCCCCCCCTTTTGCTTCCCCTTCTGACATCACTTCCGGTGGTATCAGGGGGCGTGGCATATGCTAATAGCCTAATAGTTCATTATAATACCATATGCTAATGAGCTCCTGCAGCTCTTTTTCTACGAAAAGACCCCTGCCTACATCTATGAGCGTTTTCCATTCAACCTCCATGCTGTAAGCCTGAACATGCCCGGACGTGGGTGTCTCGTCAAGCCCTGAACTAGGAGGTCCTCCCGTACTGGAAGTTTCCAGGGATCTTGCATCGACAGCTTTTTTAACTCTGGAAACCACATCCTTCATGGCCAACATGGAGCTATCAGTACAACTTCCACCTCCTGATGACAAATTTTTTGAATTACTCTGTGCAGTATCTGTATGGGAGGGAATGCGTAGAGAAGCCCTCGAGGCCAGTCGCAGTTTAAAGTGTCCGTTCCTCTGGCCTGTTCGTTTTTTACCCTGGAGAAGAAATCCGGAGCTTGACGGTTCAACTCCGTTGCAAATAGATCCACTGTCACCTGACCGAACCTGTGGCAGATTTGTAGGAACGCTTCCTTATTCAGCTCCCACTCTGACTGTTCCAATCTCCTCCTGCTTAACCAGTCTGCCAGCATGTTGTCTTTCCCTGCCATCTGTGTTGCCTTCAGGGATAACAGAAGACTCTCTGCCCAAGACATCAGTTTGGCTGCTTCGAGGTGTAGTCTCCTCACTCTGGTCCCTCCCCGATGGTTTATGTAGGCCTTTGCCATCATGTTGTCCTTTTGGACCAGAACATGTTGACTGGACAACAGAGTGGTGAAACTCTGGAGCCCCAGTTTTATCGCCCTGAACTCTAAAAAATTGATACTCCTCACTGATTCCTCCTGAGATCATTCTCCCTGTATCATCCTCCCTTCTGAGTGTGCACCCCATCCCGAGAGGCTGACATCTGATGTCATTAGTATTCTTGTGGGTTCCCTCAAAGGCAAACCCTGTTTGAACCAACACAGATTGAGCCACCAGCTGGATATGCACTGACTCTGGAAGCTGTAACAATTTGAACCTCTTGCGCGCTATGGCTTCCTGAAAAGGGAGAAGAAATCTCTGAAGTGGTCTGGCGTGAAATCGTGCCCAAAGCACGATGTCCCGGCAGGACACTAACATTTCTAGGAGATTGGCTAGAATCTTGAGTTCTGTCTTGGGATGTTTCAGCACTTCTGATAATAGTGATCGGATCTTCTGTTCCCTGTCCTGAGACAGGAAGACCCAATCCTTGATGGTATCTATTTCTACTCCCAGGTGAATCAACCACTGAGTCAGCTGTAAATGGCTTTTCGCCATACTGATCACAAACCTGTGATCCTCCAATGTGCGTATCGTGAGCTGAGCTACATTCAGGTTCTCTTGAAATGACGACGCTTTGAGAAGAATGTCATCTAGGTACGGAAGAACTACTACGCCTTTCATTCTGAGGACTGCTATCAGTGACACTAATACTTTGGTGAATACCCTCGGGGAAGATTTTAGCCCGAAGGGGAGGGCCCTGTATTGGTAGTGCATCCCCACATATGCAAAACAGAGGAATTTCCTGTGGTCTTGGTAAATTGGAATATGAAGGTAGGCCTCTGATAAATCTATGGAGGACAGAGAGTCCCCTTTTTGAATGGTTGGAAGAATGGAATGAAAAGTTTCCATCCTGAACTTCCTGTTCCTTATGTGACGATTTAACCACTTTAAGTCCAGGATGGCCCTGGTGTCCCCATTTTTCTTTAGGACCAATTGCTCCAATATCCACCAGGTGATTGATGGCTAATATCATCTGCTGATGTTTTAACTGATCCCAGTGTCTTGCAGTTTGAACAAAATGTTTGTGGGGTTTGAAGGAAAACTCCAGTTTGTATCCATGAGTTACAGTGTCCAGGACCCAGCAGTCCGTGACAGTTCAGTGCCATAATTCTGCAAAGGACTGGAGCCTTCCCCCAATACCTGAAACATTCCAGGTAGTCAGATAGTCAAGTGGATGTGCCCTTTTTCTGGGACTTATTTGAAGATTGATCACCCTTGTTATGGGCAAAGGGCTTGCCAACATGAGACCTAGGCTGCCACTTTGATTTGAAGGGCCTGGAGAAGGTGGGCTTCTGTCTGTTTCTGTTCCCAAAAGGGCTGAAATCTCTTTCTAAACTTCCCATCCCTCTTTTTAGATGGTAAGATTTTCTTCTTATCCTTGTCTTCCACCAAAAATCTATCTAATCCTTCCCCAAAGAGATTAGACCCTTTGAAAGGTACGGCTGCGACCTTAGCCTATGCAGAAGAGTCTACATCCCAGTGACGGAGCCAATTATTTCTGCGCGCCGTCACCCTACATGCCATAGCTCTGGCTGACAGTTGGACAGCATCCAGGGTGGTATCTGCTGCAAATGCAACCGCCAGCACAATTTTCTTAACTTCACCCTTAAATTCTTTTGGAGCACTACCTTCTGCAGAAGCTAGATTCTCTGCCCAGTTATATGCTGCCCTGGCAAACAAAGATCCTGTGGTGGACACTCTTAGTGAACAAAAGAAAGCCTCAAAATTCCTACGTAATGCCTGTTCAATACTCCTGTCAGAATGATCCTTAGGCATTCCATCCACATCCAAGGGCAAAACTGAGTTAGAAGACAAGCATAGCCGACTCACCTGCTAGGCGAGCTAGGCACTCACCTAGAGCGCACCAGCCGCAGGGGCGCCAAACTGCACCCCCCCATGAAAATCCCCCCATCACCCACTGCTGCCTCCCCACCACCGCCAGCAAAGAGCACCACGGTGGGGCACAGGAGGCGGCGGCAGAGCTTGCCCACCCTCCCTCCTCTTCCCGCTGGGAGGGAAGGGGTGGGGGTTAAAACCCCCTCCTCTTCCCTGGCTTTCCTGAGTGCCCCGCAGCTGCGGAGTGCCCAGGAAATCTGGTGCTGGGAGGGAAGGGGCACTCAGGCCACCGCCACCCCCACCCCCTGGTCTCCAGGCCCCACCGGGAGGTTGGCATCCCCGGTCGGGTGGGCACCACAAGCTGGCCTGCCTAGGGCACCCAGGCACTTGGGGCCAGCCCTGAAGACAAGCTGGTAACTGGATCATCAACCGTTGGTAGTTTCAGACATTTAGAAGCTTCTGGCATGGATGACTAGAACTTTGAAAAAATATGATGATTAGCTTTAGGTTTTGCGGGTTGCTCCCATTCTGCCTTCATTATATTAAAGAAGGATGCAGGGAGGGGAAGCCCCAGCTGTGAGATAGACAGTTTTGGCATTAATTTGCCTATGTCTGACTGGAATTCTGAATCCTGCTCTGTAACTGTCTTGGGTTTAGACAAAAGGTACTTTCCTGAGGGAAAAGCCTAGACTGAACAGAAGGCATTACTTCCTCTGTTTCCTCAGATAATTCCCCTTCTTCCTTTTCTGAAGAGGATAAAGAGGAGTCTGACTCCCTCTCCAGGTTGTCAATGAGAAAGCTATGGGATTTTGGAGAAGATCTAACTCTCTGCCTGCATTTGGGTCTAGGAGGGGACCTAGAATTGCTGGAAGACACATCTTCCCTATAGATTTAGATCTCTTGGGTGCTCTGCCCCTTTTCCATGGTGGTCCAGCTGGACTCCTTTTGCATTTCTTTTCTGAGCCAGTCCATCAGTTCAGCTTTATGTATTTCTCTAGGATCTACTTCCAGAAAGTCCATTGCTTCTTGGGATGCTAGGGAAACAGAAAGTCTGGGGAAACTCATTTCACTAAGAGGGCTGCCACTGTCCAGTGCAGTTTCTCTTTTGGTCTGATCAGCCATCTCACTAAACCTGCAATGAAAGTGAAACAAGGTCCTATAAGGGAGGCTAAGATGGCTGACACCTTTACTTTCCCACCTAAACCGCTAGGCAGCCAAGCACCCTGATTTCGAGGAAGGACTTGGTCATGCCTGAAATTGTCCCTGCCCTTATGCATGTCACCTATCCAGCAGGGGTGAAAAACCTTGTAAAGGCAGGGGGGGAAAGGGGGAAAGAATGGGCCTGTGTCCCAAAATTAAGAGGAAAGGTGGCTTTTCACTCCTTCGTTCTGTCTCCTCTCCGTACCCCCAGTCCCTCCTGTCCTGAGAGGACTGTATGGGGCAGGGTAAGACTCACCACCGCTTTTGCCAATAATTTCGCTGCTGCTGTACCACCTCCTGAGTCTCCCACGCTCCAGGGACCGAACGGAGGAACAAACGCAGCCCAGCCACATAAGTGGATGACTCCACTGCACCCCGCAAACTCCAAGGGGTAGGCCCTCCACCCAAAGAGAGGGTAAGGCTGGCGGGAGTCCAAAGAGGGACGCTGGTACTTGCTGCAGCAGCTGTGGATCTCCCAGCTCTGAAGACACCCTCAAAGCTGTGGAGCCGCCAAGATTAGAATGATAAAATAGAATTAGAATGATTAGAATGATAACTAGAATGATAAAAGGATTGGAACACCTTCCCTATGAAGAAAGGTTAAAACGCTTGGGGCTCTTTAGCTTGGAGAAACGACGGCTGAGGGGTGACATGATCGAGGTTTATAAGATTATGAATGGGATTGAGCAGGTTGAGAAAGAAGTACTTTTCTCCCTTTCTCACAATACAAGAACTCGTGGGCATTCCATGAAATTGCTGAGCAGTCGGGTTAGAACAGATAAAAGGAAATACTTCTTCACCCAAAGAGTGATTACCATATGGAATTCACTGCCACAGGAGGTGGTGGCAGCTACAAGCATGGACAGTTTCAAGAGGGAATTAGATAAACATATGGAACAGAAGTCCATCAGTGGCTATTAGCTACAGGGTATAGATGGGAACTCTCAGTCTTGGGCAGGTGATGCACTCTATTCTTGGTGCTGGAGGGGGCAGCAGTGGGAGGGCTTCTAGTGTCCTGGCCCCACTGCTGGACCTCCTGATGGCACCTGGTATTTTTGGCCACTGTGTGACAGAGTGTTGGACTAGATGGGCCATTGGCCTGATTCAACATTGGCTTCTCTTATGTTCTTATTAGCACTTTGGAGTGCTTGCAGCCTGTTCTTCTTTCTCTTCCTGTTCTTCCTTTCTTGCTGCGCTGTTAAGCATCGCAGAAACACATCCTGCTGTGAAGCAGGGCCAGGAGAAACTGGGGGAGAGTCACCAAGGGATAAGCCCGTCCCCGCCTGGATCAAAGTCTGAAGCCGACCCTGTGATTGGAGAAGGAGCTTATCTCATTCGTACGGACTGTCCCACTGCCTGAACCACTGGAGAACAGTATCTCCCAGGACATTTTTGAGGGAGTCACAGTAACAGGATTTTACATTTCCATTAGACTTTCCTACCTAAAGTCAACCCATATTACAGCAATCTTTCCACAAGGTTCCAGTGATGCACTTGATGACCCTACAGCTGGAAATGAGTGCAGTAAATTAATCCATAAACTGGGGTGTTAGCAAAGTTCAACAATCAGATTTAAGCTGTGTGTTCTATCATGGACAATATGTAACTTATAGGTTGCTTCTGCATGAGGACATTCCCTCTTCTGCTCTGATTATATTCACAGCAACAAAGACATTTGAGTTGTGATAGTGCTTCCACACAGAGATTTACACCATGCTTTCCCCTCCACCCACCATCACCAGGTTTGTGCCATTTTTTAAAAATTGTAAGTTTGTATATTGCTATAGTCTTTTCACCATTTTTTTAAAAAGACAGTAAAAAGCCCATCAGAAGTGATGCTGGCAAGAAGGTGTGGAAATCCACATCTTCCTGTCCATGCTTTCACAAACCCACTTTCCACCAAGATCAATCCAAAGCAAGTTTTGATTCAAATCACAGCAGAGCAGGGGAAAACCCAGAAGACTGTAAAAAACATAACAATGTTGTACAGAGCCCAAAATTAAATGCACCGTCTTTGAGGGTGGGAGAAATGCAGAGCAAGAGCTGCATGTGGGAGAAATCACATTCATACTACAAACTATATCCATTGATGTCAATAGCTATTGATTTCAAGGGGTTTATACTGGAGTAACTCTGCTCAGGACTGAACTGTAAGTTTCAGGCAAAGTGAAAAATAATGCTTTTGAGCTATAATCTCCTACCAGATCTGGAACTGACCTATTTTACAGATTCTCTCCCTGCACTGTGTTGCCGAGACTATTCTCAGAGGAAAATGAATTTATATCTCCTTTGTTAAACCAAGACATCATTCCTTTGGAATTCAGAAATTCTCTACCAGCTTAATAACTCAAATTATCATGTGTGTCTTAAGCCGCTATATTTTCTCTCATGTTTTTCAACTGAGATGCTTTTCAGCCTGAGAATATGGCCCTTAGAGAGGAAGGTAACAATACTGAGAAGTTTAGGAAAGCAAGAATGAGTTGTATAACACACAGAACACAGGGTAAGGTACTTGAGATGTGAAGGAACTTGTGCTGTTTTAATGTATGAAGCATTTACAACAGAAAACTCTTAAATCTGTGTTGAAGAGATTGTGCTTCCCTGCACCTCTTCCATTGCCTTTTGTCTTTTTGTTTACCTTCTCTTCGATCCCAAAAGTTACTTTTACTTATTCCAGTTTCAAGTTATTCTTTAATATGTTACTTAAACAAAGATTCCTGCCTTTGCTGTCCAATGAAACCATGATACTATTCAGTAACTCTGAAAATGTAGCTTTTTCAATGGTCTACGAGATTGCAGTGAGAGTAACTGGGGGAAAGTAAGATCTCAGATCTTAGATCCTAAATTAAAACTCGGATCTATTCCTAACTTAAGTGAATAGCATCAGTAAACAAGGCAACATCATATAATGCTCCAATTGTCTCTGTGTACCACGGACCATTCCTATTTTCTGGATTCCTAGGTGATGGTTCTGAAGACACATGATACAGTAGTAACCTTAGTGAAGCTAAGCAGGTTTGGTTTATCAGTGCCTGGATGGGAGAGCTTCCTGGTAACCCCTCACATGCTGCTTTGGGTTCCATAATGGAAAAAAGATGCAAGTATAACAAATACCTGACCCTGGTAAGTTAACTTTTCCTGTTTATACCTTTTTGCCATTGGGAGAGATGTTGGGAGGTGCTTTTAAAAACAAATAGCACAAACATATATGTACTATAGTTGTTCATGTTTCAGCCCCTCCCCAAATTTAGAAGTTAAATCTTTGAAAAGGATTGACACATCCTGACTTTAGCATACACTAGTGTCAATGTACACATATGAACACAGATTGTTAATAATTCCTTCCACCCCACCCATAACAACCTGTTCAGTAAATGAACATGTCTGTTGCACCTGGTGGTGGTAGAAAGTGCCATCAAGTTGCAGCCAACTTATGGCAACCCTGTAGGGTTTTAAAGGCAAGAGACAAACAAAGGTGGTTAGCCACTGCCTGCTTCTGTATAGCAACCCTAATCTCCCATCCAAGTACTAACCAGAGCTGACTCTGCTTAAGCTTCTGAGATCTGGTGAGATAGAGCTAGCCTGGGCCACTGCTGACATATATCTCACTCCAATTTTTTCATTAAATCAGGTACATGATATAATGCCACTGCACCAGCAAACCTAGTAATGCCCACTCACTACTTAGCAATACTTCACTCTGCATATTGATTCTTTTGGTTGAGGTCCAAGCAGAGATGCATCAGAAAGCAGAAGGGGTTGAGTTTGTATCTGGAAGTCTTTCAAGCAAACAAAACAGCTTTTTGCATATAGAATGACCAATATAGCTGAAAGGTAACTCACCCCTAAACATATAATGAAATTATTTCCACTCATGTATGCACTTGCAGACCCCTGGAGTACAAAACTGTGGTATTAGTGCCTAGACTTGACAAAGGCTACCGACAAGGATTATGAGAAGACGGGACTGTTTTTTAAAAATTATTTTTAAAATTAAGAAAGTTATTGCTTCCATTGCGTCATGGTGGGTATAGTTAAACCAGCATAGATTCACTGTGCCACTGTATCCAGAGCTCTTCCAAGTACACAGAAATTTAGAAGCAATTCTTCTCCACCTTGTGATGTACCACAGAACTAAATCTTCCTGCATTCTTGGGAGGGAAGGAAATTTGAAGATCTACAAGAGCACAGACAAAACTATACATATTTTCATTCCTCCTGACTGGAAAAGCAGAAAAGCTTGAAAGGGTACACAAAAACATTTCTACTTAGAGCTAATCTACATATTACATGCAGGGGTCGGTTTGAGCCGAAGCGCACAGGAGTGGTACTCTGGGAGTGAGGAGCCCAGGGGGCAAGCACATGACCAAGCCCTGCCCCCTGCTCCCAGCAGCCCTCAAGTTGGGCCACGAGGAGGCAGAAGAAAGAAGGTAAGTTGCCTGATTGCTCCCTCCTCACCTTTCCCAGGACGCGCAGAGGTGCAGTGCCCCGGGAAAGGCCTGCCTGCCCCATCCTCGCCACGAGCCATGCCCTACTGTCTAGTAGAGGAGGAGGGCTTTGTCTCACCCACCAGGGGACTCCCAGAGGAAGCCCCGGGCAAACCAAGAGGGCATTGGGGAACAGGCGCCAAGTTGCTGGGCTTATCTTGGCATCTGCTCTCCCCACCAGTAAGATTTGCAGACCCCGCCGGTCAGATGGTGGACTTTCAGGGGGGAGTGGAGACTATTGAGGTGGTGGGGGCCTGAGCTGTTGTTCTTGGTTCAGCACAGCCCTGCCACCATGCCTCACCTTTCCATCCATCGTGGCCTGTGCCGAAGGCCTCTACAGCTGTGCTACAGCTACAGCAACGCATTTCACCCACCGCCCTCAAAACCTTCCTGCATTCCCAGCGGCTTGAGTCGACTTGCAAAAAAGGCTCAGGTGGCAAAAGCCTGGAGGCAGTTGAGTGCCGAACCCCACCCCCACCCAAGGGCAGATCCATGAATCGCCCCCCCCCCTCCGCTTGACTTCTCCACCCAGATCCAAGCTTTGATGAAGGTCCTTCACCTCCTCGCTCCAGCCATAGAGGTCCTGCATTCCACCAACTGGCAGGTCTCTCTGCCAGGAAGAGGCCACTGATCTGAGCCCACCGCCCCCTTGAGCATGAGGCGACAGAGTTTTACAGCCTCCGCCACCCCAGTTTACCCACAAGCACTGGGCTTTTCCCTGCTGTGAAAGTCCCATGGAGTGGGGGAAATCTCTTGGCTGGAAAGCTAAGAGAGGCCGATCCACTACCCCCCACCCCTTTCGGGGCAGGGATCACATTTCCCTTCTGTGGCTCCTGACGGGTGGTGAAAGCTAGCTTGTTTAGCAGTCCGAGCTTATTTAGCCAATTCATTTATATCTCGGCTTTCTACCCAGTGTGGACCCAAAGTGGCTCTCCTCTCCTTCTCTTCTCCTCCATTTCCCTCACAGCAACCCTGTGAGTTGGGTTGGGCTGAGAGAGGGTGTGCCTACAGCCAGTGGGGATTCAGACCGGGTATCCTGGCCCAGCACTCTTCACCAAGCTGCAGAGTCAGTGCCATCTAAAATGGACAATTAGGCACCAGTCACTGCCTTGGACTGCGCTGTACATTCCCCTGGTGCGTGCAGCTGCAGCGCTCAAGGGCCATTCTGGTGCAGCAGAGAGCTCTTACAGCAGGTAGGCACTACGATGCAGGAAGAAGAAACCTCTGCCCCAATCGCCAGTGCTTCCTTGTGTGGATCTCCCCCGCTTCCACGAACTGTTCAACAAAGGGCTCAGTGACATTTTTCTCCTCCTCCCCCATTCCTCCATCTTTGCTTTTTCTAGTAGACTGCGGGACTCCTGGGCCAAGAGGAGGAGGAGGCAGAAGTGCCTGAGATCCTCCCCCCCTTTTCCTTCACCCAGCTTGGAGGCAAAGGGAAGGGATGGGGAAAAGGAATAGAACCCAGGAGCATCTGCCAGTCAGAGGGAATTACAGCTCATCTCCAGACTACAGAGATAATTTCCTCTGGAGAAAATGGATACTTTGGAGGGTGGAATCTGTGGCATTGTACCCCACTGAGGTTCCTGTCCTCCCCACACTCCAAAACCCAAATCTCCAACCTGGATCTGGCTACCACACCTCTTGCTGGTGGCCTGAAGGACCTGGCAAGCCTACTCTCTGCCCATGAAAATTATACAAATTAGAAACTGAGTTACCTGAAAATGTTATGTTTGGGAGATGAGCTCTGAGTTGGGAAATACCTGGAGATTTTTGGGGTGGAACCTGAGCGGTGCGTGTTGCCTTCTGACACACTTCCGGTGACGTCAGAGGGTGTGGCATATGCAAATAAGTTATCCTAATGAGTTATGCTAATGAGCTTCTGCACCCCTTTTTTTACGAAATGACACCTGATTAAATGTATGTAGAAAAAGGTATAAGCAGAGGTAGTAGAGTTCCGCACTAAGTTACTTCAGACTGTGGAGGAGAGATCCTATTTTTAGTGCTCACCAATGTGAGAAGTTCCATGTGTGTAGTAGACGACCACATCAAGGAGAGAGCTACACTGAATTTCTCCATGGTGTACTTGTTACAAGTAGGACATCTTTTTTTTTTTACACAGGAGGAACATTCAAAAATACAGCCCTTCTACCTGCAGTGTGAAGTGATACACTTTATTGCCTTAGCATTCTACTATTTTACTCTGCACGAATGACTTCTAGAGTCTTAGGGATACTAAAACTGGGTATCCAGCCTCTACTAGCCTCTTGCATTTCCAAACTGGTCCCTTTCCCTGAGCCTGTTTCCAAGGAGGCATTTCCCAGCATTCACAAGATAAATGACCAGGAAGGGAACAGTAAGGACTGAATCATTTCAATAGTGCTTTCCTTGCTTTTGTTCATGAGTATATACAAAAGGGATAAAGGAATGAAGGAGCTGACACATCAACACCCCCTATGGATGACCCATCTCTTATCCAATTCCCATTTTGTCTATGCTGCACTAATTCTGGTGTTTGTAAAATGAATGAAAAGAGAGACAGACACCTCAAGGATTCCTGCTCCAGAGAACTACATCTTCATTACAAAGTAATAAGACAGATAATAGAAAGACCCAAGAAGGGTTACTTATCTCCTGGGGCTTGCAGCCATGATTTGTCCTTCTCTCCTTCCCAGCCCCTTACAGAATCTCCATAAAGAAGTTGCTCTATGTGGAGCTGGGACTCAGAGAAACACTAAAGGGTTGTGTATATGCCAAGTATGATACCTGATTACAATTTCCCAAATCCCAACGTAAAGGGCTGAGAGAAGATCCATGTACACCTGAGATTGTACACTATAACCAATAAGCCTCACTGTTAACTATCAGCTTTCAAATGCCAATCATGTTGCCCACTCCCCACCATCCCATCCTGCTACACATACCCCAGATGCATCTGGAGAATTCCAAATAGCTTTTGGTTACTTTCCTGAAAGTGCATGCTATTAATTACAGTACAAGCACACAAACTTACTACAAGTAGGACATCTTTTTTTCCACAGAGGAGGAGCATTAAAAAAATATGGCCCTTCTACCTGCAGTGTGAAATGATACACGATATCACCTCAGCATTCTACCACCACCACCACCTGACTTTTGTAAGGAATTATCCAGCCAGGGCTTCCAGCTTCCCTTCCAAGTTCTGAGGACTGAAGACCATTTGCCTGGCTTCAATTTGAGCTAGAGACTTCTCTATGACAGCTCCTGCTCTAAGGAATGCACTTCTAAGTGAGACCTCGGCCCTGCGGGACTTAGCTCAATTCTACAGGGCCTGCAAAATGGAACTATATCACCAGGCATCTGAGTGAGACCGGGGAGTTTCATCTATATTCATCTTTGTTTTTTCCCCTCCCCACTTTCCCTGGGACAGTGGAACAGTGAAACAGTTTTTATGCCATCTGGTTAATTTTATTCTGACTTGTATGCATAGTTTTAATTGCTTACATTGTTATTTGTGTTGTGATCCACTCTGAGTCCCGCGATCGTAGGGGAGAGTGGAATAGACACTGAACAAATAAATAAATAAAATAAACACAGCACTACCTGGTGTTTGTACAGGTTATTAGGGAGTGACTAAGGAAATGTCACCACACAGATGCTCTTCCTTTCTACACAACCCAGAACCACTCCCTACTCTCCATTTGCCCACAGGCTGTCCCCCTATTTCAATATCTGTGGATTCACTTGTTAGGGAAAATAGTCACTCCACAATCTGTGCTCTGTGCATTTAGGGTGTAGGATTCTAGTCTTAGATTTTATTCTTGAATAGCAATCCATCTTGTATGGCAAACTGCTTTGGATATGGGATGTAAGTCAGTTTTTCAAGGACCCCTTGGTTTGCTCAAGCCCTCTGCATGATCCTAAACAGCTTGTTAGATACTTCGTCCTATGATTCAAGGCTTTCTTTCCCAAAAGGGAAAGTTTTCACCCTTTATTTTGTTCATAACAGTTTCCTTGCTTCAAGGGTGGCTTTAATTCTTGGGATGACATGTTTTCTGCATTCTAGAGAAACTAGAGGATTTACCTTTGTTTCTTGTATAAGAATGCCCAGAACCGCTGACTTCAGAAGAACTACAGACTCCATGGCAAGACCTCATATTAGATTAAGCTAAATGATGTAATCCAATTACTTTTATGGTCAATACACAATATAGGAACTCTGAATATGTACTATTTGCAAGCATGCTGTAAAGAATTCTAGAATAATGCAAAGGGTAACTAAAAGTATAATGACACTGAATTTAATATAAATCAACTCAGTAACAAACACACCAACGAACTAATTCTAAACAAATAAAAACTATCAAATACAAAGAGGGAGTATATCTATCTGGAATGCACCCTTGCTTTCCCTTAGACTTAGAAGTGCGTAGGTTTGTGTAGAATGGCACTGCTAGTGACCAATAGGAATAATCAACAGACATAGAAATTCTTTAAAGAAGTCCATGATGGAATTAGCCACCTCTCTTTATACACGTCCTATCAGATGTTAGAATATAGGACAGGCTCTTTAGGTTTAAGAAGTAACAAATCTCTACATAGTTACCACTACCTTGAAGTTTCCATTACCTTGACGCTCCCTTCAGCTGTCTAGGCCAACCACATGGTCAATGGTGCCTCCTTAACTGTGCGTCCTGCCTCCTCTCATGGCCTCAGCACCTAAGAGACCTCCTTCCTGTTGCAAGGAGTTTTTATTATATCTGTTTCTCCACCCACTGATTTGGTGAGATCTCTTGAACAGTTAACACCTCCAAATCTCTGTTTTCTGCTTGGAGAAGGGGAAGAGTTTGACTCACCCATTATCTCTCCTGTTATATCTATTTGCATTTGTATGAAGGTGAGATAAGGTACATCTAGGAAGCAACTGAACTGACTCCCCCTCCCCCAGGCCTGATCTCTGCCCAGAGGTAAAAACCTGTTAAAAGGCAATGCAGAGGTTTGGCTCATTTCAAACCTCCTAGGAAAAAAGGCATTTCTTCACACCAGAGTTAGAACCTTGGTCTATCAAAGTTTGCACTGACTGACAGCAGCTCTCCATGTTCTCAGGATCTTTCAGATCATGTGCTAACTGATGCTTTTAACTGGAAACAGCAAAATCTCAAATTTTCTGCATCCAAAGAAGAACCTTTACAAGTACCACTGCCCCTCTTCTCTCCTGCCAGAGGACACCTGTAGGGCTCCTTCTCTGCATTACTGAGCAAGAGATGCAAAACAATCTTCAGGAGGGCATTTGGTAAATGACATTTAGTGCTGATCACAGTTTACTGCTTTCTTGAATGGATTTCTGATCTGTTGCTTTACTGATGGTGTGCTTTGGTAATTTGGTTCACTGTTCTTTACTGTTAATATTTAATTTTTGTATAAAGGAAAGCTGCTCCAAATGGAGAGACAAGATGTAATTTTAACTAAATAAATATGCCTCCATAACATCTGATTGAGGTTCCTTTAAAAGGTTGAAGTCTATTTCATCATGGAGAGATAGGGTTATACGCTAGAAGAGACAATAAATTATATTCAGATTTATTTTCCTTTACCTTAAAACAGAATAAAAGATCTTGGAATGCTTGGTTAGTAGGTCTTTCTCCACCATGTAAACCTCAGGGCTAGATTAACTATAGCAGATAAAATGTAGTTGCCTCCCTAACATTGTTATATCCTATCTCTACTTATTCACACAAACCCACCTATTTGTTTTATCCTAAACTCCTTATCATGGGGGGCTGCGGTGGCTCAAGTGATTAAGAAGATCGGTAGTTCACCAGTTCGAGACCCAAGTGCTGCATGATGGAGTGAGCTCCCGTCTTTGATCCCAGCTCCTGCCAACCTAGCAGTTCAAAAGCAAGAAATTGCAAGTAGATAAACAGGTACCACTTCACTGGGAAGGTAACAGCGTTCCGTGTGCCTCAGCATCTAGTCATGCCAGCCATGTGACCATGGAAATTTCTTTGGACAGCGCTGGCTCTTTCGCTTGGAAACAGAGATGAGCACTGCATCCCTAGAGTCGGATTTGACTGGCTTTCGAGCAAGGGAAAGCTTTATCTTATCTCCCTATCACCACCATCACCAGCTCCATTCACCATTCTCTTTTTATAAGGTTCTTGTCAGTGTAAAATAAATATTTTTCTCATATAGGATGGCAACCAACTGTTGTGAGTCATTATCCAGTAAGTCCCTGATTCCAGTCTCAACCATCAACTCTCTAGATGGCCTTAGGCAATTTGTGATTCTTCCATTCCTACATTAACGGCCCTGGACACGATTCAAAGAACTGTGAAACTAATGTTGAGAGTCCAAAGGGGCTTTAGATGAGTTTTCTTTAAATTATAGTGGCCCCCATGTTACACAGAAACTGCTTTTGAAACAGAAATGTTTCAAAACATGGCATAGGTCAAAAGCCAAAAAACAAAAAAAGTTCAATGTTCTACTAAGCAAGTTTTAAGTCCCTCAAGGAACCTTAAACAGCTCTTTGCAACTTGGTATGGATCAACCAGAAAATAGTAAGGCTATTTAGAGGGCATTGAAAAAGACAAGATTATCACATGTTAATCAGACTTTTCAATGTAATGATTTTACAATGTACAGTAAACCAAATCATTTAAAAAGTGTGTAAGAAGCTAGATAATAGCTATCATATAATGTAATGGGAACTGGAAAGATCTGCATTAATAACATTTTGATGAATCTTTGGCAAGACTGAATATTGCTATCAAACAAAAATGTGCAGTGGTGCTGAATCGGTACTTATAGAAAGAGAGAAACACTTCAAGGAACAGTGATAATTGAAGACTTCTAGTTAAAAGTGCATAGCACACTTTGCTTGATGAGGATGTCTCTTGGGTCTAGCTGCAGAACTCTAAAGTCTCCACAGCCAATTGATTCTGCAAGTGCTACACGTGAAGCAGATATAGCAATTTTGTCAGACATTCCTCCAATTGTGCCCAGGATGATGGCATCAATTGTGGGTTGTTGTTGTTGTTGATGAGAATCTAACAGATACTTTGACATTACTTTTCTTTTTCAGGAAGAGGGAAGAAATTTCTGATGGTGCACATTTTACAGAGGTCTTCAAGTTCCTCTCAGGCTTCTTTCTGGTTCTTTGAACATTGCTTTAAAAAAAAAAAAACTTCATCATACCTAGTCACAGGCAGTGTGGTCCAGTAATCTGAAATCTTGGTTTCAGTGCAAGAGTCTCCCCTTCAAATCTCAGCTCAGTTAGTTTACTTGATAAAGCAGGATCAACCATACAGCATCTTTACTCTCTAGCCTGATGGGAAAGCCAACAGAAAACATTAAGATTGTCTTGCTGGCTCTTACCAAAATTCATTTTGCCCAGCATCCTGTTTCCAGCAGTAGCCAACCACATACATAAGGGAATCTCACAAAAACTGGGGCATTGTGATAATAAATATCCCTTGCTGTTTGCCCTCAGAATCTAGTATTCAAAGGACTGCTACCTATCTACTTGCTTCCAGTTGCCATCCAAAACACCTGCAATGCATTGTCTATTGCCAAACTGTAAGATAAAATGACATCTACTCCATTCCTTTTGACAGGGGAAAAGCCTGGACGGATGATTCACCAAAACTTGATGGTTCAGTTTAAACATTTTTGGTTTTGGCCATGAAAATATTGATTCCTAAAGCATTATCTGAGTTCTTCTCCAACCCTGTGGTTAGCAACTCACAGGGCAATCCTAAAAAGTAGCTGAACCAACACAGAAGATTCCTAAGATAGGCTATATAGACACCTACTCTGGCGCAGAGCCAAAGCATCATTTCTCTGGATCCAATACTAATCTAAAATTTGGTCCCTCTTATCTCATTCCAACACAAGTGTACAATGTCATGAAGTATAAAGAAACAAAATCTGTTTTCTTTTTTGAAATGTCATAGACAGACTGCGCCACCATAATGTGCCTACATCTTGGAACCCTCTGAGCCCTGGTGTGTATCCATTCTCCTACTGGTGTTTGGGCCTTGCTCCAGCCTCCACAGTAATATGAAAAAGCAGAACATTATGTACCCTAATATAATGTTTGGGAGAATGTATATTATAAATTAAGAAGAAATATCCTCCTTATATAAAAGCAAATGATGTTGTGCAAAAGAAACACATTACCCAAAAGGATGGATTCATCACACATCAATCTTTAATGATATGTTTCCAGGAAAGCCTTTTCTAAGGAAAAGAAAGCACCAACAGATAATATAATACACCTGATAGAGCAATAATCCTCACAAGGCAAAATCTCATTTTCACACCTAGTAAGTGAAATAACTGCTGTGACCCACTGTCAAGGTTAGAGGCTAAGGTGAGATGTTAATGGAAAGTTCAGGACTCCACAACACATAATGGCTCTTTGGGGAACACTTTTAAAATGCTCTTTTCATGTACAGCCCTCACTTGGGAAGTCGGATCTGAAAGCACAGTTTCTACAAACTGAAGTCACTGTCACATACCAGGCTTATGACCACACAACAATCTTCTGATTGTTTGGGTTGAGGTATCTGGTTTACATTCCAGTAGACTAAAAGTGAGGATTGCTCGTTGTTTGTTTCCTCCTAGGAACTATTCCACATTCCTCCACTAGCCTCCTAGCATGACTCCAGCAGCACACTAGTGTCAATCTTCCATGATGTTTTTCTCAATGTGAAACTGGTCATAAGACAAATGGGAAAATTACAGAACATCCAAGGGTGCTCAAATTAGGGAACAAGTATTTCAGGCACATACAACTAAAGCCTCTGATTCACTTTAAATAACATAAATGAGGGGAAAGCATTAGCAAAACAGTGTGCTGTTACCATTCCAGCTGAATCTGCTCTAAATCAACAAACAATTCAGCTAGGTGCAGCCTGAATTAATGCAAAATGTGTCGATCAACTGTAAACAACCTGGGATCTGAAATCCACACAGAACCTGCAATGAGAAGGAAGACCTCAGACGTAGGACTGAAACCTGGAATCACACAACAAACAAAAATTTGCTAAATCCAAAGCAGGCAATTCCAGAAAAATTGGGATGCACTGACTAACTGAAGAGACACACACGAAAAAACAGGAAGTATCCATGTTTGCCCCAAATTATTCAGTGGCAATCTCAAAGAACAGCATTCTCTTGGACCCTCATGCTTTTCACAGAAAAGAAGGCTCCAAAAGACATTGTCTGTGTGTGTCCCCGCCCCGCAAGGCACTCTCATTCACACAACAGTCAATTCATGCCACCCAATCCACAAGCAGGCAGGCTGCAGAAAGTTGACTACAGAACAAACAACTCCAGATAACTCAGGCAATTGAGCTAAGCCAATGAAATCTTCCCATGGGAATTTTATTTGGGCATCTTCTTAGGCAATGTAACTGACCAAGCCAAAACCAGCTCACCAGCCATGTAAATGCCAGGCATTTGACAGGCTTCCTCACTTTGTGGTTCCAAAAAGGCATAGGAGAGAAAAAAATCTCAAACTCTTGGTGGACTAACTTCCATGGTTGATGCACTACTTTCAGCTTGGTGAGACTCATTTCAGTTAGCAATGCATGTTCCTGACATGCAACATCTTCTGACTGTAGCAGTATCTAATGCCCCAGGCAGGGAAGAAAATTCCTGACCCCAATGAGCTACAGGAGAATAAAATCACCACAAATCCAGCTGGAAATCAGTGAGGTCTTTTGCTTTGGCATCTTTTACAAGATAATTATTCCAGAATGTTCTGCTTCTGATTGTTAAAGACCTTCTTCAGAACATCAACCAAAAGTTGTTAAGGGCTGATTTATATCTCACACCTGAGATTTAGGAGGAAACTGCAGGAAACTGCCTTGCCTGAGGTAAGATTGGTGGAGATTCCTGAGAGGGCCTTTTCAGTCGCTGCCCCCAGGTTATGGACCTCCACCCCCCACAAAGAGGCTGGTGCCAGCCTTACAAGCCTTGGGGGTGGGTGAAGACATTCCTATTCCAGTCCTGACAATCTGAAGGTGCCATGTATTCTTTTATTGTGTCCCATTTGTGGTTTTATGCTTATGTTTTATTTATTTTAAAATGTTTTATGTTTTTTATGATAGTTGTGAGCTGCCTTGGGGCCCTATATGGTATCAGAGATAACACGGAAATCAGCAAACTAAATAATTCTTCTACCTGTTCTTGTTTTTACCAAAAATATCTCTCCTCTCTCTACTACATTTGAGGTATTTGTAGAATAAAATCACATCCCTTTGCAGCACATTCTGTTTCCTTTCCTAATTTTCATGTTATTAGTTTTAATGTACATCATTAGTAACTTGCATTGTTCACTCCTAGTGCTACGTTCTGTGTTATTCTTTGGGCTGGTTAATAAAAAAGGAGAAAAAAAGACACCCTATCCCTATTTTACTGTCCTTAGTGCTGGCAGTAGATGTCTGGACACACATTTTGCCATTCCAACTTTTCTAATAAAATTCTCCCTATCAACACTCATCTTTATTAAGTGTTTGCAGTCTTATAAAAAATAAATCTGATTTGTCTACTTACAACACATTCACCAAGATCCTTATTTTTTTTCTAAATATGCACATACGCACCTGTTCTTTTTGCTCTCTGTCCTCTGTATTAAACTTATATGTCCTTTAAAAAGATTTTAAGGAATGAAGGCATAATTGATGGATGGAGGTGCAAACAGACTAGGATGGAGAAAGGAAAAAAAGGGAGATAGCTGAGAGACAGTGGTGCAGAGATCTATGAGGTACAGAAAAATCAAAGTAACAAAATTAGGGTTCCCAGACCCCCCAGTGGGTCCCTCCTGACAGGCCTCACTGCCCAGCTGCCAATCATCTGGCCAGCAGAGGAAACTTACCCCCCCCAAAAAAAAGATGGAGGCTCTGTCAAGGTGCAGTGTTATGCCTAAGTCACTGCCCATCGAACCCAGCAGTACCATCATGACTTCTGGGACGTCAGGGTGATGTTCTGGTATTTGGGGGGTGAAACTCTATGGTAAATTTGGTTTCTACCTTAGAGTTTTTGCCCAAATACCAGAGCATCGCCCCAATGTCCTGGGAGTGATGGTGTCACTTCCGGCTCATGTGGACAGTGCTGTGGGCACATTGCTGCACATCAGCAGGGCCTCCCTCCTGCTCCTGGTAAGTCTCCCCCAATCCCCCACCGGTTGCTAGGAAGGGCCTGGTCTCCCCTCCTCCCCTCTTAGCAACACCAAACAAAACTGAGGGACGAAGTAGCATGGAAGACAGAGAAAAAGAGGGGTATCTAAGAAAGGAGGCTTCAGAGAGACATGTGAGGAGTAATTTAGAGAGGGTGGTGCAGAGAGAGAGAAGGGAGTACCTCATGGTGCCTCATGGAGACAGGAAAAAGTTAACAGAGCAAGGGTTAAATTTAAAAAATACCAAATTAAAATTCTAACTAAAAACCCATACAAAAATGGCTCTCAGGGCAATTTGAGCTGAGTGTGTGCTTGCTGTAAACAAACCTATATACCTCTTCCTGGAAGCTGTTAAATAGTCACTGAATTGAATAGTGTGAGATGGTAAGACCCTGTGCCCAACACCACCATCCAACCTGAGCTTGCTGACAGAAAAATCATCTGCTGACTGTAATTTATTACGTTTACTGCTACTATTGCACTGCCACCGCCATACAAATTGCTTTAATAATTATGTTGTGTTTTATCTTGATAGTTATATTGTTCTTTTTATCTCTTGTAATTCTATGTAAGCCGCCCTGAGCCTGCTTCAGCAGGGAGGGTGGGGTACAAATCAAATAAATAAATAAATTCTCAGAGGCCAGCAGAACATATCTGAGAATATGATATTCCAAGAGCAAGTTGCAGAGGCTTTCAGATGAACAACAGTCAAATTTTCTGGCCACAGAAAGGAAAGTGGTAACCTCCTTCACTTCCTTTGTGGCTTTAACCTAAACCACAGCTTCTGCCTTTGGCTTAGGAGAAATTTCTATACATTCTGAAAATCGTCAGAACATTTCGGCACACACACAACTGTTATCTCATTACTGCTTGGAAACTTCCTTTCTTTCTCACACCTCTGCACAATTCCTCCCATGCACACCAGAGGTTTTCCACAGGTTCCACTTGCCTATTCTACAGATCCTCCTCTAATCTGTCTGCTAACCAGGACATGTTTTTTTGCTTGCAAGCTGCAACTTGCCCATCTCAATCCTGCTTAGGTACAAAGAGGCAGCAGCTAAATTTACCATCAATCAGATGTACCTCTAGACAGCAACAGGCAAAGCAATCCTGTGTTGCACTTGCACTGCAGTGGCTGGCCTTGGTGCAGCTGAGGCAGCGCGAGTCGCCTCCCTAAGAGGACAGTTACAGCGGCTGAATGGGGGGAAAGGTGCCCCAACAGTGTTGCCAGGAGCTGCCACGGTGGCATATGTGGTGATTCCACTGTAGCGTTCCATTCTAGGGTTGTTGCAGTGTGAGGGTGGTGTGATAGACAGGAAAGACAGAACCAATGGGAGTCATAAGTCCACCCTGGCAGAGGCTGGAGAGGGACAGGCCACAGGAGCCACACTCTTCTGCCAAACACATGCCCTTAAAGAGACCAGTTCCTGTTACAAGCCCCAGCCACCTGTCAGTGGGGAGGGTGACTTCACCCGTCAGCCCCGTAGGCACCCCACAGTGGTGCTCCGCACACAGGGCAACAGAGGGTGACAACAGACAAGAATTATGATATGATGGTGCCCCTCACTCATCACCAGCCACAGCATGCAGTGGGTGCCTTTGATTGTACCCACATAACCCTTATTGCCCTATGATAGAAGCCACAAGTATACCAAAATCACCACTGCTTATGCATCCAGAATGTTCAGACCTTCTGTGACCACCAAAAGCATCTTTACAGACCTCATGACCAAGTTCTCAGGCAGTGTCTATGATGCCCAGATCCTTGTGCCCTCTGACCTCAGTCACGTGTTGACCACCTGGCCAGAGGAGGAAGCATGGCTCCTGGTTTAGTACGGTGGACATGGCTGTGTGGGTATACAGCAGAGGACACCACACCTGAAGCCTCATGTGCCATTCCCTCCAGGTAACCAAGGGTATCCCCTGCTGCCTTATTTGCTGATGCTGTATCCCAAAGATACCCCACTGGACCAAGCAGCTTGCAACCAAGCCCACCGAGAAATGTGCATTGTCATCGAGCGGGCATTTGGCCGGTTGCAATTCTGATGTCTCTACCACACAAGGGGCTGCAGAGCTATGAAGTTTCTGGCAGTGACAAAGCTGTTTGCAGTTTACACCATGCTCCACAACATCACCATGCAACAGCACCTCCTCCCTCCCCTTGGTGGGGCCAATGTGGTGCCCATGGCCCAGCTGCCCAAGCCACAGTGGCCTTTGGCATTCAGAGGAATCGGTGAGGATGCTGCCATGGGGGCCACAAGCACCTGGTACCCTTGGGACCCCGTGGCTATGGCCAGAAGGTGGCCCGGCCCTGTCAGCCGTTTTGTTTTTCACATTGCTTAGGATCTCCTGGAAACAGGAACAACAGTGACTACAGAGCTACAGATTTCCACCAGGTGAGACAGTTAAACTATGCATCAGTTGCACCTCTGGCTGGATGGCTGAGGTGTAATTTCTGCAAGTATAATGGAGAAAGGGAGGGTATGTGAATGGGACCACACATCTGCACATCCATGGTGGAGGCCCCCTACATCCACCCTATGATGGACAGAGGCTCCTAGCTCTGTAGGCACTGGGCCCCAGAATGCTAGTGAGTTTCTGGAACCTGGCTGTCAATGAGCAGCGATGGCATTTACCATCATAGTTTCTGGGCTGCTGGAGGGCCATCTGAAAGGGTGACATGCATATTATTCGTGGCACCCATCACTAGTGCTTTGGGTGGTCAATGCTGCCTGTTTCCCAGTGTTGTTTGCTGTTCAAACCCCTCATTTGCATACCCAAATATTTATTGGGGTGGCTGGGATCCAGATAGCCCTAGCAAGGCTCTATAGGGCTATGCCCTCTAAAATTGACCATATCTGCTCTGTAGCACTTTCAGCTATCAGTTCGGTGTAGTGGTTAAGTGCGCGGACTCTTATCTGGGAGAACCGGGTTTGATTCCCCACTCCTCCACTTGAACCTGCTGATGTGACCTTGGTTCAGTCACAAGCTCTGGCACAGCTGTTCTCTCAAGGACAGTTTCTGTCAGAGGTTCTCTCAGCCCCACCTACCTCACAGGGTGTCTGTTGTGGGGAGGGGAAGGGAAAGGAGTTTGTAAACCGCTCTGAGACACCTTTGGGCAGTGAAGGGCGGGGTATAAATCCAATCTCTTCTCTTCTTCTTCTTCTTCATCAGTTGAACCTCACTGTGGTGGTGGGCTTTGTTCCAACAATGGGTCCAGCAGTCCTTCTCGGGCCACGCCAGCCCACCAGGGCCAGCCAATTCCCTAAGGGCCACTGTGGAAGCAACCAACCATGACATTGTCCTTGTGGAACCCTACTTCCCAGGATGCCTCTCCCCTTTCTTCCACAAGGAGAACTAGCTGACCCACCAATCATGCCTGCGCATTGTATGGCTGTGGCTGGGGGAATGGCAGCCTGTCCCTTGCCTTATCTTCCCACCCATCTGCTTCTGTGGCTGCAGTCTTCTCAGGATGAGGCCCCTGCCTGTTGTGTCCACTGGGTCCTTGTTGGTTCCTCAACACCCTCCTGCCGCTCCCTCCCCCAAGGGCCCTCAACAGACACCAACATGTCAGATAGGCACAATGATTCTATTTTATTTAAGGGATCCAGGAACAATGGAGTGGTTCTGGTGGGATTGTGGCCCCTCCAACCAGTAGGCTGCCTGGTCCTTTGCCACTAGGGGTGCCTCCTCAATGGCAGTGGGGAGGGAATGACCAGGATGCTGGATGTGTCTGGGTGCTTACAAGGGGCGGCTTCTGCTGCATTGTGAATTCTTGTTCTTGTTGGTGCTTCAGCTGCACAGTTGGCGTGTTGGCTCTTCCCACTGGATTGGCACCTGCATATGGGCCAAAACAGATGCAGGAGGAGCCAGGAACGTTCTGTCATGGCAGCAGAAAGGGCCATCGGTAGCCCCAGGGGTGGCAGTTTCCACACCCTCCTCACCTGAGTCAGCGTAACTTGTGTCAGCACCTCCATGTAGCAGAAGAGGAACAGTCTTAGCACCTTCAGAGTATTATGCTCGTAGACAGAAAAGGGTGTGGCCATCATGTGGAATCACCCAGCACATAGGTCGGTGGTGCTTGCCACTCACTGCAGGGTTTAGGCTAAGGTGTGTGTTGCCACCTGGCTAGTGAGCAGCCTAGTCCACGGCCATCACAGTGGCCCCCTCCCCTGGCAGCTGCCTCAGGCAAGCCCCAACACACCTAACCCCCTGGTGTGTAGCATCCATGTGCATCTGGGGGCCTGCTGCTCACCCCCATGGGTGCTGGGTTCAGGAGGGGGAGAAGTTGTGACCAGTGCAACTTGACACCACTGTGGTAGGCTTAGGGGAGGAATGGGGATGGGGGATTGGGAATTGGGAGCCTTGCTTACCTGTTCATATGCAGCTGCCCCTTGGGATCCTGATGGAGAACTTGGTGTACCTGTGCCCCTACCACTAGGATTCTGGGGTGACCTCCTCAAACCATTTTAGGGTGGGGGCGTTATTGGGACTTGAGGATGGGCGTGGCCAGGGCAGGGTAGTGTGCTGACTGGATGCACACTTAAGTCAGTTTCTTAAGCTGCTTAGAGTCCTGTGGGCATGGTCGCAGTGGGGGGGGGGTTGAATTTAAAGTTAACATGGCTGTCGATTGGCTACAACACTATTTTTGCTGGTGCAGCTTTGCATCTGTTTGAGGGGGGGTTTCTCATGCTGAAAACACTTTGGAAGCTGATTAACTGCCGTCACACCTCCTGGAACGCCCACATCTACACCAGCAGGTGGGTTTGTTCCACTGGTCCCCTGGCATGCAGCTGTGGTACTCCTGCTCTAGTGGGACTCAGCAGCATGGCACCAGCAGAGCCTTGCACCAGCGTAAACTGCTCTTATACTGGTGTAACTCTGAGTTATGCCAGCATAGGGGTCAGTCGATCCCTATTCCAATTCCCCCTCCCATTAGGATTGCTTTGCAAGGTAATTAAGTAGTTATAAGAAGAAATAACCTAGCAATGGAACAATGGAAAAAATGGCATCATTTCTGAGGACAAATTTACTTGTCACAGGTAAAGTCTGCAAATATGTCACCTGCCCCTGAGCACCCAAATAAAACTGCAGGTACATGTAAGATCTAAAATTGAAGCCATAATTTCAGAGTATTCTTAAAGTCAAGCAAATTCAAACAGGCTTTCTGCCTATTAGCTTCTCATCCACAATTCAATTACAGCACTTGGTTTACAATCATCTATCTTACACAGAGCCACAGCTGGCACACACACTGAAAAACAGGTCCAATGCAATCTCAGAAGATCTGACAAGATAACACTTCATTCTACTTTCCAAAACCAGAGACTGAAGGTCTTAGTAAGATAGGTAAAGGTAAAGGTTCCCTTGCTCGAAAGCCAGTCGAATCCGACTCTAGGGTTGCGGTGCTCATCTCCGTTTCAAAGCCGAAGAGCCAGCGCTGTCCGAAGATGTTTCCGTGGTCATGTGGCCAGCATGACTAAACACCAAGGTGCACGGAACGCTGTTTCCTTCCCACCGACACTCCTAAAGACTGGGCGAGCTTTGCAATGCAAATGGCAAATACCATGCAATGCCCACCCCCACCTCCAAAAGCCTAAGGGCAGGCCACACTAGTTTGGACACTTCAGTTAGTCCAAAATGAAGTAGCTAGGGTCCTCAGAGTAATAATATTAAGAGAGGGTGTTACAGCATGTATGCTGGTTTCCAGTTTCTTTCTAAGTTCAAGACAAGGTGTTGGCTGCCTTTGATACTTAAAGCCTTATACAGAGTTTCTGAAGGACTGCTTCTACCCATATTAGCCAAGCCAGAACTTGTAATCAGCTCAGTGGGCTTTCCCCTGGGAACCGGCCTCAGTAGAATTTCTACTGGAGGAAACCCAGGGAGGGATTTTGCAGCAGAATTCCCTCCCTTCAGATTTGAGAATGGCCACTGCCCTAAAGGCCTTTCAAATGGTTCCAAAGTCCTGCCTGTTCTGAAGGGCCTTTGGACTATACCACTAAATAAACGTGCTGCTGTGGGGAATGGAAACTGACTGGCACTGCTGAAATTTATTTTTATTTTATTTCACGAAATAAGTTGACAATTACCATGGGGAGTTTTTAGTTGGAAGGTGGTCTATAAATAAACTAAGTAAACAATATAACTTTCAAAAATCAAGCATTTACCTGAACCCCATGCACTGGGTTACGCATGGACACCTTTGCAAGAAGACAGGGAAGAGAGGGAATGAAATGAGCAATAATACTGCAATCATATACACTTGGTCCTGCATCTGGTTGTCACAAATTGCAGGTATTAACTCGCACTCAACAGAATACATAATTGCCAAAGTGCCTGTTCTAATGAGTGTATACTTTAGTGTAAAATATATAGAGGTTATACCACCCCTGCTGCACAACTTTGCTAATTCTAGAGGAATTGCAACAGTGGCAAATGTGGCCTGGCCATTTTTACTAATATCTATTTCATCATTTTTGCCCTACAACGAGGGATAGCAAGCTATCTTCTGCATCAGTGTTCAATGGTCTCCTCGAGGCGGCTGGACTCCCTGTTTAATCAGACATAAAACAAATCGCTTGCGGAGGCAGAGGCGTATAAGCTGGCTTTAATTACAATATCGTAACACCAATTAGAGATCTATCTAATCGAGGACTCAGTACTTCCTACTTGGGTATTACTCCCATGTTGGGATAATTGCTGCTAATTAAGCTTGGAACTAATTAGGCCAAATGATCTCATTTATACCCACAAATATGACTTCCAGGAGTCCACAAGAAAAACAAGCGTGATTTTTTATTTTATTTCTAAATTGTTCTTGGACTTTTCAACCTTTTTTGCATTTGGAAGGTGACATGCTGTCCCCCCATAATTTCCTTCCAAGATCTCAACAGAACCTGATTTCTTGTTCAGAGGAGAAGCCCACTGTCAAAGAAACACCATTTATGAAACTGTGTTTCCTCTGAAGATGCTGGAATCTTTGCCACCAATTTCAGCTGGAATTTTAATGCTTGTGCATATTAAAAAGTGTAATCATTTAATTTAAAAGTGCTTTTGAAGCTGCTATAAAACCAAAATGGTTTTAATTCCGTTACCTACACCAAGGCTAATCTTCTATACATAAACACTCTTCACAAATTAACCTATATTATCCAGCCTATCACATGTCATAAACAGAACAGGAACTAGCACATAACACCAAGGCAGAAGTGTCTGTAGGACATGGTTCACATTTAAAAACATACCCAAGCTTACATTCAGAGTTAGAATGCTTGTTGAATACAACTTACAATGTATTGGGAGGAAATTAGGGAATAGCCGTTAACTGACTTAGCATGGGGCCAGTGGTCCTTGACACAGGGATACTAGACAACAGGACTATACAGCTACTGGGGGTGGTCTTGTTTTTACTAATAATATCAACTAATTTAAATCATGATTATGGTCTAGCTATATTACACCACTGCTTCATCATGCTTTTCTAGAGAGGATATAAAATAATATTATGCATTTTCCCCTCTTATAATTTTCCCACCTTTTCCCACAGCACTGAACAACAGCAACTGCACCATAATAGGAAGAGCTCCAGTCAGTCCAACATTTTACTGGTTAAGAACACTCTTCTCTGCACTCATAGCTCAAGTTGTCAAGGCAGCTCACATTCTGTCAAAAATATAATAAATCCAATAAAAAATGTCTTAATTAGAATGAGAACTAATTTCACATTTCAGCAACAGAGCCACATCACCAAACCAGAGCAATAAAAATAATAGAAGCAAAACGAACAAACAAACATAGGGATCAGAACCAACAACAATAACTCATCTGTCACCCAAAAGCTTGAAAAATGAAAACATCTTCAAATGCCACAGTGCAGAGATTTGAAGGCCTAAGGGAAGGGGGAACTATAAAATTGGCAGGAGCAGGGTTTTTTCCATTGGAAGGTATATTTGTTCAACTTTTCCAATGGGAAAAACAAGATTTATTTTTTTAGAATGATGAGTAAAATATCTGTCAAGGCCACCGTAGTATGTAACTAGCAAAATCATAGCAACCCTCTGTTGGGCCTTGGCTATCCCTTCATCCTTCCCTGGTGACCATCTTGTGGATTGGAGCCCCTCTGAGTGCACCCCAAAACCCTGAGGAGGTTACATCACCCTCAGTTACCTCCTCTTGCGTTTCCCATGAACCATGCTAGTGGGCATTCAGGCTGTTAGGAGAAAGATCTCCTTAGCCAATGCTAGATGTGTATGGTCTGCCACACTCTCAACCAATTCAGTCTCTCCCAGCCATAGCTTCTCCTCTGGGTGTGGCAAGCAACTAGCTTTTCCATTGCCAGTGATTTCCTGCTGGGGTGCCAGATCTTTCTGTTACTTGTCAGCTGCACTGCTCTTAGGTATATTCCTCTGCCTGCCACAAAAGTAATAGAAGCTGTAAAAGGTAAGAAGGATTCCTTTAACGGTGGAAAGCTAGTTTCAGTGAGGTTGATAAAAGGGAACACAGGCTGTGGTAAGTAAAATGCAAATCTGTGATCAGGCAGGCAAAAAGGGAATATGAGGAGCATACAGTAAAAAACATAAAGACCAACAATAAAACTTTCTTCAAATACATTAGAAGCAGGAAACCAGCCAGGGAGGCCCTTGGATGACCAAGGGGTAAAAGGAGTACTGAAGGATGATAGGGAAATGACTGAGAAGCTGAATGCATTTTTTGCCTCTGTCTTCACTGTGGAAAATGAGAAGTGCTTGCCCACTCCAGAATCACTGATTTCGGGAGGGGTGTTGAAAGACCTGAGTCAGATTGAGGTGATGAGAGAGGAGGTCCTATGACTGATAGAAAAAAACTGATAAATCACCAGGCCTGGATGGCATACATCCGAGATTGAGTTCTGAAAGAACTCAAATGTGAACTTGTGGATCTCCTGACAAAAATATGTAATCTTTCATTAAAATCTGCCTCCATTCCTGAGGACTGGAAGGTAGCTAATGTTACTCCCATCTGTAAAAAGGTTCCAGAGGAGATCCAGGAAATTACAGGCCAGTCAGTCTGACGTCGATCCTGGGTAAGTTATTAAGGAAAGAATTAATAGGCACATTGATGAACAAAAACTATTGAGGCCTCAGCATGGGTTCTGTAAAGGAAGCTCTTGTCTCACTAACCTGTTTGTAGTTTTTGAGGGAGTGAACAAACATGTGGACAAGGGGGACCCAATAGATGTTGTTTACCTTGACTTCCAGAAAGCTTTTGATAAAGTTCCTCATCAAAGGTTCCTAAGTAAGCTCAATAGTCACAGGATAAAAGGACAAGTCCTCTTCTGGATCAAAAACTGGCTAATTAATAGGAAACAGAGAGTGAGTATAAATGGGAAATTTTCTCAGTGGAGGTTGTAGCAGCGGGGTACCACAGGGATCAGTACTTGGTCCAACGCTTTTTAACTTGTTTATTAATAATTTGGAGTTGGGAGTAAGCAGTGAAGTGGCTAAATTTGCAGATGACACGAAGTTGTTCAGGGTGGTGAAAACCAGGGAGGATTGTGAGGCACTCCAAAGGGATCTGTCGAGGATGGGCGAGTGGGCATCAACGTGGCGAATGGCGTTCAATGTGGCCAAATGCAAAGTGATGCACATTGGAGCCAAAAATCCTAACTATAGATACACATTGATGGGGTCTGAACTGGCAGAACCTGACCAAGACAGAGATCTTGGAGTCATAGTAGATAACTCAATGAAAATGTCGAGACAGTGTGCAACTGCAACTCTATGGCCAACACTATGCTGGGGATTATTAGGAAGGGAATTGAAAACAAATCAGCCAGTATCATCATGCCCCTGTATAAATCAATGGTGCAACCTCATTTGGAGTACTGTGTACAGTTCTGGTCACCACACCTCAAAAAGGTTATTATAGCACTGGAAAAAGTGCAGAAAAGGAAAACTAGAATGATAAAAGGGTTGGAACACTTTCCCTATGAAGAAAGGTTAAAGCACTTGGGGCTCTTTAGCTTGGAGAAATGATGACCGAGGGGTGACATGATCGAGGTCTATAAGATTATGCATGGGATACAGCAGGTAGAGAAAGAAGTACTTTTCTCCCTTTCTCACAATACAAGAACTTGTGGGCACTCAATGAAATTGCTGAGCAGTCAGGTTAGAATGAATAAAAGGAAGTACTTCTCACGCAAAGAGTGATTAACACATGGAATTCACTGCCACAGGAGGTGGTGGTGGCTACAAGCATGGACAGCTTCAAGAGGGAATTAGATAAGCATATGAAGCAGAAGTCCATCAGTGGCTATTAGCCACAAGGTATAGATAGAAACTCTCTTTTTTTAAAAAAAAATTGCTTTTCTCTACCTCCTACCTCTACAACTACAATTCTAATCTAAAATCACACAGAGTAGGCAAGGATCTTCAAAGGTCTACATTTAAAAGTTCCCTATTAAATGACGTCAGAAAAAATTTATCTATTAAAATATCGCTAGTTTGAAATTCAGTGACATAAAATTGCATTATCACATTTTATAATGCCAAGAGAGTTCTCAGATCTTCATTTAGGCTTCTTCTTCTGCTTATATTTCTTCTTCTTGTTGAAGGGGAGTTTGACCTTGTATAATCTAGAAGCAGCCGTTCCTAGCTCCGTTTCAGATTCTGAGTCCATAAAGTCAGCCAAAGAAGCCAATGTAGAGTCAGAGGTACTGCTGGTTGCTCCTTCTTTGCTTTATTCCATAGCATTGTTGTCTATTATTTCTTCTGTCAGTTTTTCTGGAGTCTGCTGTAATTCCAAAAAGGTTTTGGCTTTAGTCAAAGAGTCAATCTTTTCTTTTTTCCCTTGGTAGTTAAAAGTCAGTCCTTCAGGGATGAGCCATCGGTATTGAGTTGAATTTTCTTATGGAAATGTAGTGACATTTTTATATTCTTTTCTCTTCTTCCTTATTTCAAATGGGATGTCTTTCAAGGTCTTCATTATTAATCCTTGGATTTTCAAGGGTGATCCATTGGTTACTTTCAAAATCCTGCCCCTTGTTGACCTTCCTAGAAATTTCACATATATATCCCCTGGCAGATTATTTTTCTTTACAAATTCTGGGTAAACCCGATAATCATATCTATGTCCATCTTCGAAGTTCCTTACTCGTAATTTATCAGGGGAGCCACCCAAAGAGTGATTAACACATGGAATTCACTGCCACAGGAGGTGGTGGCGGCTACAAGCATGGACGGCTTCAAGAGGGAATTAGATAAACACAAGAGGCAGGACCCGCGATACTCTCGGGGGGGGGTATTCCAGCCCGCCAAGCTTCCCCCTCCCTCCCCCCCCAGCAGCGGCGGCAGCAGCGGCGAGGCCGGCTGGCCCGCCAAGCTTCCCCCTTCCCAGCAGCAAGCTTCCCCCTCCCTCCCAAGCAGCAGCAGTGCAGCAGCGGGGAGGCCGGCCCGCCTGCCAAGCCTTCCCTTCCCGCCCCCCCCAGCAGCAGCAGTGGAGGCGAGGCCAGCCGGCCCGCCAAGTTTCCTCCTTCCCTCCGCAGTGGTGGCGGCAAGGCCAACTGGCCCACCAAGACTTCTCCCGCCCTCCTGTCCCCTGTGGTGGCGGCAGTGGCAGCGAGGCAGCTCCACAGGTAAGCCTTCTCTCCCCACCTCCGGCCCGACGATCCCCCCCACCGCCGATTTTCCCTCCCCCCATGGGCACCGGCGGTGAGGCCTGAGTGCCTCCCAACCGCCGGGCCCGATGATCTCCCCCCCACACTGATTTTCCCTCCCCCCAGCACAAGTGGCGAGGCCTGTACGCCTCCCAGCTGCCGGCCTGCTGCAGAGTTCCCAGAGCATTCTTTGTGCGTGCGCAGGAAACGCTCGTACTTTTGGGGGGATTTAAATATTCCCCGTACATTTTAAAAAACTTTTTAGATTTTTCTGCACACCTGGGGACTGCCCCACATGCATAGGAAAGTCTCCCTGCCCCCCAGGTGCCCCCGATGTGCGGATTTAGATATCCACACGCAGGGGGCCACTTGGGAATTAGATATATAGATATGGAGCAGAAGTCCATCAGTGGCTATTAGCCACTAGGGATAGATAGGAACTCTCAGTCTGGGGCATGTGATGCTCTGTATTCTTGGTGCTGGGGGGGGGGCAACAGTTGGAGGGCTTCTAGTGTCCTGGCCCCACTGCTGGACCTTCTGATGGTACCTGGTATTTTTGGCCACTGTGTGACAGAGTGTTGGACTTGAAGGGCCATTGGCCTGATCCAACAGTGGCTTCTCTTATGTTGTTATGTTCTTAAGAGATACAAACTCTGGAAAAAGTCAGTCAGGTTGCTGCCACTCAGATAACCACAGACATGAGCCACATTCAGGTTTGCATGCTGCAACCAACACCCCTATGCTGATTTAGCAGCCCTGTAAAGACCCAGGACTGACACCTCACTGATGTGACCCCAAGCGTGGTGAATTGCAATCTTGAGTATGCTGTTCAGGTGTGTATCTGTAAGCTGCAAACCTATGATGATACAGCAGCAGCAGAACTGGAAGCAGCAGCAGAAGACAGCCAGTTCCACTGTGGGCCTGACAGAAGCTCTCCAGGGGCCTGATCTGGCCCCCGGGCCGCATGTTTGACATCCCTGGCTTAGATGGCAAGTGGCTAATTTTGTCCGAAACTGGTATAAAGATAAGAACATAAGAACATAAGAACATAAGAGAAGCCAATGTTGTATCAGGCCAATGGCCCATCTAGTCCAACACTCTGTCACACAGCGGCCAAAATATACCAGGTGCCATCAGGAGGTCCAGCAGTGGGGCCAGGAGACTAGAAACCCTCCCACTGCTGCCCCCTCCAGCACCAAGAATAGAGTGCATCACCTGCCCCAGACTGAGAGTTCCCATCTATTTGTTGTTGTTGTTCAGTCGCACAGTCGAGTCCGACTCTTGCGACCCCATGGACCAGATTACGCCAGGCCCTCCTGTCTTCCGCTGTCCGCTGAAGTTTGCTCAATTTCATGTTCGTTGCATCGATGACACTGTCTAACCATCTCATCCTTTGCCGTCCCCTTCTTCTTTGACCTTCAATCTTTCCCAGCATCAGGGTCTTCTCCAGTGAATGCTCCCTTCTCATTTGGTGGCCAAAGTATTTGAGCTTCAGCTTCAGGATCTGGCCTTCCAGGGAACAGTCAGGGTTGATTTCTTTTAGGATTGACATCTATACCCTGTGGCTAATAGCCACTGGTGGACTTCTGCTCCATATGTTTATCTAATTTCCTCTTGAAACTGTCCATGCTTGCAGCTGCCACCACCTCCTGTGGCAGTGAATTCCATATGTTAATCACTCTTTGGGTGAAGAAGTATTTCCTTTTATCTGTTCTAACCCGACTGCTCAGCAATTTCATAGAGTGCCCACGAGTTCTTGTATTGTGAGAAAGGGAGAAAAGTACTTCTTTCTCAACCTGCTCATTCCCATTCATAATCTTATAAACCTCGATCATGTCACCTCTCAGCCGTCGTTTCTCCAAGCTAAAGAGCCCCAAGCATTTTAACCTTTCTTCATAGGGAAGGTGTTCCAACCCTTTTATCATTCTAGTTGCCCTTCTCTGCACTTTTTCCAATGCTATAATATCCTTTTTGAGATATGGTGACCAGAACTGTACACAGTCTTCCAAATGAGTTCGCACCAATGATTTATACAGGGGCATGATGATACTGGCTGATTTGTTATCAATTCCCTTCCTAATAATCCCCAGCATAGCGTTGGCCTTCTTTATTGCAGCTACACATTGTGTAGACATTTTCAGTGAGTTATCCACTACGACTCCAAGATCTCTCTCTTGGTCCGTTTCTGCCAGATCAGACCCCATCAACGTGTATTTATATTTAGGATTTTTGGCTCCAATGTGCATCACTTTGCACTTGGCCACATTGAACCCCATTTGCCACGTTGACGCCCACTCACCCATCCTCAACAGATCCCTTTGGAGTGCCTCACAATCCTCCCTGGTTTTCACCACCCTGAACAACTTTGTGTCATCTGCAAATTTAGCCACATCACTGCTTACTCCCAATTCCAAATCGTTAATAAACAAGTTAAAAAGCATCGGACCGAGTACTGATCCCTGTGGTACCCCACTGCTTACCACCCTCCACTGAGAAAGTTTCCCATTTATACTCACTCTCTGTTTCCTATTTATAAGCCAGTTTTTGATCCACAAGAGGACTTGTCCTTTTATCCCATGATTATTGAGCTTACTTAGGAGCCTTTGATGAGGAACTGTATCAAAAGCTTTCCGGAAGTCAAGGTAAATAATATCTATTGGGTCCCCCTTGTCCACATGTTTGTTCACTCCCTCAAAAAACACTAACAAGTTAGTGAGACAAGATCTTCCCTTACAGAACCCATGCTGAGTCTGCCTCAATAGTTTTTGTTCATCAATGTGCCTACTAATTCTTTCCTTAATAACAGTTTCCACCAACTTACCCAGTATTGATGTCAGACTGACTGGCCTGTAATTTCCCGGATCTCCCCTGGAGCCCTTTTTAAAGATGGGAGTGACATTAGCTACCTTCCAGTCCTCAGGAATGGAGGCAGATTTTAAAGAAAGATTACATATTTTTGTCAGGAGATCCACAAGTTCACATTTGAGTTCTTTCAGAACTCTCGGATGAATGCCATCCGGGCCTGGTGATTTATTAGTTTTTAAATTGTCCATCAGTCGGAGGACTTCCTCTCTTGTTACCGCAATCTGATTCAGGTCTTTCAAACCCCCTCCCGAAATCGGTGCTTCTGGAGTGGGCAAACACTTCTCCTCTTCCACAGTGAAGACAGAGGCAAAAAATGCATTCAGCTTCTCAGCCATTTCCCTATCATCCTTCACTACTCCTTTTACCCCTTGGTCATCCAAGGGCCCCACTGCCTCCCTGGCTGGCTTCCTACTTCTAATGTATTTGAAGAAAGTTTTATTGTTGGTCTTTATGTTTTTGCGATATGCTCCTCATATTCCCTTTTTGCTTGCCTGATCACAGACTTGCATTTTATTTGCCATAGTCTGTGTTCCCTTTTATCAACCTCACTAAGACTAGCTTTCCACCGCTTAAAGGAATCCTTCTTACCTTTTACAGCTTCCATTACTTTATTTGTTAACCATGCAGGCTTTTTTCTATATCTATTTGTACCTTTCCTAACCTGCAGTATATATTTTTTTCTGAGCTTCTAGGATTGTCTTTTTAAATAGTCTCCAAGCTTCCCCAATGGTTTTGACCTTCTCCACTCTTCCTTTCAATTTCTTCCTCACATGTCCCCTCATACCAGAGAAGTTACCCCTTTTAAAGTTAAAAGTGGTTGCGTCAGTCTTTTTGGGCAACTCCCTATCTGTACAAATGTTAAACTCAATGACATTATGGTCACTGTTCCCAAGTGGTGCAATCACTTTTACATCTCTCACCAGGTCTTGGGTGTTACTTAGGACCAAATCCAGGATCGCCTCTCCCCTGGTAGGATCTGTGACCATCTGTTCCACAGCACAGTCATTGAGAGTGTCTAAGAATGCAATCTCTTTTCCCGACTAGAACTCATATTGACCCAATCAATGTGTGGGTAGTTAAAGTCGCCTATTACAACACAGTTATTTCGTCTAGCCGCTATCTTTAATTCATTCATCATTTTATAATCCTCCTCTATCTTTTGATCTGGTGGGCGATAACAAACTCCCACTGTTAAGCCTCCTTTTGGACCCACTATTTCAACCCATAGCATTTCCAGAAGTGAATCCAATTCTCTTACCCTCTCAATCTTACTGGACGGTATACCCTCTCTGACATACAGAGCCACCCCACCTCCAACCCTTTCCCCCCTATCCTTCCGATATAATTTATAACCAGGAATCACCGTATCCCACTGATTTTCCTCATCCCACCAAGTTTCTGAAATACCCACAATGTCTATTTCCCCCCCAACACCAAGCATTTCAACTCCCCGATTTTACCTCGGAGACTTCTAGCATTTGTGTATAAACACTTATAGTTTCCCATGTTTGTTAAGCCCACAGCCTTCCTCTTGCTGCCTCGAGACCTTGCCAGGCAGTTCCTATCATTAGCCACAGTCTCAGTGGACAATTGTAATCCATTTCCTTGTACAAAAGTAATAGCTACCCCTTCATCTCTTTGAGATGAGCCATCCCGAACCAGAGACTTTTCATCTCCTGTCGGCTTTCCCCCATTATTCAGTTTAAAAACTGCTCTGCCACCTTTTTGATTTTGAGCGCCAGCAGCCTGGTTCCTTCTCGGGACAAGTGGAGACCGTCCCTTTTGTACAGCTCCCTCTTGTCCCAAAAAGCATCCCAGTGCCTAACAAACTTGAACCCTTCCCCCTACACCACCGTCTCATCCACGCATTGAGACTCCTGATCTGTGCCTGTCTCTCCGGCCCTGCGCGTGGAACAGGTAGCACTTCCGATAAGGCTACCTTGGAGGTCCTGGCCTTGAGTTTCCTGCCCAGCAGCCTAAATTTCTCCTCCAGGACCTCACGACTGCATTTCCCCACATCGTTGGTGCCGACGTGCACCACGACCACTGGCTCCTCCCCAGCACTATCTACCAGCCTATCTAAAACACGCGTAATGTCCGCTACCTTCGCACCAGGCAGGCAAGTCACCATACGGTCAGTACGCGGGTTCGCCACCCAGCTGTCTACCTGCCTAAGGATCGAATCACCAACTACCAAGAGCCCCCTCCCACCCTTCCCAGGGACGGTTCCTTGGTACGAAAGGATACCCGTTCACCAGCTGAAGAAGAGGTCCCTTCTGAGGGCACATTCCCCTTATCCTCAGCATGGTGCCCCTTTTCCCCTTGACCCTCATGCTCCCTGGCAGCAGCCGGGCTGCCAGATCCAGAGTGGGACATATCTAACAAGTCCCCGAGAGTCTTCCCCGTGCACCTAACTGACTGTCCCTGCTTCTCCAGGTCAGCCACCTTGGCCTCAAGGGAGCAAACTCGCTCCCTGAGAACCAGGAGCTCCTTGCACCGAGCACACACCCAAGACTTCTGACCAGTGGGCAGATAGTCATACATGTGACACTCCATGCAAAACACTGGATAGCCCCCAACCCCCTGCTGGCATTCTGGCTTCATAATTGTTTTTAAACAAATACTTTTCTATAACCCCCCTTTTAAAACCCTTTGTATTTATATGGCTCCTGTTGTAGGAGTCTACTTACCTTACCAAGGAGCCAAGGTCCTGGCTTTCAGTCTCTTCCTGGGCTTCTTACAGAGCCCCTAGGCCAAGAGCCACAGGCAAAGAGTCTTGCACTCTTGCTCTCGCCCTTCGGCTCGTGCCAGAGGATCCACTCAATATCCACATTTCCTGGTAATCTTTAATATTTTGTTCCGTTAATGCTAGATAGAGACATTGGCTTTTTTAAGGGAATAAGACTGGTTTGAAAGAGGGACTGCTGTTAGTTGTGTGTACATTAATCAAGTGTTGCCTCTGGTAAGCTGGAACTACAAAGGTTTTTAAAATTATTTCTGGGTAATGTTTAGTTTGGGCTGTGGTGGCTCAGAGATTAAGACACTGAGCTGCAGACTGGCAGTTCGAGACCCTAGTGCCGCGTGACGGAGTGAGCTCCCGTCTCTGGCCCTGCTCCTGCCAACCTACCAGTTCGAAAGCAAGAAATTGCAAATAGATAAATAGGTACCACTTTGGTGGGAAGGTAACAGCATTCCGTGCACCTCGGCATTTGGTCATGCTGGCCACATGACCATGGAGAAATCTTCCAAGCTCTTTGGCTTGGAAATGGAGATGAGGGTTTTGGTTTCGGCGCTGCAAATGGCGGCCGCCTCTCAGGACGCTCCCGGAGGCGGTTAGCCCACACACAGTCAGGGGGGGTCTTCGCCTGTGCGAAAGACCCTAGTGAGCCTTAAGCAAAGGCTCCGAACCGGGGGCGCTTGGGGAGTAGCCTCTTTGCCGGCAGACAGCCGGGAAATTGAGGCTTTCTCCCCGCCCCAATCGGCCCCGCTGCGTTGTGCCCGCAATGGGACTTAGCGGCGCCACCGATTTCCAGGAGTGAAGACAGCGTTACGATTTAATATAAAAAGAAGAAGGCATCGAACCGTGAGTTGAAGATCGATTTTGAAGCGTGAATTCGAGCCCCCCGTAAGTGTTTAAGCGTATGGGAGGAGGGAGGAGTCCCCATCCCTTTTGAGAAGCAAGATTTACAAAGGGAGCGCGAGGGGGGCAGAGAGGAAAACAGTGTTGGTGAAAGTACTGTTGGAGTTGTATAAAAGACTACGATCCTTTTAACTTCCTGGGGGATGCGGCACGAACTTTATAAAAGTAAATAATAAAACAAAATGTCGACAACGGGGAAAGTCCTGCAGAAACCAGAAGAGATGAGGGGAGGGACTTCCGGCCCGGGTAGCCCCCCCCAAGAGCTAGCTGTCAATCAACAGGATCTGCGCCCTCTACTGGAGCAAATACAGAAAATCAATGAAACTTTGCTTAAAGTGGAAAGTGTCTTGATTAGTCGACAGGGGAAATTGGAGGAAATAGAACAGAAATCGGATTTGATTCTAAGTTTTCAGGGCGTGAAAGAAGAAGAGAAGGAAGATCTCGGATTTAACTCGACAAATGTTTTGGGGCACCCTTAACTGGCAGTGAAGCGAAAGAATTAAAAGAAGAGGTGGACATGGCTCTCAAAGCCTATTCCGCTTTTATAAAAGAAGATACTCTGCCAGTAGAAGGGGATGTTGAACACAGCAGGTAATATACCAGAGATCCGATTCCATGTGTAGTAATTATGGCGCCCTGGGAATTTGAAGGAAAAAGAGAAAAGAAAGAAGATGGATTACACCTTTAAAAAGCAAAAATCTTTGAAGAGACACGCCAGCTTGGAGGAAGACGCAGCACCCAAAATTGGCAGAGAAGAAGACGGCAGCCCAGGGGAAGGAGGCGACGGATTGGAAGACATCAAAGTTGAAAAGGACTCAATCTACAACTGGAAGAGACCTAAAAAGAAGACATTTTAAGGACTGTTCGTGTACCATCTGCAAGGAGCTGTTTGATTACTAACCCCAATGGACTTTACTAACTGTATTAACAGAGTGATTCTGGACTTTGTAAAGTTTAAAAGAAGATCTTCGAATCGCGATAGATGCCAAAAATGGTATTGATTACTAACTAAAATTAACCTTTATTAACAGAGAAAACTTCACTCCATCTTTCTCTTTCTCCAGCTGTCTACCCTCCCCCTTTCTTATAAAAAGAATAAAATTCTCTCCTTTTTAGGAGAGTTTTACCAAAAAAAAAAGGAAATGGAGATGAGCACCATCCCAAGGGAAACCTTTACCTTTAATGTTTAGTTTATGGAGAACAGGCGGTTTCTGAGGGCCAAATTAGACATTAGAAAGACCATATGACCTGTGGACATCAGTAGCATTTTAGAGCTGAACTCGGCCATTTAAAAATGCCACAAGAGCCCAGGAGCTCCTGTCCCTTCCCCCTCCGTGCCTTTCAAATGTTGAACTTGAAGAAGCATGGAGGGGTTACCTGGTGCTCCTGCATGGCAAGCCTAATCAGGATCAAGCCCCCATGGCATTTTTAAAAGGCTAAGTTCAGCACTAAGATACTGTTAACATCCACAGGTTGGATATGAGGATGATGTAACATCTAATATGGACATGAGTCCAGATAATAGGGTGGATCCAACTGTTCTCCAAAGAAGCCTTCCTCTAGCCTAAAGAGACTTGCTCCAAATTAAGTAGCTCTTCCTCTAATGAAGAAGAAGAAGAGAAGACTGGACTTATACCTCGCCCTTCACTTGGGAGTCTCAGAGTGGCCTACAATCTCCTTTCCCTTCTCCTCCCCACAACAGACACCCTGAGAGACAGGCCCATAGCTGCTGTGGGGCCCAGAGTCAGGCGGAGCCTGGTCCTGGCTCTTTGGAGGGCGGTGGAAGAGGACGGGGCCGAGACAGCCAATGAGAAAAGGCCCCGGGTGCTGACCTGGCTGTTGCCAGATAGAAGAGCCCCAGAATGCCGCCAGAGTGGCAGAGAGACAGAGAGCTGAAAATCAGTCCAACTCCAGTAGCGTCTTGTTTCTCATGCTGCTCCTTAGACCCCCCTCACTCCGCATCCCAGCTGAGGGTTCACAATGGCTGCATTCCACCCCCTCCATCTTGATGGAACCCCCTTGTGCCAAAGAAGGCCCCCTGGAAACACCCCCAGCAGGATGACGAGGGGACAAACAGAAAGAGGAGCTGAGCCTGAGTCCCCGCCAGTATTCCCTCTAAGCTGGGTTAGTGTGAGCTAGCTAGCTCACAGTTTTTTAGCCTCCAGCTCATACGTTTTTGTCTTAGCTCAGGAAGGATGGCTTCAGAGCAAACTAATTTATGCAGCAGCTAAATTGCTCACTCACAACTTTGATGCAGGTATTATTATTTATTATTTATTGTATTTATTATTTAATATTTCGTTATTTAGAAGTATGAGCATGGCATGATAGTACTGCACAGACATATAATGGCAGGCCCCCCAAGAAAAACATTGGCCCCCTGAGGAAAAAGTTGTTAGCTACGGGGCTGCTGAGAGAGCTCTTTCAAGAACTGCTCTTGAAAGAACAGCTCTGAGAGAACTTATGACTGACCCAAGGTCATACCAGCAGCTGCATGTGGAGGAGTGGGGAAGCAAACCCAGTTCACTCATATTAGAGTCCACACTCTTAACCACTACACCAAACTGGCTCTCAATAGAAGAATCTCTTAAGTTGGAGCAAGTCTCCTTAGGCTGGAGGAAGATTCCAAACTTCATCCAGTAGTACCAGCATGGTGAGACTGCCAGACCAAGATCTGGGAGAACCAGGTTCAAGTTTCTACTTGGGCAAGTCACACAGTCAGCTATCCAACCTCACAGGGTTGTTGTGAGGATAAAATGGAAGAGAGGAGAATGATATAAGCCACACTGGAAGCGGTGGGGGAAAGGTGGGGTATAAATGAAATAAATAATAAATAAAAACTTTGCTTAATGGAGTGGTAGGACAGGGGTAGGATCCACCCCAATAATCATTTTTCCTGTTTTCCCAGCTACTGGATATACATGTTTTAATAACTGCTTGAAGCATTTATGCTTTACAATTATACCAATTTTATGTGTTCACTTAGTTATAATGTGTTTTATTTTCTTAAAGTCATAAAGCAAGTTGAGATCTAATAGTTTAGATCTCAATCACCACTTCTAATTTTAGTTTTTTCCCATGGTTTCAAAATTACCAGAAATTCTACACTATTAAGAAGGCACCAAGTAGACAGAGACAGGAAGGAAATGCCATAAGTGAGGTGCCACCAAAGAAAAGCCTGTCTCTGCTGGACATTCACTTCTCTTCTGAATATGTGCCACAAAAAGAAAGAGATGGGCCTTAAGATACTCTGGCCCCAAACCATTTATGATGTTACCTTAGCTATAAATGTACAAGTCTTTGCCACCACCTCACCACCATGAGTCAACTCAGTCCACACATATAAGAAACAACAGTCATGCAGCGGAAGCAACAAAGTAGTATTAGTAGTTGCTGTAGATTTTCCAGGTTGTGTGGCCGTGGTCTTGGCATTGTAGGACCTGACGTTTCACCAGTAGCTGTGACTGGCATCCTCAGAGGTATAACACAGAAAGATGGCTCTTTCTGTGCTATACCTCTGAGGATGCCAGTCACAGCTACTGGCGAAACATCAAGTCCTACGATGCCAAGACCACAGCCACACAACCCAGAAAATCTACAGCAACTATGAACTCCGGCCATGAAAGCCTTAGACAACATAACAAAGTAATAGTTTGGCAGTGGTAGAATGCACCTTTCCGTATGCAGTTGAGGGATCACATTTTAAACAACTCCCTTGTGCAGCAGGAAGCAGGCTTGACTTCCTCTCTGACATATTAATTTTTAAAGCAGTGGGCTTTTATATGTGAGAGCCTACAGAAATGGCATCCTCTCAACTGCAATATGAAGTGGCACAATTGATTCTACCACCTCCGACATTAGTTTGTACGCAAAGTACTCCAAGGTCCTTGCTACATAGACAAGGATGATTTTAAAAACCCACTGTTTCTTACTTAGTGCACAACTTGTGTCTTTTGTTGCCATTGTTAATATTCTTTGTTTCCTAACAGGTTATTTAGAACTATTGCAAGGTGGGTGAAAGCCAGGAGATCAACCACAGGTGACACTGGCAGCTGCACCAGCAGAGTAACAAAGCAGTTTGGCACTGGGTTCAGTCATTCACTTAACTTGCCATAATTCCCTGGTGTTCTCCTCTACCACCCTTGGTCACATCATTTTAAAAGTCCATTCCTAACTAATACTAACCCATTATGAAAGGGTTATTAAGGACCAAGTTACAGAGAGGAAGTAATTAATCTTCGTTTACATAAATATCTTTGGGGACTGTGGAACACTATGTACAATTTTGTCCTTGGTACTCCTTGCTCAGAACAGAGTTCCCAATAGCAGGCATGTGCTATTTCTACCATCGCTCAGTATCAACTAACAAAAACAATAACTGGTGAATCATCTCACTCATATCTCAAGATCACTGGCAAGAAATTTCAACAAGTCCTGCTGAGGTGGATGCCTTCTCACCAGCAAATTTTTCCCATCTCATTTTACTATTTCCTAATTTTTGAAAAATGCTGTATTAGAAATAACAAAATCCAGAGAGGAAGCAAAGTTAATCCTCTGAAACAGGAGTTTTACAGCACCTTGAAGACCAACACATTTTATAAACTTCAGTGGACCGGTGCCATTTCATCAAGGTGGATCCTTGGTTGTCAGCAAGGTCAAAAGGCCATGGAATGTGAGAATTCCAGAGTGTGACATCAGTACGTAAAACTCAGCTGTAATCTCAAAACCTGCTGTAATCAATCACAATATCTGTAATTGATGACAATGTAGTGTACTTAGTTCTGCTAAACTGTAGGCACCATAGTGTCCACCAGTGTTTTTCCTGGCACTCAGTTACTTCTTCCCTGAAGCAGATCCTGGCTTTCCTCCACTTTAGGTGCATCAGAAGATCCAGGAGGCATCTCCTTAGTAGACGCAGACAGCACTCATTTGGAAACGACCATTGGACTTACCGTGAGGGGTCCTTCTCCTCTGAGGTCAGGAGGACATCTCCATTGGGTTATTCCCACCGTGCCTGTAGGGAGGCAGGAAATAGTTTTTTCCCCTTCCTGTTGGCGCCTCCGGAATAGCCCACCTCCAGTTCTGGGACTCCGAAAGCAGTGCCTGCAGCCTAAATGAAGTGGCCTTGCCCTAGAAAAACGTAACTGTAAACAGTAATAGCAACTGATTAAACAAGAAAGCTCTGCAACTATGAACAAAGGCAGAGTACAACCAGAGATACAAGAGAAGAAATCAGCACAGAATGATTAGAAGAGGAAGATGAGAATGGGAGGGCCGAGATGTCCTCCTGACCTCAGAGGAGAAGGACCCCTCACGGTAAGTCCAATGGTCGTTCTCCCTCTGAGGTGGAGGACATCTCCATTGGGACCTCCCCGAGCAGTGTCCCTCATGCGGGTGGGTCGTCATCTTCCTCCATGTTAACGACGTGCTGAAGGATTCTTCTCCCGAACGCCGCGTCAGCAGATGCAAGTGTGTTGATATGGTAGTGCCTTATGAAGGTGGAAATGGATGACCATGTAGCCGCCTTGCAAACTTCTTCTGCCGAAGCTCTATTGGTAAAAGCGGCGTTGGTTGCTGCGCTTCGCAGAGAATGAGCCGTGATGCCACTGGGTACTTCCTGACCCGAGGCCCGGTATGCCTCTGTGATACAGGCCTTCAGAACCGAACTGATTGCCGATCTAGACATCTTCTCCCCTGTCCTGGGTGCAGATATATTGAGGAATAAAGACTCCGTCTTCCTGCAATCCTCTGTCCTGGCTATGTATATTTTGAGAGCCCGTTTTACATCCAAAGTGTGCCAAATTCGTTCCTTTGGATGCTTGGGAGAAGGACAGAACGTGGGCAAACAGATCTCTTGAGAACAGTGGAATCTAGAGCCCACCTTAGGCTGGAAGGTAGGATCCGTGCGAAGCACAACCTTGTCTTTATGAAAGACGCAGAGTGACGATTTCACTGACAGTGCTCCGAGTTCTGATACTCGTCTCGCCGATGTGATGGCAACCAGGAATAGCGTCTTCATTCTCAGCCATTTCAGTCCCACCTCTCTGAGAGGCTCGAACGGTGATCTAGTGAGAGCATTGAGTACTGTATTCAGCCTCCACGTTGGAAAGCGATGAACCTGAGGTGGAGATTTTGCCAATGCTCCCTGCAGAAAAAGTTGGATGTGAGGATGTTTGGAAATCTTGTATCCTCCCAGGGAAGGGAGAACAGTGGAGAGAGCCGCTAACTGTCTCCGAAGAGTAGCCGACTTCAATCCCGAGTCCAGTCCGTCCTGCAGGAACGCCAGTACCGAAGCAATCGAGGGGGACAGTGGCTGCACCTTCTTGCGTCTACACCATCGCACGAACGCCTTCCATGTGGTGTTATATATACGGATCGTAGACAGTCGTCTGGATGCCAAAATGGTGTCTAGAACCTGGGAGGAATAACCTAATTTCGATAGGTTGCTCCGCTCAATCTCCACGCGGTCAAACACAGCCAGGCCGGATCCGGGTGCCAGACCGGACCCTGCACCAGCATGTCGGGAGATATCGGAAGGACTAGAGGTGGAAGTATGGACAGCTCCTGTATTGCGGAGAACCAGGGGCGCCGGGCCCAGTTCGGAGCCACTAGGATGACCTCTGCCCTGAGTTCCCTGATTCTGCGGATGGTTCTGGAAATCAGGACGAACGGCGGAAACGCATATAGGAGGCCCTGGGGCCAGGGCGTCGTGAGCGCATCTGTCGCCTCTGCCTCCGGATGGAAGAATCTGGAGAAGTATCTCGGAATCGTGTGATTCGTAGGAGAGGCGAACAGGTCCACTATGGGGCGTCCGAATTGTGCCACTATCGTGTCGAAGAGACGTGGATGGAGGGCCCACTCTCCCTCCTGAATCTCCACTCGGCTGAGCCAATCTGCTTGTACATTTTCGGTCCCTTTTATGTGTTCTGCCCGCAGCGAAGCGACGTGGCCTTCCGCCCAAAGAAGGATCTTCATCGCTTCCTTGTGAAGCTGAGACGATCGAGACCCACCTTGCTTGTTCAGATGAGCCTTGGCCGATATGTTGTCCGTCCTTATCAGCACCTGTTGACCACACAGCCGAGGGGCAAAGTGAATCAGCGATAGGCGGATCGCTCTGAGTTCTAAGAGGTTGATGGGAAGTTTCTTCTCCGCAGACTGCCACGTCCCCTGGACTGGAGTGCCGTTCAACGTTGCTCCCCAGCCCACGAGACTGGCATCGGTGAACAGCTCCCTGGTGTGGCTGACATAGTAGCTCTTGCCTGCCAACAAATTGTCCATGTTTGCCCACCACCGCAGGCTCTTCTTGACTCCAATCGGTACCTGTAGGTTGAGTGCCCTCTTTTCCATAATGGAGAATTGATGAGGACGTAGGAACATCTGCAACGGTCTGGCGTGTAGACGGGCCCATTGTATCATGTCTATGCTGGCAATCATCAGGCCCAGAAGTCTGGCTAGGTCCATGAGGGGTGTGGACCTGCAGTTGTGAATCCTTGTGACTGCTTCTTTGATCTTCTGAGCCTTGGCCATCGGGAGAAAAAGAGCATTTCGAGTAGTATCGATTACTGCTCCCAGATGTTCTATGCGCTGCGTAGGTAGCAGGGAACTCTTTTGGAAGTTGATCAGGAAGCCATGTTCTTGTAAACACTGTAGTGTTCGCTCCGTGTTGCTGACGGAGTCTGTCCGCGTACCGGCCCTGATCAAAAGGTCGTCCAGATATGGATGGACATGGATGCCCTGAGATCTGAGATGAACCACGGGATTGATGATCAGCTTGGAGAAAAGGCGTGGTGCCGTTGATAGACCAAAGGGAAGTGCTCTGTACTGGAAGTGTTGGTTGTAAATGCAGAAGCGAAGAAATCGCTTGTGTGCTGGGAGAATAGGCACATGGAGGTATGCTTCCGTCAAATCTATGGAAGTGAGGTACTCGTTGGGAGATAGAGAGTCCGCTACAGCCTTCAGAGTTTCCATGCGAAAGTGTCGCAGCCTTATGAATCTGTTCAGGAACTTGAGATCCAGAATCGCCCTCCAGTCTCCGTTCTTCTTGGGGACCATAAACAATATAGAGTAAACACCCCGCTTCTTCTCGTCGTCTGGAACAGGTTCGATGGCTTGGATCTCCAGGAGATGCTGTATAGCTTTGGCGATGATGGCTCTCTTGTTCTCTGATTTGCTGGCTGGTGATTTGAGGAACCGCTCTGGAGGCTGGCGCAAAAACTCTATTGGATAGCCCTGTGACACCACCGCTAGTGCCCAGGCATCTGCCTGAGTGTCTGTCCAAGCTTTTGTGAAATGTAAAAGGCGGGCACCCACCGGAATGGTAGGATAGTCATGCCTGTTTAGGTTTGGCATCTCTGTCTCCCCGGTCACCTCTGTTGAAAGGCCTGTGGAATCTGGGTGTGAAGGAGCCACGTTTGCCAGGCTGCCTAGGCGCTTCCCACGAGGTCTTCCTGGTATCTTGGCGAAATCTGGGGAGAGAATGCTGGGTACGAAAGGACTGCGGGTTCCGCCGATCGAAACGTCGCAGTGATCTAGGCATGGCTTTTTCTTATCCCTGGTTTCCACCAGGATGTTATCTAGGGCCTCTCCAAAAAGACGATCCCCTTGGAAGGGATACGCCGTTACAATAGACTTGGAGAGAGAGTCAGCTTGCCAGGCGCGAAGCCAAAGTAGCCGTCTGGCCACCGCTGTGGAGGCCATGGCCCTGGAAGCAAAGGAGATAATGTCCAGAGTTGCATCTGCTGAAAAGGAACTAGACTTAAGAACACGAGAAATTCCTTCCAGCACAGCCCGATTGTTCTCAGGAACAATTTGCATCAACTTACGTAGCCAAACGATCGCCGCTCTGGAAGCGATGGAGGTTGTGGATGCTGCTCTTACCATCATGGCGATTGCCTCATGGATTCGTCTGAGCGTTGCCTCCACCTTCTTATCAGTTTGGTCTTTGATGGTACCCAGGCCGTCCTCAGAGACTAGACCTGTTGACTGGATAGCTGCCACAGGAGCGTCCACAGGAGACACCTGCAATAACTCATTGGCATAATTAGGTAAAGCATACAACTTTTTTGCGAAAGCGGGAAATTGTTTATTGACTACTGGCTTATCCCACTCTGCTCTGAGCTGACGCTCAAAATATTCAGGGAAGGGAAAGACCTTCTCAGTAAATTCCTCGGGAGGAAAAAATTCCCGGTTGCCCCCGGATCTAGATTTAAATTTATTTTTGGCCGCCTTCTGATACTCTGAAGGAGGTAAATCATGTAATTCTAGGGCCTTTATAGCCTTAGACAAAAAGAACTGATAGTCCTCGGGTTTGAAAAACCGACTGGATTGCTCAGGAAGCTTTAATTCTTCCTCCTCCTCATCAGACAGGAATTCACCCTCTTCCCTTTCTTCCAGGGAAGAAGTATTGGACTCTACTTCCTCCCTCCAAGGTTCCTCTGTGGGTCTCCCAAGAGGAGGGGGGGGAGCCTTCTTAGCCGCCTTAGTTGGCCACCCAGTGGGGGAAAACAGGGGGTTAGGAGGAGAGAGTCCCTGTGGCAAGGGAACCTCGGTTCTAGTATGGAGCTGTGCCATTTCCTGTTGAATGGTCTTTTTGATAATAGCCATGAGTTCAGATGAATGAATCAGAACTCCTGGATCTAAGAGCTTACCCCGTTTGGAGCTTGTCCCAGGACCTTGGTCCTCATCAGAATGGATAGGGGGAACGATGGACTGGCCTCCTTCTGCCCCCAAGGCTCCAGAAACGGTGGTAAGAGAGGTCACAAGGCTCGAAGCCGGATCCTCAAAATGGCCGCCGCCGCCCGTTCGCGATAGCGCGGGAAGATTGGCGGTTCCTCCTTCATCGGGCTGTCTGCGCCGTTTAGGCGCTCGGGGCACCGCCGCCGAGTCAGCCGCGATCATCGGGGTACTACGATCATGCCACGAAGGCAGATCGGCCCCGGAATGCTCCTGCGTCGCCGCGGCTGCGGCACACGCGTCTCCCTCGTCGCCCGAGGAAAAAACCTCGGGAAGCTCATTCGCCGCCATGGCGGCCGTCGGTGATTTTTCTTCGGGTCCTGAGACCCCTTTGAACTTCGCTCCAAGAAAGGAGCAGAAGAACAGGAAAAAAGGTAAAAGGAGAGAGAGAAAAGGAGAGAGGGCAAGGCAAACGGCTGAATTGTAGTAAAATAGAGAATAACAGAGGAAAACAGCTAAGCTTAGAAGATTTGCTGCTTCTCCCTACTGAGGCAGGAATAGAACTGGAGGTGGGCTATTCCGGAGGCGCCAACAGGAAGGGGAAAAAACTATTTCCTGCCTCCCTACAGGCACGGTGGGAATAACCCAATGGAGATGTCCTCCACCTCAGAGGGAGAACAGATGGCTCTATGTTAACAGGAATCTCTTACCATCTGAAAGCACCCAAAGTTCAGTGACCGGACCCATCCCCCATGGCAGCCATTTTGTTGTTTTTGAAATTCCAAAAGTGCCCACAGGTTCAACAAGACTGGGGGCCCCTCTGCTAAACTGTTTAACACCTGTAAACTCCAGGTTTTTTCCATGCATCAAAAAATGCAGTTAAATTTTTGATGGATTATAATGTGGCGATTTCACACTGGAGTCCCTTGGAAGTTCTTTTATTGGAGAATGCCAACTGTTAAATCAGCAGCAGAGAGGACTGGAGATTGAAATGTTCTACATGGGTTTCTAACTATTCTGATTTTCTCACATTTGTACCTACTTAATCTTTTGATATGTGTCTAGGCCATACAGACAACAGAAGATCATTGCCACATTGAAGGATGTGCAAATCTATTAGCCTCTGATGGTATGGTTGAGGTCATTACATGCCTCAATGAATATGGGAACACAGCTGCCACCTTGGTTTGTTGGATTGGTTAGATTACATCACTGTCCAACAAAGCTCCCAGCTCAAACCAGTCCAACACTGCCAAAAACATGATACTTCTCTCAGACAGGTGACAGTCCTGTCCTGGCTTACAGACAGCCCCCTAATCTAAAAGAGCTTCTTACCAGTAACAACATATAAAAAACAAACCCAGATTTTGTGACTGGTCACTGTACTTTTTTAAATTGTATTTGAATTTTACATAATAATGTCACACCCTGCAATCCCTGCATTCCTGGCCTTTTGACCTTGCTGTTCTGCCAACTGAGGATCCGCCTCTCTACTAGAGCCTAAAGTTAGTGCTACAATAAGGTGTTTGAGTCTTTAAAATGGCACAAGACTCTCACTTAACTTTAGGGGCTTGAATATTTTTGCCAGTAAATTGTTTTGTTTTTCTGGAGATCTGGAGCAAACAAATTCCTCTATGTGCTTGGTTGATTTGTTTATCCCACATACTTCAGTAGAAATCAAACCCAGAAGCTAATTGTTTTGACTTTTTCTAAACTCTGCCAGCTCACAATAGAACTTGTCTTTAAACCGCAAACAACTTGTAGCACTGTCTGAGTTTATATAACAACAATGTGAGTTTCTCTCATGTGACATTCACATAAAACAAGGCCAGGCTGGAAATAATATTTGTATTTATTTATTTATTTATGTTATTTATAGTCCACCTTTCTCACTGAACTCAAGGCAGATTACACAGAAAAAAGCTACAATTCTTATTCTTTCCCCATATGTTCCCCCAAGGGCACTACGGTCAGGGGGACAACACCTGCTGGTCATTCCAGCCCCCAAGGCTGTCAAATATGCTGCTACCAGGGCCAGGGCTTTTTCGGTGGCGGCCCCTACCTGGTGGAATGAGCTCCCAGAAGAGATCAGGGCCCTGCGGGACCTTATGCAGTTCCACAGGACCTGCAAGACGGAGCTCTTCCGCCAGGCTTTAGGAAAGGGGCTGCCACCACTATTGTACCACCACTGTGTTGATATCACGAGGCGTACTGACCCTGGTATGAGACTACAGCTATGGTGGGACATCATCGGAGCAGTGATAAATGTGCTTGCCAGAGTGTTTAGTGATTGGTCTTATACTGTGAATTATACGTTCTGTTGACTGCTGTTTTAATTGTTTTACTGGTAGTCAATTATTTATGCTTTTAAGTATCTATGTATGGCATTTACCTCCATGTTTTACTGTCAATGTATGGCTTTTGCCTTCTGTTCACCGCCCTGAGCCCACATTGGAAGGGCGGGATATAAATCCAATAAATAAATAAGATTCTGTTAACATCACATCCTGCACTCAGGTAGGTAAAGATACTAGCTGGCAATGTGAATCATTATTGTATGACATCCTGAATGTTCAAGAATCAAAGTTCACATTTTAAACAGTAGTTTAGATTTACTTCCCTTATCATGCCTTTGTTGCTAGGGCAATGCCATTGAATTTTATTTAAAAGATAATAAACGTTCAGCATTAAAATATACCTAAAATGTTTACTTTAAATATACCTGAAAATATAGAAAGTCATTGCGGTACAGCAGAGTGTCCTAACAGGACTAGGGGGACCTGTATTCAAATCCCTACTCAACTATGAATTTTGCTGGGTGACCTTCACAGTTGCCAGCTCCAGCTTAAAGATTCGGGAGTCCAGATTAGGGAGGGCAGAGTCCAGGGAGGGAGTTTAGCAGGCATGGGTTGCCACAGAGTCTGCCCTCTGAAACTGGCATTCCCTCCGGGTGAACCATTCTTTGTCATCCAGAGATCAGTTGTAATCCCAGGAGAACACCAAGACCCACCTAGAAGTTGGCAACCCAAAGGCTAACCTTGAGCCAGTTACTCTCCAGTCCCCTTTAGCCTAACCTCACAGGAATATTACTGTAAAGTCTACGTGAGGTTGGGGATAATTAGCTATACTGTTCTCAGCTCCTTGGAGAAAGGGTGGGATTAAAAAACATATGATTTCACAAGTCTTTAATAATCCTTTGGGGTGTCTATCTATCTAGAACTATTAAACTTTACTAAAGAAACTCTGCTTGTGTTAAGACTACTTTAAAGTACATGCAGCTCTAGATGGCATCTTTCACTGTTTGCACACACAGTATGAGCTACTAAAGTCAATGCTGACTCTTCTATGCATCCTTACCATACACATGCTGAGTTGGAGCCTACCAAATATTTTGCCCAGTTGCACCCTATTTCGTTCCTTCTTACCACCCTTATCCCACATGGCTTTTGTCCAGGCAAGTCTCTTGATCCCCAGTATCACTTTACTGACTGTCAAAGAGGACTCTGTTCTCCTTTTTTACACCAGAAGGAAACCTGGTTGGATCCAACCAATTACATTATTAGGTGTATGTATTCCTCCAATGTGTAACACAAACCTCAAGAAACTGTAGGACTCAGGATTTATTGTTTACATTTCTCACTCAGGAATGTTTCTGTCATAATTTTGCTTGCTTTTTACTCATAACCTGATGCTTATCACATAGTTAGATCTACATAAGGAACATGTTCTCTGCTGAGTTAAAGTGACTTCATTTTTCAAAACACAAATTCTTCAACCAGTGAAAACTGCACAGATATTCCTTCTGAAAGAATCAGATTAATTCATGTCTGAGCTCTTCCTATTCCTTTTATCCTTCTGCACAGCATATGGGACTACTAATAATACTAGCATGGGCTTAACTGGTTTCACAGTCCATGATCTGATGGTGGCCTAGAGTCATCCAGTCTCTCTCAGGAGATGTCTCTTCATCTGGAAGCAAGAGAAGCTCCTTTGAGCATTCTTCCTCTTTTTTTAAAAAAAAGAGAAGTGGCTTTGGTTATAGTTCTATCTGAGAAAAAAACCTGCCATGTTTTTAGTTCTGACCTGGAGCAAGTCTCACACCTGTGAGCCAAATTGAACCAGTTAAGGTCTCTAAGGCTAGAATCAGTCATTTGAATTAATAACTTGGGTTTTACACAGACTGCAGCCACTGCCACCATAGACATGTTGCCAACTATTTTTTTAAACACACTTGGCATTCAAATCTGAATTCTTTCCAGTATCAGTCTGAGGGACAGACTTTACATAACAGCAACTGCTATGTGCTTAAACCCAGATCCACTGCAATTGTGTAAAAAGTGTATGGGGAGGGGTCTGATTTAGGTGAAAACCAAAGAGTTTGACTTGCCAGGAGTTAAAAGTTACATAAGTACCCATCAGTTAGATCCTGCAGAGGATTTCCAATGATGGAAGCAGAGGCAATTTTTGCTGATTTCCCCATACGCACCACTGCAAACCGACCCCTCATGTTCTTCATCTTGGGGCTTTAGAGAACAACAATGGGCTGCAGCAGGAAGGGGGTGAGGAAGATTTCCCAATAATGGAAATCCTTCCATCCATGGAAAAATTTGGTGGGATCCTAGTAAATAAGAGTTGTGTGAGCGACCAGAGTTGCCACCCTTTCCATGATTCATTTCCCTTCCGTTTCCCTCCAAGCTCTCAGCCTGTGTTCTGGTTCACAGACTCATGGCAACGAGCTGGTTAATTCACTGGCAAATCCCTGAAGAACTGGAATAACCCACATCACAGAGTTGGAAGGAGTCATTATACAGGCCATCTAGTCCAACCCCCTGCTCAGTGCAGGATCAGCCTAGAGCATCCCTGACAAGTGTTTGTCCAGCTGCTGCTTAAAGACTGGCAATGAGGGGGAGCTCACCACCTCCCTAGGCAGCTCATTCCACTGTTGAAACACTCCTACTATAAAAAAGTTTTTCCTAATATCCAGCCAGTACCTTTCCAGCCCTTAATTTAAACCCATTATTGTGAGTCCTATCCTCTGCTGCCAGCAGGAACAGTTCTCCACCCTCCTCTGACAGCCCTTCAAATACTTCAAGAGAGCAATCATGTCCCCCCTCAGCCTCCTCTTCTCCAGACTGAACATTCCCAAGTCCCTCAGCTTTTCCTCATAGAGCTTAGTCTCCAGGCCCCCGATCATCCTCATCGCTCTCCTCTGCGATCACAGGGTGGAATATCAGGCTTGGAGCATATGCTATTTATTCTCAGAGGCACCATTTCTTATTGATCAGTTACAAACTGACACCACTAAAGAAACACACACACACACAAAGAAATACAGGTGGCTCCAAAGGAACTTACAATCCAATATGATTTCAGCTGTACAATAGATGAAGGGTTTCACACACTGCCAAAACCAAGTGTAAGTAGCAGTTTCAATGAAAGAATGCATTTTACATTTTATAATGACTTTGCAGAAGAAAATAATTTGGGGAAATTACCAGGAACAGGCGCCAAGGATGAAGAGATACATGAAAATAATAACGGTATAAAATAGTCTGGTATCTGGAATAGTCTATGCAAGTCAGGCAAATATATGCAAATTTGTTTTATCTGCATAATTTATTCATTGGACAGAATTTGGAGGGCTTTTTTAAAACTTGCGTTACCTTGTTTCAGAGATTATTTTTTTACAGCACAAAAACCCACAGTAGAAGGAAGAGAGGAACGCAGCAAGTAAAATTAGCCTCTGCTTACTGTGGTAGAAACACGCCGCACAATCCATCAGGAATTTTTTATGCTGCCACCGTTCCTTCCACTATGCTTGTTCAGGGTAACTTCTGGTAGACTGTGACCATGGATTCTCCTACTACCCACAATGTCACTCTCAGGCCTTGCACTAGCAATGAAGGCCATGCGCATAGCTAGAGCTTTATCATTTCCTGTTACATGGAGAAAATGGGGTAGGATTGGGCACAATATAAGTGAGGGGGAAATAAGGTAGGAGAAGGGTAGAGGCAAAAAAACAATGGAAGCCTTGTAAGGCGAGTGGGAGAATATGAGAGATGCCAGAGGAAAATGAGAGGACTGTCACATACAAAATAGTGAAGACTCTCAAAGAAAGAGAATGGAAAACGGCATGAACAGAAGGAGGAGAGGGATGCAAGGAAGGGAAGCACAGAAAAGACAGAAATAAGAGAACTGCAATAGCAAGAAAAAGAGGAGGAGAAGTAAACTTCCCTTGGAGGAAGATCCACTGTGCCCCCCCCCGAAGAAAAATGGAGAAACATAACCATTCCTTTTCACCTAAGGTTGCCCCATTTTCCTGAAGTTTCAATACATCATACAAAAAGATGGTAAAAACATAGTTACATCTCCATGCTGGACAAGCTGCACAATCCATGCAACTCATTTTTATGTTACTTTTGGGAAAATATTTTGAAGCATTTTGAAATATTTTGTACAATATGAGAACAGCACCCAAAGATCTTTCTCAGTGTCAAAAAAGACACTGGATAAGAACTCTGAGGTTATGGACAATCTGAAAGCTGAAGCCCAGAAATTGTGGCTAACTATTTAGCTGAAGTACTAAAATCAAAGACAACTCTGTATGGTAAGACCTATTGATTTTCAGTTCTGTACTTGCGCCCTGGCTGTAAAGTGGTTCTGTAGTTCTGTTATGCCAATAAAGGTATGTAATTGTAATTGTATAGCCACAATTTCAGTAACATCTGATATCTTACTATATATGCCGGAGAGAAAACAAATTACAACAATTATCTCTTTTATCATCACCAGAACCCTATGGAATAGGTCACCTTTATTCTCTTTTTACAGATGAAGAACTAGGTTTCAGATTATGATTTGCCATGGACTATCCAAGGAGTAGTCAGATTAATACAACAGCTGCTAGTGCTACAAATTATGATTTTATTTGGATGTATGTGTAAAATGTTTTCTACACATTAGAGATGTGAAAGCCTGGGGGGGAGAATGTAAAAATGGGGAGGAGGTGTCCCCAATAGCTTTTTACAATTAATTTTCCAATGGCAAAAATTGGGAAATTTTGGGAAGTGCTGAAAAAACTCCTTTGATTTTTCCCCCCTTTCAGAATGAATTAAATGCTTTTTAAAAACAAGGGTTACTCATGCAAAATATACAGTACAGGAAAATGTAAAGTATGTAAGTTAAACTCCAGAATTAGATAATGATTATTCCTATATATACTGTAGATATATACATCATATTTGCAATGGTATGTTATTTTTTAAATGTGAGTAATCTTGGCAAGAATATATTATTATATGTATGATGAGAATAGATTATTAAAGAGCTCATTCTTTTCAATGTGATTAAGTTTAACTTGATAACCTAACAGGCTGAGAACTTGTTGGGTCACGACATGGGTGTCATAAAATGTAATGCCAGGTACCAGAGATATAACCTTTATAAAGGACACAAACACAAAGATTATTTTTTTTACTTAAAATAAAGGTAAAGGTTCCCTTGCTCAAAAGCCAGTCAAATCCAACTCTAGGGTTGCGGTGCTCATCTCCGTTTCAAAGCCGAAGAGCCAGCGCTGTCCGAAGATGTTTCCATGGTCATGTGGCCAGCATGACTAAACACCAAGGTGCACGGAATGCTGTTACCTTCCCACCGAAGTGGTACCTATTTATCTACTTGCAATTTCTTGCTTTCGAACTGCTAGGTTGGCAGGAGCTGGATCTAGAGACAGGAGCTCACCCCGTCATGCAGCACCCGGGTCTCGAACTGCTGAACGACCTTCCACAGCCTGCAGTTCAGCGTCTTAACCACTTGAGCCACTGCAGCTCCAAATACTTAAAATAAAAACATGCTAAAAACATTAGCTCTGTAAACTGCAAATCTACTTTTGATTTACTGACATTCACCACAGAAATCTCATGCTCAGAGTACTGAGTCTAGGACCCAGGTTAAAACATGAAATGGCTGAGTGATTAAGAGAGTCTGGTGAAGCAAGCTATGATGCACCAACAGCAGCAAAACTGGAAGCAGAAGATGGCCACTTCCCTGCGGGCCTGATGGAAGCCCTCCAGGGGCCTGATCTGGCCTCCAGGCTGCATGTTTGACACCCCTAACCTAGGGACTGCTGCCAGGTAATGGGTTGCCAACCTCCAGGTGGGACCTGGAAATACCCCAGAATTACATCTGAACTCCATACAACAGAGATCTTTCCCCCTGGAGAAAATGCCTGCTTTGGAGGGCGGGCTCTGTGACATTATATCCAGCTGAGGCCTCTCCCTTCCCAAAACCCCACCCTCCTCAGACTCTATAATAAAATCTCCAGGAATTTCCAAACCTGGAGCTGGCAACCCTAGTCAGTCCTGGCCCCAAGGAGTCCTCCCTCAAAGGCCAAAATAGCCCTGAAAAAGCCCTGCCCCCTCCCTCTGCCTTTTACTGACAGAATCAAACTTGGAATACAGTGATTGCCTAGCAACAGCCACTGAAGGAATCCATTGCTTAAAGCTACAGATGCTCCTTTTATCATTTTCAGGGTTTTTTTAACCCCCCAATGTATTTTTTTAAGATTTCACATTTTTCTGAAAACCTAGGGCCCTTCTCAGGTTTGTAGAAAGATCTGTCTTGCCCATTCAAAGCTCCAGTCACAGAACTTATGTATCCAAATATCTGGTCAATTTCACTATTAGTATATAGACTAGTGGGGGGACCAGGAGACTTGTGATGTGGGAATCCCCTCTCTTGCTGAGCCTGGCACACCATTAGGGCTCTCTGACAGCCACCATAGCACATCTCCCAGGCTGCTACATTGTTGCTGTGGCTTGTAGGTTGTTTAGCAGTACTGCCAGGCCCGGCACAGCTCCCATACTACTTCATTGCTGTTGTGGCCCCTGGGTTCTCTGGCAGCTGCTCCCAAGCCCAGCACAGCTACTGGCCTGTTTCACCACTGCCGCAGCCTAAACTCTTTGGCAGCTGCCACTATGACCCTTGAGCTCTCTGTCAGCCAGTGCCAAGCCAGTGCAGCTCCCAGACTGTTTTGTTGCTGCCGCAGCCCCCAAAAGGTTTAAACACTCCCCATATATTTTTTAAAAAACATTTCAGATTTTTATGCAAACCTGGCAAGTGCCCCAAGTTTGCTGGAAAATCTGTTTGGCCCCCATGTGGCCCCATGGCCAGCTCGCCCACTAGGCGTGCTAAGCGCTCGCCTAGGACGCGGGCCCGCAGGAGCACCAAATGGCCCCCCGCACCCCTGTGAAAAGCCCCCCGCCACCGCCGCTGCTGCCGCCTCCCTGCCATCGCCACCAGCGAAGAGCATCCGGCGGGGCTCAGGAGGTGGCGGCAGAGCTTGCCCCCCTCCCCCTCCCCCCTTGGGGGGGGAGAGAAGGCGGGGGTGGCAGCCAGCACTGAAGAGTGCTCCAGCGGGCGCTCAAAGGCAAGCCAGCGCTCGGCTCAAAGGGAAGAGGCGGGGGTTTAACCCCCGCCTCTTCCCTTTGAGCCGAGTACCGGCTTGCCTTTGAGCGCCCGCTGGGGCTCAAAGGGAAGGGCTGGGAGGGAAAGGCGGCACTGGGGGGAAGGGGCGGGGGTTCTAACCCCCGCCCCTTCCCTGGCTTTCCTGGGGGTTCCACAGCTGCAGAGCACCCAGGAAAGCCGGCGCTCCGCCGCCCCTCCTGGTCTCCAGGCCCCACCAGGAGGTTGGCATCCCTGGTGGGGTGGGTGCCCCAAGCTGTCCTGCCTAGAATGCCCAGACACCTGGGGCTGGCTCTGTGTGGCCCCAATCTGTAGATTTAGCTTTTCACAGATGGGAGACACATGTGACTAGTAGTATAAAGATAGTAACTGAAAAGGTACTCAAGCATAAGGACAGTGAAATGGTTGTATTCAGAAGGATAAGAATACAAAGTTTACCTGTCCTCTGATGGCTGAGCTGGGTAGAGGATGCTTGTCTGTTTTGATAAACCAGAGACTAAGAGTAGGGGACTTTAGACAGAGCTTCCAAAGGTCCCAAGGAAACGATAAGGTCAGGCAGCCGAAAGACGCTCCTTTGTGGCAATGAAATGTCCCAAAGTCCCAGAAAAATGTGGAGTTGGCATCCTCTGCATGAGCAGGGGGGATTAGACTGCACAGTTTTTGCTGGAAAAGCAGTGACAGTTAAAGGAGCCAGCACAAAAGAATATCAAAGAAATAACTAAGAAGTCCAGGAATTCAGGGTGAGTTCTGGATAAGAGCTATGGATTTCCTGGCTCTGACTTGGGGGGCTTCCCAAAAAGATAACAAAAGGTGATTGCATTCAGGTAGTGTGGATAAAAGGGCTGGTAGGATGAAGGTTTCATCCATACCAGAGAGCCAGAGTGGTGTGGAGGTTAAGACCAATGGAATCTAATCTGGAGAACTGGGTTTGATTCCGCACTCCTCCACATGAAGCCAGCTGGGTGACTATGGGTCAGTCATAGCTCTTTCAGAGCTCTCTCAGCCCCAAATGTAAGCCTAGCTCGCCACCTTAGTGATGCATAATGCCAAAGGGCTAAAACTTAAGACTGCCAGACAATCTTCAGATCTCCTGGCTATACTACACACAATGCCATATGATAACTATTATTATTCACCCATACCTGAGACAAGCTGATAGGAGAAATTCAGGCAAGGTCAGTCAATGTAATCAAGCCCTATTGGCTGATTTTAATAGCTTTAGAATGTGGTTTTATTATGTACTAGCGGCCAGGCCCGTTGCGTGGCTAGATGCAATGTGCGCTAGCCGTGGTGCGGGGGACGGCGGCATCTGTCCTCTGGCCGTGGGGGTGGCAGGGCCGGCCAGTGGCAGGGGCTCCTGTTGGGAATGGGCGTCGAGCTCCCTCAGGCCTACCTGTGTGGGTCAGCTGCGGCGTCTGAGGTAGCTCGTCGTGTGTGTGTGTGCAGAGGAAGCAGGCACCGGTCCCTTTGAGGTGTGGCCACAGCAGGGGAAGCCAGTCAGGCCAGAGACCAAGCACCGCTTCCCTTCAGGCGCGGCAGTAGCCATCCATGCCCGTAAGTCCGGAGGGTGAGCGGCGGTGGCGTACGGCCGCAAGGACGGCCAGAGCAGCCGGAAGAGGCCTATGCCCCGAAGCGGGCTGCTGCCAGAGCAGCCATCCCGCCCATTGGCTGGCCTGAGACTGGGGGCGTGAGTGCATGTGCTGTCTGCGTGGGCGGGCCTGCGCCCACACAGGCAGGCAAGGCAGCCAGTGGCGAGGGACCGCCTCTCTGACTGACAGGTCCCTCGGCCAACTGATTCTGGCGCGCATTTTTACCATATAAGGTATGACGAAAACTGAATTATTATAAGGAAAGGATGTTTTATTTTGTTAGCTACCTTGGTTGCCCTCGTAAGCCCAGAAAGGTGGCATACAAATTTTGTAAATAAAACAAATAATAAATAATAATAATTAGGTTTTGCACTCAGGCTGACAAAATTACATTGATAGACCAAGCTTCGCAAGCCCCCATGGGGATGGGTAACACACGGACACACGGTAACACACGGATATCAGTGAATCAGTGTCCTGCTCAAGACCACTCATTAGCATAGCCTAAGGAGAGCCTTGACCTCACCTTCTCCATAGCAAGGCGTTGTTAGATTCTAAAATGTCTGCCAAAGCAAATTTAGCCAAGATGGAGTTGGGAGTGGGACAGACACATCCAGGAAAAGATTCTTGGTAACATATGTGGGATATAAATGTGGGATATAAAAGAGCTTGGTCCCCAAAGAATTAACCATATAGATGTATACCTTATAACAAAGTTCAGAAACATAAGATAGGCTAGGCTATATTCCAGTTAAATCCTAAGAGTTTCCACTCTTGTTTTTAATACCAGGTAAATTAATCCTGGAGAAATGGAATGGGATTCTGGATGAAATCCTAATTTCACTACAATCATGGCAGGAGTTTGTAGAAGGGCACAGATCGCTCACAGCCATGTGTACAGTTCTGGTCCCCATATCTCAAAGGACATTGCAGAGCTGGAAAAAGTACAGAGGAGGGCAACTAAGGTGATTACAGGGTTGGAGTACCTTCCCTATGAGGAGAGGCTGAAGAGTCTGGGACTTTTCAGTTTAGAAAAGAGACAATTAAGAGGCGACATGATAGAGGTTTATAAAATCATGCATGGAGTGGAGAAAGTTGACAAAAGAAAAAAAATTCCCTCTCCCAAAATACTAGAACTCGAGGGCATCCAATGAAACTGATGGGTAGAAAGTTCAGGACAGACAAAAGGAAATATTACATTACACAGAGATTGAATAATATGTGGAATTTGCTGCCAGAGGATGTAGTGATGGCCACAGGAATAAACAGTTCGAAAAGGGGATTAGATAGATTCATGGAGGATAAGTCTATCAATGGCTGCTAGCCATGGTGACTGAGAGGAACCTCCACATTCAGAGGCATTAAGGCTTTGAATCCCAGAGCCAGGAGACAAGATCAGGGGAAGGCCTTGGCCTCTATGCATTGCCGTTGGCCGTCCAAAGGAGCTGGTTAGCCACTGTGTGTGACAGGACACTGGACTAGATGGACCATTGGTCTGATCCAGCAGTGCTCTTCTTGTGTTCTTATAAGAAAACTATTGCATTTAAATTAGCAATAAGTATATTAATATTACACATAGGATATATATATGAATATGAAATTATGAACATTTTTGTAATACTAAAATATTAGTAATTTTGTTCAGGCAAAGTTTGAGTCCAGTGGCACCTTTGAGATAAGAATAGTAGATTGTAATGTAACATAATGAATAGTGGAATGTAACATAATTTGGAATGGTAGACTGAAATGTATTTCTCTGGTCTGGGGACAGACACGATACACAGCCAATCGCCCCACTTCAAAGAAGATGTTGTAAGGTTGCCTCCATGCTTGAGAGGAGACAGATGGAGACTAATGGCAGGGTCTCAGTTAATTACTCTCAGTGTTCCACAGTTAAGAAGGTTACATCTGCCTATCAATCTCCAATTCTGACATATTTATTTCCTTCACTATGGCTCCCCGGAATTAAACCCAAACAAATGGTGACCGTATAAACTAAGCTTGTTATTCCTATTTGGTCCTTGAATCTGTTAAACATCTTCATTATGCTGTATGCTAATTTACTGCTCACCCAGCTATATGTACGGACTGGTAATTTCCATTTTGCTGTATCTGAAGAAGTGTGCACACAAATAAAAGCTTATACCTTGAATAAAACTTTGTTGGTCCTAAAAATGCCACTAGACTCAAACTTTGTTCTGCTGTTTCAGACCAACACGGCCACCCACCAGAATCTTTGTTCAGACAAACAATCCATATTACATGATTACTATGTTTACTGAACATCCCAAAGAAGGAAGTAAAGGATGGCCCCACCTAGAACAAATTGAGATCCACCGCTGTTGTCTAGCTTATATCCTCTTTAAGAACAGATGACTGCAGACTTTAAGACTGCTACTCCAGGGTCTGTGCTTTGCACTACGTTTATGCACAAGCACATTTAAATTCCGTTCAGGATTTTCAAAAGCATCATAATCTCTGAAAGTCAGGGGCTTTCAGAATCTTCCTTCTGCTCATTGCATTTAATGTCATTTAATTGCATTTAATGTCACAGCAGCACAGAGTCCCCATATCTCTCATTTCAAGACTTCTGAAATAATCACCAATTGTGTTTTTTCTCCTAAAATACACCAGGACAAAGAGCACAAATCCCGAGGAAATATTTAGCGGATTCCTTCTGTCAAAATGTGAGTGACCGTAGGCAACACATCTGAATAAATTTTCCTCCAAAGAGACAGCTTTGCCACACATGCACACGCACACACAGCCTTCCCTGGTACTCTCTCAGTACATCAATCCACAGGAATTACGTGGAATCTTACATCCACCTCACCTAAGCCAACAGTCCTCCATACATTGCTAGTACAGGAATTGCTCAGGTGTCCCCTGTAGATGAGTGACAAAAGGCTTAGCTGCTGTAAACTGATGGTAATGGCAATGTGTGCACCTTGTTTGTTTATTCCTGAGGAGGAATGTTTATCATGGCTGTCAGGGATTATAAAAATATTTCCATGCCTTGAGACAGCATGAAATTGTAGCTTGCAACTCAACGAGTGGGCGAATGTGCAGGTGGAACACTGAAACAAATTTGGAACCTTTAGTCAAAAGCTTAAGTGACGATACCCAAGGATGGCAACAGAGTGAAGGTAAGGGATCACAAAGCCATTGGGTGGTTTTATCACAAGGCTGTGTGTGTGTATGTGTGTGTAGACAAACATGTCTATGCAACATAGCCTGTAACACTATGCCAAAATCATGAGCATTCTTAGCTTTCTCCTTTTAAAGCAAGCCAGTTTCTAGCCCTCATGGCTTCAGCCAGCCATAAATCTCAAAATGTGACAGCAAAAAAACAAACAGCTCATTCCAAAGACACTCACATGAATTAATAAATTTTTCTTTTCATTGTTTTCGCATCTTAAAACAGATACTCCAGACTGAAAATACAGTAGAAATTCAGTGTGTTCACCAAATGCACCTTGCCTAGTCTTCTGTTGACAACACTGCAATCTTAAACAGAGTTACACAGTTCTAAATCCATTTACTTCAATAGGATTGAGAGGGTGTAACTCTATTTAGGATTGCATTGTTAGAGGCAGCTAAAAGAGCAATCCTGAGCAGATCTAGTAAGAATTTATTGAGCCTTACTCCCAGTCCTCAGAATTGCACTATAAGGCTGTTATTAGACACAGCATGGCCTGATTCCCGGGTAGCACCACATTATGATCTGGTCATCATCAGGACCATGACTGAAGAACTCCCTTCTCACCTTGTGAGCCAGTGTGGTATAATGGTTAAAATCTAAGGCTGCAATCCTGAAAACACTTACTTGGAAGTAATTCCCACTGAATGAAATGGGATTCACTTCTGAAGAAACAAGCATAGCAATGCACTGCAAGAGGCCTGCATTCAAATTCTCATTTTGCTGTGAAGCCTGCCGGCTGGATACAGCTTATCTTCACGCACTCAGGATTAAGGAGCAAGGGCTTCTACAGGACATGTATTTATCTACTTACTTCAACCTTTGTCTCCACTGGGGACCCAAAGCAACTTCCATCATTTTACTTTCCTCCATTTTATCCTCACAACAAACCTGTGAGGAAGATTAGACTAAGTGTATGTGCAACTAGCCTAAGGTCACCCAACAACCTTCCATGGCAGACTAAAGATTGAAACCCGGGTCTCCCAGATCCAATCTGGCACTCTAACACTACGCCATACTGGCTCTGGCATGGATCCCAGTGCCTTCTTTTTTTTAGACATTAAGCACAGTATGGTGGCTCCAGTAAACATACTTGTATGGACTAGATTATAAAATCGATAAAAAAGAAACATCAAATGGACAACATAAGGTATGTGATCCTTGAAATGTTTGGGCCTTGTTTTATTGTTTGTTTTGAAAACAACCACTTAACAACAAGCCAAGGGCTGTTATCAAATACCCTCCTTTTTACTTCTATGTATTTAGCACAAGAGTCAGTTTCTAACAGGATGGCTACACAGGGGAATAATGTGTTCTAAAGGGTGTGATGCGAACATGCTTCTGGAGACACATTATCAAACATGCAGTTGAATGTTTGGAGACAGTCTACAACATGTTAGCTAATACACTTCAAAACAATAACACCCTTTGCTATGTGTTAACCCCTTGTGTAGACATGTCTTTGGAGGCACTGGAGTGTTGCGAAGAGGAATATACAAAATGAGATCAGTGGCCTTCACCAAACTAACAGAAACCTTTGGAACAACTGGCCCCAGTGACACTTTGTTAGCATTTGCAAAATCAGATAGATGAAGGAATGAACAGCAAAAGAAAGTGAATCTATTGATGGTGGAACTGAATGTTACAAGACAGGAACATGATTCCCAAATAGCGAAGGGCACGAACCGGGAAAACTGAGGTTCATTTCAGTTCATGGGGCCACATGAACCATGAACCTTCATAAACCTTCCCATTTACCTAACTGGCTAATTTTGTGAGGTTCATGATGCGCAGGGATGCCAGTCCCCAAAAGGGGCAGGGATCCCCTCATTTCAGGGGTCCTTGCCCACTGCCAACCAGCCCCACCCACCAGCCCCACCCCCCACCAGCAGCCACCCCTCTCCCTCCTCTCCTGCTACACTTAAAGAGTCTTTCAGCTGATTGGTGGGAGCATGTGGTGATTCAGGCACATGCGGCCCCCGCTCTCCAAAAGCCACTTAGGATTCAGGCACGTCCCTAATGTGATGACATCATCTCTGAGTGATGTCATCATGTTGGGGACATCCCCACCCCCTCCAGAAATGCCTCCCAAAGTCCCCTACTAAGCAGGAGGAAGGACCTGGCGACCCTAGTGATGCGGTAGAATGGCTCCCCTGTAGACTAGGGCTATCAGGTCCCCTGGGGGGAGGCAGGGGTTTGCCCACTCTAGGGTCCCCCAACCCACCGGTCTGGATCCAGCTGCTGGGGGGAACTCTGCCCCCAAAGTGCCTGAATTGGGCTGACGTGGCCAGAAGTGACGTCATCACACCAGGCAAATCGTTGGGGGACATTTTAATACCACAGAGTTTTAATACCAAACACTAGAGCGTCTCTCAACAACTTGCCCAGCGTAATGACGTCACTTCCAGGTGTCATCGTGGCACACACTCCTGGACACAGAGCTTCTCCCCCCCACCGCATGCTAGATAGGGACCTGGCAACCCTAACATGTGACCAGGGGGCACTTCACTCCCTCCTTTTTGCTGGCCATGGTTTTCCACAGCCAGCAGAAAGGAAGGGGTGAAGTGCCTTCCACAGGGCACCTCATCCCCTCCTATCTGCTGGCTATGGCTTTTCCTTAGAGCAGAATGGGAACTCTCTTACTGGTGGCCTGCACTACCTTTTGAGCTTTGGAGGGCCACTATTGGTGTTTCCAGGGCTGCAGGAGTCCATCCCCCCATTGTTTGATGGTCAGCAGACAAGAGGGGGTAAAATGCCCCATGGGAGGCATTTCACCCTTTCCTTTCCGCTGGCTGTGGGTTTTCCTGGCCAGCAGATAGGAAGGGGTGAAGTGCCTCCCTAGGGGCATTTCACCCCCTCCTGTCTGCTGGCCATGGCTTTCCCATACAGCAGAATGGGAGCTCTCAGACTGGCAGCCAGCACTGCCTGTTGAGGTTTGGAGGGTCACTATTGATGTTTCCAGGGCTGCAAAAGTCCACACACACACACATTGCTGCACCAGTGTTTCTGCCATGGATGCCTCTCACACGTACCACCACATACTGCCCGAACCTCTGACAACCACTTGGAGGGTCATGGGAGGTTCACTGCAGATGAGATTTCATGGACCTCATCTCACGAACCATGAACCAGATGATTTACATTGTGAATTTAGATTTGTGGGCTGGTTCGTGTTCATCCGTATTCCCAATCCATAGCTACCATGAAACACTAATACCGGCTGTGGGAAGGAGAGACCTATGGTTGTCAACTGACCTGGAAAAAAATGTCCTGTCCCTTTAACAAAGCTTTAACATACAAAAATAGGCAGTTGAAGCTTTTCATTAAAAAAGGTAAAGGTTACCCTTGTTCAAAAGCTAGTCGAATCCAACTCTACGGGGTGGTGCTCATCTCCGTTTCCAAGCTGAAGAGCCAGCACTTTTCTGAAGACTTATCCGTGGTTATGTGGCTGGAAAGACTAAACGCTGAGGTACATGGAACACTGTTACCTTGCCAATGAAGCAGTACCTATTTATTTACTTGTAATTTCTTGCTTTCGAACTGCTGGTTTGCAGGAGCTGGGGCCGTAGACGGGAGCTCAATCAGTCACGAGGCATTAGAGTCTCAAACTGCTGAGCTACTGACTTGCCAGTCTGCAGCTAAGTGTCTTAACCTACATCACCTAATAATTGCTGCAGATGAACAAATATGAAAGGGAAAGTTAGAGGGCCCAGTCTAGCAGTTGTTAATCCTAGACAGACCTGAAGAGAACTGAAAGGGGAGCTTTAGCACAGACAGCCACCAGTTCTTTCTTACACATCTTACTTTTAATCATTTTCCCCTTAGAAACTGCATGACGTTATTCATGAGGGGGGCTCAGGTAAGGTCTGGACCAGGTAAGGTCTGAAAATGTGTGAGGCACCAACACACCTGAAGCCAAGCATCCAGACCTAGGTTTGGTCAATGTCTGTATAGGAGACCTCAGAGATCCCCATTACTGAGCTCCATGGAAGAAGGGTGGAATACAGGTATGGCAGAACTAAAACTTACTGTTTCTGACAAAGTTTGAGTCTAATGGCACCTTTAAGACCAACAAAGTTTTATTCAAGGTATAAGCACACTTCTTCAGATACAGTGAAACAGAAACAAAGCTTCAGACCAACACGGCTACCCACCTGAATGTTTCTGACAAACTTGAGCTTGCCAAAATTATGGATTGAGCATGTATTTATAATTTCCCACTTAAAAATCTTTGCTGCTTTCGAGCTTCTGCTCCCCATTTCAGAGAACAGACTTCACCAGCTGATGCCACAGGCTCTACAGTCTACCTTAAGCTCATGGATTCGAACATCTAAATATTATTCTGAATTTTCAAAGATATAAGAACTGGAGAGAGTCAGGAGCCTGGAGCCTGGATCTTTATCTATACATAGTCATTTATACCGAAATTCCCATCAGTTAGTAAACTTAAGATTTTGTCATTTGTAACATTTGTCATTTTCAGTGTTTCTCAAATAATCTTCACCTGTTTTTCCTCTAAACGTGAAACCTCTTTCTATGCTTGTTTACCAGGAAATTAAGTGAGCAGTAAGGGCTACCCCATGTAAACATTCAGAAGACTGCAGCTTTAAAATTACAAAGAACATCAGGAATAAATAAAGACACATAAAAACAGCCAAATTTTCCACTGAAATTTGTGAAAGGATCAGTAGCTAGTTTCCTCCACCATTGCCATACATAATGTTGTGACACTCATTCTACAAATGGGAAATGTTTGTGTGAAGCCACAACAAATTGACTGCAACTGGAGCCCAACTGCATAATTCTAAGGTTTTGGCTTAATTCAAACATTAAATCAAACCATGGTTTGGGCTAGCCAGACTTCAGTATTCTCAAACAACTATTATTCAGTTGTTTGCTTTTTTCCTGTCCTCAGAACATCAGTTTCACAAGATCATACATTCACTCCTGCCTCCATGGGTCAGCAGCCCATGGAAGTGGAACAATGCTTGTAGCCACAGTGAGTGAGTTAAGAAATCACACAATCCACACTTAGCATAAACTGTGATTTTTCACACCCATTTCAAACCATGGCTTCTAACCATGGTTTCTAGTGGGATGAGGGTTGGCAGCAGTTTCTAGGCAAGGGAGTGCAAATGTGGTGATGCCCTTGGTGTTAACGAAAATGGAAGGTTGTCAGTTTGGAAGGATCAGCTCAAAAGAAGACGTCTCAGGATGGAATATTTTGGACAGATGTTATAAAACTGTGAAAAGTCCAAGAAAAAACTAAAATTGGCCAAATTAATCACTGTCAGCTTTCTTCTCTCATTTATGAGATGAGCAGATGTATCAGGTAGCCATGGTTTAGAAAGAAGAGGTATTTGCCAACAAAAAACTGAGCTGAAGGGAGGACTGGGGTAGTTCTGCTTCCTGAATGTGATCGATATACTATTATTACCAGACTGTATGTAGTAAGTATCCCTTTTCCACGTTTTACAGGCTAAAAGCTAAGAAACCATTGGAAAATAGGGCAGAAAAGTAACATTGAAACAAGCACTTATGCACGAACACACATAAGTTACGGACAAATCACCATTCAACCATTTCCCCTTACAAACACTTGGATGTTATAACATTAAAGAGAAACGGTCAATATTTTAAAAAACCACTCAAACTTTTTTCAAGTGAGCTAATGTTCAGATGTGAAGTAGTGTAAATGGCTAGAGTACTGGACTTTACTAGAGAAACCCAGGTTAAAATCCCACTCAGCCCAAAAGCTCACTTTTATTCAGTGGAGAATTCTACTCAGAATCCTGCTCAAGTCTATTCAATGGGACTTACTTCCAGGAAAGTTATCTTAGAATGACACTGTAATTGTCCTCTCTGCCTAACTCACTTTACAGGATCGCTGTGATAAAAAATAGGAAGCCCTACTTTATCTTTTCACAAGATAGGATAATAATGAATAAATAAAAGGACTGCAACATCAGCATCATGCAGCACAAAACAAAACTGGTTTCAGTAAGATCCTGTACCCAGAAATTTATCCAGGAGGAGTTTCAGAATTCACAGTGGAGACATTCGCCTGGTTCTTTTGCTTGCAATCCCTATACACCGATGATGCTGTGATGCCTATTTCCCTGTTTGGAAAATAGGAACTAGAAGGGGATACGATTCAGACTGGGAAAAATGGTGCAGGGAAAGGACTTTAAACACCTCTAATCCCACAGCAGTTTCCCAAGCCCAACCCAGTTTCCCTCCCCCCATGGCTGCTCTGTCTTTTCAAAAAGTGATGTATAGTTAGATTGAGAAGGTATTTGCCCCATTAGCTTTGGAAGCTACAATGGTTACTTTTTTCTATCACCAATCTGAGAAACTGGTTCTGTAGTTATTCAAAGAACACCAAAATTACACAATACCATTTCTTGCAGCCTCCTGAATTTATAAGTGTTGGGCTAAACAGATCTTGATTAACTTAAAGGCTGATAAGATACTGATCAGAGGTTAATATATTTAGAGACACAAGTTTAATTGTTTTTGTAGGCATCAAAAAGCCCCTTATCATATGCAATGCTATTAGAACTGAAATTAGTAAAGATGGCATTTTATTAAACCAAACTGTCAAATGAATTTTTAAGGCAACATTCGAATTCCAAAAAGGAGGAAGAGAAAGTGCAATCCTCTCTTTTTTACACACACTGTGTTTTATGGTAATTTCTTGACACCAACACAACATGCATCAGAGAGGACAAAGACATCACTTGAGTCAAGAAAGATGCGGAGAAACACAGATGAAGGACGATAGGAAACAGAGAAAGCTTAGAACTGTGAGTAGGAGGTAGTATATGTAGTGTAAGGGAAGAACTAAAGTCTTGGGCTAGGGGTTAGACATTCTCTCACAGCCTGCTGATTGATACAGGAGGTTTGTGTACATAGGAGCTTTTTATTCACCCAGTCCTCTTTGTCATGATATGGTGTGTCAAGGTACTCAATTCTCTGTGTTCAGTCAAGAATCCTACACGCTGACCCTAAACTTGTTTTCCCTGAAAAACTTTTGCAGTAGTTGTCACATGACAACTTTTGCAGTAGCAACCTTTAAATTCTTCCATGTTTTCCTATGGAACGAGGTTTATTGTGGGACAAGGTTTTGCTGTTTTTGTAATCGGAGTCATAAACAGCAAAGACAATAAAGTAAATAGAAACATCTTTATTTCTAAGTACAGATGCTATAATTGCAGTTCTAATCATTCAGGAAAACTTAACATGACATGGCTGTATTTGTGGGACAGATTGCTGCCTTGTCTGGGGGCTAGCTAGCCAGACAGGCCCAAGTCAATCAGTTTCCAATTTGAATCCCAAACTTTGTCTTCGAATGCATAAGTAGCTGGTTCCTACAGAATGCTGCTCTGACTCATCCACCTCAGTTGGCCTTAATGCCCAGAAGCACTCTCTGGCTTGGGCATGGCTAAGCTTTTGCAAGGTACTCTACAACACCCATACTTACCTGAATCAATCAGTTTGGGAAGATTAGTTTGGTCTGTACTTGTAAACAAAGTTTTGACTACATTGTGCTGTTGTAGGTAACTCTATTAAGATTTCTTTGTGCAATGCTGTATTAGAGGAGGGGCCATGGCTCAGTGCATCTGTTCTGTGCACAGAAGTCCCTAGAATCTCCATTCAAGTGCAATAGCACCTTAGAGACCAACAAGATTTTCAGAGTATAAGCTTTCAAGGGTCAAAGCTCCCTTAGTCAGATATACAATAGTGATCTTGATACACCAATTGTCAGACTACGGATAAGGCAGCTTCATATGTCCATGTCTATTTAAGTTACGCCTTAGCTCCAGGAAATTTGGAACTTCAGCAGCACCAGTGTCTTGGCCAGGATACCAGTATTCCCCAGAACACAGATATTTATGTTTGTTTGTTTGTTAAATTTATATCCCACCCTTCCTGAAACATGCTCAAAGCAGGTAAAATCAGGGTGCATGAACAATCAAAACCAAATTAATATAGTTAATTCTTAAAAACACCTAAACCATTAAACAATTAAAAGATGGCAAAATATTACTCTGATCCTGACTTGAAAACATGGTGTAGTAGCTCTCTGTCTTATTTACCTGTGGTGCTGATTCCCAAATAACATCTTGTGCCTATGACACCAACAGAAACCTCCATATGTGTTGTATACTGTGACTAGCGATGTAAAGCACTTGTTTGGAATTAAGTTCCCCTGAGATCTATGAGACTTGAGGGAAGAGAAACATAACATTTTTAGAGCATCTTCACTAGATTCAAACATACATTTCCCTCTCATGGGGAGAGTGCTAGAAAAAAGGGAGGGAAAGATTCTGCGAGTTTCACGGTGTTGATTATGAAGAGCCTGTGATTTCCCCAAGAAACCATACTCCTTATATGTACACACACCAAAAAATCCCCTTTAAAAAAATGAATAAGATAATATACAATGTTAGCTTGGTACTTGCCAGGGTGCTTTCTTCCAGAGTAAAAGCTCACATTTATGGCCCCAGTTAAAAGGACACACACACACCCCTACATACACTTGGGCGGAAATAGTGTGGTCTAAGGCATTAACATGTCCTGTTTTAATACTGTTCTATCAATATATACCACATCACTGCGTACTACTAGTAGTTCCACTTTAATTACTTGTTAATGTCATTATTTTATAAAACAGTGGTTTTCAAACTGTGTTCCACAAAACCCTGGAGTGCCTTGGAAACTTATCAGGTGTTCCTCATTAGAATATCAATAATTGTAGATAAACTTCCTGGAAAGACCAGTATTAGTGATTTATCCAGCAAAGCAGAACAACAAGAGTATGTTTGGCATTTGGCATGATCTATACTGAACTCTAAACTCATGTAGGGCCTGGCTATGTGAATGTATGAACTAATATGCAACAAAATCAACTGCAATGCACCTATGTTCTACAGATGCAGAGGTTCCTTGGTCAGGAAGGCTCCTACACTTCTAGGGATTAGAACAGTAGTATAATGCAATGGTCTACCTGAAACAGGGGAGGGAAGGCAACAATCACATCTGAACAGTATTCTATTTGCTAGTATGTATATTAGTCATTTCAGATGAAACCAGAAGCTGGGTTCAAACTGCAGCTAAACTGCACTTCATGAGTTGTTGTTACCCATAATTCCATGTAAATTATAAAATTTCTTTGCCTTTGACATTTGTATAAACTTGTGCTTTTCAGTGCACATACCTCCTACCCCTGAAGGATCATCGGTGGCTTCGGCCTTGCAGAGGAAGAAGCTGTTGATCAGTGTGATGTGTGATCACAGCAGACCTGACACAGGTGGCATATTATCAAGCAATAGCTGATGACTACACACTTAAGAGCCAAGAGTCTTACATTCTTCTGTGTATAAAAAGAAATACAATATTGAGCAACTCAATAATGTAGTATTCACAAACAATGACAGTACATACACTGCAAGTATATGTATCCCAGCCCTACCCTTGAGTGAAAGGGCTTGCCTCTATCTTGAAAAACGGGATTGGAACAAAGAAGCAAAGAGTTAATCGCAGTTTTACTACTGATTTGCCTCAGGCTACACCTCAAATTAGCATCAAAATCTCAAAATGCTTGTGGCTTCCAGAACCTCTCTGCTCAGTCCACTAGAACATACTGTCTTTCCAACAAGCCAAGTGAAGCAGAAAACAGGAACACTGTGTTAGCTGAACTGTTTGTGCACATCTGTCCATACCATGTGCAGCAAAAAAGAGTTCATCTTACACAGGCAGAATCTACATGTATATGAACACTCATAAAACAGGAATGTCTAGAACAAATGGAGACAGGCAAGAGAACTTGTGGTCTATGTATTCTTGTTAAGTTTTGAGGTATATGGATATTCTAAACCATGTAACCAAGTTGGTGGCTCAAGTCTGCCAGACAGGAACTATGTTGGTAGAGGGGACTAGTTGTCTGTTAACCTTTAAACCAAAAGCTTATAGATGTTAAATGCTGCTTACTTGGTAAGCTTCTGAGAATCAGTTGGCATTATTCACCTGCCATAATCACAAGAATAATTCAGGCAACTTTAAAAATAGAAAAGAGCAAGACTCCAGTAGCACCTTAAAGGCTAACAAAATTTGTGGCAGGGTATGAGCTTTTGTGATCAGTGACTCATGAAAGCTCATAATAAAGGTAAAGGTTCCCTTGCTCGAAAGCCAGTCGAATCTGATTCTAGGGTTGCGGTGCTCATCTCCATTTCCAGGCCGAAGAGCCAGCGCTGTCCGAAGACATTTCTGTGGTCATGTGACCAGCATAACTAAATGCCAAGGCACACAGAACGCCGTTACCTTCCCACTGAAGTGGTATCTATTTATTTACTTGCAATTTTTTGCTTTCAAACTGCTAGGTTGGTAGGAGCTGGAACCAGAGACGGGAGCTCACTCCATCATGCAGCACTCAGGTCTCGAACCGCTGAACTACCGACCTTCCACTCATACCCTGCCACAAATTTTGTTCATCTTTAAGATGCTACTGGACCCTTACTCCTTTCTATAGCTACAGACATACGCAGCTACCCATATCCATCTAACTTTAAAAATGAAAATTAAATATCCCATTTTTGTTCCTCCCAGTTACCCACACAAAACAGCAGAAGAAATAGAATGGCAGAAAATTCTGGATGCCTTCCTACATTCCTTGCTTCTCTCTGGCATGGTGGTTGCCCCCTATCCAAAACCATAAAACACACCCAGCTTAAGCAGCACTGGCTGGCTGCAGTTGATGATACACAATGAAACAGGGGCTGGTGTCGTTACTGGCCTTGAGCCGGAATTGCTTGTTAGCACGTTTATGATTTTAAAATGAAGATTTAATTAGATCAACAGCTTTGAAAGAGAAAAGAGACACAGGAATGTGCATGGGTGTTTCCTTTTGTTCCAACTCTACCACTTGTGGAGAAGAGATAGCAAAAGCAACTCATTCTTTCTAAAGAAAGACCTTTCTCAAAAAATGGACCATTCTACATATAGTGCTGTTTTGACTGTACTGCAATCTACTGTTCAATGCTTCTTCTGAAGCTAAAGGGCCCATCACCCCATTTTTCTTCTCCTAACACTCCTTGGCAACATTTATTCTCAGTCTGCCACCAAGGGGCCAATTAGTGCTTCGCTGTTGTTGAGCTTTGTGATTTACCTAATAGGAAATAGATTGGAATTAAATAGGGCACCAAACAGCCTTGAGCAGGTAACAGCATTATGGGCTGCATTCAAACAGGTGGGAATTCTTACCGCAAAGTGTAAAGAACAACAGTGGGATAAGATTCAGATCCACCAGCTTTTCCAATAAAGCAAAACATGCTTTGGGCATGTTTAAACTTGTTAAAAAATATAAATCCCCTAGAACTAGGAGCCTTCACACAAATCAGATCAGATCAGCCTGACACAGATCTACATCGGATCCACTTTTATGACATGAATTTATAAATACGCATGTGGGAAGATAATGTGAGATAAAGCACTTGCTGTATGTGTGCATCTGTATGAAATCATAGTAAGCCAGTCATGAAAGAGAACAACTGTGGTAGGCGCCATAGAACTATACACCTGGAAAAAAACTAAAAGTAATTCTGCCTGATCTCCCTGCTAAAATAGAGATCATCTTGCCATAAACAACTAAGGGGAAAAATTCTGCCATCCAGATTATATTGAGATTTCTGCATTGTGGCTCCCAAATCTGAACTCTGTGCCATGTGCTGCCTACACATTGTACTGCTTAAGAGTAGGAAGTCTGAGCTAGGCAGTCCAGATGGCTCCAGGAACTTGCTAGATGGCAGAAACTTCACCACAGACCAAATCCTACCCTGCCATAACCATTCCACACAGAAGGTTCAGGTAACTCTTCTAGGTCCAGAGAAAGAGCACCAACCACATGACCTACCGCAACAAGTTTCTGCAAACATGTGACATTCTTGTAAAGAGTTTTGGTATTTAAGTGTTAAATGGTACTGTTATGACATGGTTGGGATTTTATGCCTTCCTTGAGCTGATTTAAATCCCTATTAGGAACTGGAAGAAAATAATCTAGACTGATAATAACATAGACATATTTATGGCATACACCTGTTTTGTCTCCTGAAGTACAATGTGCTTTGTATGTACAGAAACTCTTAGCCCCTGGGCATGGTCATTTTCTGTGACAGATCTGATGCACTTATTTGCACTTAAAAGAACCTTCATGAAATAAACCATGGTATTTAATTTTGTTGTTAATAAGAGAACACACATAGGATGCTCAGTACATGCACTGCTGCTAAATTCTGGAACAATACATAGAAATGTGCATAGATACTTTCCCCCAAGAATGTTCATAAGGAACAGCACACTGTTAAACACAGAGGGCAGAACTTGGGAATTTCTTACTCTTCCTAGATTACCCATGCACACAGCTCCATCCTTTTCTACTAAATTCTTCATTCATGCTTCAGTCTTCTCACTCATTTATTTCTTTAGGGCTTACCTCTCTTCATTTGCAAAATGAGTCTATCTCCTTTTTCATGAACAAACAACAAGCAGACTTACATTGCCTTCATTCTGGACTCAAGCTCCTTTTTCCATGTCAAAATATTCCTTACAAGCTGGTCTTCTTTTGATTAGTCTGAGCCTGAGTTTTGGGATTGCCCTGTCATCTAACCTGCTCCGTTCATTTTGTATTTTTTAAATCTCCATCTTATTACTACAGTTGCTTCATATGTAATTTCACTACACACATAGGAGAAACATATACATCAGACTGCACCACCTCTATAAATACCACACAGTCTAGTTTTCCAGAAGGAGAGGCATTGGAAAATCATTGTCAGCCATAGTTTACCAATACACATACATGTATCACAATCAAAAACATGTGCAGCCTTCACGATAGTATACACAGATGTACATTATTTCTCCCTGCACCATGTATATACAGTGCCATGCAAGAAGCAGTCCTTAAGTGCCAGGCCCCAGACCTTTCAAGCCCTTCCATTAAGGAAAGCTGTTTTCGCTCTCTTTGTCTTAAAATTTGTCTTAAAACTTTATTTTTTCTACCTCTTGTACAAATTACACCATTAAATACATTGTACGGTTCCATAAAAACATTGGTAGCCTCTAACAATAAAATAATGCCTTACCAAAGAAAGTTCAGGTGCCTTTAAATGTGGGGAAAGTGCTTTAGAGAGACCATCTGTACAGAATCCCTGCTTCCCACTTTGCACAGGCAGAAGGAGCCTCCATTTTCCTTGCTAGACTGAGGAGGGTCTCAGGCCAATTTTGTCTCCCTCCCCCTCTCTCCCATCCTGCACACAATCTTTAAGACACATGATGTTATTCTGCAGGCCCTTGCTGCAAAAGCATGGATCTCTCCCTTCCTGTTTCTAATACTGTTTTTGTGTGGCTCAGGTTGTATTAGGGGATGTTAGCTGATAAAAATTTGTGCCACTCAAGGCTTTTATAGATTTTGAGGTTCTGGTTATTTGTCCAAAAGTAATAAACTCTAGACTTATGGTAAGTGATAAAAACAAAAGGACCTTGGAGAATTCACCTTCAACTTCAGTTAAAATCCTATCAATATTTTAAATGTAACAAAAATCCACAAGAGTGATATCCAGAGTTGGGGTGGGGGTTGTTTTGTTTCATTTTGCTTCTTAAAAGATCACGAATAATAAACCAGACTCCAGCCCTCTCCCATTTTTTGCTTTTTTAAGCATTACATCAGCAGCAATAAGGTTATACCTACAAAAGCAGCAGCAGTGAACAAACAGTTCTCTTATATTGTTACCCTCACACTCAACCAGCTATTTGCTGAATGATAAATGGCATCATTTTGTAAATAAATTTTGTTTAACTTCTTGCAAAAAATACATTCAGATACCCCAGCTAAATTCCCCCAAGGTCTGAATATAACAATGACAAAAGATTCATGGTCTCCCTCTTCTTCTTGGCATCTCGCTATGTTTTTTAAACATATGTACAATTAGAGAGGCGGGTGGAAACCCTTAATTCCTCCTCCCACCCCATTCTCAGTATTAATCGCCCAGTAAATCTTGCAAAAAGACACAACAGAAAAGGACAGAAGCCAACAGGTGGGGGGGGGAGAATAAAATAAAAAGCTTTGTGCTCGTTTAGAACTGCCATGTACTTGATCTGTGCCCCCTTGCCTCTTGTCAAGGGGACTGGAAGAGCTTTCTGAAAGATTACAGACAATAAAAAACCATGCTAACTTTGGCATTCACCAAAAGCCTTTTAACCAAAGAACATTAACACGTGAAAACGTTGCTTGAGGTGGGTGTGGATCATTTATTATTTGCTTCAACGCAACAGGGGAAACTGAGGCACGAGCAAAAGAGAGGCGATGGCTACCACCGACTGGGAAAAGTTTCCAGATGCCCCCCTCCCTCCCCTTTCTTTCACCCTTCCTCCCTTGTCCCTACACTCCAGCCCGAGCGCCCAAGCCATGGCGCATCTTAAAGCCTCCTCAGCGGCACCAACAGCAGCGCTCTGTATGTGTGCGTGTGTGTAAAAAAAGCCACATGCGCCCGGAGCCAAGAGGGCTGTTGCTCGCGATGCAATGACTGCGGCGGCTCCTTTACCGGGCCAGCCCTTGTGCTCTCTCCAAGCTGTGAATGAAGAGCTAAGGGACGCTTGGAGACGAGATGCCGCCAGGCAGGACCCCGCTGCGCCGCGCTCTACCCCCTTTCCCCAGCAGCCACCCCCCCGCTCTCCTCTTGGGCTTCGCCAAAAGACGCGGCGGGGAAGAAGGAGGCGAGCGGATGGAGGGAGAGGCAGCTGCAACAAAATAGCAACGCCAACCAAAAACCACCTCCGCGCGCGCGCGCACACACACACACAGAGGCATTCCTAGGCTCTCTTCAGAGTGAGTCTGAAGTGACCAGCCTGCCATTGGCCCCCAAGCCAGAGAGGGCAGCTAACTGAGGCAGCTCCGGAATGAGTTGCTGCCCCCTCCCGCGTCCCTTCCTTGCCAAGCATGGAACACTCGAGGCTTGCTGAGCAAACAAGCTCTGCTACTGCTGGCTGCCACTGCCACAGAAGGAAGAATTGTAGTCTCTCTTACCTTTTCTCGCTCGCTCGCTCGCTCGCTCCCTCTTTTTTTAAATTGTGTGTTATGAGGAGAATTTCTGGAGAATGATTCCGCCAAGGCGAAAGGGGGGGAAAGTGAATGGCAACAAAAAACACACCCGCGACCCTTTCCCTGCAGTCCCCCGGCCTCCTGGTATCAAGATACTAGGACAACATCAAAGCAACTTAGGGGGAACACTTTAGGGGCCTATTGTCTGCTCTGGTCTGCTCTGTTTTTTCTTCAGCCTCCCCCTCTCGCTGCCGGGAGACTTGGTATGGCCCAGGCATTCATGCCAAGTAGCTTTCACACATGGAAGCTTGTCTCAAGCAATTGCTGACAAGCCACAAACAAGACATTCTCCCTCCCTTCTCCCTCCTCCCTCCCCCTCCTCCTTTCTTCAGAATGCAAACTAAAACTCCAGTGACAGGCAGGCGGGCTTGGCCTAGCCCCCCACACACACACACGCACACACACGCACACACTCAGCTCACTGCTGTACTGGTGGAGTTAAGAGACAGGAAAAAGCCCAGGCTGAGTTGGGGGCAGGGAGAAAGCTGTCTGCTGTGTCCCAGTAAAATGGCAGAGAGAAAAAGAGGCTGCGAGCAAAAGCTTTTTCTTTCTTTGGATGCAGGAGGGGGGATTAAAGAATGAGCTATGGGGGCGGGGAGGAAGAAGAGCAATCCAACTCTTTTGCATCATGTACTGAGCATTTGGTAGTGGTAAAATTCACCTTATGGACTCAGTCGGCTGAGATTCGGAGAAATGTTGCCAAGCCATAGTTAAATAATAGAATGTTTTGCATAATCTATTCTGGGCTTTGTCCTTCCTTAATTATTTAAGAATCCCTGTTAATAAGCACAATTATTAGTTTCCATAGACTTTAACAGTGAAGAAAGTGCTGTGCTACAGTCTGACCTCCTTTATGTGTCCTCACAACAACCCTGTGGGATGCAGGTTAAGTGCTGAGGAACATTGACTTTAACAGGGCAATGCGGAACAGAATTACGCCCTTCTAAACTCATTGACTTCAATGAATTTAGAAGGGTGCAACTTTCCTTAGCATGCCACTGCTGCACAATGCTTCCCAATAAACTTACAAGCCCGGGGAGGAACATGGGCCAGAATCTGAGACACTGATAGTGCCTGCTGGGAAAACCTATCCATTGATTCCTTTTCACCAAAACTGTCTACAAAACTATCATACAACAATTAAAAATCCATTACAAAATCCAAGTGACAGCACCTAAAAGTTGAAGGATGTGTTACACAAGAGATCCATGATTAGATCTTCCCAAATTTTCTATAATCTCAAAAAGCAATGGGGGAGAGTGAAGCAATGGAGGGGTAGATAAATAATCCTTTCTCCACCCCACCCTCCTTTTGTCTCTTACCCCCCATAGTGTCTGCCAGAGCTGTTATCAGCTGCAGTAGGGAGACAACATAGATACCCATGTTGAAACTGTTTTTTAGTCCAACCACCTCCTTGGCTAATAGCAGCCCTGTGAGGCAATTTCCATCAGGGAAACAGCATGGGGGGAGGAAGAGTTAACTCCCCCATGTAATAGATCCAGTCACATACACATCCTATCCTAGCATTGCTTTTTAATGCTTTAAAGAAAACATTAGATGATTCAATCAGGATAGCCCACACCGAGAAAACAATTAAGTAAATAATACAACTCTGAGACTAAATCAACTCCTATCTCTGTTCTTTCTGGTGGCAGAAAGAAGGCACAAAGGAGAGCAATATTTCACCAAGTCCCCTGGACGTTCAAATTCCCATTGTTGCTTGAGTTTGAGTCCAGTGGCACCTTTAAAACCAACAAGGTATATGCTTTCATGCGCACACACACTTCTTCAGATTATTCTTTGTTGGTCTTAAAAGTGCCGCTGGATTCAAACTTTGTTCTCCCATTGTTGCTGTTGCTCAAGGGCCATGGACGCTGCTTTTAGTTAAACGCTCAGCATTACCACCTAATCACTACCATTTAAACTTACAATATAACCATATTGTTCCAAGGTATGTGTGAAGGGGGTGTTAATACAAGGTTGTCCAAAATCACACACAGAACTTGAAGCATAGTTAGAGAAGTCCAATGTTTCTCCACTCTCTATTTTATTATTGAACATGAGACATTTGGTAGAAGAAACAAATTTCACTCTAAAAGTTGGAGTATTTGATGAAGCCTTGAGGGTCTTGAAGAACAGTGTGAAGCACAAGGAGCATGTCATGAGATGGAAAATTGTGATATAAAGTTCTTATAAATCATTATACTCTTAAGTCCAATAGTGTTTTTTCCTCACAAGAAGCAACCAGTTGAATCAACATGTAACTCATGCAATATGACCATAAGCATCTTTGTTTAGAAGTAAGACCCACTGAATACAATTAGACTTCTTCCCACAAGTATAAAGACCTGCAATTCTGCACACTTAAGCCAAATGAAATCAGCTCTCATTGCACTCAATTGTGGCCAGTCTGTCACTTGTTTGTGTATAATGTATTTACTGTTTGCCTAGATGGGGGGGGGGTTATGACTCACTCTAACCCCATCAGGCCTTGCCAGCAAAGGATGTCATGTACCCTCCCACAGGCCTCAGACTGAAAGCAGGTTTTGTTCACCCTCATCCTCCTGACCCTGCAAAACTAGACCTGCTATGTCCTCTTCTGTTGATTCCCCCTTGTTTTATGAAGGGCCTGGCCCATTCTGGTACCAGCCACTGTAGAACGCACATTAGGGTTGCCAGGTCTGGGTTAGAAAATACCTGGAGACTTTGGAAGTGGATCCAGGAGAGGGTGGGGTTTGGGGAGGGGAAGGGCCTTGGCATGGCACAATGCCATAGAGGCCACCATTCAAAGCAGCCATTTTCTCCAGTTGTAAAAAGCAGGAGAGCTCAGTTGTAAAAGCAGGAGATCTCCAGGCCCCACCTGGAGGCTGGCAAGCCTAACTCACATGAGGTATGAGCAATTCATCCCCTGTGGAACAATAAAGGGCTACTCTTTCCTTGCTGGCAAACAAATATAATTGCCTTAAGTCACTGCCCATGCTGCTAACTTGCAAGTAGAGGCTGAAAGTATGGACTACTACCCTGGAGTTCTGGGGTCCCTCGGCTCAACAACAGTGATAGTTAATATTTTCTCTCCCCTGCTCCCTGGAACTTAGGTGATGAGATTTCAAAAGTTCAAAAGTAGTTTTGTGCATTTTGCATGAATTCATTCAGCCCTCAAAGGGAATCACATGGCTGGCTGTCATAAGTTTGTATAAGAGTACCACAAAGCCCTACCTCGAAAAATGCACATTGTACCTAGAGACAACAAAAGGTTTGCAAGGCCTTAGGAAATTCCAGATAAACTTCAGCTGGCTTCATGTGTATATCAGTGTCTTTCATCCAAGGATATCAAAGTGATGTTAAAAATAGGAATAAAAACCATTATCTTAGTATTGTAGGTGGAGAAACAGACAGTGATTTAACACCTTGCCCAAGGTCTCCTATAGGAGGAGACTGGGACCCAAGCCTCCTGACTGAAGGGTGACCAACTACTGAAGCTATTCAACATTCTGCCGACCTCTGTCACAAAGGTAGAAATTGGTCTGTCTCTTCATTTCCCTAGATTTCTACCTGATTTAGAAATAGCAGGAAGGAGGAGGAGAACTCAGTCAGGGAGAGGAAAAAGATGGGGGGAGGGTATTTTTGCTTTCACAGTGGCATATGACGTATGAAAAATGGAACATAAGCAGAATGTTGCAAAATTCCAGATGGCATGAAACTAGAAAGATACGACAATGATGAGAAATATATCCAAAGCAACCAGAAATGTTAAAGGAAAGGCATTCATAGCAGATACACACTGCTGGTTTAAGGGAAATCTAAGCAGTTAGAATTTGTTACTTTTTGTGTCTTAGATAAGGTTTCCCAATTAGTACTGTACATGAACATAAAGCATACAACCCTCTAAATTACATAAACATGTTATTCTTCAGAATCACTTTTGATTCTAGTCCCTGCTGGGAGTTACCACTCCATACTTATTTTTGTATGTCTTGGAAAAATATAATTGTACAAATTGCACAGATACTTATCCTTAATTTTTATCCAATTACTTCTTTACATGACCTATTTCTGCAATCTTTATCCATTTGGGGCATTGTAATATTGTTTCACTGTTTAATCCTAGGCCAACGCAATGGTCAGATCTCTTATTCTGATAACCTACAATGAATTTACAAGAGAAAAACAGAAAGTGAAGCTGCAAAAATGTTTAGAGAACCAGTGGGATTAGTCAGAAGTCCTGAGTTCCAAAACCAAGGGATGTGTTTGTACAAGACCTGGAATGTCAGCAACCCTATCTTGCAAAACATCTTAGAAAAATATCCAAAATGAGCAAGTACTGTTGTTATATTTAGAAGCACTGTCATAACCAGAGGAGTTCCAAGACCTTAGCAAAACAGATGTCAAACCAAAGGGTTAACAGTTAAGTTCCATTGAGGACTGCATGCATTCCTGCTCTCCTGACACAACTTGCACTAGACAAATGCTTGTCATAGGCCTTGCAACTCAGATCTAGCATAGCAATGTGTACCATGAAAACTGCCTTCAATAAGGAGTCAGACTATTAGCATATCAAGCTTTGGGTGTTTCATATCACCTACTACCTGATCCTTTTATCTGAAGACAATTGAATCTGGAGGCTTCCTCCATGTAAAAGAGATGTTCTACCAGTGAGTCATGGCCTCACCCATTGACAAAGCCCATTGTAAGGGCTTCATCAGTTAATAGGTATTTAATTAACCTGTATGGCCTTCAACCATCCTTTGGTAGTAGTAATACCCTGAGGCTAGTTCATGCTCCCAGAGATTCCAGACACTTGAACTCTGAATCTTATGGCCTGAGGGTGGGACCTAGACTGGGAAGCTATTTAGAGCATTGGAGTCCTTTTTTCAGTGCTAAAAAGAATTGAGGACTGCAGCATCAGATCTTGCCACTGGCAAATGGTAGCCTCTTGATTAGGAAGGTTGTCCACCTCCATGTGGGGCTTGGAGATCTTTTGGAATTACAGCTGTTCTCCAGACTACAGAGAGCAGTTCTCCTGGATAAAATGATGTTTTGGAGTGCAGACTTTATTGCACCATACCTCACTGAGGTCCCTCACCCCCAAACCTCCCCTTCCCCCAGGGTCCACCCCCAAATATCCAAGAATTTCCCAGTCCAGAGTTGGCAACCCTAGGAACAAGTAAGAGGAGTTGACCTTATGTCCATATTCAGTCAATAGAGCAGTATATGCTGTTCTTCAGGTATCACTTTTCAAACTCCACCCAATCCAGGCTCCACCTCCAAGTCACCAGGAATTTCCCTCCCTAGCGCTGGGGGTATGCAGATGACACCCAGCTCTTCCTCTTGTTTGATAAACAGCCCAAGACAGCCCTCTTGTCCCTGACTGGGTGCTTGGACAACATAGGTGGTTGAGGCAAAGCTGGCTGAAGCTAAATCCAGGTTGAATCCAACAAAGACTGACATCATGTGGCTGGAGAGGGTTGGGCTGGTGGGAGGTTTGTGGCTGCCTACTCTGGATGTCCAGTTTATTCCAGTGGACTCTGTGAAGAGTTTGACGGTCTGCTTGGATGCCTCACTTACCTTAGACAATCAGGTGTTCTCTGTCAGGCCCATCAGCTGTCCCCCTACTTGTCCAGGTCTTACCTTGCCACAGTGATCCATGCAACAGTCACCTCCAAACTAGATTATTGCAGTTCACTCTACACAGGACTGCCCTTAAAGGTGCTACAGAAGCTTCAGGTTGTTCAGAACACAGCTGCCATGCTGTTAACTGATTTGCCATGGCTTGCACACATCCAGCCCATTCTGTGGCAACTCCACTGTCTCCTGATTGGTTTCTGGATCAAATTCGAGGTGCTGTCATTGACCTTTGAAGCCCTAATTAATCTGTGACCCATCATACCTAAAGGACCATGTCTCCTGTTATGTCCCCCCCATGGTGTCTTTGTTTTTCCATGCTTGAGGCTTTTGGCAGTGTCTGGCCCTCCATTAGCCTGTTTCACTGCAACAAGTCCAAGGGCCTTTTCCATCATGGCTCCATCCTGGTGGAATGCTTTGTCTAAAGAGACTCATGCCTTGTGGGACTTGTCTGTATTTTGCAGGACATGTAAGACAGTTATTTCATCAGGCATTCCACTAATGTAATTTTCATGGAGTCTACTATCAATGCTGCTGATTTTTTTATGCCAAAAGCATGTTTGATGTGTGCTGAATGTTGGCTGGATTGTATTGAAATTTTGGTTTCATTATTATATTGCTATGTTGTTAGCTGCCCCGAGCCCCATTTGAGGAGAGGGGTGGGATAAAAAGAGAGAGAGAGCGCACACACAACTTTGACTCCATTATGGTCCAGTCCACCCGCTGAGATCCTCTTCTGAAGGACTATTCTCTGTGTACCTCCCTGCAGAGGTAAGGAGGAGTTTCTTCAGGGGTAGCTAAACAAGACAGCAGAGATGGCCAGGCAGGAGGAGGAGTGTGTGATCAGAAACCGAAGATCCAAACAGAACAACTTCCATTCATATGTATCATAGATGCTTCAAATCCAAACAAAATTATTTCTGACATTCTGAAATGGTCAAGAAAGATGCACTCTAACAGATCAAGAATTGTAGCCATGTTAGTCTGCTTGTGACAGTAGAAAAGAGCAAGAATCCATTAGCACCTTAAAGACTAACAAAATATGTGGCAGGGTGTGAGCTTTTGTGAGTCACTGCTCAAGAAATCTCATACCTTGCCACAAATTTTGTTAATCCACCCTGACAGTTATTCTGGTACCTCGCTGTCTGGTTTCAATCTCAGCAAACTGGGATTAGAAAACAAAGGGAAAGAATGCCTTAGCATTATAGGATATACATTGTAACCATCAGAAGTACATAAGAACAAGATACTGGTGTTATTGAGCTCAGTGTTTCTGCCTTCTTCTGGCCACTGTATTATCGTACTAGCTTTGATGTGAGAACTTCTCTCGCATTTTTATCCTGTCCTTCCTTTAAGGAGCTCAGGGTGACACACATGCTTCTTGCTTATATTTTGTCCTCACAACAACCCTGTGAGGTACGCTGGGCAGAAAGGGAGTGACTGACCCAAGGTCACTTTCATGGTACAGTAGGGAGTTTCAACCTGGGTCTCCTCAGCCCTCATCTGACACTCCAGCCTCTACATCACACTGGCTTGCAAAATGTCTTCTATATACTCATTTTCCTGAGCTATCCTAGTGCCTAGCATGCAGGGAAACACTTTCCTTCCTCAGGAGGCTGTAACACAGGGCAGAGAGACTTCTTCCTTCCCCTGGTGTTGGATATGCAGAGACCCTGCTTTGTCCTCCTTCAAAGAGGCAGCTTGCTTGTCTTGAAGTTGGGGGGGTACAAGGCAGGGGTTAAGGCATCATCTCTGCAATTGTAGGATCTGGTTGCCTCTCAGCAGCTGTAATGTCAGGAGGACTCAGGACAAAGTGCTAAGCAACTCCACTCCCCCCCCAATATATATGATGTCCCCCATCCCCAGCAACTGCTATTATTTTATATTCATTCATTCATTCATTCATTCATTCATTCATTCATTCATTCATTGTCTGCCTTTCTCACAGGACTCAAGGCAAATTAGTCGGGGTGGTGGAGGAGGTATTTACATGGTTAAAAAGGAGAGGGTGAGATTATTTTGGGGGGGAAAAACAGAGCACCTGGGTCAAAGCAGAGGAGCTAAATCTGCCCCATCCTTCATTTTACAGGTGGTTGTAGCCATTTTTCTTAGCCTGGCTGACAAAGTTTATCAAAGAAAATAGGACTGGGGTTGAAGCTGGGGAACAGGATTTAACTCTCATTGGGGAGGTTTCTGGGAAGAAGCATTTCCAAATGAAACTAAGGGAAAACAATGCTTTAATTGATTTCTTAATATGACTAGCTTTGATTTCAATATTAAATAAGCTTTTAAATTTTTCTTTTCTTTTCTTCCTTCCTTCCTTCCTTCCTTGCTTCAACTGTGGCTATTCCTGGAGAGAGCAGACTTAGCCACAGTCACACATGTAGTGATAACATCCGGATTAGATTACTATAATGTACTCCATGTGGTCATGCATTTGAACATTATCTGGAAACTTTAACTGATTCAAAATGTAGCAGCTAAGGTATTAACTAGATTCTGCTATCAGGAGCATTTAAGCCCAGCGCTATGTCAGTTGCATTGGCTTTCTATTTATTTCCAGGCTGAATGAAAAGGTTGATCTTTAAAGCCCAACAAAGTTTGGCACCAAGGCAAGTACTACATCCATTCTTCTTGGTCCTTGAAATCCTGTGGTGGTGCCTTGGTTTGGGAACCCATTTATTGGACATGAAGTTGGCAGGCACATGAGACAGGGCTTTTTAGGCTTTTACTCCAAGGCTGTAGAACCCTGCTGGAACATAAGGGAAAGCGCCAGGCAGTCCAGAAGCTGCAGCTCTAGCTCAGCAGAGGGAACAGCTCCTGCATGTCTGACTGGTGATTACAGCTAATTACCTGAGTAATAAATGAGGCCAGAGCAGGGGGGGCTTGGGTCTGCCTTGCTGAAACATCAGGAAAAACACCAGGCAGAGTCCAGAAGCTGCAGCCCTATCTCAGCAGAGGCAACAGCTCCTGCTAATCACAGGTAGCTGGTGATTTAGGGGTGGGGTATCAAATACAAGGGTGGGTAGGGTGGAGGCCAATTGCTTGGCTAGTTGGACTATTGTGGGTTTATTTGATTGTGGAGTTGTTTTTGGTACCCTATAAATCTGCTGCACAGCTGATTAGATCCTCCCACAGGTGGAGAGGGAAACCAGAGTAAACTGTGAGATGTGCCTAAGCAGCCAGGGAAACCCTGTAAGATGGGGAGGTGTGGTGGTGGGAAGAGAGTTATGTTTAGAAGGAGACTGAGATATTGATTCTAATCTCCTTCCTATCCCAAGGAATGATGGTGTGCAGACCCAGGCTTCTTTGCCCTCCTCTTCAAGCTTGGTTTGGGCAATGGCAGGTTGTGAATAAGACTGCCTCTCTTGAAGAATTTATTAGTAAAGGTAATTTTGATCTGGCATGCTTGACTGAGATCTGGGTGGATGAGGATGAAGTGGTGGCTCTCACTGGGCTGACTCCCCTAGAATACTCTGTCCTTCATCAATTGTGAACTGGAAGACTGGGGCGGGGTGGGGGGAGGTGTAACCATTCTCATCCAAGATTCTTTCTCCCTTGAGCAGCTTCCTGCACCAAACACAGGGGTCTTTTTGGGGGGGGGGGGAGCGCACCAGAGCCAGCTCCGGCAGCTTCGCAGAGCAGAAAGGCTCCCGCATGTCAGTTTCGGTGGTACAAGCCGATTGGGGAGGCTTTCCGCCAGCCGAATGTCAATTTCAGCCCCATTATATCCTATGAGCCATTGAAGTCAATGGCGAAAACATAGGGTATATTCTGGGGGCTGGAGGGGAGGGGGTTTGAGGAAGAGGCTCCAAACTCACAGGGTAGCTGATGGAGCCTCTCCCCAAGATACCCACCACGTTTCAAGAACATTGGACCAGGGGGTCCAGTTCTATGGGCCCCCAAACAGGTTGCCCCCATTCCCTCCATTGTTCTCTATGGTGGGAAAAACAGTTACTTTTTCCCACGGTGCTGTTAGTAGCTCTGGCGGGGAGGGGGTTTGAAGGAGAGGCTCAAAATTTTCAGGGTAGCTTCGGAAACCTCTCCCCACATACACCTCCACGTCTCAAAGCAATTGGACCAATGGGCCTAATTCTATGGGCACCCAAACAGGTTACCCCCATTACCTCCATTGTTTCCAATGGGGAAGCCCAGCCAGCAGCACTTAAGGCAGGCAAGCAGGCAGCCACCCAGCAGTCAGACTCTCCCAGAGAATCTCAGGGAAAGTGAACTGTCTTGGGAGGTGCTTGTTTGCCATGAGAACAAGTGGCACACTCCAGAACAAGTGGCAGTGCGGCAGTGCAACCATGCCACAGTGCCACACAGAAACCCCCAAAGACCAAAAGGAACAACATTTATACATGTATAAATTGATGGTGCAACCTCATTGGACCACTCACACCACACACACCTCAAAAAGGATATTTATAGCACTGGGGAAAATGCAGAAAAGGCTACTGCAATAATAAGAGGAGGACACTTTCCCTATGAAGAAAGGTTATCACATTTGGGGATCTTAGCTTTGAGAAACAATGACTGAGGGGTGACATAATAAGAGGTTTACAAGACTATGCATGGGATAGAGCAGGTAGTGAAAAAAAGTACTTTTCACCCTTTCTCACAAGACAAGAAGTTATGGGCACTCAATGAAATTGCTGAGTAGTCAGGTTAGAAGTTAGAACAGATGAAAGTTTTTTTGGTTCTGACAGGTTTACAACTTTAAAAAGTTCTGCAGGTTGCTGTTTCTTGGTGTGTGGGGGGGGTTGGTTTGTTTTCTTCCTGTCTGCTCCAGCCTCCATACATTCGTCAAATTCCATCTGGAAGCTGTTCATGCCAGCCACCACCACCACCACCTCCTGTAGCAGTGAATTCCATGTGTTAATCACTGTTTGGGTGAAGAAGTACTTCCTTTCATCTGCAGTTGCAGTACTTCCTTTCAACCTGCCACCAAATTTCTTTCATTCCATCCTTTCCTTCTCTACTTTTTCTCTTTCCTGCCTTCTTCTCTTCTCTTTTTTCCTCCTTTCCCTGTTTCCCTCCTTCTTCCCTTCTCTCTCTTTCTTTCCCTCCTTCTTTCCTTCTCCTTCTTTCCCTCTTTCCTTCTCTCTACCTTCTCTCTTTCCTTCCTTCTTTCCTCCTTCTGTGGCCCAACTCTAGTGAGAAGGGGTTTAAACTTTAAACCCCTTCTCTCTTCACTCCCCCACCCAGGTTATCTAGGGAAGGGGAGGCTTTTGATGATGCCCCCCCCTTTTGCTTCCCCTTCTGACATCACTTCTGGTGATGTCAGGGGGCGTGGCATATGCTAATAGCCTAGTAGCTCCTGCAGCTCTTTTTCTACGAAAAGACCCCTGACCAAACATCATAGGCATTGAATGTGTAGGCCTGAAATGAGATGACAGGGAGGGGGTGGGAGTCTTGCTGGATTACCATCTGCCCAGTTTACCAGCTGACTTCCTGCTGAGGTTGGCTGAGGCAATGGTGGAGTGGGCCTTGCATTTCCCCAAACTGATAGTTCTGGAGGACTTCAATGTCTATGTTGACGCTGCCTTGCTTGATGCCTCCTTAGACTCTATGACTGCCATGGCATCATTAGGACTGTCCCAGGTTGTGTTGGCCTGCACACACAGAGCAGGTCACATGATGGATCTGATCTTTTGTGCAGGAAGTGATCTGGATTCAGTGGTGCTTTGCAAACCGGTGCCAGAGACTCAGGACTGACTTATCCATTAGGCACAGTGCATAGGGCCCACAGTACTTTTAAGGGCCCACGAAAATGTTTTAATTTCTTTTAAAATCTGGGGGAAAAGAATGTTTAGGGTCAAAAAAAGTGTTTTAATTTTTTTCTGAGTTCATGAAAATATATTAAACTAGGGAGCAAAGCCCATTGTGGTGGAAGACAACGGGCCCTAGAAAGGAAGGGAGGGAGGGTGGAAGGGAGGGAGGGTTGGAGAAAGGAAGGAAGGAAGGAAGAGGGGGAAGAGTGAAAGAAAGGAGAGAGGAAGAAAGGAAAAGGGGGAAAGGAAGAGGGGTAGAAAAGGGCTTCTCTGGGCCTACTGCCCCCATAGAAGGCCCAGGGGATGGTGTGAGGGGGAAGAAAAAGGCTTCTTTGGGCCTATTGCCCCCATAGAAGGCCCAAGGGATGGTTTGAGGGGGCGGAAAAGGGCTTTTCTGGGCCTACTGCCCCCATAGAAGGCCCAGGGGGTGGTGTAGGGGGGCAGAAAAGGGCTTCTCTGGGCCTACTGCCCCCATAGAAGGCCCAGGGGATGGTGTGGGGGGCGGAAAAGGGCTTTTCTGGGCCTACTGCCCCCACAGAAGGCCCAGGGGATGGTGTAGGGGGTAGAAAAGGGCTTCTCTGGGCCTACTGCCCCCATAGAAGGCCCAGGGGATGGTGTGGGGGCGGAAAAGGGCTTCTCTGGGCCTACTGCCCCCATAGAAGGCCCAGGGGATGGTGGGGGGGCGGAAAAGGCCTTCTCTGGGTCTACTGCCCCCATAGAAGGCCCAGGGGATGGCGTGTGGGGGACGGAAAAGGCCTTCTCTGGGCCTAATGCCCCATAGAAGGCCCAGGGGATGGCGTGTGGGGGGTGGAAAAGGCCTTCTCTGGGCCTAGTCCCCTCATAGAATGCCCAGGGGATGGTGTGGGGGGGGCGGAAAAGGGCTTCTCTCACTTGCCTCAGCCTTGAGGGCCTGTCCCTGCGCTCACACTCCAGACGGTCCTCTCCTGTCGGAGGACTGGAGCAGACTGAGCTGAAAACCCTGACTGGGGCTGACGTGGGCGGGACTTTGCAAAGCAGCCAGTCAGCCCTGGCCAGTGTCCTCTGACTGCCAGTTCTTGAGCCGAATCAATTATGGCAAGCATAGAATATGGTGAAACCAAAATTCAAATATTAATAAGGACAGGATTGCCTAAAATAGAAAAAGATGTTGAAGGTAAAGTTATGTCAAAATAATTTAAAATATTTTTATGGAGATAGGGGGCAGGGCCCACAAAGTCAAAAGTTCCCAGGGCCTACGATAGTCATAATGCAGCTCTGCATAGACTGAGCATTATCTTGTGAAGGTCAGTTTGAGATTTGCCTCCTCTTTCTGCAGGGGTGGCAAGCTTTTTTATACTCACCCGTGGATACTCATGGATCCAACAGGATTCCAGAACACTCTGTGGAATTTGTCTGGATCTGCTAATAGCTCTCTTGATGAACTCACTGACTCTTGGAATCTGGGCCTTCAGAAGGCTATTGACTGAATTGCCCATCGGCACCCTCTTTGCCCCTGTACTACCTTGGCTCCCTGAAATATGGATGAACTAAGGATAGTAAAAGGGGGGCTTACATGGCTAGAGAGGTGCTGGTGACAAACTCGAGACAAAGCGACGAGAACACTTTATAGAACCCGCTTGAAGGTCCATGAAGTGGCAGTGAAAGCAGTAAAGCACTCGTACTTCTCTACTTCCATTGAAACTGCTGCGTCACATCCAGCTCAGTTGTTTAGATTTATTAGGCAATTGACCATCCCTATGGTGGCTCCAAAAGTAGATAAAAATTTGGCCATTAGTTGTGACACATTTGCAACATTATTTTCAGATAAAGTCTAGTTTCTTCGCCAAGACTTGGCTGCCAGATTGGGAGTCAGTAGGAATTTTGGGGCCCTGTCTGCACAATCAGGTCCATCGTTTGACTCCTTCAACCCACTCTCCCAGGTGGATATTGACTGGGTCCTATCGGCTGTGCGACCTACTGCCTGCTCCTTGGATCTTTGCCCTTCTTGGTTGGTGAAAATTTCCAGGGAAGTGGTGGGAGGAGCCTTGGGAAACATTAATCTCTCACTTTCTCAGAGCTCTTTCCCTAGCTCCCTGGAGGAGGCAGTGGTGACACCCCTCCTGAAAAAGTCATTGTTAGATGAGAGGGACTCAGCCAATTACTGCCCAGTATCTAATCTTCCACATATGGGAATGGTGACTTAGCAAGCAGTGGACAACTCCAGGAATTCCTAGATGAGACATCTGCCCCAGATTAGCCATGAGGTATAGATAGGAGCACTCTGTCTGGGGCAAGTGATGCTCTGTATTCTTGGTTTGTGGGGGCAACAGTGGGAGGGCTCTAGTGTCCTCACCCCACTAGTGGACCTCCTGATGGCACCTGGTATTTTTGGCCACTGTGTGTCAGGGTGTTGGACTGGATGAGCCAGTGGCCTGATCCAACAATGGCTTCTCTTATATTCTTATGCTCTTATCCCTTCCAATCTGGCTTCTGGCCAGGGTTCAGGACTGAGACAGCTTTGGTGGCTCTGGTTGATGATCTCTGGTTATACCTTGATGCAGGTGGGATGGCACTATTGATCCTGTTGGATCTTTCAGCTGCCTTTGATACAGTAGACCATTTGGTCAACTGCCTAGCCTCCCCGGGTGTGAGGGGTTCGGCCTTGAGCTGGTACTCCTCATTCCTCCAGGGTCGGTTCCAGAGGGGTCGTCACCACAGGCCCTCACCTGTGGAGTTCCACAGGGGTCAATTCTCTCCCCCATGTTATTTAACATTGTATATTTGCACCCTCTGGCAGAGATTGTCAGGAGGAGTGGGATGCAATCAATATGCAGATGATACCCACTCTTGTTAAGGAGCAACTGGTAGCTGGAATTCTGTCTTGGTCTCCTGCCTGGATGCAGTGGTGAGAGTTGGTTGAAGCTAAATCCATCTAAAACAGAGATTACGTGGCTAGGGAAGCCCAGACCTCTGGGGTAGCCACTTCTTCCTTGATTGGTCCAACTTTCTGTGGTCAACTCTGTCAGGAATTTGGGAGTATGGCTCAGTTTTTTGCTCTCCATGGAAAAACAGGTCCTCATTGACAGACTGTATTTTACCATCTATGCTGGACCCACCAAGTGGCTCCCTATCTGTCTTGGGAGGACCTTTCCACAGTAATTTATGCAACAGTCACCTTGAGATTGGACCACTGTAGTGCACTTTATGCAGGGCTACCTTTGAAGTGACCCAGAACACAGCTGCCAGATTGCTGACAGGAGTGTCCTGGTCAGTGCATATAACACCTATTTTATGGCAGTTGTACTGGCTCCCGGTTAGTTTCCCGTGCCAATTCAACATGTTGGTTACTTACCTTTAAAGCCCTAAATGGTCTGGGACCCTCATACCTTCAGGACTGCCTCTCCCAGCATGATCCTCCCCCCATCTTCTCCAATCTTCACCTCAGCATTTATTAAAGGTCCCTGCTCCATGAACTGTGTGCCTTGTGTCAACAAGGGTGAGGGCCTCCTCTGTAGAGGCCCCCCGTCCTGTGGAATCAGCTGCCTGAAGAGGCAGGGCATGCAAGGCTGCTCTTTTTCGAGTGGCCTTTGGGTAATTGTGATCCACCAGGCAGCTAGACTGCTTCAGCTGTGTCTTTGCCACCCACGCCTCTTCCTACCCTGCTTGATAGTGAATAGATTTTAATGAGGGATAGGTTTTTAATCATTTATCATATCTTTTGTATTGTTTTAATTGGGTGTATTTTGTATTCTGTTAGCTGCCCTGAGTCCCACTCCATCCAGGAGATGGAGTAAAGGAGCAGGATATAAATAGCATCATCATCATTATCATAATCACTATCATTATTATTAGCAATAATAATAGTTTCAGGTGGGTAGCCATGTTGGTCAGAAACAGCAGAACAAAGTTTGAGTCCAGTGGCACCTTTAAGACCAACAAAGTTTTATTCAATTTATTCAAGCTATAAGCTTTTGTGTGCAAGCACACTTCTTCAGATACAGATAACAATAATAACTTTTAGTCATCTGAAATCTGTGTGGCTTCTCCTTTTTTTGGTCTTTCAACATTGTCTAGAAAACTCTTGTTTATCTGGAGGGCCTTTGAAAATGGGTATGTTTTATATTTTCTGGAAGTTTGTGGGTATCTGTATTGCTGCTAGCTCCTTCAGAATATGACTAATTGTTAGGTTTCATTGATGATGTGTTTTAGAGTAATTACCTTCTCAACCTTGAGTTGTTGAGAAAGCATGAAGGTAGGGTATACATTTCCTAAACAAAAAACATGCACACAAGTACATCAGAAGTGACAGTGGTGGGTAGTTAGTAATTGCAGGTATTGTTGGCCTTTTCCGTTGAGGTTTAAAACCAGGGGATCTGGGTTGACAGCTTTGGGGTGGGAAATTCCTGGAGGTTTGGCAGGGTGGAGCCTGTGGAGGGGGAGGGGAGGGACTTCAGCAGGGTGTAATGTCATAGAGAACAACTTCCAAAGTAGCCATTTTCTCCAGGGGAACTGATCTCTGTTGGCTAGAGGCCAGTTGTAATTCCAGGAGATCTCCAGTCACCACCTAAAGGCTGGCAACTCTACAGGGTGCTCTTGGATCCTCATTGCTACTTTTGGGTCTCAGATGGTAGCTGTGACTACAAAGCTCTAGTTTGTTTATTAAAAGCATTTGTAGGCCATCTTGAGGGTTTTTTTTCAGTGAGGGCTAGCACAAGGTAGTGCCAATATAACTGCCCTGATAGAAGAGGCAAATAGCAGAAGTTGCTGAGAAGCATAATGTTGGTGCACAGGTATTATGGGGATGGATTAAAAAAACCATGTTTACAATCCCATCTGTTTGGTGGGCTGCAGCCATCTCTGAAGCAGGGGTCCTAACAATTGCTTGGTAGCATCCAAAACAGGGGACCAAAAAGAAATGACACTTGTATTGCTAACATAAAAACAAATACGCAATTGAACAAATGAATATAATATGTACAGAGAATGGCTAGGTAATGAAACTCCATATAAATGCTAATTTTGTGTTTTCATCAGAGTCTTGTATACCAATGTAAAATTTTTGGAAATCTTGAAGCCATGGAAAAAAACCTTTTCCCCATTTTGGAGGGAATAACATCCCTAAAATTGGGGGGAAAACTGTAATCTACACAATATTTGCTGTCCTCTCAAACCTAAACTAATTTTACCACTTTAACAACATAAAATGCATCATTAATAACTCACTTAGCATATGAAATTGTGATAACTGACAGTTACTGAATTTAAAAGTTATAAAAGCCTTACTGCAGAATCCAGGGTGTGGGATGCACTCAGTGAGCTGACTGATCCTCATGCTGGTGTATCTCCAAGATATGCCAGCAGTAAGGGCCAGTTATACCAGTGCAAGACCCCAGCTCTACAGCGGCTGTCTGCTGGTGCAACTACAACACAGGCCCCTGTGCTGATATGGTCATGGGTAGTCTGTGGGGCATGGCTGGAATTAGTTAGCTCCCTAAACCCTTTCAGCCTCGGAACAGCCCTGGACAAAGGTGCAAAGTTGTGCCTTCAAAAAAACATGGCATAACCCATAGGCACCCATTGAATAGTAAAAGCAAGTGGTCTCCCCCACTGGGCAGCTTGGGATGCTGACTGTGGGCATGACCAGTCACCTCCCTCCCCTGCAGTGGCCAAACCCCCTCCCCAACACCCAATCACACACCCAAGTCCTATAAAAAACCCAGCCAGGATGCCCCATAATTCATGAGGTAAGGCACTTGGCATGGGAGCCTGTCTGACAACTCTGTGCCCTGTGGGCTTAGAGTGAGCAGTGAGGCACCTTGGTGGTGGGAAAAGCAGAGAGTGCATTTATATCTATTGGGTGAGCACTTTGCACCAACACCAGAGCATAAAGTCCACACTCTGTGGCTAAATTTTCCCAGTTCTGACCCAAACAGATACCCTATCTCCCTAAGGGGCAGTCACACACTGACAGGTAAGCAGGGAGATGTTCCCCAAACCTCCTGCCCTGTTCCCCTCACTTGTGGCTGGAAGCCGCCTGGGCAACCCTGCCTCCTGCACCCAAGCTCATCTGCGTGGCAGGCTGTCAAGTGGGGGCAGCAGGAACAGCAGACCCCCTCTGCCATGGTCCCTCACACACAAGGGGGATTGGTGCATGGGGTATGCTCCAGGAGAGCTGCTGGGCAAGGAGACCCAAGTTTTTGACTCTGCGCATTGGCTGGGATCCCCCTATGACAGAGCCCCATCATTATAACTGGAGTGGTTTACTACACAGTCCTTATGGAATGGCACCCATGAAGACTATGAGGCCCTGCCTGCTGCCCTGCTCCCCTCCCAGGCCACTGACCCTGCAGCCAACAGGCAGTTGACGTCAGAGGCTACAGATATTTGCACATCATGGACACTGCCCAGAAGCTTGGCTGTGAGGTCTGTGAAAATGCCCTGGTGATCACAGGACACCTGGGAATTCAGGCTGTAGAAGTGATGGTAGTTTCCGTATACCTGAGGCTCCTTCCAGGGGCAATGAGGGCAATGTGAGTGCAGTCCACAGCACCCACCACGTTTGGGAAGCCTGTGGCTGCCATGAACCCTGCTGTCAGAGGCTCTGTATTATCACTTACACTGTGTTCATTGTTCTGTGTTTACTTGCTTGCCTTTCGCTTTTGCGCTTGCGTAGAAGATGCCAGCTGCAACGTGGGAGCATACTTTCCTACCGCCTCATCTTATCACGGCAGCCTTGAAGAATAGGCTTTGGAGCGTTCCTCAGTCTGGGGAATTTTCCAGTCCTACATAACTAGGTGGGGGTGGGGGTGGTACTCCCAACTATTAAGTAATCCTCCCACCAGGAGTTTCCCGCACGTGCGCTAAAAGTTCATTTGCTAGTTTGGCTTTGCATCATACTATATCAGTGTCTGAACGGATCATGCCTCCATTCCTGACAATAGCAGTATTACTGTGGGTAACAGCACTGTAAGGAGCTGCGGTGGCTCAAGTGGTTAAGACACTGAACTGCAGGCTGTGGAAGGTCAGTAGTTCAGCAGTTCAAGACCCGGGTGCCGCAAGACGGAGTGAGCTCCTGTCTCTGGTTCCAGCTCCTGCCAACCTAGCAGTTCGAAAGCAAGAAATTGCAAGTAGATAAATAGGTACCACTTTGGTGGGAAGGTAACAGCGTTCCGTGCGCCTTGGTGTTTAGTCATGCCGGCCACATTACCACGGAAATGTCTTCGGACAGCGCTGGCTCTTCGGCTTTGAAACGGAGATGAGCACCGCAACCCTAGAGTCGGATTCGACTGGCTTTCGAGCAAGGGAACCTTTACCTTTACCTTAACAGCACTGTATTCCAATAAAGCATCTCTTTACTTGAAGAATGCCTGGATCTACTTGCTATTGAGCCTGACACCTGCCCAGATGGGTGACAGCTCCATCTCTTCTGGGGAGAAGCACACATGCTCCTGAAGGTGGCCCAGCATGGCATCCAGGAAGATATGCAGGTAGCAGCTTGCTGAGGATTGAGACACCTACAGGACACCTCAGCCACGACCCCTTGGAAGGATCCAGTGGCTGGGATCCTGAGGGAGAGCAGACCTTGTGTAGGACAGCCATGTCACAAGGGGCTGGAGCTTAGCCCTGGAGGGCAGGCCCAAGCTCCTTGCACAGGGCATGGATGGCCACTCTGTCCAGGAGGAAGTTATTCAGGCAGGTGCTGTCTCACAGTTGGGGCATGCTGATACGTACCCAGTATTGGTGAGCATGACACCATCTCCACCATCAAAGTGCCACCCAAACATCCAGTGCTGGTAATAGGTGGATGAGTCGAACCCCTAGCTGAAGTGGGAGAGGCAGAAGGGGGCACCATGCCAGGGCATGGTGGCCGGGTCCTGAGGAGAAAGGGGGCTGAATTCGGTATGGTCAAAAGAGTTTGGGCCCCTGTGGCCCAGGTGCTCCTGTGTCCCCACCCTTTCCCTATCCACTGCCCCCTTGGATGGTTCTCCTGTCTGTGTACTCTCCTTCTGGTGCCTGGTGTCCATGTGGGAACAGGGGGAGGCAGAGTGAGATGAGGGGTTCTGGAACTTTCCATGGTGCCTTGCCCCACCTCTTCATTCCCCTTTGGGAATACTAACACCTGGTAGCAGAAATGGCTGCCACCAGCCTAACTGGACTAGGGAAGGCTGAGAAGGAGTTGCTACATTGGTTGATGGTAGAGTATGCAAGGGTAGCCCTAGGACTGCCAGGACCAGGTCTGCCACCACACACTGCTGTGTCTTCTGATGCATGGCAGTAGAGTGGGTCTCTGCCCTGGGACATGCCACCCAGATAGTGTTATCAATCCTGAGCCACTGAAACAATTCTTTTGGCCCTGCTCAAAAACATGTGTGTGCCCTTATAGCCCAGGTTGTCCCTTATGAGTGGGCAGTGACAGAGGGCCTGCCTAGAGCTGAAGCCATCATGCAGACAATGACACCACCTGTGGTGGTGGACAGCTGTGGCATCAAGGTACTGTGTGATGAGTGTGAGGCATCCTGCTGCCTCATTGTCCCTATGGGGAGTCCTCCCCCTGCCGCCCCCACCCTTCCTGCACCCTCAACACCTGCTGATACCTGCTTTCCTCCCTACAGGCAACTCTCAAAGTGGAGGCACCATCACAGGACAATCAATGAAGTCCCTTCTTCTTAAATATTTGTGATAATGGGATTCTACCCAGCATAACTTTAAGTTTGTCAAAGTTTGCTTTCCTGAAGTTCAGCCTATATGTTTGACTACATACAGCTTTTCCCATCCCCAAAACTGTAAATCCCAAAATTACATGGTCACTACTACTCAGGGTGCCCTCTACATTCACCTCATCAACCAGTTCTTCCCTGTTGGTGAGAATCAAGTCCAAGACAGCAGATCCCCTTGTTTCCCTCTTCACTTTCTGGAAAATGAAGTTGTCAGCAAGACAAATCAGGAATTTATTTGACCTTTCATTTTTAGCAAAGTTGGACTTCCAACATATAACCAGGTAACTGAAATCTCCCATGACCAGTGTGTTCCATTTCTCTGAGACCTTTGTAATCTGTAGGAGTGTCTCATCCAAGTTCTCTGCCTGGCTCAGTGATCTATAGCAGACGTCCACCATAATATCACTATTATTTCTTACTCCTTTTATTTTTACCCAGAGACTCTCAACTGAATTTCCACATTCAGAGTCACATATTTCCTCACAAGTATATACCTCCTTTACATATAATGCTACTCCTCCCCCTTCCTTATTTGTCTATCCCTTTCAAATAAGTTGTACCCCTCAGTCCCAATATTCCAATTGTGAATGTCATTGCACCAAGTTTCAGTAATGCCTATTAGATTACAGTTCCCTTCCAGTACTAGGACTTCAAGTTCCTCCTGCTTGTTTCCCTTACCCTACACATTAGTGTAGAGACAGTGGAATCCATGTTTTATGTGCCCTGAGGTTTTTGTTTCTGTACTTACCTGCGAGTTAAGGTTATCTAGCATATGTACCACTTCCTGCAAAACTTTAATGTTCCTATCTCCAGTTATTGGCATCATACTAGGCTTTAAATTTTTGTCTTGCTTCCACATAGGATTTAGTTTAAAGCCCTCCTCATTAGGTTTGCAAGGCTCTTACCAAACACAGTTTTTCCTACCCTCTCGATAGAGGAAAATGTATGCCATGGTCCAGCACTTTAGCCTCTACCTCTCTCAGTAGGGAATCCCCAGTTACCAACTCACACCTTCTCCTACATTGGGGAGCAGAAGCCTGAGTCCTCTCATCCATGGGTGCCTGAGAAATTTCCTTCAAGCCTTGTGGAGGCTGAGGGAGTAGCCCTTGTTCCAGTGGTCCAGAATCAATATTTATGGGGAGATCCTGGAACTGATTACTTAGCAACAGAGGCTCAGAATGTCTCATGATTTTCCTGCTCCTGTGGGTTACATTCTTCCATTTGCCCTCCTCCTGTGTTGGGTGTTCCTCCAGTTGCTGAGATACCTTTCCTTCCTTCTCCTGTTGCCCTCTCAGGAGTGCTTCATGCATTCTGTCCATGAAATCTTCACCTTCCCTTACAAACTGGAGTGTGGATAAGCATGCCTCAGGTCCCTATATCTTCTTCTCCAGTAGCGCTACCATCATACACTTGCTGCAAGTGTAATTGCTGTTACCCTCAGGTAAGAATATGAACGTGCTACAGACTTTGCACATCAATGGCTCAGCTCCCTCACCAGCCATGCTGCGGCAATCCATTCCAGAAGTGATTTAGTTTTTCTTGCACTTCCCTGATAACTCCCCATGATGTTGTTCCAGCTAGATGCTGTCATCTTTCTTCTGTGACTACTGTTTAGAGAGAGCTCAGTTCTCAATGAAACTTTCGGAGTTTTCCTCTGAGGCTTTGGTGTGGTTTCTGTCCCACCTCCTTCTGATCTCTTGCTACCCAGCCTGTGGGTATATGTGTCACAGTGGTTTGAGGGAGAGAAGAACTACAACTACAAGAGAAGAGTTGGTTCAAAAGGCCCACAGAATCAATGAAAGCCCTGCATGCTCTCCTCGTGAAGATTAGGTATCTTCTAGGTGCAGAAATGCTATATATAAGAGCATAGTCACCTTGCCTTTAAAAGCATTTAATTTATTTTAAAAGACAAAATATTTCATAGGATCTTTTTAAGTACTCTCCCAAATTTCCAATTTTTCCATTGCAAAAAAAAGAGCTTGAGGAAAAGAGATGTAGTAACAGGGCCCCCCTATTTGTTTGTTTTGTTTTTGTTTTCCAGGCCTACACGTGTCTTCTTGCTGGAAATGTTCAGGCACAAGAATGCACCCTCATGTAGCCTGGCAGACTCAGAGAGTTGGACATGGGTGACAGGGAGGGCCTGCTCTGCTATCCTTTAAGCTAGGACTGCCAGCTCTGGGTTGGGAAATACCTAGAGATTTGGTGGGGGGAGGCTGAGGAGGGTGCAGTTTGGGGAGGGGGAGGACTTCAAATGGGCTATAATGCCATAGAGTACACCTTCCAAAGTGACCATCTTCTCCAGGTGAACTGATCTCTCTGTTGCCTGGGGATCAATTATAATAGCATGAGATCTCCAGCCATCACTGGAAGGCTGGCAACACTAGTTTAATCTCCCTGTGCTCTGCCCCCCTTCCCTTTAGGCTCTTAGCTGGCACCACCAAGGTTTTGACTTAAGGAAGGGAAACAACAGGCTTTTCTTCCTCCTCAAGTTCGTGCAAGAAGCACCCCAGCTTTTTCAGGCTTTCTTTCAGCATACAGGTTGTGCCACATAGCAGACCAAAATGGCCACAGATGAGATAAATCTTAGGCTTGCTAGCCTCCAGGTGGGGCCTGGGGATCTCCCAGAACTACAGCTCATCTCCAGGCTACACAGATCAGTTTTCCTGGAGAAAATTGATGTTTTGGAGTGTGGCGTCTATGGCATTGTGCCCCACTGAGGTCTCTTTCCTCCCAATGCTCCACCCCCAAATCTCCAGGAGTTTCCCATCTTGGAGCTGGCAAACCCCACTCTCCACTGGTGGCAACCCTTCCCACACTCCCTAAGTCCCTCCTCTGACTATTCTTCACACAGAAATGGAGAGAATAACAGGAATTTATTGAGGAATGAAAGAAAGAGGAGTCAGGTTGAACCAACATTCCTAAATCCCATAGGAATTTGGGGCACTTAGGCACTGAACTTCATAATACCAACCAAGGTAGTAAAGTCACAAAAAGAACACTCAAAATAAAATATAATTCCTAATGCATCTAGCTACTACCTTTTAAGATTTCTGTTACCTTGAACAGCAGAAGAAACTATGGCCAACCATGGTTCCTCTCATCAAGGCCACAGCAACTGAACAAAAACAAATGGCTTTTGTTCCAACCGCTTCCAGTGTTCTGGGCCACTAGATCACTGGCAGAACACCTGTTCATAATAACCCCAATGAGCATTTACTCAAATAAACATTAAACCTTTCATTTAAATGGATGGCATGTGGGTTTTGGCCACTGTGTGACACAGAGTGTTGGACTGGATGAGCCACTGGCCTGATCCAACTTGGCTTCTCTTATGTTCTTATGGATGCCAAAGTGTTCTCAAGGTGTTCTGTGATGCTTTTTAAATGTTAATCAGTGATCATACTCTGAACGTGGGGTGTCGAACATATCTTTTCCAAGTCCTGAGAAATGAGTCATTACTAGGGTTGTCAAATTCCAGATATAGCTCGAGAGCCAGTTTGGTCTAGTGGTTAAGTATGCAGACTCTAATCTGGGAGAACTGGGTTTGATTCCCCACTCCTCCACTTACACCTGCTGATGTGACCTTGGGTCAGTCACAAGCTCTGGCACAGCTGTTCCTGAAAGAGCAGTTTGTGTTAAGAGTTCTCTCAGCCCCACCTACTTCACAGGGTGTCTGTTGTGGGGAGGGGAAGGGAAAGGAGTTTGTAAGCCGCTCTGAGACTCCAAGTGAAAGGCGGGGTATAAATCCAATCTCTTCTTCTTCTTCTAGAATTACAACTGGTCTCCAGGTGATAGAGATCAATTTTCTCTGGAGAAAATGGCTACTTTGGAAGGTGGACTTTATGGCATTGTACCCTGCTGAGGTCCCTCCCTCCCCCAAACCCCACCATCCCCAGGCTCCACCCTGTTATGTATTGGGACTGAAACATCACAGGACTGTTCTACCAGAGAAGGGCTGAGCTTGGAGCACAAGAACAATAGCTCACCAGGACTCTGGAAGTAACCAGTCAAGAAGTAATGTTATGTAAATAACCTGTCGTTGGGAGTGGGGTGTATTTGAGTGTGGCAATTGCATGCTATTTAAACAGGGCTGCAGCCCTGGAGTTCAATCTTGTTCTTGCTGAAATCGCTCATAGACTTGGGGTCTGCTCATCCATGAAACCCACTATTTAACACCCCCCCAAAAAAAATCTCCACGTGTTTCCCAGCCCAGAGCTGACAACCCTAGAAAGATATCTCCTCTAGGTCATTCTTCTCCACACCATTTCTCACCACTGCTCACCATTAAGGTACTAAAGTATAGAAGCTGGGATCCTTAATATGTAGAATGAATAGCTAACACAAAGCCTGCCATTTACACCTCAGCCAAGATTTCTAATCACCTAATGTACATTCACCACCCTGGAAAGGTCTGTCTCTCACTCTGATAACCAATTGTAGAGTTTAGATATTTCTAGCAGGATAATTTGTAAAAAATTTACCAAGTCGGGGGGTAATGTGATGCAGTTGCACTGTTTTATTAAGAAATACAATACAAACGTTGATCAAGAAATGCAAAAAAAATGCTGTAGTTTCCAGTAGGGTGCAGTAGGAGGACCTGGGCTGAATGAATAACAGAGCTATGCATAATCATTATGCCAAGGCTGAGTTGAGGTGTTTTCCCCCCCCCTCCACCTCTCCTAGCAACACAAATCTGCAAGATGAATACTGCTCTGTCAGACTGAGGGAAGAATGGTCATAGAAGATGCTCCCTTTCTTTTCTGCTTATTCTGATTCTGGGTTTTTTTGTGTGGAAATCCAGGAAGCCGGGCATCATCTGTCACAGTGAATCATATGGCGAGGCTCTTGATCAAAATGTTATCTGCCTGTAAAGTGTTGAGGGGAGTCCATTTTATAGAGTTCCAACCACTGAATTCCTAGAAAGAATGGAGTTTATGATAGGTGACCAGCAGGGTGTTCACCACATATCACACCACACATACAGCTGTCAGTCTGTTGTTTCCATTGTTGGGAACCCACTGAAAGAGGCAAGAGAGTTGTCCATGTGCCCAAGCCTCCCCTTCTCTTTCTGTATCATATACTACACACAGCAGCATGTATTTCATGGAAACCACTAGGCATTGCTCTGAATTAGCAATTTTTGTGAGGCACGACATTTAAGGTATTTTCTGCTGTCAGAATCAATACCTAAATATCTGTTTTCCTTGTAATAGTCCACAGGCCCTTCATCATGTGAAAGCTTGAAAATGGTGCTGCAGGGTGCTCATTTTTACATACTGAATATTTTAGTCTCTATGATACTGTTCTGTATTCATGAAATCTTACCTGTAGTAGTGGTTTGCACACACTCCCCACTTGCTGCTTGGAGAGATCTTTGCTATAGCAGGCAATCAGTGTGGATCGCATCCTTTCCGGTCACTGTCGCTGCTTTGTCCTTCATGGAGACAGATTGCCAGTAGTGCACAGCAGTGCCGACATTAACAGCATATACCACCAATCATGGCTGCTTAGATTCACCATACTAAGACACTTTTGTTTTTACTACTTTTATTCCAGCAGGTCAAGCAGAGATAACTAGATTTCCCCAGTCAACCTGGAAACCAAGGGATGTGTGTTACTCTGTCTCTCTGTGTACTCCCATACTCTCTCATACCTTGCCCTGAACCTCAAAGTCCTGTCTCATTGGTGTCAAGCCATTAGGCATGGACATGGTTCCTCTTCCTAAATGGCCACTTTTTGTTATTATTTCTGAGCCACAATGCAGCAGAAAGCTTTCTGGAGCACCATCAACTTTAGCAGACACCCTGTGTCCTTTGTTCTCCAGCCCTGGAAACAAGCAGATAAAGGCTATTTTAAAAATTCTGAGTGCTGTTAGAGCACAGGACAGAACCAGAGGGAGGGGACCCTGACAGCCAGCATTCATTGGCACTAATCCAAGAGTCTCTGGGTAGTATCAAGGATCAGTCACAAACAGACAAGATAGATTTGGAGCACAAGACTAATCTATTTGCCAAGCCAGAACCATTTGCCACGCAGCAACCCATATCCACTTGGTAAACTTCTCTTCTGCAGAAGAGCTGGATTCAAGTGTAGTCAGACCCTAGAGACCAACAAGATTTTCAGGGTCTAAGCTTTTGAGAATCTGACAAGCTGAGATTTGGCTCCCAAAAGCTTATAAAAAATGGAAATCTTGTTGGTTTCTAAGGAGCGATGGGACTCAAATCTAGCTCCTCTACTGCAGACAGCTACCCTCCTGAAACTTCTCTTCCGTGTTAAGAACATAAGAACATAAGAGAAGCCAATGTTGAATCAGGCCGATGGCCCATCTAGTCCAACACTGTCACACAGTGGCCAAAAATACCAGGTGCCATCAGGAGGTCCAGCAGTGGGGCCAGGTTGTCTTGTAAACTTTTACTGCTGATCAGAAATCCAAGAAAGCAGTAAGATTTTTATTTTATTTGAGAATTGTAACACTGTTCTCCACCTTTCCACCAAAGACATGCCTCACTGTTAAAGTTAAAACAATCCATTACAATAAAACAAGACAGAAGCATTGTCTTTAGCACTTGCTAAGAAAATATTAAAAACCAGCTTACCAACTGGTTACATACAGTAAGTTACCACTTAGCAAATGAACCCACCCAAAGTCAAGGCAAGATGTCACAAGGTTGTTTCCACATGGGGGCAGGAAAAAGTGCCCCACTTGTAGAAGCAGCAGCAAGTAGGATGGCATTGGGTGGGGACAATATCCACATATACCCTCCCCATTGATACTACACCTCCCCTCCGGTGATAATTATGCTGTTTCTCCCCTCTGGATCAGCAACTCTCCTCCCCCCTTCCCAGCTTAGCTGCGGGGTGGGGAGCTTCTCCTTGGCTCAGCTGTAAAGAAAAAAAACCTCTTTTAAAGGGATAGAGGAAGGGGAGGAAATGTGGTGCTTATAAGGCTGCCAACTCTGGGTTGAGAAGTTTCTCAAGACTTGGAGGTGCAACCTGAGAAGCACAGAGTTTGAAGAGGGGAGGGACCTCAGAGTAGGGTTGCCAAGCTGACTTACCCGCAAAGCGGGGGGATTCTAGACTCCCTTGGGAGTCTCCCCGTGTGCGCGCTTTGTGCACACGTGCACCACAGTGACGTCACCAAAAGTTATGTCATTGCGTCACCCACATTGGGGGCGGGGCACCGTGACTTGAGAGAAAATCATAGAGTTTTCCCTCGATTCACAGAGTGTGTCCCCCGCAACGTGGCCAGTGTGATGATGTCACCTCCGGGTGACATCATCATGCTGGGGACACCCCCCAGGGGTGTAGTTCCCCCCGGGGCCTGATCCGCCACCGACAGGTAACAGGCCTCCTGGGCAGGAATTTACCTGCCCCAGCAGGGGCTTGGCAAACCTACCTCAGAGGGGTGCGATGTTATACAGTCCACCCTCCAAAGCAACCATTTTCTCCAGAGGAATTGATCTCTGTTCTCTGGAGATCAGTTATAATTCTGAGGGATTTCCAGGCCTCAAATGGAGATTGACAAGCTTAGGTGCTGAGATCAGCTCCCCACCTACTTCCCCTGTTGGCTGTAGGTGGACTGTCTACACGGATGCTTGTCTGCAGCCATCCTGCAGTATATCCTTTGAGAAGGAAGAATACTCTAGGAGGCCCCCCTCTGACTTGTGTAGAGGTTCCCCCAAACAGTCCCTGAGTGAAAGTAGCCCTAGACCAGGGATGGCCAGACTTGCTGAACGTAACAGCCACATAGAATAAATGTCATGTTTGAGAGCCACAAGACATGAACAAATATTACACACACATTTTTATTGAAAAATATGGAAATTTGCTTTTTATTAACATTAAATTTGACTGAAAGAGCCCCATGTGGCTTCTGAGCTGCAAATTGGCCCCCCTGCCCTAAACAAAGGGGTGGTTCCAGGTTTTGGAGAGCCCCAGACAGAAAGTTCCCAGGGCCCCACTCCCCTCTGCCTAGCCGCCAAATCTCCGCTTGCATCCCCCTTCCTTTCCATTTGCCCTCAGACCTGCCCAGACAGGCCCCCTTGCATTTCTTCTGGGCCCCTCCCTCTTGGGCTGCCCCCAAAGTACCTCAGCTTGCCACCTGCGCCATGCTGCCTGACCTGGCTGCCAGACAACTGAGTGCCTTGGCCGCTTCACCACTGGCCTTGCTCCACTCCCAGCCAGTGACACCCCGAACAGCGGTGGCGATGGAGGTGGCCTCAGCCAATGCTCCCTCTAAGCTGTGGCGTCTGTGCAGTCCCAGCAGCAGGAGGTGTCTGGCTTGCTTGGTGATGCGGTGGTGGTGGGTGGGTGGACTGTCTTGCCGGGCTAGCCCGAGCAGGTGGGCTGGGAAGATTGTCCTGCTGTCTCTTCCCACTCCTGCCTCCATATCTCTTTCTCCTTCCTCCCCTGCCAATCCGTCTCCTGGATGCCACTGCCCGCCGCCTGCTTCTCTCTGCCTAGCTTCACAACTTGAGCAGATATGCAGTGCACTGGGGGAGGGTGGGCAGGCTGAGAGCTGGCCTGGTTGGAGTCGCAGCCCTCAGGCATCCCTCTGCACCCTGACTGGAAGAGGGAGAGAGAAAGAAGGAGAAGGAGGATGCCTCCCCCCCCCATGGATCAGGCATCGCCAGGGATCCTCCCACCACTGCCACTCCTGGAGCCGCCACCATTCATTGCCATCTGGCCAGCAGAGCAGCGCACCCAATGTTGAGCACCCAACTCCCAGCTGTGCTTTCCCATTGAGAAGCTGAAGCTGCTGGGCATTTCCCACCCAACTTGACCTGGAGTCTGGCAGGGCTACCTTAGGGGAAGGCTGGCTTCTAAGGAGTTTCACTAATTAATTAGCTGGTAGGGGGCCCAGGCCGCCTCCCAAAAATATCCCTGGACCTGCTCCTGCCCAGACCTCCCACATGTGCTCAAAGATGCACCACCATCAACCCTTTTCTTCATGGTACTGCGCAGCACGTGCAGCTGGGAGCACAGGTGGTGGACTGCTAGCAAGTGAGGGGGTGGGGAGCCCTGCCAGAAGCTGCACACCTTGACAGCCACCCCACCTCAGGATATGTGGACACCAGCCCTTCCTAGACAGGCTGATAGGAGCAGGCACACAAAGGATCTGCAATTTAGGTCAGGAAGCAGGTTGAGAGTAGCCTCCAAGATGAAGCAGATCAAGGAGAAGCAGAGGTTCAAAGATAAAGGATTGCAAGTGGCAGGAACTAATGCTCTCTCTGAGGAACTCTGGGTATGTACAGTGCTCTACTAGTAATTTCTTCTTGTCCTTCCTGCATGGACTGCTGGGAGGCTGGGCCCAATAAGGCTAAGGTAGCCAAATGAGTCTCAATTGTGTCTCATTGCACAAGGCAAGATGGCAGGGCTGGGAAACAAATCCTGATACTCTATTGCCATAGTCAGTTGTTGGAGAGGAAGGGAGACTTGCGGGGGGGGGGGAGAGAGGCTGTTCATTCTGTTTTCATAGTTCTTAATTGCAGTGGCTTCCCTTATTCCCCTACAAATCAACAGAGTGGAGAGATTTCAAGCAGCTTGTGAGCTAATCAATTTCATTCCAAAGGGAATCGTGAGTGGCAGTGTTGCTGAGAAGAAGTAACTACACACTGCAGTTTTTGTTTGTTCGTGCTTTCATTTTGAAGGGTTACATGAGCACTCGTGGATATGTGGATTTGCACCTGCCCTCTCACACTCCTAAGCTATACATCACTGGATATAGCACTGCCCATGTGCTATAGCAACCATTCACAACTGGATTTTCCTCTGTGAATAAGGCAATGAGGGAAATGAATGAATGATTTCTCTAGCACAGCAACAGCACAACATCCAATGATGTGGAGATCTGCAGCCCTTAAAAAGCAATTGCAGGAACTGGTGGTTGTAGGACAACAGGTGACCACCAGCCCCTTGAACTGATGTCTAGGCCAGTCCTATAGCTTGAGTCACAGAGTCACTTCCAGAATGGGAAGTGATCTCCAAAGCCATTCTAGTGCAGGGGTGGCCAAACTTGCTTAACATAAGAGCCACACAGAATAAATGCCAGATGTTTGCGAGCCACAGGACATGAACAAATATTACACACAAGTTTTTATTAAAAATATGCAAGTTTGCTTTTTATTAACATTAAATGAGATTGCCAAAAATAAAAACAAAAGGTGTAAAAACAGATATTGATAATGATATTTATTTATCCAATGATATTTGTAGGCTGGGGGGAGGCTTTGAGAATGCATTTAAAGTTAAAGTTCCTTTCTTTCTCTGCCCCCCTCAAGCTTACCCAGGGAGAGGAACACTGGCTGGGGAAGGGAAGACCGATCGGGGAGGTATGGCTCCCCTTCACTTCCCCAGCCACTCTGCTGGGAACCACACAATATGCGTGAAAGAGCCGCATGTGGCTCCCGAGCCACAGTTTGACCACCCCTGATCTAGTGCAATCCTTTGCCCAGAGGCCTTGTATGTTTTATATCCAATAGCTAAGAATGAGTGGCACTTCTTTGATTGGCTCTTGTTGGACTGAGGTGATGGAGCAGACTCAGTGTAAGAAATCTGCTTCCTGCTCCAAATGTCAATATTTGGAAATTGAAGGACAGCATTTAATCTAATACATGCCAGTTACTCAAAAGAGTTGAGAACTAGACACCAAGGAGCTGAGATACCAGAACTAGTAGCCTCCCTTGGAAGTGGATAATTGCTTGTACACTGCTTTGTTTCATTTTGGTTGGTTCTAATAAAAAGTATTGTGAGGCTTTTGGCTTTGGATTTTCCTTTGAACAGATGTGACTACTTGCAACCCCATTCTACTATGAGAATGCCTGGATTCAACCAATAAAGAGATTTGTCAACTGGTGGAAAAAGATCCTGGGAAAGGCTGTGTTGATGGTTCCTCTCCTGCAGACACACACAAGGTCATACTACCATGGTCTCCATCGACGCTTTAGCTTTTGTGTGTGTGTGTGTGCACATGCATGCATAAAGTCCTGTCAAGTCTCAGCCTAATTATGGAGACCTGTAGGTTTTTCAAGGCAAGAGATGTTCAGAGGTGATTTACCATTCCTTGCCTCTGCATAGTTACCCTGGACTTCCTTGGTGGTCTCCCATCCAAGTACTAACCAGGGCTGACCTTGCTTAGCTTCTGAGATCTGATGAGATCAGGCTCACCTGGGCAATCCAGATCAGGTTCTTTACCTTGTGCTCCAACTAAAATTAATCTCCAATACTGCTAGTACAATGACTACCATGTTTTTCCTCTGCTCTCAGCCTTGTAAGAGGCCTCTATGCCCTGTCAGGCATTAAAAACATTTGATTAATGGCAGGTTTCTATATCTTCAATGAGATGCTTTTTTCTTCTTCCTCTTCTTCTTCCTCCTCCTCCCAGAAGGCCAACTGTACAATTTGGCATCAGCATTATTTCAAATTACCATACCTGCTCAGCATTTTACCCTGGATGCTTACTGGATAAGTGCTTAAGATGTCTCACTCTGAACACATGAAGAGTTCTGGAGAACTCAGAACCTTGGACACTGTTCTGTGCCATTTTAGTACTATGAGGGCATTTTGATTGGCCCTAATAAAAGTATGTACCAGTGGGTTCAAAAGGTTGAGCCATGTTGAGAATATAGCACACAGAGTATAATAGGTCTAAAGAGGAGACATCCCTCTATTATTATGACAGCAACACTGCATGACATGACCTGTGCCCAACACTCAGGTAGATACAGCACCAAAGAGCATGTTTCAGTGCCCCCCCATCACCATTCTTGAGCTGTGTCATCTTATAAGCCTACCTCTCAGCCTTAAACCTGCCAGAGTGTTTACCTGAAAATGAAATGTAAGACTAGCCCAAATGTGCACATACATTGTTGGGCTCATTTTATAATTGATAGATCATGCTTGCTATCATGCCTTGATTTTTACAGGATTTTTCCTCACCCTCTCTCTGTAAACAAATAAACCCATAAAAATGCATTCATGTGGAGGGTGAATTCAAGTCCCACAGCTACCTCTGGCTTCTAAAATAGCTGTTACTCTCTTTGTCAACCAGCTACGCCAGGGGAACTTGACACTTAATTTGTCAATGTGTTACAAACTGTTTACTAGACAGCAAGGGGACTCTAGAGAATAAGGGCACAATCCACGGGGAACATCCTCTTGTGCAAGCTGAACTGAGTTCAGAAGAAGTACCAGGTGGATTTAATTCTTAATCTACAGAATCTACTGCTGGCTACTAAATAGTTCATTTCAGTGCACAGTAGAAATTCCTGATTGAGGATGGTACTACAAGGGCATTTACACCACAAACAAAATTTTAATGTACAGCTCAACAGTCTGGAATGCTGGAGACATTTTAAATTCAAATATACTAATCAATGGAGCTCTTTCATTCAATTTACAAACATGGAAAATAGAATACTGTTCTTATGCTTCAAAGTACCTTAACTGCCAGGTCTTCTTAGACCCCTCTGGAGGAGCTTTGCCAACACTTTAACAGGAAATAAACCACTGCTTATTTTCAGATATTGAGACGGTACATGATGCAAGGTTTTAGATACAAATGTATGGGATCCGCCAGTGACCTCTCCCTGCCCTTTGCTTAGGAAGGCCCTTACAAAACATTACTATGTTTTTACTGAATAAGAAAGAAATCATGGGTTCAGAGCACCGATAGTTTTATGTACCACTCTTCCCCCAAGGAAGGTTGCCAGCTCTGGGTTGGGAAATGCTTGGAGATTTTGGGGGTGGAGCCTGAGGATGGTGGGGTTTGGGGAGAGGAAATACCTCAATGGGGTTTAATGCCATAATCTCTATCACCTGGAGAAGAGGAGGAGGAGGAGCAGAAGAAGAAGAAGAACTGGTTTTATACTCTGCCCTTCACTACCCAAAGGAGTCTCAGAGAGGTCACCCAGCTGGCTTCATGTGGAGAAGTGGGGAATCAAACCCGGTTCTCCAGATTAAAGTCCTGCCACTCTCTCTTTTTAAAAAAAATTTAATTGCTTTTTTCACCACACCCTAACATCTACAAAGTACAACACTAAACTCTAAAATACAGAGTAGGCAAGGATCTTAAAAAGTCTACATTTGAATTTAGGAATTCCCTATAGATATGATTACAAAATAGGTATAGTAAAATAGCGCTGGCTCGAAATACATTTTAAAGTAACATAATAGTGCATTATCTCAGGTAAAAAACAAAGTAGATTCTTAGATCTTCACTTTGACTTTTTCTTCTGGTTATGCTTCTTCTTCTTCTCAAAGGGGAGTTTGACCTTAAATGATCTAGGAGCAGCTGCCCCTAGTTCAGATTCAGAATCAGAGTCAATAAAGACACCGATGTAGATGAGGAACTGCCACTGCTTGACCCATCTTGTTTGCTTATATCTGTAGCATTATTGTCCTTTACTTCTCCTTTTGGTTTCGCTGGGGTTTGTTGCTGTTCCAGAAATGTTTTAGCTTTAGCCAAAGAGTTAATATTTTCTTTTTTCCTCTTATAATTGAAAGTCAGTCCTTCTGGCATAAGCCATCAATATGGAGTTGAATTTTCTTGCAGTAGTGTTGTAACGTTTTTATATTGTTTTCTCATTTTCCATATTTCAAATGGAATGTCTTTCAAAGTCTTTATTTCTTCTCCTTGGATTTTTAAGGTTGTCCCATTAGTTGTTTTCAAAATCAAATCTCTTGTTGATCTTAAAAATTTCACAAAAATTTTCCCTGGAAGATTATTTTTCTTCACAAACTCAGGGTAGATATGGTAGACCATATCTGTATCCGATTGCAATGTTTCCAGTTCACAATTTATCAGAGGAGCTAGTGTTTCACTTAAGATCTGTCTGAGGTTTTCATCTTTTTTTTCTGGGACCCCTTGAAATCTCCACTTTAAGTTGTAATAGTTGTTGTTTTGCTAAGGTTCTTTCCTTTTCCGCTGATTCCACTTTTTGATTCAAAGTTTTTGTATTGTGTTCAACTTTTTGAAGATTTTTAGCTATCTTCTCTGATGTGGACTTGACTTCCTTAATCTCTTTTTGGAGAGTTTCAAAGTTTTTGTTGAGGTTTGTCATGTGGTCAAGCAGAGGGCGTAATGGTTTGGAAATCATGCTTGCAGTGTATATGGTCATTTCCAATCTATGACTCGGTGATGATGAACTGGTAGTTCCTGTAGTAAGTTTCACTTTGGATGCCATTTCCCCCCCATGTTGAGACATTGTTTATGATAAAGGTAAAAGTTCTTTAAAGTTCTGAAACTTTTCTCTGGAGGGCTAAAAACTGTTCTTGGCACTAGGTGGGTTCGGATGGATGTATATGCTTGAAGTCAGTTTCCGCCTTAATCTTTTATTCAGTTGTTTAGGCTAGGCAAAGGCTACTCCTCCCCCTCCGGAAGGGTTCCCCCCCTTCTTCAGATTTAAGGCTTACATTTAAATCCAATCCCACAAACATTTCTTTTAGGTATTTCAGCACTCATGTTTAATATTGGTTAACTGCTGCATGATAGGGTAAATTCTTCCACTTCATTTAGATCCTTTGCTCGCTCTGGACTTGGTGTGCGCCTCTGAGTGCCGTTGCTGGCCCCAGTGCACTGGAACCTTTGGGGACAAGAGGGAGCCTCAATTCCTCAGCCGCAGCTTCGGGAGTGACTCACTTTGCGTCCCGGGCTAGAATCCCCCTACAGGGGCTCTAGGGGAGGCCGAAATTGTCCGGTCTCCCTTCTTGCCACTCTGGTACGGAACACATCCATCAGAGCTCAATGGGATGTGACCATCTAGCAAGTTGCTGAAACCAAAATCCAGAGTCCTGCCACTCTTAACCACTACAGCAAACTGGAGATCTCCAGTTGCTACCTGGAGCACAGCACAGCATATGTAGTTATCCCTATCTTCTTGTTATACTTATTTCAAGGCTTGTTGTTATGCTGAAAGACAGTGACTGGCCTGGCCTCAAGAACTTAATAGCAGAATAAAGATGTAATCCTGATTTCCTCCTAGTTTGAGATGCTGGCTACTTCACTGCAGCAGCTCTATGACTGATTGAGACAGAAAGGGACAGGTTGTGCCCTCATGTGAACACAGGTTCCTCAATGCTAGTTCATAAAAGCTTCTGTGGCACCACAGTGGCTCACTGGATTAGTTGCTAGATTGTTTCTGCCAAGTTATCAACACCAGTGACCAATGAACACAACGTATGTGTGTAGACATCCAGTTTCCAGTGTACTGTTGTTCACAGTGACATGTTCTGTAAAATTTGCACTATTTCGCTTGTACATGTCTTTCCTTTCCCAAATGAAAAAGTTTACCAGCCTTTCTGATTTTTTTGTGAAAAAAATGTACTCAATTTGCTGTGTTTACCCCATGAAAAGTAGTTTGCTGCCAATGCTTATTTCCGTGGGAGATTATTAGTGCAATTCTAAGCAGAGTTACACCCTTCCAAATCCTCTGGAAACCAGAGGTATCTTTTGCTTTGCATATTAGAAACAATATCTTTGCAACTGGAATTTTTTGCAATCGTTCTGCCAGCTGACATTAAATAGGAGGTTAAATCTTGTTGATACTGAGCGATATAATCTAACAGAAGCTGGACTTTTATGTCTGGAACATTTTCACTCATATAACTATGCCACTTGGCTCTGCCAATAAATTAACTATGATGACAAGTGACTGGGTCTGGTATGGCTAGCCACTGAGGTAACTCAGTTCCCTCCAGGCTTGCCACCTCATCCTGTCATGACCAACCTAATTTTTAACCCAACTCTTCCTGGTCCACAGCCTAGTCTCTGTTTGCCGCACAACACTGATTCAATATAGTCCACTAAGAGTTGGGGAGAAATGTATCACTTTTTGTTACCTGATCAGAAATTTGAAGAAGGGAGTGGCAAAAATTCTCTGCACACTTCCACTTGTTCATCCCTTGACACATCTTCCAAAGAACTCTGGGGGGCCATTTCTTCCACAGCAGCAGCCCTGTAAGTTATGTTAGACAGAGAGAGAGTAGCTGGCCCAATAACACCAAATGAGCTTCATGGCCCATGTAGGGGCTCAAACACTGCTCCAGGTCTAGCACTTGGTACCACACAGGCTTCACTTATCAGGATAATTCAGATGACCAGTTACCAAATCATTCCATGCACAGCAAGCCATGCCAACTTTTTAAATGGTTGTCTGCATTCACCTAGTGTGGGTGGAAGCTGAGGAACAAAAAGAGAGAGGAAGCATGCAAAGAATATTGAAGGTGACATAAAAATCAACAAGAGAAGGGGGAGGCTGAGTAAAACAGAGTAGGGGGAGAAGGTGGTCTTGAACAGAAAGAAAGGATGACATCTAAATTAAGGGCCATGCACAAAAATAATTTGTGTGTGTGGTTGGAGAGGAGGAGATCTACGTACATTCTAGAGTGAAAAATGAAGGACTGAGATAAAATAAAGCAAATAAGAGAGACAAAGGGTTTTTTTACTGAATGAAGTTTAACAGGCAAATGTCACAACAGAATGAATGGAAATCATGTACACATTATGTAACTGTCATCTACTGAACAGCTTCCAAATATCCAGCCACAGCAGCTCAGTTTACAGACTCAACAGCCCATGGAAATAAAAGAGAGTTAGCAACAAATTCTTCCTGGGGAGTTGGAGAAATATTCCCTACCTGTTAGGAAGGGATTGCCTATAATGGAATGGCACAGCTTGTCTTGGAAGAGTGAAGAGTCTTCAGCCTTCTTGAAGGCCCATTCTGAAAGCAAAAGGACTTTCAACTGGGGCTGCGATCACACACACTCAATAATTCACTTCCAATGCACTTTCCAACTGGATTTTTACTGTGTGAACTGGCAAAATCCAATTTGAAAGTGGATTGAAAGTGGATTAATTAGTGTGTGTGATCGCAGCCAGAATGTAGCTGATGAAAACAGATTAACTGGCATGTGGCCTCCAAGAAATAAGCACCAGAACACAATAAAACCTGTCAACCCATGTACAGTTTACTAAGTGGAATTTTATCACTCCTGGCTCATTAAAGAATTATCTCTCTGTCTTTTTTCAGCGCTGAAGAAGGAATTGTTAAAAAAGGGCATTGATGCTGTTGTCCCAGGTATTATCAGTTCCTAATGGACTGAAGGGAAATGAACTCATTGTCCTGGTTGCACTCAGGGACCCAAGGCAGGCAGCAGGAGTCACATTCAGCCGGGCGGGCAGGCGTCTCTCCTTCATTGATCCTTCAGCAATCCCAGTTTCTGGTGCTGGATCCTTTTCCTGAGCCTCTTGGGCTTCTGGTTCAGTGGCCACAGCAAGTCCCCTGAGGGGCCCTGGGACTCAAGAGGGCCTCAGTACCTTGGTCATGGTTTTGCCCTCCAGGGGATCTACTGCCATGGTGTCCTCATCCTTTGATAATGAAGAAGAAGAAGAAGAAGAAGAAGAAGAAGAAGAGTTTGGATTTATACCCCGCCCTTCACTGCCCAAAGGTGTCTCAGAGCGGCTTACAAACTCCTTTCCCTTCCCCTCCCCACAACAGACACCCTTTCGCATCTTTTGAAATGGCTACATAAATCCAGGAGAATGGAAGAGGTTTATTCCTGGTACTCAACCCAAATGAGCAGGGCAAGGTGAAGGACAAATGAGACTGATAGTCTCTACACATCAGTGCAGAAACTGGAAGCTGGCCTCGAAGCAAACAAGTAGGGCATTGGTTTTTTGTTAATTTAACCTAGTTGTTGGGTTTAAAAATTCCCCTTTATTCTTTTTTCTGTTATTTTTTTTAAGAAAGAAAAGAACAAAAAATAAAATAAATTCTTTATTACTTATTTAAAAGCACAGGTTTGTGGAATGGGAAGGCTGGCTTTCGGAAACTACCCTCACAAGGAGAGTATTATGTTGCAGTTTTGCTATGTGTCTTCCCACTCTTACTTCCCATCATTAGCAACCAGTGTCAGGGGCCACAACGACATGCAGTGTTACTATGTCGAATAAGCTGTACTAGGTATTGGAGATGGAGAGTGGAGAAGTATAACATTTACACATGGCATTGGGGACTTGTGATTCTGGCTAGACTCTAATCCACTCATTCCAAATGTTTATGTTTTGTAAAAAAAATAATCTTTAAAACTTGATGCATTTTGTATGCTAGGCTGTGATCACTATTCATTTCAAGACCTTGGGATGGGCAGAAGGGTAAATCACAGATGATGCTGTGCTCCAGCAGAGGCGTAGTGACACACTTCGGCATTCGGGATAACGGAGGTGGTTCTAATACGTTTGGCCTGGTGAGCCAAGAATGAATCAGCAGAAACCCCACAATTCAGTCATTGCCCTGATATTTTTGGAGCGGGTGGATGTACTCCAAATAATGTAAGCAAGATAGTGGCTCAGCATTTGAGCAATTATTCAGTTTCTTTTCGTAGAGTGATTCAGAGGGGGGAGCAGCATGACTCGGAAAGAGATAAGAGAATATGCTCTGGTATGTGCGTGCACATGCCATAAAACCAGGGAAGAAACTAGCAAGCAAGCAGGGAAGGAATAGCATGTAAAAGAATAAAGACAAAGAAAAGAATGCTACAGCAAAAGGAATACAACTTACATCAGTGCTCCTTTGTTGTATCCTTAGATTTGCTCTAAGTATGGGGTAGCTATTCAGACAATTGCAGGATCAAAATGCAACTATAAATCTCAGCCTCCGGCATTCATAACGTAATTCAGAAAAAATGCAGATTTTGATTTAGCTGTGTAACTCACAAGGTATTTTTAAATACCTGTTTTCCTACTACCAGGCTCTGCTGCCCTCTTGTGGGAAGGCGGAGAATAGATTTATTTTATTGTAGCAGCCTTCATCCATTTTAAAGGTCCTTTACTAGCAGTTCACTCAAAGTGTGCATTTATGTGGGTTAATGTATGGAGGGAAAAGTAAGACTTCAAGGTGTTCAGAGCTCCTGAACTGTCATCTAACCCCTGATACTGACATGGGCAATCTACTCCTATGCGCTGTTTCCTAGTGACAGAGATTGTGTCATTTTCCCCACAAGGCAGTGATGAGAGTTGGGGTAAAGGGTTGAGAAGAAGAGCAAGGGATCAGTTACTTGGCCTGTGAGCCCCACATGGAACAAACACTTCCAGACTCTCCCCATGAGTAGCTTATGTGGTATTCAGTCATAGTTCTCATCTGTCACAGCACCTACACTTCAGTGTTACATGAACAGCAGAACCTAAGGTCCCTGCCAGCCTAAGCTCTTCTCCCTAATATCATACCATCATTTCCCTCCTTCCATGTCCTTTGCAACAGAGAGACTGTTGTCTCTGCAGCCCTTCATTTCTGCTAGAGCCCATGGACTGCTAGAGCTCAGTAGCTCTTGTATATGTGTGCTATTTTATTGGGAGAGGTGAATGAAGAGTCTTGCAGGGTAATTATGGATGAGAAGAAAGGTCAGGGATAGTCTGGAAAATAGCACATCCTAAGCGCTATTGGCTTCTCCCTCCCTTCCATTCTTCTTTTCCAGGGCTGGTAATTCAAAATCCCCCCCCACCCCGTAGGACAATTATGTGGGTTTTCTGCAAACATTTGGAGTAGGTACTTGTTTTTTCCAAAGTTGCTACTGCCTTGAAGCCCTGAGGGTGAGGTGGGCTTTAAGCATAAGAATATTAAGTGAATGTGTCCAGAATAATGGGGAAGTACTCACTTCACCAATGTCTATTCCTGCTGAGGGTTTCATGAAGAGAGTATCAGGCCAAGAAAATACTGGGATGGTAAATGAAGGCATTCCCCCCCCCCCAAGCCAACTGCATACTTGGACTATATGTCTAAAAACTCCATCACAAATTACTTCCACTGCAATTACTACTACTGTTTAACAGTGAACAATTAGTTTAAAGGACAAAATATATGTGACACTAGACTTCTGTGCCTGGAAACGTCATTTGGCCCTAAACAGCAGCCACAGAGGGATCCAGTCTTCAGTGGCACTGGGGAAGAGAACCTCAGCTCTTCTTCCCTGCATCATTTCTCTAGCTGAAAACCTGCTCATATGTCACATGCTCTTTTGTTTCTACTTGGCCTTAAAACAGCTAGGGGAGGCATGGAAAACTGTATGGGGGATCCTGGAAATATTTCAGGGGAATCCTGCAATTGGCCCTCCCGGTCCTTATAACTGAACTACCAATATTCCGGACTCAGTGCACTGTAGTATTCGACTGTCACTTGACACAGGTGGAACCCAACTGAGTGCCCTCAGCCACTCCTTTTCGTCTAGTTGCAGAGGTTCAAGCCTCTCCAAGGATACATGGAGCTGTCAGAAGAGAATTCTTAAATGCCCAAGAGTGAGAATGTACAGTAAATAAGCTGAGAAGGAGAGAAGTATATTGCTACTTTAGTTCTCTTTGAATAATGAAGTACCATCTTATGTGCACTGAAAGTGTTCTGGGAAATTGCCTTCTTATATTTTGTCATCTTCTGTCCACTGAGAGAATTATATTCTCTAATACATAAAAACAAAGGCAAGTGTCCTTGGTAACTACAGAGTCTTCTCAAGAAGTGGTGGTCTCATATGCAGAAGGATCAACTGGTAGAGCTTAGAGCACAGTTTTGAATACTTCATTAATTAAGAAAACCTCCTTGCAAGTATTTTAAAAAGTAGGATACTAGGGGGTGATTTGTGCTGTCTTTCAGCTGTGCTATCTTTCTACTTGGTGATATTTAAAATCAGACAGTCTTCAAAAAGGATATCCACACCAATAGTATGAAATAGTAAAATCCATTTGACCATCTCAGGACTCTGCCGTCTTATTCCTGCTTAGTTGTGCTGCACACGTAGATACTGCCAAAGAGAGAGGGAAAGACTAGTGCTGTCCAGTGTGAGTCATGGATGAAATCAGTCTCGAGATTAAGGCACAGTAACATTTGGGAGGCCATTCTTTGAGGGAAACGCTGCTTTGCTGGGCGGGCCCCAGACCTACAGCAGAATATTAGTCAGAATTTGCTATACTATAAGGCAAAGTATACTCAGTCACAAGTTTTGAGTCTTGTCAAAGGGCAGCAATTCTTATTCTTCTTTTCCTCCTCTTCCTTATGGGCCCAGACTTGCTGTTTGAAAAATAGTGTGGTGAGATGCCAGGCCAGGGGTGGTTGGTTTGCCAGTTCTCTATGACTCAACCAGCCTGGCCAAACTAATCCACACTTTTGTAACTTCATAGTTGGACTACTGTACTTTGGGCTGCTTTTGAACACAACCTGGAAACTACAACTGGCTCAAAATGTAGCAGTCTGTTAGCCAATAGAAATGTATCCTTATTCTAATTCCAGAATTTTTTTTTTCTGTGCGGATACCTATTCCCTCCAACAGGGGCCTCACTCTCCCCCAACAGCTTTTCCTACATAGTCAGTAGACTTCCTGGGTTTGTAGAAAAATCCAAACAGTGAGGAAATCCCTTCAGGGACAGTTGAATTCCCCCCCAAAAGCCTTTTGAAATGGCCTCTGCAAGGACCTGACTCCAGGCAGCAACGGTGGTGAGAGATTAGAATGTTGGGGGGGGGGAGGCTTCTGACTGGCTCTGTCAGTCAAGGGTGGGGGAAGGGCCCTTTCTTTCCAGGCCTCTTTCGGCCTTGGAGGGAGGGGGGAGGGAGGGAGCCTTGGGGCCAGGCTGGGGGATTCCTAGAGGTTTTGGGGTGGAGTGCAAGGAGGGCAGGATTTGGGGAAGGGAGGGGCCTCAGCTGGGTATCGTGCCACAGAATCCACCCTCCAAAGCAGCCATTTTCTCCAGGGAGACAGATCTCCATTGTTCACAGATCTCTGGAGTTCACCCTCCAGCAGGCCCCACTTGGAGGTTGCCAACTTTAGGCCTGGCAGCAGTCTAGGGTTGCCAGGTCCCCCCACGGGCACTGGCAGGGGATGGGGTAGTGGGGTTGCCAGCTCCAGGTCTGGAAACTCCTGGAGATTTGGGGATGGAGTCTGGGGAGGACAGGGACCTCAGTGGGGTACAATGCCCTAGAGTCCACCCTCCAAAGCATCCATTTTCTCCAGGGGAAGTTATCTCAGTAGTCTGGAGCTGAGCAGTAATTCCAGGGGATCCCCAGATCCCACCTGGAGGCTGGCATCCCTAGGCAGCACCCTCTGGGTGACTTGATACCACCTAATTTGCATGACTCAACTTGGCCTGGCTGCTTGCTGCTGTTCAGCAGCCACCCTATGAAAGCCAGCAGTGGTGCAGCAGTTGGAGCCTCAGAATAGGTCTGCAAGACCCAGGTTCAGATCCCCATATTGCGGTGGAAGCTGACTGGGTGATTTTGGACCAGTCACATACTTTCAGCCTAACCAACCTCACAGGGTTGTTGTGCATGTAAAAAGGAGGTGAGAATAATGTAAGCTGCTTTGGTCCCCACTTTGGAGAAAGATTATAATTTTCCTTGGTAGAAACTGTGGGGGAGGGGGGTGGAGACAAAAAGCTGAAGACAGATAAAGGCAGATAAAGGTTAAGTTGGCTGCTGGGTGGGAAGGAAATAGGGTTGCCAACTCTGGATTGGGAAACTCATGGACATTTAAGGGGTGGATCCTGGGGATGGTGGGGTTTGAGGAGGGGAGGAACTTCAGACCAGTATAATGCCATAGACTCCACCCTCCAAACCAGTCATTTCCTCCATGAGAACTACCATTGCCAGCCTCTGGGTGAGGGCTGGAGATCACCCAGAATTACAACTGTTGTCCGAGTGACAGAGATCAGTTCCCCTGGATAAAATGGCTGCTTTGGAGGGTTGAGTCTATGGCTCCACCCCCAGAAGGGAGAAAGAGTGTGAGATAGGTAAGGGTAGAGGGGAGGAAGCAAAGGTGTGAGGAATGGGATGACCATCCCGCAAGTTTCTTGCGGGTCTCCACTTGTCTTGTCTATTCTAAAACAGCTTATTGTCTGCTAGTTTGTTTTTGACTTCAGTTCAAGAGGCTGGTTATTTGGCCTATAAAGCACTTCATGGCCTACACACTATCTGGCCTGCTAAGATCCACTATAGTTTTCCAATTGTTTCCAATTGTTTTTTGAAAAGTTTGTTTGTTTATCCACTGGGTGGTCAAAATTTCACTTTGGGACTCTGGCAATCATATTTTACCAGAATTCCAAAATGAACCCCAAGTTGAATCCATTAGTTATGTTACTTCTGTCCTTTTGTAAGCAGAAACAGGAGCAATTCACACTTTGAAAAAATCTGCTTGAACATAACATGTAAACCAGATTTAATTGCATGCCGTATCATGGAAGCAATTTTAAATTATTCCCAGACACTGGTTTCCACATAGTAAGTGATTTGTAGACCATTTTCTTCTTTGGTGCAGACAACAAAAAGAACCCCTTATTTTATTGACTTATTTTTTCCTGTCACCTTTCTAGCAGGATAACTTATTCATTTTTCATATCCTTGAAGCAAGATTATTTTTAAAAAATATCTCTTACCTCATAAATAATTTCCATGTACCTAGGAATGCTGAATCTTTGTCTTTCTTCCATTACTTTCATATAACCTATAAGTAGGTCTCATTTCTTTAGTTTTTCCCTATGTCCTACAGGGTGCATATTTCCTCATAAAAATGTAATTCCTACTAAATCAGAAATAAGCTTTTATAGCTGAAACTTATATTTATTGCCATTCTTTAGACATAACATATATTTGGACATCTTCATGAGAACTTATTCCGTTTGTCCCAGATAAAACATGCATACAGTTTGTGTGTGGTTTACCCCTACATTTTCTCACATAGGACCAAATAAGAGCCATAATAGTAACAATAACCACACAATCCAAAGATCTAGTTGTGTGAGTGTAATCTCAAAGAAGTTTACATTAGTTGTCTTGAAGATCAGTCCCCACTGCTGTATGGCAAGATGAAAACTGGATAGTTTACCCTGCTGCTCCCCAATATTCAGGACTAAGTTTGAGAATAGTAACAGGCTAAAAGTCCATTAGAATTCTTAGGCCATTGTAATAATTCACCTGTCCAGACAAGAAAGTCCAGGAAATGAATGTACGATATCCAACAAATACCTAGTCTTACTTACGAGTCAATGGCACAAATCTGTATTTCCTTCTATGTAGCAACAACTATGAGTATTCTTCTGTGCACATGGATCTCTTTTCTGGACAGCTGGACAATGCTGAGCTCCACACTGATTGTTTGATCTGTTCTGGCAAAGGAGGGAAAGAAGCCTCTAGATTCGTTCCACACTTTCTCCCGAAGAATGGATCTCCACTGTTAAAATCAACTAAATTTCATAGCTATATTCATATTACCTATCCAGCAAGGGGATCTGCATGTATGAAGGAGGCTGTAGTAATACTGCTCTTGAAAAAACCATCCTTGGATCCTTTAGATCCTTCCAATTACTGCCCAGTTTTGAACTTATCATTCCTGGGCAAAGTAATTGAGAGGGCAGTAGCTGAGCAGCTCCAGTGTTTCCTGGATGACAAATCAGCACTTGACCACTTCCAGTCCAGTTTCCGCCCTGGCCAGGGGATGGAAGATCTCTGTAGGTAGCTGGATTGAGGTGGGTTGGTGCTGCTGTTATAGTTAGATCTTACAGCAGCATTCAACATGGTCGACCATGATCTGTTGACCCACCACCTCACCAACATAGGGGTTTGTGGGGTGGTCTTACAGTAGCTGGCCTCATTCCTCTGAGGTTGGGAACAGAGGGTGGCACTAGGGGGGAGGGTGTCAGCCAGGTTCCCCTCAATATGCGGGATTTCTCAGTGGACAATCCCCTCGGAGCTTCGAGCTGGGGTGTCACCCAGCGGTATCTGTTGATGAGAAGCTGCCCAGACTTCTCCTCACAAAATGTGGCCAAGGGGCTGGAGACCGTGGTGGGATGGTTGAGGAAGAGCTGGTTGAAACTGAATCCAACTAAGACAGAAGTTCTGAGGCTGGTACAAATCAGTTCAGTGTTGTTCATTACTAGCAAGTTAAATGAAAGAATGTAGATGGTGAATGTAGCAGATTCATGGATAAGAACACAGAGAAAAAAATGTTAGAAGATAAAATTATCTTTGTGAATTGGAGAGTGGGGCAGATAGCAGGGGGGAAGTTGCAAAGTAAATTTTTCACACAGAGGAAAGACAAATAATAAGAAATAATTCAGGAAATTGGCGGAAAATCTGCTTGGCTGCCAGTCAGATAAGGGAAAAATTAATCTTGGGGGAAGTCAGCTCCTCCCTGGATTCTTTGAGGCATGTATTCAGCAAGACCAATTTTGGAAGACTTGGGGGAGAGGAAATGGAGAGTCCAAATGGCCCCCTGATTTGTAGAGATCCTTTCCTAACCTTTTCTTTCCACCATTTAGGATCCCAGGATGTCTTCACATGGGGATTCCACTTTACAAATAAAATGAGCGATGAACCATCAATAACAGCCTATTTCACTACTAGCATTTAGTAATGATTAGACTGGTTAGAAAGTGTGTATGAGTCAATGATTCATCTCTATGGTACAAAAGGCCAGTGCAAGGATCAAAAATATGTAATCTTTCACTAAAATCTGCCTCTATTCCTGAGGACTGGAAGGTAGCTAATGTCACTCCCATCTTTAAAAAGGGTTCCAGATGAGATCTGGGAAATTACAGGCCAGTCAGTCTGTTGTCCAAAATAACAGGAAACTGTTATTAAGGAAAGAATTAGTAGGCACACTGATGAACAAAAACTATTGAGGCAGACTCAGCATGGGTTCTATAAAGAAAGATCTTGTCTCACTAACCTGTTTGTGGGTTTTTTTCTGTTTTTTTTTTTTTTGAGGGAGTGAACAAACATGTGGACAAGGGGGACCCAACAGATGTTGTCTACCTTGACTTCCAGAAAGCTTTTGATAAAGCTCCTCATCAAAGACTCCTAAGTAAGCTCAATAGTCACAGGACAAAAGGACAAGTCCTCTCGTGGATCAAAAACTGGCTAATTAATAGGAAACAGAGAGTGAGTATAAATGGGAAACTTTCTCAGTGGAGGATGGTAAGCAGTGGGGTACCACAGGGATCAGTACTCGGTCCGATGCTTTTTAACTTGTTTATTAATGATTTGGAGTTGGGAGCAATGCTCCCCCTAAGCTGTGGAGTCCTGTGAGCAAAAGTTCTACTTTGTGAGCTCCTGGCATTAAAGTTGTGAGCAGGTGATTTGGCTGCTGCATAAATTAGTTTGCTCTGGAGCCATCCTTCCTGAGCTAAGACAAAAATATGTGAGCTGGAGGGCAAAAAACTGTGAGCTAGCTCACACTAACTCAGCTTAGAGGGAACACTAGTTGGGAGTAAGCAGTGAAGTGGCTAAATTTACAGATGACACGAAGTTGTTCAGGGTGGTGAAAACCAGGGAAGACTGTGAGGCACTCCACAGGGATCTGTTGAGGATGGGTGAGTGGGCATCAGCCTGGCGAATTGGGGTTCAATGTGGCCAAATGCAAAGTGATGCACATTGGAGCCAAAAATCCTAACTATAGATACACATTGATGGGGTCCGAACTGGCAGAGCCTGACCAAGAGAGAGATCTTGGAGTCATAGTAGATAACTCAATGAAAATGTCGAGACAGTGTGCAACTGCAATAAAAAAGGCCAACACTATGCTGGGGATTATTAAGAAGGGAATTGAAAATAAATCAGCCAGTATCATCATGCCCCTGTATAAATCAATGGTGCAACCTCATTTGGAGTACTGTGTACAGTTCTAGTCACCACACCTCAAAAAGGCTATTATAGCATTGGGAAAAGTGCAGAAAAAGGCAACTAGAATGATAAAAGGGTTGGAACACTTTTCCTACGAAGAAACGTTAAAGCACTTGGGGCTCTTTAGCTTGGAGAAACGATGACTGAGGGGTGACATGATTGATTATGCATGGGATAGAGAAGGTAGAGAAAGAAGTACTTTCCCCCCTTTCTCACAATACAAGAATTCACGGGCACTCAATGAAATTGCTGAGCAGTCAGGTTAGAATGAATAAAAGAAAGTACTTCTTCACCCAAAGAGTGATTAACACATGGAATTCACTGCCACAGGAGGTGGTGGTGGCTGCAAGCATGCACGGCTTCGAGGGAATTAGATAAGCATATGGAGCAGAGGTCCATCAGTGGCTATTAGCCACAAGGTATAGACAGGAACTCTAGGCAAGTGATTCTCTGTATTCTTGGTGCTTGGGGGGCGGGAAACAGTGAGAGAGCTTCTAGTTTCCTGGCCCCACTGATGACCCTCCTGATGGCACCTGGTATTTTTGGCCACTGTGTGACAGAGTGTTGAACTGGATGGGCCATTGGCCTGATCCAACATTGGCTTCTCTTATGTTCTTAAATTGAATTAGCAGAAGCACCCTTTGCAAGACTTAGGGAAAATCCTGCTTGTATTGGAACAAGAAAGGGTACATTTGGGGAATCATATTGAGTTCTGCATTTTGCAGTTCAAAAAGAAGATTGGCAAGGATTTGGAACTGCAACAAAAATGGTGACAAAGATCTACAAGAGAAACCTTATGATGTCAAAGTGAAACCTTGGGTATCGTTTTCTTGGAGAAATGAAGGTCACTTCTGCAACAGCTCAGATTGTTTACGTATTTGCTATGTGAAGTTGTGCCATGGAGCACAACTGCCCATCTGAACCTCAGAATGCAGGTTGCAGACCCCAAATTGGCAAGCTCTACATTCAGTTGACAAGCTCTGTGTACAAGCTCTGTGCACACCCTCTGCTGTACCAGATTTCTGAAGAATAAAATACTTTCTCTCCCAGCCTCTTTTGACCAGATAGGACCTGAGGGCAGAGCTGTAGAGGAGTCATTTTATACAAAGATTATCAGGGGAGAAAGGGGAGGAGTCATTATTCACATTATCCATCAAAACTTGGGTAAGGTGTAAACTAAAGGTGGATACTTTTCATTTAAGCAATGAAGAAAAAGCCTAGCAGTAGGAGCAACTCATCAACTGAATAAACAGCCCCAAGATGCTTGTACACTCTTCTTCTTTGGAGGTTTCAGATAGGCATCTGTCATGGATGCTTCCCAAGGAGTTGCTTACTGCTATGGGACGCTAAGATTTTGTCATCCTACTCAACTGCAAAGTACACCATGGGATAGTATAACTTGTATTGCAGGAACCGCATGAAAATGTAACATAAAACATCTTAAAAGTTGTTCCTTTCTAAGGGGTGTAAAGTGATGTTGGATTTGACCAGAGACCACATTTTATATTTCATATTGGTAACAGACATGCAGTGTAACCTTTTACATGTCTACTCACAAGTAACTGCCACAACATTTAATGGTGTTTACTTCTAGGTAAGGGTGCATATGATTGCATCCTTGAGAGCTGATCTAACAACCAACACCCTCTAGGTCAGATTCAGTCCCGTGATGTTATTTTAACACTGTACGGGCCTGTGTTTGTGCTTAATCCTGTGTCACTACCATCATTCTATCACATATACATATCCAAATAGACAGAAATGCCTCATTAATGCACAGCCAGGGGGACTTGTCAACGAAGAGGTGAAATTTATGCACCCCTTTTCTTGTTTAACTTTAGGGGTTTTGTAAACCCCTTGCTGCAGATTTGGACACTGGGAATGAAGATAACTCGGGTGACAGGAATTAAATCACATCGCTTTTCTCATGTGGGTTGTTGAGTTTTTGAGGAAATTCAGGCTGCTCCATTCTAGTCCCCCCACCCAGTTCCCCAATCACGTGAGAATTCCTTTGTGCCAATAGCTGTTGAGCTCGGGAAGCCAAAATATAATTATTTTTGCTATTATAGATGGCCATTAACAGATCTCTTTGCTCAGCAATAAACAATGCTCTCAGTAACTTGCAATTTGAAATTTGACATAGGAAAGCAATGGAAAGGAGGGAGAGAAAAAAGATGTGTGTTGTGTGGGCACCCTTGGAAATATTCAGAGATTCCAAAGACCACCAGCAATGTAGCTTATAAGGTTCACATCTAAATGGAAGGCTCTCATTGAGGCAGCAATATTAGGTGTTTGGAAAATCTTGAGGTTATCTGTTAAGTATGAGACTCAACAACGAAGTAAGCTCAACAAGTGATTCAGCTTTATTCAACAGCAAACTCCAACTCAGGAACACACAACACAGACAGTGGAGCACAGCTCCTTTTAAACTCTCCCGGCTGTCAAAGCCACACCCAGAAATAGTTAACGGACCAATGGCAGTGCAGAGTTAAGGTCCAATCACAACTGTTCCCGCTTTGCAACATTATCACACAGTGATTGGCTATTACACTGGTTTCGCAGAAACCGACCAATACGAATGCTACAGCTTAGAATCCACATTCCAGAATCAAGCTTAACATAGGAAAAGATAGGCTTGATTCACCTTTCAATACACAACAAATTCCTCCCCCTAAGATGGAGCATTCCCCTTCCAAACATAATCTTTCAGGTAGGGAGGGGCACCTCGGCTTCGGTTTGACCGGCGCAGCGGTCTCTGCTCCGATGGCGGTGGAGCGGCACACTCTTCGGGGACTCCGATGGTCTCTCTCGCAGGAGAGTCAGGGGACACTAACACAGGGGTCTCAGGCACTGGAGTTGGGGGCTCCCCAGACTCCGAATCTCGATCCGCAGTACTCACCTCCTCGCCGGGAGGCCCTTCCTGGACGGGGACCAGCTCAGGCTCGGGCACTGACTCGGCGCTTGAGTCTGCCCAGCGCTCTCTGAGCTGGTCAATGTGGCGGCGTATCTCCCGTCCGCTGGGAAGCCGGACCACATACAACCTGGACCCTGCCACCTTTGTGACCACGGCTGGTAGCCATCTGTGACCTTCCGCATAATTGCGGGCAAACACCTTGTCCCCAACCAAGAACACTCTCCCCTGCTCTGGGGTCTCTGACCGCTGCTTGGACCTGTCAAGGTCAGGGTGCAGTCGGTCCAGTAGGGTAGCCAACTTACGGCCCATTAAAAGTTCAGCTGGGCTCCTCCCCGTTGTTGAACAGGGGGTGATGTGTTGCCTCAGGAGGAAAGAGGCAATCTTCTGGCTCCAGTCCCCACACGTCAGGCGCCCAAGTGACTCCTTCGCCGTCCGTACCATCCGTTCGGCCTGACCGTTGGAGGCCGGATGGAACGGCGCAGAAGTCACATGGCGGATGAGGTTGTCTTTAAGGAATTTTTCAAATTCCGCTGACACGAACTGTGGCCCGTTGTCCGAGACCAAACAGTCCGGCAGCCCGTGGGTCGAAAACAACCTCCGGAGGGCGTTGATGACTGCCCCGGACCCTGTTGACCTCATGGGTATCACCTCTAACCATTTAGAGTAACTATCTACACAAATAAAAAACATTTGCCCATGGTATGGTCCCGCAAAATCAATATGGAGGCGTGACCAGGGCCTCCTCGTTTTCTCCCAGGGCTGAATGGGAGCCTGTGGTGGTTCTGGACGGGACTGTTGACACTCCATACACTGCCTTACCCAGGCCTCAATGTCCTCGTCCAGCTTCGGCCACCACACGTACCCTCTGGCGAGGGCTTTCATGTGAACCATGCCAGGGTGGCCCACATGTAACGCCTCCAAAACATCCTCCCTCAGCTTGGCGGGAATCACCACCCGACTCCCCCAAAGCAAACAGCCCTTTGTCACCGATAGTTCGTTCTGGCGCGAAACGAACGGTTTGAATTCAGGCGCCATTTTCCCTGCCGGCCACCCCCTCCATGCCCAATTAAGGACACGGGCAAGCACAGGGTCCTTAGCCGTCGCAGCGGCAATGTCTGAGGAGGTTACTGGTGCCTCCGGGAGCTCTTCGAGCGCCAAAATGTCCAACTCTGGCTCGAGTTCATTGTTTTCCAGTGGTGCGGGGCAACGGCTCAGGGCGTCGGCATGCCCGATAGCCTTCCCCGGGCGGTGCTCAAGCTCAAAGTCATACGCCGACATGAATACTGCCCACCTCAACATCCTGGGGGACAGTATATTCGGCGTCTGTCGGTCCGGGGAGAAGATGCCCAGAAGCGGCTTGTGATCTGTTACAAGGAGGAACCTCCGCCCATAAACAAAGTCATGGAATTTTTTAATTCCGGCGATTAAGGCGAGGCCCTCCTTGTCGATCTGGGCATAGTTCTTCTCCGCCGCTGTAAGTGATCGCGAGTAGAAAGCGATCGGTGCTTCCGACCCATCCGGCATGAGGTGGCTAAGAACGGCGCCCACCCCGTAGGGTGACGCGTCAGCCGCAAGCACCAAGAGTTTGTTCTCGTCAAAGTGGGTCAGCACCGCACTAGATGAGAGGAGTTCTTTAACGCCCGTGAACGCTCGTTCCTGCCGCTCTCCCCACTCCCACTTTGCGTTCTTGTGGAGCAGAGCATGCAGGGGTTCTGCAACCGATGCCTTGTGGGGCAGGAAGGCATGATAAAAGTTTAGGATCCCCAGGAACGACTGGAGATCCTTCTTTGACCGTGGCGGGGGCGCGTTCTTGATGGCGGATACCTTGTCCGGTGTAGGATGGACTCCATCCGCGTCAATCAGGAATCCCAAGAACTCCACTCTGTCTGCTCCAACCACACATTTAGAGCGTTTGACCCTCAGCCCGGCTTCTTTAAACCGGCCTAGTACTGCTCTGAGCCGAGCCATGAGTTCGCACTCGTCAGAGCCTGCCACCAGAACGTCGTCAAAATAGGGCACGACTCCAGGTAGCCCACGCAGGAGCCCCTCCATCAAGCCCTGGAAAATGCCCGGGGCTACGTTAACCCCAAATTGTAGTCTCTTGACCCGAAATGCCCCCTTGTGGGTCACTATGGTCTGGGCGTCAGCAGTTGCATCGTCTACGGGCAACTGCTGATAGGCTTGGGCTAAGTCAAGTTTGGCGAAAACTTTTCCTCCTCCCAGCGAAGCCAACACATGGCTGATGACCGGCACTGGGTAGGAGTGCTGCTGGAGCGCTTTGTTCACTGTACACTTATAATCAGCGCATATGCGTATCGACCCGTCTGCCTTTACGGGCGTTACTATGGGAGTCTCCCACCGACCATAGGGCACCGGCTCGAGGATACCCTGATCCACTAGCTTGTCCAGCTCTGCCTCGATCTTCGCCTTAAGAGCGAGGGGTACCTTCCTGTACTTCAGCCGTATGGGACGCACTGAAGGGTCTAAATCAAAAGAAACGGGGGGCCCCGTATATAACCCAAGCCCTTCCCCAAAAACTTCAGGGAACTCTTGATACAAAGACTCCCTTTTATTGTTGCAAATGCTGTTAATGCCAGAGATGGCAATACCTAGAGCCTCGAACCAATCAAGGCCCAACAAACTGACCCTCTCACCCTCTGCAACCAGGAGGGACAGCTCAGCCTTCCGCTCCTTGAACTCCACCTGGAAGGTAGCTCGTCCCGCCAACGGAATGCGTCGTCCCTGGAAATCGGTGAGACGCGTTGTTACTGGAGACAGGCGACGTCGGCTCCTCCTCGGAAATAAGCGCTGCCATGTTTCGGTGGAGATGACGGTGACGGATGAGCCTGAGTCCACCTCCATCGTACACGGAACGCCATCCAGCCGAAGCGTGACGTGAATTTTCCGAGTTGCCTTGTCACCGGTCGCCAGGACGGTTGAAGGGCAGGTGTCAGTCTGGTGGCAATCGGACGTTCTGCTGTCATCTGATGGCCGAACCTTGGGGTCTGCTCGTCGCGAAGACGGTGGCGATTTCCTCGCAGCCCGGCAAACTCGAGCCAGATGACCTCGCTTCCCGCAGGAGTGGCAGATGAGCTCTCTAGCCCGACAGAGGTCTCTGTCGTGGTTGCCGCCGCAGCCTGCGCAGGGACGGGTCGTCGAAGTTCTCGGTCTGGTCCGCGGTGGGCGTGTCTCCCGAGTTCGGCACACGCCGTCGGCGTCGCTGTCAGACTCGCAGGCAGACTGCTGGTGAACTGCAGGCTCCTTGCTGACCTGGGTCTGCCGCTGTCGAACCTCTCGCGTCAACTTGTCCGCGGCCTCCGCTGCGATAGCCTCGGCGTAGGCAACCGCATACGTCAGTTGGGTGCGGGCAAAGAGACGCTGTTGCAGGCGCTCGTCCCGAAGGCCGCACACCAAACGGTCGAGGAGGGCGTCTTCCAGATCTGTGAACTCACAAGGCCTTGCCGCCTTCCGCAAGGCAGTGACGAACTCAGCGATGGACTCGGAAGGCCCTTGGCACCGCTTGTAAAAGGCGTGCCGGCACGCGATCCGAGACGGTTGTGGCGAGAAATGGCCTTTGAGCTTGGCCGTGATCTCAGCCCACGTTGCTGCACTCAGCTCAGTCGGAGCGACCAGGGACCGGGCGATGTCGAAAGCGGCCTTGCCGCACGAGCTCAGGAGCGTCGCCTTCTTTCTCGCCTCATCTGTTATCTGATTCGCCTGGAGGTGGAACTCGAACCGTGCCAGGTAAGAGTCCCAGTCCTCCGTCGCCGGGTCGAACGCTTCGAACGCCGGGTTGACGGCCATTGGGGCTGTTGGTGCTGCCACTTCTACTCGTGGAGCCTCAGCCGGCTCGGCCGGGTGTGTGTCCTCGTCTGCCGTTGCGATCTCGGTTCAGCGGGGCTGCCTACCCGCTCTAGCATCCCATCCTCGTCGCCAATTGTTAAGTATGAGACTCAACAACGAAGTAAGCTCAACAAGTGATTCAGCTTTATTCAACAGCAAACTCCAACTCAGGAACACACAACACAGACAGTGGAGCACAGCTCCTTTTTAAACTCTCCCGGCTGTCAAAGCCACACCCAGAAATAGTTAACGGACCAATGGCAGTGCAGAGTTAAGGTCCAATCACAACTGTTCCCGCTTTGCAACATTATCACACAGTGATTGGCTATTACACTGGTTTCGCAGAAACCGACCAATACGAATGCTACAGCTTAGAATCCACATTCCAGAATCAAGCTTAACATAGGAAAAGATAGGCTTGATTCACCTTTCAATACACAACATTATCCATCAGAGCATCTGATCAGCAGACATATTTCAATTCATTATAAAGCCGTGGTAGTGTTTGATTCTTGGCACACACACGCTTAAAAAATGTTAATCATCTTCTGGGTTGGAAAGGAAAAGCGGCTCTCCAGAGCTCTGTCTTGATGTGCCTGTCTGCAGCACAATTGCATTCCTTAATGAATGCTCTGGGCTCTATTTCTAATTTTGGAGTTGAGCAAAATGAACGTTGCTGCATTTTTCAGTCACCAGAGGATACTAGGATGTACACCCCTCTTCTGTTTATGTCTTATGCAAACAGTGTCTTCTTAACAATGCCCATTGCAGCTAATTTGCAACTGCAGATTTCAAAAATATTGTCTCGTAAAGTTTTAATGGAGCCCCATGCAACTTAATTACCCACTATTGGCAGTTTTTCTCCGGGGGTGATTAGCTGGAGGAAGCCAGCAAACTTCAAAATAGTAAGATCCCAGATGGATGAACGATTTGTTATTTAGGTGGAGACTGAAATGGAAGAGAATGGGGTGAGGGGGGAGAAAATCCCCTGACTCCTCTATGTTCAACTTCTTTTCTCTATGGCAGCATGATTTTCCCACAAAACTATCTCATTTAAAGTCTTGTTGGAGAGTTCTTCTAAGTAGTGCCTTTCCCATTTAAAGTTCACTCAGATATGAATGGGGAATGGCTTTATCAACTCAGGAAATGGGGAAAAAAACACAGATATAATGCTCTTCAGGTTTGAAGACACTTTCTACTCCATCTTAATAGGTCTCCTGATGTTACTGAAATCCATACTGAGCACTCTGCAAGCTGTCGATCTTTTCTTGAGATGCTGCTGCCTACTGATGTAGTTTCTAGTATTTCCATGGAGGAGCAGGATAATTGAATTTATTCTTGTTCCCAAAAGAAAAAGGATAATTGAAAGTCAATGTGGAGTTACACGAGGGACAATTTTGGACATTATTTGTGAATCTGACATAGACACAAGCAATTACTGATGTCCCAAGAAAGTGCAGGACCCAACTATACATGAAGACAGATTCCAGGAGTGTAACTCCAGCTTTATTTTTTGATTCTAAAACCAGATGCAGTAACCTGTCTTGGATCAACCCATGGTGTTGGGAATGGAGGAACTCTAATTCTTCCTCCACCAGTGATGTTTCCTCAGTTGAAAATGTCATCCCCCCAAGCTGCTTTAAGGCACAGCAGGGGAAAAAAGGCAGGCACAATATCTATCTTTTTAAATACATCTGGAGTTCCAGTTCTGAAGCTCATCACGTGCAGTTTGGCCCTAAGCTCATGCAAAATTAGATCACCCCAGAGTACAACAGTACTGTGTATCAGGACAAGGAGGCCACATTGATGACACAATCAGGAACTTTATTGTAAATGTAAAGACAGAGATGGGAACAGGCTACTAGCAAGAGCCGAACTGATTTGGAACCAGAAAGTGAAGCTGCTCTGCCAAGATTCTGAAGTCCAGCACTTCCTGGATGACCTTGGGCAAGCCGTAGTTCTGGTAAGAGCTGTTCTTGAAAAAGAGCAGTTCTGTCAAGAGCTCTCTCAGCCCCACCTACATCACAGGGTGTCTGTTGTGGGGAGGGGAAGGGAAGGGAGTTCGTAAACCGCTCTGAGACACCTTTGGGTAGTGAAGGGCGGGGTATAAATCCAATCTCTTCTTTTCTTCTTCCTAGTTTGGCAACTTGAGAGGGCCAGTACACTACAAGGACTTCTGGAGATAAGGTTGAGAGTGGGATAAGCTCTGAAATCTTAGACCAGGGGTCCCCCAAAATCACTGAGCCTGCAGATGCTTTTGGAATTTCGAGAAAGGGTAGAGAGAGCCACCAGGAAGAGATTACCAGGCTGAAAGACAAAGGAAGTCTTTACCTATGGCCAAGCCAAGTTACTGTGGCTGTGACACACCTGTCTAAGATGAGCTCAGAGGTGGTGAACTCCCTTTTATTTCTGTTCCATTCAAGACCCTTTGGATTTTTCCCTCCAAGAAAGAAAAAAAATCAGCTCCAGGAAACAGACTGAAAGTGCCATGTCATCCATCAGCACCATACTTGCAATCCAACCTTATGTATGCTTACTCAAATTTTAAGTCTTTCTGTAGTGTGCACAGCATCGCAACTGCAGTATGTACAGGAATTTCTACCTGAGAAAAGTTCCAGAGTAAAACAGTTAGATTTGAGTCCCGTAACACCTTAGAAACCAACAAGAGTTTTGGAATATAAGCTGTTGAGAGTCAAAGCTCCCTTCCCTCTGCCTGACGCAGGAAACTTTGACTCTCGAAAGCTTACACTTCAAAACTCTTATTGGTCTCTAAGGTGCTATGTGACTCAAATCTAAATGTTCTACTTGAGAAAAGGTATCTTAAGGCTGCGGTCAGATGAACAGTTCGATCCGATATTGTTGCTGTTCGCTTCCAGATTTAAAGTGCATGATCAGACAGCAACATCTGCCTCCCGTTCCCCAGTTGTTGGCATCCTGTACTGACCCACCATCAAATTGGAGTTATTAGGCACTGGGGAAAGTCTGGATAAAGTCAGCACTTTCACCCCGCATTTCTGCATGTCTGAACTCCCTTGTTGCAAACTCAAGCTGGTTGGGAAGTGTGAACTTTCTTGACCGTCCTTCCCCACTTTTTATCAGGTAGCAATGTGTGTATAAGAGCATAATTGCCCCTGGGTCATCAATCACCACTTGCATATTTATTTTATACAGACAGGGATTTTTTTTACAGACGTGTCTCTCTCTCTCTCTCTCTCTCTCTCTCTCTCTCTCTCTCTCTCTCTCTCTCTCTCTCTCTCTCTCTCTCTCTCTCTGGAGCTTCTCAAGACTGTTCCCAGCAGCCTCCTCCAGCAATCCCAATGGCCACCAGCCACCACCATCCTGCCAGGAGTTTGAAGTGCTGCTTCCCATATGTGCTTATGCACATGGTCAGAAGACAAATGATCAAAAGCTGCCTGACTGCCCAATCCATGGTTGCCACACAGCAGTAATCTGATCGGTCAACCATGGAGTGAGCGCTCTGTGAAGCGGGTTAAAGATGGGATGTGTGATCAAAACGTTCTGTTACAAAACCCCCTGGATTAATTAGGGGCGGGGCCAGACTGCACGAAGAAGAAGAGGAGGAGGTTGGATTTATACCACACCCTTCACTTGGAGTCTCAGAGAGGCTTACAAACTCCTTTCCCTTCCCCTCCCCACAACAGACACCCTGTGAGGTAGGTGGGGCTGAGAGAGCTCTTGAGAGAACTGTTCTCTCGAGAACAGCTGTGCCAGAACTATGGCTTGCCCAAGGTCATCCAGCAGCTGGAAGTGGAGGAGTGGGGAATCAAACCCGGTTCTCCCAGATTAGAGTCCACACACTTAACCACTACACCAAACTGGCTCGTCTGACTACAGCCTTACTGTTTTGCCTTTTTATGTTCATAAGACTTTTGTTAAACATGGGCCCATGTGGTACTCCTCCTCAAATCTCTACAATAGTTACCTTTCCTTTCCCAGACCCAGTACAAAGTTCTCATTCTTACCTTCATAGCCTCCCATGGCCTTGCCTCTCATTATCTCTGTTCTCTGACCCTGAAAAATTCCTGCCCATGGTCTTCATTCCTCCATCTTTAGCTGTCCAAAGAACTCCTACTTCTTCCATTGAAACTGTCCAAAGAACTCCTGCTTCTTCCAACTCCCGCTCTTTCTCCTTTGCTACCCTTATGCCTAGAACTGCTTCCCAGAATACCTACATGATGCCAAGTCTCTCTTATTTCCTTCAGCTCTCTTATCAAAACTCAAGTTTCTCAGAAGCCCATGACACAATCCCTTAATTTCTAACCTTTATTGAAAATAAACTTAAATATGTGTAATTGGAGTAAACTCTCAGGGCTGATTCACATTATCAAGTCCTCACATCCCTCTTGGGGCTGCGCTAAGACCTACTGATCAGAGGTTCTCTGGGAGCTCTGTGCTTGGAACACAATTCCCAGACACACCTGATTCAGATCAGGGCCTGATGTACAGGGAGGAGGAAGTTTACATCTTCCCCACTGCACTTTCTTCCCCACCTGAAACAGCCCTAGGAAGCTGCTATCAACTCCCTCGGGCTATTTCTGGTCAGGGAAATGGTCTGTGGGGGAGAGAGGGAGATAGGCAGAGAGACAGACTTCTGCCCTCATGTGCCAAGGTCCCAGTGGGAATGTATACATTTTAAATTTGGGCCTTTAGGTGTTTTATGTATTTTATCTATCTATGTTGCAAGCCATCTTGAGCTCCATAAGGAAGAAAGGCAGCTAATAAATGTTTTAAGTAAATAAATAAAATTTAGGGTACAGTACATGTGGGTACAGTAACTTGCACTTGATTTGGGCACCACAATGTGTTGGGACACCGTTCTTTACTGAAGGAACATTCCCAAGGGCTCTTAAGGAAGCAGTAGTCCGTCCTCTCTTTAAAAAACCATCCTTGGACCCAGCAGAATCGGCTAACTACCAGCTGGTTTCCAACTTGCCCTATTTGGGCAAGATAATTGACAGGGCAGTGGCAGCTCAGTTACAGAGTTCTCTGGATGACACTTCCATATTAGATCTCTTCCAGTCCGGCTTTTGTCTGGGCCATGGCACAGAGACAGTACTGGTCGCCCTCATGGACAATATCCAAAGACATCTGGATCAAGGTGGGATGGTGGTGCTGTTGCTGTTAGATCTGTCGGCAGCGTTCAACACAGTTGACCATCAGTTACTGGTCCACTGCCTTGCCGACACGGGAGTCCAGGAGCTTGCCCTACAATGGCTTGTCTCCTTCCTCCAGAGCTGGGGACAAAGGGTGGTGCTTGGGGAAGAATTATCCCAAAGGTACCTGCTGACTTGCAAAGTGCCTCAGGGGGCAGTTCTATCTCTGATGTTATCAAAATGGCTTACAACATAGAGACAGTTTGGTGTAGTGGTTAACTGCACAGACTCTAATCTGGGAGAACTGGGTTTGATTCCCCACTCCTCCACATGCACCTGCTGGATGACCTTGGGCAAGCCACAGTTCTGTCAGAGGTGTTCTTGAAAAAGAGCAATTTCTGTCAGAGCTCACTTAGCCCCATATACCTCACAGGGTGTCTGTTGTGGGGAGGGGAAGGGAAAGGAGTTTGTAAGCCGCTCTGAGACTCCTTTGGGTAGTGAAGGGCAGGGTATAAATCCAATCTCTTCTTCTTCTTAACATCTATATGCACCCCCTTGCCCACATTGTGCACAGCTACTGACTGGGTTGTCACCAGTACACTGATGACACCCAGCTGTATCTGTTGTTTGGCAGCCAGTCAGACTCTGGGCTAGAAAATCTGGACCCAGCATTACAGGCTGTGGCTGGATGGCTTAGACTGAATAGGCTGAAACTGAATCCAATGAAGATGGATGTTATGTGTCTAAATTGTGGTGGCCCAGGATTAGGGATCTCACTCCTGACCTTCGATTGGGGCTCCTTTGGTGCCAGCGCCGGAGGTTAGGAGCTTGGGAGTACTCCTGGATGCCTCCTTAACAATGAAGGCCCAGGTAGCAGCCACTGCCAAGTTGGCCCTCTACCATCTTCAGCTGATTAGGCAGCTGGTTCCCTTCCTCGAATGTAGCAACTTGGCAACAATAATCCATGCAATGGTCACCTTGAGATTAGACTACTGTAATGCTCTCTACATGGGGCTGAGCTTGTCCCAAATTCGGAAGCTGCAGCTGGTGCAGAATGCAGTGGCCAGGCTGCTGTTGGGTCTCTCTCCACGAGAACACATCCAGCCTGCGCTGAAAGCATTGCACTGGCTGCCTATAGCATATTGAATTCACTTCAAGATGTTGGTGCTTACCTATAAAGCCCTATATGGTCAGGGGCCAGCAAACCTGAGGGACCACCTTTCCCCACATGTTCCCCAGAGAGCACTGCATTCAGGGACACAAAACCTCCTAGTGCTCCCTGGCCCTAAAGAGGCCAGAATGGGCACTACCAGGGCTACAGCCTTTTCTGTGGCAGTGCCGTGCTGGTGGAACGAGCTCCCTGAGGACACCAGCTCTTCCACTAGGCATTTGACCACACTTAATGTCCTGATAACTTGGAGCCTCCCTGGGATTGTTTGCATCATCTAAGTTTGTACTGACTGACTCCTGTTACAAAAACATTGGATTATGATTGCTGTCACATAGGAATATATGTATGCATTGCACTTTAGATTTTATGTATTTTTAAACTGTTTTAATACTTTTATGTAAGCTGCCCTGAGCCTGCTTCAGCAGGGAGGGCAGGGTATAAATCCCATAAATCCTGTCCTTATATATATTTGAATTTTGGTTCCACAACATTCTATGCTTGCCATAATTCATTTGGCTTAAGAACTGGCAGTCAGAAGACACTGGCCAGGGCTGAATGGCTGCTTCGCAAAGTCCCGCCCACATCAACCCCGGTCAGTGTTTTCAGCTCAGTCTGCTCCAGTCCTCCGACAGGAGAGGACCGTCTGGAGTGTGAGTGCAGGGACAGGCCATCAAGGCTGAGGCAAGCGAGAGAAGCCCTTCTCCGCCCCGCCACACTATCTCCTGGGCCTTCTATGAGGGGACTAGGCCCAGAGAAGGCCTTTTCCGTCCCCCACACGCCATCCCCTGGGCCTTCTATGAGGGGACTAGGCCCAGAGAAGGCCTTTTCCGTCCCCCACACGCCATCCCCTGAGCCTTCTATGAGGGGACTAGGCCCAGAGAAGGCCTTTTCCGTCCCCCACACGCCATCCCCTGGGCCTTCTATGAGGGGACTGGGCCCAGAGAAGGCCTTTTCCATCCCCCACATGCCATCCCCTGGGCCTTCTATGGGGGCAGTAGGCCCAGAGAAACCATTTTCTGTCCCCCACACACCATCCCCTGGGCCTTCTATGGGGGCAGTAGGCCCAGAGAAGCCCCTTTCCCCCACACACTGCCTACTGCCCCCATAGAAGGCCCAGGGGATGGTGTGTGGGGACAGAAAAGGCCTTCTCTGGGCCCTTTTCTGCCCCTCTTCCCTTCCTTTCCCCCTTTTCCTTTCTTCCTCTCTCCTTTCTTTCACTCTTTCTTTCACTCTTCCCCCTATTCCTTCCTTCCTTCCTCCCTCCCTCCCTCCCTCCCTCCCTCCCTCCAACCCTCTCTCCCTTCCACCTCCCTCCCTTCCTTTCTAGGGCCCGTTGTCTTCCACCACAACGGGCTTTGCTCCCTAGTAAATAAATAAACCAGGCTATCAGAAAATCTTTCTGTCAGAATCTCCTATCAGAATCATCCAATTCCCTGAGTGAAGGTACCAAAAGTTGATGGAGCATTATTTTGACAAAGTGGGCCTGATACATTCCTGCCTTTCAGAATACACTGTGACCAAAATGCAACGTGGTACTGTTTTTAACAAAGACGTATCCATTAGGATGTCTTAGTTGCACAAGAATCCCATTCTCTGGACACTGGTACCAAAATCTGATGGACTAGTCCTTGACATCCCATCAGAGAATTTTGTCTGGCAGGAACCCCAAAGAGCATCAAAATCCCATTATCTGAACTCAGAGTCCCTGTGGAAAAGTGCCTTCCCTGTGTGTGTAAAGTGCCATTAAGTTGCAGCTGACTTATAGCAACCCCAGCAAGGGGCTTTCAAGGCAAGTGGTTAGCCATTGCCTTCCTCTGCACAGCCTTCCTTGGTGGTCTCCCTTCCAAGTACTGACTCTGCTTAGCTTTCAATATCTGACAAGATTGGGCTATACCATGCTGCCTTCCCTAGGCAAAAGGATTTAGTACTGAATAATGAACAGCTTCCTTTCTCCCAGCAAAGTAATGATATGCATTCACTTGTAGACAGGGCTATGGGGTGGACGCAATCATGAAAAACAGGCACGATGCAGAGAACTGAATTGTCCCAGATCTTGGCCCAGAGGAACTGTAATGGTTGGCATGTCATAGGTTTTGTGAATGACATTCCTTTCCCCTCTCCAAGTAAAATACATCCCATTTAGATCTTAAGAAACCTGCAAGTATTTGCTCTTCCTGGGCATTGTGGGACAAGACTGCATGCTCTTTAGGGAAAGGAAGCCTACTTACTTACTTAATTGCAGTGTGGTGTGGTAGTTAGGGTGTTGAACTGGGTTCTGAGAGAGCCAGGTTCAGATACCCACTCTGCTATAAAGCTTGCTAGATACCTTGGACCAGACACCTGCTTTCAGCCTCACCTACCAGGATTAAAAAGCATAAAATAAATAATGTTCTCTATTCCATCCTATTATAAATACTTGAAATTTTCTCCCTGGCATGAGGTCACCAAACTCTTTGGATAAAGATCTTTCTTCTTGACCTCTAGTATGGGCAAGGTCAGAACTTAACTGGGGAGGGAGGGGAAGGAGGTGCTCTGTTTTTGGCAATGTGTGAAACTCTTTTGCACCATAGCAGCTTTTCCACAATAGACAAGATTGTAACCACCCCCACCCCCCGGTACACATTTTGTCTTGTAAAATTACTCATTGCTGAGCAGTCAGGTTAGAACAGATAAAAGGAAGTACTTTTTCACCCAAAGAGTAATTAACACATGGAATTCACTGCCACAGGAGGTGGTGGTGGCTACAGGCATGGACGGCTTTAAGAGGGAATTAGATAAACATATCGAACATCAGTCCATCAGTGGCTATTAGCCACAAAGTATAGATAGGGACTCTCAGTCTGGGGCAAGTGATGCACTCTATTCTTGGTGCTGGGGGGGCAGCCGTGGGAGAGCTTCTGGTGTCCTGGCCCCACTGCTGGACCTCCTGATGGCACCTGGTATTTTTGGCCACTGTGAGACAGAGTGTTGGACTGGATGGGCCACTGGCCTGATCCAACATTAAGAACATTAGAGAATCCAATGTTTAGTTTACATAATAGAGAACATTGGCTTCTCTTATGTTCACATTCTGATCCCTCTTTCCCAAACTGAGACTTATCTTGACTTATCTTTATGCATTCAAGGTGAAATCTGATTAGTGTGGAGCATGGTAGTACAGGATCCGGAGTGTCCAGACTCCAAAGGACATCCTTCTTTGTCTCCCCAGAGAGGAGAGAGAGACTGTATGATTAAGTGGCTTTTCTGTTTGCTGAAGTTTAGACAACAGAGAACACATAAAGCTGCCTTATACTGAATAATCAGGCCCTTTGGAGAGCCAATTTGGTGTAGTGGTTAGGAGTGCGGACTCTAATCTGGAAGAACCGGGTTTGATTCCCCATTCCTCCACATGCAGCTGCTGGTGTGACCTTGGGTCAGTCACAAATTCTTCTGGAGTTGTTCTCTCATGAGCAGTTCTTGAAAGAGCTCTCTCAGCCCTATCTCACAGGACATCTGTTATGGGGAGGAGAAGGGAAAGGAGATTGTAAGCCGCTCTGAGACTCCTTCAGATAGTGAAGGGTGGAATATAAATCCAATCTCTTCTTCTTCTTTGGTCTATCAAAGTCAGTATTGTCTACTCAACCTGGCAGTGGATCTCCAGTTTCTCTGGCAGAGATCTTCCATATAACCTTCTGCCAGATTCTTTAACTGGAGACCCTGGGGATTGAACTTGGGACCTTCTGCATGCCATGCAGAGACACTCTACTACTGAGCCACGGAATAAGCGCTTGGGAGACTGTAGCCCACCTCTCTATGAAGGGCTGGGGCCATCTGCCTCGATGCAATAGGCAGCCCGGCTCTTACCCTGCGTTGGGACGGACTAGGGGGGAGGTCTTGGCCCCACTTCCAGCCCTGCTCTCCCAAAGGAGAAAGGGAGCACCTGCCAGGCCAACAGGTGGTGCCTTGATTAAGTGAGGCCGGATAGGCTTATCCCTTGTGGGTGCGGTAAAACCGGGCAGGGTGGCCCCAATCGCCGCCCCAGCGCCTGCCCTTCCTCTTTGGGGCTGGAGCGGCTCTGGAGGAGTAGACTTGGTGACCGCGTGGGCGCCGGCCTTCAAGCCATCGGCCCACTGGGAATCTTCCTCTTGGCCTTAAGCTATCCCTAGATATGCATCGCTCGCCTCTTGGTTTTGCTCTTGCTATGCCAAAGGGGTGGCACCGGAGGCGCCCCCCACCCGCGCTGCTCATTCCAGGGGCAGCAGAGGAAGAGGGCGTCTTGGGCGGCAAAATGTGTACTAAACCACACAGCCGATCTAATCTGCTTTGTTCACGCTGTACGCAGGTTTAATGGAAAGTAAGTGTGGTGTATATTTATCCTCTGATTTCTGCGGGAGGTGTTCCTGCATAAACGTCTGCGGGAGTGCTTCCCTCCCTTCGCCATAATACGTCCTACTGTGTCAAACACGGGAGGAGGCGTCGCATAAGACTTCCCCTTGCGCTGTTTGCTATACGCAAACTACAAATCCCAGAAATCGGAAAATCTGGGCCGCATCTTATGCGCATGTGCACCAACTGCTGGAAATGGGGGTGGAGTGTTTCCCTTTCTGTTGAACCAGTTGAATGGAAATCCCTGTGTTTGACCGTGGTGTGCGCAAGCGGTGTGCTGGAATTTCTCGCGATGGAGTCTCTTGCGCCGTCTCTCTGGCTGCGGCAAGTGGCTACTCTGTTTCTGTTTGTTTTTTGCTGCTGGGGAAGTCGCTCCGCAGGTGGGCGTGAGTAGTGCTGAAGTGAAACTTCATGAGGGAGTGCGTGCCACCTCTCCGCGTCTTCTCGTACATTCTTTTCATTGCCGTTTGTGCAGCAAAAGGTTGTTAAGTGTGATCTAACGGCATCTTCTCTGTGGCATGGGTGGGCGGGCTTTGTCCGACTCCAGTGCTTGCTCCATGGAAACGTTCCTGCTCGCAGACCAAGCTCACCTTCTTAACCAGGTTCCTTCTCTTTTTTACGCGGGAGTCCTAAAAGTCTCCTGAAACCTGTCTGAAGCACCCTGAAATTGCTTCTTATCAGGGCTTTTTTGTAGAAAACCCCCAGCAGGAACTCATTAGCATAATAGGCCACGCCCAACAGCAGAAACTCATAGCATATTGGGCCACACCCATGATAGCACAGCTCATTAAAATGTTAGGCCACACCCCCATCTTACCAGAAGTGTGGCCATCCAGCCACACCCACCTTTTGCTTCTTATTCTGTTTACCTTGTTTGTTGTGAAAACTCAGGGCTTTTTTGGTAGCAGGAACTCCTTTGCATGTTAGGCCACACACCCCTAATGTACCCAGTCCTAATGAGTTTCTGCTGCTGGGTGTGGTCTATTATGCTAATGAGTTCCTGCTGGGTATGGCCAACTGGGGAGCCAGCCCAAACTCCTTCCTGTGCATTCCTGCCCCAAAATAGCCCTGCTTATGCAGATTCCGCTCCAACCTAGTGGATTGTGGGAGTTTAATAGCACATGAATCATTCAGCTCCCCCCAAATTTCTTAAGTAGCCTTGAGTCAAAAGCTGTATTCTGTAAAGAGCAACTGAGATTCAAAGTTTAAAGATTGCATGGTTCTCTCTTCAGTTTTCCTTATTTTCCAGAAAGCAAGAAATTCTTCCCTTCATTGTTCTGAAGCGCTTCCCTTTTTACAAAATGCTTAACTATATTATTGTGACTAGGCTCTGGGTGACCCAGGTTCAGAACCTGACTGCCATGGAAGCTCATTGGGTGACCTTGGGCCAGTCACGTATCTCAGGCTTCACGGGGTTGGAGAGTGGTGGAGTAGGACTCTGAGCAACCCAGGTTCACATTCCCACTTCTGCCATGGAAGCTTGTGAGATGATCCGTCACAAACTCAGCCAGGCCAGTCTTATAGGGCTGTTGTTGTGAGGAAATGGAGGAAGGGGAAACAGTGTTCAAAAAGCCACTTTGGAATCTGAACAAGGGAGAAAAGTGGGATATAAAGAAATGAAAATGCATGGAGGACGAGAGAATGATGTTGTCATCCGCATTCAGTCTCCGCTAGAGAGAAAAGCAGGGTACAAAATAAGCAGGAGAGGGACTTCCGGTTTAAGTGTTTTGCCCCTCGGCTGCACCCCGTCTCGTTCCGATGGGGGGGAGCCGAGTCTCGGCTGACGGGAAGGGTCCGAGATCGTCCCGGACCCTCCCAGGATCTCTGTAGGAGATCCTCAGCCTGGGGAGCTGAGGAGAGCCTCTTCCAAGGTGACAGCCAAGGAATTGAGGCTCACCTTCTTCCCTGAAAGGTCCCGTCGCTGCAGAGCCAGTATGGCACTGAGAGACGACTGCCGGACAAGCGGACATGGTCAAAAGTTTTGAAATGCTTCTAAAAGACTTCCAAGGCTTCAAAGCGTGAGTTAAGCAATGCTCAGGTGATTTAAAGCATTTACAAGAACCTTGGTAGCAATTAGAAGTGCCTAAGTACAAAGCGATGGGGGAGGGAGGAAACTCAAGACTTCAACCCCCCCCCCCTTAAAGCAAGGCGGTTTTAAAGCGCAAATAAGGAACTTTGTGTTAAACTAAACACATCAGATTAGTAGCGGAACCAAAAGCCGCATAAGAACGTAAAGCAGATTAAATTCAGCTAACTTTTACTTTGTTTTGGGAAACTTACTTCTTGTGGATATTATGGCTGGGAGAGGGTGGAAGGCGGGAATGGAGAAAAAAATGTCGGCCGGAAATAGCCTACCAACGACTCCCTCCTAGAACCAGGAAGTAGCAGCAGATGTGTCTACACTGCTGGTGAATGCACTGCCCCCCCAATGGAACAGATGACTAACCTCAACACTAAAATGGACAATTTGCAAAAACAATTGACTCAAATGGACAAAAGAAGCTCAGTAACTGAAAAGACGTTAAAAAAGAAAAACAGATGGAGAGTATCAACAAAAGAGTGGATGAAGCAAAGAAAGAAAGATCCTTCAACAAAACACAACTAACACAGCTCCAGCTGGAAAGATCCATGTACATTCTACATTTCCAAGGGATCCCAGAGGAAAAGAATGGAAATTTAAAGGCTCTTCTAACAGAGGATCTTGCTCCATTAATGGATTACAAACAGGAAGAACTACTGAAGGAGATGGACTGGGCTTACAGGACTCCTGGGAGAAATATGTATGAAATTCATGAGGTGGTCTACCAGAGATCTGGTGCTGAAATCTACACAAGGGAAGCCTTTAAAAATCAAGAATGAAGAGATAAAAATCTTGGAGGATATCCCCTTTGAAGTCAGGAAGTGGAGGAGGCTCTACAGGGAACTTATTCTCTCTCTTCAGAAAAAAGGAGTGCCTTACAGATGGTTATTTCCTGAAGGACTGAGTTTTAAATATGAAGATAAAAAATTTAACATCAACACTGTTCCTAAGGCAAAAAAGTTTGTGGACCAATACTTTAATCCAACGCAAGGCAAAAAAGGCAAGAAATCCAAAACTGATGATGAGGAGGAGGAAGAAGAAGATGAAGAATCCTACTCACAGGATTCATCAAGCGATAGCCCCAAACTTTATAGTTCTTCAGACACTTCGGAATCAGAGAAAGGAGCAGCCGCTCCCAAACCCCAAGGAAAAAAGAAGCACAAGAAGAAAAGACTCTAAAACCAAGATAATTGTTGATAATGCAATTTTTGCCAACCAGTTTGCTAATGCAATTTTTTATTACTCTTTGTTAAATTTTTATAAGCAACAACATCTCTGTACTACTAGGTAACAAGGATATATACCTATGTAGCCAGATCGTGTCACCCTGTTAGTCTACCCTCCCCTATATCCATTAGGATGCTTAGAGGTAGGGTTTTAGTTTCCCTTCCCCACTCCAGTAGATAGTGATGTATTAGTTTCCCTTTCCCGTTTCCTGTAGAATTTAGAGGTAGGGATTTAGTACCCTCTCCCCGTACCCCGTAGTACTGCAAAACCAGTAAAACACTTAAAAAAAAATAAGCAGGAGAGAAAAGCACACTTTTGCTGAGCATTGTTGTCAGAACTGATTGAGGTTTGACACTGGTGATTCTCACTTTGGGCTGCTACTCAGGCACAGCAGGGGTGGCTACTTGATTAGTATGCCAGCCCTGCAACTACCTGGGCCTGTTCTACCCAGCAGCTCCTCTGGTGCCTGGGCTACCAGAGGTGAATGCAAAGCCTGCTCTTCTTCTGCTACTGGATTGCATAAGAGAACATAAGAACATAAGAGAAGCCAATGCTGGATCAGGCCAATGGCCCATCCAGTCCAACATTCTGACACACAGTGGCCAAAAATACCAGGTGCCATGAGGAGGTCCCACAGTGGGGCCAGGACACTGTTGACACACACACACACACCCCGCAAGCACCAAGAATACAGAGCATCACTTGCCCCAGAGTCCCTATCTATACCTTGTGGCTAATAGCCACTGATGGACCTCTTCTCCATATGCTTATCTAATTCCCTCTTGAAGCTGTCCATGCTTGTAGCTGCCACCACCTCCTGTGGCAGTGAATTCCATATGTTAATCACTATTTGGGTGAAGAAGTACTTTTATCTGTTCTAACCCGACTGCTCAGCAATTTCATTGAGTGCCCAGGAGTTCTTGTATTGTGAGAAAGGGAGAAAAGTATTTCTTTCTCTACCTGCTCTAGCCTATGTATAATCTTGTAAACCTCAGTCATGTCACCCCTCAGCTGTCCTTTCTCCAAGCATAATTTCTTGTAGGAGAACCAATGGTATATGACAAAAAGTTAAGGACTAGTAAAGGTAAAGGTTCCCTTGCTCGAAAGCCAGTCGAATCCGACTCTAGGGTTGCGGTGCTCATCTCCGTTTCAAAGCCGAAGAGCCAGCGCTGTCCGAAGACGTTTCCGTGGTCATGTGGCCGGCATGACTAAACACCAAGGCTCACGGAACGCTGTTACCTTTCCACCAAAGTGGTACCTATTTATCTACTTGCAATTTCATGCTTTCGAACTGCTAGGTTGGCAGGAGCTGGAACTAGAGATGGGAGCTCACTCCGTCATGAAGCACTCTCGGGTCTCGAACTGCTGAACTATTGACCTTCCACAGCCTGCAGTTCAGCGTCTTAACCACTTATTAAAAGTAACTGCTGGACTGAGGTGTGCTCTGAGTGGAGGGCAGGTAGGCTGCCAAGGCCCTGAGAGTGATTGCTGCCTGGCTAACATTGCAGTCCTATCTGCTAGCTGGTGAGCATTGTGGGATCTTGAAGTCAAGAGGGCACAACATCTTCTTCACTTGCCCTTCTTCCAGCTTCCTTCTGGATGACTCTCATTTGACTGTTCTCTGATTCTTCCACGCAGAATCCCCTCAGATGTGTCTTTCCTCATCCTCTTTGGAGCTGTGTGGGTTCTCTGGTCAAAATACATGCTCATTTATGGATCCTGCAGAGGGCTGTCCTTCTCTCAAAGGCTTACACTGTTTTAGCTTAGCTCCAATGCTACATGACATACTGAAGAATGGAAGGGCTCCCAAAGCTCACCTGTTCCCAGCCAGTGTTTTCCCTTTAAGCTTGAGTTAGTGGGAGCTAGCTCACAGTTTTTTAGTCTCCAGTTCACACATTTTTGTCTTAGCTCAGGAAGGATAGCTCCAGAGCAAACTAATTTATGCAGCAGCCAAATCACTTGCTCACAACTTAAATGCCAGTAGTACACAAATTAGAATTTTTTCTCACAAGACTCCCCAGCTTAGAGGGAGCATTATTCCCAGCCTCCTGGCTCAGGCATGTTTGTCCAACAGTTTTGCAGATTAGCTTAAGCACAACAGCATATGAGACCTGGTGCATTGCCAACAAGTGTTTTAGAGCAAATGGTTCAAAGTTACTTGTATGAGCGAAGTCAGAAACTGAATGCCTCTGTTCCATTCTTAAAGTGTCTTAAAGTTCTTAAAGTGTTTGTGCACAGCCCTAGACTGTATCCTGCCCTTCCTCCAAAAGGGCAGTTTCCACTGCCCCGGTTAATAACAGAAGAATGTTCAAGCAAAATGTCAGACATGAGCTGCACAAGGAGGCAAACACTGCAAAACAATTTTGTTTTAGTGAGTTTTTTTCTGCCAGAACCCCCAAACAGAACTCAGTAGTTTTACATGGGTTTGGGGTTTTTGACAGTAAGAACAGTGGAAATCACAATAGGCTGTTTTGTTAGGTTGTAGTTACTTAAATGTGCTTTAAAAGGCTGTGTTTTGTTTAAAGAATTGTAAGCTACTTTAAATGTCCAGAGGAGTTGGATACATTTTTTTAAAGATAAAATATAGGAAACTTTCAGTTGAGAGAGGTAGTCCTTTGAGAAGAGGAGCAACAGGGAAATCATGGTATTTTCAAAGGAGTCTCAAAAATGCTAGAAGAAATGGAGGGGAAATCTTATTGATGCTTTCCTTTGTTATTACCAGTGTTTCCTGCTCCCACTGCTGTTCATATGAGTCTGTACCATTTATCTGCCCATGTGACCATGTCTTGTGTACTGTGCATGGCCCGAAAGGATTCCTACCTTTTTATCTCTTGATAATTGTTTCAGAATTATCTAGCACTGAATCTTGGTTGTGTTTCAGATACAAACTGGAAGAAATTCCTGGTCCAGATTAGCAGAGCTGTGGAGAACTACAGGCCCTGCATAAAGGAAAACTGCAGCTGTCACCAAGGGTAAGGAAGGGACCAGTATTCCTAACAGTTTAATTAATATTTACCAGGGGGAGCAGTGGAGTGGCATATGGAAGATCCCAGGTTCATCTTCAGTGAAAAGGACTTCATGCTATCAGGCTGGGAAAGGCATCTGCTTGAATCAGCCAGCAGGCAGGACTAGATGGGCCACTGGTCAGACTTAGTGCAGCAATGACATGTGTTCAGAGTGGATCGGTAATCGAAGAACTTCTGCTGCAATGTCTATGGAGTGTGGCTGCATTAACAGCCAACGGTGGTAGAATTATAGCAATATGTTGTTGAAGGCTTTCACGGCCAGAGTTCATTAGCCATTGTATATTTTCCGGGTTGTATGGCCATGGTCTTGGCATTGTAGGACCTGATCTTTCACCAGTAGCTGAGATTGGCATCCTCAGAGGTATAATACAGAAAGATGGAGTATTCTCTGTGTCAAGGTGAGAAGAAAAATAGTAGGCACGTAATTTATATCTACTCAGGAAGGTGGGGTAGGGCTGAGTCATTATCTTGTAGGAGTTCCCCAGGCTGTGAACATGCTAATGGAGGAGCTTTCCTGAGGAGGTTCTTTTGTCTATGGATTGTTTCCTGAGGAGGTTTCCTCTTTCCTGAGGAGGTTCTTTTGCATGTGGATTCTAATCTTATCTGTAGTACTATTGTCAGATGTAGAGCTTTTTGTGTTTTTCAGGACAGGAAACCATGCCCTATTTATTTTTAAACTCTCTTCTTTCTTGTTGAAATTGTGTTTATGTTTATGAATTTCAATGGCTTCTCTGTGTAATCTGACATGGTAATTGGATGTGTTGTCCAGCCTTTCAGTGTCTTGGAACAAAATACTGTGTCCTGTTTGAGTTAGGCTATGTTCAGCCACTGCTGATTTTTCAGGTTGGCCAAGTCTACAGTGTCTTTCATGTTCTTTTATTCTTGTCTGAATACTATGCTGCGTGGTCCCGATGTAAACCTGTCCAGCTGCATGGTATGCGAGGGGGTTTCTTCTGTCTTTTGCCGATCATAGCATTTGTTGTATTTTTCTGGTGGGCCTGAATATTGTTTGTAGGATGTAGGCAAGGATTATAGCAGTAGTTGTCATAAGCTGTTTGGGCTATGAAAGATAAAGCAGCGGGTTGTCAAATATATTTTCCTTGGAAGTTAAGTTCCACTGAGGTCCATTGGTCTTGCTTCCAAGTCAGTGTGTTTACAGGTAGACAGCTTTTGGGGCCAAGTACTGAAAAAGCACAATGTGTACCATAAATAAAGTGCGGGAAGAGGGTTGTACCCAGCTAAACATGCTAAAAACAACATGAGCCCCAGCAGCATGGTCAGTGCCTCGAGGGCTTTCCTCAACCTAGCTGGTACCTGTTCCAG